>CM060896.1:30406544-32806544 GCA_030762935.1 Hymenopus coronatus | reverse complement strand
TATATACGCAAGAGAGAATAAACAAAGTATTCATTTATAAAATATGTAACTTAGAGAATACACAACATTTGATCAACATCCTTCTTGAATAACCATTTTATTTACAAAAATTCTAAACTTCAAGAAATACAAATTTTGAGATGCTATAATTATTCATAACAGATATTTTCAGACAAAAGCCCATATGTATGCTTTATGAAGCTCAGTGTTACTGTGAGAACAGTATAATCAAATAATTAGATAAATACAAACTCCATAAGTATGTATGTGGGTGGGCAGGAAGGCATGCAGGTAGGCAGGTCAACGTTTTTTAAGGATTCATTGAAAAGATTTTCACCCATTACCCTCACACCAAACAACATGGATGAATATGTGTTACTCTTGTTTTCACAAAAATTATTCTCAATTATTTTTACTGAAAAATATCAATATTTGAGATATTGGAATCATGAGTATATTCTTTGGGCTACTTAGGCTAACTGCAAAGCCTGATAAGTTTGTGAAGAAATAATTTCTATTGAAGCAATAAATAACAAAGAACTTATTCCTAGCCTATTGTTAAGGCACAAAATGGGATCCTAGCAATAAATCCTGATTGTGTTTCCAATGTATTGTAGGCAGTATTCCCAGCAGGAGTAGCATGACTGACTGACATGGTATAATGGGCATATAAATGGGAAGAGACAAGTAGGAGGAAATCCTACCTCTCAGATTTCTCTCTTGCCATGCAAAGCCTAGCCAACAGGTCTCAATCTGAGCAAGTTGGGTAACTCTTAAACTCTATGGACCCTGAGCTCATTTAAGCATCATTTCATCCATTCATTCATCCTTGTCTGATATGACCTACTAGGTTAAAAGAAATTAAAAAATAAATAAAAATAAAATTGCAAGTGCAGCCATGTATTGTTTTTATTTTGTGTTAAAATGTTCATCATCATCCTTATTAAACTTGTACCATATTATAATGAGCTTAAATATTTTTTTTTGTTACTTTATAAGCATCCTGGGACAATGCCTGGCATTACAGTAGCTTAGAAGAAATTACAACTTTAAATAATCAATCACACTTGAAATATAAATTGCTTAAACATTCTTAATACATTTCATAGGTATACTGTATGTAAAAATTATTGTTAGCATTTGTATATATTATAAACTAACATTTTGAAAAACTCTTACCAAAAACGAGTATATGTATGATATGTAAATAATATTCACAAAGCACCTCTGTTTTTCACACGTCTCAATCCTGGCTAGCTACTAAACAATCAAGCAATTGATATGCTTTGACTTTCCATCTATGAGCTACTTTTATGATGATGTTATTTACAAATTTTAAGCAGAAATGAAAATGATGCAGAATGTTTGGTCTGTCCCTCTACCTAGAATACATAGTATCAATCTTAACTGCTAGCAGTGTTAAACCGTCTATACTGTGTAAAACATGTGCTTGAAGCAAACCATATTTTTGTTAATAATAGTAATGAATTGGAAGTGATACACCATGAAGCTCAGTTAAGAGTAATATACTAGGAGTCGTTTTACACAAGACTCTATCAAAATAGTTACTTTCAAAAAGTGACAAACCAGGAAATGAAATGTGCTTAATCATAAACAATATAAATAATCCCTCATACTATTTGGCAAAATGGCTAGTTAAAAAATTCAGTGGTTTTCCAAAATTTGAAAGCCTAAGTCAAAAAATTCACCAGAACTAATATAGACTGTTCAAGATTACAAAGTTGCTCCATTGACAAATCAGTTTCCTTTGAAGTAAAATCACTTTTTCCAATCATTCTAATTGAAAAACTAACACATCTGACCAACTGGTTAAACTCGATCGACTTAACCCACAGATTTTTGAACTTTTCAATAATCACCTTAACCTGCATTGAACAAATGCACTTCAGCTTCCAAAATAAATTCTACAAATAGAACACAATCCTGATTATAGGAATCCATTGTCTCCATTTCTAGCCGACTTATATATGCTTTTGTTTTAAATACACATTACCTGATCCTTCTACCACATCTTCTAAGTGTGGTACAAAATTGTTGATGATGAATTTGCCATAGTTAATGGAAAATTAATAGACAATGCATTTAAATTACTCAACCTATAGGAACCAAAAATAAAGCTCTTAATGGAATTAGAAATAAACCAATACATTAGTGTTCTTAGGCATCAAAATTATTAAAAATAATCAAAAGTTAAAATCTGGAATCTAAGGAAGGGAACCCATATGGATAGTTACATAAAAGTAAATAGTTTCAACCCATACTACATGCTACATCAACATGCCACATTTAACAGCTGAATCAATAGACTAGTAAAAATATGTTGCCCTGTGGTGTAATGGTTACCATGCTAACTTCATATACCCAAGGTTGCAGGTTCAAACCTGGCAGAGGACGATGGATTTTTTCGGGCATAAAAATCCTTAGCATGGTTTCATTTGGAAGTGAAGTAAAGCCTTTGGTCCCGTGTCATAGATTTACGGCACGTAAAGAACCTCAAGCCTGATAGAGAGGCCTCTGAGCAAAATTAATCGGTCTTTCACGCCCAGTATAGAATGTGATGCTGAGAACCACAGCAGTTAAAGGGCGTCCATAAATAACACTCCATTTACATTTTTTTAGTAAAAATACTGCTGGAAAAATCAGAATACAATGAACAGTTTAATCACATTATAGACATAACCGAAAATAATGGATTTATTAAAGAAATGGTGAACAAAAAACTACAGCGAATTCAAAGAAAAAAAACATATTGCAGAAATGACTAATCAGAAACTGGTGAAACATAAAAAGGTGTTCAAACAGTTTATGTTCCATTCATGGGCCAAAAATTCCAGAAGATTTTTAATAATTTTAATGTAGTTTTAGCACCCCAAAATAAATTCAGTATCAAAAATTACCTCAATTCCAGTAACTTAAACAAAAAAATTACAAAGAACAGGCATATACAGAGTCAATTGCAAAGGCTGCAATAAAATATACATTGGCAAGACAAAAAGGAATATAGGAACCAGACTAAAAGAACACTTTGGTCACATAGCAAATAAGTGCACTGAACAATCAGTAGTTTCAGCCCACTTCTGGTATGAACAACAAGAAATAGAACACACATTCACCTTTAAAACACATACAAAAAGCTGTTGAACTGGATACCTGGGACAAAATATATATGGAAAAATTCAAAACCAGACTTATGAACTTTGATCTCCTGCTAGAAGAAAATTTGCTGTCGAAGTTTGACAAACACCCACCAAAGAAGAAGAAGCCAACCAACACAAATAGCTCACCTACATATGGTATTCGTATGAACTCTCAATCCAGACTTGCTAGAAATTATACTATTTGAATTTAATTAGTAAGTCAATTTTTGTCACATTACATCACTTATTGTTCTTTATACTGTGGCCCTCATTTGGGAGGTCTGGGTTTGCTTCCCATAACCAGTCCACCTGACCCATGTTTCTTTGGAGGGTTTTCCCTGGGTCTGAATGCTGGATAGGTTTCTTTCATCCCCAGAATTTCTTGTTGCTCTATGTCATTTCCATTATCATTTCATTCATTCTTCATCCTGTTGGCTTCTTTCAGGGTTAGAAGTGTTGGCATTGATGCACAGTGTGCTGAGGCAGTGCTCTGAGTAAATATCTTTGTTCCCCGATTTTGGCTGGTTACCGGGTTGCCGCTCCTGGTAGGAGCGTAGGACCCTAAGTTGTTGGCTTCTTTCAGGGTTAGAAGTGTTGGCATTGATGCACAGTGTGCTGAGGCAGTGCTCTGAGTAAATATCTTTGTTCCCCGATTTTGGCTGGTTACCGGGTTGCCGCTCCTGGTAGGAGCGTAGGACCCTAAGTTGGTCTACCTGTCCAACAGTCAGGGTGCTTCAATCTGGAAACTATAGGGAGCCTGTAATTGCTGTGCTCATGCTCCTGGTTCTGGCCAACTGGTGTATCCTTTCATCTTGTCTCTCTCTCCTAGGGGAGCCCCTTCATGGGGTGTAATTACAACCACCTCAGATTTGTGCCAAGTCCCTTCCAACAAATCCTGTGTCCTATATGGAAGACATGTTTCATGTGCTTCTATTGTCAATTCCCACTTGACTGCTGAACTCAATGAATAAAATGAATATACAGATCTTGGTCCAGAAAAAGTGCTTTTGAAAGCACTAAACAATCCAACAGTTGCTAGCTAGAATTTTGAACAAGATGCTAAAAACAGCATCAAGCTAAAAGAAGCTTGAACCAATGATGATGAAAGTGACATAAGTAAAAGCAGATCTATTTCTATATCTTCTATGATAAAATGTGTATTTTAAAAAAAAATAGTGATTTTACTGTCAGAAATTTAATTGATGTTAATCCCTACCAAAAGAGGTTTTCTTACGACACCTAGAATATTTATTAATATTAATGCAGCTAAAGGAATCTAGTGCACTGCTACTTCATAAAAGCATTCTGCTGGTCTGATTTTCTTAGATGTCAATAAGGCATTTGATTTCGGTTTTTTTTTCACACAAGTGTAGGACACAAGATGGATAGTTAGGGTCAGATTGAAAAATTCAATGCCATAGCCTGGATTTGAATTATGGATTCCCCAATCTCTAGCTGGCTGCTCTAACCACTGAGCTACCATGGCAATATGCCAGTACAGCACCAAATATCTGCGTAAACATTTGATATTATTTTTTTTACCATAAGTAAGTCATATTATACAATGAATGAAAGGAGTGAAATAATGCTCAAATGAGCCTGGGGTCCATTGAGCTTAGTTACTCTTAGTTACATACATCATAAGAGAAAATCCCCCCCCCCTAAAAAAAAATTATTTGAATAATTCACTCTAACCGAGATTCGAACTTGGGATCTCCTGAAAGTGATATAGACATGTTATCCCCACACAACAGAGGTGGGCTTTTGATACTATTGGCTATAACTATCTGTGTTTAGCAGTCAAATCTCCAGCACTGCCTACACCATTAAAGAGATTGTTGATTAACATATTAGTGGACAATGCCACCCAAATTCAAGTAAGAGATGAAAGTCACAGAAGATCCAACTTCAAAGAGGGGTCAGTTGAGTGACTCTCTTTCCCCAATATTATTTAACCTTTGTATCAACTGCATATAAATGGATTATGAGAGAAAAGTGTCTTAGAACCATTGGTGTCTGCTTGTCTCCCGAAACAGAATCAATAACAATACTTTTAAAATAAGAACTATAGCTTTCCTGGCGACGTGTTAATTCAAAATCTTCTCGGGCTTCTAGCCAAGTTATTACCTGGCTAGAAGCCCGAGAAGATTTTGAATTAACAATACTTTTGTTTTGCAGAGGGAAAAGTATTAACAGGTAAGGATTTTAAATCTGTTAATATCTTGGTCACTTTGGTAATTGGCTTTCCATACTGAGAAGTCTAAGGCCATTTACATAAACATAGGATAACTTGGCATCCAGATAATTAAGCCATACATGGTGACAATATGGAATTTCTACTAAACAAGAAGTCAAATACCTTGGTGTGTCTTATAATCAATCCTTAATGTTTAATTCTGATGACATTTTGACTAAACTTAATAATCTAAACGTACTGTCTTCTACTCACCTATTACAGCCTCAGCAAAAATGTTCAGTAATAAGTCAATTTAATGGACCATCTTTGCTTTATTCATTTTAAACTGCCACTGTAAACAACATGCCTAACAGTTTTCTATTGAAAGCAAACAAAATGATTTCACAATACTGTGAAAGAAATTCTACAGCTACCTAGTGACACCCCAAATTCTATGATATATACGTCTCCCAAATATAAAGGAAATCCAATAATTAAAACTTCTTAGGAAGTATATCTTCAGCAACTGAATATTAACATCAAGCTGCAGTTATTGAATGATCCACATGCCAACAGAGTGCAGAATTACGAAGTCAACAAAACCTCTGCTTTTCTGCTCTACAAATGAACAGTCTGGTGTTCTGATAGTCAGACAGTTGAGAAACACCTTTTGTGATAAAGAATATAAAGCTTAGTGTTCCTATCCCATAAAGGAAAAAGAATGCAACCTTTCTCAAAAGGAACAGTGTAAACACCTCATCAATTAATAAAAAATGCTTGAACAGTTAGGGATGAAGGGGCATATTTAAAATGAATGTGATGGTTGCTCTAATTTGCTGCATACCTGAATGATCTTGAAGCACAAACCACTGCAGACACTATGCAAAACCTTTCCGCATGTGCTTGGAAAATGTCCTCAGGAAGAACTTCCTAGAATTAAGACACATACTATAAGATTCATTTTGGCAATGCACTATGTGAAACTGGATGGACATTTTTGAGGAAATTCACTGCCTAGCTGATGGTGGTAGTGATAAACAAAAGAAAATCAGAAGCACAGATAATTCACCCAAAAATTCACCCTGAGTTGAATAAAAATTAGCTTCAATAAGTCCATCTAGAGAAACTACATGAGCCTATCACACCATACTTTAAAGAACATAAAAAATGACAGTAGCAGGCCTATTTTATGGATCTTGAGGAACATTCACATATGTTTTTGTGAAAAAAAGGGTAACATAAAATAGAAGTATTCAAATGTAATTACACTGAACATCATAAAACTTTGTGTAGTCTTTTGAAATCATGTGTAGGCTTAGTTGAAACAGTATGTAAAATGCATTGTGGTTTAAAAAGTGCTTTATTTAGTTATTCTCTTTTATTGTTATAAGTTTTATTATTGTTACAGTTTTTTAACATCTTTATAACGATTTGCTCTCATAATTTAATGTTTATAAAACTATTATAATGTTTGTAAATTTTTTGGGGAGGGTGGGTAATTGCTTTACTTGTCACGTAGCCCGATGTTGAGGACTGGGGCTAGGCCATAAGGCATATCCAATCATCCGCGCGAGTAAAGCAGATGTTTTGCAATACTCAACTTTTTTTAGCCACTAAATGTATACTATGTTATTCTCTGTCACTACACAAACTCAATGAGTCATACCTATATATAAATAAAAAAGTGAAGCACAAAGCTAGCCGAGCGATGTATTTATTTGTAGATATTTCCTAACTAGACGATAGCATCTATCCTACACCATTTCCCCAAACCATTATATTTCGTTTAAATGGCAAAGCAATGTGCCCTTACTATATATAAGTACCGCCTCAGTAAATATTATTCCTAAATTAAAAACATAAACGAGAGGTACAATGGGCATTTTTAAACAAAATTTCAGCACAACAGCTTTAATTACTGAGTAACTATGACATTTTTTCCATGCTAGAAAACGGGGTTCGCATTATAATCCATCTCTTGTTTACAAAATAAAAATAATTATTTGCTTATTTCAAAATCTTCTCGGGCTTCTAGCCAGGAAGCCCGAGAAGATTTTGAATTAACATGTCGCCAGGAAAGCTATAGTTCTTAATTATTTGCTTGTTTACAAAACAAAAATAATTATTTGAAAATTTGCACAAGTAATTCTTATTTAAAACATATAAATATACGAATTAAAAATGCGTAGCTTTCATATTATGCACCAAATACAGTTGTTACCAAAATGATATTTAGCATTAAAAGAACAAAGTTGGCTATCCTGAACACTGGAGTTGCCAACAATCCTAGCACATTTCAAGAAGCCCTGTATTCACTAGTAATAAAACGTAGCAGTTGTACACATTTATTCACAAATTAAACTTTTTCAAAACAAGGTGTTGCAATTTGAATAAATATAACTGAATTAGAATATTTTAATAGAACATTTTAAAATTTACAATAGGATGATATCGGTATATTTACTTTAATATATTAAAATAACTTATAACAGAATTAACGGAAGCAACAAGCAACTATTACTTCATATATATACATCCCGAAATCGACTGTCTCTTGTACTCGCTTCGGCGGTACATATACTAAAATTGGAACGATACAGAGAAGATTAGCATGGCCCCTGCGCAAGGATGACACGCAAAATCGTGAAGCGTTCCACATTTTTTGATCATTCAATTGCTTATTTCATTCCTTCAATACCCCGAATATTTGTTATTTATTTTTATCCATCCTTAACATTTCGGTACAGAATTAAAATAAAAAAAACTCTTTAAATGCTGCTGTCCTTAAACACCTTTATCCCATCAAAGAAACATTAAATTTACTGTTGATATGAGCATTTGATACACGTTTAATAGAAAGGGAACAACTAATTGAATTTTTTATAAAAAAAAAAAAAATCTGATGTGATGCATTCACATAACTTTTTCTAGCTGTTCCAAAAACAAACATTTTTTTTTATCAAATATAATTCTTTTCTATGTCATCCTAGTCTTATTACTTGCTTCCTTGTAAGTAGGAGAGAAATACGGGAAATCATTAGGCTAAAGCAATAGTCAAATCTTATAAAAGCTGGTGACCATGTGAAACAATTGGGGCTCAGTTCGCTTTGTATGCTCCTATTTTAGAAAGTTAATTAGTTTAAAATTGAAACCAATAACAATGAATATCTTGATAACGATTGACTCCACATTCACATGACTTTCTCTACTTCTGTGTAACAAATTATTGTTAATAAGCTTATTCTATTTATTTCAACCTAATCGAGAAAAAATCTGATGTGTACCATTCACATGACTTTCTTCATATCCCTGCAACAAATAATTCTTAAAAAGCTTATACTTCTATTTACTTTATGCTAATCAGAAAAAAATAGCAGAAATCGTCTAATTACTCGCTTCTTTGTCAGAAGGAGTGAAATAAGGGACAACTGTAGGTTAAACTGATAGTCAAAAGCTAGTTGCTATGTCAATGAAGTTCCTTTGTCTATATGGATAGGAGTTGACAAGTTCCTGTATGAGAAAAGTACACGTTTTTCATAGCAGAAACCAAAAATAAGGAATGTCACAAAAACGACGCACTCCACGAAAAAAATGTATATAACCTAAATTGTGTGCTTTAACGTGCTCTACATTTTTTGTGTAGTAAGTTTTTGTCCATCTCTTACGGTTTAGCAGTTATTCAAAATTTAGTAAAATTCATCCAGAATAAACTACTCTTCAGAGGCTATTCCCAGAAAATTCAAGACATACATTTTATTTGTCAGGTAAATATGTTTAATATACGAAAT
Organism: Hymenopus coronatus; assembly: GCA_030762935.1. NCBI lineage: Eukaryota > Metazoa > Arthropoda > Insecta > Mantodea > Hymenopodidae > Hymenopus > Hymenopus coronatus. Next base: position 32,797,422 of record CM060896.1, on the reverse strand, counting down.
TTTAATCAAAGTCGTTAGAGCCATTTTTGAGAAAATTAAAATTTTCGAAAAAAGTTACATGTAAAGGGTAGTTGGGGGTGGGGGTATTTTTCTAAAAATCTTCGTGTCGCATCCCTGGAAGATACTAAACTTAGATACCAAGTTTGGTATTTTACCGACTTTTCGTTTTTGAGTTATCGTGTTCATAGACACACGGACACACACACACACACACACACGGACCTTTTTGTGAAAATGCTTTTTTTGGATATTGGGGACCCTAAAACATATATTTCCGGTGAAATCTCGGTATCGAATTTTTGGTGGAGTGCAATACTTTCACTATACAATGTACATAGGACGTATGGAGAAAGTAAAAATTAGCAGAAATAGTCTTATTACTTGCTTCCTTGTAAGTAGAAGCGAAATATGGGAGTATCATAGGTTAAAGTGAAGTAAAAAGCTGGTTACTAGGTGACTGAAGTTTGTTTGTATGGACCCTATGGACAAATTCCTGTATGAGAAAAATATAAGTTTTTCAATATCTCAAAAACGATCAACTGCTCAAAAAAAAATCATATAACATAAATTGTGTGTTTTAATGTGTGCTACATTTTTTGTGCGGTAAGTTTTTGTCCATTTCTTACAGTTTAACAGTTATGCAAAATTCCTCCAGAATAAAGTAGTCTTCAGAGGCTATTCCCAGAAAATTCAAGATATACATATTATTTGTCAGGTAAATATCTTTAATGAACGATATTTTAATCAAAATCGTTAAACCCATTTTTGAGAAAATAAACATTTTCGAAAAAGTTCCATGTAAAGGGTAGTTGGGGGTGGGGGGATTTACTTGCAAATCTTAGTGTCGCATCCTTGGAAGATACCAAAATTAAATACCAAGTTTGGTATTTAACGGTCTTTTCGTTTTTGAGCTATGCTGTCCACAGACACACTCACACACACATACACACACACGGACCTTTTTCCAAAAATGTTTTTTTTTTTGGATTCAGGGGACCCAAAACGTGCATTTCCGGTGAAATCTCGTTATCAAATTTTTGGGTGGAATACAATACCCTCTCTATACACTATGTACATAGTACGTGTAGAGAAAGTAAAAATGTATATGACAAAAATTATGTGTTTTAACAAAATCTAAAATTTTTTGTGCATTTAGTTTTTGTCTTTCTGTTATGATTTAATTGTTATGCAAAATTCTACAAAATCAACCAGAATAAAGAGGTCTTCAGAGGCTATTCCCAGAAAATTAAAAATATACATTTTATTAATTATGTGAACATGTTAAATATCAAAATTGTCAGAGTCATTTTTGAGAAAATCAAAATTTTTGAAAAATGTACCATGTAAAGTATAGTTGGGGGTGTGGAGATTTTCTTGAAATTCTTTGTGTCACATCCTTAGAAGATACTGAATTAAATACCAAGTTTGGTATTTCAACTACTTTCTGTTTTTGAGCTATGCTGTCCATACACACATGCACATAGGGGGGGGGGGCCCTATTCTAAAAATGTTTTTTTCCAACTAAGGAGGCCTCAAAACACATATTTCTGGTGATATCTTGCTATCAAATTTTTGGGTGGAAAACATCTACATTGTACATACAGGCTAGAGAAAGTAATAAGTTGCCAATAACAAATATACACTATTCCAGCACCAAGAAAAAAGAAAATGTAGGTATCTACATGAATTATACCAGGAGAAGTAAAACAATATGGCTTCCCTTGGAAGGTAAGTGAAGCTGTTGGTCCCGTGTCATAGATTTACGCATGTAAAAGAACCTTAAGCCTAATAAAAGAAGCCTCTGAGCAAAATTAAGTAGTCTTTCATTCCAGTAAAGAATAGGTTGCTGAGAACCACAGCAGTTAAAGAGCATCCATAAATAAAGTTCCATTTCTTTTACATTGATAATAGTCATAATATGGTGATGATGGAAATAAATCTAAACTTTAAGAAATTAAGAATAAGAATAAAGTTTATTGACTGTTTAGCTGTTTTACAATAATGCAATTGGTCTTGTCAAGTACATAATTTATCAAATTACAAAATTGGAGCTTTATACAATTATCTACACTATTTAAAATAGTTGAATATATTTGCTACTATTTGCATAACAAACTATTTGCAGCATGTTTTTAATAAATTTGCATTAATGGTTACATTTTACAAAGCTAGCTTAGATATTACTCATCTATGTGAAAGTTATTACTCATCTATGTGAAAGTTATTAAATTTAAAAAATTCTTCTACTGAATAAAAAGCTTTATTTTTCAGGCAATTGTCCAGAAATGTTTTATATTTATGATTGGATAAAGAGCTAATATGTACTGGAAGTTTGTTGTATATGTTTAATCCTAGATATTTATGGCTGCCATGAATTTTTTATAATCTTGAGGTAAATCTATAGTATAATTATAGTATAATTATTTTGTGTTATTTAGCCATGTACTGTCTGTCGGAGTGCATAGTTTTGTAGGTTTTCTTTTATGAACATCAATGAATGGTAAATGTACAATGCTGCCATGGTCATGATTTTAAGTTTTTTGAAAAATTGTCTGTAAGGATGGTTATAATCTAGATTAGCAATACAGCTATCAGCCTTTGTTTACCACTTGAATATAGTTTGTGTTCCTGCAGAATTACCCCAGAATTATCACATTACCCCATAATTACCATATTTATTACCATATGTTAAACAGGAATGAAAGAAAGCATAAATATGCATGTATGATAAGTTTTCACTAACACTATGACAAAGTCTGTATAACAGAAATAAGACACAAGCTAATTTTCCACTTATGTAATTTATGTGATATTCCCAATTGAATCTTTTGTCTATGTACATTCCTAGAAGTTTGACAGATTATACCTATATTAGTATGTGAGCTTTCTGACTTGGAATTTGATTACAGTTTTAGTTTTATTTTCTTTCTTTCTTCAAAGTTAATTATTTATATTAAATAATAACACAAATGATAAAAAATTTGATGTGTTCCATTTTCATGACTTTCTCTACACCCTGTAACAAATTATTTTTAATAAGCTTATTCTTCTATCTAATTCATGCTAATTGAGATAAACATTAGCAAAAATTGTCTAATTACTTAGTTCCTTAAAAGTAGAAGGGAAATAAAGAAAACACTAGGCTAACCCAACAGTCAAATGTTTTTAAATGTGGTTGCTATGGGAATAAAATCCATTTCTTTGCCCATGGTGTCAGAGCAATTGGATGGAGACCAGGAGCTCTGTGATTCAAATCCTAATTATGGCATTGATTTTATCACTCTAGCTCTATCTTTCCAAAACTTGTCCTATACACAGCTATCGTAAAAGTAACAATTAATTTACAATAAATGCAGAATGTTTATGAATGACAAGAGTCCAGAGACAGTGGACAGTATAAAACATTAAGAAACCAAATGAATAGAGAAATCAACAAGCTAAAGAATAATTTTTAAAAGCAAAGATGGAAATAATAGATTTAAAATTGAACAAGAAAACCTGATAATGACATACAAAGAAGCAGAAAAATGTGAAAACACTATTATACTTTAAGTTTATTGTCACATATATCTAAAATATTAACTAAAATTATACTTATGTAATAGAATAGAAAATAAAATAAATGAATGTTTTAACAATCAAATTTGGCTTCAGGGGAATGCAGGCACAAGAGAAGCAAAATAAGCAATGAGACTAAAAAGATTAAGGATAAAAGAGAAGTACATATAATTTGTAGGCATAAAAAAAGCATTTCAAAATCTGAATTGGTAAACAGGAAGCAAATAGTAGAATTGGAATTCTTGAAAGGTAATAAAATGAGCAGATATATGTCAAAAGACAGGGAAATTAATGTAGGCATGCCACAAGGCTCTATCCTTGGTCTGTTACTATTTTTAATTTATATAAATGACATCCCATCATCTGTCAAACAAGCGGACGTAATTCTTTTTGCTGATGATACCAATGTGCTGATAAAGGGTAACAATCAAGATAGTTTACAAAAGACAGTAAATCAGGTACTGGTAGAATTATATTCCTGGTTTCAAGTTAACAAACTAGTAATAAATGAAAGCAAAACTACTGCGATATCCTTCCACACATACCAAAATAAAGCACATCTTGTACCCCAAATTTATTATAACAATCTCAACATTAAATTTAGGAAAGATACACAATTTCTAGGAATCATTTTAAATGAGAACCTAAAGTGGAAGAACCATATTGAAAAGTTAGTTTCTAAATTGAGCTCAGCTTGCTACTTACTAAGAGCTATTAAAAATAAAGTAAACTTAAATACCCAAAGGAATGTTTACTATGCAAATTTTCACAGCCTAACGCGCTATGGCATAATTTTCTGGGGAACATGCTATGAGAGTGAGCAAATATTTAAACTACAGAGAAGGGCAATTAGAATAATAAGTGGCAAGGATAGTCGGTGCTTATGTAGAGCTCTTTTCAAAGAAAAAAATATTGCCTCTTACTTGCGTATTGATATTGGAGACATTAACTTATATTAAAAAGATGTACAATCAGTTGAATTAAATGAAAACCTCCATCAATATAGCACTCAACAAAAGAATGCACTGCATATTCAGTTCTGTAGAACCAACATAACTAAAAATAATGTAAAGAATTTGGGTATTAGACTAACATATTGCCTCAGAATATCAAAGTAATTACTAAAATCCACCATTAAAAAACGTTTAAAATCGTTCCTACTACTGCACACATTTTATTCCATAGATGAGTATGCATCATATTGTACAAACACCATGAGTTAATAAATCTGTGTTATAGTGTATTTTCAAAATATAATGTGAATTACTAGCTCTTAATAACTTAATGATGTGTAATTGAAAATGCGTTTATTGTCTTTTCATTTAGCTATTGTACTACTGTACACGGTCATCTCCTTAGTGCGGTGATAGCGCAGCTGCTTACTAAGCGGGAGGCCTGGGTTCGATCCCCAGTACCGGCGTGGGGATTTTTCCCCCGCTGGGAGACCTGGCCCAGGATGCACTCAGCCTCGTAAGATCCCTGGGGGGCCAATTGAGGAGCTAGTTGATGGAGAGGTAGTGGCTTCAGGTCATGAGGACCGCATTAACCAGCCGGGGGGGCCTCGAGGTGCTGACCACGTCTCACCCTCCAATTCTGCACCCCATCCATGACGTCTGTAATGGACCGAGATGGGGGACGCAGCGGCCGGGCGGTAGGCCAAGGTTCCCCGTGAGCTGTCATGCCATGGAGTTACTACTGTACACATGTATAAAGTTAGTGGAAGATGTATACCATTGACATGTCTGAATAACAATGTAAATTGTTCTAAAAGGATAGATAAATAAATAAATAATGTTTGAAATACTTAAAGAATAGGAAATTAAATCTAGAGATATGAGAATAATTTGGAATTTAAGGATGAAAAAGCAATTATAAACAGTCAAGAAATAATACATATATGAAGAGATGCAAGAATGTGCATTATTACTATTGTACTATTTTAATAATATTGTTCAAAGTAAACATACAAAGAACATTAAATAAAGTTACTAAAGAAATACACATTAGTATAAATATAAGGCTTTCTAATTAATATGCTCCAATTTACAGGTGACATTGCAGTTTTAATGGAAAATAAAAACAGATTTAGAAGTGTTCATTAATAAACTGCAAAACACACAAAGCAACAATTATCACTTAAATATTAATAAATCAAGAATAGAATTTTAACCTGTAGGAAAACAGGAAAAAATAAAACATAAATTAGATTATAGGGAAAGCTATTGGATGAAGCTGAAGACTGCAATACCTAGGTGGCAAAATAACATCTAACGGAAGAAGCAAAAAGAAAGTCTTAATAGAGTATGTCAAGCAAAACTTGCCCTCAGTAAGAGACATTAGTTTGGAAATTAGGAAGAATGTGTAGAAATCATAGGAATGGAGCTCAATCAATGTTATATGGATGTGTAATAATGTTATATTACATCCTCAGATCAAAAAGAAAAAGAATGGAAGCATTTGAAACATAAGTACTACACGAAAATGTTCAACTGATAAAATTACGAATAAAGAAGTATATGAGAGAGCAAAGGTAAAAAGAGAAATTTGGAACCACATTTATAAGGCAGTTTTTAAGACACCAAAGTATTTTGAAAACTATAACTGATGGCAAGAATAGCAAAGAAAGAGTAAGACTGCAACACATGCAATAAATTAAGAACAATATGGACTGCAGAACATATTAGGAAGAATTAAAAGCAGGAAGAGAGAAGATCAGAATGGAGAATTCTGCAAACCAATCCAAGGACTGAAGACTAAAGACCACACCACTGCCAAGGCCACCGCCATCGCCACTGCCACTGCCACCATTGTTTTTTACTTTCTCTAGCACATATAAACTTACAATGCACATAGTAGCTAGAAAAGGTATTTTATTTCACCCAAAAATGTGATACTAAGATTTCACCCCCTGAGTCAAAAAAAAAAAAAAAATTAGAAAATGTTCTGTGTGTTTGTTTTATGAGTTATTTAAATACAGAGAGATTAATTTGCAATAGAACATGATGAGATGTCTCTAATTTGTCAAGTAAATTATTAGACAAAACCGTAAAGTTGCTCTGTTTAATAAAGTTAATCAACATTAAATGACTAAAATGAGTGCAGAAATTTGTGTAATTCTTATTATATAGTTCTTCTCATTCAAAGTTACCAAGTTGTATATTGAATTTATGCATTATAAAATTATTTTCTTTCTGAATAGCTTTTAAGCTTGGAAAAAATGCAGAATAAAATATACAAGGGTGGATTGAAAAGTAATGCAAAATAACTTTTTACAAAAAGGTTTAATAGTTAAAAAAAAAAAAAAATGACAACTGAACTTACACCTTTTCAACACCAACTTTCTCAACATATTTGTCCCATCGTGATACCAGTTTCAATATGCCCTGTTCGTAGAAGACCGTTTCCCTGGAGTATAGCCATCTGCGGACTGCTGATTTCATTTCCGCATCTGTTGCAAAGTGTTGGGTGGCCAAGAATGACTTCATGGGACCAAACAGATGAAAGTCCAAAGATGCCCAGTCGGGACTGTATGGTGGATACAGGAGCACCTTCCAACCATATTTGGTGATGTTCTGATGAATAGCAGCAGCAACATAGGGGTGAGAATTGTTATGAAGAAGCTTGACATCATCAGCGTTAATGCTGTGGCATTTGTCACAACATGATGCAACTTCACCAAAGTTTTAATGTAGACTGCAACATTATCATGTTCAGCAAAGTCTGCCAATAAAACACTATGCATATCCCAGAACACTGTCACAAGCACTTTCCTAGCAGATTGAGTCATTTTAAAATTTTTTCTCTAATGGGGAACCAGCATATTTCCATTCCATACTTGCCTGCTTTGTTTTGGGCATGTAGTGGTATGCCCACGACTCACCACCAGTGACAATTCCTTTCGGAAAATCATTCCCTTCTGTGGTGTATACTGCATTAAGTGATCCAAGCTTGTCATCATTTGCTGGCCCTTGTGGTTGTTTGTCAGATTCTTAGGCACCTGGCAAAACTTTATGAAATTTCAACTTGTCATGAACAATATCGTACACTGCACCATAGGAAATGTTGAACTGTTGCAATAAGGTTTGCAGTTTGCTCATGCCAGTCGTTCAAAATTGCTGTATCAATGCCTCTGACATTCTGTGGGGTTGCAGCTGTTACCAGCCTCCTGGAGCATGGTGAATCACTAAGGTTCACACGGCCCTCTTGGAAGAATGCACACCACCTAAAGATATTGCTACAATCCATACAAACATCTCCATACACAGTGAAATTCACAGGGACAGGTATGGTGTATACCTGTCCCTGTGAATTTCACTTGGTTTATGCCCTTTGGCCCAGAAATATTGAACCACACCTATCTGCTCTTCACACGTGGGCAATAGTAGCATGCATGCCATCATTGTTGTGTAGTTCACGCTTCTCTCGCTAGAGCTGCACATGAAACAAAAAATACCTTCTATAGTGAAAACTTCAAACTATATATGTGTGAAATTGTAACATTCTAGCTGCAATGCCAAGGGAGAAAAAATGATTGTGTATTACTTTTGGTCTCCCTCATAACTGTACAAATAAGTTCAAGTATGTAAATCAGACATTATAAGTTGTTTTGCTGATGTTATAACCAATGTTATTTTTATCTTTAAAGAAAGAAAGAAAATAAAACTACAATTTTAATCGAGTTCCAACTCAGAAAGTTCACATACTGATAATAATATAATTTTTTACAATAGCACTAAGTTAGTCACAAATGACTTAATTAAGGTGCCTTTTTCCATGTTAGTGTGTATAGCTACACATTTTACTGTGGAACAGAAGTCACAGTAAAAGTTTATTTTAGTGAGAAGCTTTCAAAAAGGTACATAAAAACCAATTTCATAATTTACTGTTCTCCCAAAATATTCAACTTCATTCAATTACCGAAGTTGTGAATCACAATTTTCTTCTTCACAGGAGAGAGTCAAGAGCTTATTAATTTTTGTATTATCTTGTGCCTGATTACATTAAGAAAATGGTGTTAATCAATTCATCATAAGTCAGTTCTATCCTTCATATGGTAAGATCCTTTGTAAATGTTTGTGTTAACCTATCATGTATGTAGGACCTTGGATGAATCTGGTTGAGTTGCAGAGTGACGAACAATAAAGCTAAATGAACAAAATGTTGAAGTTCCAGTGTTAAAACTTTTATTTGAGGAGCTACTGCCTTTACCTATATCTATAAAATCTCGAAAATCATACAGTTTATTTCCATGCCTTTGCATTTATTATTACAACTTGTAGTGAAATCAATCACCAGTCATTATGGTGTGTTAGGTTCAAAATATCTTGCTCAAATTTAATTAGAATTATGTTTTTTATGCACCATTTAAATAAATGAGAAGAATGTTCAGCTCTTATTCTGGACTGGGTAATTGTCTAACAAAAGAGTGATTTTTGGGCAATTTCTCTGGTTCTTCGGAAATGGGAAAGTTCTTATTGCTTTTTCTTTATTTCTTTTGAAGTGCTTTATGCTAAGTAGCTGCAATGGATTATGAATAGTTTTTTTTTTTTTTTCTTAGCAGAAATTAAACTCATGATATACTGCGAAATAGTTAGTAAATGTTGTACAGCAGCCTTAAACTTTTCCAACCTCTACGGCATTATCATTTTTTGGATATCTCTCACATTTTGCAAAAATTGAAACAAATTTTGAGATTGTCCTTCTTATGGTCTGTCATAGAAATTGAACAAGTCTCATGTGTTTCATTCACATGACTTTTTATACCTATTCTGTAACAAACTATTCTTACCAAAGCTTATTCTTCTACTTATGTTAATCAAGATAGACAGCAGAAATGGCCGTGTTATTATTCCTTATAAGTTGAAGGGAAACAACGCAACACATTAGGCTAAAGTGCTAGTTAAATCTTTTGAAAGCTATCACAATGTGATTGAAATTGGTTCTCTTTGCATGACCAGGAGTAACACAAAATAAACAGGTATGAAACATTTCACTTTAAGTTTTAAGTTTTAAAATTGAAACCAATAACAAGGAATATCTCAGAAATGCTTAACTTCACAAAAAATGCATATGATATAAATTGTGTATTTTAACGAGACCTGTATTTTTTTTATAGTAAGCGTTTGTCTATATCTTACAGTTTACCGGTTATGCAAAAGTCATCCAGAATGAATAGGTCTTCAAAGACTATTCCCAGAAAACTCAAGATGCACATTTAATTGCTCATGTAAATATCTTTAATATGCTGAGAGCCATTTTTGAGAAAATCAAAAGTTTATACATGTAAAGAGTAGTTTGGAGTTGAGGGATGTTTTTGAAAATGTTTATGTTGTATCCTTGGAAGATACAGAACCAAAATATCAAGTTAGCTGTTTAGCCAAATTTTCATTTTTGAGTTATGCATTCATAGACACAGACACACACAAACCTTTATTTAATGTTAGAATTATATGAATATTAAACCTAGCTGAGGAAATTAATGTATTCTTTGCTAATCTTTTGCTTTCATAGATGCGTTCATAGATATACTGCATACAAGTAGTAAAAATATTCACAACTTTCACATTCTTTGTAGTCTAGATTAGCAAAGAATTCATTAATTTCCTTTACTACTTTTAAGATTAATATAATTCCAACATTAAATATTTGAGGATTTTATATAACTTTTGTTCTGTACTTTTCATATGAGCATTTGTACGAAGGTTGGCTGATAAGTCCTGAGCCTCTCAATGAAAACAGCATTTAAAAAAAAAATTTTTTTGCTTTATTTCTCAACATAATTTCCAGAAAGGCTAATACATTTTTCATATTGGTGTTCTAATTTAATTAAACCATCTCTGTAGTGCGATTTATCAAGGTCCTCAAAATAGTTGTTTACAGCATCAATGACCTCCTTGTTGCTGTGAAATCTTCATCCTCCAAAAAATTTTTTGAGGTTTGGGAACAGGTGGTGGTCACTAGGTCGAATAGGGTGGAAGTTCAAGCCATTCAAACTTTAATTTGCACATTTTCCCATTGCAATGACTGAACAATGGGCTGGAACATTGTTGTGATGAAACAAGATTTTTTTTTTTTTTTGCCAAATGAGGTCTTTTTCTTTTCACCTTATCACTCAAACTCATACGTTGCAGTATGCTTGCATATTAGTCACCTGTGATATTTTTACTCTTTTCCAAGTAATCAATAAAAATAATTCCCTGTGCATCCCAGAAAACACTCGCCATAGTCTCGTTAGCTGATAAAATTGACTTGGCCTTTTTTGTAGTTGGTTCATATGGCGCAATACACTGTTTTGACTGTGATTTATTTTCTGGAGAGTAGTGATGGATCCAAGTTTCATCCATGGTAATAAGTTGTCTCAAAAATTCACTGGGAATTTTACGGTAGTGCTCCACATTCCTAAGAGAAACAAGTTTTTCTTTGTAACTTTTGATCAGGTGTCAACAAATGCATCTTGCAAGACCTTGTGAAGGTCCAAAACATTACTTAAAATTTTACCTGCATGTTCTTTTGATATGTTTACAGCCTCTGCTATCTCAAACAACTTTAATCTGCAGTCTTCCAGTATTAAACGATGAATTTTTTCAATGATCTCTGGAGTTGTCACTTCTACAAGGCATCCAGAGCGAGGCTCATCACTAGTGCTCATACATCTCATTTTAAACTCTGCAACCCACCTTTTAGTCATTGAATATGAAGGGGCAGAGTCTTTCTATGTACTGTGCATTTCCTCCTTGATTTCTTTAGGCGTTAAGCCTTTCAAATGGAAGTATTTAATCACTGCTCATTTTTCTAAATCCTCCATTTTCGTGAAAACTCTAAAGTTGTCTTCTTTAAAATGCTATCATTCGAAAGCAAGCTGTAACTATGGATACAAGCTAGTCTAGAGTTATACTATTCAATGCAACAATCTATCTGGCCTAGTGGCACCATATCTGTGTGAGGCCGGGACTTATCAGCCATCCTTTGTATTTAGAGTTTTGAGCAACAAAAACTCTGGTGCTTGGCAGTCATTGCTTTGTCATCGGGAAGGTAAAGATGTTTAGCTGCATGTATTCTGCAATACTGAGATATGGTTTGATTTAAAGAGCTGATTTATGTATTGAAATTACACCAGCCACTCATTCTGGTTTAATCTACTTTCTAACCTCATAACATTATGCTGTCAGGACTTAAACAGATTCAGTTCTGGCACTTTCAAAAATGTTATTGCTATTGCTATCAGAGAAAATAGAGAACAATACTTATTAGTATAGTTTACTTGTTAGAAATCATAGATTAAATATTGTCAAAGCAAGCTATGCTCATATTAGCTAAGAATACAAGCAGAAAATACTATGAAAAATTCTGATATGTTCCATCCACATGACTTTCTCTAGCTGTTCCACAAACAAACTTTTCTTACCAAAGATTGTTCTTTTATCTATATTATCCTAATCAAGATAAACATTAACAAAATGGTCTTATTAGCTGTTTCCTTGTAAGTAGAAGGGAAATAAGGGAGAGCACCAGGCTAAAGCGATAATCAAATCATTTTAAACCTACCAATATGTGAAATTTGGTTCGCTTTTACATTCCCATAAAACAAAAGAGACGAAACAAAAGTTGTCTTCCCATTTCTGAAAATTTTAAGTGGTTTAAAATTGAAACTAATAACAAGGAATATCTCAGAAACAGTTAACACTAAAAAAATGTTAATGACATAAATTGTTTATTTTAATGTGTAGTTTTTATTTTTTTGTATAATAAGTTTTTGCTTACCTTTCATTGTTTAAGAGTTATACAAAAGTCATGCAGAATGAACAGCCTTTAGAAGCTGTTCCCAGAAAATTTAAGATACACATTTTGTTTGTCATTAAAATACTTTAAACATATAATATTTTAATCAAAATCATAGAACCATTTTTGAAAAAATAAACATTTTCAAAAAATTTCCATATAAAGAGTAGTTGGGGGTGGGGGCATTTACTTGAAAATCTTTGTGGTATTCTTGGAAGATACTAAACTTAAATACCAAGTTTAGTATTTAATGGACTTTTCGTTTTTCAGTTATGTTGTCCATAGACAGAGAGAGGGGGGAGGGAGGAAGAGGGAGATAGGGAGGGATGGGAGAGGGAGAGGAAGGGAGAGAGAGGGAGGGAGTGGGAGAGGGAGAGAGAGGGAGGGAGTGGGAGAGGGAGGGAGTGGGAGAGGGAGAGAGAGAGGGAGGATGGGAGGGAGGGAGGGAGGGAGGGAGGGAGAGATTATTTTTATAAAAATACTTTCTTTTCATTCAGTATGTCTTAAAACATATATTTCCAATGAAATCTTGGTATCAGATTTTTGGGTGGAATGAGTACCTCCTCTATCTATCATGTATGTAGCACATACATATGCTAAAGAAAGTTAAAGGGAAAGGGATGTATTTATGAGATACAACTTTTATATTTAGCATAGGAAATAATTGCATCAGGCACGTAGCTATTCTGTGTGAAAATATAATTTTGAAAAAAATCGTGTTATGCTGTTTTGGCTTAGGTGGACTGTATAGGTATATATTAGAGAAGGAATAAAGATAAATGAGGTGGACTGTATAGGTATATATTAGAGAAGGAATAAAGATAAATGAATTTCTGTTTGAAAATTCAATTCAATAACAAGGAATTTGAAGAACTTAACTTCACAAAAGAGTATTTGGTATATATTGTGTGCTTTAACCAGATGAAACTTCATCATCATCAGCTTCTTCTTCTTCTTCTTCTTCTTCTTCTTCTTCTTCTTCTTCTTCTTCTTCTTCTTCTGTGCTCCAGGGATCAGGCAATGCCATTGTTCCAGCTTCAGAACACGTCTGGCTATCATTTTCTTAGTCTTCCTGGATATCTTTTTCCCATAGGCTTATAGTATAACACTCTTCTTGGGATCCTTTCTCTCGGCATTCTATCAACTCATTGTCTTCATTCTTTTCTATACTGCATATTTTTTTCTTCCACAGAATTTATTTCCAGCTTTTCCCTTATTTTTGTATTTGAAATATTCTCTTCTATGCATTCTTTTACTGTTCTTATAGATACATATGACTGAAATTTCATTATAAATCATAAAAAATCAACTTTTTTATTTTAATTCCATAAAAAAAATTAAACATTCCTAAATATAAAGAAGGTATAATTGGCCACCAGGCACATTCTTAAATGCCTTAACTGGAGCTATAGCAAAGCATTAGAGATAAACTCAGCAAGAAAATCTTCAGTTTGATGAGATGTCATTCACAATATGAAAAGTAAAAAACAAATTTGTGCAGAAGAAAAGAAGCAATGCAAGAAGAAAAGGACAGAAAAGGCAGCAGTAGAGGAGAGGAAAAGGAAAGCTGAGGGTCCAACCTACCAACCCGGTGGATTTTAATGTAAGCCATGCATTCAAATATTTTATTCTCGTTATTGATATTTTCAGCATTTTTCTTCCTGTAAAATGCTCCTTGCATTGTAGCTTTTCTGTTACACAAATTAAATTTACTGTACTTGTTCACAGAGATACAAACTTTTGGAGCCTAAACCAAAGAACACACAATAAAACCTAGGGCAATTTCAAAAGTAGAATTATTGTGAACCTAAGGTTAAAATATTAGGCCAAAATTTTTTTTTTGTTGGACTTTTATAGTGATGTGGCAAAAACCAAAACAAATTTTACTATAATTTCTAAACCAATTTAGCAAAATGGATGAAATTTTCTCTGTAACTCAGTTGCATTAAATTACATCAGTGGTATAAATTTCAAGAAGTTAGCATTATTAGTTTGGAACTTCAAACTTCGGTCATACATGTCCTTAAGAATCTCAATTCAGCAGTCTATACCTTATTTTTGTCAGATTTTATCAAATGTCCATGTTTCAGATCCATAAGGAAACATGGGTATGTTATGACTTTGTAAAACTTCATTTGCTTTTCTTTTCTGGCTTTAGCTTTTAGGCTTCTATTTATTGGTCCATATATTTGTTGGTGATTTATTTTTAAAATAATTTTATAACTGGCAGATGTTCCTAAATATTTAAAACCTGTGACTTGCTCTAGTATAATATCATTAGTTACAATTTTGATTCTAACAGTATATTTATTTACCTTGAAAGGTAGTGGATTTATATTTTTTTTTTATTTATTTATTTTATTATTATTTTTCTTTTTGGTGTATCTTAGTGTCCTTTTACATGGTTGGTCATATCAGACAATGAATAAAATGATGCTCAAGTGATCTTGGGTTCAGGGAGCTTAAAGTTACTTGACATTCGTCTTCTCAGGTTAAGGGAAAACCCTGAAAAAAACCTTACTTGGGTAACTCACCCTAAGCAAAATTCGAACTTGCATCTGCCACCACACTACCCAGGCAGGCAATTTGTATATCGATATCCAGTATTTACTGAATCAACCCTTAATCCAAACTGACTAATTGATTAATATTTTATCAACATTTGTAGGTGCTAACTTAGCATTCTTTCCTCAATGTTTTTAGGATTAACAGGAATACCTCAACAATATTCAGATTATTCATTGTTTTTTGTATTGTTTTTGTTTTATTTGTCAAAGTTTTAAAATTATAATTCTCACATGACTTCTCTACATATTATATACTGTTCTTTGTAGCTCATCTTCAGTTTTGCTTATAATAATTATCATCCACAAATAAAATCATCTTAAGTGTAAACTTTGGTGCAATAGAAATGCCTCCATTAATTTTAAACATCCATTCACTAACTAGGGTTGTCTCCTTAGCGTGGTGGTAGTGCAGCTGCCTACCAAGCGGGAGACCTGGTTTCGATCCCCAGTACAGGCGTGAGGATTTTTCCCCTGCTGGGAGACCTGGACAGGGGTGCATTCAGCCTCGTGAGGTCCTTGGGGGGCCAATTGAGGAGCTGCTTGATGGAGAAGTAGCGGCTCCAGGTCGTGAGGACCGCATTAACCGGCTGGGAGGGGCTCGAGGTGCTGACCACATCTCACCCTCCAATACTGCACCCCATCCATGACGTCTGTAGTGGACCGAGATGGGGGACTGCAGTAGCAGGGCGGTAGGCCAAGGCTCCCCGTGAGCTGTTGTGCCATGGAGTTATGTTAGTTATGTTATTCACTAACTAGATCAACTATATACATTTATACAAAATAGGAGACAAATTGCAATTCTGGCAAGGTGTACCTAACACCTGTTTATCAGTTTAGTATATCCTCCATTTCCAATTTGTACACATATTGTTGTATCCTTATATACACACACTTTAATATTTTATTTGGGTGATTCAGATCTCCTCTGTGAGTCATAATTTCCCATAGGTTTTTTCCTACTTACATGGTCAAATGCTTTTTCACAATGGATAGCTATATGTGTTTCAAGGTTTAAATTCCTTTCTTTTTTCTATTATCTGCTTAACTATGAAAGTAGCTTTGTACAGGGTGATTCTTTTCTAAAACCATTTTGTTCTTTTATTAAAAGAATGTTGTAGTGGCTTTTAATATTTTACTGAGTATTCTTACATATATCTATTTAAATCCTGTATTTAAAGCACCTATTCCCTTATAATTTTCACCTCTGTTTCTGCACCTCTTTAAAATATACATATAACTTGGGAATACAACCAGAATCTTGGAATTTAACTTCAATTCCAACAACTATTAATTCAATTAAAAAATCTCTAATTTATTATCAGTCCGCCATTTCCATAATTCTACATTTATTACATTTTCTCCTATAGCCTTCCCATTCTTCATTTCTTTTAGTGTTATTTCTGATTCCTCCAGGTTCCACATTTCTGCAAATAAGTTAATTACTTCTTCTTCTTCTTCTTCTTCTTCTTCTTCTTCTTCATCTGCTTCTTCTTCCTTCAGAGAATTATGAAACCACAAATCTTGGTAAGTTGTATCCATTGTTCTTTTATTATATTTATATTTGATACATCTTTTTCTTCACTTCTAGATGCTTAAGCACTTTATAGGTGATCATTTGTCTTGCACATATATATATATATGTCATACTTGACAGTCTTCCTCCAGGTTCCACATTTCTGCAAATAAGTTAATTACTTCTTCTTCTTCTTCTTCTTCTTCTTCTTCTTCTTCATCTGCTTCTTCTTCCTTCAGAGAATTATGAAACCACAAATCTTGGTAAGTTGTATCCATTGTTCTTTTATTATATTTATATTTGATACATCTTTTTCTTCACTTCTAGATGCTTAAGCACTTTATAGGTGATCATTTGTCTTGCATATATATATATGTCATACTTGACAGTCTTAATAAATTTGTCTCAGGACTCTTGGTGAGCTCAGTTGAATAGTGAAGTTTCTGAAGTTTGTAAATTTCACCTTATGTAAAATTTCAGTAATATATAATCCATATAAATGCAAGAAAATTAGCAAATAAAGATTCAAAGGACAAGAAAATGACAAATTAATGTGATAAAATCAGAAAAATTCCCCCAAAACATGTCATAAAATGATCAAAACAACTCAAGTATGCATTTTAGTAATCTGGGACCCTTGATAAGAGTTTATGTATGCATTAGCAATGTCTGTATTCATAGGTGCCAACCTAGAGGGTCAAGGCACTTTCTCCCCCCAAGCTCATAAAGCCAGGGCCATTTCCCCTCCAACAGTTTTACTGAAGGTATCTGCCTCCCCTGAAATTTCAGGATAAATTAAAGGTGTCTGGCTCCCCTGAAATTTCAGGATAGATTACTCATTTAAAAACAAACAAAATGTTTAAACACTCTCAATAAGATTGGTAAGATTTGCCATTCCATTCATTCTACATGATGACCTTACCTTTCAGTTTAAAATCTATTAAACGTCATGGCCGAATTGCTCAAAAAGTATTAGGACTGTTTGTTAACATTTCTTTCATTATACTTCTTTTATACTTATTATAAAAGCTTCAATGTGCATGTGGCAGTTTCCAAGAGTGAGCAATAATTTGTATTCTGTATTTTACTGCCTTGTTAGTAAATTAAAGTGATCACATTTCATTGTCTTAATAAACATCATCACAATGATCTAATTGTGCAGCATAACAGCAGCAATCAAATTGGATAGATTCTTAATAAAGCCAAGTGTTGAAAATAAAGTCACTAACATAGGAGATCACAAGGGTGAACTGATGTGCAGCAGCAAAATGGAAGTAATAGTTCAGTCTACAGTGATGATTCATGAAGAAATCAGAACTTAGATCTTCATTCAGTTGTAGATGAGTTTATTAGCAGGAACGAGTGAGACGGAACACTTTCACCAAATAGCAGTGAGGCAAAAGTAAATGTAACAGGCCTAGCATTGTTTTGTTTTTGTCTTCATACTTTTAAATAATGAAGCATTTATTTAATTTCCAGCCAATTGATAGCATCTATATTATTCTATCATAAATTCATTTGGAGTTTCTCCTTTATTTGTCACGCAGATGATTGGGTTTGTAGATGGGCCTATCCTTTGGCTATGTTTTGCGGCTTAGGGTCTCAAAATTAAGCTGTATGCCATAAAATGCAACAAGTATTGGAGATATCTCTGTTCTTTTACTATAGTAATTCGCGTTTAGACAGAACATGATAAATCCAAAACTCGCCTTTTTTGTACTAAGAAGTAGTGATTTTTTTTTTGTAGTGTTTAACGCCCACTTTTACTACTTGTGGCGATGACACAGTGATATATGAAATGAAGATGGAGCACTGGTGGAATGGAGGAGTGGGGGAAACCAGCGAACTGGAGAAAACCCGCCTCTGTGCCATTTTGTTCACCACAAATCTCACATGCGTTTGCTTGGGATTGAACCAGGAGGTGAGAGGCGAGTTCTCTAACCTCTCGGCCACATCGCGGCCTGAAGTAGTTATATGAAAGAAACAATCCTCTATCTTTTAATAAACCCTGGAGATATCAGAGCTTCACCAAATGATAGAGGATTATTTCTGGAGATATCAGGGCTTTAACAAACTATAGAGGGTTGTTTCTTTTATATCACTACTGTCTTAGTACAAAAAGGCAGTTTTGTAGTTATTATATTCTGTCCAAATGCCACAGAATTGTTGTTTTATAGTACCCAAGTTTATTAATCATTCCTGCCCCCTAAAATTACAAAGAAGTTGGTGTCAATGACTGTAGTGCAGGAATGTCAGCCAGGTAGCACATATGTGCTGCTAGAGCACATAGAGCAGGCAGTAAGTCTGAGTTTCAGGAACAAGTGTACACTTACAAATGACAGTAACCATGAACACAGCAAAAATGGTGTACACTAAATTCCACTCCAACTGGGCATTTCATTTTCTATGTAAGGAAAAAATAAGAGATATTCTGTGCAATATGTTATAAGATTTCCAAATAGACTTTGACAGGCTATTTCAGGACTTTGAGGAAATTAAATAAAGTATTTAAGGAAACAAATATACTGCCATTTTTCTATCCATGTAAAAACAATCTTTATTCATGTACAAAACTGAAAATAACTTCCTATGTACCAACTCGTAATCAAACACAAAAAAGATATTCACTCCTATAAAACTAGATCAGCCAGTCATATATCCATAGAATCAGTTAACTCTACCAAATATGGAATAAAAAGTATATTGCATAGTGCTACCAAAACATACAACAGTCTCCAACTTAACATCAAAGAATCGCATAATTTATCCCAATTTAAAAACAAACTTCAAATACCTACTTGAGCAATACTGTAATACCTAAGAATTTGGTGGCAGGAAATCCTTATGGTGTTTGTTGAAATTTTGCATTAAGTTTAATCACACACCCACACAAAATAGGTTAAAAATTATATATTTATACTTATATACTTTTTTATATGTGTTTATTTTATTCTTTGTGTTTTGCTTACTGCCTCACTAAAGGGCAGTCCTTCCTAGAACAATATGCTCATTGGGACATTGTATGTAAATAAATAAATAAAAATAAATAAACTTTAATCGGATCTGATGCCTTCTTGCATCAAATATAGAAAATGCACCTCATGTACCACAGCTGGAATTATTAAAACATGCTTGCAACTAACTCAATTAATTTGATTTTTACAAATCTTTGAGCTGTGAACTATATCCGATATTTGCAAATTTGCAGCAAGAATTATGACAATGTTCATCAGCACTTACACATGTGGACATATTTATTTCTTCGATGAAGCTAACAAAGCCAAAACTAAGGGCCAAACTGTCTGATACAAACATGGTGGTTACTATTAGATTTGCCTCTTCTAGTAGTATATCACCAGATGTATAAAGTAAGTATCACAAAAACATTTTGCAAGTGAACTTGATGACCTTGTAGCTTGAGATTTATTGTGCTATATTTCTGTTACTATTACAACCTGATTAAGCGGTAAGCTAGTATTAGCAATAAAGATCAAAGCTACTATTGAAGATAATGGTATCCAAGCTATATTTTGTTGTGTTATGGAGAAAGCTCAGAATGTGTGTTCTGTGATAGGAACATTTATTTTCATTTATTAAACATATTATTGTTGTCCAATGGTGGGAATTTGGCTTATGTTGTTAGTCCCCTAGCCTCCCAATAGAGAGTTGCTATGTCCTTCTGGTTCTGCTTGGCTAGATCCAGACATCTGCAGACCAAAAGAATCCTTGTCCATGACAGCTTCTTCCTTGTAGCTTGCAGATTAAAAGGTTATCTATACATTGGATCCAGACAAAATGAGCTTCAAAAATGGCAAGCTCCCAGCTAAAAACCATGCATCAGAACATCTTTTATATCACACGGGTAAATCTGCGAGAAAAGCGGATAGGTACCGTGGTGATTTGCCCCCGCCCGAGTACACTCGGGCAACTAGCTCCTGGCTCCTGAAGTGGTCATTTTTTAAATATGCTGATACATAATATGTACAAAGACTATCATATTTTTGTCCACTCCTGTGCATACATAGCATACTCCAGTACTGGTGTCACGTGAAGGCACATAATGTACAGCCAAATGCTCTAAGGGCTGTGTTGACAGTACTGCACATGGAGAGTAATGTCTATTTTGTCCACCCTGTTTCTTGGTGTTTTAGTTCACTTTAGCATGCTGGCCCATGAAAGCACATAACACAGGTGTATATGCTATGTCCTTGATACTGTTGCTGTAGTGTAACAATTAAGGCCCTCTGGAGTAGTGAAAAATCTCAGATAATTGGATATATAATAGCCTTATAATGATAAGTAATTTATATGGTTTACATTTTTATACCTATTTAACACAATGTCGAAGGTAATATAGCTATGCGCACACCTTTTCTTGAGCACTAGTTTTATGGGGAAGTAAAGGCTGGAGAGAAGAAGAGGGACATTGCCACCTTTCTTTCTGCGGTGTTGTCAACTAAAGAAAGTTTCTTTCTTTGAGGCCTTTGGGCATTATGGTGAATAAGTAACCCAATTTACTGTGAACTAGCTGAATTATTAAATGAAACGCACCACATGTACATGTGCATGAATTCTGGGAACTACAGACAAACTGAAACATTAGCATTGAAGCCACTAGATATCAGGGTGAGTAATGTACTTGATATCTCAATGTTTTTGCACTGCTCTGCTTCCAAAGTTGTGTGAAACCTATCAAATGAAGATTAGGGGGCCAAGTGCTCAAGAAAATATGCGCCTGTGGCAACTCTTAAGCACACCTCTTAATGATCACTTCAGTAATAAAATAAAGACAATGTCAAAATTAGACAACGAAAGGATTAGGGCACTAATAAAGTCTTCAGAGTAGAGTAGAGGGCAAGACCACACAGAAGAGGATGCAAAAGGAAATGGAGGTATATGGAATAGGAATGCACAGAAAACTTCAGAGGCCTTTTTCTGTAACTTACAATTCTTAGTTTCTCTACCATGCACAATGTACATAGTAAGTTGAGATCAAAATTATTATTAGTTAATTATTTATCAATGTAAAGCTAAAAGAGTATAAATGTATGTATTTAACTGAGAAAATTCAGCTGGAGAAGAAAGCTGACGTCAAGAGAGTCAAAGGGGATGAGAAGCGCTTTTGTTAGAAAGGTCGCTTTTGTCCAGCCACGTACCATCGAGTTACAACGGGGGTGAACAGTAAAATTCGGAAGACGGCAGTTCTTCATTGTACAAGACATGTCACGTGAGGTTTGCAGTCCACCCTGGGATAAGGAAATTGACTCTTGGGAAATATTTACGTCAATCGTGCGGCCTTTCTGTCTCATCAAAAAGAGGCTGCCATGACGGTATTTTTTGTGTATAAAGAGCCCAAGAAGCCACATCGTGAGCTGTCCATGAAAATGATCTTTCCGTTGCGAACTGTCTTTTACTAGCTGATCTATCTGTCACTGTTATGCTGTCGGTCGTCGGGCTGAACTTAACTTCTTCACACAAAGTTAAGACACCGTAACGTGTAACGAATTTAAAGTCAGTGACGTACTAATGTATATAGTATAACGCAGAAGTAAGGAAGAAGAAGGGACTGTAATTACGTGTTATCAGCCAAATGTTAGAATTCGTAACAGATGTACAACTTAGCTTTATTGTAAGGCAAATGTGCTTATATCTCTTCTCCTAGTAAGGAATAAACTCCAGGAAAGTATATACGTTTTAATCATTATAAGATCACTCCCATAACTACCCCTATTAGCTGCACCACTCCGAGTGAGTCAATCATCGTGCAGGCTGAACAACACCGAGGCAAATTCAATGGTAGTAGGTTCACCTTACCAGGTAAGTGGGTCTACTCATAGGTAGTGGAGTGAGTCTTGCCTACGCCTTCAATCTGCGCTCACCGCATAAGGCGTCTCAAATGTGGTGCAAAAGACAACACTGCATATATCACCCAACGTCACCACGATCTTAACACCGCAAAGTCAAAAATGCATTGCATTCTAACCAAACTTACACATTTACAAATAGCACATGCGCATGCATATATCCTTTACTAACATACTAAAAACAATAGATTTCTTTAAGAACACGACATCACATTATTACAGCAACCATTCGTTTGGAGAGAGATATATTCAAACAAAGGTATCTCTTCAAGTTACAGTTACCAAGTCTGAAGGCAGGAGAATCTCTCTTCATTTCTCTCTCTCTCTCTTAAACTACTAACATTGCTTCTTTTTGGTCTCTGGTTACCACTGCAGACAACATTCATACTAAAGAATAGACTCTTAGGGTATGTAGAACAATGCTAAATGAGATAAAAAGTAAAACTATGATTTATTAATATTAAAACTCTTCAGTTTCAATGTTTATTGAAGGGATCTTTCATTTCCTTTACTTGGTGAGCTGTACTTGATCTTTATACACTCAAATCATCTTCTTGTTACTTTCCAAAACCCTTTAACATTTGTTTCCTCCAAACATTTCTTAACTATTGCTCTCTAAATTAATTATTAAATGGCTTGGTTAAGGCCGATTCTTGATATATTGAAAACTGTTTTAATAGACACCCTTCATCTTTAAGATCCTGGTTTAAAACTTTCTTTATTATCAAATCTTTTCTTGGTCTTCATCAAATTTCTATTTGAACAACCTTTTTACTGCAGCAATTGTAGACTTAAGTATTACTTTCTCTATACGAACTATGTAAATAGTGTATAGAGAAGGTATTGCACTCCACCAAAAAATTCGATACCGAGATTTCACCGGAAATATATGTTTTAGGGTCCCCTTTATCTAAAAAGAAGTATTTTCAGAAAAAGGTCAGTGTGTGTATCCGTGTGTCTGTGAACACGGTAACTCAAAAACGAAAAGTCGGTAAAATACCAAACTTGGTATTTAAGTTTAGAATCTTCCAGGGATGCGACACGAAGATTTTGAGAAAAATTCCCCCACCCTAAACTACTCTTTACATGGAACTTTTTTCGAAAATTTTGATTTTCTAAAAAATGGCTCTAAAGATTTTGATTAAAATATCGTAAATTAAAGATATTTACCTGACAAATAAAATGTATATTTTGAATTTTCTGGGAATATCCTCTGAAGACTACTTTATTCTGAGTGAATTTTCCGGAATTTTGTATAACTGCTAAATCGTAAGAGATAGACAAAAAGCTTACCACACAAAAAATGTAGAGCACGTTAAAACACACAATTTATGTTGTATGCATTTTTTTCTTGGAGTTGATCGTTTTTTGAGATATTCCTTGTTTTTGTTTTCAAGGTCGAAAATCTTAACTTTTCTCATACAGGAATTTGTCAGCTCATATCCATACAAACAAAGGAACTTCAATCACATAGTAACCAACTTTTGATTATCGCTTTAACCTATGCTACTGCTTTATTTCCTTTCTACTTACAAAGAAGAAAGTAATAAGACTATTTCTGCTAGTTTTTCTAGATTAGCATGAAGTAAATAGAAGCATAAGCTTTTTAAGAATGATTTGTTGCAGGGATAAGAGAAAGTCATGTGAATGGTACACATCAGATTTTTTTGAAACAGAATGATGGTGTACAGTGGCGTATCTAGAATTTGGCTCTGGGTGAGGGGGTCAAGAATATTTTTTATAGTTGAAATTTCCAGGTGTTTGGAATAGCGCTCCCTCCTCATCACACCAACATTAAAAAAAAAAAAAAACTGCAATATCAATAGTCCTCCGTGGTTTAGAGATGTTATGCTAGCCTCTAGTTTTCAAGATCGCGGGTTTAAAGCTGGGGGGGGGTGATTGATTTTATTCGGGTATAAAAATGCTTAACATAGCTTGCTTCAGCGGGGAGGTAAAGGTAGATTTATGGCACATAAAACCTCAGAACTGATAAAGCAGCCTCTGAGGAAAATTAAATGGTCTTTCATGCATAAATGGGATGCTGAGAACTGTAGCATTAAAGAACTCCGTAAATAAAACTTGCTCTCCTTTTTACATAATCAATACAAACTTATTTTTATTTTTGGACTTTATAATCAATTTTAGACGACATTGCAATTACCAAGAACAAATTAAAGGAATGATAGAGTTTCAGTAGTAGACTTATTTGTGATCTGTCGAGTATATTCCTGTATTATACCACTTAATATTTTTGTTTAAAATTTCATTAATTATTCAACCTTCATATTTTATGTTTAGCTTGTATTTTTAGTTTCTTTATCAAGTAAAATGAACATAATAGCTAGGGAAAGTATTGCATTCCATCCAAAATTTAAAGGTGATATGTTATCGAAAATAAATTTTTTGAGGACACGTGAATCCCTGAAAAAAGTGTTTTTAAAATAAGATCTGTTTGTGCGTCTGTGAACAGTATAACTATAAACAAAAGTAGGTTAAGTACCAAACTTGGTATTTGAGTTTCATCTTTCAAACATGTGACGCCAAAGTTTTTAGGAAAATTCCCCATCCATACCAATCTACTGTTTATTTGGAATATTTTTGAAACTTATTTTCTCAAAAATGACTCTAACAGTTTGGATTAAATGCCACCATATATTAAACAAATTTAGAGGCAAATAAAATGTATATATTGAGTTTTGTGGGAATAGCTTCTGAAGCCCTCTTCACTCTGGAGAATTTTAGCATAAACCATAAGATAGATATAGATAAAACTCATACTATAAAAAAATATAGATCTCATTAAAATATTTCACATTAGTAGGTACATCTTTTGTAGAACTAACCATTTCGGAATTATTCCTTGTTATTGAAACGAACTTTTCAATGATACTTTTCTCAAATGGGAAGTCGTCATTCGTTTTTTTATCCTGACCATACAAAGAGAACGGAATGTCAAAGTCATCACTTGGTGACCAGCTTTTAATAAATTTGACCATTGCATTAACCTAATATATTCCCTTATTTCTCTTTATTATTCGAAAAATAATCGGCCAAAAATTTGTAATTATAATGCACTTGTTTTTAAATCGGCATTCCTAGTTCCTCGGCGGATATAGTGCCAACCATGGAATGACTAACCGTAAACGAAAGGAAAAAAAACAAAACAAAAAAAAATATATATATTTTGGGCAATTCTAAAAATTGTTTTGACAAACTGGACATGTACCAACTATTGAATGGAATGACTATCACTTAAAAAAAGGACCATATTTAGGGCAATTCTAAAACTTGTTTTGATAAACTGGACATGTACTTACCAACTATTTCAGATATACCACAAAGCCTAAACGTTTCTTTATCAGTTAAAATGCAATCAGTTGTTTACCATGTTTTTTACTTTCTCTATACTCACTATGTACATAGTGTATAGAAAATGTATTGCACTCCACCAACAAATTCGATACCGAGATTTCACCGGAAATATATGTTTTAGGGTCCCCTGTATACAAAAAAGTATTTTCAGAAAAAGGTCCGCGAGTGTGTGTGTGTCCGTGTGTCCGTGAACACGATAACTCAAAAACGAAAAGTCGGTAAAATACCAAACTTGGTATTTGAGTTTAGTATCTTCCAGGGATGCGACACGAAGATTTTGAGAAAAATTCCCCCACCCCAAACTACATGGAACTTTTTTCGAAAATTTTGATTTTCTAAAAAATGGCTCTAACCCTTTTTATTAAAATGTCATATATTGAAGATATTTACCTGACAAATAAAATGTATATTTTGAATTTTCTGGGAATAGCCTCTGAAGAATACTTTATTCTGGATGAATTTTACATAACTACTAAACCGTAAGAGAGAGAGACAAAAACTTACCGCACAAAAAATGTAGAGCACGTTAAAACACACAATTTATGCTATATACATTTTTTTCGTGGAGTTGAACGTTTCTGAGATATTCATTTTTCTTGGTTTCAGCTTTGAATAACTTATTGTTTTCTCATACAGGAATTTGTCAACTCCTGTCCATACAAACAAAGGAGCATCAGTCACATAGCAACCAGCTTTTGGCTTTCACTTTAACCTATGGTACTCCCTTATTTCGCTTCTACTTACAATAAAGCAAGAAATAAGACTATTTCTGCTAATTTTTCTCGATTAGCATGAAATAAACAACAGATAAGCTTATTAACAATAATAATTTACAGAGATATAGAGAAAATCATGTGAATGGAACAAATCAGGATTTTTACTTTCTCTATACGCACTATGTACACAGTGTATAGAAAAAGTATTGCACTCCACCCAAAAATTCGATACCGAGATTTCACCGGAAATATATGTTTTAGGGTCCCCAATATCCAAAAAAAGCATTTTCACAAAAAGGTCCGTGTGTGTGTGTGTGTGTCCGTGGGTCCGTGTGTCAGTGTGTCCGTGTGTCTGTGAACACGATAACTCAAAAACGAAAAGTCGGTAAAATACCAAACTTGGTATTTAAGTTTAGTATCTTCCAGGGATTCGACACGAAGATTTTGAGAAAAATTCCCCCACCCCCAACTACCCTTTACATGGAACTTTTTTCGAAAATTTTGATATTCTCAAAAATAACTCTAACGACTTTGATTGAAATTTCGGATAATAAAGATATTTACCTGACAAATAAAATGTATATCTTGAATTTTCTGGGAATATCCTCTGAAGAGTAGTTTATTCTGGATGAATTTTACTAAATTTTGAATAACTGCTAAGCCATAAGAGAATGACAAAAAATTACTACACAAAAAATGTAGAGCACATTAAAACACACAATTTATGTTATATACATTTTTTTTTCGTCGAGTTCGTCGTTTTTGTAACATTCCTTATTTTTTGTTTCTGCTATGAAAAACGTATACTTTTCTCATACAGGAACTTGTTAACTCCTGTTTATGTAAACAAAGGAACTTCATTGACATAGCAACCAGCTTTTGACTATCACTTGAACCTATGGTTGTCCCTTATTTCGCTTCTACTTACAAGGAAGCGAGTAATAAGGACTATTTCTGATAATTTTTTTCTGATTAGCATAAAGTAAATAGAAGTATAAGGTTTTTAAGAATAATTTGCCGCAGGGATATAGAGAAAGTCATGTGAATGGCACACATCAGATTTTTTAACTTATAACATGGTTTATCTTAATGGTTTTATTAATGTTGACATAATAATGCTCAATTTTTACTTTCTCTATACGCACTATGTACATAGTGAATAGAGAAAGTATTGCACTCCACCAAAAAATTCGATACCGAGATTTCACCGGAAATATATGTTTTAGGGTCCCCTTTATCTAAAAAAAGCATTTTCTCAAAAAGGTCCGTGTGTGTGTCCGTGTGTCCGTGTGTCAGTGTGTCGTGTGTCTGTGAACACGATAACTCAAAAACGAAAAGTCGGTAAAATACCAAACTTGGTATTTAAGTTTAGTATCTTCCAGTGATGCGACACGAAGATTTTGAGAAAAATCCCCCCACCCCAAACTACCCTTTACATGGAACTTTTTTCGCAAATATTGATTTTCTAAAAAATGGCTCTAACGATTTTAATTAAAATATCATATATTAAAGATATTTACCTGACAAATAAAATGTATATTTTGAATTTTCTGGGAATAGCCTCTGAAGAATACTTTATTCTGGATGAATTTTGCATAACTGCTAAACTGTAAGAGATGGACAGAAACTTAACATACAAAAAATGTAGAGCACGTTAAAACACACAATTTATGCTATATACATTTTTTTTCGTGGAGTTGATCGTTTTTGAGATATTCCTTTTTCTTGGTTTCAGCTTTGAAAAACTTGTGCTTTTGGCTTTCACTTTAACCTAGGGTACTCCCTTATTTCGCTTCAACTTACAATAAAGCGAGAAATAAGACTATTTCTGCTTATTTTTCTCGATTAGCATGAAATAAATAAAAGATAAGCTTATTAACAATAATAATTTACAGAGATATAGACAAAGTCATGTGAATGGAACGCATCAGATTTTTACTTTCTCTATACGCACTATGTACATAGTGTATAGAGAAAGTATTGCACTCCACCCAAAAATTCGATACCGAGATTTCACCGGAAATATATGTTTTAGGGTCCCCAATATAAAAAAAAAAGCATTTTCACAAAAAGGTCCGTGTGTCCGCGTGTCTGTGTGTCCGTGTGTCAGTGTGTCAATGAGTCTGTGAACACGATAACTCAAAAACGAAAAGTCGGTAAAATACCAAACTTGGTATTTAAGTTTAGTATCTTCCAGGGATTCGACACGAAAATTTTGAGAAAAATCCCCCCACCCCCAACTACCCTTTACATAGAACTTTTTTCGAAAGTTGTGATTTTCTCAAAAATGGCTCTAACGATTTTGATTAAAATTTCGTGTATTAAAGATATTTACCTGACAAATAAAATGCATATCTTGAATTCTCTGGGAATAGACTCTGAAGAGTAGTTTAATCTGGATGAATATTACTGAATTTTGAATAACTGCTAAACTGTAAGAGGTGGACAAAAACTTACTACACAAAAAATGTAGAGCACGTTAAGACACAATTTATGTTATATACATTTTTTTCGTGAGTTCGTGGTTTTTGAGACATTCCTTATTTTTGGTTTCTGCTATGAAAAACTTATACTTTTCTCATACAGGAACTTGTCAACTCCTATCCATATAATCAAAGGAACTTCATTGACATATCAACCAGCTTTTGACTATCATTTTAACGTATGGTAGTCCCTTATTTCGCTTCTACTTACTAGGAAGCAAGTAATAATACTATTTCTGTTCATTTTTTCTGATTAGCTTAAAGTAAATGGAAGTATAAGCTTTTTAAGAATAATTTGTTGCATGGTTATAGAGAAAGTCATGTGAATGGTACACATCAGATTTTTATTTTTACTTTCTCTATACGTACTATGTACATAGTGTATAGAGAAGGTATTGCACTCCACCAAAAAATTCGATACCGAGGTTTCACCGGAAATATATGTTTTAGGGTCCCCTGTATACAAAAAAAAAAAAAAGTATTTTCAGAAAAAGGTCCCTGTGTGTCCATGTGTCAGTGTGTCCGTTTGTCTGTGAACACGATAACCCAGAAACGAAAAGTCGGTAAAATACCAAACTTGGTATTTGAGTTTAGTATCTTCCAGGGATGCGACACGAAGATTTTGAGAAAAATTCCCCCACCCCAAACTACATGGAACTTTTTTTGAAAATTTTGATTTTCTAAAAGATGGCTCTAACCTTTTTTTATTAAAATATCATCAATTGAAGATATTTAGCTGACAAATAAAATGTATATTTTGAATTTTCTGGGAATAGCCTCTGAAGAATACTTTATTCTGGATGAATTTTGCATAACTACTAAACCGTAAGAGATGGACAAAAACTTAACCCACAAAAATGTAGAGCACGTTAAAACACACAATTTATGTTGTATACATTTTTTACATCGAGTTGATCGTTTTTGAGATATTCCTTTTCTTTTTTTCAGCTTCGAAAGACTTATACTTTGCTCATACAGGAATTTGTCAACTCCTGTCCATACAAACAAAGGAACTTCAGTCTCATAGCAACTAGCTTTTGGCTGTCACTTTAACCTATGGTACTCCCTTATTTCGCTTCTACTTACAATAAAGCAAGAAATAAGACTATTTCTGCTAATTTTTCCTTATTAGCATGAAATAAACAAAAGATAAGCTTATTAACAATAATTTGTTACAGAGATATAGAGAAAGTCATGTGAAAGGAGCACATCAGATTTTTCTTACTTAAATCTCCCAGTATCTGTAACTCAAATAATAATGCAATTTTGTTTATCAGCTTTGTAGACTTATTCTGTATTATGATTAATGTACGGTGTTTGGGTTTGATTTGCCTAAACAAGTTGCACTGTACGTAATTTTAACAAAAAAAAAGTGATTAAAAAAATATGTGTGCCATTCACATGTCTTTCTCTACATCTCTGCAACAAATTATTGTTAAAAAGCTTATGCTTCTATTTACTTCATGTTACTCCAGTAAAGATTAGCAGGAATAGTTTTATTACTTGCTTCCTTGTAAGTAGAAGCAAATTAAAGGAGAACCATAGGTTAAAGTGATAGTCAAAAGCTGGTTGCTAAGTGACTGAAGTTGCTTTATTTGTATGGGCAGGAGTTAACAAATTCCTGTATGAGAAAAGTTTGTTTTTAAAGCTGAAACATGTGTGTTTTAACCAAAGACCTTGGAACTAATTACCTAGACACACCGCCGGCGCTAGTGTCGCCGCCACAAATTGAAACCTCTCGGGCATTCTCAACTGGAGGGCAGAGCATGCTTTTTGCCATATGTTCAGTACGCTGAAAAGGCTTTCAGTACCTCGAAAACCACATTTTAAGAACTTGATGGTAAACTTTTGTATAAAACTCAGGTGTTATCATGCAGCAAAATCTTACAGCAGTGTGCTGCACAAGAAAATAGTCAGACAGCATCTCTCTAAATCAATTTTGTTTATGAATTAATAGGTTAGTAGAGTTTAATTATTTTTGCATAAAATTTACTACATTAAGTAGTAATAAATTCTAATTTTATATTTATATATCTTATCCAACTAACACAAATATACCACAAATGCTTATGAACGCATTGAATACAATTTACTGAAGAGGAATACAGGTACCTAATTTCCCATTTATTTTAATTCTATACTGTGCATATACTGTCTCTGTAAATCCAGTATTGCATGTGTTTTTTTATGCTAAAGCGCATAAAATACGCTTTATTTATGTTTTTTTATTTACATACACCTTAGGTAATATGGCCGTATCACCACTTTGACCTTCTATAACAACTGCTTAAATTGTTGAAGTATACATTAAAAATACACCTCTCGATTAACTTAACACACATTTATAGGCTCTTGGAATAATATTTAAATAAGAATTCTTTCATCAGCTTAGAATCGAGCGCAGCATATTTTGCATTTTTAATTCAGCATTTTGACCGCTATACTACAGACACACTCTTAACAACTCATGTTTATAATTCTTATTGTCGACTTTGTATATTGAAGTAAAAATCCGATGTGTTCCATTCATATAAATTTCTCTACATATCTTGATAAATTATTGTTAAAAAGCTTATTCTTCTATCTACTTCATACTAATCGATTAGCAGACGTGATCTTATTACTTGCATACTTGTAAATAGAAGGAAAAAAAAAAAAAGCTAAACGATAGTTATATCTTTTAAAACTGGTTTCATATGTACGAAATGCGTTTCTTTGCAGGGCTAGGCGATGACCGATTCCCGTAAGAGTAAATATTTTAAAACAGAAACCAATAACAAGGGCTTTCTCAACTCCACGAAAAAGTGTATATGAAGTAAATTGTGATTCTATCGAGATTACATTTGTCGTGCAATAAGTTGTTGTTGTTGTTTTTTAATCTCTTACGGTTTACTAGTTATGCAAAATTCATCCAGAATAAAGAGGACTCAAAGGCTATTCCCAGAAAATTCAACATATACATATTCGTACATTTTATTTGGCATGTAAATTTATTTAATATACGGTATTTTAATCAAAATCGTTAGAGCCAATTTTTAGAAAATCTAAATTTTCGAAATTTGTCCACGTAAAGGATAGTTTGGGCTGGGGGGTTTTTGCCTCAAAATCTTCGTGTCGCATATTTGGAATATACTAAACTTAAATACCAAGTTAGAATTTTTACCGACTTTTCGTTTTTGAGTTATCGTGTTTATGGATACAAACACCAACACCAACACGGACCTTTTGCTAAAAGTTCTTTTTTTACACAGAGGACCCTAAAACCTATACTTCTGGTAAAATCTTGGTATCTTTTTTTGGGTGAAATACAATACCTTCTCTATACGCTAAGTAGGTACATCACGTGTAGAGAAAGTAAAAAAGCATACAGTATATATGGAATCAGTGAGAAGAAACTGCGAAAAACAGAATTAAAGTCGAATTATACTTTCGGTGATGCTTACATTCCATTTGTAAAGCACTTTATACGCAAGTGTGCGATATTCAACTTCAATTATAATATTTACTTTTTTTTTGTTCAGCTGTGGGATGAAATTCCCTCTAGTCAATGAAGTGATTTTATTCAATCCCCAACCGGACATTCAAGGTCTAATCCCCGTGCATAAATGCTGTTGATCATAAAGAACGTGTTGTCGCAATTATTTCCAACTCAGGTATCTTCATGAGTAATTACAGCTGTTTTAAATTTCATTGTTTCCCCATTGCAATCAATATATTGCGCGTGACCTCGCACGCCTTCTGCCCTCCAAGAAAATCTTCTATTTCCGACACGCATAGCTCTCTGCGCAGCCAGAGGTGTGGGGGCTTGGTTTTAACGTGCTCTACATTTTCTGTGTGGTAAGTGTTTGTCAATCTCTTACGGTTTAGCAGTTATGTAAAATTCCGTAAAAATCTTCCAGAATAAAGTAGTCTTCAGAGGATATTCCCAGAAAATTCAAAACATACATTTTATTTGTCTTTAAATATCTTAATATATCTTTAATAAATCGTTAGAGCCATTATTTAGAAAATAAGAATATTGGAAAAAAGTCCATGTAAAGGATAATTAGGGGTGGAGGGATTTTTTTTTTCAAAATTTTCGTGTCACATCCCTGGAAGATACTAAACTTAAATAACAAGTTTGGTATTTTACCGACTTCAATTTTGAGTTATCGTGTTCACAGACACACACACAGGGACTTTTTCTGATTTTTTTTTTTTTTTTTCATATTTCTGGTGAAACCTCGGTATCGAATTTTTGGGTGGAGTGCAATACTTCTCTATAGATACATTATATACATAGTACATATAGAGAAAGTACAAATCGAATAATCACGAGTAAATAAGGTTCTACAGAATAGCGTACAAAAAACCGGCCACAAGTAGGTACTAGACTACACATTGTCGCCCCTCAATTGTTATCCATTGTTGCGAAGCTGTTTCGCCTAGTTTTATAAATATAGATCTTTGCATTAGATTACTTCTTATTTCTTTATTATCTAATTACTACATGTTTACCTATTTGTTGTATCTGCTTGAGGAGGGCAACAATTCGCGCGTAGTTGGCTGGCGAGCAGTCTGTACACGGGACCGGTTTTCATGCGCTACCCATGCGGAAAAACAATCAAATTCTTTTTTAATAAAATAATTTAAGAATAAGAAGCAGCTATGCAAATCTTAAAGTAACTAATGAAGTACCCAATGTCGTTACGATTGATGAAATGAGATGTGTGTTTTGGTTGGGAGACGTCGAAGCTTTGCTACTTGAAAACTCTGCAGTGCATTATTAATCTTGTCTGACACTGCATTGGTCAGTTTTAACGTCCTTTGTCACTTTCTGAAGTTGATCCAGTTGTTTTCCTTTTAAAAAAAGCAGTAAATAGTGCTGATACTGGTGTAACCTACCTTTTTTCCTTCCATATGGGACGCCTGAAAAGGTTGGATTAAATGATCAATACTTTCTGAATATGGTATTAACATAATATTAGAATGAAGAAAACATGATATTGAATAAATACACTTTACAATATCAGACTTCCCACCATGTACAATCGAAAATGTTAATTGCAAATTTTACAGTGAACTCTATAATTAAGCCTTGTCTCTTCGAAGAAAGGACATCTATCCTGTAAATTGGATAAAAAGCTGTATTTCCGTTTAGGCATAATAGCTTAAATTCTAGCAAATATCACAGCACATCAACTGCCAACAGCAAGCATACCTACTGGGTAATACTACTGCTCACAGAATGCGCTAAATAATAACAAAAATAAGCGAGATAGGCGCCGACTCAGCATTTCTCGCAACAAGAAATGGCAAGACTTTTAAATAGGTTTTTAATTTAGGAAGGCAGTGTCAAGAAAATACGTTCCAATAAAAATTCTCGGGTCGCGAGAAGTAAAAAAGGAGACTGTACTATTTTTACGGGACGAATGGCAGGCTTATATCGATATCGACAACTTTAGGCTTGTTTCCCATGTCAATTAAACTGAATAATGAACAAACAAAAGGTAAATTAATTAGCGTAACGGATCAACGAACCAGAGGAAAAGAGCACAAGTAGCTATTCGCTATCGTATCCAATGATACACATTACACTAACGCTAAGAGGCGCTGAACAAACAGGGAGAGAGGTTGTTGGTAACTGTTGGAAAGCACGCCGTGCCGGCAGTCCCTGTTACAGAGTCTTGCTGGTTGGAAAAGCCACAACATTATTATTTTATAATCTTGTTTATATACTTAAGTTAAATATATACCTTTATTTTTGTGGTATAGCAGAAAGCTGTTTATGATGGAGAATTTCAATGAATGTGTCATTTTAAGTTAAACAAGTGGAAGAACTTGTACGTAGTTTTTTTTGAGGAGGGCTTCTGGGGGGGGGGGGTCCCGTTCGTCACCCCCCCGTAAATATGCCCCTGATGATGTAGTGCATTTACAAGTTCCCAAGAGTTTTTCATTCCCTAACTCGAGCATCATTTAGCATTTGTGCTTCCACCATGTACATTCTTTCTTTATTTCATTTGCTCTGTTCTCTTTCCATGAGTAAAGAAACAGATATATATATATGTATAAAAATTAATCATCAAAATGTATGTACGCCCATCACTTCTGAAAGACTGCACCAAATTGAACAATTTTTTTTTTTTTTTTTTTTTTTCTTTTCATAAGGTTTGTGGAAAAGAAAATGTTTAAAAATAGTATGGGAAGTTTTTAAAGTCTCATAATATGAATAATTACAGTACCAAGGGAACGCGTGGTAGTGGTACCACGATTATTTGTTACTAAATGGTCCTAGTACTGCTATATTTTTTATCCCAATTCAATGTTAAGGTAATGCAACAGTTTATCGAGACAATGATGCAACGCAGCAGTGAAATTCAAATACATATTTATGATTTAACTGTCCTTTCCTTACTCCTATCATTTAAAATAAAGCAACAAAGAAGCTTTCCTGGCGATGAACACCTAGAGTAAGTATCTATTTATTTGCCGCTAGATGGCTGTAGTACTACTGAATTTTTCTTCCCCATTCAATCCTAAGGGAATGCACAGGGTTATGGAGTCAATAATGAAAGATAACAGTGAAAATCAAATATATTTCTTATGTACTAACAATCATTTCCATGGTCACAATGTTTAAATAAAGAAATACGTTTTTTTTGTAATTCTTTAAAATGAACAAGTTGTAAACTATGCACATAACCAATAATCCTTCTTGGAATTTAAAAATGGCAGAGAAATGACGGGACCCGGATAGTAAACCCTTTTAGGTTAACTTCGTATTGCAGATGTTGGTTATTTGAGATTATGTGATACATTAACTAGTTAAAGGTGATTTCATCAGAACATGAAGTTACCCCCGTCACCGTCACACTGATATTGCAGTGCTTTTAATACATTTGATCAAGTAATATTTTGGGTTAAATGGACAAATTTATTACACAAACCTATCATCAAATAAAAACTTATCACTTGCCCAACAAGATCTAGTTGCTCTTTAGTTATGTCATTGTTAGCCTTAAAATGGCTGTTTTGACATATAAGAAAATAAAGAGGCTGAAAACACTAGGAGTAAAGGAAAGAAAGAGATTCGGAAGAAGCATGAATGTTACTTTGTGATTTTTCTCCTTAATATAATTTATTGCCTATTTCAGCGTTTACCCGCCACACTATGAAAGCGCTGCTATTATTATTATTATGCCAGCGTCATTCTTGCTTACCCACGCTGTTAACGGCATATGTCATCCTTTCCACACTACCTTATGGGTGGGCTGACTTCGTCCTTTTCGTAATACCAACAATATATGCTACATTGCGCAGATCATTGCGCTTTGGAGATGCAAAGGCATTATTAGTCATTGGCAACGGGAAAATTCCTGTTGATACTTCTACTGGCCTCATTTCGTTTCCACCAAATGTTTGTCACTTCACCAGGCAAATGAAGAATTAATATCGAAAGTGTTCCCAAATAGGTGTAAGTTACAAAAACTATGCTTGGTTAAGCCAACGAGTCATTTTAGCAGCAACTAATAACAATGTAAATTGTTTGAATATAAAAAAAATCAGAGTAAAGTTTATGGACAAATGCATTCATTTAAGTCGATCGATTCCATTACCAATCCAAATGAAGTCGTCAATTATCTATCTGAATTCCTAAATTCATTGGATTTGCCTGGATTACGCCACACAATTTACAGCTTAAGGTTGACTCGGTAATAATTGTGTTACGCAATCTCAATCAGCCGAAATTGAAGAACGGAACAAGACTCGCTGTTAAAAAAATTATGAAAATTTTGATTTAAGCTACTATAATCATAGGAAATTTCAAAGGCCAGGATGTGCTTATTCCAAGCATACCACTAATGCTTACCGACTTTCTTTTTGAATTTAAGTGTGTTCAGTTTCCCGTGCGCCGTGCATTCGCAATGACAATAAATCCCAAGATCAATCGTCAGAAACGAGTGAAATATACCTTCAATTGCCGTGTTTTTCACATGGGCAGTTGCATGTTGGGTGCTCGAGAGTCGGCAAACCATCGGCGCTATTTATTTGCTCTCTGGAAGGAACATTGCACATTATAAGGCATTACAATAAAATATTGTCAAATTATTTAATTGTAATTTTATTTCATTGCATGGTCGTATTGTAAACATAAGATTTTGTCTCAGGTTTTTCATTAGGTACACCACCCGTGCGAAGCCGGGGCGGGCAGCTAGTATTTTTATAAAGAGAATTATCGCCTTTGGTGCCATATTTTTACTTTCTGTACCACCACCAATGAACGGAAGGATTGCACTCCAACCAAAATTTAGATACCGAGATTTCACCGGCAATTCATGTTTTGAGGACCACTAATCCATAAAAATAGTTTTAGAAAATGATCCGTGCGTGTCTGTGTACAGTAAAACCAAAAGTCAGCCAAGTACTAAAGTAGCTTCTGAAGCCTTCTTCTTTGTATATGGCCTTTGCATAACTGTTAAACCATAAGAGATACACAAAATCTTGCTCACAAAAAATTTAGATCTCGTTAAAACACACCGTCTGTCATATTATTATTATTATTATTATTATTATTATCATCATCATCATCACCATTATTTGTGGTGTTGACCATCTGAACCATTTCAGAGATATTCCATGTTGCTGGAGTAAATGTTTCACTGCTTAAACTTTTCTCAAAGAGGAATTCATTTTTCTATTTTTTACACTTAGTCATGCGACCAGCTTTTAAAATTTTTGAATATCGCTTTGGTCTAGTGTATTCCCCTATTTCCCTTCTACTTACAAGGAACTAAGTAATAAAGCAATTTCTGCTGATGTTTATCTCGATTAACATGACATAAGAGAATCAGATTTTGTAAGAATATTGTGTTTGAGAATAGAAAGGTCATTAAATGGAAACATCAGACTTTCTCTACTTAATTTCAGCACTATGTTTAATGTATAGTGCAATTTGGACTGCCACAATATAATGCTTAGGTAAATACCTAAAATGAGAGAATAATAATAAAAGAAACGTTGACCCCATTTGTAAGTCCATAGTAATGATGTTTGTCATTACACTGTTAAAGAGCTAGGGATACCATCGTAATTCACAGAGCAGCGCGCTGCGGCCTGTCTTTTTCGTGGGATCGGCACGATCTTTCTTCTTTTTTCTTCTTCGTCTTCTTCTTACCTTGATGCTCCAGTGATGTTCACTCTATCGAGTCTCGAAGATGTTATAAGCAGGGAGAGGCAGTTCCTGACCTGCTTCTTCAGGTTTAGTGCACGCGGACCGTAGCCCGTGAGACGACGAGCAGTAAGAACGTAAACAAAGTGACCTCTTGCGCACTCGTTCGAATGACGTACAGACACATATAAAGTAGATTTTAAGCTGCTAATGAGCATTTAATTAAACACCAAAGTAAGAATGCAGGGCAGACATTAAATTGTACATTGAGGTACGAAAAAGGGACAAAACAATACAAACTTCTACTATATGTGGCACATTTAATTTTTATGTTATTCATAATATTCTATACAGAAACAATATTTCTTTATCTATTGAATGTATGACCAAATACATTTTTAATATTTCAAAAACAAATTTTTGTTGGTTAGGGGTAAAACACGATTTATACTCCGAAAATGTTCTCTCCATTCACAAGATGTAGTGGGAGCAAACTTAAACTTCAGATCACTTGTGTGTAATTGACTGTTCTCTATATTTTGTAGGTTGGCTTTTTCACTTGCCTTTTATCACTTTGTGATACCACACAATTTTGAGTATCCTGGGTTTTTCTCAAGCACATTCTAGAGTTTATTCCTCATTTACAGAGCTGCTCTATTGGTAACTTGAGAAATATTTGTCGCAAATTCCTGTATATGGCGAATGGCGTCCGGCAGTTCAAGTTTCCTAGATTCCAAAGCAGTAATAGTTGAAGGGAAACATTTATAATTTTTCTGAATGGTTGTTAAGTCTTGATATACGAGCCGAATCTTGTGTTTCGTCCATGAAAATCCGTGGTTTATTACGTGCCACGGTTTCCCGTACATAAACCAATACGTACGTACATACCTAAGGAGTGTTCTTTCGGAAAGTGGTTTTACGTCCTATATACTTCTCCATAAATGCAGTGAATGCAAGATTTGGCAGCTTGTGTAAAGGTATGTCAGTGGATATTATTCGTTTTACACAATTCTTTTACAAAATATGTTTTCCTGTCTGATGGTGTGTTTGAACTGGAAGGCAGATCAGCATTCGCTTTATTTATATTTTTTGGTATTGCAGTGTTTATTTTTGTACTATGCCTCCTGGGATGAATGTGACATCGCGGCACAAACTTCTTTTTTTTTAATTTATTTATTTTATGTCGCTTTAACTTACAAGGTAGTCATATCGCGACAACATGTTTTAACGGTACCATTTACAAACAATTTAAATTGGTAAATACAATTTCATAAATTTATGTTACATTATATTTCATTATACATA
The DNA here is from genome assembly GCA_030762935.1 of Hymenopus coronatus. Lineage (NCBI taxonomy): Eukaryota > Metazoa > Arthropoda > Insecta > Mantodea > Hymenopodidae > Hymenopus > Hymenopus coronatus. The sequence goes on along the minus strand of CM060896.1, from coordinate 32,758,118 downwards.
TTTGTTAGTTTTAAGTATTTAAGTAGTATTTTGCTGTGTGATGAATTGTTGAGAGTTTCTTGGATGTCTGGTAGACTGCATTCTACTCGCTGCTGTTGATTCTGAGGAAACTCTGATAGTAAGTGGCGTACAGTGATGGTAGTGTGACAAAAGTTGCATTTAGGTTTTATTCAGTAGATGGGAATGGGTTAACTTGGTGTGTGCGATACGCAGCCTGGTGATGATAGCCTGGTCTTTCCGTCTCAATTTCTGCAGTGGATATAATGTTCTGGAGTTCTGTTTAATTTCGTGTAGTTTGCTAGGAGGTGATTGTGCCCATGTTGTTTGCCAGAGGTTGTAAAATTTTCTGGATGCATATTTTGCAACATCTTTGTGAAGTAAAGGTGTCTCTTCATGTATTGGGAGTCTTGTGGATTCCTTTGCTGCAGAGTCTGCATGCTCATTACCTAAAATGCTCTGATGTGAGGGTATCCACACTAGAGCTATTTTCCTTGTTTCATTAGAAATGTAGATAATTTTTTAATTTTTTGGACTAATGTATTTGTAGAGAAGAGATCTTGTAGAGCCTGTATACTGGATTTAGAATTAGTGTGTATTAGGTAAGCTTCAGTTTTGTTTGTCTCGAATAAATACAGAAATGCTTTCTTAATGGCATATAACTCACAACTAAATATAGAGTAAAAATGTGGCAACGCGTACAGCATAGTGTGATCAGGATAAACCACAGCACAACCACACCCCTGTTCAGTCTGCGGTCTGTAAGTATATATGTGAATATAATTTGGGTAATGCTGCCATTGTTCTTTTAGTAGTTGCTTGCATATCAGTTTATTTGCTTGGCTTTTAGCTAGGTAGGATATTCCCATGTTAATTTCAGGAAGTATAATTCTCCAAGGAGGGATGTCTGTGGTTTGATTAATTGTGGCAATGTTAGAAAATGATAAATGTATTTCTTGAAAGTAGTGTTTCTGTCTTAGTGTAAAAGGTATTGAATTTTTCTCCTGTAAGTGTTCTTTAGGGAATACACAGGTTTTCATATTTGAACTAGGTGAGGCTGCTATATTAAGTGCATAAGACGTACTCAGCTGTTTTCTTCGGGGCTGTTCATTTGCCTCTATTTGTAAACTAACACTCGGGCGAGTTGATATGCTCCTAAAATAATTCGGAGTGCTGTTGTCTGAATTGTGTTGAGTTTATTTAATACATATGGTTTTGCCGAGTTAAATATTATGCTGCCGTAATCCAGGTTAAATCGAATGATGCTTCTGTAAGTATTTAGTAAGATTTTAAAATCTGCTCCCCAGTTCTTTGCTGCAAGTGTTTTCAAGATAGCTCGCTATTCGTCTTATGCAATTTTGTTTGAGGGCAATTATTTGAGGAGCCCAGGTTAACTTCTGGTCGAATGTAATGCCCAATACCTTCATTGTTTTTACTACTGGTAGAATGTTACCACTTAAGTAAATTTGTGGCTGAAAATTGAGTGTCATTTGCTTTGAAAATAATATGCATTTAAATTTAGAAGTAGAGAATTTAAATCCAGTTGCCTTGGTCCAATGTTGTAGTTATTGTATACTAGACAGAATGATAGCTTGTGTAGTTAATATAATTTTACCTCTGCAAAATATAGTGAGATCATCTGCGAAGAGACAACATTTTACATGGCAGGTAATGCTATTCATTGCTATCAGGAAGAGAGCAACGCTGATAGCAGAACCTTGGGGGACTCCATGCTTTGTTTCTACCATTTTTACTTTCTCTATACGCACTGTGTACTTAGTGTATAGAGAAGGTATTACACTCCACCCAAAAATTCGATACCGAGATTTCACCGGAAATATATGTTTTAGGGTCCCCAATATAAAAAAATCTGATGTGTTACACTCACATGACTTTCTCTAACCGTTCTACAAACTTCTTACATAAGATTATTCTTCTTTCTGCACCTTGTTAATCGAGCACAATGTTCTTATTACTTAGTTCTTTATAAGTAGGAAGAAAATAAGGGAATACACTAAGCTAAATCGATAGTCAAATGTTTTAAAAGCTGTCGATATGCGATTGTCATTACAAATCGCTTCTTTTCTTGGCCAGGAGTAGAACAAAAGAAAAACAGACACTTCCGTCTGAGAAAAGTATAAGCACTTCACGACTGAAACTAATAACAATGAGTACCGCGAAAACGGTAAGCTCCACGAGAAAAATGTATATGACATAACTTGTGTATTTTAACAAGACCTAAACTTTTTGTATAGTAAGTTTTTGTCTATCTCTTACGGATTACTAGTTATGCCAAATTAAGCAAAATTCATTCCGAATAAACAGGTCTTCAGAAGCCATTCGCAGAAAATTCAAGATATGCATTTTATTTATTAGGTGAATATCTTTAATATTTGATATTTTAATCAAAATCGTTAGAGCCATTTTTAAGAAAATCAAAATTTTAGAAAAAAGTTCCATGTAAAGGGTAGTTTGGGGTGGAGGGATTTTTCTCAAAATCTTCGTGTCCCATCCCTGGAAGATACTAAACTTAAACACCAAGTTTGGTATTTTAACTACTTTTCGTTTTTGAGTTATCGTGTTCACACACACACACACACACACACACACACACACACACACGGACCTTTTTCTCAAAATGTTTTTTTTTTGTATACAGGGGGTCCTAAAACATGTATTTCCGGTGAAATCTCGGTATCGAATTTTTGGGTGGAATACAATACTTCTCTATCCCTATGTACATTGTACATATGGGGCTAGAGAAAGTAAAAATCTGATGTGTTACACTCACATGAGTTTCTCTAGCCGTTCTACAAACTTCTTATATAAGATTATTCTTGTTTCTGCACCTTGTTAATCGAGGTATTCAGCACAATGTTCTTATTACTTAGTTTCTTATAAGTATGAAGAAAATAAGGGAATACACTAGGCTAAATCGATAGTCAAATGTTTTAAAAGCTGTCGTTAGGCGATTGTCATTACAAATCGCTTCTTTTCTTGGCCAGGAGTAGAACAAAAGAAAAACAGACACTCCCGTCTGAGAAAAGTATAAGCACTTCACGACTGAAACTAATAACAATGAATACCGCGAAAACGGTAAGCTCCACGAGAAAAATGTATATGACATAACTTGTGTATTTTAACAAGACCTAAACTTTTTGTAGAGTAAGTTTTTGTCTATCTCTTACGGTTTACTAGTTATGCCAAATTAAGCAAAATTCATTCCGAATAAACAGGTCTTCAGAAGCTATTCGCAGAAAATTCAAGATATGCATTTTATTTATTAGGTGAATATCTTTAATATTTGATATTTTAATCAAAATCGTTAGAGCCATTTTTAAGAAAATCAAAATTTTAGAAAAAAGTTCCATGTAAAGGGTAGTTTGGGGTGGAGGGATTTTTCTCAAAATCTTCGTGTCCCATCCCTGGAAGATACTAAACTTAAACACCAAGTTTGGTATTTTAACTACTTTTCGTTTTTGAGTTATCGTGTTCACAGGTACACGGACACGGACACACACACACACACACACACACACACACACACACACACACACACGGACCTTTTTCTCAAAATGTTTTTTTTTTTTGTATACAGGGGGTCCTAATACATGTATTTCCGGTGAAATCTCGGTATCGAATTTTTGGATGGAATACAATACTTCTCTAGCCCTATGCACATTGTACATATAGCCCCATAAAGTAAGAAAGTAAAAATCTGATGTGTTACACTCACATGACTTTCTCTAGCCGTTCTACAAACTTCTTACATAAGATTATTCTTCTTTCTGCACCTTGTTAATCGAGCACAATGTTCTTATTACTTAGTTCTTTATAAGTAGGAAGAAAATAAGGGAATACACTAAGCTAAATCAATAGTCAAATGTTTTAAAAGCTGTCGTTATGCGATTGTCATTACAAATCGCTTCTTTTCTTGGCCAGGAGTAGAACAAAAGAAAAACGGACACTTCCGTCTGAGAAAAGTATAAGTACTTCACAACTGAAACTAATAACAATGAATACTTCGAATACGGTAAGCTCCACGAAAAAAATGTATATGACGTAAATTATGTATTTTAACAAGGTCTACATTTTTTGTATAGTAAGTTTTTGTCTATCTCTTACGGTTTATTAGTTATGCCAAATTAAGCAAAATCCGTCCAGAATAAATAGGTCTTTAGAATCTATTCCCAAAAAATTCAAGATATACATTTTATTTGTTAGGTAAATATCTTTAGTTTACGATATTTTAATCAAAATCGTTAGAGCCATTTTTGAGAAAATCAAAATTTTCGAAAAAAGTTCCATGTAAAGGGTAGTTTGGGGTGGGGGTCTTTTTCTCAAAATCTTCGTGTCGCATCCCTGGAAGATATTAAACTTAAATACCAAGTTTGGTATTTTACCGACTTTTCGTTTTTGAGTTATCGTGTTCACAGACACATGGACACACTGACACACGGACACACACACACACACACACACACACGGAACTTTTTCTGAAAATACTTTTTTTGGATACATGGGATCATAAAACATATATTTCCGGTGAAATCTCGGTATCGAATTTTTTGGTGGAGTGCAATACATTCACATAGTGCGTATAGAGAAAGTAAAAAAAGCATTTTTACAAAAAGGTACGCGTGTGTGTGTGTGTGTCCGTGTGTCCGTGTGATGTGAACACGATAACTCAAAAATGAAAAGTCGGTAAAATACCAAACTTGGTATTTAAGTTTAGTATCTTCCAGGGATGCGACACGAAGATTTTGAGAAAAATCCCCCCACTCCCAACTACCCTTTACAATGAACTTTTTTTAAAAAGAAATTGAGTTTCTCAAAAAATGGCTCTAACAATTTTGATTAAAATTTTGCATATTAAAGATATTTACCTGACAAATAAAATGTATATCTTGAATTTTCTGGGAATAGCCTCTGAAGAGTAGTTTATTCTGGATGAATTTTACTGAATTTTGAATTACAGCTAAACCGTAAGAGATGGACAAAAAGTTACCACACAAAAAATGTAGAGCACGTTAAAACACTCAATTTATGTTATATAAATTTTTTCGTGAGTTCGTCGTTTTCGAGACATTCCTTATTTTTGGTTTCTGCTATTAAAAACTTATTCTTTTCTCATATAGGAACTTGTCAACTCCTATCCATATAAACAAAGGAACTTCATTATCATAGAAACCAGCCTTTGTCTATCATTTTAACCTATGGTAGTCCCTTATTTCGCTTCTACTTACACGGAAGCAAGTAATAAGACTATTTCTGCTCATTTTTTCTGATTAGCATAAAGTAAATAGAAGTATAAGCCTTTTAAGAATAATTTGTTGCAGGGATATAGAGAAAGTCATATGAATGGTACACATCAGATTTTTGATATATTATTTACTCACACTTGTATTGTCCGAGTTTTTAAAAGGCTGTGTATAAAATGAATTATGTTTCCTGTGATGCCGTGTTCTGCTAGCGTTTTTATAATGTCCATTCGTTATATCATGTCATAAGCGTTATGAATGTCTAAGCTAACAGCAAGTAGGTGTCGCCTGTTATGAAATGCGTCTGATATTTCCGTTTCTAGTGTGATCAAATTGTCATTTGTCGAATGAAATTTCCTGAAAACACTTTGCTCAGCACTGAAAAATTTTTGTTGTTCAAGGATCCACCTTAGGCGTTTGTTTATTATTTTTCAAGCAGTTTACACATTGTACAGATTAAATCAATCGGTCTGTAATTTTCTGGCTTACTTCTGTCAGTATCGGGTTTGTGGCTTGGTATTACTATAGAATTTTGCCACTGGTCTGGGAATACTTGTTCACACCAAATATAATTGTATATTTCGCCCAGATATAATAGTCCATCAGAAGAAAGTTGTCTTAAGAATTCGTATGGAATATTATCTGGCCCAGGGCTGTTGTTTTTGCAGTATTTTAATGTTTCTTGTACTTCTTTTAGAGTAATTTTATCGTTATATCTATCTTTTGTATGGGAATCTATTTTGTTAAAATCTAAGCTAGGAAGGTTGTTTCTGAATGTTATGAATTCCTGCTCGTAGTTGCTGTCACTTGTTATTTGTGAAAAAGTGTCAGCTAGTGAATATGCGATGGCTCGAGACTCGGTTAAAATGGTGGTACCTTGACATAGCGCTGTTATTTCGTTATTTTTATATACGCCTCTAATCTTTCTTATGCGATCCCATATAATCTGTTGCGGTGTTTGGTGAATCATACACGACAGATATGTTAACCATGACGCTTTTTTGGTCTCTTTAATAATCTTCCTAGCTGTTGCTCTAAGTCGCTGAAATACTAGTTTATTTTCTAATATATTGGTAGAAAGCCTTATTTTTGTTTTTAATTGCTAGTTTGCAGGTGTTATTCCACCAAGGAACAGATTTCTTGTCATACTGTATTGCGGTTCTGGTGACATTATTTTTTGCAGAGTTGATTATTAATGAAGTGAAATCATTAATGACACTGTTAATAGAAGTGGTATGAAACTGATTTGCAGGTATAAGTGTAGTTATATGATCATCGATAGTTTCTCTAAAAACTGTCCAGTTAGCGTGTTTCAAGTTCCATTTATTTTTATATGAATTGTTTAGGCTTCCTGTTGCAATTTCAATTAGTATTGCGAAGTGATCGCTTCCAGAAGGAGCGTCACTAACTGACCAATTTATTATTGGAGCTATATCTGGAGAGCATATATCAATGCTGCTGAAGTTGTTATGGGATATAGTATAATGTGTAGGCTTCTTCGAAATTAGCAATACTACATCTTCTGTTTCTAAGAAAGATTCAATAATTTTCCCCCTCGAGTCGGTATTCCCGCTCGCAACCTGCAGCGCTCTAGTGGGACTGGAAATGTCTCTCCCTGGTTATAAGTAAATTAAAATGATGTATAAATATGAAGAGTTGAGCAAATATTTCGCTCACAATCCTCTTGTAACTCCAGTTCATATACAGCCAGAATGTTATTTCCTATTAATGAAAAGGGAGATTATAATTAAATTATTTCACATTCTGTGAGAGCGGTTATATTTCTATCGAGAGCGCCCTCCGTGGGAGAGACCTTCCTCCTGGCTCCATATCAGTTGGTGTAAGATTTTATTTATTATTATTATTATTATTATTATTTTATTTAACTTGTTAGGAATTTTGTAAATTTCGATAGCTTCACGCTATAGTCTCGGGCTTGGTAATGTGTTATGGATCAAAGGATGCTCGTTTCCTGGTACTCAATGAGTGTTCGCCCCTTGTTTCAATGACGTGTTCGGCGACCGCGAACTGATCTAATTGGCGCACACGGGAGCTTCTTTGGTGTTTAATACCGGTTTTAACACTCTGCTGTGTAATTCCAACGTAAACGGAATCGCAAGAATAGGGAATACGGTACATCCGCTAATGACAGAGACTCCTGAGGGTCTTTGGTTGAGCGTGGTAAATTGTTTACCTTGTAAACTTGAAAATTTTTTGTGTAGTAAGTTTTTGTCTATTCTTATGGTTTACAGTTACGTAAAATTCAGCAAAATTCATCCAGAATAAAGAGGTTTTTAAAGGCTAGTCCCAGAAAATTTAAAATATATATTTTTATTTGCCATGTAAATATTTTTAATATAGCAGATTTAATCAAAATCGACAGAGCTATTTATGAGAAAATGAAAATGTTGTAATGTTCTTCCTATGTAAAAGGTAGTTTGGGGTGGGGGATTTTTTTCTTCAAAATCTTTGTGTCGCATCCCAGGAAGATACTAGACTTAAATACCAATTTTGGTATTTTACCGACTTTTCGTTTTTGAGTTATCGTGCTCACAGACACACGGAGGTCCTAAAACTTGTATTTTTCGGTGAAATCTCGGTATGGAATTTTTGGCTGGAATGCAATACCTTCTCTATACACTATGTATATAATACGTGTAGAGAAAGTAAAAATGAATGTCACACATATGGTACTTATGACTAGATACATTTCACTTCCTAATGAAACCATTTTCCATTTTAAGAAAATATTACTGTCATTGGGTGGTTAAAAACATGTCTTACATGTTGAAGATCGACTTCGTCGAGAGCTGTAGCCGGGTGCAAAATACTTGGGCATTTTTCAATTTTAATGCATTGTATTCACACAAATAATCGTTATTCAGATGTTTTGCACTTATAATACAACCTGCACTAAATAACATGTGTAATTTGAAGACAATAAGCTGATAGTTCTCGCGAACCTAAGTGTTTTCTCGGTTATGCATTATAACGCAGTTATCACGCTTGCTAATAATGACCGGAAATTGTTAAAAAAAAACGTGTAAAATTCTATAGTAATTTTTCTTCCAAAATGTTGCTATTCGAATGAAATTGAATATATCATAGTTTTAAACGACCCCTTGGCAACGCAATGCTTCTTTCCTTTGCTTTTTTACAATAAAATATTGATGAGGTTTTAAATACTGTGGATAGTATGGAAGTTAAATGGGAAAGATTGTGCCGTGGAACTACAGATGGCACACCCAACATGGCCAGAGCTAACCTCGGAATGGCAGAGCTAATAAAGAAAAAAGATGTCTTACGGGGGTTGGCGAATGCAGAAGTTGCATTGCGTTATACATCAGGAGGCGCTATGTGCAAAGGCAGCTAATCGCAGTGATGTTATGCAGACGGTTTCGAAACTAATTAATTTCATCTATAGTAGGGCATTAAACCACAGAAGCTTTAAGACTGTTTTGATGAAATGAACATCGAATTTTTGCTCTGCGGAATTTTGCGAATTTCTGGAAGAGAAAGGAACCGTGTGTGAATTGCTAGTGACCCCGAGTGGTTCTTCTGCTTAGCATTTTTGGTTGACTTGACATGACCTGACATTTGAATGAAGACACAATCGCAGCCTGGCTATTGGCCCGTACACGTTGCGTGAGCTGAAGAGAGCCTGTGTGTTAGTGACCTCTCGGTTTTCGTGTGCTTTGTATGCAATATTGTGCTGGCAGTGAAATGGAGCAACACAAGGCGGTACGTAAAAATACCATAAAAGTGCAGTTTAATAAGAGTGTGCAACTGCCTATGGCTTTTGAAATACACGAATAGATGCATAGTACATTGGAACTCCTTCCAGAACAGGTACTCACAATTCAATTAGTAGGTAAAGAAAATGCTGTTTATATAAAGTTCCACCAGTGCAGTGTTTATGAAGACATCTTACGCAAGCATGAGGGATTATTTCGGTTTTCTCTGAGGTCCGGTGAAGTGACAAATGGTCAAATTACGGCCGCAGACAAAGAGTATACCTTGGTTCGCGTCTACAATGTACCACCGGAAATCAGTAATGACCGGGTTGTATACGAGCTACAACAATATGGCAAAATTCTGCACATCAATACTGACGGTTGGTCTGGTCGTTACAGATTTCCAGTTTATACTGGAATACACCTAAACAAGCCGATTCCTTCAGTATTAAAGATTGCAGGTTTTGAGGCCTATATCACTTACAGTGGACAGGAACAAGTTTGCTTCATTTCCAAGGATAACACGCAGATTGTCCTCAACGCTGGTTACGAGCACCTGTTTCTTCTCAGTCCCGACCTCAGCGGAGGCTTCTGAGTAATCTGTTCAAGCCAGTGACCGCCACTGGTGGTGTGACAAGTGATGAAGTGTCTACTGCAGAAGACGCGCAACAGGATGTGTCCGAGTTTACTACTGTTCCATCCTCCAATTTCGATATTGCAGTACTGACATCGGCAACCTCGAAAAATGACATCGCGGTGACCCCTTCTACCTCGTCCGATGGTGCTGCCAGAGCAGTCGTCCGGAAGGAGAACCAGACTCCAAGGAGTTAAAAGGGGAGAACTTCAAGTCACCGCGGGCTGAAGCTGTACATCGGAAAATGCCACTAGAGAAAGAACCACAGTCGCGGGATCCCAGACTTCGTAGAATGGAACCTTCGCACCTCGAAGGTGACAAAGATCCTCCCCCCTGGTCAGAGGAAGTGGACCGTTCCTTGCCGTTGGTGGTTCAACGTATGGATTCTTCCGATGTGTCTCTGTTAACCGCAATAACCTCGGATGATGATTATGACATGACTGATCAGCAAACAGATAGCGTTTCGTAACAACACAGAGTGCGTTCGTATGCATTACCGACGGCTCCACGGATCACTCCCAGCCAGGACAGCGGCGGAACCATTTTAACTTTTTTCTGATCTGCTGATATAGGCTATACGTCTTGCTTCCTTCAATTTATTCTCCCTTCTGCACATTCTCCCTTCTATACATATTTCAGAATTCCCCCTTCTTCACGTATTTCCGAATGATACCTCTGCACGTCCTTGTCACTCTTAATGTTAATGGCATTCGAAATCCAGTGACTCAGAGTCTATTCGCACAGTTTCTACAGCCCCATGATGTCGACGTGGGCTTTTTGCAAGAAATTAATGTGCCTACTCTTGATTTTCTCTATACTTATGAGAACATAGTGAATCTTGGCCCAGACGGCCGCGGAACGGCGTTGATTTACAGAAAAGGGACGCACATAACTAATGTCGACCTCCACCGTTCAGGACGCCTCATCTCCGAGTTGTACACCGCTATAGTCTTAGTGAACTTATACGCACCTTCTGGATCTCAACGTAGATGCGAACGTGAATCTTTCTTCAAAACAGCTCTTCGAAGGGTTCAAAAGTTCACATCGGAGGAGATTTTAACTGTTGGCGTCAAAGATCAACATGGGATGCCCAATATTAGTCCTATGCTCCGGCAGATTACGACGCAATTTAATCTTGGGGATGCTTGGGAGTCCAAATATGGTTCTCGTGTGGATTTTAACTTTTTCCGTGGTTTCTCGGCTTCTAGAATTGTCAGATTTTATTTTTCTCGTGTTTCTGTTTCCACTGTCCATCATGAAGGAGTTCTCCCTCTTGCTTTTAGTGACCATCATGCAGTTGTAGTTTCAATCAAACGAGTTGAGCATATTCCCACTCCTGGGAGAGGTTACTGAAGGCTTCCTGTTCTGTTATCTTGGAAGAGCAGTGTCGACGATATTTCGTTTTGTTGTTGAGGAAGTTACATTCCTCCTTTATTGCTTCCCACAACAAACTCTCTTGGTGGCTTTATAAGGCTAAGCCAGCAATTATTTCCTTCTTCAAACAGATAGCTTTCCAACGGGCTAAAGAACACCGTGAAGTGCTCGACTTCTATTATACTGTTTTACAGGATCTCGCCAATCTGCAAACGGCCGGTCGCGACGTGTCTCATCAGCTTCATGCCATTAAGGAACAAATCTCCCTCAAACAATTGGAAATACTTCACCTTCGTGATGTGTTCCATCGTCGTCAAATGGCTGCAGAAGAAAAATTATCACTCTTCCACTTGCCGGCGACAGCAAGCAATGCAATCAACGCTTTGTGACAATAGGCGTGTGCTTTCTGGGACATCTGCCATCCTGAACTGTTTTCATAATTATTTTATGGACTCCTTTTCCAAACGTGTTGACAGCAATCCCGCCTTGTCTCCACTGCCTTTTCGGATATCTTCGCATCTTGGCTCTTCTCTTTTGTGCCCTCTTATCACCGAGGAACTTTCTGCAGGTCTAAAAAGAGTAAAACAGAACACTGCTCCTGGACCAGATGATATTCCGTATGCTTTCTATTCTACATTCTGAGATGTTATTGCTGCAGAACTAACCGTGGTGTTTGAAGAAGTGCGCCGAACTGCGGTGATTCCAGAGAAATTTGTTGAAGGTGTAATTATTCTGCTCCCAAAGCATTGATGTTCTAGAACCATTGGCGAGTTTCGGCCGATTACCCTGATAAACTGTGGTTATAAATTGTTGACTAAAGCGTTATCTACACGGCTCAATTTGGTTTATGAGGCAATCCTCTGCAAGGTCCAGACTGCCGTGCCGAGTGGCAGGAACATCATACAGAATGTTGGCTTGTTGAGAGACATTATTTCTCATGCTGAAACAGAGAAGCTTCTAGCGGGTTTGGTTAATCTCGATTTTGAAACGACTTTTGATAATTTGGGGAATCCGGGACGGTTTGTTATTTTCTTACAAAACCTCTACGCTGCTGCAACTTCCGGGATACTCTGCAACGGCCATCTTTCTCCGATCCTCCGCATAGGGCAGTCAGTCCGACAGGGCTGTCCCTTGTCAATGGGTTTGTTTGCTTTGAGCTTCGATCCCCTTCTGCGACAACTGCAGTCATCCTTGGGCGGTCTGGAACTCTATGGACACCGATTCAAGCTTACGGCATATGCTGATGATGAGACGGTATTCCTGGCCAGTAATGGTGATATGGAAACCTTAACATCGGTGTGTTCGAGAATATAGCGCCGAGTATGGGTTAGATTGAATCTTACCAAGTCGGAAGTTCTACAACTAGGTCATTGGCAAGAGCACCTTCATCTTTTAGGTATGAGGAGTGTCAATCAAACGAAGATCTTGGGTGTTGTGTTTACACATTGCTTACATGAGACTATGACACTCAATTGGACTGCAAAATTGATGAAGTTCGGGTTCTCTTAGCCGAGCAGCGGACGCGGACACCAACGCTGTTTCAACGTGTTTATGCTCTCAGTAGGATTTGGTTCATGGCCCAAATGTTATCAATTTCTAAGCAGTTTTCCCAAAGGATTGAATGTCTCATTGGCTATTTTTGTATTCTGAGGCTGCACATCGGATTACAAGGGAGCAACTGCGTCTTCTCACTACTAAAGGTGGTTGAGGTTGATAGCAGTGGATGCGAAATGTTTGGGAAGTCGCTACTGCGTGTTTTGGATGGTGAAGGCCTTCCGTTGCAGCAAGCTCTTTGGACAGCACATCTACGTCACCCATATAAGCACCTCAACGCATTTCGACGCTGGTGGCAGACTTTTGCAACACTACCGCAAACAGATCATCAACGGCTACTCTTTAAACATTCAGCTTATTTTATAGACACCTTATGGCATCAACTTGTATTCTACCCCGGGTGCAACGGAACGATCCGCGGCGCTCGTGGAATATCATCTAGAAGAAGTTTACGAACCCGAAGATCTCCACAGACTAGAAGGCTACAGTATATCTTGCTCTCAATTATGTTATACCCACAGCAGACAAATTGTGGTGGCATGGCAGATCAACTTCTAATTTTTGCTCCGCTGTAATGCGGTGAAAACACTGCACCATAAACTAGTGGACTGCATCATACGCTCTATTTAGTACTAAAATCCAATATCCAGAAGCTTGCTTTGATATTTCCTATGTGAAGGTAATTATGACATTGAAGAAGATTTTGCAAATTAGTTCCCTATTTTGTAAAACTGGAATCTGAAATTTGTCTGTTTAAATCGCCTTTCACTTCCGATGTTGATAAAGCAACAAAACTGTATTAAGTATAATACAGGGTGTACATAAATGAATATCGGGGTTTTAACTCTTTATCATATTTATTTCATTTAACTTACAGTTATAAATGATATGTCAAATGAAAAAGCAACTCAAACGGTTTTGTTTGTTGGCACAAGTGGGCATGTGCGTGCAATGTTTCTGCCGCAATCCGCTACACAGCGGTAGTAGCAAAGATGGCGGCTAGTAAACAGAAATGTTTTGCGTTTTGCAGTTTGCAAAGACCAAATCTGTAGTTACTGTGCAACGTGCGTTCCGTAGTAAGTTCGGTTATGATCCTCCTAGTGATTAAAACATTCGTAGATGGTATAATCAGTTTGAAGATACCGGCTACCTTTGTAAAGGGAAGAGCACGGGACGACCAGGAGTAAGTGAAGAGACTGTCGAGCGAGTGAGAGAGTCGTTCACTCGTAGCCCAAAGAAATCAGTCCGGTAGGTTAGTCGTGAATTACAAGTTCCTGTGTCGATTGTTTGGAAAGTTTTAAGGAAACGCTTACAGCTACGTACTTACCATTTACAGTCATTACAGGCTCTAAAGCCGACAGACCACGGATTACGTGTCAAATTCGCAAACGACATGTTGTTTCATGACGATTTTGTGGATCGTGTTGTCCTCAGTGATGAATCGACCTTTCACTTAAGTGGACATGTTAACACTCATAATGTGCGCATCTGGGGGCTCAGAAAATCCTCACGAGATGGTACAAATGCAACGAGATTCCCCTAAAGTGAATGTTTTTGTGCCGTATCCCGGCGAAAAGTTTATGGACCTTTCGTTTTTGGTGAACCTACTGTAACTGGCACTTCTTACCTTGATACACTAGAGCAATGGCTCTTCCCTCAGTTGGAAGAAAATGAGCCAGAGAACTTAATTTTCCAGGAGGATGGTGCGCCACCTCACTGGCATAACGAAGTACGCGATTGGTTGAACGTCACTGTACCCGCTGGATAGGCCGCAAGGGCCCCAATGACAGGGCTTGCTATGCATGACCTTCACGTTCTCCTGACCTAACGCCATGCGATTTTTACCTTTGGGGCTTCATCAAGGATCGTGTGTACGTGCCTCCGCTACCAGCTGACTTCCCTGAATTAAGAAACCGGATTGAAGCAGCTGTTGCTACAATTACTGAATACATACTTATAAACGTTTGGGAAGAACTCGGCTACAGACTTGAGGGTAGTCACATTGAACATTTATAAGCTTCTTGGTAAAACTGTTTGAGTTGCTTTTTCATTTGTCATATCATTCATAACTGTAAGTTGAATGTAATAAATATTATAAAGAGTTAAAACCCCGATATTCATTTATATACACCCTGTATTATACCCTAATTTGCTGTTTTTACATTCCATAAAATATTACATTTATATAGATTTACACTATGGCCCGCGACCAATCGTTTGATTTAGTTAGTGGCCCTGCACGTAAAAAAGTTTGGGCGCTCCTGTTCTGCGCGCAGTAGTTATACAACTTTCTTATAAGTACCATATTAGAAAAAGGGCATGATACACCAATTTCGACTATTTATGTCGAAATGTGCGGGCGCACCGTCGTGTTTAAAAATCAGGTTTTTCCGAATATTAATCATGACATCTTCAAGTAGTTTCGGAAGCACTTCCGCAAGAAAATTACTATATGTAAAATATACCTTTTTTTATTTAAATTTATAAAAACAAAATACAGTTCCGGAGGCTTATCAGGACTCCGGCGCTGTATTCCTTTTTTCTCCATTTTTTCCAGTTTTTTATATTTCCTTAGTAGACTTTATTATTCTTAACGTTTTCCTTTTACATATACATACATAAACATAGGCACATTTACAAACACAGAAACGCCCATGCCCAAGGCGGGACTCGAACCCACGATCCTGGGCACCACGAAGCGCCAAAGCTAGTCACTTTAGCGAGCGCGGCACCGGGATCGGCACATTCAATCGAGGAGGCTCACATGTGGCTCCATTAGGCAGTCATCAACATATCCAAAGCAAATATTTACTGAAAACTTCCACTGATTGTGGACAAACTCCACAACTTTAGAGTATGTGTACTCCAAATGTGACTGCACTAAAAATCTTAGATGTTCCATTCACATGACTTTCTCTACTTATTCTGTAACAAACCATTCTTACAGAAGCTTATTCTTTTATTTAATTTGTGTTAATCAGACAAACAAGAGCAAAAAATTGTGTTATTAGTTAGCTCCTTATAGGTAGAAGGGAAATAAGGGAGTACACGGGCTAAAGCGACAGTGAAATCTTTTAAAACTGGTTGCATTGTGATTGAAAATCGGTTCTCTTTGTATGGCCTGAAGTAAAACAAGAAAAATATGAATGGCGACCTCCTGTTTGAGAAAACTTTAAGTATTTTAAGCCCGAAACCAATAACAAGGAATTTTAAAGAAGTAATTAACTCCAAAATAAGTATGTATATGGCTTAACGTCCTTGAACTACTTAGTCATATGGAACAATGAATAAAATTGGTGAAATGATGCTCAAATGAGCTCAAGATCCATGGAGCTTTAAGTTCCTCCACGTTTGTCTTGTTAGGGTAAGGGAAAACCCCGAATCAAACCTTATCCGGATAATTCACTTTAAGCGAGATTCGACCTCTTAAATGTGAAGCAGACACGTTATCCTATCACATTACTGGGCGGGCTATGACACAAATAGTGTGTTTTAAGGGCATCTGCATCCTTTATACACACATATTTTTGTCTATCTCTTACGGTTTTCCAGTTATGCAAACATGATCCAGGATGGTCTTTAGAGACTATACCCACAATTTAACATACACTACATTTTATTTATGAAGTAAATATCTTTAATATACATCATTTTAATCAAAATCGTTAGCGTCATTTTTGAGAAAATTAATAAAATTAAAAACATTTTCCATGTAAAATATAGTTTGGGAGGGAGGATTTTCTTGAAGATCTACGTGTCAATTCATGGAAGATGCTACATTTATATATCAAGTTTGATATTTAACTGACTTTTCGCTTTTGAGATGTTGCTCATAGACACACACGGGCACACGGAAACGCAAACACGAAAACAAACATACAGACACACACACACACACACACACACACACACACACACACACACTGTGTTTTGAAAAATGATTTTCTGATTACAAGGGACCCTAAAACATGTATTTCCGGTGAAATCTTGTTATCGAATTTTTGGATGAAATGCTTTACCTGTTCTACCTATGTACTAGGTAGAAAAAGTAAAAAAACATCCCTTGAATAACAAGCTTCGTCTGTCCATAATATGCATCTAGAAAAATCATGTTCATTGTCAGCGGTGTGTACTGTCGCTTACAGTATTTTTCAGAACATGATGGCCCTGCCCTACTCTTCTTCTAAACTTTAAAGTTTGCGGTTGCATTTACTGATGCCTTAACTCAGACACAATACTGGTGTCTCCAAGAAACATATTTTACTACGTTGCCTCTCGCCCCTAGTACAGGTCATATTTTGTTTGCTAATAGTTATTTTCCAGTAGTAGGGGCAGCGGTCCCGTTTGAGGGCCATCATGTTTTGGAGAAAACTATACTTGTCCCCGTTGCAATCCCTATCCGTTCGCCCTTCGGGTCTCTCTCCTCTTATCCCTCACTCCCAACCACAGGCCCATGTGGTATCGTGCGATGCTCACGGTTATTGGGGCCCTTTCCATTCATCTGTACACTCTCTAATGTCCTATAGTTTTTAAATAGTCTCTACAGCTTTGTGCACAGTACAGAAATGCTAACATCAACAAATAACCAAATAAACACGAAACTTGTATACATATGAAGTTTCCACTCCTAGGCCACCAAACTAAACATTTTGGAAATGGTACACAAACTGCAATCAACCAGAAAAAAAAAAAAATTCCCTTCCTTCTTTCTTTCTTTCTTTCACTATTTACTTTTCTCGTACGCAGGACTTAAACTCAAGGACTTACAAGGCAGCGCTTGGGGTCAGGCGGCTGTTGAGGAGCAGAGAGAATCCAGGATGGGTGATCAGCCCGATGCCTGATATGAAAGTGAGAAAGTGGATGACACGAAATGTCGGTGAGGCAGATGATAGGAAATATGACTATTAGGGTTAGGAATTTTAGGTGCAAAATATGGTCCAAAATCTGACGTGTCCCATTCACATGCCTCTCTACATCTCTGTAACAAATTATTCTTAATCGTTTATTGTTCTATCTACTTCATGCTAATTGAGATAAGTATTATCAGAAATGGTCTTATTACTTTCTTTCTTGTAAGCAGAAAGGAAATAAGGGGATATACTAGGTTAAAACGATAGTCAAATATTTTAAAAAGTGATTGCCTTGTGGTTGATACCCGTTTCTTTGCATTGCCAACAGTTGACGAATTCCCATATGAGAAAAGTTTAAATATTTTAAAACTGAAACTAATAACAAGGAACACCTCAAAAATGATCAACTCCATGACAAAATGTTTATGACATAAACTACGTGTTTTAACGAAATTTACATTTTTTGTGCAGTAAGCTTTTGTCCTTTATGGTTTACCAGTTACGCAAAATTCATCCAGAATAGAGGTCTTCAGAGACTATTCTCCGAAAATTCAGGATATACATTTTATATGTCATGTAAATATCTTTAATATACAGTATTGTAATCAAAATCGTTTAAGCCATTTTTGAGAAAATTAATAGTTTCGAAATTTTACCAGTAAAGGGTAGTTTTAGGTGGGGATATTTTCCTCAAAATATTTATGTTACATCCTTGGAAGATATTAAACTCAAATACCAAGTTTGGAAGTTTGGTATTTTACCGACTTTCCATTTTTGAGTTATCGTATTCACAGACATCACACACACACACACACAAACACACACACACAAACACACACACACAAACACACACACACAAACACACACACACACAAACACTGGCTTTTTCTAAAAATGCTTTTTTTTGGATACGGGGGACCCTAAAACGTGCATTTCCTGTGAAATCTCGGTATCGAATTTTTGAGTGGAGAGCAATACCTTCTCTATCTACATATGTAGAGAAAGTAAAAAGTACTTAAAATGGCGTCGAACTTTTCATTAGCAAAATTTATTTCTCAAATATTTCATTTAATGTATGATCAGTGTCCACCGATTGTGGCGTCATATGCAGTAAGAATGGTCATTAAACACTGGTAAAATTTGTTTGTTGCAACATCTTCGACATCAGGATTTTGGTTGAGTTCTGCTGCAGCTTTCAGTTTTATTTACTAAGCAGCATATGTATTTTATACATAAATTATTTTAGGGTGTATTTTATGTATCAATTTTAACTGTAATAGAAAAAAGGAGAGAGAGAGAGAGAGAGAGCGAGAGAGAGAGAGAGAAAGTTATGGAAGTTGAAAACGAATGCTGAGAATGAAAAAAATTGATGTTTTCCATTCACATGACTTTCTCTATCTGTTCCGCGTACTAACCTTTTATTCAAAAGATTAATCTTTTATCTACATCATGTCAATAAAGATAAACATAAGCAGAATAATTAGCTTTTTGATTGCTTCGTTGTAAATAGAAGGAAAATAAGAATAAGTACAGGCTAAAGTGATAATCTCGTCCTTTAAAAGTTAGGCGTTATGTGAAACAATTTAAATTCCATTCTCTTTGATGCCAAGAGTAAACAAGCGAGAAAGGAGAAGAAAGCTGTCTTCCCGCTCGAGAAAAATTTAAGTGCCTTAAAATTGTTGCCAATAATCCGTAATATCTCGAAAGCGTTAATTCTACGAAAAATGTATATAAAATTAATTGTGAGTTTTAATAAGACCTACATTTTTATGTAGTAATCTTTTGTATATCTCTTATCGTTTGCAAGTCATACAAAAGTCATCCGAAATGAAGAGGTCTTCAGAGGCTATTTCCAGAAAGTTCAAGATAGATATAAATGTCATTTGTCATAAAATATTTTAAACAAAGTATTCTAATCAAAATCGTAGGGCCATTTTTGACAAAATCAAAAGTTTCCAAAAATGTTCCATGTAAAGGGTAGTTGGCAGTGGGAGATTTTCTCGAAAATCTTCGTGTCGCATCCTTGGGAGATACCCACTTAACTAACCATTATCTACCTACTTCATTGTGGGTGGAATACAATGCCTTCTCAACCTCTATGTACCTACCTATGTACCTCTACCTAGTACTTTTTGCTAGTATTTAACGCTCGCCTTTATTAATATTGTATCGCAGGCAATGCCACTGATGATACGTGGAATAAAGTTGGAGCACCGTCGGAATGCAATGGCGGGGGGACCGGAGAACCCAGAGAAAACCCATCCCTGCTCCACCGCTTTATCCGTCACAAGCCCCACATATGGTCACCTGAGATCGGCCACGGCGCGTCCGTGCATTGTACTTGGTAGAGAAAGTTTTACTTATATAATTGCAACTAATATTTTATTTTATTTTCCCTATAGGCTTGGTTCATGACTTAAAGGAGGCTTATATGGCGATTAGTTTCGTTCCTTTTGCACTCGCCACCTTGACTTGCGTGTGCTTTGGTAATTAGAAATAACACTCAATAGATGCAATTTTGAAACTGCGAACTAGTGATTAGATAGTCATCTCTTTATCAATCAAAGTAATCACTCTTGATGTTCACTAACGTTGTGCTTTTTACTTTCTCTAGCCCCATATGTACAATGTACATAGGGATAGATAAGTATTCCATTCCACCCAAAAATTCGATGTCGAGATTTCACCGGAAATACATGTTTTAGGACACCCTGTATTCATAAAAAGCATTTTCAGGAAAAGGTCCGTGTGTGTGTGTGTGTGTGTGTGTGTGTGTGTGTGTGTGTGTGTGTGTGTGTGTCTGTGAACACGATAACTCAAAAACGAATAGTAGCTAAAATACCAAACCTTGTATTTAAGTTTAGTATCTTACAGGGATGCGACACGAAGATTTTGAGAAAAATCCCCCACCCCAAACTACCCTTTACATGGAACCTTTTTCGAGAATTTTGATTTTCTTAAAAATGGCTCTAACGATTTAGATTAAAATATCGTATATTAAAGATATTTACCTGACAAATAAAATGTATATCTTGAATTTTCTGGGAATAGCTTCTGAAGACCTATTTATTCTGGATGAATTTTGCTTAATTTGCCATAAGTAGTAAACCGTAAGAGATAGACAAAAACTTACTATACAAAAAATGTAGGTTTTTTTTTAAAATACACAACTTATGTCATATACTTTTTTCTCGTGGAGCTTACCGTTTTCGAGGTACTCGTTATTATTAGTTTCAGTTGTGAAGTACTTATACTTTTCTCAGACGGGAGTGTCCGTTTTTCTTTTGTTCTACTCCTGGCCAAGAGAAGAAGCGATTTGTAATGACAATCGCCTAACGACAGCTTTTAAAACATTTGACTATTGGTTTAGCCTAGTGTATTCCCTTATTTTCTTCCTACTTCTACGGAACTAAGTAATAAGAACATTGTGCTAATGAGTACCTCGATTAGCAAGGTGCAGAAAGAAGAATAATCTTATGTAAGAAGTTTGTAGAAGAGCTAGAGAAAGTCATGTGAGTGTAACACATCAGATTTTTTTAAATGCATTTATTTAAAATCGCCTGCGTGGCCTTGTGGCGACTTTTAAGCCATTTTACAAACGTTGGCTCGTGGAATACAACATATAACATTATACAGTACATTAGTTTTATAATATTTTACTTAATTAAATTAAAATTCCCATATATTTAACAAATTTACAAACATTGTGCAGTGAAATTATATTGTGAAGTATTTTTGCAATAATTTGTCATATAACTTGGTACATTTAAAAAACTGTATTAAGCTAATACATGTATTTGGTCCCTTCATTGGCAGGTTTAGATTATTTGAAACCTTGAGCTTTTCTTGTAAAGTTGACACCGCGGGCAGTTCTCGACTATAAGCTGGATACTGTTTCTTGTATGCAGGTTGTGCACTGTGGTGGCTCTTCTTTAGAGAGGATATAGGAGTGTTTAAGTTTCGTATGCTGAATTGGGATTCTGTTATGAGTATCTGGTCAAGGCGATTTAGGAACTTTACTGAAAAAGGTGCTGTAGAATTACTTTTTGCATCGTGGAGCTTACTTTTGGGAGCGTTTACATGTATCGCAGAGGGTTCTTTTCAAGTGAGCGTTGGCGTCTTGATGAGAATTATTGTTTTGTTGCATCTTTGGCTGCTTTGTTGGCTAAATCATTCCTAGTATGTTGGTGTGAGGAATCCAGATTGATACTGTGGTTCTTTTCTTCATGAAGATGCATCTAAGAAGGTGATAAATTTCATTAATTAGAGGACGAATTGATGAAGCTGTTGAAATATCTTGAATGGGTAAAAGTACACTTCTAGAGTCAGTAAGAAGCACAAGAAAAGGCGTTCGCTATCCAGTTAGTTAATATAAGATAGGGCTTTCTTGATAGCAAACAATTCACATGTGGAAATCGCACATAGGTGTGATAATTTGTGGAGTATATTATTTTCAGGGTCAATAATGATGGCACAGCCACAGCTTATTAGGCTTTGAACCTTTAGTGTATATTTGTCTATATCTGGATATATTTCTAGTACTTTCCGGGACATTAGTTTGTAAACTCTATCACATATGTCTGTTTTGGGGGTGTTGTTTGCAAGTTCAAAGTTTTCCTTTATTGGCTTGAGTCTCCAGGGAGAAAAGTTATCATAAGATATTGTTTCCATTATTGGATGAATTGTGAAGTTTAACTCTTGCTGAGTTTCGTGCATCCTTATGTGGAACAGCACAGGACTGGTTGGTTCATCTGTATATTTGTAATGGAACCTGTTTTCTTTTTGAAAAATATAATCGAATGTTCGATTACATTCGACACTCTGGCTTAGATATAATTTTTAAAGCATACGAGGTGCTTAGTTGTTTTCGTCGAACACCAGAGGAGGTCTATTCGATCAGTAGATTGCTAACTGGACTGCTTCGAAAGGCCTCAAGTGCTAATCTCAACGAAGATGTATGAAAGGAGTCCAGCATTCTGAGAGCTAAGGGCTTGCAGAGTTGTAGACTATGCAACCATAGTCTAGCTTAGATCTTACAAAAGACTTGTAGGAAGTAACCAGTACCTGGAAATCTGCTCCCCAGTTCTGTGCAGCATACAGTGATTAACAGTGGTTACGTCCCGCAGTTCATTATCACTGCCCACGTGATAGACAAAGATACGATGTATGGGCGAACGGCTTGATGACACTATATGCACTATTCCCCAGAGTTAGATGAGCAACCGTCACCAGTGGATCTGTCTAGACAGACTTTGAATCTGACTGTTTTAAGCATAAAAATATATTAATTAACGTTTTGAATGTAAATCCTGAATTTTGTGACAGTGTCATGTTCTTAAAAGTTCAAATAAATGATCTAAAGCTTTTATTGTTACCATATCATCAGTTTCTTTTGCCACAGTGGAGTCCAACTTAGCGAGTCATAGGGCAGTAAACTTTTATTGTATCTATACATTATTAATGTGTTCTACAAGTGCAAATATTCTGCTTCCAAAGTGATCACTCTATATTTCACATCATTTGGTTTTCAGGATATTCGGGATAAAACAAGCCGAACTATAGAGTTTTCTTTAGATTGAAAATTTAATATTGGATCTGTTGGCAACCTGCAATTTTCAGAAACAAATGTTGCCTGTGTTCTTTACAATTTCGTAGCATTTGATATCATTTAACACCTAGATTTCTTTTTTAGAAAAGAAATCAACAATGGCATCAAAATATGTAAATAGCAACGACTACAAAATTATATCAGCCAGACATCCTGCCTGTCCAGGAAATGGGAACAGTTTAGCTTCTAAATTTGGGTGGTTTTCAGTGAAGTATTGTTTTATTATTTTTTTTAAATCAGTACATTTCGGATAAATTCTTAAGCTCTGAGGAAACCCTGTTTAATTTCTTCAAAACTTTTGCCAAATTTAATTTAAAATGTGAAAATATACTTTAAAAATTTGATGTGTTCAATTAACATGACTTTCTCTCGGGTTCTGCAAGCAAACTATTCTTACTCAATTTTAATCTAATCGAAATAAACATTAGCAGAACTGATCTATTACTCGCTCCGTTGCAAATAGACGGGACACACTAGGTATAGTGATATCAAATCCTTTAAAATCTGGTCGTTATGTGATACAATTGAAATTCGATTCTCTTTGTATGGCCAGGAGCAAAACAAATGCGAGATGAAATAAAAAGATGTTTTCTTCTTTGAGAAAAGTTTTGAGTAGTTTAATAGCGAAGCCAGTAACAAAGACTATCTTGGAAATGATTAACTTCACAAAATAGACAAATAACTAAATAAAACATGTATGACATAAATTGTGTGTTTTAATAATTTTACTGCATTTTTGTGCAGTACCTGCTTGTCTATCTCTCATGGCCTACCAGTTATACAAAAGTCATCAAGAATGAAGAGGTCTTCAGAAGCTATTCCTAGATAATTCAAAATATAAAATGTTGTTTGTCATAAAATATCTTAAACATGTGGTATTTTAATCAAAATCTTTAGTCATTTTTGATAAAATCAAAATTTCCGAAAAATCTTCCAGGTAAAGGGTAATTGGGTGTGGAAGGATTTTCTTGAAAATCGTATCGCATCTTTAAAGAGACTGAATTTAAATACCAAGTTTGGTAACGCACGCACGCACACACACACACACACACGCACGCAGATATGTTTCTAAAAAAGTTATTTTTACTTTCTCTACACGTACTCTGTGCATAGTGTGTACAGAAGGTATTGTTATGCACCCAAAAGTTCGAAACCGACATTTCATCGGAAATACATGTTTTGGGTCCCCCTGAATCCAAAAAAAAGCATTTTTGGAAAAAGGTCCGTTTGTGCCTGTGTGTGTAGGTGGGTCTGTGGACAGCTTAGCTCAAAAACGAAAAGTTTGGTATTTAAGTTCAGTATCTTCCAAGGATGCGACACGAAGATTTTCAAGAAAATTCCCTCAACCCCAACTACACTTTACATGGAAAGATTTTCGAAAATTTTAATTTTCTAAAAAAAATGGCTCTAACGATTTTGATTAAAATAACATCGTATATTAAGGATATTTACCTGAAAAATGAAATGCTTATCTTTAATTTTCTGGGAATAGCCTCTAAAGACTACTTTATTCTGGATGAATTTTATGGAATTTTGTGTAACTGGCAAACCGTAAGAGATAGACAAAAACTTACTTAACAGAAAATGTAGAGCTCGTTAAAACACACAATCTACATTTTATACATGTTTTCGTGGAGTGGATCGTTTTTTAGATATTCCCTGCTATTGGTTTCAGCTTTAAAAAAATTATATTTTTCTCATACGGCAATTTGTCTACTCCTATCCATACGAAGGAACTTCAGTCACATAGCTACCAGCTTTTGACTAATATCTTAGCATATTCTACTCCCTTATTCCCCTTCTACTTACGAAGAAGCAAGTAATAAGACAATTTCTGCTATTTTTTCTCGATTAGCATGAAGTAAAAAGATGCATAAACTTTTCAAGAATAATTTGTTGCAGAGATGTAGAGAAAGTCATGTGAATGGAACACATCAGGTTTTTACATAGGGGGTCTCAAATTCCCGGTAAAATCTCAGTATCGAATTTCTGGGTGATAGCTTTCTATCTACTATGTACGTGCTAGGGAAAGTAAAAATAGATACTTCGCATTTATTGCTAATTATTCTCGAAATTATGAAAAATTCTAAAAATTCGCGAAAGGAAAACCCTATACACTCATCATTTCAAAATTGTGCCAAATGCAAAGCAAAATATTTTTTTTTTAATACATCAACTTTGTGAATTATTGTAAAACTCATGACCGTTGCTAGGTTTTGGAATACATAGACGCAGGATGTCATAGGCTGTCAAATCTTAAATGTTTTTCGTCACAGATTGCACGTTTTAGTTAATAATAATTCTTAACTTGCTGGCAATATACTCATTTTAATTGAACATTTTATATATAGGTGTACATAATTTTAAGATACTACTTTTAACTTTAGTTTCTCTATATTTTCTATTAATTATTATAGTTCTTCTATTTTTTTTTTCGGTTATGTGGCGAAGTAGTATTTCGTGCTTATGACAACAATATAATATAAAATATATTTAGTCCTGAAAACTAGCAGAAGAATTATGAAGACTAAATTTTTTTATTTATATTTTACCTATAATGGTAGTTAATTTTCTGATAGCAGCCTTTCATTGCATGTAAATGTAAGACACGGAAATTAGACTTCAGCTGTCGGCCAGACAAATCAGTCACTTTTCTGGTGTTGAATGGTGGGATCGAATATCCCATATCATAGCCATTTTGTGTGAACCTATTTGCTGGCTGCCGATATCAGCTATTTCTTATTAGGATAATGGAAATATATTGCTGAGGCCAGTTTTAAGATATATATTTAAACCCCAGGGTTTTTTGGGCACCAAATCAAGTTAATTTCTTGTTTAATATAAGAAAAGTTTTTTAAGGACAAATGGTTAGAAGCTTCTGATATGTACGAGGCATGGCAAAAACTCACTAATTAATCCACCAGAATAGATTAAATTTGCATAATTATATGAAATCCCCTCAGGGGCTCACCTTGGTGAGTACGGGGAGTAGCGCCCCCGAAGTGCGTGAGCTACCCAGTGTTTGGGGATATAACCGGACCACCCTGCTTTCTGGGGACATAAATAGGGAAGCCTGGTCCTCCAGGTTGGGGGTTAAGCATTAGGTTAACAACCTAATCTTCTAAAAAAAACTATTGTTACGAAACCTGCAAAAAAGCCTCGGAATGATTTAATATTGGCGACCTGGAACGTAAGGACAATGCTGAAACCTGGGAAAATGAAAGAAATAGCAAATGAAGTATTAAAATATAAATTAGATGTGGTAGCGCTTCAAGAAATAAGATGGACAGGGGAAGGTAGAATAGATAAGAAAGAATACACAGTATTATATAGTGGATCTAAAAAAGCTGGACTTAATGGTACAGGATTTATTATCTCAAAGGAAATCAAAAAGAGCCTAATAGAATTTAAATCAATTAGTGAACGAATCTGTAAAATACACCTTAAAGGTAAATTCAGAAATATAACTATATTATCTATATGTGTATGCACCTACAGAAGAGAAAGATGAGATAAAAAAGGAAGAGTTTTATGAAAGCTTAGAAAACACATGTAATTCAGTAGGAACTTATGATACATTGGTGATACTAGGAGATTTTAATGCCCAAGTGGGGAAAGAAGACTATTTAAATGGAGTGGCAGGGAAACATACACTACATCAAATAAGTAATGAAAATGGTAATCTACTTGGACAATTCGCAGTTAGAAATAATATGATTATTAAAAGTACCTGCTTCCCTCACACAGAAATACATAAAGGAACGTGGAAAATGCCAGGCTCAGATATAGTAAATCAAATTGATCATGTGCTAATTAAAGCAAGACATACATCATCAATTATAGATGTAAGAAGTTGTAGAGGCCCAAATTGTGATTCAGATCGCTTTTTGGTTAAAGTGAGAGTGAGAATAAAAATAAAGAAGATGGAGAGAGTTCAAGAGAACAAACATATACTACGGGATAAAGAAAAATAAAAGATAAAGAAGAAAAAAAGAAATATCAAAAGTTAACGAGCAGCAAATTAAATGAAAAAGGAACAGAAGAAGGTGTAGAAGAACAATGGGAGGTAATAAAGGAGACAGTAAAAGAGGTAGCAAAAATAAGTATAGGTGAAAAGAAAATGGAAAGAAACATAGAATGGTATGATAAAGAGTGTGAGCAAGCTATAGAAAAAAAGAACATGGCTAGGAAAAAAATGCTCCAGAAAGAAACTAGAAATAACTATGAAGAATACCGTCAAAGAAGAAGAGACGCTAATAACATGTAAGAAAAAGAAAAGAGAATATTGGAAAATGCGAACCCAAGAAATAGAAACGTTGATTCAACAGAGTGAGATAAAGAAATTCTATATGGCATTAAAGCAAATGAAACAAGGGAAACAGAATAAAATGAAAGAATGTCTAAGCAAGGAAGGTAATGTTCTTGGAGAAGATAAAGATATGCTGGAAAGATGGCTAAGTACTACAAGGAATTGTTAAATAAACGACAAACAATAAATAATCAGGAACAAGGAGAGAATGAAAATGGAAATGAAGAAAAAATGGAAGAAGAAGAAGAACCGGATGTTAAAATAGCAAAACAGAGCCTAAAGAATAATAAAGCACCAGGAGAAGATGACATAATCGCTGAGCTAATTAAATATGGTGGGAATGGAATTATGAAAGCAATACATAAGTTAATATTAGAAATATGGAGGAAGGAACAGATGCCTGAAAGCTGGAAGACAGGCATAATATGCCCAATATATAAAAAGGGTAATAAATATCAATGCCATAATTATAGGGGAATTACATTGCTAAATGTAGCATATAAAATATTTTCAAGTATTTTAAATAATACAGTGAAAAAATATGCGGAAAATGTATTAGGCGAGTATCAATGTGGATTTAGAAGTGACAAGAGTACGATAGACCAGATATTTGTAATACGACAAATAATGGAAATATTCTATGAGCATGGCATAGATTTATGCTTTCTGTTTATTGACTTTAAGTTTGCATTTGACTCAATTGACAGAGAAGTTCTCTATAACACCTTACAATGCTTTAAAGTGCAACCGAAAATAATAAGACTAATAAAAATGACAATGGATAATACAAAAGCCAAAGTGAAAGTAATGAATAAATTAAGTCCGGATTTTGATTATAACACAGGAGTAAGACAAGGTGATGGACTATCTACGACTCTATTCAACCTTGCCCTGCACAGAGCAGTAGAAAAAATAAATACTAAAGGAACAATATGTTTTAAGTCTAGTCAGATATGTGCATATGCAGATGACATATTGATTGTGGCAAGAGATAGAAAAATGTTAGTTGAAGTTTATGAAGAATTAGAAAGAAGGTATAAAGAAATAGGATTAGAAGTAAATGGAAAAAAACTAAATACCTGAAAATGACAGCAGACAAAAGCAAAAGAATAATTGAAAATCTAGTAGTTGGAGACAAAACATTTGAAGAGGTATCCAAATTTAGATATTTAGGAGCGCTTGTAAATAATAATAACAATTTAAACGAGTGCATAAAAGAAAGAATTCAAGGTGGAAATGCAGACTATTATGCAAATTTATATCTATTAAAAAATAGGCTTATTAGTACAGGGACAAAATACAAGATCTATAAAACACTAATAAGACCAATAGTAACGTATGCTGCAGAAACCTGGAGCCTAAACAATGTAGATGAAGAAGTACTACGAAGATTTGAACGGAAAATACTTGGACGAATCTTTGGACCTGTAAAGGATAAAGACCAATGGAGAATAAGATATAATTATGAGATAGAAGAACTAATTAAGCAGCAAAATATTGTGAAATTTATAAAGGTACAAAGAATAAGATGGCTAGGACACATAGAGAGAATGACAGAAGATAGAATGCCAAAAAGAATATTGAAAGGAAGACTGTACGCTAGAAGAAAAAAAAAAAAAAAGAAGACCAAAAACAAGATGGTTAGATGATGTGATGGAAGACCTAAGAAAAATTGGAATCAGAGGGTGGAAAAGTAAAGCAGAAGATAGAGATACGTGGAGGAGGATTGTGCAGGAGGCCAAAGCTCACCAAGGGCTGTAGAGCCAGAAGAGAAGAATTATATGAAATTCTTGTGAAACAAGAAACACATAATAGATACTTATTGATTCAGATTGTTTTATAAACTGAAATCAATTAAAAAAGAGGCATATAAACCCGCGTCACCGATGAGGGATGCCATCCAGTATTTCTTAAATATAAAGGATTCTTATTTAGTGGAAATTTCTTTAAATTATGCACCTCAAATCCTTCCTGAAAACATTTGTCTGAGATAAAGAATTCTCAAAACACTTACCCGCTAAATCTAGCACGTTTCTGGTGTCTCACTCGAAATAATTATGGCAACAGTTTGATAGATATATATAGTGCTCAGTGCCATATACTATTACAATATAGCAACGTCATAATTTAAAAATTGCCAAACTAAATTATAAAAATCATTCACAGAATACAATGGATTAGTCACCAACGTATGGCGTTGAAAGAGAAGCTCTCTTAATCTTTGGGGTAAAATCCTATATACTTGTAGTTTAATAGAAACAACTATAAAGCTGTTCTGAATTTTCGTATGCTTAAATTTGTTTATATATAAATTCAGACAATTTTGTTGTATAATTATGAATATTCGAACAAACTGTAAAACTGCTAAAACTTTCCTTAACATACAAGATGCAGTTCAGCACATACATCAATGGCAAAGTTAAAATACCTAAATCAATAGAAGTGGTTTACAATGTTCTTTTGGTTGAGCTCCACAGATTAATCTAAAAACTTTTTATATAGTACAAATATCTTCGTTGCCAAGGATTGATTCCCCCAAAGAAGCAAACCATAATTAGCATGTGAATAAATATGAACTTAATACGCTTTCATCAGCACATATTTAGTAGCACAATGGCCTAGAATTCTTGGCATAAAAATTCCTGTTGTGACTTTTTAAAAAAATATGATTTATGACCATCCGAGGTCTGAATCAATATGAATACCTAAAAATTTTATGTAGCTTCCAATGTTATACTTATGCTGAATATCAGTAATTTTTCCAGTGTTTATGCTCAAATTATTGGCCTTACACCAACAGAATTGCTAACTACTTATCTCACCGTATGTAGTTTAGATCTTAATAGGCAAGTGTTCAGCTTTGACATAGAAAGTAATGGCTAGATAGTTTGTAGAAAGATAAGGAGTAAACTTAACAGCGGGAACTCTTTTATAGCGGAGCAGCGGCTGGCTTTCAACCAATAATAAGTATTAGAAACCTGACACAACCCTGGCTCCGTAGGAAGCTTAACGGTCTCATTCGACGGGTGAAGCTGGAGTTGGAGCGACATCGGCTTCAGTCCTATGAGCGCTATCTGGCATCACTCTCTCCTCACGACCATTCACTTTGGGCAGCCACCAAACGTGTTCTCCGTGAGCCGACTGTTGTGCCGGCGCTCTCTGCAAGCGGAAGACTTGTCACAGATATTGCTACCAAGTGTGATATTCTGGCCGATCATTTTGAGCGGGTGTTCACCCTCCCTCTGCCAGCCGCAGATGTTGCTGCAGTAGAACAGGAATTAACTACTCATCGCACTCGCCCTACAGTTCATCAAAGGATTTCTTTTACTAGCCCACGGGAACTGTCTTCTCTGATTCGCGCTTTCCCACTTAAGAAATCTCCTGGACACGACTTGATTCCCAACATTGTTCTCAAGAAACTCTCCAAGAAAGCTCTTGCCTATTTGTCATCCCTCCTAAATGCCTGTCTACGCCTCGGCTATTTTCCTCGCTCCTGGAAGCTTGCTCATGTCGCGGTATTCCATAAGCCCAATAAACCAAAGCACCTACCAGACAGCTATCGTCCAATTAGTCTGTTGCCTACCTTCTCCAAGCTGTTTGAAAAAGTGATCCATCGCCGTCTACTCTCTTACCTTACTCATAACCATGTTATTCCGCCATTCCAATTTGGGTTTCGCTACAAACATTCCACTGCACATCAGCTTTTGCGTTTAACCCAGTCAATTGTCCATGGCTTTGAAGCCCGTCAATATACCACGGCAGTCTTTCTAGATGTGGCGCAGGCGTTCGATAAAGTTTGGCACGCCGGCTTGCTTCTCAAGTTACACCGCAGCGGTATTCCTCATTATTTATTGTTCTTAATAGAGAGTTTCCTATCTGACCGCAGCTTTTCAGTGCGTATTGGCGGTTTCCTTTCCTCTCCACGCACTATTACCGCCGGTGTCCCACAAGGCTCTATCTTGGCCCCCACACTATTCAGTATCTACACTTCTGATATTCCAGATTTGGCCCCGACTTCTTTAGCTCTCTATGCTGATGACACCGTTCTCTACTATTGTCATTCTAATCCTCAACACGCCTATCAAGTGATACAACACTCCTTGGATCGCCTCACTCAGTGGTGCAACGCTTGGCGCATCTCTTTGAACCCTCAGAAGACTGAGGCTAAGATTTTCACTCTACGTCGCTATCCTGATCTTCTTCCGTTGCGTATTTAAGGTAACGATGTGTCTTGGCTACCTGCTCCTGTTCCAGTCAAGTATCTTGGGGTGCTTATGGACACTCGACTGACTTGGCGCGCTCACATCGATCGCCTCATTTCCCTGGCTTCCGGACGGCTTTCCAAAATCTCGCCATTGCTTCATCGTCGTACCACTCTTGGATTGGAGTCCTCCGTATTACTCTACAAGTTCCTCGTTCGTCCGCTTATCACCTATGCCTGCCAGGTGTGGGGAGCCGCCCACACTAGCCATCTACGTCGTCTCCAAGTCATTCAGCACCGCTTTATGCGCATCGCTACCAATGCTCCTTATTCGTAATCAGCAGCTCCATCACGAACTGGGACTCTTACCTCTTCACGACTTTATTCGGAGGATCGCCCGTCGTTTCTTTTCCACATTGAAGGATGTTCCTGGAGCAGTGCACTATAACATAGGCGTTCATACGCGCCAGCCAACCCGCTTGAAGAGAAGACTACCGCAAGACCTACTTCTGAGTGATCCCTCTGATTCTAACTCTAGTCATTGATATGCTCTTTTACCTCTTGTGTGCTGCGTCTTATACCTGATGTTCGTTTATAACATACTGTAGATATGGGGTGGCCTGTAAGCCTCCTCTAAATGTTATTGTCATTGCCCTGTATGTTATCACTGATCTGTAAAGCATTGTACTGCTGATCGATCAAAAATAAATAAAAAAAAAAAATAAAAAAAAAATAAGAAACCTGACAATAAAGTTCTTCAACTCAGGGATCAGCTAAAAATCTATGTTGCTAAATCTATGTTTATATACTAACAACCTTTGAGCCAACTGATCGCACCAAAGGACTCAGCTTCGATTCGAGGTGGAACGAAGGACTGCAACAACACATGTAGTCAAGTATCATCTTTAACTGGCGTTACACGTCTTCACAATAACCCTGCTACAAGTGGCTCCCCACGTGGGGCTTCTTCACCAAGACATCGTCACATCAATTACTGTTGCTACAATGTTTATAGTTTATCTATATTTTCAATTAATATCAATATTATAATATTTATGTTCTTTACACTGTGTGTTAATTTGGATGTATTTTACCTGTACCGCCATTGTGTTCCCAAGGTCGCAGGTTCAAACCCGGCGGAGGACGATGGATTTTTTTTTCGGGTGCAAAAATTTTTGGCATTACTTCCTTCGGAAGGGAAATAAAGCCGCTGGTCCTGTGTCGTAGATTTACGACACGTAAATGAACCTCAGACCTGATGAACAGGTCTCTGAGCAAATTAAAGTACACTGGGAGTGACATTTTGACAATAATCGGTCAAACATCGAGAATTGCATTTTAAAATAGTTTTTGGATCCATTTCGCATCTATAGAGAATCAACATAACTGTCCTTCCCTTGCTTAGGGCTCTACAGTCATTTAAAGATCTTAAAATACATCTGTTTCCTAGCATACTATTTCATGAAACAGCATTTTTTCTCAAAATCACATTTTCACACTTCCAGAATGTTTTACGTGTCTCAGATTTTGTTTAAATATAACTAAAATCTTCCAAAAATGTACACAAAGGACAAAATTATCCTAACGCCAATAATGATTGTTCAATGTATATATATATAAAATTTTTGTTTGTGGTTTAAAAAATGCCAACCAATTTTCTCAAATTTTGAGGCGTGTGGAACATTTTGATTATACAATGTACATACATAATAACATTTATGAAATAATTTATTTTTGTAAGATATATATCCAATTTGAATGAAATTTTATATTAATATTCGCATTAACGTTTTCAGAAAAATATGTAGCTATACGGAAATATAGACATTTTAAATTTAGTTCCCATTGTCCCTTAAGATGATGCATCTGTGAAATTTGACCAAAAATGTGAAAATTAAAAACATTACTGTTTTTCATAATAAACTAATATAAATTATAAAAGTTAAAAGTAAATATTGCATTTCCCACTTGGTGCACTTTAAATGCCAATTAACTGCAGCTTTAAAATTGACATGCACATGCTTAATAACAGGCAAAACTGAATTTTAAACCTTGTTTTCTTGTAAACTTCTTCGCAGCTTAAAATGCTCCACATGCTGCAACTGTTTTTAATTTGTTTCAAAATTGTTATACTTGTTCTAAAAGTACATCAAAGAAACTGCTCATATGATTTTCTGAAATAATGCTCCAATTTTGAGAAATAAATTATTACATTTTAAAATATCAAGAGTTTTGGTGGGTAGAAAAAGTACATTTTTCTTCAATAATTAATTAGGGTTAATATAAACAATGTGATATTACAGATCTATTGATAAACACATTTAACGAAAACTT
This sequence comes from Hymenopus coronatus, assembly GCA_030762935.1. Classification (NCBI taxonomy): domain Eukaryota; kingdom Metazoa; phylum Arthropoda; class Insecta; order Mantodea; family Hymenopodidae; genus Hymenopus; species Hymenopus coronatus. The sequence goes on along the minus strand of CM060896.1, from coordinate 32,724,262 downwards.
AAATTTTTAATGTGAATAGTTTCAAAAGTACATCTCGTGGCTCATTTTTATTAGAACAATGAATTTAGATAATACAAATAGTTATTTAAACAACAATACAAGCTAAAATTGTGATACATAGCAAAAATATCACTAATATTATGAATAATAACGGTACAAATTTTAATACTATATCTTGACTTCACAATGTTTTATAACTACCAGATTTTTTAATCATATGCCATATTATACTATTTGCCATAAAACAAAACAGATACAGACTGCTGAGTGCAATAAACGCCTTAGAATATGGATACTTGCGTAATGCCATCGTTCAGGAAATACAAATATTATAATCAGAGGGGAACAAATTAATCACGTTGGTATTAAAGGCAATGAAGATGCAGACTCTGTAGCACGAGGCGCCACTAAACACCGTTTCCACTTATTATATGAAAAAAAAATCTGACGTGTTCCATTCATATGACACTCTCTACATCTCCACAACAAATTGTTGTTAAAAAGATTATTCTTCTATTTACTTCATGCTAATCGAGAATGTAAGCAGAAGGAAATAAGGGAGTACTACAGGTTAAAGTGATAGTCAAAAGCTGGTTGCTATGTGATTGAAGTTCCTTTGTTTGTATGGACAGGAGTTGACAAATTCCCGTATGAGAATTACTTTCTTCCATGTAAGCAGAAGGAAATAAGGAAGTACCATAGTCTAAAGTGATAGTCAAAAGCTGATTGCCATGTGATTGAAGTTCCTTTGTTTGTATGGATAAGAGTTGACAAATTCCCGTATGAGAAAAGCATAAGTATTTTATACTGAAACCGATAACAAGGAATAGTTAAAAAACGATCAAGTCCACCAAAAACATTTATATAACATAAATTGTGTGTTTTAATAAATTCTGCATTTTCTATTAAGTAAGTTTTTGTCTATCTCTTAGTTTACCAGTTGTGCAAAATTCTGCAAAATTCGTTCTGAATAAAGATTTCTTCAGAGGCTATTCCCAGAAAATTCAAAATATATATTTTATTTGTAATGTAAATATCTTTAATACACGACATTTTAATCAAAATCGTTAGAACAATTTTTAAGGAAATCAAACTTTTGAAAATGTTTTCCATATAAAGTGTAGTTTGGGGTGAGGGCATTTTCTTGAAAAGATTCGTGTCGTATCCTTGGAAGATACTGAATTCAGGAGCTCTCAAAACATGTATTTCCGGTGAAATATCGGTATCGATTTTTTGGGTGCAATATAATAGCTTCTCTATACACTACTTGCATAGTACGTATATAGAAAGTAATAAAATAAATTTAGGTAGACAAATAAATGGCTTACTACTCCCCAAACCATGCATGACATTACATCTACTAAAGATCATCACCTACCATATTATAACATTTAAAACGGCAAGACCAAGTGATGATATCAAGACTTCTCATTGAGCTCACAAAATTCTCCCTTACCGCTATTTTTCTGTAGAAGTCACCGCCTGAATGCCAACACTGCCAGCAGATCTTACCGAGCCAGGTGGCTCAGGCATATCGTCTGGTTTGACATTTGGGAGGTCAGTTCCCCGCGACCGACCTCTCTTACTCATGGGTTTTTTCGGGGGTTTTCCAGGATCATTAGGCAAATGCTGGGGAAGTTTCTTCATTCCTCCGAACTTCCTGTCCTTTCATTTCATCTCTGTTTCATCCAACCGGTCTCTTTCAGGGTTGTGTTAGCGGACTGAGGAGGTGGCGCCATTTCGTGGAGGTGATTGCGTTTTAGAAAGTCAGCTCTCGGCGGCGGGATAGCACTGGAAGTCATCTGTAGACTCAGGAGTGTTTGGTCAGACCTGAGGCACGGGCTCCTGGCGCTCCTCGCGTCGAGATGCTTGGAAACTGTAAGAACTTCCCCGGTGGCTCTCTCCCGCCGGCCGGTTCCGGCTGCCCACTGTAATAACTCTTATCTCATTCTTCCTCCTGGGGTTTTACGTACAAAGAGCTATTATATGGCTGAGGTATGAAATCACCTCCAGTACACTACAGTACAGACCTTAACCATTAAGCAGGTCTTCACAAAATGCCTAGCTTAGGAAAACATCTGAGATTTTCCATTCACATTACTTTCTCTACATCCCTGTAACAAATTATTGTTAAAAATCTTATTTTTCTATCTAATTCAGCTATTCGAGATAAAAATTAGCAGAAATGTTCTTAATACTTGCTTTCTTGTAAGCAGAAGGGGAATAAGGGAATGCACTAGGCTAAAGTGATAATCAAATGTTTTAAAAGGTGGTTGCCATGTGGTTGAAACCGTTTCTATACATGGTCAAGAGTTTACAAATTTCAGTGTGAGAAATATATTTTAAATCCGAAAAAAAAAATAACAAGGAATATCTAAAAAATGGTCAACTTCACGAAAAAAAATGTAAATGACATAAATTGTGTGTTTTAACGTGATATACATTTTTGTGAAGTAAGTTCTTGTCTATCTCTTATGGTCTACCAGTTACGCAAAATTCATTCAGAATAAAGAGGTCTTCAGAGGCTATTCCCAGAAAATTCAAGATATACATTTTATTTGCCATGTAAATTTATCATGGTATTTTAATCAAAATCATTAGAGCCATTTTTGAGAAAACTAAAATGTTCGTAATTTTTTTCCATGTAAAGGGTAGTTTGGGGTGGGGGATATTTCTCAAAATCGTCGTGTTGCATGCCTGGAAGATATTGGTCTTAAATACCAAGTTTGGTATTTTACCGACTATTCGTTTTAGGTTATCGTATTCCAAGAAACACGGACACGCACATTTTTCTAAACATGCTTTTTTTTTGGACTGAGGTGACCCTAAAACGTGTTTTTCCGGTGAAATCTTGGTGTCTTATTTTTGGGTGGATTACAATATCTTCTCTATACACTGTGTACATAGTACGTGTAGAGAAAGTGAAAAGGAGAGAGTGCAATATAGCTACTGAGCTTTCAACAGTATTCAATAACCCAAAAATGATCCAGATTATCTTAAATTTCTTCATTCAACATCAATGTACAACAAACTTAACTGTCAACATCCATATAGAATTTCCTTTGTTAAACTCTATATATTGTATTGTACAGTGTCACTATAAATGATCTCTCCGATTACAAACATGAATAAACATCGTTAGCAAACCTTTAGAAACATATTTGTATCAATTGAAAGAGACACCCAAATAGTGTTTGTTAAGTTGGTGAATCTGTTGCATATTTATCAATTTCGTTGCTAAGAGACGATATAACAGAAAAAATAGCTTCAAACGGGATTTTCACATATCCCAGTCTGTCACATTACAACACACTTTTAGAAGAAAAGTTGGTGTTGATACATCCAATGGGCCCAGAGGGCTCAGTACCCTAAAACTTCAAAACGAGGGGATGGATCTGTAAGCCAAAATTAAATGGTCGTCAATCAAGTGAGGCAAATGTGAGAGAGAGTTTTACGCGAGGTCCATAGAAATCCCCGAAAAAGCCAGTAGAGAATTAAATATCCCTACAAACTGAGTGGAAGATTTTCGGAAACATCTGAAGTTCCATCCATAACGTCCTTAATTGTTGCAGGCTTTGAAATCAGACAACATATGCAAGCGAATCTTTCTCTGAGGAGATGTAACTCAGAATGGAAACTGAAGGTTTCATTACATAATTGGTGTTTAGTGATGAAGCCATTTTCTAGCTGTCAGAAAAAGTGCACAATGCACAATCAGAATGTCAATATACGGCCTTTGGAAAATCCTAACATTTGTATGGAACATGTACGCGACTCTCCACATAGACAACTCGTTTCCTTAAGCTGTATTCGTTTGCAGCCATTTTTCTGTTATATCGTCTCCTAGCAACGAAATTGATAAATATGCAATAGGTTCACCAACTTCACAAAAACTATTTGAGTTTCTCATTTCATTCATATCAATATCATATTTCTAATTGTCTCCTGACCATGGTTATTTATATTTGTAATCGGAAAGATCGTTTATAGTAACTGTATTTGTGTTCTAATAATTTGTAATGTATTGTATCCATACCCTTTCATATTTTCAAACGTTAATTGGAATGACTTGCATTGCATTGTACTGTAACCAACTGTTGTACAGTTCTGTTTTATATCGCCAAAAATTGCAGTTAAACGACAATAAATAAAAAAATTAAAAATATATCTTACTATGGATTTTCCAAATTTCATAGTTTATAAGCGGTCTTTCACGCCCAATACAGAATGAGAGGCAAAGAACTATAGTAGTTAAAAAGCGCCTATAAATAAAACTCAATTTAATTTGTGTTCAAGATACTGTATTTAGTATTTTTATATTTGCTCGAGCGATAGAGAAGGCCAAAATAAATAATTATCACGAAATTTTTGTGGTTACAGAAAGTAGTACCTATGTGTGTTGGAGACTGCAAGTAGAGGAGAGACGAGACTGTACCTAGTCTGTTATGATGATAAGAGGTGTGAGCAATGTCCAGCACTCTCCTTCAACTTGTTCAGTTTTCTCGCCTCCCCCTCAGTGGGCCCAAGCCAATCCTACTAATGCGCTATCCGTGTTCAGAAAAGACAAGTTCTAAATTGTTATTCGGCCGACTGCTGCAGCGCCGCTTTGGCGGGATCTCGAGACACTAACGCTGCATATAACAGCTCTAAAACTCAAGGGGCAAGAAGAGGGGCCAGCTAAATCATTATTCGTTTAAAACGCGACAGGGGATTGAACGCGACATACTACGTTCCGATCGGAATGGGTTAACATTCTATCACTCTGTCTGGAGTGCTGCATTGTTCGCCAAATGGGCTTGAGTCATCTATAAGCGCGTCTTTTCAGATAACATGGTCCTTCAAACTTATTTCTCTTTACATTCTTAATTAACGAGTTCAGAACAGCAAAGTGATAAAATATGTTCACGAATCAAAGTTTAAAATACCCTTAACGTGCAATGGGTTTTATACATTCTAGCTGGTTTGCCCAATGTTGCGCGATTAACTTTTTCAAGTGCCCGGATGCCTCTGGCGGTTTCGTCTATAGCCTACATTCGGAAAGTCGTGGGTTCCAATTCTGGGGTAGGTCTACTGATTTTTGGGGGGTTTCTCCGAGTCATCAGGTGAATGCTGAGTGGGTTTCTTTCAGTCCCCGGGTTTCCTATTCCTCTGCGTCGTTTTCACTGTTATTTCATTCATCCTTCATCCTGTTGGTTTCTTTCAGGGTTGGTAGTGTCGATGATGGCGCTCGGTGCGGCGTGGCAGGGAAAAAGGGTGCTCATAGTCTACCGACTTCGGCTGACTGCCGGGACGAGGACCGGCTCTGGCGGGAGTGTTGGATCCTATGCGAGGTGGGATCCCCAGTCTACCTATCCAACTGTTGATGTACTTCAATCTAGAAACTGTAGGGACCCTGTCATGGCTGATATCGTTCCTGGTTCCGATCACCCCGTGTATCCTCTCATCTCATTCCTCCCTCTGGGGGGCCCTCGAGAGGCGTAGGCACATTAACCACCTGTGTTCGGTGTCGAGTTCCCTCCGTTCGTATCCTAATCCTATCCTAAATTCGAATGCTCAATTAATTTATTTCATTTTTGTCTTTCAGTACTTTATGCGACATTTTACAATGACCTCTCGAATTTTTACGGTGAATACCTTTTACCCTTATAGATGTAATTCATAATCCTGGAGAAGTGGCGTGGGGTATTTACTGATCCCTATCACTTTTATTTGGAAGCTTTGTATAACTATGTTGAATAGCTGCATTATGTCTTTTCCTTACCTTTCACTGCATTCCTTGGCCTATGTTGAAGATCATTAACATTGGAGTAAGAGGTACAACCGAGCCAGGTGATTGGCATTCGAGAGTGTTTCCGGGTCACCAGGCGTATACTGGAGAGGTTTCTTTATTCCCCAGAACTTACTTTCCCTTCATTTTATTTCCATTTCATTCCAACCGGTCTCTTTCAGGGCTGTTAATGTCGACCTAAACTAACGTAACCTAACTTCAACGAAATTAAAACCTATCGCAGTCAAAACACACAATTTATGTCTTATGCAGTTTTGTTGTGGAGCTAATCGTTTCCGAGATATGCCTTGTTATTGGTTCCAGTTTTAAAATACTTATACTTTTCTAAAAAAAAAAAAATCATCCATGTTTCTGTTGTATTTCTGGTCATCAAAAGTTTTTAATTTCAATGACAATCGCATAGCAACACCTTTTAAAACATTTTATTGGTGCTTTAGCGTAGTGTATTCCCTTAATTTCCTTCAAGTTACAAGAAACTAAGTATTGAGACCATTTCTACTAATGCTTATCTTGATAGTATAAAGTAGATAGAAAAATAATCTTTTGTAAAAAGTTACTTGGCATGTAGAGAAAGTCATGTGAATGGAACACATCAGCTTTTAATGTGGTTTTTGTACTATCAATGTTAATTTAGTGCATTATGCGTTATTTGGCACATATAAATAATAATTATAATACTTATTCAACTTTCTTATACCAAGCATTTTATTCTTGGGGTCACAAGGGACCCTACCCTAAACTAATGTAAGACGTATATAATTATCTTTCACAAAAATAAATATCAAACCTCTGTAGAATCACCTAATTCTTAGGCGTTTCTCCATAGATGGTATGAAAATTAAATTTATAATATGGTTCCCTTGCTGTTCATAGCGCATGGCAGCCATCCGCTCACATCGCAGTTTTGAAAAGTAATATTTCAGCAATCATTGTAACCTAAGGGAAAATATTGCATATTGCATATTTTATTTCAATACACGTGTAGAAAATGTGGTGTTATTGTGTTTCGATTAAGTAGTGGACCAGAAGTAAAAATGACCCCAGTGCTGGGCTCTTTGCTTACAAACGTAACTAACTGTCTGTGCTTAAGATAGTTGAGCCCGTTAAAACGTGCTACTGCTATACAACAGTGGTGTCGGAACGTGGATCAAATCACCTACAATGACTGTTTTTATTTTTAAGGAAACATCCTCATTTATGTAAGCAACTGTGCCCAATATACAAATTGAAAGATTAATGGAACCTAGTTAGAGCAGCAAATTACGTAGTTTTATTTCTCATAGCTTTGAAATACTTCCCGAACACAGCAGTATCACTGAAATTTTACAATTGTAACTTTATAAAATATTAATTGTAAAGGCTGCAAGCATAACAGGAAAATAACACACCTCATCTATCAATCATTCCTCCCAAAATTAATAATACTTTCCTTTAAATACCCGCATTCAAAGGCATCTCCATAAATCTCAAACGTCTCTCTACTAACTAAGAATTTACTTCGGTAGTGCACTGTTAACGTTTACGTTAGCTTACAATTATTATAACGAAGCACTGTAGGTATCATATTACAAGGTCTTGCTCGAAAAGAAGGAAATTAAAATGTTTCATGTACAAGTAATGAAAATAATCATTTTAGAAATATTGAATGAACTTCGTATGACTACATTCGTATGGAGTAATGCGACACAAATACAATTCTATGTGAAAACAGGACTTAAAGTATCGAAAACTAATTTAATAATGTTATATACTAAGGGAATGCATTTAATAATGTAAAACGGTATTATGGTCACAAAAATTCATTGTTGGAAGTATCGGATATCAGTGAATCAAGTAATTATGGTTTATTAAACAGAACACAATGCAGTGGTAGATTACTTGAACGTGAAGCAACCTTTGCATCCACCAGCGTTGCGATTTTGTTTATTTACAAACAATATATAACATTATTGAATGCCTCCGTGGCCTACTGGTCAGCGACTTCTTAGCCGAGGTCCGGGATCGATCCCCAGCTGAGGCGGTGGATTTTTCTTTTATCAGAATTATTACCTATCTGGAAGTATGCATGTTAGAGAGAGAGAGGGAGAGAGAGTGTGCGTATGTGTGTGTGTGTGTGTGTGTGTGTGTGTGTGTGTGTGTGTGTGTGTGAGGAAAATAAAACGATTTAAACCCAACGCAATGAACCTACAGACAACGAGTTGTTTTTAATACAAAGCCTCCGAAAGTGACCTTAAAAGTTAAAGGAGGCTATATAAATGAAACTATATTTCCCCCAAACTGAATGAACTGAATTTTGGAAGGGTGCATTTGTCCTGCTGATTCTCCATTCTTGATAATAATAGATAATATCGCTGAATTAGAGGACATTCCATTTTAGAAAATAGTTCGCGGGAGGCTAGGATGGAACCACCGACAGCTGGCACTTTTGATTTCTTCGGATAGCGAAGTTCTCAGTTTATTCATTGGAATAGTATCAGTCTCATAAATGTATTTTAATTTGCTTGTTTTAAGTAAAAGCTTATAACATGAAACACAGCTCGGAATCGGAGTAATCTTTCACGGCTGTGAATGTTGCGATAAAGTGGCAGGAGGCGCAAGTACTTGTGCCCAATGACGTATTGGCTATTACGCTCCTCCTCTAGCCCGGCTCCGGGAAGTAGGTGCTGCATACGCGCGAGTACTCTAACGCAGTCGAATAGAGTTGTAACAGTCTGCCATAAGAGTTTCATTGAGGCATATAAGCAGCAAAAATATCAAGTGTTCGAATCGAAGGCTGTGAGTTGGGGATACGGTGCGTGTGCAATAGGCGGGAAATAAGAAAGAACTATTTAGAATCATGAAAAGGAAGAGCTGACTCCTTTACGATCCCTGAAAATGATCCAAACTCACATATAAAGAAACCGAATCACCCTATCAGAGATCTAAACCCAATGTCACTCCAACAGTTCCTGGAACTAGTCCACGTCACCAGGACACTGGAACTGAGTTTTTATGTGAAAATTACATTTTTACTTTCTCTACACGTATTATGTATATAGTGTATAGATAAGGTATTGTAATGCCCTGAAATTCAATACCGAGATTTCAGCGGAAATACATGTTTTAGGACCCCCTGAATAAAAAAAATCATTTTTAGAAACATATCCGTGTGTCTGTCTGTCAGTGTGTGTGTGTGTGTGTGTGTGTGCGTGTGTGTGTGTGTGGGCAACATAGTTCAAAAACGAAAAGTCCATTAAATACTAAACTTGATATTTAACTTCAACGATGCGACTTGAAGATTTTCATGGGAAACTTTTCGAAAATTTTGATTTTCTCAAAAATTGTTCCAACGATTTTGATTAAAATGTCCTATATCAAAGATACTTACATTAAAAATAAAATGTATATCTTGAATTTTATGGGAATGGCCTCTGAAGACATCTTTAGTCTGGATGAATTTTGCGGAATTTTGCATAATTGGCCGTAAGAAATAGACAAAACCTTACATAATAGAAAATGTAGAGATTGTGTATATATTTTTCGTAGAGTTGATCGTTTTTGAGATATTCATTGGGTGGTATGAGTAAAGATGAGACGCGTCTCAAAACTTGCAATTTTTGAGACGCGTTTCACTTTCGTATGAATAAAACTCAACGAATCAAGATGGTGGTGACCTTGGTCGCGACCAACGTCTCACGCGCTTACGTAATGAGACGCGTCTCAGGTTTTGGAATGAATAAAAAGTAGCCGGTCTCACTTTCATGAGATGCGTCTCATGATTTTTAAGTCACCTCCGTAGGTGTCTCAACACTTGAGACGCAGCTTCTTATAACAAATTATGTGCAGATTTGGTACCAGTTTTGGTTGTTTTTTGAGCGCAGAAGGAAGCTTTATTAAATCAGGGGGGATTCTGAAGAACTAAATTATAACGAACTTCAAGATTAAAGCAAAACATGCAGTGGATTTTACAACATTTTCTTCCCGAAGCAACAGGTGATTTTTCGCTGAACTTTAAGGTTCTTAACGACATTTTTAGTTGTATACACATATTAAAAACACACACAGACACACACACACGCACGCTCGCGCGCATACTTAGAGACTCTGTACGTATAGAATATGATTGTAGTTAAAAAAGAATTCCCTGCCACAGCCGAAAATTGAATCCGAGACCTTTGAGTAAAAAATTAGAATGCTGACCATTCGACTGCAGATTAAACCCTGGAATTCAGTGCGACATCCAGAAGATACATAGGCATCTCTGCATTCAGTATCCATAACCTTTTGGAAAGTTTCCTGCAACTTCGCAAGGGTGCAATACATTCCGTGATGCAATTATTGGAGCTTTAAATTCCCCCCTATCATAATAATAAAAAACAGAAATTTCATGTAGACGAAATCATTACCAAAAAAGGCGTTGTTTACAAATGGTTCCATTCAGAAGCACAATTCCGATGTCTGCAGAAATATCGTAATAATAATAATAATAATAATAATAATAATAATAATAATAATAATAATAATAATAATAAGAAGAAGAAGAAGAAGAAGAAGAATAGTAATATGTATGCGCTATTTCTTAAAGATGGACATCATAAACGCCCAATGTAGGTGTCTCGCCAAGGAACGTGTTATAATACACAGATATTTTGGCCAGGAAAAGAGTTTTAAAATAATTTAATAACAAGTACCGTTATCTACAGAGTACCTTCGCTTATGTATATTGTATGGTTCTCCATAATAAACATTTTCAGGAACATGATTACGAGATTCTCGGTCCAAGACTGTGGAGATGAGTAACAGCAGGAATACCAGCTTATAATGTTGATCATGAACATGAGGTTGATTACGGTGATGATGGAGAGGAAACATGTATATTAGGAAACAAATAGCAAGAATAAAAAGTGATTACACGAGTAGGTTTTTATAATTAAAGCAATACTACAATAATATTAAACAGGAACTACAGGTATTTTAATAAGTACACTTTTTGAGTTATTTCAATTAAGTTATTACGAGGGTTATTAAATTATTGGTTTCATTGACACAGTTACAAATTAATACATATAAAAGTACTGCTCACGTTCGTCATTTTGTCTTTTATGGACACGAGATATGATACTTATTGTTATGTTCTACAAAAATAGGTTTTTGCACTCCGTAACACAGTGGAATTTTTATAGAAGCATGTCTATTACAAAGTAACTAAATAAATAATAGATATGTAAAATAATACTCTCTTAATGTTTTGTTCTTAACTTTCACTGTTTTCAGAAGATTTGTTCCTCCTAACAAGTTCAAGGACCTTCTTTTCTATCCTTTCGTGTGTGTAGGCTTGTTGTTCTTTGTAAAGCATTTGCTTTTTACTTTCGCTAGCATATATGTACATATAAAGTACATAATAGTTGGAAAAGATATTATATTCCACCCAAAAATTCGATGTAGAGATTTCACCGGTAATATATTTTGAGGTCCCCAGATTAAAAAAAATAGAAATATTTCGGTGTGTGGGGAGGGGGGGGGGGAGGCAGAAGAGCTCAAAGGAAATTTTTATTCATTGGAATTACTTTTTTCTTTATTAATTATGAGCTCCAAGCCTTCTCCGCCAATATCTTATCTGCCATGTTTCTTGAAGTAACGTCTTTGTGCTCAGCGTAGGCTATATCGTGAAGTTTGCAGGCTTCATCTAAAGGATTAATGCCTGGATCTCCTCTCTTTAGACGTTTTTCGAATTTTGTTCCAGGACCACAATATTTGTAACCCGGTAAATGTGCTTCAAATGGTAGCAAATTAATGAGTTTGTTAATTATACCAGATCCTCTTTTGATCTTGGCACTTCTAGCTCTCATTGTATACTAATGTCATTTCCCATTGACACATCCTTTTATACAGGAGGATTTATACCGGAATTCATATCACGGGTAAAGCGGGGTTGGGGGAGGGGGTATATATTCATTAACTGTTCAATTTATAGAGATGGAGCTTATCAAGCAAGAGTGCTCACTGCCGATACAAGTTCTAGATTTTGAAAGTGATCTAAGATGCGATCATCACGGGAAGTTGTTTCCATGCAACGTTAGAGCTCTTATCTTAGGAAGTTACCTTTTGATTTAATCGTCCTGGAGTATTTTACGGACAATGTTCAGAAATCTATGGTGCCAACCACAAAGTGCTGGAAAGACTAATGTACTACTGAATATTATTCTACACGAGAATGGTCTGCTTGTACATCTACTCAAAGTCTCTCTGTCAGCCAAAGTATCAATATCTGATTAAACTACTGGAAAACATTGAAGGCCTAGAAGTGAATACTTTTGAAGATGGAGAAAGTGTCCTACACCCATAAGAAGTTGAGGAAAATTCAATTTTTATATTTGATGACGTCATAACTGAAAAGCAGGGGAAGATTGCGTCATTTTACAGCATGGGTAAACATCGAAATATAGACTCCTTATATTTAGCACAATCCTATGCCAAGGTACCGAAACATTTAATTCGAGATAATACAAACATGACATTCTCTTCAGACAAGACAATTTAAACTTGAAGCATATATGTGAAGATTATGTAAATACAGATATGGCATTTAAATAATTCAAAGATTTGTGCAAAAGTGTTTGGGAGAGTTCATCAGAAGGACGACCCTTTGTAGTCATAGTTCCAGAGTTCCCCATGAACGTGGGTCGGTATAGAAACGGGTTTGATGTATATATTAAGATAGATAAGAAAGCATCCTATCATTCATAGCTCAGAATGAGTATTGACAGGTCGGATCGCAGAGAGACGTCCCTGTTAAACGCGTTCTTAATCACTTTATCATAAGCAGAGACGGAAAACGCAACTTGCAATTCAAGAAAAGGAAATTGTGCGATGTTCAACATCCTGAAGATGAGAACAATGTAGTAACTAAACGCTACATTAATACGCTCTCGACATCTACAGAGGGAAGTTTGCAAGAGTTTGCTGAAAAAGCTTTATATCAACGAATGCGAGAATTTAAAGTTATGCTTAGGAAACATATTCAAAAATGACTAGAAACACAGTATGCAGGTCTAATGTTTTACCTTGCTAAAAATGCCTTGAAGAGGAATGCTGAAAACTAAATCGTACTGGATACTATAAGACTAAAAGCCTTGTTGCCTCCTGAAAATGATACTGACGTTCCTAACAGGAAGTTTATGTGATACTACATCAATTCAAAAACTTCTTTAATCGATTCTAGTGGTGATTTTTCTTTTAAAAAGAGAAGAATATCGGAAGTAGCAGACCCTGTACACGATGGTGATGCAGCAAATAAGAAATATGTTAGACATCTCATCATAAGGAAACAAAATGAAGCGCAATCAATCTTAAACAAATCTCTAGGTGCAGCAACTACAGACATTGTTGCAACAGTAGGCAAACATCTGGAGGTCATAGGAAATAGACAAAGTTCTATGGATAAACACCTAACCACATCAATGGATAGTATCAACATTCTTAAAACACAAGTCAGTGTCAAAAATGCTTTACTAGATCAAATGCGAGGCAAGGGACAGAAGTTCCAAACTCAGAGGGCTATGAATGAAGCTCTTCAACCTGTAACAGAACCGCTTCGAGATATACTAGATATTCAGAATAAGAATAACTCCCTTCCTCCTATATAAGCTAACGATGAGAAAGACGAGAACATTTCTGGCTACCTGAAACAAGTTCGAAAGAAAGACAAGGATGCCATAGATACACTATATGGAGTGCGATACGAGGATGGAAGGTACATGCTAGGGAGCAAACTGATTGATTTCATAAATAATCAAATTAGAGTAGGCCAAGAAAAATTCGATGCTACACCAGGATTGTACGAGCTCATCTTTAAGACATTTCCTGAAATGCATGTCTACACCGAGGAGGATCTGGAAGCTTATAGAACGATTCTAGAATCAACACAAGTGCGCAAACAAAAGTTAGTCAGGCAAGGACGGCTGAGACAGAGTAAAGCTTACAAGTATAAAAGCATTATACGCCCACTACTCAATAAGCACAATGGATTGGAATTGGAATGGAAAGAATATCATCCCAAGAGAAAGCAATATTACATCTATTCGAATGACCCCAATTCACTACTGAATCGACTGAGACTGCTCATCGCATCCAGAGACGCTGGAAACAACAATCACAACCAGGAAATCAACGAAATAATTCAAGAACTAAAGTCATCTAGAATCATAGCATGGCAGAGGTAAAGAAAAATATAGCAGCAGAGTTTCATGCACCAGCAAGAAGAAATTTCTTGCGTAGAAAGATTGTCAGCAAAGGCCTAGACGATCTTGTACAGATTGACCTGGTTGAAATGGTCCCCCATGCTAAACTGATCAAAAACTTCAAGTATATACTTATCGCTCTCAATTTCTATTCTAAAATGGTATATGCAAGAGCATTAAAGCATAAGACTAGCATTCAAGTTTCAAAGGCTATGGAAGAGATTTTACAAGAGATGCAGAGATCACCTCAGAATATACAAAGTGATAAGAGTTTAATAATAAACATTTTAAAAGTCTGATGAAGAACAACAGCATTAATCACTACAGCACATATAGCAACGTGAGGGCTGCTACCATGGAACGGCTAATAAAAACATTGAAGGATATGATGTATCAGGAATTCTTAGCTCAAGGATCATTCAAGTGGCTAGATCTTCTACTACGAATGATCTCTATGTACAATTCTTATCATTCAACTATACGAATGAAGCCCAATGAATTGAAGGATAACAGTCTTCTTCTGAAGGTATCCAACTATGACCATCATCGAAGAGAGAAGAGGCGTGCAAGAAAGTTTAGAGTTGGTGACTATGTGAGGATATCTAAATTTAAAGGACATTTTGAGAAGGGATAAGAAGCTAATTGGAGCGTTGAAATCTTCAAAATCGACGCAGTGAAAAGAACCAAACCAACTACAAACATTATAAAAGATAATGATGGAGAGGAGATTAAAGGAGATTTTCATGGTCACGAACTTAAATCAACACTTTTTCCTAGCACATATCTAATTGAGAAAATAAGATTTTTGAAAGGTGGCATGGTTTCCCTAAACCTCAGTGGATTTACAGGTAAGATTTATTGTAGGATGAATAAAGATAAAGGAACATTTGAATTCTATCTAAGGTGTTTTTACTGTCAAAACATCCTTCATTTACTTCCTCTCTTAACGTGTTGTTTACAAATTTATAATTCACTCAATCAAATGATTCATAAGTTAAAAATAAAAATATATACACAAAAACACCTATGCAAATTATAATTACAATATAAACTTTGAACATAATACAGAGATAATATATATAATTATACATTTAAACAAATATACAAAAATAAATTAAGATATTAATAATAATCCACAGCTTTATTTACATATATGCAGGTGTCAGAGAGCATTTTTCCATGCTATTTGTCAGCCATAGCCGGCGAATAATGACCCCAGGCAAGAGTGTAATCTGGGCCTTCAACCAATTTCCTTTTGTCGTCTCTCCCATGGAGAGCGACTTTATTCTGCTCTATTGTATAAGTTGAATGCTTAAAGCTCCGAAATGTAATTTGGTTTACCATTTTTTTCTAATATATTTAGACATTCAAAATAGTAATCAAAATTTAGATTTCTCATACCAGGTTTGTTTATTCCTTTTGCCTTTTTTACCGTCTGTCCCTCATATCTATAACTATACAGTTATACAAGGGCATACCTCCAAGTTCATCTTTAAATAAACATATCGCTTTCTTATTCTGTGGGATTATTCCATATGAGTTGTCTACTGCAAAATTTGATGTATCGAAAACTTGTGGATACCGCTTCATAAACTGATAGATATCTGTTGATGTTTCAAATATGAAGGAGTCCGTATCCATGTAGGCCAGGACTAGATCTTTTAATTTTGGTTTCATGACTGTAGAAAAAAATCGTACATTATTAATTTTGAAATATCCAAAATTACTGCCCTATGTAGATAGGCTTATTCATGAGAACTTCCTCTCGGCTCAACTCTATCGCCACAAAGTTTGCCTTAAATATAATGCTCCTAATGTACGTCGGTCTGGCAGTCAGTTTCCGGGCCTGCTTCCAAGACGATACAATTCGTAAGTCAGTGTATTTTCTCACATTTTCAATGAATTTGCCATATACAGAATTATTCATTTTTTCCACAGACTTTGTCCAAATTTGGACGTCTCCCTTACAGTCTTTCTGTATTCACATCAATATAAGTCTTCAGCCAACCTGACCATCATATGCCACCACACGATGTATTTTTTGCAATCTGAGACCTAAATCAATACACTGCTAGAGGTTTCTATAGTGCAAGGTGTATTTTTCTTTATTGTCCAAAGTTGCCAGCAGTTTCTTGAATTGACCATGTGGTGGTATTTGACTTTGTGGACAGAGAGGAAGCTCGTTGTGCTCGTCATGGCTATGGCTAGGATACTCCAAATCAATTTCGAGCGCATATCCAGTGTGTGAATCAGAAGGTACAAAGACGAAATCAATCAAACTGATTTCAACTTTGGTCAGCCATCTTAAGTATTCCTTAGGAAGGTAATTAATTATAGAACTACCGTATATATTATTTAAATCCAAATAGGAGGCATATACATGATTTTCTTCAGGCTGGTAGTCTGGTATAGCTTTATTTTGAGCTTTTATGTATCTCTTTGATACACTACACATCGCGCCTCTGATAACTCCCCCCAAAAATTCCAACATTTGTTGTTCAGAAATGAGTTAAGCTTTACCTTAGTCATCTTAAGCATGGCATCGAAGGCAAGACCTAGTAATGTATAATACCAGCACGGATCTAAATTATATACTTCCAGAGAGAGATACCTAAACTTCTCATAAGCATCAGCTAGCAATAATGTGTCTGTTTTCAAGAATATATCGCTGTATTGCCCTAGATTCTTAATTTTGAATGTTTTCCAAATATTTGGGCATGTTGATATTCCTCTTGAAAAAAATGGAAATGGCATGTTTTTTATGGACGCTCTTTAACTGCAGTGGTTCTCAGCGTTCCATCCTATATTTGGCGTGAAAGACCGCTTAATTTTGCTCAGAGGCCATTCTATCAGGCTTGAGGTTCTTTTACGTGCCGTAAATCTACGACACGGACCAACGGCTTTACTTCCCTTCCGAAGGAAGCCATGCTAAGGATTTTTACGCCCGAAAAAATCCATCGGCCTCCGCCGGGTTTGAACCCACGACCTTGGGTATATGAAGTCAGCATGGTAACCATTACACCACGGAGGCCGACTATATTCCTCTTGAGATATACCATCACACTGTTCAATGTCAGGCAATTGAGTTTCTCTCAGTTTCTCTTCCTTATCAACCAATGAGTGGGGAAATATCCCTTTTTCTCTCATGAGCTCTTGGTGTTCAGTATCTTTATACTGTGCATTCGCTATCCGGAATTCATCCTTTTCAAGCATCTTGGCTAGGTTAGATAACTTATCGTCTAGGAACCTGAAACTATCTAGAAACCTGAAATCTATGGTCCTGTATCGCTTTGAAAACGATATATACCGCTCTGAAGTGGTTGCGATTCATGAAATTGGATTATCATTGTATGCCAGGTGCTCTATTAAAACGTGGATGTAACAACTGCTCAGGCAATGTGAAAAAAATTTGTATAAAATTCGGCACCATTCTATTTAAATTGCATGCAGAATGAGCGGGTCCAGGGAAGGCCCCTAATAAATGATCGTGGTCCCTAAATTCAGATCTTGTTCCTCAAACCCCTTCCTACATATGCGACAATGACGAACGCTATGGAAATCAGCCCAATCCTGAGCTGTCAAATTTATTTCCTCTATCTTGCTGCAATGCGAGATTACCATGTCGGCCGTCACTTTAAGCGCGATGAAGAAATGTTTAAAATCATCAGGACATCTAAAGGGCATAAATTTAAATAGCGTATTTTCATGACGACATACTAGTATGAGCGATATTGACATGGCATTGTGATACTGGATAGCTCAAGTCCAGCTCTAATTAGTCGAGGACTCACAGGATTGGACCTTTACTAGCGCACTTTCAATGTCAGCGTAGATTACAAATCTCACAGACGTACCCTTTGAATAGGATGAAAACCGGATGTTATCGTCGTTTGTAGGCGTTTTTAGAATTTGTGCCTTGGAGCATCTCAGGATGTGTTTCTTGTACATTTCTTCTATTTTAAAGTGTCTCATGAAGGGTTCACAGATCCAGTGTTTGACACAATTCTTCGGGAATTTTGATTGTGTAAGTCTTTGTAAGTTCTTTATGAGGCAATAGTGGGAGTTCCCCCCTCTGACATTAATAGCAAGTTAACATGAAATGCATGCTTTGTTACTGGTTAGTATAGAGGTATTACAAATTCGTCATCTAAGCCAAATACAGCGACCGACGTTTCTAGGTTTTGTCTTCTAAACTGATTTACCTGATGTAGGCTGACAGGGAACTCGATGTATGTGTAATTGAATTCGCTGAATAAAAGTTGTTTAGGGTATTTGGTTGTGCTTTGCGCATGCTTCTTTACAGCATATCTTGCAGCCAACATTATCAGGTAAAACAGTAGTTATCATCATTATGAATGTTTATAACAGCCTTTTTATTCCTAATTACAGCAGGAAGTTCTATACAGCGTGACGCCTTTAGAGGTGTATAATAGCTTGCACTGTTTACTAGAGAGTTTAGAGACAGTAAAGATTTTGTAGTGGCTTGTGCGTGGAAATTTGAAATTTTTACAAGCATTTCATTCACCATAGTGGAGAATAAAGAAACCAAATCGGATGATTGTAGTCCCAATTTAGTATCATTATTAAAATGGATATTCTCAATATGGTCAGAACGAGGGGCCTGGATCATATACGTAACTTGTAAAGAGCAAATTATCTTAAATCCCGATTGATTGCTGTCCAGTATTGAGCTCATCTCATTGATAACTAGAGGCCTGCATCTCTCTAGGGATGCCTGGGGGTCTGAGATTTTAGGTTTATTTTCTCTTTTAGTATTAAAAATTCGCCCTTTGAATGCATTTTCTATTGTATTACATTGAAGAGGGGTATGATTGATCTTTAGAATTTTAGCTGATGAGGGTGCGTCTTCGTCCTCATCGGAGGATGATGATTCGTTATGGCCTTTTTGTGCCCATTTATCATAGATGTAGTCTCAACCTGAAGCCCTGCTCCTGTGGCGATCCCTAAGGTGCTCGGCTTGTTGGTATCCTTCCAAGCAATCCCAAAATGGTCGGGTCTGCAGGAAGTATTGGATGAATGCAAACCCCCACCAACAAGCCGTTTCCGAGATTATACTCAGCTTTGAAATGAAATAAAAAAATAAATAAATAAAATGAATAATTCTTGTTTTCCTGAGTCGCGTACTGCCTTTATTAGTTATAAGTTGCATTAATTAACTTAAGGATTATATATTTAAAGATCTGTTCCGCTTATATTTCTCATCATTTTGTGATTTCGGCGAATTTTTAAGGTATTTCTCTAAATAAAACGATGAACTTTGTTTTTTTGTGTTACTACGTGTTGGTGTTAAATATTTCTAAACATTTTCATGTCCAAGCAGGCAAAGTGTGATGCCATCTTGTGATCGTATACCTTGAAGCGCCTATTCATTCACCATTAAATTAATTATGATATATATTCAAATCGGGTAATGTATAAAGCTTTTATTGTGCAATGATAGGTAAAATTGGATTGCATCATTAGAAGCCCCATTAAATTTCAATTGGAAATAACCCCTCAAAGTCCCATGTACCTGAATAATTGGCGAGCAGCGATGTTTTTCGCGAGGGGGCGTGGTCCGTGGGGGCGTGGTCCGTGGGGGCGTGGTCCGTGGGGGCGTGGTCCGTGGGGGCGTGGTCCGCGGGTTCAGTAATATTCAACAATGATTGATAGCTGTATTATATGCAAATAAATTGCTCTAATTATTATTCAAAATGTTATATGGACATTTTTGATATGCAAATGAATTAATTATGCAAATTAATTGCTCTAATTATTATGCAAATGTGGGCCAGAACATACCTTCTATATCTACTCACCCATTGTTATTGGTTGCAGCTATAAAATACTTATACTTTTCGCATACGGGATTTTGTCAACTCCTGTTCGTACAAACAAAGCAACCTCAATAACATAGCCACCAGCTTTTGACTATCACTTTAACCTATGGTGCTCTCTTACTTCCTTTATATTTACAAGAAAGCAAGTAATCAGACCATTTATGGTTGCTTTTACTCGATTAACATGGAGTAAATAGAAAAATGAGGTTTTTAATAATATATACGATTTATAAAGATTTATAAAGATTATAAAGATATAAAGAATTAGAGAAAGTCATGTGAATGGAACTCAAACGATTTTCTATTTTTGTTGAAAGTCAAATAATAAGACCATTTATGCTTATTTTTTCTCGATTAACATGGAGTAAATAGAAAAATGAGGTTTTTAATAATATATATTTATAGAGATGTAGAGAATGTCAAGTGAATGGAACTCGATAGATTTTCTATTTTTTAATTACATTATATAAATGTTCTATAGACAATTGTGAATCATATTGGTTTAACATTTTTCACGATCCACCATTTTTTATGGCCAAGAAATATGTTTAAATCACTAATGCGCGATCCTTTAACCACATTACATTTACCCTTGTACTAGGTTTCTTAGTTTTATATTTTTGCCCATGAAGTTTATTTCTGGCGTTTCAGCTTTGCTCTTTTTTGTATGCAAATTAGCATACATAAACTCAAGTGCTGAATCTAAAGATTAAGCACGCATTTTAGGATTTCTTTATTCATTCGCAGCAAAAATTATACAAAAAAATAAAGTTTAACACCTATCGATATTTTCATAAAACAAATAGTTATTTCTCTACAACTACTGAAATCAACTTAAGAAAATTTCTTGCATCTATTTTCAATGTACCTAAGTATAAGATAAGATGCTTGTCATGCTTCTCAGTCAAACGCGTAAGACAATTTTAGACAATTTAAAAGTTTCGCTAATTAAAGTTTTAATTGATTCATCTGAGAAACTATTTGAGCTAGAGCTTTCAGATTTTTTTTGTCATTTATTTATATACTTATTCGTTTTAAATGCGCAAGTTTTAAAAACTATAGCTTCAAAAATAGAAAAAATAAAAAATTCAATCCCAGTACTCTCAACATCCGTTTCACCACCCACATACTCTCCAGGCCTTAACGTCCCCATTCTAGGAGTTTGTAAAACTTACCTTTCCCTTCTTGCGGTTCTAATGACTTGAACACATTAGAGAACAGTAAAGTCTCTGTTTAGTTAATGCGAGTGCAATTGCTAGTCATAAACCCATCTCCACGCTCAAAAAAAGGAAACTTCTGCCTTATCCTTGAGGATCAATAACAGCCCTGATTTTAAGGAAGGAACACACTTGTGTTTTTAAAGAACATTTTTGGGAAGGAGGTCTTGGCGTTACTTGACAATATCATGGAACAGAAAATAGTCGTTATTAAATTGTGTGCAGATAAAATATTTAATTCCAAGCAATATAAAGTAGATTATCGCAACTTAGTAATTAAGACGCATCATTTTAATTTCCACTCGGTTGGTGAATTCAAGGCCGTTAGATGTTAGCAGTGTTACCGGAACGTTCCTGTCGTCTAGCGACCGTAGCTTAGTAATTTCTAATTTTCCAGCATAAACGATAAAATAAATAAACTGCTGTTTGTTGTGGAATTCAACATGAAAGATAGGGTTTATTAAAGAATTCAATACATTATATTAACGAAATTAAAGAAAATAACAAAAATAATTAATTGACAACATGAGTATGTTTAATCTTACCTTTCATGTTCATTGTTAATAAAGTGCTAAACATTCAAGTTATATTATGATATGTTGTAGTACAGACTGTTCCAGCTTTGGTCCGTACCAAAAGAGCAGTCAGTTACTCACAACTCACAGGTATTTTACCTGCAACATCAATACAACGCAGGATAAAGAGGAAGCTATCGTCAGGTCTGAATCATATGTTGGAAATGAAGTGGCAGGAAGCACAAACACTGTGGTATAAACTTGGCCCAGTGGCGTTTTAGCTACCAATATCATTCTCCAGTCCGGCTCCAAGGTGTATGGTTGAATAAACGCGAATGCCGACTCAGACGGACCGAGTTTCAACAGCCAGTTCAAGGATTAGCTTTCCAGTAACCAAACTTCAGTTTTATTGGAATTGTGAAATAGTTAACAGAACATCAGGATTTAGCCAATGAACATGTAGATGAATACACTTTAAAATTGTATCTTGGAAAATTAGCATCCTGGAGTTTGAAGATACTAGCAATGCATATGTTTTCATAAAAGTAAAAATCTAATATGTTTGATTCACATGACTTTTTCTACATTTCTGTGACACATTCCAAAAAAGCTTATTCTTCTAGCTATTTCATATTATTCGTGATATACATTAGGAGAAATAGTCTTATTACTTGCTTTCTTGTAAGTTGAAGGTAAAAAAGGAATAGTCAAATCTTTTTAAAGGTGGTTGCCATTTGGTTAAAATCTGTTTCTTTGCATTGCCACGAAAAATGAGTATTTTCGTGGCATATTTTATGAAAAATAAGTATTTTAAAACTGAAACCAATAATAAGGAATGCCTCAAAAATGGTCTACTTCACGAAAAACAATGTATATGGCATAAATAGTGTGCTTTAACGAGTTCTACATTTTTCTGTAATAAGTTTTTTTTTTTATCTTAGTAACAGTAAAGTTTTTATATACTGGACGCTATATGCTGGCCTTAAAATTCCCTTCGCTATTCATGCGATAGCGACAAACTACGGAAAATGCTGAGTACTTTAAAAGAATGACTAGGTATTCAAATATTGGAATAATTGATGGATATTTCGGAAAAGGCTTAGCCATGTCACAAAAAAGTAGTTTAAAATAAATGGGGTGTGTCTATCGCTTAAAGTATACCATTTATACAAGATTCTAAATACGTGCTTCCGATTGAAGTGAGCACCACAGACTATTCCTACAAATTGCATGATATACAATTTATTTGTCGTGCAAATGTATTTAGTACCTATATAATATTTTAATCAAAATTGTGGGAGCCATTTTTGAAAATGAGAAAAAGTTCAATGAAAAGGGTAGTTGACGTTTCTTCTTGTCGTTTCCTACCAAGACAGATATTTATCCGACTTTTCGTTTTTGAGTTATGTTGTACTTTCTCTCTCCCTCCTCTCTCTCTCTCTCTCTCTCTCTCTCTTACACACACCACGTTTCAAATTTTTGAGTGAAATGGTATACTTACCCTACCTCCTATTATATATATATACGATTGAGATTTAAAAAAACAATAACAATTTCTCATTTTATAAAAGTATAACCATTGAAAAAAGTAAATCAATAACAAGGAATGTGTAAAAAATGAATATAGTCACAAAAGTTATACTTGATATAAATTTGCGTAGTTTAACAACATCTAAGTGTATTTTGTGTAGTAAGATTTTGTTTATCCTTTACGGTTTACCATTCATGCAATAGTGAGAGAAGATTTATTCAGAGAAGTTCAAGGTACAGGTAAATTTCATTTGTGATGAAATTGTCTTAAATATGTGATATTTTACACAAAATCATTTGAGACATTATTGAGGAAATAAAACTGTTTTAAAAACGTTTCACCTAAAGTGTAGTTTGGGGTGGAGGATTTTCTCAAAATCTCCAAGTCACATATTTTAAGATGCAGAACTTATTCTTATGGTTTATTAGTTATCAGTTATGCAAAATTCTGAAAAATTCATCAGAATATCTCAGAGGATATTTTAAAAAAATTCAAGATATACATGTTATTTGTCATGTAAATATATTTAATATACGGTATAGTGGTCAAAATCGTTAGAAACATTTTACATTTCCATGTAAAGGGTAGTTTAGGGTAAGAGGATTTTCCTCAAAATCTTCGTGTCGCATTCTTGGAAGATATTAAGCTTAAATACCAAGATTGATATTCTACTGATTTTTGTTGTTTGAGTTCGCGAATTCGCAGACACATGGACATACACACGGACTTTTTTTTCTAAAATTACTCTTTTAGTTATACAGGTGAGCCTATAAAAGCGTATTTCTGGTGAAATCTTGGTATCGAATTTATAGGTGGAATGCAATACCTTCTGTACCTACGTACCATGTAGATACTAGGTAGAGAAAGCAATAAGTGCATATTTAAAGATTCCTCCCGCTTTAACATTTGTCAGCTGGTCAGAAACACAGTCTGCTCAGTAGTTCTCAAATGTATAAGCTAGGTATACGAGAGAGATTAAGTGGCATACATGTGCTTGATGTATGGTCAAGAAATAGCACCATGTAAGTCATATTCAGAAAAAGCATTTTAATAAGATAATCATTTCAAAATGTATTTCAGTAACACGTTGACATGGATATTTAGGGGTTTAATTCCTTCCTAAAGTGGATTACTCTATAATAGTTTATAAGTCTGTAGCATCAAGATAATAAAAAAACAAAATATAAGCATTCAAAAGAGAAGTAAATGGAACTAGATTCTCAAAATGTACTGCAAAAATAATATAAAAGTAATAATCACCATCTTCATCAATGAAATACTATAATATATAATGCATACATTCATGACTAAAGTTAATTTACAGATCGCAGTTCAAAAAAACTATGAATGCTAAAAATACAAAAGGATATTTGCGCTTTATTTATGTCATGAGCAAATATTCTTCTATAAATGCTCACTATAGTCTTATTTTCAAAGAAGCATTATCGAAATCATACATTTAGTTTTGCTTTAAGTTTTTTACTATTGTTTGAGTATAATCTTTGGTTTTAAGTTTCTCAGAAATGTATATATTTATATAATTAACATAATGAAATGAACCTTTGACATTGAAACTAAACACATATTAGAGCAAATGTGCAGAAGATCTACTGAGAACGCATTATAGTAAATGGCAAAGAGAGTTTTACTATACAACCCGGGAGGACCCTTTAAAAGATGGACTCCCATCACATTATTAACTATAAACTTGTGGATTCTTTTTGCCGATCGGCTCTCAGAAATGGAGCTGCAGCAATATATGCAACAGAACAATTGAAATGTAAAGAAAACAAAGAAACGTTATGCCTTCGGCTGAACGGGCTGTTTAGCTTAAAGAAGAAGAAGAAACTGAATAATTCTATATTCTTCTTAGAACTATGAACTAATATGATTATGATAGGCAACAATATGATTGTGCGAATTTTCGATACGGCATCGGCCAGGATATTTATGGCACCTGTCGCATAAAAAACCCTGACACATTAAAAACTACAAACCAGACAGAGTAATTTATGACGATGCTTTTACTGGCGAAAATGGAGTGTTTCTTTTTGTAGGGAATTCTAACCTATACCATTCCACCATTTTTTTTTAACATTACACGGCAAGTGTAGAGGAAGATAATCAGTGAAAATCGGTCGCCAACGTCGGTTAAATTTGACTGCAGTAAAAACTTTGTTCAACTTTCACCGTCTTCAATGCACCTCAAATGACCGTTGATCGCAGTAAAGTCAATATTTTACCTCTAAAATCTTATCGCGAACATGTACACGGCCATAAGCATATTCTGTTTGGTTTGCAGTCAGCTGGTCTAGTTAGTTGCATCAATCTTCGGAACCCGAACAGATCTCTCAAATGCGTTACTGCCTGAAGTTGATGAAACAGTGTTTCATTTGTAGCAGCATACTTCGCTAGCCTGGTTTTTAAGTCATCTGCAGCCCTTGAGGGGACGAGCAGTAATGTGATTGGGGCGGTATACAGAAAGGTTTACATACGATCGAGGGAGATAGAGTCAGATGCCGGTACACTAACCGGTTTATCTCCCGGTGCGATGATTTGATTGAATCCGTGTGGCAAGAGAGGGAAGGGGTTATATGTATATTGGGGTGGGGGGTGAGGTCCCCAACTGCGTGACACGCATCTCGCAATTACAGCTCCTCCCTTGCTGCATGCGCCATGTACAGCGTGTTGCATGGCGGTGCAGCAAGGTGTCGATACTTCCTCTAATGCTTACCTACACTCAGTAAGTAGAGGAACACTGACATTCCTCCAACATGTCTATACCAACGCTGAGGTCCGCTGGATAAAAACGAATGTGTGTGCAGGGTTGTGAAAACAGTATATCTAGAACATTCTGCTTGTTCCATTTACATCACTTCCTCTAGTTATTCTGCAACATATTATTCCTACAAAAGACAATTCTCTCCATTTCGTGCTAATCAAGATAAAACTTAATTCATGATGGTAAGCTAAAATGACAGTAAAATCTTTTTAAAGCTGTCGCTATGCGATTGTCATTGATATTCGGTTCTCTTTCATAGCCAGGAGTAAAACAAAAGAGATAAATCACGAAAGAGGACAAAGTTTATGTATTTTAAAATTAAAATCATAACAAGGAATATCACGAATAAAATAGATGTGACATAAATTGTGTGTTTTAATAAGATCTACATTTTTGGTAGTAGATACATTTTTGTCTATTTCTTACGGTTTACCAATTGTACAAAAGTAATTCAGAATGAAGAGGCCTTCAGAGGCTATTCCCAGAAACTTCAAAATATACGTTTCGTTTGTCATGAAAATATCTTATACGTATGGTATTTTAATCAAAACTGTTAAACACTTTTTGAGAAAATCAAAATTTTCGAAAAATGTTCCATGTAAAGGATAGTTGGGAATTTTCTTGCAAACTTGCGTGTCGCATCCTTGGAAGATATTCAACTTCTTCTTCTTCTTCTACACTTCAAGGATTAAGCTCTACACCTGTGCCGTCTTCGCATTCATTATTTATTCCCACCTTTTTCTTGGGCGTCCGTCGTCTCTTTTTCCTAACGGGTTATATTTATTAATAATTAATAGTAGTATTCTTTCTTCACTCATGCGGTTTGTGTGCTCTTTCCAACTATGTTTATTTTCTTCAATTTTATCGTTTAATTTATAAATATTCAATTCTTCTCTTGTTGCTTCATTTCTTATTACTTATGTCTAATCTGGTGCACCCTTTAATTCTTTGTAAAAATCTCATTTCCGCTGACTGAATTTTATTTTTGTCCTTCTCTTTTGCTATCCACGATTCACTACCATACATGAGCACAGGGACCGCCGTAATCTTTTTGTTTCTACCCTTGTTTTATTTTGTAACGTTCTTGTTCTTGTTATTGTGCTACATATTTGTTGGCATTTATTTTTCTTGTTTTCCATATTTCAATCGACATCGAAACTTAAGTCAAAACCTAAATAATTAAACTTTTACTTGTTTCAGGACATTATTTCTATCTTTGTTCTCACTGGGTATTTTCCTCGACGAATCTATACTTTGGTCGTTTTTTATAGAAATATTTAAGTTATATTTACGTATTACCCAGTTGGTGCAATTTATAAACAGAGCGTTATAGGTTTTCTTCTGTTCTGTAATATTGCGACATCTTCTACGTATAACATTATGTTTACAATGGAGTCCCTATTCAATCGTATTCCTGAATGCACTACTTTTTCCCATGTTTTTATAAGATCGTCTGTGTAGGCCTGTGGGTGACAGGCTGCATCCTTGTCTTACTCCTTGGTTTGTTATTAGTGGTTCCATATTCAACTTAAATACCAAATTTGGTATTTATCTCCGGTGAAATCTCGCACTAATTATAATTGTGTGGCATACAATACCTATGTAAGTTGTGCATACCACTTGAGAAAGTAAAGAATCTAATGTGTTACGTTCACATGATTTTCTCTATCTGTTCTGCAAAAAACTATTATTCCAAATGGTTATCCTTGATGAAGGATTGTCCATGATAATCGAGATAAATATAAGTAGAGATGGTTTCATTACTTTGTTCATCTAAGCATACTGAAACTAAGGGAATACACTAGGTTAAAACGAAAGTCGATTCTTTTAAAGGCTACCACAAGGTAACACAATTGAAATTCGATTCTCTTTAGTCAACCAGGAGTAAATCAAAAGAGATATGAAAACATGTTGACTTCCCATTTGAGAAACGGTTAAATAGTTTACATTGAAATCAATAACAAGGAATATCTCGGAAACGGCGAGTGCTACAAACAATATATGTGGTATAAATTCTATGTTTTAACGATAGGTGCATATCTATTTTTTGTACAGTAAGATTTGATCTTACGATTTACAAATATCATCCAGAACGAAGAAGTCTTCACAGCTACTCCCAAAAAACTCAAGATATACCTTTTATTTGCGCTGATTATATTTTAAACTTACTGTATTTTAATAAAAATCGTTATCAGCATTTTTGTAAAATAAATGTTTTCGTAAAATGTTCCATATAAGAGGTATTTGAGATAGGAGAATTTTTTTCTGAAACTCTTCGTGTTGTATCCTTGGAAGATGTTGAACTTTAACTTGCTTATACACTCACTCATTCATTCCCTCACTCGCTCACTCACTCACTCACTCACTCACTCACTCACTCACTCATTCACTCACTCACTCACTCACTCACTCACTCACTCACTCACTCACTCACTCACTCATTCATTCCCTCACTCACTCACTCACTCGCTCATTCATTCACTCACTTAATCACTCATATACTTTTTTTTTTTACAAATGTCTATGTTACATTCACATGAATTTCTCTATCTGTTGTTCAAACAATCTAAAGGTTGTCATTTTATCTACTTCATGTTAATCGAGATAAACATTAGCATAAATTACTTTATTACTTAGTTCCTCATAAGTGGAAGGAAAATTAAGAAACGCACTAGGCTAAAGTGATAATCAGATCTTTCAAATGCTGTCGCTATGCGACTGACCTTAAAATTCGTTTCTGTTTCCATGACTTGAAGTAGAACAAAAGAGATGTGAAATGAATGAGGACACAATAATGGTGACCTACAATGCTATAAGCACTTTAAGTCCCAGGATTCATAGTATAGCCAACTATTATGGTCGGTAGATCCGTGGTCCAAATCCCGGCTATGGCATTGCATTTTTCAGTCTGACTCTACCTATCCAACTCCTGTCCTACACACGGCTTATGTGAAAAACAATTAAAACCAACTGCTTGAATTGTTTGGGGAAAATTGGGGGCGGAACATTTTAGCACTGCCTAGGGTCGGCAAATACCTAAATGTGGTCCTGCTTATAATGGGTCTGTCTATTTTGATGGCGGCGTTTACCATATATGGTATGCCAGCACCTTGGATTTGCTGGTTTTCTAGGATTTCCATAGAGACACGTGGCATCTCTTAAGGTGATGCACATGGGAAATTAGATAATAAATTGTGAAAAATTAAAGAATTATTTTTTCATGATAAAATTATATGCCTATATATAGTTTTTTTTGTCTCATTTGTTCACTTTAACTACATATTAACTGAAGCTTCCACACGGTTAATTGTTTACTAATTTGTTTCAATCTTTCTATACTGCCTCTAAAAATTACATGAAAGAAAATTATCATATATGTTTTCGAATAATGCTCCAATATTGAAAAATAAATTATTAAATTTGAAAAATCAAGATTCTCGAAGAGTACCCAAAAATAACAATTTTGCTACACTAACTGGGACAATATAACAAAATATAATATGAAAGATCTAGTTGTAAATGCATTTACTGTAAAACTTGATTCTTTATGTGAATATTTTAAATATATAATATTTTATCACGAGACTCATTTTTATTGGAACAGTGAATTAGATAATAAAAAGTATTATTTAAAAAAACAAGTTAGAATTTTCTACACAATAAAAATACTACAATTATTTTATATAATAATTGGTATCATTTTCAACAATTCTGTGGATTTTCCAATTTCACAGATGCATGATGTAAAATTATTCTACCAGTTTCTATGTGGAAACTCACGTCACGCAAAAATCCAATAAGACTATCTAGGAAGTGATAAGCCACTTACATTCTATCACGTATGCAGCTTGGCAAAGCTTCAAGTAAGAAACGTAATACATTATTCTATGCACATTTAGGAGATTGTGGCCGGTTAATGAAATATTACAAATTAATATAACATAATGCATGTAATAATGAACTAATCAATGATGCAACGTACAATATCTTGACTAAAGCTTATTAATTTAATATAATTTCTGATTTATATTAAAAATAGTTATTTGATAACGGTTTCACATGTACCTAATAAAATATTGAAGGAAGATTTAATAAGCGAATCTTCATATACGTATCACAGATTTAAAGAAAGGAATGGTGTCAATATGAAAGCCTATATTCCATATACCATCCGTGTTTAAAAACATTTTCTCATATGAGAAATATATTGCTAAATTTTAACCTTCTACCATATTTTAGGTCCTACTAGTAGACCGCGTATGATTTACCAAGCTGTCCGAGGGATGGTGATGGGAAAGGGCAGCACTTGGTATGACAATTAAGTAAGTTGTGATTGCTTGCCGCGTTTTAAATATACTCTCAGCAAAAATGGTGCAATATTTGTAGCGAATAGATATAAGGCGATATTTCAGGATCACTTCATGTGTAAAGCTTCGGAGAAAGGCAATAAAATGTATTTATTTAATTTGCGAGTTATGGTGTTCACAGACTCACATATACTTGGAATTTTTTTTTCTAAAAATACCTTTTTACTTTCTCTACACTACTATGTACGTAGTGTATAGAGAAGGTATTAAATTCCACCCAAAAATTCGATAACGAGATTTCACCGTAAATACACATTTTTGGTCCCCTGTTACCAAAACAAATTTTTAGAATGTATGTGTCCGTGTGCCCATGAACACGATAAATCAAAAACGAAAAGTCAATAAAATACCAAACTTGGTATTTAAGTTTAATATTTTTCAGGCATGCGACACAAATTTTGAGGATGATCCCCCTACCCTGAACTACCCTTTACATGGAAAAATTTTCGAAATTTTGATTTTCTTAAAAATAACTAACGATTTTGATTAAAATACTACATATTAAAGATATTTACATGACAAATAATGTATATATCCTGAATTTTCTGGGAATATCCTCTGAAAACCTCTTTATTCTGGATGAATTTTACTGAATTTTGGATACCTGGTAAACCGCAAGATATGTACAAAAACATACTACAAAAATGTGGAACTCATTAAAACACAATTTACGTTCTACATGTTTTTAGGTGGAGTTCACCGTTTTTGAGATATTACATGTTATTGATTTCAGTTTTTAAATACTTAAACTTTTCTCAACTCCTGGCAATACAAATAAACAGATTTCATCCATATGGCAACCAGCTTTATAATATTTGACTATCGCTTTAGCTAAATGCATTCCCTTATTTCCCTTTTACTTACAAAGAAGCAGGTAATTACACCATTTCTACTAATGTTTATCTCGATTTGTAGGAAGTATATAAAAGAATAAGTTGTTTAACAATAATTTGTTACCAAGAAGTAGAGAAAGTATGTGAATGGAACACATCAGCTTTTTTATTATTTATTTGGGGGACTCAAACATGTATTTCGGTGAAATCTCGGGTTCGAATTTTTGGGTGGAATACAATATTTTCTCTACCTACTACGTGCATTGTACATTGGCAGAGAAAGTAAAACTAGTTACCTCTAGTGTTTATTTTGCGAGTTTTCATTTCCAGGTTTCTTAAGGAAAACATGGGGATTTAAGCTTAAGTAGAGAAACAGTTCAAACGTCATGTTTATGCTCTCGAATACTTTACTGTGGACACTTTTGTTGAAGATTTTTAAGATTAAAAACGGTAATTTTAAGAGTAGTAAACGGTTTGAAAAATAGCACGCTCATCTGTTAGGTTGTCTTGAAGATTGTGTTTGATTTTTTTTTTTTAATAACCCTCTTTAACTTCTAAGTTATATCTGGGGATTTCTTGGAAATAATTAAGTGCTATTTTTACACTGAACAGTAACGTTTATTAGCATTATTATTCAACACACATAATCATGCAGCTTCCAGACTCTGCGATAGATAGGAAATTATTCCAATTACAGAAAAATTATCCGTCCAGGCGGTAATCGAACGAGATACCTCTGGGTGGAAAGCCAAAACGTCGATTCCTCGACCACAGAGGCGGTCTTTAAATAATTGAAACGGAATGCAATTTACATCAAGATTATTCTTTTATCTAAATCATGCTAAACGAGGTAAACATGAACAAATAATGGTCTTTTGACTTGGTTCCTTATAAGCAGAAGAGAAATAAGGGAATATACCAGGCTAAAGCGATAGGTAAACTTTTATAAGCCGGTCGATATGTTGGGTTCACTTTGGATTACAAGATAAACAATACAGAGATGGAACGAAAACACCGAAATCTTCTCAAACACCGTTTGAGAAGATCTGTAGTTTAAAATTGAAACCAATAGCAAGGAATATCTCGGAAACGGTCAACTCTGCAACAAAAAATGTATGTGACATAAATTGCGTGTTTTAACGAGATCTACATTTGTTGTGTATTTCTTACGGTTTACCAATTATGCAAAATTCATCAAAATTAAAAAATGAACAAGTCCTCAGAAGCTGTTCCCAGAAAACCCAAAGATATACATTATATTTGTGATGTAATTAGCTTTCATATACGGTATCATAATCAAAATAAGAGCTGTGTAGTGGCTAGTAGAGGATTAATTTTATGTCTACATATATAAAGACAAGTAAACACCTAGTAAGGCCTGTGTGTCACTTTTCTAAAATCAATAGTACAAAACTTGAAATGAATGAAACAAAGGAAGGTAAATATTATACAAACACAAAAAATAAGTAAAACATGGAACAGGTTTGGCATTTAACGATCTTGTAGTTTTTGAGCTATGCTGTCCAGAGACACATACACAGACCTTTTTCTAAATATGCTTTTTTAATTCTCTACACGTACTGTGTACATAGTGTATAGAAAAGGTATTGTATTTCACTCAAAAATTCGATACCGAGATGATTTTTATTGAATTTTGCATAACTGATAAACCACAAGGGATAGGGAAAAAACTTAAAACACAGAATATGTATTAACGTTCGAAGGCTTTCACGGCCGGTGTTAGAATCACTTATAGAAAACAAAAGGGAGAAGCCCAGTGGACCACGGCCTACAAGCCCGGTTTTGTTTTCTATAACAGAATATGTAGATCACGATATAACACACAATTTATGTCACATATATTTTTTTGTGGAGTTGATCGTTTTTTAGATATTCCTTGTTATTGACTTCAGCTTTGAAAAACTTATACTTTTCTCATACATGAATTTGTCAACTCCTGTCCATACAAACCAAAGAACTTCAGTCACATAAAAACCAGTTTTTGACTATCACTTTAACTTATGGTATTTCGTTATTTCGCTTCTATTTACAAGGAAGCAAGTAATAAGACTATTTCTGCTAATTTTTTCTCGGTTAGCATGAAGTAAATAGAAGAATACATTTTTTAAAAATAATTTGTTGCCGAGATGTAGAGAAAATCATGTGAATGGAATACATAAGATGTTTTTGGTCTAAGGAGATCTCAAAACATATATTCCAGGTGAAATCTCGGTTTTGAAGTTTTGGGTGAGAAAGTAAATATATTTAAAATCTGAAATGTCTTCACTGAACATCACAGTGTACATTTTAGCAATTCTTAGCATTGGATGTGGCTACGAATGATATTTAGTACATTAGAAATCATCCTTAATATTCCAGCACATATTCTTATATAGCATTATCTGATATGCTGCCAAATATGGGGTCATTTTTACTTTCTCTAGTACGTATGTACAATGTACATAGTATGTAGAAAAGATATTGTATTTCATCCAAAAATGCGATTGCGAATTTCGCCGGAAATACATGTTTTGGGAACGTCTGAATAATTTTTTTAATGAAAAATGTCCATGTGGCCACGTGCTTGCGAACAGCATAATTCAAAACCGAAAACTTCATTAAATATCAAACTTGACATTTAAGTTCAGCATCTTCCAAGGATGCGACACGAAGATTTTTAAGAAAATATCTCTATGCCAAATCACCCTTCATATGGAAACACTTTCGAAAATGTTGATCTTAAAAATAGCTGTAACAATTTTGATTAACGTACATTTTCATAACAAATAAAATTAGCTTATGAATTTTCTGAAATATCATCTAAAGTTCTCTTAATTCTGGAATGACTTTCATGTAACTTAAGAGATAGACAAAATTTACTACAACAAATAAATAAATAAAATAAAGTAATTAACATCTCAGCATTTTAAGACATAACATTTTAGTAGATAATATATAACTAAATAACACATCAGATCTATTAAAAGCATATTGTGTGTATCAAGTACATTTCTTTGTGGAGTCAAACGTTTCCGAGATATTCCTGTCATTTTTTTCAATTTAAAATACTTATAGAATTCTGAAATGAATTTTTCTTTCTCAAAAATGGTCAAAAAAGAGAACGACATTTCAAAGCCTCACACTGCGACCAATTCATAAAATATTTGAATAATCCTAAACTCTGCTCTATGCCCCATTTTCATTGTTCTCGCAAGGAAAATTATAATAAAACAATGTCTGCAAATACTTAGCTCGATTATCATAAAATAGAGTAAACAATAAGTTTTTGTAAGAATAGCTTGCAGTAGAATGGGTAGCGGATGTCATGGGAATGCGACAAATCATTTTCTCTCTTCGTCATGCAAAGAGGACGGAATTTCAAAGCTCTTAAACATTTATGGGATACTATACCGCAGGGGTAAAGTTTTCTTGGTCCAGATTTTTGTAGTGTCATTTACTCATTCTTTACGTGTACCGCTTTGGGTTGCGAAATCTGGAGACTGTGAGTGCACGCTTGGACGACACGCCTGGAGAATGCAACTCAGTGTCCTCCCACATTGTGGAGCTTTTGTCAGTTCAGCTTCTGGAGGGCTCAGATGTTGGCCTCAAGTTTGGCGTTGTGACTAGGAGCGGGCTGCGTCATGGTCGTTATTGGGCGGTTGTTGTAGGTTGTGCCTGTGCGATGATTGCTGTCTGATGTGGCATCTGCGAAGCTGTGTTATGCTGAGGATGGCAACGTCTTCTGAGGTCACTTGGACTCACCGTCTGGCACGTAAAGTGTCCTGCACAATTGCATAAAGACGATTAAATACAAAACTGATATTTCACTTCAGCAGCATCCAAGAATGATATACGAAGAATTTCAAGAAAATCCGCCTAATCCAAGTATCCTTTATTTGGAAACATTTTCAAAAATTTTGATTCTCTAAAAAGTGGCTCTAACGATTTTGATTAAAACGCCATATATGTATTTATTAAAAATATTTATTTGACAAATAAAATACGAGTATAGCTCTTCAGTTTCTAGGAGTAGCCTCTGAAATCCTCTTCATTCTGGGTGACCTTACATAACTGGTAAACCGTAAGAGATAGACAAAAACTGTTTTTTTTTCGTAGTCCGTTTACTCTACCCGTATGTAGGACTGACACCCCCCTAGAATTTGCAAGCAGATGCCTAGGGGTCAGAAACCTGTTGGGGAGCTAAC
This sequence comes from Hymenopus coronatus, assembly GCA_030762935.1. Classification (NCBI taxonomy): domain Eukaryota; kingdom Metazoa; phylum Arthropoda; class Insecta; order Mantodea; family Hymenopodidae; genus Hymenopus; species Hymenopus coronatus. The sequence continues at coordinate 32,688,965 of CM060896.1, read as the reverse complement.
GACAGAAACCACAGAATAGCGAACCTGGAATGATTGGTGGGCCCGTAGCCAGGCATGAGAGTGAGGAAGTGGATGATATGAAGTGCAAGCGAAATGGATGATAGGAAAAATAATGATGGAGCAATTGGTGAAATGAGTGGCGAGGGACGCCGCTTCGTCCACCACAAATCCCACATGCGGGTGTTTGGGATCGAACTTAGCGGTAGCCGAGCGGTCTAACCACTCAGCCTCGGCGACGCCGACAAAAACTTACTACGCAAAAAATTAGATCTCGTCAAAGCATATATCCTCAGTAGGCCATGACAAAGTTTGTTAATGTAAATCGCGCACTTTGTTGAAACTTAAAGTCCAAAAAATAAACAAGATATATTTTTAAAAATTAGTAATACAATGTTATGGTTAGTAAAAGTGAAAAAACTAATACCTAAATAGCTTCAGTGGTAGTTTAAGTGGTGAAACCAAGATATAGTAATAATCAAAGGAGCATAGGAACAGTGTCGAGAGTTAACGCGCCTGGGGCCAGAATTGATTCGGGGCACTTGGATTCCTACTGCAACGCAACTGCAACAAGGTAACTAAACTGAATTCTCAAATGACAAACACAACAAAAAATTATTCTACAATTGCTTCAACTGGACCGACAAAAGATCAGGCAATTGAGGTAAATGATGGCATTCTTATTAAAGAATACATCTATACCAGTGGTGAAATCACAGACGCTTCACACATTCGTTTTGTTTCTAGAATTTCAAATAACTAAGTATATATCTACTTAGCAAACAAACAGATAGCTGAATAAATTAGTGCTTGGTACTCAACCATCACTGTAAGTAATGTAACATTGACGCTGCGCCCCCTCTTGACCAAACAATATCGGGCTATATTATCCAACGTCTGCCCTGTTATACCCAACTCTGTTCTGGAACAATCCTTGATTAGCTATGGCATTACTTCTGCTTCTGCTATTAGTCATATTCGTGCTGGGCTTAGTACTCCAGGCTCTTTGCCAAATATTAAGCTTCCGACGTCTGCTGTATGTTTCACCTGACGACAAATTTCTTGAGAGCTTTTTTGTACATCAGAAAGACACTACATACTGGATTTATGTCTCTTCAGACACACCAACATGTTTTGTGTGTAAGATGGAAGATCATTTGGCTAGGGAATGCCCTACCAGTTTTAGTGATATAGGTTTACAAGTTCTAACACTACAGATTTTCCTCCGCTCTCGGGAGAGGCAGTTTCTAACGAAGATTGCTCCCAACCGCCGGCGCGGGTGAGAACATCATTACCAGCTGCTCCTAAGCAAACAGAGTCGCCTACTACATGAGCTCCCATGGTCGCAGCAAGTTCAAACACTGAATGTGATGTATCTGCAACGGCGAGAAGCTTGGATGGACCTCCAATACAGACTGCTGATAAACCTTTGGATATTTGTTTTCGCAAAAAGCGTCCGCTGTCATTTTCCAGCAGTGTAGCGGCCCGCACATCGGAGGATCACGCCCTTTCCGACACCGATGGGATCTCACGACAAGACGATTCATTTAAGGACCCCCCTAAGTGTAAGTCTACTCCTGTAACCAAGAAACCTAAACTCTCTGATAATTCATCCACAATTGCTGACTCTCTTCTGCCGCTATTGGACGATCAACCAAGTAAATTTATTTTCACTTTCCCACAGTTCTACAGCTTTTATGAACACACAATTGGTGCCAGTGACATCTCCAAAGTTGCATATACCTATACCTCAAGTCTGTACGGTATAGCACAGATTCTTCATTAGCTCCATCCCATCTTTTAAACATTCGAATAATTCACCTTGAAAAGAAATTAATGACGACAATAGCCGGGCGACCTGATGTACCAAAAACTACAATGGGACATAAATGGTTTTCATCCCCATCTTGAGTATCTAAACTTCTTTTGCACTTCCATAATCCTCTTGTAGTATGTTTACAGGAAACCAACTTTACTGCAGGTTACATAGCCCCTCTTAAACTTATTCTGGCTAACACGGGAACCGTACTGAGGCAAGACGCTGAGGCGCTAGTGGTGGTGTGGTTACTCATGTTCAAAATATTTTACCACAAAAACAAATCCCTTTTAACACTTCACTGGAGGCAGCAAATGAGTTGGCAGCTTCATTATATCTTTAAGCGAATCAGAATACTCATATGAATAAGAACGAGTAGTTGTCCCCGTATTTTAATAAAACGGAGATTTGCATTTACAATGTTTACCTCCCAAACAGCACCATTGTTGACTTACTTTCTGACTTGATCAATACTACTAATTAACTCCTTTTCTGAGAAAACGACTTCCTACTTGGAACCTCGACAAGGCTGACTGGAAACTTTTTAAAGAGTTATTTCTGATTGCTGCATGGGATTTACCACAACAGAATGCCTTTCCACAAATGGACATTGACGAAATTGTTGCTAAATTTTCACAGATTGTGACTAAGACAGCCGAGAGTTCTATTCCTACCTCTGGAACGTAATATATCATCGAACTGTTCCTTGGTGGAATACTAACTACCAAATAATTGTTAGGCTGAAAGCATACTACAAATACATACACCATCAAACTCCGACCAAAAATTAGAATTTCAATGTCTACATGCAGTGGCGCGTGGTGAAATTAAACGCAGCAAAAGGGAATCTTGGTGAAGTTCGTTTTCTCCCTTACTAATAAGACTCTTCAGTCTAAAACGTGGAAGAAACTCCAAGCTATAGATGGGTATAGCTATAGGTGGTGCTATCCATTCCAGCATTAAAATATTAGACATTGTTCAGTCATCAGCACTGCGGATTGTACTGGGTGCCTTGCATACTAGTCCTGTAGAGATTTTAAAAACAGTGGCCAATGAACCACCTCTTTCTCTTCGGCGCAAGTTCTTAAGTCTGTCTTTTGCAGTTAAAACTGTCATCCGCCCAAATTCTGGGACAATTTCTCCGATTACCTTCCATGATAATACGCACTATGAAACGGCCTTCGGACGGAGAAGAGATCAATATTTAGACTCCTCCCTTGATCCCGCGTACTCTTAACATAAATGTTATACAATGGAATCTACAGACCCTTGTAATCAACTCCTCTTTGACTAAGTACGCCAAATCCTTTACATACAGTAATATATATATGTATACAGTATTATTCGATGAACTGCAGGGAATCTTTCCTGACTTTCAACCAATATATACCGATGGTACTAAATGGGATAATAAAAATGGATGCGCAGTGGTTTTTCTTACTCATACTATGTTCTACAATTTGACTCACATACTCTCCATCTTCTCTTGTGAGCTGTTTGCATTTCGGTTTGCCCTGGACTATGTATTGAAGAGCAGCGATCAATCCTTCATTATCTTCACAGATTCTCTAAGCGTTCTACTAGCTATACAACGAAATTCACCCCTCCACTCTCTTCTGTCTTGTACAGGAAATACAAGTACTCTGCAATGATTTGATAACTTCTGGAAAGCGACTTGTCTTTGCTTGGATACCATCCCATTGTGGTATAGCGGGAAATGAGATGGCTAATTCGGCTGCGAAGGAAGCAACAAATCCTCCTCCAACTATTACAGATATCAAGATTCCTCATGATGATTACCTCATGCAATGGAGAACACATTGGACAACTACTCGTACGTCTAGAAGAATATTGCAACAAATCTGCCCAACATACAAAATTGCTTCCTCTCTTCTGACACTTACCAGAAGAAACCAGGTACTAATTACCTACTTGGGCGTCAGGCATACCACCCTTTCCATTCGTAACTCCTGTCGCACGTACCACCTCCTAGATGTACTCTGTGTGATGCTGTTCTCACATTTTATCACATAATTACAGCCTGCCCGAGATACACTTTTCAAAGGACTCAATGTGGTGTTCCTACTGACATTCAACTGGCCTTAGGTGATCCACAGAACTGGACACATGTTTTACAATTCGTGAATATCATTCAATTCTACAATATGATGTAACTAATATCACTAAATTGTATTAATATTATTTATTTTCTGTAATTATTGTAGACGTGATATGACTTTGTGTTAAAGTGACATTAATCAATAAATTAAAAAATCTGATTGTACCATTCACATGATTTTCTCTATATCCCTGCAACAAATTATTCTTAAAAAGCTTATACTTCTATTTACTTTATGCTAATCAGAAAAAATTAGCAGAAATAGTCTTATTACTTGCATCCTTGTAAGTAGAAGCGAAATAAGGGAGTACCATGGGTTAAAGTGATAGTCAAAAGCTGGTTGCTATGTCAATGAAGTTTCTTTGTTTATATGGATCGGAGTTGACAAGTTCCTGTATGAGAAAAATATAAGTTTTTCATAGCAGAAACCAAAAATAAGGAAGGTCTCAAAAACGATGAACTCCACGAAAAAAAAATTATATTATTAAATTGTGTGTTTTAACGTGCTCTACATTTTTTGTGTAGTAGGCTTTTGTCCATCTCTTATGGTTTAGCAGTTATTCAAAATTTCGTAAAATTCATCCAGAATAAACTACTCTTCAGAGGCTATTCCCAGAAAATTCAAGATATACATTTTATTTGTCAGGTAAATGTCTTTAATATCATCATCATCATCATCATCATCATGAACATTGAGAGATTTAGGATTTAGAAAATCCTGTACTCAGAAACTCAGAATAGGTGATACTGCTCCCGCCATCGCCTTCGTGGACGTCCTCTATCTCTTCTCCCTCGTGGGTTGTAGTCCCTGGCCATTTTAGGTAATCTGTGATTCACTATCCTGTCGACATGTTGCATCCAATTTTGTTGATCATTTTTAATGTCATCCACTATGTTTTCAACTTTTAATTTTTCCCTGATGTCAGTATTTTTTTTCTTATCAAGTCTTGTAAGTCCAAGAAGGGACCGTAAAAATCGCATTTGAGCTGCTTCTAGGTGTTTCTGTTCCTTGCTGTTTAAAATCCATGTTTCGCTTCCAAATCGAAGTGCAGCTTTCGATGCAATATTATGGATTTTCAATTTTGTATTCACTGACATCTGTTTGCCAAAATGTCGTTTAATTGTTCCATTTAATCTATTACACTTTTGAATTTTAATATATAAATCAGATTGATATTCTGAAATTAAGTTTCCTAAATATGTAAAACTAGTAATTTGTTCAATTATTTTGCCGTTTAATTTTGGCTCTTATTAATTTTTTTCCACAAATTGCCATAGTTTTGGTTTTCTCAGTGTTAATATTCATTGAGTACTGCTTGGCTACATTATTTAATTTATAAGCCGCTCTCTGTAATTCATCTTTTGATGTGCCCACTATAACTTAGTCATGAGCAGATAAAATGGGTTGTACTGATTTATTCTGATGAAATTTTAGTCCATGTGTTGAAATTTGTTTCCAGTCTTCTATGATTTTGTTAATGTAAATATTGAACAATGATGGAGATAGTCCACAACCTTGTCTTACTCCTTTATTAATTATTATTGGATCTGTCATATTGTCATCATTATATTTAATCTGGATTTTTGAATTTGTATATAGACTTTTGATAGCTCTTATTAATTTACATGGGATATCATAATCTAACAATATTTACCATAATTTATATCTATTTACACTATCATAGGCTTTTTCATAATCAACAAATAAAATGAAAAGTGGTAAATTGAATTCTCTTCTTTTTTCTATAATCTGAGATAAAGTGAAAATTGCGTCCATACATCCTCTCCCCCGTCGAAAACCACATTGTTCTTCCCCTAATATATCTTTAGAGTATTTTTCTAACTTATGCTTAAGTATATTGGCATATAGTTTGGAAGCTGAACTAAGAAGAGAAATCCCTCTGTAATTTTTACAGTTTACTCTTGATCTCTTTTTATATAAGTTTATTATTAATCCGGTTTCCCAGTTCTTCGGTATTATGTTGCTTTTCCAAATGTCATTAAACAGAATTAAAAATTTTTCTTCTAACATTTTGCCTCCATATTTTAAAAATTCCGTACTTATGTTATCTAAACCTGGGCATTTTCTGTTTCTAGGTTTTAGTAATACTGAGTGTAATTCGTCTTCTGAAATTTGATCCATCTCTGAACCATCTTCCTGGGTCTCATAATCAAGATCAAGCTCTGCATTTGCGTCCCTTGTCTCTCTCCAGAGTGAAGAATAATGTTTTATCCAATCGTCTTTTGATATTTTATTTATTCTCAATTTATCATTTTCTACTAATTGTAATTGTTTGATTAACTTAAAGCCTTTCCTTTGTGGCCCTGTTATATCTCGTTCTAAGGATTTAACATATTTGTCCCAGTCTGATCTTCTAATCTCTCTAGTTAGTTTTCTGACTTGGGCTCTAACTTTTTTATAATCTATGTAATCTTCTTCTGTTTTGGATTGCAACCACTTTTTGTGACACTGCTTCTTTCTTTCTATCAATGTTTTCAAATTAGCATTCCATGTCCGGAGCCATTTTTTCTTCTTTTTTGTTTTATAACCAAGACTTTCAAATACTGCCAGAAATATTGCTGATTTGATATTCATCCAATCTGTTTCAATGTCATGTGTATTTTGTTTAAGTTTCTCTTTTAATCTGTTTTGGTATAATCTTCTAATACTTTCATCTTCAAGGAGATATGTTTTAAACTGTTTATTACTTCTTGTCCTTGGAATTGTCTGCTGTTTATATTTCTTGAAATTTATATATTGAAATGTGATTTGGAAATTACTTTGCACTAAATAATGATCACTATCTATTTCGGAGCCTCTATAAACTCTAGTGTCCCTTATGTAGGGTTTGAGTTTTTCATTAATGATGACATAATCTAATAATGATCTAGTTCCTCTGGCTTCCCATGTATATTTATGTATGTCTTTGTACGTGTTTGTTATTTTAAGATGATTATAACTACAAAAATCTATCAATGCTTGGCCATTACTATTTAAAATGGGCTCTCCTTCCGATCCAACACAACCATCGATTAGATGATTTCCCACTCGACCATTCAAATCTCCAGCCAAAATTAGATAATCCTTTGCGTTTATATCACCTACTATATTTTGAAGCTCATCATAGAAACAGGTTGTTTCTTCATCCGCGCCTTGAATAGGAGCATACACACCTATAACTAGTAATATGATGTTCTTAATTTTCAGTTTTACTTTTATTATTCGTGAAGAGATCCATTGATAATCTACAATTTTGTGTTTCCATTGTTTTTTAATAAGTATGGCCACACCAGAGGCTGCTCGATGTTCAACTGGTACTCCTGAATAAATCATAATATATTTTCCTAAATCCAATGAGCCTTTGCCTTTCTTTTTTGTCTCTGTTATTATCCCGATGTCAATTTTCCTATTTGTAAGTTCGGCACACAGTTTCTCAGCCTTATGATTAATTCCACGTACATTCCATGTTCCAATATTCATATCCATTAACGATTCCATGTTGTCATGAGAAGTATCAGTTTGGCTATTCTTTAGTTTCTTTCGAGTAATTGTAAATTCACTGAAGGAGTTACCAACACCTTGCAGTATAGTCTAGTGGAGGGATTGCCTCCTTTTAGCCTCTAGACTGACTATAAAACATGGCATTTCCTCCACATTTGATAGAACGGTTATAACGCCGTGGCTCGGTCGTCTTTAATATATGATGTTTTAATCAAAATCGTTAGAGCCATTTTTGAGAAAATCGCAATTTTCGAAAAAAGTTCCATGTAAAGGGTAGTGTGGGGTGGGGGGATTCTTTTCAAAACCTTCGTGTCGTATCCCTGGAAGATACTAAACTTAAATACCAAGTTTGGTATTTTAGATTCTTTTCGTTTTTGAGTTATCGTGTTCACAGACACGGACACACGGACACACACACACACACACACACATGGACCTTTTTCTGAAAATGCTTTTTATGCTATGCTAAAACATGTATTTCCGATGAAATCTCGGTATCGAATTTTTTGGTGGAGTGCAATACATTCTCTATACACTATGTACATAGTGCCTATAGAGAAAGTAAAAAGTATATCCTTCAGGAAATATTTCGTATTATTGGTTTCAACGTTATAATACTTATTATTTTTCTCATACAGAAAGTCGTCATGCGGATTTTTTGTTTTATTCCTAGCTTTGCAAAGAGAACCGAATTTCAATGTCAATCGCTTAGCGACAGCTTTTAAAAGATTTGACTATCACTTTAGCCTAGTGTATTCCTTTATTTCCGTTCTGCATATAATCGTTTGAGGATTTTTTTATTTTATTTTTGAGGTAAAGTCAGTCATGTGAATGGAACATTAGACTTTTTTTATCGGTAAGATTTCCATCTTCATAATTGACCTTAGTTCCACCCAGCTGGTATCAGTTATTTATGCGATGGCCTAATAAACAAATCAGAACATATAAATCCGATTCACATAACTTTTTTTTTTTTTTTTTTTGCCTTCGATGAAACAAACTTTTCTTACAAAAAATTCTTCTACATACTTCGCGTAGCTATTAGCAAACTGACATTTTTAAACAATATTTCTTGTACCAGGGAAATAAGGAAATACAATAAGCTAAGGCGATAGTCATATCTTTTAAACGCCGGTCGCTATGTGATGGTTTTGAAATGCTTTCTCTTTGCATGATTAGGAGCAATAAAATTGAATAACGACTTCCATTTCGGCAAATATTAAAGTATCGCAAAACTGAAATCAATAACAAAGAATCTTTCAGAAATAGTTAAGTTCTCAAAAATTTGGATTTGACCTAATTATAGTTTGGTATTTAACGTACTTTTCGTTTATGAGTTATGTTCTTCACACACCCACTCACTCACTCACTCACTCACTCACTCACTCACTCACTCACTCACTCACTCACTCACTCACTCACTCACTCACACACACACACATACACATACACACACGGACTGTTTTCTATATGCTTTTTTTGGATTCAGGGAACTTAAAAACATACATTTCCGGTTAAATTTTAATATTGACAATTCGGTTTTGACATAGCCCGCGAAGAAAAAGTAAAAATCTGATGTGTTCCATTCACATGACTTTCTCTATATCTCTATAAATTATTATTGTTAATAAGCTTGTTTTATTTGTTTCATGCTAATCGACAAAAATTAGCAGAAATAGTCTTATTTCTTGCTTTATTGTAAGTAGAAGCGAAATAAGGGAGAACCATAGGTTAAAGTGAAAGAGAAAAGCTGGTGGCTATGTGACTGATGTTCCTTTGTTTGTATTGACAGGAGTTCACAAATTCCTGAATGAGAAAAGTGTTAAGTTTTTCAAAGCTGAAACCAAGAAAAAGAAATATCTCAAAAACGACCAACTCCACGAAAAAAACGTGTATAACATAACTTGTGTGTTTTAACGTGCTCTACATTTTTTGTGGGTTAAGTTTTTGTCCATCTCTTACGGTTTAGTAGTTATGAAAAATGCATCCAGAATAAAGTAGTCTTCAGAGGCTATTCCCAGAAAATTCAAAATATACATTTTATTTGTCAGGTAAATAACTTTAATATACGATATTTTAATCAAAATCGTTAGAGCCATTTTTTAGAAAATCAAAATTGTTGAAAAAATGTTCCATGTAAAGGGTAGTTTAGGGTGGGGGGATTTTTCTCAAAATCTTCGTGTCGCATCCCTGGAAAATACTAAACTTAAATATCAAGTTTGGTATTTTACCGACTTTTCATTTTTGAGTTATCGTGTTCACAGACACACGGACATAGTGCGTATAGAGAACGTAAAAATGAACCAATAAGCGCGTGAAATGAGGAGATGTGACAGACACTACGTGTATTAAAGTTTCGCTACGATAGGTACAAAATGCAAAAGCAGTACAACATAACTGGGCTTTCCAATGAAGGGGTGAACAATTATTTACATATGTCGTAAAACTGATCGTCACTTACGTAATTTATTTATCAGTATTTCTATGCATTTATTATAGTACCTTTATTTTCCCTAGCATACAATGTACTTATTCATATAGCTAGAGAGGGCTTTGTATTCCACCCAAAAATTCGAAGTCAAGATTTCACCAAAATATGTTTTGAGGTCCCTGAGACCAAATGTTAAATAAAAATTACTAAGGGGCAAAGAAAGATATTTTTGACAACTTGGCAGCTACTCCCAAAAATCGGATTTGTTCCATCACATGACATTCTCTACCTATTCGGCAACGTTAAGTGTGTGTGCAACATAGCTCAAAAACGAAAAGTTCGTTAAATACCAAACTTGGTATTTAGTTTTAGTATCTTACAATGATGCGATACGAAGATTTTCAAGAAAATTTCCTCACACCGAACTACCCTTAACATGGAACAAATTTTGAAAATTTTAATTCAAAATCTTCTCGGGCTTCTAGCCAGGTAATAACTTGGCTTGACACCAACGTTTCGAAGAAGTGCATCTTCCTCGTCTTCAGGGTGAACTGATGGTTTGGTTTTTTTTTTTTTTTTAAATTTTTTTTTTTTTTTTTTTTAAAGGGCGGCCCCTTACCCGCCGCCCCCGGTGGCGATCGCCCGTCATTCTCCGGCATGCATCTACATCGCCTCCCCATGCTGTTAGTATTACCATGCAGGGATGCGGGGTTAGGAAAGGGAAGTTAGGGTGTTAGTTAGGCAGATCCCGCAATAAGCACTCTGGTGATTGGAGAAAGGTTGTGAAAAAGGCAAAACATATGCTCGAGGTGATGGGTGAAATCCTGAGTGACAGACATGGCGAAATGCCCTGACTGCCAGACAGGGCAGTGAGTGGTAATTGGTGATTGGTGGGTCATGCAGTAGTCGTGCTGTGGATCGTGCATCGTAGGTATGGATGAGTGCAAATTGCGGTGCATGCGATGCATGCATTGGGAGACTGATTAATGTGATTGGATGTTAGTATGCGGGACATAGTGTGTTAAATTGATTAGTGGGAGTCAGAGGGTTAACGAGGTGGAGTGAGGAGGGTTAGTGTTGGGAAACGGGGTTACTTAGTTAGTGTTGGCATGTAGTAATAGTACAGATGTTAGTGTGTAAAAAAAATAGGAGATAGCATGCAGTTTGGTTGGAATGCTAAGGGTGGTTATGGTAGAGGAAGAGGGGTGTTGCCTGGAGTGGAATTAGGTTCTGCAGGTGGTCAAGGGCGTCTTGTTGCGTGATGTCGTTGTCGGTAGGTCTGTGAAATAGGAACAGGGGACGCTTGTGCTTGTCGGCTATGGGGTCGTAGTTACCGAGGCTGTCTATAAGTGGGTTTGCGTGACCATTGGACTTTTTGTAGAGATCGAAGGCCAGTTTTTTAATGAATTCATATATGGTGTGCATTCTGAGTTCTCTGTGCAGTTGTGCAACAGGGGTTGTTCTGGGGAGTTTGCAGATTAGGCGTAAGATCTTATTCTGAAATGTTTGAAGTGATTGAATATGTGTTTTGGCGGCAACGCCCCATGCAGTGGAGGCGTAGGTAATGATGGGTCTAAGGAGCGCTTTGTAGATGACCAAAGCGGTTTCTTTAGGCAGTAGGCTTGAATGATTTAGTAGGGGGTAGAGTTCTCTGAGGCGCCCACACGCCTTACCTCTGATTTGCCTAATTTGGTCTCGCCACGTTAGGCCAACGTCCATTGTGACTCCGAGGTATTTTACGGTGGTGTTCCAAGAAATGTTATTTCCAAAAAGTTGTAATGGTGGGAGATTATGTCGTCTGTGGGCGAGTCGCTTGGTGAATATGATCGCTTGGCATTTGGTGGGGTTGGGTTTTATGCGCCAGTTAGTCAGCCATTGTTCTAGGTTTGTAATACAGTTTTGGATGCGCTGGTGTATAAGGCGGGGTTTCCATGATTGGGCCATGATGGCAGTATCGTCAGCGTAGATGAAGGTTTTCACCGTGTTCGGTATAGGGATGTCATTTATGTATATGTTGAATAATAGGGGTCCTAGGAGGCTTCCCTGGGGGACACCGGCACCTATGGGTCGGAGCGTTGAGGTAGCATTGTTAACTGTTGACCGGAAGGAGCGGGAAGTTAGGTAGTTTGCAATTAATTTGATGGCTGAGTCGGGAAAGTTGAGTGCTATCATCTTTCGGAGTAGGCCTTCGTGCCATACTTTATCGAAGGCGCGCTCTAGATCCAGTAGAATTGCCCCTGTTGATCTGTTACTGTTGAAGCCGTTGGTTATGTGTTCGGTGGCTCTGATCAGTTGGAGAGTTGAGGAGTGTTGTGTGCGAAAGCCAAATTGTTCGTTAATGAGTATGCCATTACGTTTGATGTGTGCATTCAGACGTTTAAGTATTATCTTTTCAAGGACTTTGCTAAGAGTGTTGAGTAAGCTAATGGGTCTATAGTTGTGTGGGTTGTGGAGAGGCTTGTGTTGTTTTGGGAAGTGAAGTACGTGGGCGGTTTTCCAAGTGGGGGGATAGATGCCATGTTCAAGAGAGTAGTTATACATGGTGGCCAAGTATTTCAGTAGTTTCAAAGGGAGATGTTTTAATACTGTGTTAGGGATTTTGTCTGGTCCCGGGGCTTTCCTAAGAGGTAGGTGCTGGATGATCCATCCTATTTCGGAGTGGCAAGTTTTGCGCAGTCGGTTGTGGGCAGGTAGGTTTTGGATGTCGGCCGTGATTCGTTGTGTTTCTTGGATGAATGGGGCGGATGAGGGTTCTTGATTTGCTGTGAAAGTTTGTTCGAGAGTGTCGGCGAAAGCCTCTGCCTTTTGGAGATCTGTCTCCGCTATGTTGTTGTTATGGTGCAGAGGAGGAATGTCAGTGCGTTTTTTGGTTAGGTTGCGTGTTATACGCCAGATGTCGCCACGTTCGGTGTTAAGGTCCGCGAGTTTATTATTCCATTGATCAGTGATATGCTGCGCAATGCGTGAGCGTAGTTCCGCGTTTAATTGTTGTAGCCTGGTTTGGTATTGGGGGTGTCTGGTAGTTTGCCAGAGGCGTCTGACTCTGTTTCTTTCAGCTTTGAGTAGTTTGGTGTCCGCGGGGAAATGTCTTGGTCCCGGGTTTGGAGCGACAAAGGGAGTGGAGGACGAGATTGCATGTGAGATTGTGGTTTCGACGTGTGTGACTGCTTGGTCTAGTTCTACAGGAGAGGTTATGGGGAACTCAATTAGGTTTAGATTGATGTAATTCTGGAAATCGTCCCAGTTTGTTTTGTTGAAGTTGTAGCGTGGCTGTGGCTGGGTGTGGAGCACTGTGGCATCAATGATTACTAGAATCGGCAGATGGTCTGATGAGAGGGCATTGAGGACAGAGATGGACAGCTGATGGGTTAGGTTTCGCGCGAGTGCTATGTCAAGAATGTCTGGCGTGCTATTAGCTTGCCATGGGATATATGTTGGCTCAGTGGGGGCGTGAATAATATAATTTGAGATGGCTTCATGGTCGGCTAGTCTGAGGCCGGCATGGTTTGGGCGGGCGCAGTTCCAATTACCGTGTTTGGCGTTGAGATCCCCTAGTATCACTACTGTGTTGTTTAAGTTAAGGAGGGTGTCGATGTCCTGTGTTGAGATGTCGTCCGGTGGGTTATAGGTGGATACTAAAGTTACTTCTCTATTTGCTATTTTGAGGGTAATTGCTACGGCTTCCAGTCTTTGGAGTGGGGGAATGTACGTCTGGTGGTGAGGAATATGATTGGCTATTATTATGGCAACGCCCCCTCCCCGGCGGTTCCTATCGGTACGGTAAGTTTTGAAGCCTGGGAAGTGTAGTCGGTCATTTGTGTCAAGATGTGTTTCAGAAAGTGCAAATATTGGGTAATTGTATTCGTAGAGGAGCTGTTTGAGGTCACCTCTACGTGTGCGGATACCATTAGCATTCCAGGTGAAAATCTTGGTCCTTTGTTCAGCCATGGTGGTCGTCTAATATGTGGGCAATCGTCCTGAAGTATTCATGATGGATTGCCAGGAGCTTTGGCAAGTCACAGTCGCCAGTGCTAATGGCTTGTGCTATTGTTGCCGACTGTTCGGCGAGGCTCTGGGCCGTCTCATCATTTTTGTGGAATGTGCGGACAATATGTTGTCTGCGGTTTTCGGTTTCCGCGTGTGGATGAGGACTTCCGAGTATGAGGAGTTTTCTCAGGGTTGTTACGTCACGCTGATATTCAGTACCTGAGTGACAGTCAATTGCTGGTAGAGGTCTGCCCCTTGTCCCGACCTGGCGCCATTCAGTGGCATTATTAGTTGTGGTGGCCCCAGGGTTGGGTGAGGTGCTGGCCCTTGCTATTGGGGGGCTGCGTGTGGTTGGCACAGGGGGCTGGTGTGCTGGCCTTGTGTTTGTGTGGGCGTTTTCTGCCCTGTGTTGTGTGTTGGAGTTGGCGTGGGACCGGTTTAACCTCAGTTCCACAGCCCGCCGATATTCCTGGCAGCCGCGCCACCTGGAGCCGTGGCCTGCACTGTGGCAGAGCGCGCAGCGGCGCTGTGAGTCAGCCACAGTGCAGGCACGGAAGGAGTGCCGTCCTGCGCATCTAGAGCAGATCTCCGACACTGCCTGGCATTGGCGTTCGTGATGGGTGAGTTGTTGGCACCTGTTGCATTGTTTAGGTACCACAGGTCTTTTGTATGGCTCTATGCGTACCGTCATATACTGGAGTTGGCGTATGCGTAGAGCTTTTTCATAGTCCTCCCTATGTCGTACCTCTACCATGTACATAGGGAGTAAAGTTCTTTCCCTATTGAACTTTCTTAGTTGGACTACTCGTATTGGCGTTATGTCATGCTTTAGGATTAGCTCTTGTCGGAGGTGTGGTTCCACTGCTGGGAGCCGTAGTCCCTTGGCCACAAATCTGAATGATTTCTCCGAGGCGAGCTCTGTGATGTGGAAGTTGGCATTTTTCAATTTCAAGAATTTTATTAGTCGGCCGTAGTCGACCTCGGAGGTCATTCTGACCCGAAAGTCTTTGGAGTAAGCGGCCTCGTCGGTGACATAGTGCTCGGGATTGTTTTGGTTGCCGAACTCAATTAGCAGTTCCGCAAGCCGGTATGTCTCACTTTTGGAGATGTAAATGGGTGGCAGAAAGGCATGACGTGTGTTTCCTACTGTGAGGGCGGGTGGCTGTGCCTGAGGTGATTTGTCGCGAGAAGCTGTTATTCCTTTGCTGGTGGACGGGGTGGTGTTCCCCTGGAATCTGAAAACATTCGGAGTCGCACCATCCCCTTGGAATCGGAAAACATTAGAAGTCGCGCCATTTGCAACTGCAGTTGTTTTTGTTTTATCAGCATAGGAGGGGGTCACATTAGTTGCTGAGTCATTTGATATTGAAGATTCCTGCTCAGGCACTTTGGCGTCTCCTATGGGATTTGGGTTACTGGCTGAGGCAGGCGTCCCAGCTGGAGGAATGCTGCTTTGCGCACTGTCACTGCTGAGTCCCGGGCGGGTTAGGCCCACGGAGTTGTCAGTGGGTGTGGTATTCAATGTCAAATTAGTTTGGCTAGGATTTTCATTAATGGGAAAAGCAGTTTGTTTAGGCTGCATTTCATGGCTTATTGCATCTGGGGATTTAGGGAGTGGCGAGACCACGGGAGGGGGAGTGCATGACTCCAAAATTTCCTCCATACCTGGCTCAACTGTTTGGTGTTGAGAAGAGTCGAAAAGGTTACGACTGACAATGGCATTTCCCTTTCTGCTGAGCACGCTGGGTGCTTGAATTTTATTAGGAGGATCAGGCGGTTCAGGCCTAGTCCTGGTTCCAACAATTTTTTTTTCTTTTTCTTTTTCTTTCTTTCCTTTTCTTTTCTTTATTTATTATACCTAAGGGTTACCTAGCAGGGGTACTTACAATCTAATAGAAAACAGGAAATAAGAAGGATAGTTGAAGTAAAGAGCGGATAGTGGGCGCACGCTTGCGGAGACTGGTATTTATAAGAGCTGGGATGAAGCTAACATCTGATTGGTTCGCGAGATATTATGGCCTGGTATTTAAGATGACTGAGATATGGGCACGGACTTCGTAGAAAACTATTTATAGCAGTCGGCTAATGTTTTGTGTTTGAGCACGCACCTGCTAGAAAATAAGTCTTGGAAGACTGCAGGTACAGGATTAGGTGTTAAGGCTCTTTATCATCGGTGTCCATGCTGAACTTAATTGTAGGCCAGAATCACGATTTAGATTATTTGTTTCAGATGAGATGGCTAAAGCTTCTTTTACTCTCCTTTCCCAGTAGTTCGAACACTTTGCCACTATCTTGGTGTTAGTAAAGTTAGCTCTGTGGCTCTGTTCTATACAGTGTTCAGCCAGTCCAGATTTTTCGGGTTGCATAAGCCTTATTGATCTTTGGTGTTCAGAAACGCGTGTGGCAATAGTGCGTCCTGTTTGGCCAATGTACGCTGCGCTGCATTCGCAAGGAATGTGGTAGACACCAGGTACTCTGAGAGCTAAATTATCTTTAACTGGCCTGACCAAATTTTTGATTTTAGGTGGTGGCTTATGGATGGTTTTGACATTATATTTGTAGAGTAGTCTACTAATCTTTCCCGAAAAGTTGCCGGTAAACGGTATATAGGCTATGGCGGCTGGCAGAGGTCGCCGCAGATCATCAGCATGGCCAAGAAGAAACGCCGAAACCAAACCGCCTCAAACACCGCCGAGCACCAACCGGCCTTCTCGGCTGAGAGCAGTGCCACCCTTCCGCCTCCAGCCGCCGCAGAATGCCGGCAGATGCAGCCGCACCTGCCGGCCAGCCAGTCATCCACTGCCGAAGAAGCCCGGCAAATGCCGGCTTCTACAGCCAGCACCACCTCAGGACCAGAGCTTCCAGCCAACACCAACGCACCTTCCAAAGCAGCACCGACGCCTCCACAGCATCCGCCGCCACCGCCGCTTCTCATCGAGAGGTACAGTGCTGTGATTAGGGGTGTCCCGCGAGACCTATCTACTAGGCTCATCACCGCCGCAGCACGCCAGAGATGGCCTTCAGTAATGAGGGCCACAAGGATTGTGTCCGCCAGAGGGATATCCCCTCTAGTTCGGATTGTATTCGCCGTGGCCGGAGATCTCAATGCTGCCTTGCGCGAGGGCCTGCCCATGTTTGGGCGGCGCCTAAGCATCGAGGCTAGCCGAGAACCCCGACCGACACCATGCCGCCGCTGCTGCGCATTCGGCCACACCGCCGACACCTGCGCCGAGCCCCCACGGTGCCACTACTGTGGAGCGCCGAGTTTGACAGCCGAATGCGCAGCCCACGACCTAAGATCTCGACGCCGGTACTGCGCCACCTGTGATGGCCCTGGTCATTTCACAGGACAGGCGCAGTGCCCCTATTACCCACGCAGCCGCCGCCACCTGACACCAGCCTCTGCCGCCACACCCATAGACAAAAAGGAGAGGGCTTCAACAACCACCACCTCGACGCAGACGGAAGACTCCATCACCCATCACCTGCCTGCCGCCACTAACACTCCACAGGCAGAAGCGCCATCCGACAGCGCCGTTAAAGACGCCGTGCAGGACCTGCACTCAGAGGTCCTGCTCATTAGCGGCCAATTGAACACGCTGGAAGAAGCCCTGACTACCATGACCGCAGCCACCTCAGACACCCACACCACTTCTACAGCCAACCGTCAAGACACCGATGCCATAGCCCAGAAAAAGGTCACGTCTGAGTTCCTCTTGGAGCTGGACGTCCTCTACACCCTGCTACAGGAAATCCACGACGTCAACGCCCGGATCTTGGAGGCCAACCAGGACCTCTATGTTCAAACTGCAAAATTACCAATACGCCTCACACTTCTGGAAGACCTTCTCAAAGGAAACCGAAAGGACATCAAAAAGTGCTATACTGCAGTTCTTGACAGCCAAGAACTGACAGTCAACAATGTAGCCGAGCAAATTGCAAATAGTCACCAACGGATTCTTCAGGACCTTACCACCAAAACCTCATGCCCTCTCACACACACCCGCAACACCAGACATCAGTACTAAAGCACACCCAAGACTCCCTAGCGCTGTACTCAGGGCCCTCGGGTCATGTTTACAGACTAGATAAGCCATTCCTTGTTGCAGCCCCATGTGCTGCAGCAACATCAACTTCACCACTAATTACGGAGGTGCTATCGCGGAACTCCATCATTCCCCACTCACTCTTCCTTTCCTATCTCACCTGACTTTCCCTTGCACTATTCCCTACTAATCTTCACCCAATGGCGAGATAAGCCATTCTTTCAACCTTCCAACTCTCTCTCTGTCTCCCCTTTCCAAAAAAAAAAAAAAAAAAAAAAAAAAATTGTCTTTTTGTTGAGTGTTCTTGCTGGGGTTTCTTTTTCGTCCGGCTCTTTTCAGCGCTGATGTGATGTCCTTGGCTGAATATCCATTTTGTTGGAGTGTGAATTTTAGGTGTTGAAATTCCATTTGCAGATTATCTGGGTCTGATACAGAAACTGCTCTATGTGCCAATGTGTTTAGAATGCCCATTCGTTGTGACTTATGGTGGAAGCTGTTTGCGTTGAGATAAAGATCCGTGTGTGTAGGTTTTCGGTAGACGGCATGACCAAGAGTTCCGTCCGCTTTTCTGGTAACCAGAATGTCCAGAAATGGGAGGGAAGCATTTTTCTCAACTTCCATTGTGAACTGTATTTGTGATCTAAGGCTATTTAGGTGTGCAAGAAAATCTGGAAGAGTGTGCAGTCCATGTGGCCAAATTACAAATGTATCATCTACATATCTGTAAAAATGTGTAGGTTTTAATGGGGCTGTGTTAAGTATTTCATGCTCCAGAAACTCCATATAGAAGTTGGCAATAGCTGGTGACAGAGGAGAGCCCATCGCAACACCGTCTGTCTGCTCGTAGTAGGTGTTGCCATACAGAAAATAAGTGGAAGTAAGTGTGTGACTAAACAGTGCAGTAATACCAGGTGGAAAGTGTTCTGACAATAGTTGTATTGTTTCCGCCAGGGGAACTCTTTCGATGTGGTATCTCTCTTCACCAGAGTTCCCCTGGCGGAAACAATACAACTATTGTCAGAACACTTTCCACCTGGTATTACTGCACTGTTTAGTCACACACTTACTTCCACTTATTTTCTGTATGGCAACACCTACTACGAGCAGACAGACGGTGTTGCGATGGGCTCTCCTCTGTCACCAGCTATTGCCAACTTCTATATGGAGTTTCTGGAGCATGAAATACTTAACACAGCCCCATTAAAACCTACACATTTTTACAGATATGTAGATGATACATTTGTAATTTGGCCACATGGACTGCACACTCTTCCAGATTTTCTTGCACACCTAAATAGCCTTAGATCACAAATACAGTTCACAATGGAAGTTGAGAAAAATGCTTCCCTCCCATTTCTGGACATTCTGGTTACCAGAAAAGCGGACGGAACTCTTGGTCATGCCGTCTACCGAAAACCTACACACACGGATCTTTATCTCAACGCAAACAGCTTCCACCATAAGTCACAACGAATGGGCATTCTAAACACATTGGCACATAGAGCAGTTTCTGTATCAGACCCAGATAATCTGCAAATGGAATTTCAACACCTAAAATTCACACTCCAACAAAATGGATATTCAGCCAAGGACATCACATCAGCGCTGAAAAGAGCCGGACGAAAAAGAAACCCCAGCAAGAACACTCAACAAAAAGACAAGCCAGCCGCCATAGCCTATATACCGTTTACCGGCAACTTTTCGGGAAAGATTAGTAGACTACTCTACAAATATAATGTCAAAACCATCCATAAGCTACCACCTAAAATCAAAAATTTGGTCAGGCCAGTTAAAGATAATTTAGCTCTCAGAGTACCTGGTGTCTACCACATTCCTTGCGAATGCAGCGCAGCGTACATTGGCCAAACAGGACGCACTATTGCCACACGCGTTTCTGAACACCAAAGATCAATAAGGCTTATGCAACCCGAAAAATCTGGACTGGCTGAACACTGTATAGAACAGAGCCACAGAGCTAACTTTACTAACACCAAGATAGTGGCAAAGTGTTCGAACTACAGGGAAAGGAGAGTAAAAGAAGCTTTAGCCATCTCATCTGAAACAAATAATCTAAATCGTGATTCTGGCCTACAATTAAGTTCAGCATGGACACCGATGATAAAGAGCCTTAACACCTAATCCTGTACCTGCAGTCTTCCAAGACTTATTTTCTAGCAGGTGCGTGCTCAAACACAAAACATTAGCCGAATAACTGCTATAAATAGTTTTCTACGAAGTCCGTGCCCATATCTCAGTCATCTTAAATACCAGGCCATAATTAATTAGTCTACTAAGCACACTTGGAAAACTTCTCGAAAAAGTAATTCTCAAACGTCTCAACTCACAACTAAACAAACAAAACATACTAATTCCAGAACAATTTGGATTCCGAGCCAAACACTCAACAACTCTACAACTAATTAGGGCAACCGAATCTATAACGCACGGTTTCAACATCAACAAATCAACAGGTGCTTTATTATTAGATGTCGAACGAGCCTTCGACAGAGTATGGCATGCTGGCCTACTAAAGAAGCTCAAAACAATAAATATACACGACTCACTCATTAAACTCATAGCAAACTACCTAAGTGATCGAAAATTTCAATGCAGAGTAAACAATCACCTGTCATCCGAACGCCCAATCAAAGCCGGAGTGCCACAAGGCAGCATACTCGGGCCAACACTATTTAATATCTATATAAATGACATCCCAAAAACCGAAAATACAGAATTATACATTTATGCGGACGACACCGCCATAATGACCCAATCGGGAAAAACGAAATTCATTCACAGCAGACTCCAGAGGTCCCTTAATAACCTAGAGGACTGGCTTACCAAATGGCGAATCAAAGTAAATGCACCAAAAACTCAAGCAATCATATTCACAAAGCGTATCAATCACAGATTTCCCAGACACCGCCTGCCTCCACTTACCATATTTGGTGAAGATATTGGATGGACAGATACGGTAACTTGGCTTGGACTTAAAATGGATCAAGGTCTAACATGGAAAAAGCATATTACTCAGACTCGTGGAAAAGCCAATGCCCAATTGGGCAGGCTATACCCACTCATCAACATGGGCTCACAGCTAAGCCTTAACATGGGACTCACACTTTACAAAACATTAATCCGACCTATAATTACTTACGCATCCCAAGTATGGGGGTATGCCGCCGAAAACCACATCAAAAACTTACAAAGATTCCAAAATAAAATTCTACGCTTAGTATCTAAGGTACCATACACAGCTCCAGCTGACATACTCCACGAAGAACTCAAAATACATACAATCGAACAATTCATTAAAAAGCTAACCTACGACGCATATCAAAAATTAAGTGCACATCACAACCCTTTAATAGAAACGCTAGGGAACTACGACACAAAAACAAACAAACACAACAGACCTTTATCACTTTTCGACAGAACTATAACACAAGACACCACTCCAGACGAAATACAACAGTACCTTACAAACCTCCTTCCCTAAAAACCTCTCCCCTTCTAACACACAGCTATATATATATGTTTATTCTTTCTCTCTTCCAATATGTTTCAGTACCAGCCCGTCGCAGAGCCCTAAAGCCCTCAGCTACAGCTGAGGCGGACCGGGGGAAGGGGCCTCCCATTGTGATCGACGCGGGCAGCGTACTTCGGGCAGCTGCAATATGGAGTCAATCACTTAGACGACCTTGGCAACTACATGGCAAACGAGATGACGAAGGCCTACGAGCCCGGTACTGCTACTAGCGACGAACGGCTGCGCAACCACTGACGGACGGAGAAATCTCCCGAAGCAACAGCGCAGAAGCGGAACTTATTCTAAACATATACTATAAGACTAAATTTAAGTGCATGTTAGATAACATTTTACTTAATATGACAAGCAGGCACACCCTGCTGAAATAGAACATAACCATTAACGAATAAAACACCTACAAAGTAGCGCATGATTATCCACTGGTATTGTTCAGGTTTCATGGACAACCCCAGTAAGTAGCATTAACGCGCTCGCATGCAATGCATGCCAGCTAAGTAGCTCTCACTTACTAACCGGGGTGCTATGCGGGACCCGACTAATGCATGTTTGCACGAAAGTACTCTATATATAACGATTAACACGTGGAGGGGTTTTTTAGTGGATATACCGCACTCTGCGGGGAGCTCCACATATCCCCCAAGCCATTGCACTAAGGCTTGGGGTCGAATGCAGGAATGCATTTTTCCCCTCCACGGTAAAAAAAAAAAAAAAAAAAAAAAAAAAAAAAGCCATAATATCTCGCGAACCAATCAGATGTTAGCTTCATCCCAGCTCTTATAAATACCAGTCTCCGCAAGCTCAAACCATCAGTTCACCCTGAAGACGAGGAAGATGCACTTCTTCGAAACGTTGGTGTCAAGCCAAGTTATTACCTGGCTAGAAGCCCGAGAAGATTTTGAATTAACACGTCGCCAGGAAAGCTATAGTTCTTATTTTGAAAATTTTGTTTTTCTCACAAATGCCTCTAAAGATTTTGATTAAAATAACTATTTTAGAGACATTTACACGAGAAATAAAATGTATATCTTGGACTTCGTGGGGAATAGCCTCTGAAGACCTCTTTATTCTGGATGAATTTTGCAAACTGGTAAACGAGATAAACAAAAACCTACTACAGAAAAGATGTAGACTCGTTAAAACACTTAATTTATGTCATGTGCAATTTTAAACTACGGAACTTTTCTCAAACGGGAAGTCGCCTTTCGTTTCAGCTCTCTGCTGGCCGTACAAAGAGAACCAAATTTCAATTGTTTCATTCAGCGACCAGCTCTTAAAAGATTTTACTATCGCTATAGCCTAGCGTTTTCCATTATTTCACTTCTACTTACAATGAAGCAAGTAATAATACCATTTTGCTAATTTTCAGCTCGATTAGCATATGCAGATAAACGAATGCTCTTTTGCAGAGAAAGTTTTTATGTAGAACATCAAGATAAAGTCATGTGAATGGAGCAATCAGATTTATTTTATTGTTCTGCTAAAATTCAATGAAGCATTGTCTTAACCTCACTTCGCTAATGAGAAGTAGATACATCTACATTACATTCGTAATGTTATCCTCCCGCAGTCGACCACCAACCATTTTGTTTTGTTTTGTTTTGTAGCTTAACGTCCTTTAGCCTGGTTGGACGATGAATGAAATTGGTGAAACGATGCTCAAATGAATTCGGGGTCCACGGAGCTTAAAGTTACTCGACATTCGTCTTCTCAGGATAAGGGAAAACCCCGAACAAAAACTTTATCCGGGTAACTCACCCTAAGCGAGATTCGAACTCACGACCTTTTGAATGTGAGGCAGACACGCTACCACCACACTACCCAGGCGGGCTCAACCATTGTTGCCAACCAGATTTCATTCAATTTCTTTGAAAAAAAACTTTAAAAAATCTGCAGATTACTCTGACAGTGACAACAATTTCTATAGATATCTTTCTTACATAAAAGTGTAGTTTTTATGTCATACCTTATATATTTGTCTCGAAGGTCAGCAATTCTGCATGGTCTGGTGACCCCATTATAAGGTACTTCTACGTATGTTGTAAGTTAAACATAGTCTTCAGTTTTTTATGCACACGTATAGGTCTATTTCACCTTACTATTAGAATTATATTAAAGAGCACTTCCTATCACAACTCATCGCAATATTATTACTGTGATTAGGCTGCTGTTATTATTATTATTATTATTATTATTATTATTATTATTATTATTATTATTATTATTTCGACAATTTTACTTTTTTTGAGTTTCTCAGTTCTTTATTCACTGTCACTGTTGGCATCGTTTCTCTTCCTTAAAATTGTACATGGCGAATTCATTTTGGAGATGTGTTCTTTTGTGAAAGTTATGTTAAAGCAGATGTGCCAATGACAGCTCTTTTGGCATGAAGTAAACTAGCAATCATTTTCGTCTCTAACTTATACCTTTGTTTCGCTTTCATCAGGTTTATCGACGAAAACATGCTTTCTACTGTTGCACTTGAGTGTGGGAAACGCAACAATAACCTCATAAAACGAGATAATAACGGGTGTAGAGAATGTATCTCCAATTTGTTCTAAGGGGACAATTTCTTTTAAGCCATGATACTTTTGTATACCGAGTGAAAACACAATTTCTGAACATATGAAAAATATCTGCAAGTTTTTAAGATATGTTTTTGATTATTTAACTTGTCAGACATTTCTGTAGATATACTTTTGACTTTATTTGAAGTTGGCAACGCTTGTACCAACCTAAGCATCCGCTTTCCATTACGGACCAATTTCTATGCATGTCAATATTCATTTAATTAACATAACACTTTATAATCACTCTTCGTGTAGCCAAAGTGTTTTTCTATCTTATCTTCTTTTTCCATTCTTCTCTTGCTTCCCATCCAACACTTCCAAGCTTCTCTGTTTTATATAACTTCTTATATTGTCCGTCCAGCGCTTTCTTGGTCTACCTTTCTTTCCTTTACCTGGTGGAATCCATTGTAAAATCTGTCTAGGTAATCTATTATTTATTATTAGAACTAGCTGAAAAATTCAATGCCACATGGCTCTCCATTCGGTTGCTCTAAACATTGAGCTACTAGGGCCGCGCCGTGGCTGAGTGGTTAGACCATTCGCCTCTCACCTAGACGGCTCGGGTTCGATCCCAAGCGACCGCATGTGAGATTTGTGGTGGGCAAAGCGGCGCAGGGGAGGGTTTTCTCCGGGTTTTCCGGTTTCCCTCGCCATCGCGTTCCACCGGTGCTCCATCTATCACCAGGGTCATCGTCTGTGATGCCATAAGTTGTAAAAGTGGGCGTTAAACACTACCCCCCCCCCCCCGAAAAAAAAATTGCACTACTATGACAACATTTCGTGACATCCAGTCCTCCAGTGATTATGTTTTGTTTGTTTTTTATACCCGGTTCAACCAACCGGTTTGTGTCCCTTTAGATAACCATTTAAAGTATTTACCTTCGTAAGTACTTAGTATCCGGGTAATGTTATCATGTTATTCCAACTATCCAAACTTTTCTATTATATTGGTCATACTCTTCCTATCTTTTAAATTACACTGGGTAATGATTATAGTGCCATTAAGGTAGTTCTCTGAAGGGAGACATACTGTTTGCTTGAATCGGGAAAAAATCCATAATCAGTTGGAGAAACTGAATATAATACCGGCATCTTGTTACAGTAGCTCAAAGGTTAAGGCAATCGCACGGAGAGCGGGAGAAGTGTTCAAAGCCGGCTGTGGTATTGGATTTTTCACTGGCTCTAGTAATAAAAACCATTACCCACTGTAACTTGAAATATAGGAGGAATGTTACCAAAGTACATTTTTTTAAGTCGCTTGAACTTTAAAGTCATATCGCAACTGCTCTCATCTTTCTACATAGATGTGTGCATTGCGATTAATTTTACAACACTTACAACATTTTTCTTGAATTTACTTGTTAAGTAGGTATTTCTATACTGTTTGAGTTGGAGCACTGTTGTCTTTGTGTTTGAAATTGTGGACAGTCTATGATGATGTGTTAAGTGATGAACACAGTTTGACATTGTTGGTGGTTCATGAGAAAGAAGATAGGAATGCGTCAGAGTTTTATGTCCAATACAGAGTCTGATGAGAACAACTTGGTCTTGACTCTAGAAATATGAAATAGGGGATTTGAAATTGTAATTAATATACCTGCACTGTCTGAAGTTTCCAGTGGTAGTTGTTCTGTGACATAATGTGCACACTTCTTGAAAAAGGGTTGTTTTTGGCATTCTAATTACGAGATGATTCATTCTAGTTGCATACATCTCAGAAAACGTAATAATGCATTTTGGACTTCCATCTCTTGTCTAATGATGGTAGGCCGCGCCGTGCCCGAGTGGTCAGATCACTTGCCTCTCACTAGACGGCCCGGGTTCGATCCCAAGCGACCGCATGTGAGATTTGTGATGGACAAAGCGGCTCAGGGGCGGGTTTTATCCGGGTTCTCATCACATTCCACCGGGGCTCCATCTTCGTGTATCATTAGTGTCATCACCTGCGGTGCCAGAGCAGTAAAAGCGGGCGTTAAACACTACTCAAAAAAATGGTATTTCGACTTTCTTACTTTCTCTACTCAATATTTAGAAGAGTGCGCGGTAGTGTTAAATGCCGTGGTTGGTATGAATATAATTTTCTTCCACTTTTGGCTTACCTGTCATTGGCGGTAAAGTTGCCCCGCTCCGTCTGCATCAACAATTAGTTTATTTCAGCAGAATTTTCACCGGGGTTCTTTGTGGTTAGGCCTCAGCTAGCTGTGTGAAGACTAGTAAATTTATTTGTTTTATTTGTGCCGTGAAAGTTTTCTCCAAGGCGTGGAATAAAGGGATGGCCAATCTACTGACGTTATAAGGTAAGATTTCTTTTCAAATGTATTTATTTCGTTTTAGTTCGATGCGAACGCAAAATGACTTTAACATAGTTTAAAGCCAGTTTAATTTTCGTTTAATTTCTCCATTATTTACGCGAAGATCATTACATATGTGGTATAATTACAATGTACACATATTAATTACATACAAACTTTGTTATATGATTAGCTTTTGCGACGGAAATCAAAATAGCGTCGCTTTTAAAACACTCATTCAATGGTAGCTACCTCTGAGCGTGACTTCTTCCTCAGTTCAATAAATCTGAGTAGCTTGTTACATTGCTATGGCAAAAAAAAAATCTCTTTTACAATTAACATTTTCCATGCATAAGCAAAATATGTAACAAATATTTAAATAATAATTTCTCTGACTTATGCAGGGTAATTTAAACTTACAATAATATTCAATTTTTATTAATCCTAACTGATAATATTTAAAATGCAAGTCTATGTGGATTCTTCCGTTACAAGAGGAAGTCGTGCATTCCACCCAAAAATCGATACAAGATTTGTAAGACGTGTTTTAAAACTCTCTGATTCCATTAATAGTGTAACAAAAGCTCTCTTTATTTTTATTTCTTCTAAAAACTGGTTACAATCAGGATCTGCTCACAACCCTCAAGTAGTCGCGCGGGTGACATACGTCACACAGCGATTTTCTTTTTATTATGTTTTCGCCAGTACAGGTTGTCCATAGACGTGACTTTGTGTAGCTTCGAGTTCCGCTTTAACGGCTGCACCACAGAATAGAGAGTATACAGAAAGGAAACTCCGCTGTAATCCGTGCGCATGCGCGAATTCCGCCATACTTGGACCGAGTAAACACCTATGTTGAAGTTACGCACTTCGTAATATACATTTTGTTAATGTTATTTATTGTGTATTTTAGCTACTGGGATTTTACTCTACTCAACGGTTATATTATCTGTATAAGTTAGAATATTTGTTGACTCTTGAAGCTTTACTGCTCCTATAATTAGCAGTAGTAAGAGAAAAGGCGGCCTATGTTGCTCCGAATCTAACGCAAAATAATTCAAATACAATTAATGTGGCAAAGAAACATGGAATGTTTTCTCTAAAGTTAGCAATGTGGTTTATCATGTGTTTGCATAAAGTTTCAGTTTTGGGTTTCTTTTTGTTTTTGTTTTTTGTTTTGTTTTCTTTCTATGATAGGACTGATTTACTCTACCGAATCATATTTACTGTCCATTCTGATTCAACGTATTAAGCTTTCTTTATATTTTATTAAATAAAGCTTGGCAGTCCATTAAATCACTTGGTTATTTATTCTTATCTATATATTTTCCTAACCATAATTTCATGTTGCTAAGGTTTGTTATGTAGATATGCACACCTAACAAAACGTCTCAAAAATCTGATGTGTTCCATTCGTGTGACTTTTTCTAGTTGTTCCACAAACAACATGTTTTTACAAAAGATGATTCTTTTATCAACATCATGCTATTCAAGTTAAAAAATTATCAGAATTTGTCTTAATACTTGTTTCTTTTTAAGTAGAAGAGAAATAAGAATGCACAGGCTAAAGCGTTAGTCAAATCTTATAAAAGTTGGTGACTATGGTGAAGGATGCGACACGAAAATTTTCAAGAAAATCACCTCACCCCCAACTACCCTTTACACAGAACATTTTTCGAACATTTTGATTTTCTCAAAAATGGCTCTAACAATTTTGATTAAAATACCGTATATTTTACTTTACACAAATAAAATGTACATTTTGAATTCTCTGGGAATAGCCTCCGAAGAGCTCTTTATTCTGGTTGGGGTTTGCAGAATTTTTCATAACGGTTAAACCGTACGATATAGACAGAAACTTACTACATAAAATGTAGATCTCGTTAAAACACAACATTAATGTCATATACGTTTTTTTATGTAGAACTGACAGTTTCTAACATATTCCTTGTTATTGATTTCAATTTTAAACTATTCAACTTTTCTCCAACGGGACCATAAAAGCGAACCGAAAAAGCGATCATTTGTTTCACATGACGACCAGCTTTTAAAAGATTTAACCATCACTTTGGTCTAATGTGTTTCCTTATTTCCATTCTGTTTACAAGGAAGCAAGTAATAGATAATTTCTGCTAATGTTTATCTCGATTCGCATGGCGCAGATAAAAGAATAATCTTTTGTAAGAAAAGTTTGTTTGTGGAACAGCTAGAGAACGTTATGTGAATGGCACACAACAGATTTTTATGCAATACGTTTTTGTGTCTATCTCATACGGTTTACCAGTTATACAAAAGTTATATAAAATTAATATAGAATAAAGAGGTCTTGGGAGATTCTTCCCAGAAAATTCAAGCTATGCATTTCGTTTGTCATAAAAATATCTTACACCTACCTTATTTTAATCAAAACCGTAAGAGATGATAAAATCTTACTACACAGAGAATGTATATCCTGTTAAAACCCACAATTTGTCATGTACATTGTTTAAGGTGTTAACCATTTTCGAAATTCCCCCTGTTATTGATTAATACATACACATTTTCTTTCAGGGAAATTACCACTCAGGTTCTATTTCTTTTCTTTTTTCAAGTTCTTGTAAATAGAATGGGATTTCAAAGTATCTCATAGCTGCTGGCATCGAAAATATTTGACTATTGTTTATACCTATAATGAAATGCGCAATTAACAAGAAACAGTAGCATAAGCAGCCGTATAAATAGTTTGTAAGAGAGCAAGCAGAGAACGTCCTGTGTATGCCTCACATGAAATTGTTATTACAAATGTTCGTGCGTTTTTATTTTACACGTTTTAATCTGCTTAAAATGGTATATGTAATAAACAGCGTTCGCTTTGCGTTTACTAGGTCCCACCCAATATGGCGTCTAGCGCAGAGTTTGGCTTCAAGAACATCAAAGGAGCCGCCCTCGAGTTTCCTTTCTGTATACTCTCTATTCTGTGATTGCACCATTCTTGTATAAACGTGGCTATTGTTAGGGAGTACAAAACACAAGTTTCTCCACATTGTGTGTTCTGGTTGACAATTGTCACCCATGCGATTATTGATGTCACCATTTCTGATTCTGCTTTAATTGGTAAGTTATCTATTTTTCAGTATTTAAATGCCAATATTATATAATGTTGATATGGACAACAGTTCAACTATATAATATAATTCACATTGTGTTTATATTTTTATTAATTTTTATATTTTCTTTGAATATTTGCAGTCACTGATACTGGAAATATTCAAAATGTTTGTACCAAATAAAAGGAGGCATGTTGAGAAAACTGCAGATACAGCAACATTACTTGCTTGGTATGATGAGCTTAGTGATGTAGAGGAAGGCTTCACCTTCTCCGATGATTCTGAAGGTGAAGAAGACAATGTAGTTCTCAGTAATCACCATTCAGCTTCTGAGCAAGAAATGTCAGAGAATGAAGATAAGTGATGATGCAAATTTCTTGGGTAAAAATAAGACCACAAAATGGCTGAAACAGAAACCCCCAATCAACATACGTACCCGCGCACATAATATAATCACACATCTTCCGGGACCGCGAAACACAGCCCGGAGAATGAATTCCGAAGCTGACCTGTTTCACCTTTTCTTTGATGATAATGTCATTAGAATAATGACCAATTGTACAAACATTTACATACAGACGGTCAGGTCCCATTTTGGCAGGGACAGGGATGCCCGTAATATGGATGAAACAGAGATCACGGCATTGTTGGGTTTGCTGTACCATACAGGTACAGTAAGATCATCTAGGAAAAACACTCATCAAATGTGGGAGAATTCCAAAGGCAATGGCCTAGAATCATGTTATTTATCAATGAGTGAACAAAGATTCCGTTTTCTCTTACGATGCATATGATGATTATGTAAGAGACAGAAACTTGAGAAAGAAGATTGATAAATTAGCTCCCATAAGAGAAGCGTTTGAAATAGTAGTACATAATTTCCAGAGATACTTCTCACCAAGTGAGTATCTTACTGTAGATGAGCAGCTGTTTAGGGGTAACTGTTCTTTTCGTCAGTTCATACCTAGCAAACCCGCTAAGTATGGGCTGAAAACATTTGCTTTGGTTAATTCTAAGACAGCATACACAGTAAATTTGGAAACCTATGTTGGTTCGCAGCCCGATGGACCCCATAAACAAAGTAATAGCCCACAAGATGTAGTAATACGAATGGTGGAGCCAATTGCGGGCTCTACCAGAAATATAACCGCCGATAATTGGTTTTCCATGTATTCTCTTGCTGAAAGTCTCAAAGATAAGGGTCTTACGTATGTGGGAACACTTCGTCGAAATAAACGAGAAGTACCGTTGGAGGTTCAGCCAAATAAGCAAAGAACAGAAAAATCATCAATTTTTGGGTTTCAAAAGGACAAGACTCTTGTCTCGTACTGCCCCAAGAAGAATAAAGCTGTTCTACAATGCACCATAAAGCTGTCCTAATTTCTACAATGCACTATAACGACGTTATCGACAGCGATACAGGGGATGCAAAAAAGCCTGAGATCATAACTTTTTATAACATGACCAAAGTTGGCGTTGACCAGCCGTGTCAAAAAAATGATGTGGCTCGAAATACGAGACGCTGGCCAATGGTGGTGTTCTACAACCTACTAAACTTAGCTGCAATAAATGCATTTTGCATTTATACATTCAATGAAAATGGAGATAAAGCACTGGAGAGAACTACTTTTCTAACCAACCTTGCATGGGAACTGATAAAGCCCCAAATAGAAAGATGTCAAGCACCACAGGTTCGTAACGAGATCAAGAGGCGTGGTCTTTTATTGCTTGGAATGCAAGATAATGTAAACAGATCGCAAGAGAAAAGAAAGGGAAACAGAGGAAGATGTTACGAGTGTGATAGATCACGGGACAAATCAACAAGGAAGTGGTGTGTTAGCTGCGATAAATGGACCTGCCCTGAACATTTGAATTGCTTGGGAAGTGTAAATTGAAATAATACTAGTGTCAAAAAGAAATTTTGAAAATACTGGTTTAATTTCATAATATATATATATATATATATATATATATTATGAAATATATATTATAATTATATTATAAATATAGTGAATTCGAGTGAGGAGTTCAGTAAGTAATTGAATCCTGTACTAGTATGCAATATATATCCTATTTTGTTTCATCGTCGTTAGAATAACATTGAAAATAATGGTGGGCGACATCTGTCACCCACGCGACCAATAATGTCACAGAAATTCACGCGACTACTGCAGGGTTAATCAATGCTTTCGTAATAATTCTGCCGTTTCTTTTCGACGTTCACTGCGGTGACGGCTACTATTGCTCCTTATGAATTGCCCTAGAAAACCGACCTCAACTGCTCGCTATGCAGTTAAAAGTGACCTCTGAGCAAAGCTTCGTTGTCCTTTATTTTATACCTTAGCATCACGTAGCTGGAAACTTCTATAAGCAGTCGCACTTGCCAAACTCACTAGCTGTAACAATGCGGGCTTCCACGTCAAAAACCCTCCCACAATACACGTGTCTACTCGCAGCCACATATGTCCACTAACGCACGTGTATCAATGTATGCCAACAATTAGCCATGACTTACAAAGCAAGCCATACACACACGTTCGGCGATTACGGCCGCAGGGTGTGTGCAGTAGCATTTTTAGAAAAAGACCATGTATATCAGTGAACAGCGTACCACAAAAACCTAAAGCCTATTAAATACCAAACCTGATATTTAAATTTAATAACGTCAAAAGATAAATTTTGAAGGTTTTCAAGAAATCCCTCCCCCCAAACCACCCTTTACGTAGAATAATTTTGGAAATCATTTATTGTTGATTAAAATACCAGACGTTTAAGATATATGTTCATAACAAATGAAATGTATATCTTAAATTTCATGGTTATTTTTTACCAATACTTAATCTTTTATCAAATGAAAAATCGTCATTCATTTTTACTTTTTTATTTCTGCTTTTTAACTCCTTGGCATGCAAAGAGACCAGATCCTTAAAGTAATCATATAACAACTAATAGATATGACTATCGCTTTAGCCTAGTGTAGCTATTTTTAAACATACGGGTTTTTGTTAATCTTTATCTGGATTAGCATGAAGAGAAGATTAAGCTTCTGTAACAATAGTTTGTTGCAGAATAGGAAGATTTTATCCAATTTAGAATGTCTAGTGGAGCGCGTAAAACAATTCATTTTAGTGAAAAGCAGCTTCAATTTTAGATTCACAAGTCAGTATTCTGTAATAGCTGAACGCTATTTCACCCATTTGCGGAAAACTCAGATAAGACAATTTTTTCGATTTTTTCTCACTTAGATGCTTAAGTATTTATACATCCATACATAATTTTGAAGCACATTTGTAGGAACGGCAACATTTCACTTCCAGATAAATAAGAAGCTAATGAACATCCCAAATAAAAAGAAGACAAGGTCAGTTATCTTGTTTTTGCCTTGCTTCGCCTCCAACAATATAGATTCAATCGGATTATTATTCCCTTGTGAAGGGTTTTCCTCTGTCAGAAGACACTGTTGACTGTAAACTTGCATTATTAAAGAAATATTGAAATACTATTGCTGTTAATAAAAACTGTAAAAATGTATGTTTTGTCAAGAAGAATATCTATCACAGAGTATTATCAACAGTAATAAATTATATTAAAATATACCTTAAAAGACAGCAAAAATTATAAAGTTACATAGATTTCCCCCCTCCATTTACACTGCAATAATGTTCCAAGCTCATTCTTAGTAAAGAAAACAAAGGAGAAGCATCATGTCGCAAAGAGCACGGGAAATAGAAATATTGAAACCTATACACAATAAAAGCCGGCTAGAAATAGTGAAAACTACAGACAAGAGTTACTGAGATCTTTGATACACGATGTAGCACGTATGTATAAAATACCTGGGAAAGTACTTCTATAGCATTACAAGTTTAATATTCAGAATTAGCTGAATGTAACTATCGTCCCTATATATTCTTTCCCCAGCAGTTAGAGAAGAACCAGGAGCATTAGAGCCAGTATATGCTGAACTAGAGCCAGCTTCAATCACAGGAGCATCTCTTACTGATTTATGTAAGGCTCAAGAAGGGATGGGACTTTTGATAGAAAAATCTGATGCATACAACGCAAATAAGAAAAATAAACAAATGCAATGAACAACAAATCAACAAGTCATTGTCTTTCATTTACAGCAATACCTTCCAACCCCACACATAAAAACTAAAGTTCGTCTCATCAACGGCAGCTCTAAACAATCTGAATCTTCGTCACTGCAAACTAAAGAACTAACTTGTTATAATATGTGAGATGAAGTCTTTGCTGCAAGAGGAGCAACTGAAGTTGCAGCTTGCAGTTTTAAACATATATGTATTCTTTCTCAAGATGTGACACACGTCATATTCTATAGTAATGCTTGTGGAAGTCAGAGCTGGAAAAACCACATTTTGACTGTACTTAATATGACACTTAAAAGTGATAGATCACATGTTCATGATTTCAGGATCTTCTCATCTCGAGTGTGACCATAGTCATTCTACCATTCTACTTCTGACATAGAAGTCTTTACTTTCTTTATCCATATGTATGTACAATGTACATAGTGGATAGAGCAGGTATTCTATTCCACTCAAAAACTCGTCGAGATTTCACCGGATATGTTTTGAGGTCCCCGAGTCCGAAAAACGTTGTTTTAGAAAAAGGCACATGTGTGTGGACAGTATACCTCAAAACCGAAACGACCGTTAAAAACCAAACTTGGTATTTAAGTAAGGATTCGACACGAAGATTTTCAAGAAAATCCGACCACCTCAAACTACCGTTTACATAGAACAATTTTTGAAAATTTTATTTTCCTCAAAAATGGTTCTAACGATTCTGATTAAAATAGCGTATATTAAATGTTTTTACATCACAAATAAACTGTATATTTTGAATTTTCTGGAGTATAATTTGAGATTTCTGAAGACCCTTTCATTTTGGATACGTTTTGCAGAATTTTGCATAGCGGCTAAACTGTAAGAAGTAGACAAAAACTTACTACACAAAAAATATAGAGCGCGTCAAAACATATACTTTATATCATATACGTTTTTTATGTAGAGCTGACGGTTTCTGAGATGTTCCTTGTTATTGGTCTCAATTTTAAACTACTTTTCTCAAACGGGAAGTGACGTTTCGTTTCATCTCTCTTGTTTTACCGCAGATTATGAAAAGCGAAATGAACTTCAATTATTTCACATAGTACCAACTTTTAAAATATTGGACTATCGATTTAGCCTAGTGATTCCCTTGTGTCCCTTCTACTTACAAGGAAGCAAGCAATAAGACACTTTCTGCTGATGTTTACCGCGGTTAGCATGTCGTAGATAAAAGAATAATCTTTTGTAAGGAAAGTTGTTTGCGTAACAGAGAAAGTCGTGTAAATGGAACACATCAGATTTTTCACTCAAGAGATTCGTATCAGCTAGTACGAACAACAGGTGCAAATAAATTGTTTTGAATCAAAATGAGTTTTAAAATTTTGTTGCATTTTTTAAAAAGTCACTTGTTAAAAAATTTAACAAAAACTAGGAAAAGCTTCTGTGGAATGAAGCTAAATGGATAAGATACACTAAAGCTTTTGAGATTATTTTGTGCATTGTACAAAAAACTCACATAATGAAAATGATGGTTTACATGTATTAAACTGCAGACGGGAGTTGATAATCCTTGTCTTGAAATTCAGAAGTGCTACAAATGCAATTTTGGAGAAGAAGAAACAGGACCTCATTGACTTGCTGGAGTTTATTGATCGGCTGTATCATAGTTTCTACACTAATATAATAAGAAATAGCAGTGCTAATAATAAAGATCCAGATTTAATAGCTTCTCAGGAAGAAATTATGCATTAGTGTACTGTTTTTATACGATTTAATGAATACATATTTATAAATTCATTATATATTATGATATGAAAAAACAGTGAATCCCAATTTAATTTAAAAGCTGCTTTCAGAATAACAAACATTTATAAAACTGGTTTATGCAATATTCATTTTAAAGAGAAAGGTATTATGCACAGTTGTTAGTTCATTTGTGGATCTAGTATTGAATACGTTTTATTCATGTAAAACTTTAACCTGTTTTGATTTAAAACGAATTGTCTATTACAATACTGTATATCAGTACTTCAGCATATTTAACGACATTAAATATAATTAAAATAAATTAATGTCACAATGCAAGTATTTCATTCCCTATTATATACACCAGATCAAAGCAGGATAAGTCAATTGTAGTTGTGATCTAAATCAGATACGTTATTTATTTTTAGAAGTAAACAAAAATAAGCACATGTGTTTTCATCCAGAGCTGTAGAATGTGAAGGACAACATTTAAGTTTATCCAATTAAATTATATTGCTTAAACAAATAATAATAAAAAAAAACTACACATAAAAATAGCTTCTGTGAATTTTACTTTTTTGACTTATCTTGTTTTTCCCTGGGATGAGTGAAATTTATTCTTAATTATGTTCATAACAAACAAAATATCTCCTTAAAAATTTATGTCTAGCCGAATCTGCTCACGGAGCTTAAGAGTAAGATCGTGAATTTTAGGAAGCCCGTCTAAAAGGAAAAATTTCCAAATTTCAGTAAAATTTGGGAGAGTATGTTATCCGAATACACTTTAATATAAAGTCAAATTATTTTGGATTTGTTTATTTCTATTTCCAAGGATAGGGAGCACTTAAGAATCTCAATCTATGGAATATATAATGGATTTATGGAGGAATCGATGTTACTCCTGTAGTTCAAAAGAGGAAAAGTTTATAATGATAAATTGCTTATATTGTATATAGATTTTAAAATATCAAAGTATTACAACTAAACTATACTGTTATTATTGTTATTATTATTATTGTTAGTATTATTGTTATTATTATTTCAGATTATTTCATTATTATCCAAAATTATGTGTTTGTCCTACGAAAGTCTGTTTTAAACTTAATGAAATTTCTGAGCGTTATAATATGGAAATTTCTAGCACAAACAAAAAGTAGTGAAATTCATAGGAAAGACCTAATTAGAACAAAAAATCAGATGTGTTCCATTCACATGACTTTCTCTAACTGTTCCATACATAAAATATTCTTACAAAATCTACATCATGCTAATCGAGATAAACATTTGCAGAATTAGTCTTATCATTTGATTCCTTGTAAGTAGAAGGCAAATAAGTGAATAAATTAAGCTAAAGCGTTATTCAAATATTTTAATATCTGGTCGCTATGTGAAACAATTGAGGTTCGTTTCACTTTGAATGGTCCCATTTGAGAAAAGTGAGGTAGTTTACAATTGAAACCAATAGCAAGGAATATCTGGAAAATGCTCAACTCTTAAAGAAAAAGGCATATGACAAATTATGTGTTTTAACGAGATCTACATTTTTGTGCGGTAAGTTTTTGTGTATTAAACAGTTATGCAAAATTTTGCAAAACATCCTTCAGAATATAGCGGTTTTCAGAGGCTATTCCCAGGAAATTCAAACTATACATTTTATTTGTGATTTAAATGTGTTTAATACAGGTATTTTAATCAAAATCGTTGGAGCCATTTTTGGGAAAAACAAAAATTTCAAAATTTTTTCCATGTAAAGGGTTCTCTATGGTGGAGGGATTTCCTTGAAAATCTTCGTGCTATATTCTTGGAAGAATATAATCATAAATACTATTTAACGGTATTTTCGTTTTTGAGATACACACATACAAAGATCTTTTTCTAAATTTCTTTTTCGTCTCAGGGGAGCTCGAAACATATATTTCCGGCGAAATCTCGGCATCGAGTTTTTGGATGGAATACAATGCCTTCTCTAACCACAATGTACGTTGCATATACATACGTGCTAGAGAAAGCAATAATCCTCAATAATATTTTTGTATATGTAGCGAGCAGGTGGGCCATTTTAGTTACTATTTGTATGTGAAATAGGCTGATAGAAAGTATGATGTTGACAATAAAAATGTAAATTCAGAGGACATAAGGAACAATTAATCGAATGTCCCGAATCGAACTATGTAAAGAGACAAAACTAAAATTGTATAAGGATGTCGCTTCACCTACTCTAACATGTGGCAGCAAAGTTTGGATACTGACTGATGACACACACGGGCTTCAGAAATGTATGGAATGTAACATTTTTAAGGAATGTAAAAGGACGTACATAAAGGAACATTTTAGAAATGAAAGTATCAACGAAGTACTAAGCATCTTTAATATGATGAAAGATTATCATTGAAGATATCTTTAATGAAAAATTAAAGGATAAAAAAAAAAAATGGAGGTACACGTTGAAAGAATACGACACTAGAATCCAAAACAGAAAATCTGATGTGTCCCATTCACATGATCTTCCCTACAAACAAACCATTCTTCCAAAATATTACTCTTTTATCTACTTCATGCAAATTAATGAAGATACATATTGGCAGAATCGGCCTTATTGCTTGGTTTCTTTTGTAAGTAGAAGGGAAACAAGGGAATACTTAGGCTAATGCGGCAGTTAAATCTTTTAAAATCTGTCGCTATGCGATTGACGTTGAAATTCGCACTCTTTCCATGTTCAGGACTAAAACAAAAGAGATATGAAATGCATGAGTTCTCCCGTTTGAGAAAAGTTTGAGTATTTTGAAATTTAACAAATAACCGGGGATATCTCGGAAATGGTTGCCTCTAGAAAAGCACTGTATGTGTATATGCCATTTATTGTATCTTTTAAGTAGCTTTATATTTCTGTGTAATAAGATTTTGTCTATCTCTTGCGGTTTCAATTATGCAAAAGTCATTCAGAATGAATACTTCAGATGCTTTTCCAAATAAATTCAGGACATATATTAATTTGCCATGTATGTAGACATCTTTAAAGGCGGCACCGTGGCTGAGTGGTTAGACCGCACGCCTCCCATCTAAGCGGTCAGGGTTCGATCCCCTGCTCCCGCATCTGAGATTTGTGGTGGATGAAAGCGTCTGCGCCGGGCTTTTTCGGGTGCTCCGGTTTCCCCCGTCACTTATTCCACCAAGTGTTCCATTATCAACTTTCCTGTCATCCATTGCGTTTACATTTCATTTCATCCACTTCCTCACGCTCGTGCCTGGCTACGGGCCAATCCAGGTTCTTCGTTCTGTGGTCATGTCGTTGGCTCCCCGACAGGCTTCAGATACCTAAGTTCTAGTCCTACATAAGGAGAAGATAAGGTGACTACAAAAAAAAAAAAAAAAGATAATTTTAATCAAAATCGTTTCAGAAACGTTTGAGAAAATTGAAAATTTCGAAGACTATTCAACGTAAAAGGTAGTTTGTGGTGTGGGATTTTTCTGAAAATCTTCATTTCACACCCTTAAAAGATAATTAAATTAAATGCTAAGTTTGGTATTTAACAACTTTTCGTTTTTTATAATTAAGATGTACATAGGCATACATACATACATATTTGGACCTCTTTCTAAAATACTTTTTTTTTTTTTTTGTATTCAGAAGATCAAAAAAGATCAATATTTCCAGTAAAATATTGGTAAGGAATTTTGGGTGAAATATAATACCTTCTCTACCTACGTGCTGTATATGAAATCAAGAAAGTAATAAATAAAGAACTAAGAATCTTTAGAATGAATGAAAGGTTAAAGAGTTTTTAAAAAGCAATGGAAGGATTGTGTTTAAAGAATTCCTGACACTATTCTGACAAAACAAATAAAATGCAATCCTAAAATATAGAGATTTGCAGATCCTGGAAACATGGTTGTAGAACCTTGAAGACGGAACACACAACTAATTGCCTGTGCCATGAAAAGGAGAAGAAGAGGAAGAATAAATTTGTTTGAAAACCCACATTATTAAATTCTCCAGCGCATTGTATATAGTAGGTAGAGAAAGTATTGTTTCCCAACCAAAAATTCAATATCAGATTTCACCGGAAATACATGTTTTGAGAACTCCTGAATCCTAAAGGAGCGCGCGTGTGTTCATAAGGAACCAATATCAAAAGCGGGAGCAAGACTTCTATTATAAATGCTTCAAAAATTATACAAAGAAAAATACTTCTGAAACAATATAGATGATTATTCCTCTTCGTGATCCTGTTTTTACTTCTGTTGTATGATATCCTTGATAAGTTCTTTCTCGCTAAGTGCAAACGTATTGTGTGAGTTCATTAACTTCCAAGATGAAGACTTCAGGGAAATCCCCCACTACAAACCATCCTTTACATGGAAACGTTTTCGAAATGTTCGATTTTCTAAAAAATTGGTGTGACGATTTTGATTAAAATACCATATATTAAATATGTGTAGATGGCAAATAACGGCTATACCCTAAGCTATTGGGAATAGCCCATGCTTCATTCTTCATTGCGTGACTTTTGCATAGCTGGTAAATCATAAGTGATTGACAAAAACGTATTACACAAAAAATGTAAACACACAATTTGGTCACATAGCGTTTTACTTATGTAGGACTAACCAATTCAGAGACACTGTCTGTTATTGCTTACAATGTTCAAATACTTAAACTTTTTTTTTTTCGAAAGGGAAGTCCTCATTCGTTTCATCTCTTTGTTTTACTCCTATGGATAGAATACTGAATTTCAATTACCTTAGCAACCAGCTTTTAAAAGATTTGACTATCTCGTTAGCCTAGTGTATTCCCTTATTTCCCTTCTACTTACAAGGAAGCAAGTCATAAAACTATTTGTGTTCGCGTTTATCTCGATTAGCATAATGTATATAAAAAAAATATTCTTTTGTAAGAATAGTTTGTTTGCAGAAAAGGTAGAGAAGGTCATGTGAATAGAACATATCAGCTTTTTTTCAAAACAGAAGGCCACCCCAAAAACAAAGCGTGTGGCTTCTCGCTTCGCTGAGAGCAGGAGGATATTTAGAGGTGCAATAATAATACGCCACTGAAGAGGCTCGTTACTGTTGCTACTGGCAGGTCAAACAGCCAGGAGCACCCCCTACTTGCCATGAAGTGAGAGGGAGATAGTGGTCCCAGCTGTGCATCCTATCCCCGAATTAACCTAGACACCACCAACACACAGATCGATATAACACACCCACTACATAGAATAATTCGATAATCCCATGAAACGTTATAAAGCCCATCTCGACTCTCCCCTCCGGCCTGTAACAGCAACACAAGAACATGCACCAGCCACAAACATTGACGAATTTATTTGCAGTGTTTCAAATGGATGTGGATACATGCTGCAGACCACACCACCCCATTTCTCTTTTTTTTTTCTTTCTTGTTTTTGGTATCAGCTTTATTACTCTGCGTCAAGCGTGCTCTGGCAATGATTTGCGTCGGATTATATGTTATTGTTGGTCTCTCCTCCAATACAGACTCACTGCAAGATGGAAGCACAGACAACTTCCTGCTTTGCAAACAAACTATTCTTAAAAAAGATTATTATTTTATATACTTCATGCTAATTGAGATAACAATTAGCCGAAATGGTCTTATTACTTGCTTCCTTGCAAGTAGTGGGAAAATAAGTGAATCTACTGGGCTAAAGCGATAGTCAAGTCTTTTGAAAATCTGATTGCTATGTAAAACAACGAAATTCGTTCTCTTTGCATGGCCAGATGTAAAGTAAAGGGGATATGAAACAAAAGATTACCTCCTGTTTAAATATTAATTAATTAAATTGTTTTTTTTTTCACAGAAGCCGCGCGTAGTACAGGAGTTGGATTTAAATATGAAAGGTAGTTTTCTTCAAAGTTTCTCCTCAAACTAACTTTCATACTTAAATGTTATTATGTTAAAAGAAAAATGAGACTTTAAAAAAGAAATTGAATGATCTTAGACATCACAGAAAATACCAAAAATTAAAAATTGTAGTCATTCAGTTAATCTATCCAGTGAAACTTTCAATGATCAAGAATTATAACTGCTGAATAAAGCTGCTTGGCTTTCTCGCAAGACATTCGTGAAAATGTAGCAGACACAAGTATGGCTGCCTGGGCCTGGCTCAAACTGCTGCTAATACATTACAATTACAGTGTGTAGAAATTCTTAAAGATTTACAGTATAGGTAATCGTATGAAAAATCCAGAATTAAAACTAATCAAAAAACTCAATGAACGTCCTGTAGTATATTTAAAAGCTGTCAAGGGCAATAAAATAGTAATTTTAAATAAAGAAGATTATAACTCCAGAGTCTGGTAGTTACTAAAAATAGATGACTATACTTAAGTAAGTAAAGATCCACCAAATACTTGTGTTAAACTTGTTAACCAGGTAATAATAGCCAACTCTAACTTCATACCAACAGGGTTAAAAAATTATTAAAAATCTGTAATTCTATACTACCCAGGATTTACTGCCTGCCAAAAACACACAAATAAGATGACAACATGAGACCTATCATTAACAATATAGGTTCTCCCAGCTATTACCTTTCTAAATGGTTAACACAAAAATGTAACTCACTTAAAAAGTATGAATCTTTGATTGTCAAAAATTCACTTCACTTAATTAGCAAAATTAAACAGCTTGCACTTATAGAAGAAGAATACTTGCTTCCTTTAATGTCACTTATTCTTATTTGCCAAGCTTATTAGAAGAACGGTTAGTTTCCATTTCAGTTGAATAAAATATAATCAGAGAGCTAATTGAGGCGTTGAGATCAAAAAAGAGACATGTCACTGAATAGTAATTTTGAGATATATCAATTTTTTTTATACAAATCTGAATAATAACATTTCTACAGGTTGTGGTTAACGTATATTCTCATTAGGACGATTAAAATCATACACCAAACCTGTAAGCATATAATAAAGACACATACTAGCAAATTGATATAGAAAATGACTGACATGTCTCGTTTTTATTTAAACAACACCATGTTACCAAAATTGAAGTGTAACCCAAAAATTTGTAGTTTTATAGCAAAATGCGTTTTTAATCCTTTAAACATAGTCTAACAATGCACATTCCAAATACTGCAGGCGCAGAAAAATACACCATATAACAAAAGATAAATATAACGATATATATCAAAATCGACAATATCATGGAATATTAGCATTTGGTTAGAAAACTATGTTCATGTTTGGGTTGGAAGCCAGAATTCACTCTTGATCACTGTCATATTGTTTTGCTCTTCATCAGTCATTTCATGAGTGGCACGCTTCCTCAGTATAGTGTCAAAATGTTCACGAAACTTCAATGGGATAAGATCAATCATATGTGAGACATCGTACACATTTTCAGGTTTCAGAGAATGATGTCCATGTATGCCTTTGTCACGCTGTACTCAAATTTGTAGTACTTAGTAACAACCCATTTGTTAGCTTTCACAGTTACAGACTTTTTAAAAAGTACATCTAGATGTTTCTGATGGTCAAGAAATGCATCTTGTGTGCATAGCTCAACATGTATGTGTTTCCTTGCCGTAAGTATTATTGTGAACTACTAATTGGGAATGTACACTGTATCTGTTTATTTTGTGTAATTTCAAACTTGTAAAATCCGTATCACAAGCATTATAAGAATGCTCTCAGATTGGGTACATGTGACAAAGTTTGGTTAAATTTACCACTATGAACTATACCATATTGTCTGTTACAAGTGCTGTTTTTGTTCGACACAATATTTCAATACTGATTTAGATATGGAAAGAGTTTCTGGACAGGATCCATTTTAGCATCAACAGATGCGGATTTATATAAAGAAAATAATTACATTAATAACTCGTATACCGCCAAAATGATGACTAGTCCCGTTTTTCATCTCAGCACCTCAATTACTCTTACAGATTGCTGTATCAACCAATCATTTTTTACTTTTGACAATAAATTGAATAAACAGACACAAGGACTCGCTCTGGGAAATCCAGTTTCACCTTTTTTTTTTTTTTTTTTTTTAGCAGATTTATATATGAGTTTTCTGGAAATCAAAGTCACTAAAGAATATCCTGAAATATCAAAGTATGGCATAGATATGTGGATGATATTTTTTCTATCATTCCTGACTAAGCCATAAATAAGTCATTGAATATATTAAGTGCTCAGGATCAG
The DNA here is from genome assembly GCA_030762935.1 of Hymenopus coronatus. Classification (NCBI taxonomy): domain Eukaryota; kingdom Metazoa; phylum Arthropoda; class Insecta; order Mantodea; family Hymenopodidae; genus Hymenopus; species Hymenopus coronatus. The sequence goes on along the minus strand of CM060896.1, from coordinate 32,645,585 downwards.
AGTATCAAGTTCAATGTGGAAACTGAAAATACGAGGGCTGATCAACAAAGACTAAGACTGATTTTTTCCTGTAGCTTCCGTGATAGTTTCGTGTCTGTAACATAAATATTTGAAAAGAGCGGGTTTTTATATATAATGTCGGTAGGCGGCAGTACTCTCGAATCAGTAGGTTGGTAGTAATGCTCTATTTTGTAGACCCTACGTGCATTTCGCATACCAGACAGTGGAGGTGACGCGAGAGGAGCAGTACAGCGCAATCAAATTCTGTTTTCGTTTAAACCATACAGCCACCGAAACTTACGAAAAGCTGAAGCAAGCGTACAGTGAAGATGCACTACCTCGTGCAACAGTGTTTAGGTGGTTCAAGGACTTCAAAGAAGGCCGACTTGTCAGTATTAAGCAAGGTGGGTTTGGTGTTTCGGCTTCTGCTGTGACTGAAGTCAACATCAACACAGCTGATGTGATTGTCCGAGAGGATCGGCGTATAACATTACGTAACCTCAGTGAAATGATGAGAATTTCATATGGCAGTGTGTTTACAATTATGCGACCATCTCCATATGACCCAAGTTTGTGCTCGTTGGGTGCCACGTCTGTTGACTCCCGAACAAAAGGCTGTGCGAATGGAGACAAACCGTGAGGTGCTACGTCTCTTTGCTGATGGAGGGGATGCTTTTTTAAAATGGTTATCACCGGTGATGAATCATGGCTGCATCATTATGATCCTGAAGGAAAACAAGCCAGCACAGTGTGGAAATCGCCATGTTCTCCAACACCAAAAAAGGCAAAAGTTGTTCCATCTGCAGGGAAACTGATGGTGATCACATTTTTTTACTGTAATGGAATGATTTACCAGCATGCAGTTCCCCCTCACACTCCTGTTACAGCAGCATATTACACGTCAGTATTGGTTACACTGAGGAAGCACATTGCAAAGAAACGACCAGAGCTTTCTCGGACTGGGTGGCGACTTCATCTTGACAATGCACGGCCTCACGTCGCAAATCAAGTCATGCAGTTTCTGGCTCGATTCTACATTACCTGTGTACCACATCCACCTTATAGCCCCGATCTTGCACCATGTGACTTTTTTTTATTCCCATCACTAAAGGCAAAGCTTAGGGGTATTCGATTTGAGAACTCTGAAGCAGTGCTCAAGAAAAGTGAGGCGATTCTCAAGGACCTGACAAAGAATGGTGTGCAGCACGTGTTCAAGGACTGGCAGAGGCGCTATAAAAAGTGCATTGAAGTAGGAGGGGACTACTTTGAAAACGATCATGTAAACATTGAATTGGAGTAATAAAGATCTGTGAAAAAAAATCAGTTCAGTCTTTGTTGATCAGCCCTCGTAACTATATGCTTCCTTTCTGGATATCAAGATTTTTTGAAATAATAATGAGTTACAGTTTGGTATTTACAGAAAGCCTGCTCATGTTGACAACCACATTAAAAATAATAAATGTAGTCCTAAAAGCCATCAACATGCTGTCTTTCATAGCTTAATATACAGGCTAATTAATGTACCTTTAACAAAGGAAGACCACAAAAAAGAATTTAATCATTTCATCAATGTTGCTCAAAATAATGGATTAAATAGTCAATTAATTTATAATATCTATATATATATAATATATATATATAAATGAATCGCTGAAATGTATGTACGCGTATAACTTCCAAACGACTGCATCAAATTGAACAATTCTTTTTTTGTTGTGTTCGTTATTGTCACGACAAGGTTTGTGGAAATGAAAATGTTTAAAAATAGTGCGTGAAAGTATTTCAAATCTCATAATATTAATAAAAACAGTGCTAAGTGAACGCATTTCAGTTAATGTCCGCCAGATGGCAGTGGTACAAGTTATTACTACTATATGTTTCCCTTCCTATTCAATGTTAATGCAACGCACCAGTTTATCAAGACATTGACGCAACGCAGCAGATAAATTCAAATACATTTCTATGTATTAACTGTCCTTTCTTTACTCCTATCGTTTAAAATAAAGAAGCAAAGAAGCATTTCTAATGGCGAACACCTAGAATAAATACTTATTTTATTTGCCAATAAATGGCAATAGTATGTTTTTCCTCCCTATGCAATGTTAAAGTAACGCAACAGTTTATCTAGATGAGATAATGCAGCAGTGAAATTCAAATATATTTTTATTATTAACTGTCCTTTCCTTACTCCTATCTTTTAAAATAAAGAAGCTTTCCTAGCGAAGAATACCTAAAATATGTACTTATTATTTGCCACCAGATGGCCGTAGTTTCTACTGCTCTATTTTTCGTCTTCAATGCTAAGGGAATGCACCCGGTTATGGAGACAATGACGCAAGATAACAGTGTAAATCAAATTATTAACCATCGTTCCCTTGGTCACATCCTTTAAATAAAGAAATAAGTATATTCTGTTGTAATTCTTTAAAATGACCAAGTTATAAGTAATGCACATAACCATTAACCCTTCTTGGAATCTGAAAATGGCGGAGAAATAAAGGGATCCGTTTTAGGTTTAACTTGCAATTACAGATGTTGGTTATTTGACGTTTTTTACTTTCTCTATACGAACTATGTACATAGTGTATAGAGAAAGTATTGTATTGTACTCAAAAATTCGACTCGGAGATATCAACGGAAATACATGTTTTGAGACTCCCTAAATCCAAAAAAAGCATTTTTAGAAAAATGACCATGTGTGTGTTTGTCTGTCTGTCTGTCTGTATGTGTGTGTGTGTGTGTGTGTGTGTCTGTGGACAGCATAGCGCAAAAACGAAAGGATCGTTAAAGCCCAAACTTGGTATTTAAGTATTTAATTTCTAAAATGTTGATTTTCTTAAAAATGGCTCTAATGATTTTGATTAAAATATCGTATATTAAAGAGATTTACCTGACAAATAAAATGTATATCTTGAATTTTCTGGGAATAGCCTCTGAAGACTACTTTATTGTGGATTAATTTTACGGAATAAACCGTAAGAGATGGACAAAAACTTACTGTACAGAAAATGTAGCTCGCGATAAAACACACAATTTATGTCATATACATTTTTTTGTGGAGTTGATCATTGAAAAACTTACTGTTTTCATACAGGAATTTGTTAACTCCTGTCCATGCAAACAAAGGAACTTCAGTTACATAACAACCAGCTTTTGGCTATCATTTTAACCTATGGTACTCCCTCATTTCGCTTCTACTTACAAGGAAGCAAATAAGACTATTTCTGCTAATTTTTTTCGATTAGCATGAAGTAAATAGAAGCATAAGCTTTTAAACTAAAATTTGTTGCAGAGATGTAGAGAAAGTCATGTGAATGGAACACATCAGATTTTTTCTGTAGTGTTTAATGCCCGCTTTAACTACTTATGGCACCGCAGGCGGTATTTGACGTTATGTGGTACATGAGCTAGCTAAAGAACATGAAACTACCCGCGTCACCATTACAGTACAATTGCGGTGCTCTTAATACATTTGATCAAGTTATAATTTGGGTTGAATGGAGAAATTTAAAACAGGCAAAGCTATTATCAAATAAATGCTTATCAATTGCCCAAGCAGATCTACTTGCTCTTTAGTTACGTCATTGTTAGCCTTAGAAATTACTGTTTTGACATAGAAGAAAATAAAAAAGAGGTGGAAAACATTAGGAGTAAAGTAAAGAAAGAGATTCGGAAGAAGCATGAATGTTAATTTGTGACTTTCTCCTTAATGTGGTAATTCATTACCTATGCCAGCGTATACCCGCCACACTATGGAAGCGCTACCATCACTTTTTTTTTTGTAGTGTTTAACGACCGCTTTAACTACTTGTGGCACCGAGGCGATAACTCTAATGACACATGGATAAAGATGGAGCACCGATGGAATGCGATGGTTGGGGAAACCGGAGGACCCGGAAAACTCGACCCTGCGCCGGCTTTGTCCACCACAAATCTCACATGCGGTCCCTTGGGATCGAACCCGGCCGTCTAGGTGTGAGGCGAGTAGTCTAACCACTCGGCCACGGCGCGGCCACTACTATTACTATTATTATGCCAAGCTATTTCTTTTCTCTCCGGAAGGAAAATTGTACATCACAAGGCATTACAATAAAGTGTTGTCAAATTATTTAATTTTAATTTTATTTCATTGCATGATCATACTGTAAACGGAAGATTTTGTCCGAGTTTTTTTCTTTAAGTACACCACCCGTGCGAAGCCGGGGCGGGCAGCTAGTTTTTAATAAACAAGAAAATCAACAGAACAGAGTAGGCCTTGGAAGATTGTTGCAGGTTTATCGTTATAATCCGTAATATTTGAGAATATTGCAGCGTATAGGTTAATTTATTCTTGTGCTACGAGTGAAATTAGACGTAATTGTGAAGGGTGTTCACATGCCCGGCCCGGGTTCGGGTCGGACCGCCTGGATTTCTACAAAAGCTACTCAAACTAAGGTAACCTAAAATGTCTTCTCAACCGATTAACCTAACTCAAAGTTATTCATCAATTTCTAAAAGTGGACATACTAAAGACCAGGCCATTGTAATTGAATCACATGATGGTATTCCTCTCAAAGAGTATATTTACACTACTAGCGAATTCAATGATCCTTCGTACATTCGATTTGTATTCAGAATCTCAAACAACCGAATATGCATCTACTTAACTAACAAACAATTAGCTGAAACGCTATGTACCCAACATCCAAAGATTAACGTTAGTAACGTGACCCTGGCCCTAGGCCATTCCTTACTAAACAACGCAGGATCATGCTCTCAAACGGTATGGCCAGTAATTCCAAACACTGTGATAGAACTGCTTTGAGTCACTTTGGAATTAACCTAACCTCTGCAATAACACACATTCGTGCAGGATTTAACACCCCGTCAACTATGTGTCCAACCCGAAGACCTCGAGAAACTGCCAGATAATTTTGAGGTTTACTATGAGGGCACTTCCTACTGGATTTACGTTTCCTCTGATGCCCCCATGTGCTTTATATGCAAGATGGAGGGTCACTTGGCACGTCAGTGCTCTCACCAAGTTACTGATCCTCCTATCTCAGCGAATACTGACCCCAATACAGAAGACTTTTCTTCTCTCAAAACAAAAGAATCCCCCCCCCCCCAATGTTACTTCCGTGTCAAAAGATGGAGCTAATATCGATACGGGTTTGGCAGAGTTGCGGATTGCGACTCCATTGTTGGATTCTGCGACTCCAGTGTTGGATTCTGCGACTTCAGTGTTGGATGCTGCGACTCCGGTGTGGATGCTGCGACTCCGGCGCTGGATGCTGGGACTCCAGGACTGGATGCTGCTACTTTCAGTGCTCCTTCTATAATACAGCGTTGGAGAGCCTGAATATTTCAGCAAAGCAATTGAAAGACCAATCTCTGACCGCTCTTGTACACACAAAGCGACCACTTTCCTCTACCAGAAGTGAATTGAACGAAAAATTCGCGTGGCATGCCGTATTTGATTATGACGTGAATCACAAAGTAAAAGATGAATCGTCTGATGAGGATAGTGCTCTAACGCACAAAACTACTCCCCTAGTGAAAAAGCCCAAACCATGAGATACAGTACCCTTTATCAGTGACTCTCTTCTGTCGATCAAACCGCTCTTGGATGCTACACCAAGTGCATTTATTTTCACCTTCCCCCAACTTTGCAGCTTCTATGATAATACCTACGGCTGTAATGATATCACTTCAGATTTGCGGGGTATAGTCGAGACGCTTCGTAAGATTTATCCCCATCTTACAGGCAGTAGCATCAAGAATTGCACTGCTCTTCTGCTGAAGAAATTATTGACATCAATAGAAGACCGTTCTAATATACCGAGAAGTACAGACACTATTGAAGGCGTAGGGACGCTTTCTAAATAATGAACTGCGATTTAGCCTTATTGAATGGAATATCAATAGTTTTCATTCACATCTCGAATATTTACAGCTACTCTTGCATTTTCACAATCCTCTTATAGTTTATTTACAAGAAACTAACTTCAATGGGGATTACATAGGCCCTCTTAGAAGATATTCTGGCTATCATCGCAAGCGCACAGAAGCTCGACGTGATAGTGGAGTTGTTGCCATTTATGTCAATGCTATCCCACCGCATAAAGAAGTACCTCTCAGTACTCCACTGGAAGCCGTAGCTATTTCCGTTCTTTTAAAACAGAGCTGTGTATCTGCAATCTTTATCTCCCGAACAGCATTACTGTTGATCTCTCTACGCCTTCCGCACTGAATGCTCAACTCTCCATGCCATTTATGTTACTAGGTGATTTTAACAGCCACAATCCAGTGTGGGGTAGTGATAAACTTGATCAACGTGATAGAATGTTTGAAACTCTGTTGCATATTTGAGATTTAACGCTTGTAAACGTTCCAACACCAACTCATTATAATATTTACAATACTTACAGTTGCATTGATCTCACTATGTGTTCCTCCAGCATAGCTCCTTTGTTCCAATTGCCGTTTACTCTCCCCTCAGGGTAACGACAACTTCCCAATTACCATCACCACTCAAAACTTCGCTCCTCCGTTACAAATGAGACGTCCTACTTGGAAATTTAACAAATCCAATTGGAACCTTTACAAAGAGCTTTTCGAAAACGCTTTGCAACACCTTCCAACTCCAGGATTGTTTCCACAAATAGGCAATGATGAAATCGTTTCTAAACTTACTACCTCCATAATTAAGAATGCATAGAATGCTATACCTACCACTAGAACTGGCACATATCATCGGACAGTCTCATGGTGGAATGAAAAATGCCAAGAAATTATTAAGCTAAAACATAGGGCCTATTATAAATACACGCGAAATCCTACTGCAGCTACAAAAACTGAATTTCAACGTCTTCGCGCAGCTGCGCGTCATGAAATTAAACGCAGTAAACGGGAGTCTTGACTGACCATCGTATCCTGCCTTACTAGCAACACTCCCCATGCCGAAATGTGGCATAAACTCCAAACTATTTGTGGCACACGTCGGACAACAGTGATATCTCATCTTCGAATAACACCTTCTGATGATGCCATTACCAAACCTCAAACCATTGCAGTAACCCTTGCATTTGCATTCTCTACTATACCCAGTGCCCAGTGGTACAGATCACAACGCTGCACTCCCCTTAACTTCCAATTGCCGCCCTACTCCAACGCTTTCATCAGATTTCTCCGATTCTACCCAACCATTCAACGAGGACTTAACAATGGATGACATGTTAACTGAATTAAATCACTGCACGAGTAAGAGCGCTGGACCTCACAATATTCCCTATGCGCTAATAAAGAAACTACCCCAGAATGACTTCCTATATATATTTCGACTATTTAATTACATCTAGACAACACAATGCTTTCGCAGTCAATGGCGTTCATCCATAGTGGTTCCCATACCAAAGCCTAATAAGGATCACTCGCTCCCTGGAAACTATAGACCTATTCCACTGACATGCACTGTGTTGCAAAATTATGGAAAAGATCATTAATAGAAGATTGCGATGGTTTCGTGAGTGTATCAGATTTTTTTTAATGATTTACAATGTGGCTTCCGCCAGTACCACTCAATTCTTGATGGCTTAACACTACTGGAATCTGAAATCTGTGACACCTTTGTTAACCACCAACATATGCTCACTGTAAGTCTCTACATTGCAAAAGCCTAGGGTACAGGGTGGTATGTTCAAATTCTACAAACACTCCTTAAAGCCAACGTCAAAGGAAATGTGCTTGCATCAAATTTCTACAAGATCGACGAAAGCGTATAAGAGCTAATGGTGTTTCAAAGTGTTGTTCTCAACAATGGTATGCCACAGGGATCGGTATTGAGTGTTATACTCCTCTTAGTGGCAGTTTTTTCATGTCTTCAACCTCCAGTACGGGCAACTTTATTTGCCGACGACCTGACTATTTATTGCAAAGGGAAGAATATCGCCACTATACAAGAACTACTACAGTAAACCGTAGACAAGCTCCAAAAATGGAGTCAAATCACCTGCCTTAATTTTTCTCCAGAAAAATGTCAAAGTGTTATTTTCTCTAGGGAGAGGAAACCTACTCAAATCCCTGTACTACACATTGTCAACCATCATCTCCCTATAGTAAACACAATCCGAATATTGGGTATGCATTTTGATCGCAAGCTGCCCTGGATGCTCAAAGCCGATTGTATTCGGCGCCTGAACCTTTTGAAAGCTATATCTGCCAAAACATGGGGAGACGATCTCACTGTTCTACTTCGCACATACAAAATAACGATCCTCTCCAAGTTGGACTACCCTTCTGTTATTTTGAACTCCGTTAGTTATTCTAGTCTTAAAATACCCGACACTATTCAGAACTCAGCACTGAGGATTGCACTTGGAGTTTTCCATACCAGTCCTATAGAGAGCCTGCAAATTGCTGCTGGCGAACCACCTCTTTCTCTCCGACGTAAAACCTTAAGTCTGTTCTATCCCATCAAGACTTCTATCATATCTGGCGCTGGTTTAGACTCTTATATTTCACCATAAGACAATGGCCACCTTAGATGGTGCCCGATACTACCCTTCTCTCAAAGAATGGCTATGTACATCGAAGAGTTTAAATTGACAAGTCCGTCACTGTTTCCCCGTTCCTTCAACATAAAAGTTATATCATGGAGACTTAAAGCTCATGTAATCAACACCACTCTCACAAAGTATGCTAAAATGACACTCAAGGAACTTTCTACACCAGCTTATTCAAAGAATTACATGAAACATATCCCAACTACGAATCAATTTACACCGACGGTTCACGAAGTGACAACAATAATGGTGGTGCGGTGGTTGTCTCTGATCACACCATGCTCTATAGTCAGCCAGAAACTCTCACCATTTTCTCTTGTGAAATGTTCGTTATCCGCTTCACCCTAGATTATGTCAAAGAACATATACTCGAACTCCTACATTATTTTCACCGATTATCTAAGTGCCCTAATAGCCCTACAACAGCTATTTACTTGCCATACTTTGGTAAGAGAGATTCACCTATTATACAATGACTTAATATCATCTGACAAACAACTCATTTTTGCATGGATACCATCTCACCGTAATATACCGGGTAACGATCTTGTTGACACTGCCACTAAGGAAGCTACAAGCATCCATGTAATTTACCAGATCTCAAGCTTCCTGGACTACATCATCCACCAGCAAACTATATGATGCCTGCCCAGTACCTAATCTGCCCACGTATATTACAACTCTTACCCGGCGAGACCAGATACTTATAACTCGACTATGTATTGGTCACACTGCGCTAACCCATTCCTATCTCCTGTCTCATGAACCTGCTCCTACCTGTACTCCACGTAACTCTGCTCTCACCGTTCATCATCTGGTCGCAGCTTGCCCGAGATATACTGCTGAGCGACTTGATTGTGGAGTTCCTGGAAACCTACAGCTGGCCTTGGGTGACCAACAATGCCGCAGGAAAGTCATAAACTTCATGAAAATGTGCAACATTATTAATGATATTTACATTTTTGCCAAGTTTGTTATTATTAATTAACCACTGTAAGATTTAATGTAATATTTTGTAATTCTACCTCATTGTACAACTCAGTGTTCAGTCGCGGTATGACTTTATCGTTGAAGCGACTATTATAAATTTAAATTAAAAAAATAAAAAATAAAAAAAGAAGAAAGAAGTTAGCTTATTAACACCAATAAAAGATAACTTGAAGTATAAAAGCTTTAGGTATCATCCAAAATTATTTCTAGAGGTAAAAAAAATATTCGAAAAGTACAACATAACGGTTTAAAGGAACACCAAAGAAACATGAAATCAAAACAGTTGGATAAATCAGCAGTAGTCATTCACTTTTAGAATTCTAATCACGAAATTGGACTGGAAATTAAATTACTGAAAGCCATTATTACTCCTTCAGAGTTGGATAATTGGGAGAAAATTTTTATTCATAGTAATATCAGTATTGTGGTTAATTTTGAAATACCCCATCAGATATAATTTTAAAACTAGTACAAACTGTAATTCAAGCTAAATACTCAAAAATTAGCAAACACTTCTGAAACGTTCCACCAGAGGTCGCCAAGGTCACGCAAGAAGAAGGTGGATGTCAATGAAGTCCGCCTTCTACCATTAGATGTCACTGCAATCATAATGCCACCTACATTAGACGCTGAAGCTCTCCTAGCGAGATTGCAGATTCTAGTTCAGTTTTAAACTAAGGCTCTTTCCGAGCCCCCCCCCCCTATTGGTTACGGAGACAATATGGCTACGTTACAGGTGAACTACAGGTTTCGAGATTTCATTGAGGTTAGGCTTCGTTAGGTAAGGCTAGGTTATTTAATGAACTGGAATGAAATAAGGGTTAAAAATCTGATGTGTTCCATTCACATGACTTTCTCTACATCTCTGCAACAAATTATTCTTAATGTTTCTATTTATTCATGCCAATTGAGAAAAAACTAGCAGAATTAGTCTTATTACTTGCTTCCTTGTAAGTAGAAGCGAAATAAGGGAGTATCATAGGTTAAAGTGATAGTCAAAAGCTGGTTGCTATGTGACTGAAATTCCTTTGTTTGTATGGACACGAGTTCACAAAGTCTTGTATGAGAAAGGTATAAGTTTTTTATAGCTGAAACCAAAAACAGGGAATATCTCAAAAACAATCCACGAAAAAAATGTATATAACATAAATTGTGTGTTTTAAAGTGCTCGACATTTGTTGTGGGGTAAGTTTTTGTCCATCTCTTACTGTTTAGCAGTTGTGCAAAATTCCGTAAAATTGACCCAGAATAAAGTAGTCTTCAGAGGCTATTCCCAGAAAATTCAAGATATACATTTTATTTGTCAGGTAAATATCTTTAATATACGATATTTTAATCAAAAGCATTAGAGCCATTTTTTAGAAAATCAAAATTTTCGAAAAATGTTCCATGTAAAGGGTAGTTTGGGGTGGGGGGATTTTTCTCAAAATCTTCGTGTCGCATCCCTGGAAGATACTAAACTTAAATACCAAGTTTGGTATTTAACCGACTTTTCGTTTTTGAGCTATCGTGTTCAGAGACGCACGGACACACGGACACACACGGGAACCTTTTTCTGAAAATACTTTTTTTGGATACAGAGGACCCTAAAACATATTCAGTGAAATCTCGGTATCGAATTTTTGTTGGAGTGCAATACCTTCTCTATACACTATGTACATAGTGCTTATAGAGAAAGTAAAAATTGACTTTTTGAAAATCGTTTCTGCTTTCCAATGCGAAATGCACAATCTTCCCCATCCATGGAAAAAAAATTCGAAAATTTTGATTTTCTCAAAAATGACTAACGATTTTGATTAAAATACAGCATATTAAAGATATTTACAAGACATAAAATGCTTATCTTGAATTTTCTGAGAATAGCTTTGAAGGCCCCTTTCATTCTGGACGACTCTTAAATAAAAAATGTAAATGGTATGTTATTTATGGAAGTCCTTTAACTGCTGTGGTTCTCAGCGCCCCATTCTAAATTGGGGCGCTGAAGCCATGCTAAGGATTTTTACACCCGAAAATATCTATCATCCTCCGTCGGGTTTGGACCCGCGACCTTGGGCATATGAAGCTGGCATGGTAATCTTTACACCACGGAGGGTGACGCTTTTGCAGAGCTTGTAAACGGTAAGAGATAGACAAAACCTTACAACACAAAAATGTAGATCTCATTAAAATACAGAATTTATGTCATATGCGTTTTTTTCATAGAGTTGACAATTTCCGAGATATTGCTTTTTATTGGTTTCAGTTGTAAAATACTTAAACTTTTCTCATATGGGAACTTCTCAACTCTTGGCCATGCAAAGTCATGGTTTTCAATCACATAACAACCAACTTTTAAAAAAAATTGAATATCGCTTTAGCCTGGTGTACTCCCTTATTTCTCTCCTACTTCAAGAAAGCAAGTAATAATACCACTTATTATTCTTTAGATAATTACCTAGCAAATATTATAGTTCGTATAATAGTGGCGTGGTACCTTTTCCCCTTTGTGCCTTTAGTTACAACTTCATAAACATTGAATGTTGGCTTATCTGGACTCATATTTTTGGTTGCTTTTTGTTTTTAGTTTTGTTAAATTCCGCACTAGGCATATTATATGTTTAATTATAGCTATTTAATTTATTAGTTTTTATTTTATGTGCAGAGAATGGGGAAAGCTAACATGAGAACTTGAAGCTCTGTTGGGAGGACGTTAGGACTTTGACGGCACGGGTTCGATCCCAAGCGACCACATGTGAGATTTGTAGTGGACAAAGAGGTGGGTTTTCTCCAGGTTCTCCGGTTTCCCCCGCCATCGTATTCCACTGGTGCTCCATCTTCATTTCATATATCACCAGTGTTATCGCCTGCGGTGCCACAAGTGGTAAAAGCGGGCGTTAAACATTACAACAACAGAAAGGAGGTTCAGAACTCAGACGTCGCGCCGATGATTACATACATTGGTTGGGGAATTCTTTCATCGGTTATTAGGAATAGCCAGGGCTATGGAAAATTGGGATTTTAAGGGATAAATCGGAGTATTTGTCATAAAATATCTACTACTTAGATAATTTTACATCATTAGAGAACGTGAGAGGAGCTAAATGACATTAACTAAAACATTATACCTGTTTAAAAAGCTATTTGACCAACTAGTATTATTATAAACACACAAAATTTAAGTATATATTTGTATATAGGGTAACTTCAAATACAACTCAACGGAGCTTGACGTATCTTCCTTCACCTTTGAAAATTCCTATTCTTTCACACGTACTACAAGGTCTGTAAAATACTTCCCATTGCTTTTTAGTGAGATGGCCTTAGGGTAGCAAATAGCATCTTACTACACACAATATTTATGTAAAATACACAGATAGAATAGAAGGATTAGATAGATTGTATAGATTAGATAAGTCACAAATAAAGTTTTTCCGGAACAACTAAATTATATGGCAACGTTAATTATATGTAGAACTGTAAGGAACACTTGACAGTATTAGACATCATCCAAATAAAAGGACTTGAGGTCAAAGTGCTCATCTCTGATCCCTCAAAGGATTCAGTAGAATTAGCTTTAATGCTATTAAGTGATATTATCTCAAAAGAGTTTGGAAACGATTTGCATGAATTGATATAAATATAATATGATCGTGACTGTCAGGACATAATGTGTATTTATCTTAGCAAATATGAAAACTGTCCACTTTTAAAGAACATATCCAGCGATCCTGGTTCAACGGAATTGTTACTTTGGTTTGTTACATTCTCCGTTGTTCCGCTACCTATCGGATAATTAGTCCTAAAATCGCTTATATCATTGATCGTTGCCGTTCATGTAGCAAAATTCAGAACTATACAAATATTGAAATACAACGTATCATTAGCCATTAAACAATTGTAGAACCAATTGCTGCATTACGTCTAAGTTAGTGTGTGCGCAAATGAACTGATTTTTCTGTACTTAGGTATTCATAATTTTCACTGGTTTCATCACCGAATGCGAGTGACGCGAGTGCTTTGGTCATGCTCATTGAGAGGGGTAAAACGGTCACTATGCCAGTTTCAGACTGGCCGATTTTAACTTGAAATATCTCCGTTGAATTCTGCAATTCTTTTAATACGCGGTACTACTTACGATAAATACAGGACAATTGGATATTCAGAGTGAACAATTATTATACCTACAAGAAGAATCAGTAAGAAAACACGCTAGAGTATGATAGAAAGAATTACTTGCTATAATAATACCTATTTTGAAACCAAACAAACCAGCAGAATATTTTTCAAGCTATCGACCAATAGTACTTACCAGTGTATTAGCAAAACTCATGGAATAAAATGATTTCCAACCATTTAAATTGATTTCTAGAAAAAAAGTAATTCAACTGAATAAGAAGGATTTAGAAAATACCATTCAACAAATGAACATACTTTAAATCGTAGTCAAAACATTAATAATGCATTAAATTAAAAAGAAGACGCTCTAGCAATATTTATTGACTTTCAAGGAAAATATGATTGTATTTGGAGCTACAAAATACTTGATAAACTTAAAATTCTAGGAATCGAAGGACATTTGTTAAATTGGATCATCACATTGCTACCAAATATAATGATAGATTATCAAAATATCAACAGACCCAACGTGGCATACCTCAAGGCAGTATCCTTAGTACTACACTGTTTAATATTTATATCAATGCTCTTCCATATCAATTAAAAAAATACAATAAAAAGTATTAATGTTTATATATGATCTAGTCTAATGGAATTCAAAACCGAAAAAACAAAACCAACAGTTAATAAACTAGCACAACAATCCCTGACAACATTACAGAATGGGACTTCTAATAATTTAATGAAAATTAATGCACAGAAAAACATTACCAACTATTTACACTAAGGAATAAACCAATAAATATTTCCCTTCAACTAAAGGGAAAAACTCTCAAAGAAACACGTGAAGCCAAATATTTAGGTATTGTTACTTTCTCTACACGTACTATGTACACAGAGTATAGAGAAGGTATTGTAATGCACCCAAAAATTCGATACCGAGATTACACCGGAAATATATGTTTTGAAACCCCCTGAATTAAAAAAAAAAAGAATTTTTAGAAAAATTTCCGTGTGTGTATCTATCTGTCTGTGTGTGTCTGTGTGTGTATTTGTGCGTGTGTATGTGTCTGTGAGCAGCATAGCTCAAAAACGAAAAGCCCGTTGAAAACCAAACTTGGTATTTAGGTTTGATATCTTCCAAGGATGCTACACGAAGATTTTCAAGAAAATTCCCCCACCCCCAACTATCCTTTACGTTGAACTTTTTGTGAAATGTTTGATTTTCTTTAAAATGACTCTAACGATTTTGATTAAAATATCGTATATTAAAGATATTTACCTTACAAATAAAATATATATCTTGCATTTTCTGGGAATAGCCTCTGAAGACTACTTTATTCTGGATGAATTTTACATAATTTTGCGTAACTGCTAAACCGTAAGATATGGACAAAAACTTACAACACAAAAAATTTCGAGCACGCTAAAACACACAATTTATGCAATATACAGCTTTTTCGTGGAGCTGATCGTTTTCGAGATATTCCTTGTTATTGGTTTTAACTTTGAAAAAGATACTTTTCTCATACAGGAATTTGTCACTGCTGTCCATACAAATAAAGGAACTTCAGCCACATAGCAACCAGCTTTTGACAATTAACCTTATTTCACTTCTACTTAGAAGGAAGCAAGTAATAAGAGTATTTCTGCTAATTTTTTCTCGATTAGCATGAAGTAAATAGAAGTATAAGTTTTTTAATAATATTTTTGGACAGAAAGTTATGTGAATGGAACACATCAGACTTTTTGATACAAAATTAACATGGAAAAAACACATTGATAATATATATAAAAAAAACTGAAAAAATTACCACTATTAAAAAGACTGGCAGGCAAGAAATGGGGAAGCATTACACAGACTTTAAACAGTTTTTACTAGATGTATAAATAACAAATATTGTGACGAGATATTAATAACTGCAAATATAGGGAAAAAAAATAATATTCTACAAAATCAAATTCTTCGCGTAGTAACTGGAGCTGTTAAAACTACCCCAGTACTTGCTCTACAGGTTTTAAAAAATGATCCAAAAATTGTCCTTAATATTGAACAAGCAGCCATCTTACAATATAAAAATTAAACAGACTACCTTATAATGACTTGGGGGAAAAGAAAGGAAAACCACAAGTAAACCTAAAAACTCAACAAAGTTTCCTTATTAAAGTCAGAGATTAAAACTTCCTTACTTAAAAGAAAACATACAAACAAATATTAACCCGTTAGAACTATTTGATATAGAACACTATCTACACTTAGCTGAAGAATTTACAAAATCTGAAACCTCTTCGTGTTTTCTGAAACAAATGATACTAGAAATAATACATTCTCTTTCTACAAAAGATTTAAGTTTAAATACCACAAATTTTGTTGGAGAGATTTCGGCAATATTTCAGAGCTTACAAAACCTACTATATCATGTAAATATATTTGAAAAAGTTGTGCTGTTATCTGACTCTATAATGACCATAACATCTTATGTAACGCATAATAACCTAAATATTGCAGAATGCTGCAAAATCAAAAACAACTAATTTAAATAAAAGATTAATACTTCAATGGCTACCAGCACATTTCGGAATACAGGATAGTGAAACAGCTGAATTTCTAGCCAAGAAAGGTAGTAAAATTACATCAAATTCATCAGATCCAATAAATTATCACTCTATCAAAAGATTCATTATATCAACATATAATAAAAAATTAAAGAAGATGGTGTATCACAAACAAAAGGAGAATCATGGGAAAATGTATGTAATAACACGACCAGAATCACTAAACTACCAAGAAAATCTGCTGTAGGAACTTTTAGACTCCTAACAGGCCACGACTGCCTCAATAAACATCTATTCAAGATTGGTATAGTGAGATCTTCTCTGCCTCCTTTCTGTACACTTAAAGAAGATATGGATGGAAACCACTTACTGCGCTGCCCAACCTTTAGTCAACATGATAATATAGCATCAAAATGCTGGAATGCAAGAGAGCGAATGGCTTCACTGCCAACTGCTCAACATTAGATACCAAGCAACCAACCAACCATATTTACACCAATATCTTACCTCTTAGTACATGTACTTCCATTAAGTATGTTTCTAGGCTTGGGCAGTTTTGCCTGATTAAAATGAATCCCCAGCATGCCCTCTGTCTGTTTGAGGCTAAAAATACTTTCAGTAATGATTTTTACTGACATCCTCCATCTGCACGCAATCTGCCAAAATATGCGTCCAGTCTTCCTGAACCCCACATAACGGGCAAATCCTCCTACCTGCTTCATCAACTACCTTACGAGTTTTCCGCCCTTCCAGTTTGAGTCACGCTATTCCCGTCCTTTGTTTCGTACTCAATTTTCAAATATATCTTTCTTTACGCCACCCAATTTTTATTTCATTTTGTAGCTCCAATTATGTTTTTTTTTTTTTTTTCTACATTCAGGTTCTATGTTCTACCTGTTTATATCGCATAGTCCTCTTTTCACTTTTTTCACCTATCTTCTTTACCCCTTTGCCACATATTGTTTAAGGGGAGTCGAAATGGGATTTACGTAATTTTCTTCCGTTTTCATGTTTTAATTGCATATGAACATTCCGAATCTCCCGCTCATTTTGGTACGCTAATTGTAAATAGTTTAAAAATATTGTTAAAAATAATCCTACGAAGTAGTTTTTTAGAACATTTTGCTGCACGCACTTGATAAAACATGAGTAACTTTGTAAATATTAGTGTTAAAGAAGAGATGTTCTTTTATTGTGATTCGGAAACTTTTACTTTACTGCTGGCAGTATTGGCATCTTGCTCATATTTCCTTTATGTGAGAGTTACGAAGTACTGCGAAGTTATGTTTGGAAAGTTGGGTTATATTGTTTTTAAATGTTATGTTTGAGAGCAATATCTGAAGAAGTAAAATGTCCTATACAAACACCCCATTATTTTAAAACCTAATTGATACTAAGAGCTGACATTTTTATCATACGTTTGCACGTAAATATGTTTTATTTTAAAGAAGAAGTTTTAATGTATATGGAGTAGTTAGTTTTTTAAATTTAAAAACCATAATTTTAACAACATTTTAATAGCTTTATTAAAAATAATCAAACCTTACCTTCTAATGAACATAAGCATTATATTTTTCACGAATCAACTGCAAAGGTATTGCTGAATATACCTTGAAAAACATAGCTCATTATCTTAAATAGTTGCTTAGACTTTAACATTGAGAAGATAGAGCATTTCGATTCCCCTTAAGCCAATTTTTGATAATACCCGTTGTAGCCCCGCCGCCCTCTATTTTGGATGCTCTATGTTATTCATTTCATGCCGATAACAAATGCTCCCAGAGTATAAAATTAGTTCTGTAGATTTGTTATAAAGCGTCATACATAGCAGATCAGAGAACATTATTATGCGATAATTGCGACATATCCCTGTATTGCAGTGTACCTCTCTAGTCGATAAAAAAAAAAAAAAAAAAAAAACTTTACCCATATCGATATATGACCAAGAATGGTGGGCTCCCCCTAGTGTCAGTTGCCAATGCGGGTAATGTGCATCAATATTGCTCTTTATTACTCCCAAATGAATTACTGGATACTCTTTCATCGAGATGCACAGAAGGGTTGGAGTGTTCTATTGCTTTTGCTTTTGCATTTTCCCTAGCTCAACGTAGCAACGTAACATTTTATCTATAGACATTCAGATGTAACATCACAGGTATTACACAATAATGAATACATTACACTGTATGGAATAAATTGGTGAGCTAAATAATATTTTCTAAATGTTGTAATACTGAGAATCACACACACGCAATTTGTGTAACAGAAATAAACATTAAAATATGATATACACCATAGACATAACTTTTTCCCTATCTGCACCAAACCATTCTTACAAAAGCTCATTTTTCTACGTGTACCTAGTTCACGCTTATCAAGATAAACATTAGCAGAAATGGTTTTACTACATTATTTGCTTGTACAAGAGAAATAAGAAATACATAAGCTAAAGCGATAATAAAATCTTATTAAAGCCTGTCGCTATGTTGGTTTGTAATTCCGTTCAATTTGCTTGGCCAGGATGAAAATATCTGATGTGTTACATCCACATAACCTTCTCTAGCCGTTCCAAATACAAATTATTCTTATTAAAGATTATTATTTTATTTACATCATGCTAATCGAGATAAATATTAGCAGAATTGGTCTTATTACATGCCTCCTTGAAGGGAAATAATAGAATACATTAAGCCAAAGCGATAGTCAACTCTTTTAAAACTCGTTATGTGAAACAATTTTGTTCACTTTGCATGATGACGTTGGAGAAAAGTTAAGTAGTTAAAAATTGTAACAAATAAAAACGAATATCTCGAAAAATAACTCTACAAGAAAAACGATCATGCCACAAACTATGTATTCTAATGAACATCTTTCTTGTAGTAAGTTACGGTTTAACCGTTTGCAAAGTTCTGCAAAACTCATTAAGAATAAAGAGGTCTTCAGAAACTATTACCAGAAAAATCAAAATATATTTTATTTGTGACCTAAATATCTTATGCGATATTTTAATCAAAATCGTAAGAGCCATTTTTGAGAAAAACGAAATGTTCAATCATTTTCCCATGTAAATGGTAGTTTATGATGAGGGGATTTTCTTAAAAATCTTCGTGTCACATCCTTGGAAGATACTAGGCATAAATTTCTAGTTTGGTGTTTTAGCGATCTTTTCGTTTCTGAGCTATTGTGTCCACAGACACACACACACTCACACACACACACACACACCCTCACACACACATCTTCACACACACACACACATAGCCATTTTTCTAAAAATGTTTTTTACAACTCAGAGAATCTCAAAACATATTTCCGGTGAAATAACGACTTCAAATTTTAGGATGAAATAGAATACCTTATTTAGCTACTATGTACTTCGTATGTGAGTATATGCATACTAGAGAAAATAAAAATGTGATTAACGATTTTCCATTTGAGAAATCAATTGATTAGCTCCACATCAAAAATGTATATCACGCAAATTGTGTGTTTCGACGAGATCAACATTTTTTGGGTAGTAAGATTTTCTCTGTCTCTTACGGTTTAAGAGTTATGTAATAGTCATTTAATATAAAGAGACCCTTTTTAGGATATTTAAGGTATTTTGGAAGGAGAGGATTTTCTTGAAAATCTTGGCGCATCCTTGGGAGATGCTGAACTTTAAATACCAAGTTTGGTATTTAACCCACTTTTCGTTTATGAGTTATGCTGTTCACAGAGTCTAGGTCACACACGCACGCACGCAGACACACAAAACCATTTTCCTTTTTTTTTTTTATTTTTTTATTTTTGCATTCAGGGATGGTAAGGTGGATATTTCCAGTGAAATCTCGGTATCGAATTTTTATCTTCTCTACTTATGTACTATGTGCAAAATAAAGAAAGTAAAAGGTATTATGTCTGAATTAGTGAAAGTAATATTTTCTATGTACAAAGTAGAGAAAGCAAATTGTACTATGTATGAAATAAAGAAAGTAATATGTACTATGTCGGAATTAGAGCAAGTAAAATGCACTATGTACGATGCAGAGAAAATCATATGTACCATGTCGAAATTAGAGAAAGTAATATGTACTATGTCGGAATTAGAGAAAGTAGCATGCACTATGTACGAAGTAGAGAAAATAATATGTACAATCATGGGAAAAAATGGTTGAGCGCACTCTGAGAGCAGAATATTTTAAAGTCCCACTTCGTATCGCAGCGAGGTTTACACTGGTCGCTATTTCCATTATGCAGCTAGACTTACCTAACAGTGTACCATGTACGAAATAGAGAAAGTGATATGTATTATGTTGGAAATATTGAAAGTAATATGTTCTATGTCGGAATTAAAGAAAGTGATTTGTACCATTATAAAGTAGAGAAAGTAATATGTAATATGTATGAAGTAGAGAAAGTAATATGTATAATGTTGAGATTAGAGAAACTAATTTGTGATATGTGCGAAATAGAGAGAGTGATAAGTACTATGTACGAAGTAGAAAAAGTGGTATTTACTATGTCGAAATTAGGGAAATTAATATGTACGAAGTAGAGAAAGTGATATGTACTGTGTAGAGAAAATAATATCCACTATGTACGAAATAGAGAAAGTGGCATGTACTATGTCGGAAATTGAGAAACTAGTATGCACAATATACGAAATAGAAAGTGATTAGTACTATGTCGGAAGTACAGAAATTAATATGCATTACTTCGTAATTAGAGAAAGTAATATATACTATGTACGAAGAAGAGAAAATAATTTATATTATGTACGAAGTAGAGAAGGTGTGATAGTCTATGTCGGTTGTAGAGAAATTATATGTACCTACTATGTCGGAATTATAGAAGGCAAAATGTACTAAGTACAAAGAAGAGAATATAATGTGTACTATGTAGGTAGTAGAAGAAGAGAATATAATGTGTAGGTGTAATACGTGCTACGTACGAAGTAGAGAATGTAACATATACTATGTACGAAACAGAGAATGTAATATGCACCATGTACGAAGTAGAGAAAGTAATATATACTATGTACGAAGTAGAGAATGTAATATGTACTATTTACGAAGTAGAGAAAGTAATATATGCTATGTACGAAGTAGAGAATGTAATATGTACTATGTACGAAGTAGAGAAAGTAATATATACTATGTACGAGGTAGAGAATGTAATATATACTATGTACGAAGTAGAGAATGTAATATATACTATGTACGAAGTAGAGAATGTAATATGTACTATGTATGAAGTAGAGAAAGTAATATATACTATGTACGAAGTAGAGAAAGTAATATATACTATGTACGAAGTAGAGAATGTAATATGTACTATGTACGAAGTAGAGAAAGTAATATATACTATGTACGAAGTAGAGAATTAATATGTACTATGTACAAAGTAGAAAAAGTATTATATACTATGTATGAAGTAGAGAAATTAATATATACTATGTACGAAGTAAAGAAAGTAATATATACTATGTACGAAGTAGAGAAAATAATATGTACTATGTACGAAGTAAAAAGTAGCATTTTTAGAAAAATCTCCGTGTTTGTGTGTGTGTATGTTTGCGGGCAGTATAGTTCAAAAACAAAAACTCTAATCCAAACTGTCATTTAAAGGCAGTGTCGTCCAAGGCTACAACACGAAGATTTATAAGAAATCCTTCCAACACAACTACCTTTTACATGGAAAAAAAATAATAAATAAATACAAAGTTTTGATTTTCTCAAAAAATATATATATATATATATATATATATTTAATAGTCGGTATTTTAATTAAAATCGTTAGAGCCATTTTTGAGAAAATCAAAACTTTGTATTTATTTATTATTTATATATATATGAGGGCCGTTCAGAAAGTAACCTCCGATCGGTCACAGTGCGGGTAGTGGGGGGAGTAGCGACGCCATCTGTGCATTCACGCACTCAGCAGGTCAGTCGGCATCAAGCCGTGGTCGAGTGAAAGTCGTACCTGCGCTAGTTTAGTGTTTGTGGCCGTTTGAAATGTGTACTGCAATAGAAAACCCCGCCAAATGTGAAGTGCGTGCTGTTATAAGGTTTTTTACAGCCAAAAAATATTCTGCAGCAGCTATTCATCGTGAGCTTTGTGCCGTGTACGGACCAAGAGTTATGAGTGAAGGAGTGGTCCGTGAATGGGTACGTTTATTTAAAAGTGGACGAGAAAACGTTCATGATGAAGAGAGGAGTGGTAGACCATCATTGGTCACGGACGAACTCGTTCAGACAGTTGATGCAAAAGTTCGTGAAAACCGACGTTTCACAATGTCGGAGTTGTCTACTGATTTTCCACAGATTTCTAAGACTCTCTTGTACGAGATAGTGACAGCAAGATTGGGTTACCGTAAGTTCTGTGCACGATGGGTGCCCAAAATTCTTACCGACCACCACAAAACTCAAAGAATGGCCTCTGCATTAGACTTTCTGTCACGTTATGAGGCCGAAGGTGAACCATTGTTAAACAGAATCGTGACCGGGGACGAAACCTGGATTAAGTATGTGAACCCTGAGGCAAAAGAACAATCAAAGATGTGGGCACATTCAAATTCGCCTACCAAACCACTAAAAGCCCGGCAAGATTTTTCTGCCCGAAAATTGATGGCAACGGTGTTTTGGGATGCAAAAGGGGTGTTGTTGGTTGAATTCATGGAACGTGGGACGACCATTAATCAAGACGTGTACTGTGAAACACTAAAACAATTACGACGGGCTATACAGAACAAACGCCGTGGTATGCTGACTTCCGGTATCGTTTTTTTGCACGATAACGCCCGTCCTCACTCTGCTCGCAGAACAACAGCCCTTCTTGAGTCCTTCAAGTGGGACGTTGTCAACCATCCACCTTACAGCCCAGATCTGGCGCCAAGCGATTATCACCTCTTCATGCATATGAAGAAATGGCTCGGGTCCCAGCGGTTTGATGACGACGAAGAGCTCAAAGATGCGGTCACAGGCTGGCTCCAGGCACAAGCGGGTGATTTTTATGCAGAAGGAATTTCAAAGCTTGTGAACAGATACGATAAGTGCCTCAATCGTTATGGAAACTATGTAGAAAAATAGTGCAAAGATGTAGTTGTAAGATGTATATATTAAAATATTTTTATTTAACTTGGTGAATTTCTTGCAATCAACCGGAGGCTACTTTCTGAACGGCCCTCGTATATATCACAAATAACATGTAAATTTTAAATTTTATGAGAATAGCCCTTCATTCTGCACGACTTTTGCTGAAGTTTGCGTTACTGGTAAACCGTAACAGATAATCAAAACCTACTACATTAAAAGTTTATAGCTCATTAAAACACACAAAGCCCGCCTGGGTAGTGTGGTGGCAGTGTGTCTGCCTCACGTTCAAAAGGTCGCGAGTTCGAATCTGAAGACGAATGTCGAGTAACTTTAAGCTCCATGGACCCCGAGATCATTTGAGCATCATTTCACCAATTTCATTCATCTTTCGATATGACCAACCAGGTTAAAGGAAGTTAAATAAATAAAAAACAAACCCACACACACACAATTTATGTCATACATTTCTTATTGGAATTGACCATTTCCATATATTCCTTGTTGTTAGTTTCAATTTTAAACTACTTATATTTTTTTCATATGGGAATTTGTCCAGGCAATGCTAAGAAACGGATTTCAATTTCATAGCAACCAGCTTTTAAAAGATTTGACTGTTTCTTAAGTCTAGTGTATTCCATCATCTCCCTTCCACTTACAAGAAAGCAAGTAATATGACGGTTTCTACTAATGTTTATCTGATTAGCATGAAGCACATAGAAGAACAAGCTTTTTAACAGAGATGAAGAGAAAGTCATGTGAACGAAACACATAAGATTTTTGCTCCTATTTTACATTTTTATGCAGGACTGTCATATTACAATGTGTGATAAATAAAAAAAAAACAGGTGGCTCAGATGTTTTGTCTGGGACTACTTGTCCTTGGTTTCAATTTTAAAATAGCTACAATTTTCTCAAAGAGGAACTCATCATTTGTTTTTCTTGTTTCACTCCTGGTCATTCAATGAGAACCGAATATCAATGCCAATCGATTGTGCCAGGTTTTTAAAGATTTGATTATCGTTTTTATTCCCTATTTCTCTTCTATTTACAAGAAATTAAAGACAATTTCTGCTAATCTTTATCTCAATTAGGATGAATTTAATAGAAGAATAATCTATTGTAAGAATGGTTTGTTTGTAGAACAGGTAGGGAACTCATGTAATGGAACGCAATAGAGTTTTACTTTCTCTAGCCCGTATGCCCATTCAATATCGATCTCACCTATACGGACCGGGTTCGATCCCAAGCGACCGCATGTGAGATTTGTGGTGAACAAAGCGGCGCAGGGGTGGGTTTTCTCCGGGTTCTCCGGTTTCCCCCGCCATCGCATTCCACCGGTACTCCGTCTTCACTTCATCTATCACCTGTCATCGCCTGCGATGCCATAAGTTGTAAAAGCGGGCGTTAAAGTCTACAAAAATATCAATGTCGAGCTTTCACCGGAAATATATGTTTTGATGTCCCCTGAGTCCGAAAAAAACATGTTGAGAAGAAGGTCCGTAAGTTTTTCTGTGTGTAACGGACTTTTTCAAAAAACGAAGAGTCCATTAAATACCAAACTAGTTTCTTCCAAGAATGCGACCTGAAGATATTCAATAAAATCACCCCGCTCCCAACAGCCCTTTACATGAAACAATTTTCAAAAGATTCTATTTTTCCAAAACTGGCTCTAACTATTTTGATTAAAATATGGTATCTTCCTCTCTACACTAATTGACAAGACACCCCAGTCAATTTAATGGAACAAAATAAAGAAGATAAAAGGAGAGAATTATGCTGCCCAGATAACGGCTATTCGTAATCCTGATGATCGCAGTATCAAAACTAATTCCGAAGAAGTAGCCAACATCTTTGCGATTTTTTTTTCAAACGTGTTGAACCCACACCGGAATGATACACCATTGAACCCAGTACAAATTGATAATATGAGTACAAATACTAGCTACGCTTACAACGATTCAATCAGTATTGAAGAAGTACAAGATGCTCTATTTGGTTTTAAAAGCACGAATCCTGGCCTAGATAATGTCCCTTTTAAATTTCTAAAGCAATTACCTCAAGTTGGTGTAGAATATCTCACGAAAATATTCAATCATACATGGGTCAATATTGTATTTCCTTCTTCATGGCAACACTCAATAGCAATATCTATTCTTAAACAAAACAAGGATATTCTACATCCAGAAAACTATAGGCCCATCACACTAACATCTACTATGTGCAAAGTCATGGAAAAAGTAGTAGATAAACGTTTGCGAAGGATGCTGGAGAAGAACCACTTTTTCAGCCAATCTCAAAGTGGTTTTCGCCAGTGTCACTCAACGATTGATAATTTAATTGTTCTTGAAACTGAAATCAAAGAGGCATTTAATAATCCCCAGCACCTTTTGTGTCTCACCTTAGGTATAGAAAAGGCCTATGACACACTTAACAAAAACTAAATTATTACAAGATATAAATATAAATGAACCCATGCTAAGCTTCATCTCTAATTTCCTTCAAAACCGACAGATCCGAGTCAGAGTGAATGAAAGTCTATCTCAGAGCGTTCCTCAAGGCTCAATCTTGAGTGTAACACTATTCATTGTTGTAATGAACAAAATAGTGAATCATGTTTTACCAACAATGCCTCTTTGCAGATGACGTTTTTATTTTTTGTTCAGGAAGAAACTCATCCATAACTCAAGAAATTTTACAGAAATCATTGCATTCAATTCAAGAAAATCCAGTGAAATAGGGTTCAAATTCTCTGAGCATAAAACTAAATGTATCAAATTCAAGAGCAAGGCGCGATGGAAATAAACCCAAGTTATTTATAAACGGCAAAACGGTCGAAGTTGTCAGTTCTGTGAGAATACTAGATCTAATATTTGACAACAGACTAACTTGGTCTTCACATATACAATTATTGGCAACAGGTTGCAAAAAAAAAAAAAAAAAAAAAAAAAAGGTCAAATATATTAAGAATTTTCTGCGCTAGTAACTGGGGATCCGACATAAAATTCCTTCACACGACATATAAAGCATTAATAAGATCGAAGCTAGATTACATTTCAATAGTGTATAATGCAGCCAGCCCCTCGCTACTTAAACATCTCGACCGTGTGCAATCCGCAGCCATAAGGATTGTTCTGGGAGCCTACCATACTAGTCCTATCGATAGTTTACATATGGAATTAGATGAATCTTCCCTTGAAGTACGTCGAGAATACTTAAGTTTAAAGTATGCAGTGAAAATAACTGGATTACCCTACTCAAATGCTCATAACCATGTATTTCCCAAAACACCCAAAAGAGATAAACTCCAGCGTCCATTTAAATCATTACCGTTCTACGATAGCATTAATTACTACTTAAAGAAACAACAAACCAGCCTTCCGAAGATAACAACAACCGGGCTTCACGACGTTCCTCCCTGGAGGCTTATAAAACCAAAATTTAACTTAGAAATGGAACCCTACAGAAAAGGACAAACATCTGCAATTATTTATCAGCAACTCTTTAAAGAAGTGTCTAGTTCACACTCTGATTATGAAAAAATATTTACAGATAGTTCAAAATCAGCTCATGGGGTAGGATGTGCAATAATCCTACCAAATCAAGTTCAGGCGGTAAAACTTCCTGACTGTTTCTCCACATTTTCCAGTGAACTATACGCTATAAAAGAAGCATTCTCGTATATAACAGAGTCTAAGGGTCAGTCATTCATAATCTTTTCAGATTCCAAATCGGCCCTAATGCGAAATCAAAATCTTTATACAGACAACCAACTTACTCAAAATGTTCAAATTTCCTATAATCAGGCCTTAGAACAAGGAAAACAAGTGATCCTTTGTCGGTTTCCTTCTCATCAACAAATTCCCGGTAGCGAGAAAGCAGACGAGGCAGCCAAGACTGCTCTTCGGAAACCTGTGTGTAACACTGACATTCCAGTGCACCATTCAGACTTCTCCATTTACATCCGTACTAAAATCAACAATGTCTGGAAAACTCAATGGTCTCAACATCAAGGAACTAAACTACACTCAGTAAGAGGATATTCCATTGCACTTCGCTGTTTTAAAAACCTAAACAGGAAACATCAAACCATTATCACTCGTCTGAGAATTGGCCACACAGCAATGACTCATGCCTACTTGATCACCAGAGATGCCCAACCTCAGTGTACAGCTTGCAATACTCCACTGTCAGTGTCTCACATACTTTCAGAATGCCACCGTTATGATCCCCAGAGGAAAAAGTACACAATCAATTACTGGTGACATAAAAGTAGTAAATAATGAAACCATGTATAAAAATGTTGTTGTGTTCCTAAAAGCTATCAATATCTACAGTTTAATCTAAAATTGTAATATACATTAACACAGCTTTTATTTACTTTCGTTCACAAAAATGTAAGAAATATATTACAGAACATAAAAATGAAATATATCTGTACAGTTTAATATTACCCCATATTAACTTCATCAGATGTAATTTTGTATTCATTGTTACCTGTTAATTAGCACAATTTGTATTATATTCCAATGTATCTTTATTATCCTGTAATAATTATTGTTATCACAATGTATCAGTGTTTCAGTCCCGATAAGACTCTTGCGAGTCAAAGCGACTAAAAATAAATATTAATAAAAAATATATATCGTATATCAAGGATATATACATCACAAAAGATATGTATATCTTGAATTTTCTGGGAGTAGCCTCTGAAAACCTCTTTATTCTAGATGAATTTTGTTGAATTTTGCACAACTGGTAAACTGTAAGAGATAGACGACAACTTACTACAAAAAACATTTAGATCTCATTAAAACACTCTTTATTTAATTTATTTTTTCTTGTATGGGTAACCGTTTTTGAGATATCCTTTTTTATGGTTTTAATTTTAAACTACCTAAATTTTCTCAAACAGCACCATGGAAAGCGAACCAATCTCAATTGCTTCATACAGCGATCAGCTTTTGAAAGATTTGACTATCCCTTTAGTGTAATGTATCCCCTTATCTTAACCTTCTGCTTACTATTTTTAAAATAAAAATACTGGATTCAAGGAGCCTGAAAGAATTAAAATAAAACATCTGTTTTAATTTAAAAGATGTCTGTAGCATTTTAAAATATATCTCTGATATGCTGAAATCCAATTGAAAGCGAGTTTCCAACCGGACGGTTATTGCAGCAAGGATTACAAAGTCAACTGCCCATGGCATTACCCTATTTATCAAGTCATGCGGCAAGCGATTAATTTCATTTCATCTGACCTAGCCCCCACTCCCATTCATACTTGGTAATTTCCAAAACGTTATATCATGGCGCTGTCTAGATCTCCCAAGTTGCCTCTAACATGATCTATGGAAATTGCTATACGTGATCTACTGAAGCTACAAAATAAGTACTTACTGCTGTGCCTAGAGAGAGCAGTTGGCGGAAGTCCAGGTTACCACCAAAACGGCATAGTTTAATATCTGTTTGATGCTCTTCTCGTTATAGGGAAAAAATATTATATATTTTATTCACATGACTTTCTCTACCTGTTAAAGGTTAGAGCATATTAAGTCGGGAGACACATAGGCAACTGCGACCAAGTACAGCCCACATCCCCCCAGGAGCAGGGATGAGAAGAGGGGAAACCGCAGGCCAGCATACAAGAGACGACGGAGCTATGCGCACAGACGCACGGAAGTCCCTAACAGTCACTAGATGGCAGCTCTAGCGCGCCACGGAGTCTATACAGAGATGGGAAGGCCGGAAGTATGCCTTAAGACACCTAGCCTCAACCAGCGCAACCAGACGGAAGAGAGTTTCACTTGGAGCAAGCTACCGTGCCATCTGCCTGCAAAGCCTCAAGCCACATCTGCGTCGACCTGAAAGATGAAGAAGGGAAATTAAATGAAAGGATGAAGGGAAAGGGACCGTAGTGGATATACAGCACCCCAGCATTCGCCTAAGGGTCAACCCGGACTTCCCGCATGCCAGAACCAGACGAAACGTCTGAGCCAGCTGACTTGGTCTCTCTACCTTTTCTACAAATAAACTTCTTACAAAATATTATTCTTTATGTACAGTCTCGTGCAAATGAATTGGAACAGAAAAATAACACAACATTCTTCATGCTTTCATGATTTACTAATAAATTACTTACAATTTATATTTCTTAATACTAAGAGTGTCCTTTCTTTTTTATATGTCCTACCACACAATTAGGCATTGATTGCACAAGATTGGAACACACGCTTTTGGGATCATCATTATGAAACCACGCTTGAATTAAAGCTAATATCAAACGTCGTTTGGGAATAGTCAAATTTTGAAGTCTCATTTTGCAAATATCCCACAAGTTTCCTGTTGGTTTAATGTCAGGCGGATTCCCTGTCCATTCAAATACCGAATACTGTTATATTTGAAGAATTTCTTCACTTTCTTAGAACTGTGGCACGGAGCTAAGCTTTGCTGAAAATCTCTGTCACCTTCCGGAAACCTCACGAATAACTCTCACCAATACTGTGACGTATTGATCAATTTTCATTATACTTTCAATTGGAATTAAAGGTCCTAGTCGTTCATAGGTCAAACAGCCCCCAAATGTTT
Organism: Hymenopus coronatus; assembly: GCA_030762935.1. NCBI lineage: Eukaryota > Metazoa > Arthropoda > Insecta > Mantodea > Hymenopodidae > Hymenopus > Hymenopus coronatus. The sequence goes on along the minus strand of CM060896.1, from coordinate 32,615,740 downwards.
TATTCTCAGTGTGTTTTACAGTTATTGAAAATGTGAATTTGCAGGTTCATTATTTGCTTAGTGCGCATACTGAACCCTAGAAATCCTTCAAACATAACAATGTGCATGTTCTTGAATGACCAAGGAATTCACCTGGCATTAACACCATAGAAAATTTGACTATTTGCAAAAACAAACTTGCAAAATTTGACTGTTCCACAAAAGAACGATTCATAGTGTGGTTTCCTGATAATGGTCTCATTATGTTTCATGTTAATGATGTGTGATCAATTTTGTGGAGGTAATGCCTAATTGCCTAATGGAACTTATAAAAGAAAGGAAGATATATTGAATAAAAAGAAATCTCGATTAGAAGCGGTTATGATTAAATTCATGAAAGCATTAAATTGTTTTGTTATTGTTTTGTTCCGATTAATTCGCACAGGACTGTACTTCATGCAAATTAAGATAAACATTAGCAGCACTTGCTTTATCACGTAGCACCTTATGAGTAAAAGGGCAATAAAGGGAATATATTGCGCTAAAACCATGGTAAAAATCTCTGAAAATTTGATTGCTATATGATTGAAATTCTGTTATCTTTGCATGGCGACGAGTAAAACAAAAGAAAAATGAATGAGACATTGAGAAAAGATTAAGTATTTAAAATTGAAACCAATAAGGAATATCCAGGAAATGGTTCAATTCACAAATAAAATATTCGACATAAGTTTTTTGTTTTAACAAAATTTACTTTTTTGTGTAGTAAGTTTTTGTCTCTTGCCATTTATCAGTGATGCAAAAGTCATTCAGAATAATGAGGTCCTCAGAGGATATCCAAAAATTTCAAGATATACATTTTATTTGTCATTTTCATCTTTAATAAAAATGGCCAGAGCCTGTTTTGAGAAAATAAAAATGTTCGAAACATTTTTCTATGTACTTTTCCATGTTTGAGATGGGAGATTTTCCTGAAAATTTTCGTGTCACATTCTTGGAAAATGCTTAGCTTAATTATAATGTTTGATACTTAACAAATTTTTGTTTTGAGACACACACGGACATGTTTCAAAAAATGTTTTTTTTTTATTCAGGGGATCTCAAAATATGTATTTCCGATCAAATCTCGGTATCGAATTTTTGGGTGGAATACAATTCCATCTATTCACTATATATATTGTATATACGTGCTAAAGAAAGTGAAACTTTGTATTTAAATTAAACATTTTCCAAAGATGTACATGAAGACTTTAAGGAAAATCTCCCATCTCTGACTATACTATACATTCACAGATTTTTCGAAATTGTTTGTTTTCTCAAAAAGGTTCTAACGATTTTAATTGCTTTACCATATGCTTGTCATAATTTCATTCTGCGTCCTGGAAGACCTTTGTATAACTGGTAAACTGTAAGAGACGGGCAAAGGCTTACATCATAAAAATGTAGATCTTGTTAAAACACACAATTTATGTCGTATACTTTTTTGTTGTAGAGCCAACCATTTCGGAGATATTCCATATATGGTTTCATTTTCAAAATACTTATACATTTCCCAAACAGGAAGTGGTTCCTGTGTCTTTGTTTTACTTCTGGCTATGCAAAGAAGTGGAATTCAATGAAAATCCTATAGCGACACTTATTTAATATTCGTTTATCGCTTCAGCCTGGTGTATTTCTTTAGTTTCATTCTACTTAAAAGAAACCATGTAATACAACCATTCTGCTAATATTTACCTCAATTATCTTGAAGTAGTAAGCAGAAGACTTCTGTGTAAGAAATTTGTTTGCAGAACAGATAGAGAAAGTAATGTGAGTGGAACACATCAGATTTTTGTTTGTTTTTTTGTGGATTTAACCCTTTCCAATATAGTCCTTGTTATTGGTTAAAGTTTTCTTAAACTTGAGGTCATCATTCCTTTCAATCGTCTTTTGTTTTTCTTCTGGTCACACAGAAAACTGAATTTCAATTGTTTTACATTGCGACCAGCTTTAAAAACATCTGACTAACGCTTTAGCCTAGTGTAGTCCCCTATTTCCCTTATACTTAAAAGGAAACAAGTAATATTTCAATTTCTGATAATGTTTATCTTGGTTAGAATGATGTAGATAAAAGAATACCTTTTATAAGAATAGTTTGCAGAAAAAGTAGACAAATCTATGAATGGAACACATAATATTTTTTCTTTGAGGAAAAATACTGGGGGAACAAATGAAAAGTTGCTGCTCTTCGCTACATGATAAGTTAGCTTTAGTGTGGCTTTGCGCGCAGATATAGGATTTGCAGGTACTATAGGTTACTAAAAACAAATATGGCTGATGCCACATGTCAGGATAGTGAATGTTCTACCAAGTGATTAAAATATGACAGCAGAGAATCCATCAGAAATACGAGGCAGCATTTCTGTCTCCTGATAGCATTATTGCCATTGTATAATGTATTTTTCAGTACATGATAACCCTGCCCATTCCTCTGCCAAAGACGAGGACTTTAAAGTTATGGATTACGAGGTTTGCGGCTGGAAACCAACCCTCGCAGTTGCCAAGTCTTCCATTTACTGGCCCCATAACATGTTGTGTAGTAAGTTACTGGTTTGGACATCTACTAAAACGAAACACGGAACTGAACTGCCTACAGTGATTTCACTACGTTGCTTCTCGCCTCTAGTAGTAGGTCGCCTTTTGTTTGCTAATGGTTATTGCCCAGTGGAAGGGGGCTACGATCCTGTTTGAGGGCTGTCATATTTTGGAGAAAACATTACTTCAGATCATTTTTATATTATAATTGAAAAGAAGTAATCGGAATGAGTTTGTCCATCACTTTCCTTCTCCGCCAGAATCGTCGATAACTTATAAATAACCTAGATACATTTTAAATGTTAAAATAAGCACTGCAGTATACTATGGACACAATTTGTATGATGTGCGAATGCTATCCAACATTACAAATTACTGCAAAAAGTATGAAGACCATACAAGAAAATAAATGATCTGAATTCCAAGCAGGTTTCGTGAAAAATAAGAGAACGACGGATAACGCTTTCATAATAATTAAGGGAGGGAGGTTATACATGCTGTTTGTCGGTTTTGAAAAGGGTTTGATACAATTAACTGCAACACGCCATGGTCAAAATTGAACAGAATAGAGGTAAGTAACAAGTTTATAAAAGCACTGTAAAACTTATACTATGACTGTATTAAGATTACACAGGATAGGAGGACCTGAACAAAATAAGTTTTAGACAAGGGTGTAAGTTAAGTCCCATGCAGTTTAACTTATTCATTAATTGCATACTAGAAGGAGACTACATGCACATGCCCACAATTGAAAATGCAGAGATTTCAAGGACTTCCATTTGCAGATAACTTAGTAGTGGGATCAATACTAACATTGGACTGGCAAAATCAATTTAAGCAATATCGAAATTCGGTAAGGACTGGTGACTAAGAATAATACCTGGAAATCAAAAAGCAAGGTATTTAAGAATGGAAGCAAACAACTTAATAATGAAAACTGGTATTGGGAAGGGATACAAACTGAGGTAGTTAAATTGACTATTTGGGTATTACGCTTAGTGCAAATGGAGGGTGGAGGGAGCAGAAAAATAAAGGTTTAGCAAAAGGAAGATTGGTTTTGAAAACTATTAGGTTTCAAATAAAGTGGTTGAAGAAAATATATGTGGCAGTAGTAAATGATGTTTGGAGTAGAAATATGAGGCATTGGGATGGCTAAATATATATTTGAAACACAAAAATTTTTGTAAATAAATTTTGGTTCTACCGAAAAGTTCACAAGATGGATTACACAAGCTGAACTAGGCAGGAAAAATAAGGACCCTGAAATATTGGTTTAGAATTAAGAATTTAGAAGAATAGCAATAGCATTTTGAAACATTGTCAAGAGACACAAGAAAAAGTGAGGAAAAGAAAGAACTGAGCTAATAATAGATTTAACGAGATAATGGAAAAAATCGGCCTGGATAAAGGGAGCAAGGAAAGTGATTTTTGGAAAGAAGCTAAACAAATAATTACTGATATGAAAATTCAGGAGCTATTGGGTAATTTCAACAACAAGTCATTGAGGGTGCAGGGAGCTAAATAAAATATGAGTAGAGAGAATTAAATAGATAAAGGTGACAAGTGGAGGAGAGAAGGATCTGCATGGGTCCGGACTGGGGTAGAGGAATTGAAAATTTCAAGGGGTGGTTTAAATATAGGGAATGCCTGATATGTGGAATGCAAGACAACTATTGGCATGCAAGTCAGTCTGACTGCGACTAGCGCTGTGTTGCGCGTAATCGAACAGCGTTTAGGAACGTCAAATAGATTGTTCTGTGTGAGTCTATAGTTATATAAGGAAAGAATCTCTAATGATGGAGGCAATACGCCGGCAAAATACCTTGCAAATCTCATTTCCAGGAGCTAAACGTCGAACGAGCGCGATGGAAGTGCATGACTGGATTCACGACTACATGAAAATACCACCTGATCAGGTAGATACACTACAGTTTCATTCTAGAGAAAAATCAGTTTTTATAAAATTTATATCTGTAACACACTATGAAAGATATTTACAGCAATTTCAAGAGGCGGCAAAGTTTAGTTATGAGAATGGTAAAATACTAACGGTTAATATTCGGCCAGCTGACTGCCGCATTGTAAATGTCCGAGTTTTCAATTTAGTGCCTGAGATCACTCACACGTTTTTGGAACAGAAACTTTCACAATATGGGAAAATACTGGAGGTTCAAGAAGAACAATGGAACGCAGGTTATAAGTACCCCGTCAAGTCTGGTGTTCGTTCTGTAAGAATGGAATTAAAAAAGGAAATTCCATCTACGGTAATAGTGCGTGCGTTTCCTGTTGGTGTGACCTATCTAGGACAACCGCAATCTTGCTATGTGTGTGGGGAAGCTTCTCATTTTCGCTCACACTGTCCATACAAAAAATCTGTACTGCCTGTCTCTGTTTCGCGCAGGGCTGTGTTACTCAGCAATGTAGTGAGATGGATTCCGACGAACCTGTGCCGGTTAGGAGAGAACGCCCGCTGTCTGTTAGTGAGGAGGAGGGCACCGAAGAAACGGAGTCTAACATCGCGTGGGAGACCGCGAGAGACCCTCGACTCAGGAAGCACTTGCCTTCTCGGTCTGGAAGCCTACCGAAAAAGTTTCCACGGATATCAGGAACATATATTCATGCCGTTGAAAACGACTAGATACATCTTGGACGGTGACCTGCTCTGGTTTACTTCTGGCCTTGTTTTAATGGTTGTCTTACGTACCTTTGCCACTGTTAACATCAACTCCCTACGCTGCATTGCCAAACAGGCTCTTTTACGTGATTTTGTGCGGACTCATGTTTTAGATATAGTTTTCCTCCAAGAAGTTAATATAACCGACTTTGGCTTTATGGGTCCACAGTACAGTTGTGTGCTGAATGTTGGAGAACATATGCGTGGTACTGCTATTTTGTACAGAGAAGGTTTGACGTTTGCCGAGATAGAGATGCATCCTAGTGGTCGTGTTATAAGTGCTAGAATGGACAACATGCTGCTACTTAACCTATACCTGCCTTCAGGGAGTGATAGGCGCCATGAGCGAGAAGAATTTATAACAAACATTCTACCCTATTATTTGAGATAGAATTATGCCCTGCTTTTAGTAGGTGGCGACTTCAATTGCGTGCTACATGCTAAGGATCAGCGTCCTGGTTATAACATGTCTTTGGTATTGGATCAGCTGGTAACCGGGCTACGTCTTTGTGATGTTTGGGAACATATGAATGCTACGTCCGTAGAATTTACTTACTGTCGAGCGAACTGTGCCTCAAGGATAGATCGTTTCTATTTAAGCGCTCAGTTCAACTCTCTGATTCACACAGTGCAAGTTTTACCTGTTGCCTTTACTGACCACGATGCTGTCAAACTGCAATTAATCGCTGAGAGTCGCATTCCGCTATATGGCAGAGGTTATTGGAAATTAAACGAAAGTTTGTTACATGACAACATTATTGCTGCTGATTTCGCCAAGTTGTGGCAAAGTCTTCAGGATAACACTCGACGCTCCCTGCTGTCGGTGGTGGAGAAATGGCGACGTATATTTAAGCCTGGTATTACGACCTTCTTCAAGACCAAAGGTCGTGAGAGGGCATTTGAACGACGTCACACCTTCGACTTTTACCAAGAAACATTAATGGGTCTTCTCTCTAGACAACAGAGTGGTCAGGACGTATCCCATCGCCTTCAAGCTGTGAAGCGGAAGCTCGTTGAAATACAGCAACATGTTTTGGCGGGAACTATGACCCGTTCGCGAACTCATGACTCCGTCGTGGCACAGGAGAAAGCTTCTTTGTTTCATACCATTAAGGAGAAGTGTGCTGGTAGTGGTCGTTACATCCATGCTCTTCTGACATCGGAAGGCACCAAGGTCACCTCTGTGCCTCAAATCCTACAGACTATCCATACATCTTATAGCACCATGTTTGACACCAATCACCTACACAATGACGCTATGGAGGAGCTCTTCCAATATGTTGACACCGGTATAACTGTCGAGGAACAGCGTTCCTTGGAGCAGCAATATTCTGCACACCATTAATTCCGCTAGCCTTCATTCCTGCCCAGGAGAAGACGGCCTGACATATTCATTCTACAAGACCTTTTGGAGTATAATCAAAGCATAAGTTGTAGAGTTGGTAAATAAGATCCTTATTGGATCGAACTGTTGTCCTGGATTCGCAGATGGCATCGTCACCTTAATCCCAAACAAAAGGTCTCCAATGAGTGTCTGGGACTATAGACCCATAACACTTTTAAACACCGACTACAAAATTGTGATGACTTGCATCCAGATTAATGATTATTCTACCTACAATTGTAACCTCCGGACAAACATGTGGCATCCCGGGCAGGACCATAAGTGACAACCTTCTGGTCCTCCGAGATACAATTCTCCATTATGAACGGAATCCGTCGGAGGCTGCTGCGTTGGTCAGTCTGGATTTTGATAAAGCCTTTGATAGAGTTGGCCATGCTTATATGTTTAAAGTGCTTCAGAAATTCAAACTTCCACCGTTGCTAATATCTGCAATCAGAACCGTCTACAGTGAGATGACTTCGAAGGTGCAAGTCAATGGTTACTTCAGTAAGCCTATAAAGCTTACTAACTATGTACGCCAGGGTTGTCCACTATCAATGATTCTCTTCTCTCTTTCTTTAGAACCCTTTCTTCGCTATCTTCAGGCTAAGATGACTGGGACTGTCACTCCAGCTCGATTATTTTGTGTCAGGGCTTATGCTGATGACGTCATGCTGCTCATCCGTAGGCGTGATGCCTTACCCTTGGTACATACCGCCATCACACTTTATGAGGCAGCTTCTAATGCCAAAATGAACACCGCGAAGTCGCAACTGCTCCCTCTTGGATCGTGGCCGACTGATAACACATTTCTCGATATCCCGATACAATATAGTGTCAAGATTCTCGGCATCATCTTCTCCAAGCCTTTTACATCGATGATTGCTCGCAACAAAATAAATTTGATTCGGCTGAATACCACTACACATCTTGGTCGGAACTTGAACCTTCTACAGAAAGTGTGGCACATCAATCAGTTTGTTTTGGCAAAATTATGGTATATGGCGCAGATACCACCCATGCCTGAAAAACACGTCTCCCGAATTGAGTGACTTATTGGATACTATCTATGGAGAACACAACCCTTTCGTGTAGTTAAAACCCAATTGTGGCGAAAACGTAACGAAGGCGGCTTAGGTTTAATTGCAGTGGGACCTAAGAGTAAAGCGCTTCTTGTTAAATCTATTATACTTGCCACTAGGGGATATGGAGAGGAACAAGAAATAGCATTTTGGGAACCCTTCAAGAATTCTCTTGGAACTCCAGTTCGGGCTGTTCCTGCGGGTTTTAAGAGAGCACTCCATATTTTGGATGACATTGATGTCGATGTCCTACCTCAGCAACATAGAGGACTATGAACTGAGCTCTACAAGCTTTTCCTACAGTGGCTGCTTGCACCAATTCATGTGGTGGATAGGATGCCCAACAGACCCTGGTGTCAGGTATGGCGGAACATCCATTTGCGCAACATATCTACGGAGTGGACTTCATGCGCATATTTGGTCATCAATGATGTTGTGGCTACAGAGGATAAAAAATTCCGATACAACATGGTGAGGACCCCCACATGCAACATTTGCGGTGTGCGGGATACTCTACGCCATCGTTTTGTTACCTGCACAACAGCACGACAGATCTGGCACTGGGTTGTTTCGCAATTGCACCGTCTTGCTCCTTCGCAAAAGCCCAACGATTATGCTCGTACATTACTACAACTAGAGACTCGAAGTACTACGGACCGCTTCGCACAGGTGTGGCTCGCTCTAGGCTTTCAGCATTATATGCTGTCTGAAACGCATCCCAGCGTCCACGGTTTACGATGTCATCTTAGAGCAGCAAGAGAAGATCTGCAAAAACATAGGCGTCTTTCACTGCAGTCGGCAACAGCTTTTGCGTTGCTCATTCTATAGCGATTACAAAACCTTCTCATTTTGTTACCATCTTCCTGCACATGTTTAATTTAAACGCACAGACAACATAGTTCATAACTATATATAAAAACATATTGTGAACTGATATACTGTGTTTATAATATAACTTATACCTTTTGTAATTAACAAAATGAATAAATAAATTTAAAAAAATTCTGGAATGTGAAGAAACTAAAGAAATGATAAAAAAGCTTCGAATGGAGAAGTGGGCTAGTTTACGTATATATATATATATATATATATATATATATATATATATATATATATATAAAGGAGGAACAATTGGTGAATATGAAAGCTAGGCACGAAATCTTAGAGTTTGGAGATTATCTTGACAAGATAAAAAGAAAATAAATAAAAATGAGGATCTAGATCGACTATAAACCAAATTTAATATGTATAGAAATTGAGGTCATCTCTAGAGGTAAGTTAGTGTGATAGCTGACTTAAACAGGGTTGAAAATACTCGGGGCACTTGCTTAAACAGCAAGTTGGGCGTCACTAGTATTTAGTATTGTTGTATTTTCTTTACATGGCAAGTGATTGTAAAATAGTATTATAGAACTTATTGCATTATTAAGTAGAAATAAAATCAAACCAATGAATAGCAGCGTTACGTTTTAATATTATATCGGAATACTTGCCTAAACCAAACAATTATATTTTCTTGGTTTTCTTCTGCGCAGATTTTCTTCCTCTAAAAATAAAACCCCACAGAAGCACACAACATGGCGGCTCCGTGTCAGAGTGCTTAACGATATGTGGGAAAAATATTAGACGAAGAGAAAGAACACTGACCCACCTATAGATATATTTCAAATATAGCTATAATCGGTGCATAATTTAATATACTTTATACGGAGAATCTCGCAAATTTAAGTAGTTTTGAGAAATTTACATGCAAGGATTTATGTTTAAGAATTTAATGAAAAAAATTCACACAACTCAAAATGTGTGGAGGCCAGTATAAAAGTTAAGCTAGTTTAAAAGAGGACTGCCACAAAACCTAACGTGTCTCAACTGTGCATCAACTATTCCTATGCTTGATTCGATGTATAGGTGGGCCTCTATAGAGGGGCCAAGAAAGAAATGGAGTTTTATTTATGAACGATCTTTAACTGCTATGGTTCTCAGCGTCCCATTGTATATTGGTGAAAGACCAATTAATTTTATTCAGTTGCTTCTTTATCAGGCTTGAGGTTCTTTTACAGACCGTAAATTTATGACACGGGACCAACGGCTTTACCTCTCTTCTGAAGGAAACCATGCTAAGGATTTTTACGCCCGAAAAAATCCATCGTCTTCAGCCGGGTTTGAACCCTCGACCTTGTGAGGCTAGCGTGGTAATCAATATACCATGGAGGGAGACGAGGGGCTAAAAGGGTTGAAATATAACCCCATCTTAATTGCAGAAATACACACAATTGTTTTCCTTTGGTAAATGCAAATTCAACACTTTGAATTTGGCATGTATTATAGAAACATTAATTACTATTTGTATATTTTTGGAAATTCAAAAACTTAAAGTGTTCTACTACTGACCGCATTTCAGTCATTGTAAGGTATTGTTTAAAATAAAGTTTACGATTAGACAAGTTTGTTACCATTGAGAAACAGGCACATGGTCTCCCAAAATAACTTTGGAAGTTAAGAGCAAAAGCCACTGAATGATTAAGTTTGTTCCTATATTCCACTTCTAATGGTAATGTTATTTAAATAAAAACAATTATTTCCTTCTGCTGTTTTGCAGTCCATTACATACATATTTATTTTTTTATATATCGGGTATATTCGACTAAAACCTCGATTCAAAGATCCTTATTACTTTCTCTAGCACGTAGATAGAGAAGGTATTGTATTAAAATCTCTTCTGAGATTTCACCGGAAATACACGTTTTGAGATCTCTTAAACTGCAAAAAATATTTTTTTAGAAAATCTCCGTGTGATGTGTGTGTGCGTGTGTGTGTGTGTGTGTCTATGAGCAGCACAACTCAAAAACGAAGAGTACGTTAAATACTCAACTTAGTATTTAAATTCAGTACTTCAGTGGATAAGACACATCCAATTTTTTGGAACCATAATTTTAAAGAAAATACCAGCACTTCCAATACCCTTTACATGAAACACTTTTTTGAAAATTTTGATTTTCTCAAAAATGACTTCAAAGATTTTGATTAAAATGTTTAAATGTTTAAGATATTTTTGTGACCAACGAAATGTATATAGCAAATTCTCGGGGAATAGCCTCTCAACACTTTATGGATGACTTTTGTATAGCTTTTGTATAATTGATAAATCGTAAGAAAAAGACAACAGATTACTACACAAAAATGTATATCTCATTAAAACATTCAATATATAATATATATTTTCTGTAGTGTTAACTTTTCCAAGATATTGTGTTATTCGACTCAATTTTAGCTCTTAAACTTTTCTCAAACAGGAAGTCATCTTTTTATCCGTCTCTCCTAAGCAAAGAGAACCGAATTTCAATTGTTTCACATAGCTACCGACTTTTAAACGGTTTGGCTATCGCTTTTGCCTAGATCATTCTCTTATTTCCCTGCTACTTACAAAGAAATAAGTAATAGGATCAATTATTGTGCTAATGTTTATCTCGATTAGTATGATGTAGATAAAAGAATAATCCTTTATAAGAATTTTTTTTATGGAACAGCTAGAGAAAGTCATGTGAATGGAACACATCAGATTTTTACTTTGTCTGCATAACGAAAAGTCAACAAAATACCAAACTGGTATTTAAATTTAGTATCCTCCAAGGATGCCACATGAAGATTTTGAGAAAAATCCTTCCACCACAAGCTATCCTTTACATGAAAAAAAGCGAAAATTTTCATTTGCTCAAAAAGCCCTCTAACTATTTTGATTTAAATACTGTAAATTAAATGTACATGACAAATAAAATGTATATCTAGAATTTTCAGAAAATAGCCTCTGAAGACCTCTTTATTCTGAATGAATTTTGCTGAATTTTGCATAATTAGTAAACCGTAAGAGATAGGCAAAAGCTTACTACAAAGAAAATAAAAAATAAAAATAAAAAATGTGGATCTCGCTAAAACACACAGTTCAAGGTATAAGCGTGGACTTCATATAAATATGGAACAACCGTTCTGGTGAGAATGGTATTGGTCACTACTTAATACCATATGCTGCGTTGTAGAGTAGTGAGAACTGGGTGGTGCAAATTGGGCGCCAATTATACAGCTTGGCTTGCAGTCCTTGGAGTCGGCAACTGGCCCAAAAAAGCCGTATAAATAGCGCGGGTGGATGACGGTCCATTATATAGATCGGTAGGGCAGTAAACGGCTAGTTCCGGGAACTTTTTCAATTGCGGTGCATGCAGTGACAGGCGTCGAAGATCTGGGTTCCGTATCCGATGTGTCGGTGATATTGATGTGAGAAAGTCACACCTATAGGGATCGCCGTTGTACTGCAGGTGTGTCCAATTAGATTCAATTAGGTGCGGGTCAATAGCATTGAGACAACCACCAAAGAGAAGGAGTGCTAATTGCTGCCGGATATCTGTAATAGATGACCCTTTCAAATAAACCAACCTGTGCAGGATTTCTGTTTACTCTAACTCTGTGAGGAAGAGCTAAGATACTAAGAATGAGACAAGGCATAGGTGTTCACAAAGTGGATGCGTTAAGATCTAAGGAGCGGTACCGCTGGCCGATAAAAGATTGCGGATATTACACGATACGATCCCAATTGTGCTGAATAGTGTCAGGAATAGTAGGAAGGCATGTCAAACCCAACGGACAACGGTAGCCAGGTTGGTGTATCCGGTGATGTGTGACCAAGCATCATTGTTTTGGTCTTGTGAAAGTTATAACTGCTCCAGAATTCTGACAATACTCCTCAAGAACTATACAAATATCTTGTAGCAGAGGTAACTTAGAAACAACAATAAACACATCTTCAGCAAAGACACGTAGGGTCAGAGAGAGCACATTTCTGCAAGCGACGTAGAAGAGGCTCAATGGAGAGCACAAAAAGATGCATTGCCAAAGCACAACCCTGTTTCACAGATTCTCGAATGGGGAATGCTGGATTGAAATAACCGTTAACTAAAACCGTTGTAGTGGCAGGTAAAAGAAGGTGGTGTAAAAGCCGAGAGCAGACAATAGGTATGGTATATTCAGCCATAGTGTTAAAAAGGTAAGCATAACGACACGATCAAATGCATGATCAAAATCAAGGGAGATGAGCAATTTACCAACTCCTGAGAGGTGAGCGTCACTAACAGAATCGCACAGGCACATAAAACGTGTAGCATATTTCCATCACGCCTAATAGATTGCTGAATAGGTGCAAGAATGTATGCCACTTACGACATTTAACTTGTAGTCAAAGTTTAGCATAGTTAGAGGTCGATAATCGTTACATTCATGGGGTGCACACACTTGGAAAGTAGAACTATAATTTCATGGAGAAAACTAGATGGAAAAGTGGAGTTACGCAACATCTGATTAAAAATATGAAGCATCGAGTCCTTCAGTAAGTTCCAAAAGGTCACGTAGAATCCACCGCTAAGCTATCCATTCCCGGGGACTTATTGGGTGGACAATTAACCAGAGCCACGTTTAATTCAGACAGAGAGAACGGGACTGGCGAAGAAGTTGTGTTCCCAATAGAGGTGTTAACGCCAACTGAGGATGGGTGAGAACATCCAGAGAAAATCTGCTGAAAGTAATCGTGAAGAACGTTGCGAATTCTAGACGGATTACTAACAATGGTGCCGGAGCTATCGCGGATGCGGTGAACGACTTGCGCTTCGTGTGTTGATGTTCCTAAATGTAATGATAAAGAGAGAGCTGTTCACTGGGTAGTATAGCAGGGGATCGTATCTGGGTGGCTCAAAATTCCTCCAAATGCAATCTGAGAAGCCGAGCTTTTATGCGGTGAATCTCGGTGCTCTGTCAAACACTAACTGTCTAACGGTGGTATAACTCCTGCAGTTACCTATACACATATTGCTCATACTGTTGCTGTCTGCGACGCATATCATTGGAAATGCGCTTGAAGAATGTCAAAATTTTAGTTTCGATCATAGCCCATCAGTTCAGTTTAGATGGATAAAATCTTTGTTGGTACTTCCAGCAACGCCATCGCTCTTCAAAAAAGAGCATAAATCTCCGGTTCATGTAAGAGCCGAGCATTCAGTTTTCAATAGCAACGGCTGGCGAAGCAGCAGACATCTGAATCGAGGCTAGAAAACCACAGTTCAGAAAGACAAATGTCAACACTGCTCAAAAGAAGATGCCGATCAATATAAATACGATCAACCGTGTCCCAGTAGAGTGGGGCTGATAAGTGTAGAAGCGGTGGGAGTATCTCCCAAGTATCCTGCAACTGAAGGCAAACTTCTCTAAGGCCGGGCTTGGTAAATAATGTCCAGTATGGCCCTTCGCAAATAAAACCGAGTTTAAGTCACCTCCGATTAAAAGATGAGTGTTGGAGAAGAGGGTAGCGATATCCTCTGCAAAAAAAATTCTGGTGGTCTTCTCGCCTGTTGCTGCCCGATGGATTATATATATCGAGGAAAGTAGTATTCCCATTAACAACAATTATTCCTCGGAAGTTAAGTGTCATGCGCACATTTTTATATTGGAGGTAGTCTTTAATGAGATCTGCCGTTTTGTTTCAATCAATATTGAATTCCGTATTGTAACCAAAACACCCACTCGCACATGGTGAGCTGCTGACCTCCTGCAGAAGAGCAATGTCAACATCCAAAGCGAGGAGAGTCTGTATAAGAAATGTTATGTTACAGTTGTTTAAGGTCAGCACTTTATAGGTATGAGCATAAGCAAAAGATGAGTGTATCTGACAGCAACCATTATGGAAGAACGCACTCGGAGATCTTTTAGGTATTATTTTCAACGTTAGTGCAGTCTTGACCGTAGGCGCACTTATCTGTCACTAGAACAGTGACAGTAGAACGCTGCCGTGATCCACTTGCGACAGCATCAGATGAGTGCCGTAAACGAGGATCTGTCTGCTGGAGATATTACGTTCCAAACTTAGGTGAGTATTCTTTGGAAATCCGAGTCAGCATGTTTGCTAGAGCAGAATTTTACTTTAAGTTTATTCCCTCCAGTTTCAGTGACAGTTTCCAACTCATGGGAGAGAGCAGGAAGCGATGAAGAACTGCGTTGCGAAGTGGAGAGCAGAGGCCACTCATACCGTTACGACAGCAGCAAAGTGGGATTCATAGGTTCAGATGGTAGCGCAGAAGAATCAGAGGGTACAGGTGGAGTGAGAGAGGATTGCAACTCCGAGCCAGTGACGTCAGAGACCTCTGTGTGATCACTATCTGTAGTGAGTAAATCCTGGTCATGCCATTGCTGAAATGAAAAAAGGCGAGGATAAAGATTCAGACGCTAAATCCGAAGAGGGGGCAGAAAAATCGAATGGGGCAGTTTGGTCTAATAGCGGAGGAGCTCCATCTGATAGTTTGAGAGATCCACAGAAAGGGTATCCCTGGTGTGAAATAACTCACTCATTAACGGCACACGAGATGTTGGTGGAACTCTAGCCTTAAACTTCTGGTATGGACAGCGATCGCGAAAGTGCGTGGTTTCACCACAGGTTGGCGACTGTCCAATATACGTGACGTAGGCTTCATGATCAGAATATTCGAAAGGATTGGTTTCAGCAATTCAATCTGGACAGAGCGTATTCCATTACGAGCACGAAAGTTATATCAACGAGACTAGAACTCATCTTCAACTTTGTCTATTTACTGTAGGTTTACAATATGTGTTGAATGGCTTCATGAGGTAGTCACGAGGCAAATTGAAAACTCGTACGTGAGTATAACTCCGCATTGGCATCACTAATGGTGGGTGCTTAGACTTTCACGGCCGGCGTCTATCCAATAAAATGTTGATTCCGGGCTTCTAAGCCGTAGTCCAGTAGATGTATCAACACCTGACGTTTCGCCCGCCATTCCATCCGGCATCCTCAGAGGAAATAGACTTCTGCCAGTAGCTGAAGTGGCTACCGGAAGAAGTATAACACTAATGGTAACAGAGGTCATAGTACCTGCTTGTGCGAGGAAGAGATGAGTGCCCTGGTGAGCGTTAAGCAATTGTTCAAAAGGAATGCGATTGGTCAGCTTAATAAATACCAAGTTATATTTCCCCACAAGCTGGAGCTTATCTAAGTGATCTTCAAAATGCAGTACTTCATCATACCAGCGTTGTGTATCCATCGGCGTGGGCCGTGCTTGGTTCGGTCAAATGCAGCTTTGAGAGTGTTTATCCGGGTTATCTTACTCATGGTTAGAATATATCAAGAGCACCCAAAAAGTATAAATGAATGCACCACTCCAATCTCACAAAGAAAGGAAACTAGAGAAGTCAGCATAATACAGGATTAAACAACCGCAGTAGTAGTAAACACACGTCCGACCACTACCGACTCTCGCTCGGCGACGTGATTTTTAAATCAAGTTAATGTTTAGCAGCTTAGAACATTGCCCCTTACTGTTCGGCAATTTCTCTATCGGGGTTGTACTTTAGCTTGAAGCAGCTTCAGGCGATTTTTACTCTTTCTAGCTCAGATGCACAGTATGCAGAAAAGATATTGAGTTCCACGAGTTCCACCAGAAATTCGATGCGGATATTTCACCAGAAATACCTGTTTTGAGGTTTCCTGAATTCAGAAAAGTCACTGTGTCTGTGTGTATATCTGTCTCTGTGAACAGCACTATTCAAAAACGAAAAGTTGATTGAATACCAAATTGTTATCTTCCAATGGTACGGCACGCAGATTCTCAAGTAAATCTTCTAAACTCAAATGGAAAGAAAATCTTATAATTTGTAACCCTTATAAATGGGCATAAACCTCCCTAAAAATATTAGGTTAATTTCAACACTAAATTTATATTAGATACTTTGATATAAATTATTATTGGTATTATCCATTTCAGAAATACGTATTCTTTATTATTGGATTGAAAGTGCTTTTTCTCGCGGTTAGTCTCACAAGTTATTTTCTCGCGGTAATACAAAGAGGACGGAATTTTAAATCCACCACATAGTGTCCATCTTTTAAAAGATTTGAGTATCGCGGAAGCCTACTGAATTCTCCTTGTACCTACAGCAATATATGTAATAAAACTATTTCAGGAAAGGTGCATCTGATTTAACGTGAATCTAGTACAAAAATAGGCTCTTGTAGGTATACTTTGTAGAAGAGGAATAGAGAAATTCAAAAGATTTTTTTTTTTTTTTTTTTTTTGCATTTGAGGTATAAATTTACATTTTGATGTGGAATTGTTCTTGGGCAACTATGCGATTTGTTTTGATAGATATTTGCTAAAAGTAACTGAAATATTATTATAATCATTACTCGTAGGCAAGTTTAGCAGAATAGTTCTCTGATGCTAACAGTTTCTTCACACTTTGTCACCTATATATGTACTTCATCCTATGTTCATGTAATAAACATACAAAAATAAATGAATATATATATATATATATACGTTGAATAGGTAGAGCCAAACTAAACAATTAAATGCCACAGCTGGTGTTTGAAAACACGGATCGCACAGTTTCCATATGTTTGCTCTAAACATTGAGCTACCATGACTGCATGCCTGGTCTGACATTAAAGCACTATTGCACTAAAATCCTGCAACAAATACTATTGGGATTCTAATTTACCCTACTTTTGTTTTATTGATGTAAATAGCCATTGTTCCATTTAAGAATTGTATGTTTGCTCAAAAATACAGTTTCTAAGTATTATTAAGTATTATTACGATATAAGTACGGTCCAATGCTGTGAAAACCGCTCATCAATATCACTTTCTGTTCCTGAAATATTTGCGGTTCAAAAGTTAGGTAATTCACTCTATATATTGACAGTGTTTAAAAAAATAGCAATATACATGTGTATGTGTAAATGTATATGTATATATTATTAAAATTTATAATTTCTAAAATATAGCTTCTAAAATGAGGTTTACAATGAGGGCAGCCAGATATATTAGCCATAATTCTAAAAACTTTCTTTTGCAGCATTATCTTGAACATAAGAAGTATTATACCAAAGTAAGGTCGCACCAAATTAGTTGGCCGCGCCGTGGCCGAGTGGTTAAACCACTCGCCTCTCACCAGAAGAGATTTGTGGTGGACAAAGCGGTGCAGGGGCGGGTTTTTGCCAAGTGCTCCGATTTCGTCCGCCATCGCATTCCACCTGTGCTCCATTTTATACCATATATCACCAGTGTCATCGTCTGCGGTGCCATAGTATTAAAAGCGGGTGTTAAATACTAAAAAAAAAAAAAAAAAAAAATGAAGTCAGTGGTCTTCCATATTGAAACTAAGCACTTTAACACAATGGGAATATTTTCCTTGAGATGAGTAAGACAAACATTTTAAAATTATATTCAGGGTATTCATTTCATTTGTGATGTAAAACATATAATATAATGTATTTCAATGAAAATGTTTAGACCTATTTTTGTTAAAACAAGTTTTTCCAAAAATTTTTCATCTAAATAGTATTTTGAGGTGGGAAAACTTTCTTGAAAACCTTCGTTTCGTATCCTTGGATGATGCTAAACTTAAATTACAAGTTTGGTATTTAGCGTTGTTTTCGTTTTTGATATGTGCAGACACACACATACACATACACACGGACCTTTTTATAAAAATGCCTTTCTTGGACTCAGCATATATTCGGGTGAAATCTCGACATGGAGTTTTTGGGCGGAATAAAACATCTTCTCTTCCTACTATATGCATAGTATACCTGTTCAGAAAGTAAAAATACATCACGTGGCTCATTTTATTATAACAATGACTCTAGAAAATACAAATTATTATTTAAATAACTTCGACAGCTAGCATTTTGATATGGTGCAAAAATATCACTGTTACTGTGTATAACTGCTGTACATTTCAATAAGATACGAGGGGCGTTCAATAAGTGCTTAGAAAAAGATAAAAAAACAAATTATTTTTGGTACTTTTTATCTTTTAACATAATGTCCTTTTATTTCGATACATTTTACCCAGCGTTTCTCCGATGTTTTGAGCCATCCGAAAGTTAGCTTTTTGGTGCAAAATTGAAAACATTGTGCTTTGTGATATACTTGTGGCCCCTACTATTTCGCGAATTTTGATTCGTCAATCACTCAAAAACCATACGTTGGATTTCGTCAATCATTTCGGAGGAAGTCACTTCTACTGGTTGTCCGGAACGATGTTCATCATTTGTGGATGTACGGCTCCGTTTAAATTCAGTTATCCAATTTAAATTGTTGCAAACGCAGGAGCAGATGTGACATGAACTTCATCCGACTCGGATTTTATCTCTTTCGGTGTTAAGCCTTTTAAACACCGCATGAAACTCGTTTTTCCATCTTTCTAAATAAGCACAACATTGTTGATTCAATTGTCTATTGTAACGAAACCAAGTAATGGATGTAGCTGTAACTTTAATTTCTATCTAGTAATAGATGTCGGTTACTGAATACAAACTTTTTCGAATGCTCCTAGTACCTTACATTCTGCGGATTTTCCAATTTTCACCTTTTTTTTTTTTTTTTTTTTTTGCTGCATTCTCCATTGTATAGCGCAATACTACATGTGTAGTGAGTTAATTTAATTATATTTTCATTTTCATACTTGTGTAGTCTATAATACACTTTATGTTTTAGTTAGAAATCTAAGCGTTTACAAATTTCTAGAAGTCTTTTAGTATTTTGTCACTAGTTCACTTTTGGTTGTTGATCACTGTCACCTAAGTTAAGAATGTTTGTTTCTAGCGATTTTCTGAAACGGATTAGAGCTTTGTATTCAAAAAATAAGTGGCCTATTGTTTGTACGTTTCTATTGCAGATACAGTTCAAATCCTCGATTATCTTAAACCGTCGTAGATATGCACCGATTTTGCCGTGTCCTGTTAGCGCTATGACGTTATGTCAAATACAAACCTCACAGATGCATTACCTTAACCTTAATGTTGATGATGATGATTCTAAATTTGGCGAAGAAATCTTTTCTTTCTGGCCTTATCCAGATGTAGTGAAGCACGTTTGATTCCCGCCACTGGCGACAGCTAAAATGAAAGCTTGTAACCACGCGCTGTGTATTGGGGACCGGGTTTTTGTTGCCAATAACCTCCCACTTCAGAGAAGGTCGCTCCACTGCGCTTCGTAAATCTAATTTACACCAAACTGTTGAATGAAATAAAAAACGAACCGACAAAAATAACAACACAGCACTGCCATTATTTTGCGGTAGAGCCAATGGTAACGCAAATTATGTCATTTGGAGCGATTGAAAATTTACTTTTTATTACTTTGGTCGGAACTCTCATTATGAACAAATTAACAGAAGCATATGCTATAATAAAATTGTATCGAGGTTGCAGAATATTTAAAACTATCATAATTTGATCCAATTATCGCGTAGTTTGTACAATTTGCATTTAAAATTCACCAATAAAAACACATTTTAATAAATGATAAAACGCTTTTAGTTACAGAAGACAATAACGTACCATGCGTGCTGAATTACAATGCGATGAACTCGGTGCTTTATGCAGCGAGTGGGTAGACAATTTATTGCAACTTCTGCTTTGGGATGAAGGTATGCGAATCGTTTCCACCTAGAGTAATTAGCCCTTTTCATTAATTTCTCTACCATGTAAACACATATAAATAATACGTAAAGAAGGTATTGTATTTCACCAAAAGATTCGATACCGAGATTTCACCGGAAACACGTGTTTTGAGATCATCCGAATGAATAAAGATTTAATTTCTCTAGAGTACTACGTACGTATACAACAGGTAGAGAAAGTTCTGTATTCCAGCCAAAAATTCGATGTCAACTATTAATGGAAACCTGTTTGGAGGTCCCCTGAATCCAAAAAAGGGATTTTTAGAAAAAGTTCTGTATGTGCACGTGCTATTCTGTGAATAGCTAACTCAAAACGAAAAATCCATTACATACCAGCAGTTATTTAGCTTAAGCGTCAAGAATGCAACATGAAGATTTTCAAGAAAATCCCCCTCACCTCAAACTACCTTTTACATAGAAAATATTTCGAAAACATTTATTTTCTCAGAAATAGATAAAGGATTTTGACTAAAGATATTTACATGGAAAATAAAATGTGTATCTTAAATTTCCTGAAATTAGCTTCTGAAGCCCTCTTCACTCTTCAGGACTTCGCATAACTGGTAAACTGTTAGAGACAGAGAAAATTTTACTAAGCAACAAAATGTGGATCTAATTAAAACACACACTTTAAGCCATATATATTTTCTTTGTGAAGTTAACCATATTACTTGTTATCGGTTTAAATTTTAAAATACTTACACTTTCCTCAAACGGGAAGTCGTTATTCGTTTCATATCGTTTTGTTTTACTTCTGGCCATGCAAAGAGAACCGAATTTCTATTTCATCACTTAGAAACCAGCTTTTAAAAGATTTCACTATTTCTTTTTATTTCACTTCTACTTACAAAGAAATAAGTAATAAAACCATTTCTAATGATAATCTGCATTAGCGTAAAGTAAAGAGGATGTACGGTTTTGTAAGAATGGTTTGTTGCAAAATAGGTAGAACAAGTTATGTGAATGACATGTATAAGACTTTTAAGGGAAAAGTCCTGGGTATGTGCGCGCGCATGTGTTTCTATGAACAGTACAATTCAAAAACGAAAAATCAATTAAATATCTAATTTAATATTTATGTAATACTGTTCCCAAGGATGCGACACGAATATTTCCCCTACCCCTTGCTACTCTTTTTATGGAACAGTTTTAGAACATTTTGATTTTCTTAAAAATGGACTTTGATTAAAATGCCTTAAAATGAATTTTCTGAGAATAATCTCTGAAGTCCTCTTCATTCTTGATGACTTTGTCTAACTGTTAAACCGTAAGAGATTGAAATAAAACGAACTACGCAAACAATGTAATCTCGTCAAAACACATAGTTTTTGTTAAAAACATTTTTGTTGGAGTATTTTTTTTTTCCGACATGCGAAAAGTCAGGTAAGAACTGGAGATAGGAGCCAAAATTTAACTTTCTCCATAATCGTAAATTACTGTTTCAGAAAGTATTTTTACAGTGCACTTTGCTTTTATCAAGATCTTTCAAATATAAATGTTTAAATTCACTACATCATGTAGTTCTAGACCTCAGCAGACTTACTCGGTTTTTTCCCCGTCTGTTGAGCAGCTGCTGTAATACATTTTCTAAGCAACACACTTTGTCTCAAATATAAACCCCTACTTCCATCATGTTGCAATCAAACGAGATTTATAATGTATTTAATTATATTTCATTACAGTGAACCCGTTTTAATTCAAATACTTAAGAACGCAATATTTTAAATTGCCACACAAAGAGTGTCAATTTGGCAACTAAATAATACACAAATAGAGATTTTAACATCTTTCAGTAAGCTCATTTGCATCTTGAGACACTTTATTAACTTCAGTTCTCATTGCAAAAAAAAAAGTCTGATGTGTTCCATTCAGAGGGCTTTCCCTACATCTCTGTATCAAACTTTTGATAAACTTATTCTTCTTCTATCTACTTCATGCTAATCGAGTTAAACATTGTTTTCTTCCTTGTAACTAGAAGGGAACTAAGGGAGTTCGTTAGGATAAACAATACTGGAATCTTTTAAAAACTGGTTGCTAAGTGATTGAAATTCATTTCTCTGCATGAAAGGAGATGAAAAATTCCCACATGAGAAAAGTTTAAGTATTTTAAAACTGAAATCAATAATAAGGAATTACTCAGAAATGGTCAACTCCACGAAGAAATGTATATGACACAAATGATGTGTTTAAACAGGATCTGCATTTTTTGAGTACTACAGTTTACCAGTTATGCAAAAATCATGAATGAAGAGTGCTTTAGAGGTTATTCCCAGAAAATTCAAGGTAAACATATAATTCGTCATGTATATATCCTTAAAGTAGAGCATTTTAATCAAAATCGATAGAGCCTTTTTGGAAAAAATCAAATGTTCGATTTTTTTCCTGGTAAAAGATATTTTGGAAGATACTAAATCACATCCTTGGAAGATAATAAACTTAAATACAAAATTTGGTATTTCACCGACTTTTCGTTTTTTGTAGTTATCGTGTTGACAGACACACGGTTACACAAACATGGACTTTTTTCTAAATATGCTTTATTTTTGATGAAGGCATCCCTAATACGTATATTCCAATGAAATATTGGCATCGCATTTTTGGGTGGAGTACATTACGTTTTCAACCTATGTACTATATACTAAGTAGAGAAAGTAACAAGTTATTTATTCATGAATTACAGCACACATTTAAGTTTGTATTACACACAACTTAGTTGGATTCCTCAAGACAGGATCAACACTGGGAGTATTATTCACTTTTAAGTTTCTACAGAGTAATGGAAAACGCTAACAAACACTGGTAAAAGGTCCAAGACGCCCTTGTTTTCAGTACTTATAAACAGGATCATTATGAATCATCGGTATTGAGGGGGGCATTGAACTTTTGCCATGCCTTCTGGGTGATAGTTCTCAAAAAGCTTCTTGCGGAGATGAATGTTTGAAGAATATTTACCTCTACTCTTGGGTGTATTTCAGCCTGTGAGTTCTGATCCCAAGGAATTTGTTTTCTTCATAAGGAACGGCTGACTTTTGTCAAGGAACTGAAGTCCAAGAAATGTTTCCCTTCAATAAAAAAAGCTTTGAAAGATTACGCTTACATGAACGTACCTGCTTATACAAGTCACTGGGTAGTTAATTTTCATCCTCGTGCTCTATTTATGCCCTTCGATGACAGCATGTTTGGAATCGCATGTGTATGCACATTTACTAAAAATTGAGTTGAATTTCACGGATGTTAGGCATTTTCTCTAAAAGAAAGCTGAGCACGGTGCCACAGTGGTGTTTCTGTTCTGTCTTTCACAATAATTAGAATAAACTAATATTTATTTCACAAATTCTGGCAGCTACAAGATGAATTCATGGATACAAGAAGCAATTTCTTTAGCATTCTTCCAGATAATGTGACTCTCACACAAAGCAAGCAGCTTCAGTGCTGACTAAGTTGTGAATCATTAGACCGAATGTCCACCATTCCATTTTATAGAATGAAACATATGTGGTAAGGTAAGGTGTCGGTAGGCACTGTTGCAGATAAAAGGCGAATACAGCCCTCATGTCGCTGATCTGAGCTTTATCACTCCTCGGCAGCTTCTCTTTCCTGCGTTGTCAATCTCTTGCTCTTTCTACCAAAGAGTTGAGTTTCATTTTTAGTGTATAATATTTTTGGGAAATGTCTTGTTTTGGCTTTATGAATGCCAAATCAAGGCCATAAAAGTATTTGAAATATTTTATAGTGAAAAAAGTTTAATATACACTCTTTGCACAAATTATACATCTCTGACAAAGACCATAAGACAGAAATCGCTTAAAAGTTTTCTTTCGGCAATATTGGCTCTCATAGTTAAGAAATGATACCTTTTACAATCTGCAGTTTTTCTCTGCTGTTTTATTAGTAGTTAAAGATTTTCTTCAACTGCAATTATTCCAGTTTGTGAATTTTTCCTCTTACTGGCTTCACGTTCAATAAATTCAGTTGTTGCGCCAAATGTCCTGCAAAAGCATTCTCTGCAGATTTGATTGGGTGTTATCTTTAATAATAAACTCATATTTACAAACGATTTATCTTAACTTCGAACAGTCTTCAATTACACGATGTGTTTTGGGTTTACTGATCGTTATTGATAAAGAAATGTTCCTAATCTTGTTGTCTTGTCAACAATATCTCAGTATTCTTCAAAAATATTTAGCATCCTTTTCCTTAAATCTTTCCAAATATTTCATTTGGTTTTCATTTCATTTCTTTTTTTGTTATGTAGGATTTACCTTTATATATGATTTCCTTCTCTGTTATTGAGGTTTCTCTTTCTCTGAACAACATGACTTGGTTCAAGATTTTCAGACTGCTGTTCACCATTAGTCAGTATGGTGATGTCTTCCATCATGTTCATGATCCGCATCAGTTGCATTACAGCATTCAGACACACCCATACTGTATGTAAAGTTCCGATGTTCTCTTTTTAGTCAGAATTTCTCGCGCTGTCATCGGCATCAAAATCTAAAGATGCAGCCATGTTATTTGGATTATTTGGATCTACTTCACACATATCCATGAAGTGAAATTGCAAAGCCAGGCAAGGAAGCACCTGGAAAGAATATTACAGAAGTTGTGGGAAATAACCATCTCTGAAGGAAGACATTTAATATATAGTTTGTTATCCCGAGCCTGAAAACCCTACAAAGAGTATTTAAAATGCTTAAAAAGACATTTGAGTTAATGCTAATGCAAATATATGATACAATTACTTAAATCAAGGACCGAAGTGGGCAGTTTTAACACACAAATGGGGAATGTGATTTTGATAAACCACAAACATGCTTAATAATGGAATAGAATACTCATGTTATATCTGAATTTCCTCTCTTATTTATTATTATGTCACAATCTAAAGATTCACAAGCATGTATAATTACCGCTATGCACAACAAAACGTTGTACAGTGAGTATTGATTACACTAGCCATTACCATCGTATTTAATTTTATTTTAATATCGGTGAGATACTTCGCAAATGTACCTTGTATGATGCGATTCATGTCGTGAGGGTTATGTAGTTTCACGCATGAATATGAACTATTCAAATATCAGGTAGGTCCGAGCATGCTCGACAACCTAGAAGGAAATCTATGCAAGCGAGGACATTTTACTCATGAAATGTTTCCGTAAAAGTTGTTTTTTATTTTGAAATGTATTTTTAATTTTCATGTCGTTTTACAGATCAACAATTCCTAATTGTAATTCCACCAGAGCAAGTCTACCATAACTCCATAACTGAAACACGAGCCGGCAATGCACCACGCGTTCTTTCCGCTGCATCAATGTGCTTCACTTCTCTTCACACAGTTGCCTTTGGCGTTCAACTGCTTCGACGTCACAAATCGGCACTTGCCAACCGCTACTGTATCCGTATACTTACAAAGATGGTTCATGCAAGTTTATCTCTGTTAACGTAGAGTACTTAGCCAAGTACCAAGTTCTAAAGGAATATTTTGTAAACGAGTGAGTAGAAAAAATAATGTGTTTGCTTCATAGTGTCTTTTGTTTTTCCGATTCAGGGCCAATGAAGCAATCAATGTACAACCTTATGCATACCACATTATTTTATTCATTTTGTCACAAACAGTCAACACACTCTTTAAGGGACACTAGGAGTAAAATTTTGAATAAGTCAAAATATCGAAACTCCTTTTTACTTTCTCTAGAACGGAATTGCAATGTACCTACAAAACATATATAAAAGTTATTGTTCGATACAGAGATATCGTTGTAATGCATATGTAAAAATAATATTAAAAAAGAGCATTTTATTCTGTGTGTGTGTGTTTGCCTGTGGACAGCATAATGAAAAAACAAAATTCGGGTAAATACTAAACTTTGGTTCAGTATCTTCTGTGGATACGAAACAACGATTTTTAGGAACACTTACCATCCTCAACTAGCCTATATATGGAAAATTTTTCGAAAAAATGGTTTTCTCAAAAATGACTTAACGAATATATGTTTAAAATATTTTCATGGCAAATGAAATGTATATCTTGATTTTATTTTGGAATAGCCTCTGAAGAGATAGACAAAAGCTTACTACACAAAAACTTAGTTAAAACACACACATGCCTTTTTTGTAGAGTTGGCCGTTTCCGAGATATTCCTTGATATTGGTTTCAGTTTTATTTACTTAAACTTTTCTCAGGCGGAAAGTCAAAGCTTTCGTTTCATATCTCTTCTGTTTAACTCCCGGGAACACAGAAGAGAACCGTATTGCAATTGTTTCACATAGCGACGAGCTTTTAAAATATTGAGTATCACTAGTATTCACTTATTCCCCTTACTTATAAGGAAATAACTAACAACGCAATTTCTGTTATATGTATCTCGATTAACATAAAGTAGATGAATATACTTTTGCAAGAATATTTTTGTTACAGAATAGGTGGAGAAAGTTACGTGAATGTAACGCATTATATTTTTTATATTAAATGGTTGTTAGAACCTTTGAGCATTCTTAGAAAATTAACATTTGCTTCAGACTTTACAACCATTTAATGTTCGTACACTGAACCTTTTTCCTAGCATACTATTTCCTAAACTATATTTACACACTTTTAAAATATTCCACGGGTCTCAGTTTTTGTTTAAATGCAATTAAAATTTCGCAAATAGTAATATTATATGCACCTTGGCATCCTAACACCAATAGTAATTTATAAACAATATTTTTATGAAATAATGATTAATTTTATAAATTAAATGCCTAATGTTTAAAAATATATCATATTTCAGCTATCAAAGCTATGGAAATATCAACTCTTAAAATCCTTTTTGTGTGGTTCATATCTAACTCCAATTCAGAAAACCGTCATTCATTATTCTGAAAGTTTGAGGCGCATGTAACATTTTGGTATCTTTACGTAATAAGATTTATTAAGCAAAGTATATTTGAATTAAATGTGTTATTCATATTAACATAACGACAATGCAATCAAGTAAAAGTTTCAAAAATGTATCTAAAAATATAGAAATTACACTTCCAGTGTCTTAAATGGTTCAATTCATCTTATTAATCCTGTTAGTGAGTTTCCTATGGGCGCTAATTTCAAATAATACACGTCTGAAATTCCGAAGCAATCGTAATTCAAGGGAGTTTTTTTTTATTCTTGAATCGGCTTACAGCACTTGCGTTTTAGCACCTGTTTCGATGTGCTCACACACAAATGCATTGGTAAAGCGATGACAAGGGCTCACGGAAGCGTGGCCAGACATTGATATGCGTTCATTCAGGGAGACAGACAATAAAGCCATATGCTGCAGCCGCTGTGCCAGACATATAATGGAACCAATTTACTCTCTGTGTAGGGTCGCTAGTAATGTGGTCACCACGAGGTTTAAACTGTATCTATCCCTTCCTAACTTCCTCTTCCTTCAACTTACGACTCACGAGATCTTTCACGCAAGCTAAAGAAAACACTTTTTTCCCTAATGATGTGGTGGGTGCGAGTGCGAATTCATCGTGCAGGTTCAGGATATTTGTGGAATGGTGTGGAGATGTGGGTGCCCTATCGAAGGATATGTTGGCATGGAATATTTCTCAGGTGTGGTTAGATATAAGTGGTTTCCTTTGAGTTCAGGATTGTTATTGAACTCGTTTATTCATTTTCTTCGACATTTTCAGCGGTCGAGCGCACACGCATTCCTCCTAAATTTTCCCCTTTCCAACTGCTCTTTACGCGACCGCGCCTACCATCTCTTATTACTCGTGACCATATTCTGATGCATTCAATAAACACTGTTTCTATCGCGGCCATATCTAGCCCGTTCATTTCCACCGCGGACTCAAATATCACGTCTTAACCCAACGATTCCTCCATTGCAAGTGAATTTGCGTTGCTCGACCAACAAGAAAACTGTATTTATTTGCTTTGTTATGTCCACCCTCGGGCAGTGGGACTTCCAACCTTCTCGGTTCATTGACCTGCTCTTAATGGTACTCTCCTACCTGGATGATTGCCAGCTCGTGGTATACCTATGATTGTACTCTTAGACGTACTTGACAACATTTCTTTCCCTAGTCATTTCCTGGTCATTTTTCTTAATATAATTTATATATTATATTAGATATAATTTATATCTCCCTTTTCGTTACCTTTTAATCCCTTGACACGACATGTACTGTGCAGTTTTCTTGTATAAAATTTGATATTCATTATCAGCATGCCAATAGGGCATTTTCTCCTTCAATTTAAGAAAACTTATAGTAGAAAATAGTTATTTAAGGAGATTTTATTTTGCAGAATATTTATGGAAGCCGTGTATAGGTATAAGGAAGATTAATTTTACTTATGACGTTCTGTTGGTGAAGAAGTCTAACATTATGTTGCCCTTCTTAGCAGGATTATAGACGTGAGCCAGGAATGGTGGTGGTGTTGGTGGTTAGATATATGTGATGCTGCAATATATTGCAATCGCATTCCCGTTAGGCGAATCTCTGTTGCGATAACCTGGCTCATAGGTTACTACTATATAAACATGGATTAAGTGAATGTAGTTTTGTCGTCAACTCGCTTTATAGCGTGATCGCTGAGTTGGCGATCTGGGTTATTATGTCAGACTTCTAATGCTTATAGTTAGTGGAAGCCAACTGCTATTTCCGCTGTGTGATTAATCATAAAAATTGACCCTAATTGATTTTAACGAGACATCAGAAACGTGCTAGACTTAGTCGGTGAGTATTTTGAAAATTATTTTCTCAGACTTTTTTTTTTCAGGTAGGGCTGAGGTGCGGAATTTAAAGATTCCAATAAATCTTTTTTTTTTCCTAACGAATTAATAAATGGTATCCTTCTTCAGGGACGCGATTTTTATGCATTTCCTTTTTTAACAGATTTCACTTTATAAAACAATTAGATTCAATAGTAATAGTTATTAAGTGTTTCTTATTTCATAAAAATATATAATTATACAAACTTATTCTATTCTGGTTTATTAATCAATGTGATTTTCTTACAAGGCGTAAATCAGTTCTTAAAGACGCTCTCAAGCATTAGAAGTCCTTACAAAATTTCTGTGTTGTATCAATAAGATAAACATCTTTTTTATTTTATTTGTAATCTATTGGTTGCTAAATCAGCCACAATAGGTATTTTAAAACAAATCTTAACCTATAATTTAACATATATTAAAGAAAATCTCCCCACACTAAGAGTATATAGAGGCACTGACGCGGAGAGTCAGTGCATGAATAAGAGTAAAACAAAGCAAAAACGAATGCCGACTTCTCGTTTGAGAAAAGTTTTAATACCTATTCGGGAATTTAAACATATAACAAGGACATAACTTTATTTGACAATCATAATTCGTATGTTTTGACAAGGTCTACACTTTCTTATATAGTATGTTTTTGTCTATCCCTTATGGTTTACCAACTATGCAAATGTCAATCAGAATGAAGAGGACTTCAGAGCCTCTCCAGAGAATTCAAGATATAGGTACATTTCATTTGTCATGAAAATGTCTTACATACATGGTATTTTAATCAAAATCATTACATTGAAACATTTTCATTGGAGTGGTATTTTTCTTTAAAAACCTTTCTGTCGAATCCTTGAAAGATGCTGAACTTAAATATAAAGTTTGCCATTTAACGGACGTTTTTTGCAGTTCATAGACATACACTCGGACCTTTTTTTAGAAATAGTTTTGGATTTAGATAACATCAAAACATATTTACTGTGACATTTGGTATATAATTTTAAATGGAATACCTTCTCTACCCTCTAAGAGTATTGCACATGACAGAGAAAGTAAAATATATGGAATAACTAAAAGAGGTTAAGAATGTGTATTATGAGATCTAAAAATAACAACCTACCTTATCCTCATAATTTTGACGGTGTTTCTCAGAACAATCTCCTGGATGAGATGTACCTGTTCCAATATTTCATCCTTATAATTCTGATGGTGTTTCCCAGAACAATCTGCTTTGGATGTGATGTACCAGTTCCAGTATTTCTGTCAGTCAGCAAAGTCATACCGGAAACCACTTTTTGAAAGGCCCTTCACCATCGTCTCCGCAGCCTTCATTACTGCTTCTGATAATGGAAAATGCCTCCCACGAAGATATTTCTTCAGGTTAGGGAATAGAAAAGTCACAGGAGACTAAATCCGGACATTAGTGAGGCTAAGGGATGCACACCGCATTAATGTTTGCAAGATATTCAGTATCAACATTTGCAATATGCGGCCATGCAGCACCCATCATGTTCCACGGACGTGTGGACTTTTGCCCCTGATATGGACTTTCAAAATTTTTATGGCATCCCTGTAGTGTGACCATTGCTTCTGGGCAATGATGCTTAGACGCGGTTGTGCTCCGTTACTAGCCTGCATCATTAGTAGTCGGAAAGCTAGATTGCTATTGCTACGGCCGAGGTTTTCCGGCAATTCTTTCCTTCGGGGTTGACGCTCGGAGTTCGTATGCAGAGGGAGGGGGGGGGGTTCAGTAACCCAGATATTGCCCTAAGGAAAAGTCCCACGGTTATTGATGTGTATGCAGGGGCAACATGCTGATAAATCATTCCATGACTATCAAAATAAGATGGCCATAACTTTCTCAGCAGAAGTAGTCACTTTTGCTTTTTGGGATGCTTATGATAAAGGAGCTCTCCCCAATAAACTTTACTATTTGTTCTCAGGATCAAAGTTATGCATCCATGTTTCATCAGCAATGATTTCCTTTGAAAGAAACTCCGAATACTTCTCTTACTTCAACTACATGTGTACCCGCACGCGGATATCCTTCTTTTCGGGAATCAGCAGTCTGGAACCTAACGCGCACAAACACGATTCAAGAGTAGTGTAGTATAGAGGGTCGCAGTGGATTCCACACTTCAGCCATTTATTGAGTGCGAGATCGGATCAGATGAAAGTAATTATAGCCGGCAGCCGAAAGCGGCCGGAGGGAGCCATCATGGAGGGTCCCATACAGTTTCTAAGCAGTCTTCATCTCGACGCGGGGATCACTAGGAGCTCGCGCCTCAGTCTATAGGCGACTTCCAGTGTCATACCGAGGTGGAGAGCTGAATATAAAACGCAGTCACCTCCACGAGAGAGCACTATCACCTAGTCCTCGCCGACACAACAATGACCGCTTGGATGAAATGGAGATGAAATGAAAGAACTGGAAGTTTGGAGGAATGCGAAACTTACCCAGTATTTACCTAGCGACTCGGGAACCCCCCCCCCTAAAAACCCAATGCTTTTCAGGGAGGTTGGCCGCGGGAAACCCATCCCACGACTTCCCAAATGTCTGTACTAGACGAAATGCCTGAGCCGTCTGGTTCGGTCGCCTCATAAGTACATTTTCTATCACCAACTTGTGGGTGGTACCCAATGATATTTTAAATATTTCAGAAAGCGTTCATAAGGTTATTTGCCCTCACACAATGACAGCAGCGGTGAGGATGTTTTCTTCCTTAAGATCAGTAACTGGGCCATCGGGATCACTTTCTTTTGAAATTGATTGTCTCCCCACAATATATAATTTAATCCTTTCTCGAGCCGTGTTGTAAGGAAAATAGATTCTCTATAGCCTTCCTGTAATATTTCATAGGTTTCAGTTGAAGATTTGTTGAGACGAACGGAGAATTTCAACGCTTCGTATTGTTCATCACATTTTGACTTTATTTTTGCGATAGGTGATACTGAACATGTTGCACACATCTCAAAGTAGGAACCAGGAGTGCCAACAATAAAACTGGTGTTGTGCGTTTTTTACACATTCAGCTGAGAGAATATGATGTTAATCATGAGTGGTAAAATAACTTTTATCATGTTATGGGTAACATCGGTCTCATAGACCTTGTAATTTTTACTTTCTCTATACGTACTGTGTACATAGTGCATAGATAAGGTATTCTGTTGCACCCAAAAATTCGATACCGAGATTTCACAGGAAATATGTTGTTGTTTTTTTTTTAAGTTTTATTTACGTTTTTATTTATTTGTGCCAGGATTCAAGCAATTTCCGTTAGGGAGCTAGGAACTTTATTTATTTCAGGAAGACTAGGAGCCCTACATCACAATAGGCAACAGGAAGAGGAAGAATGCAAGATCTCTCATTCTAGGGCATTCAGGATCAATATAGGAACAATAAAGGTGCTCAGAGCTTGTACATCCAGGGCTTAAAGGAGACGATTCTGTTGTCGTGAATCATCCGCCACCTCTCTGCAAACAAAGAACTGTGTTAAGCAGGAACCACACAGTCATTTGGCGTGTCTAAGGTAGTAAGCCAAACAATAGGTACTCTTTATTGTCCTTGGAAAAAAATATCTGTTGCTAAAGGATGCCAGGTTCCCAGTCCACGCCCGATATCTGTTAAATAGCCATGTCCATATCAACCAGTTACCTGAGTATTCCAAGAGTCGATGTTCGAGCGAATCCGGGGCTTGGCACATTGGACAAACGGGAAGAATGGCAGATGATGTCTACGTAATTTATCTGCAGTTGGTAGAATTTCATTGACAATCTCATATGTCACCGATACCTATTTCGTGTTGATCTCTGGTATAGCAAATCCGAGCCAAATATGCTTATAGGGTAACTGCGGATACATAACTTGTACATGTGGAGTAATTGGTGCCCTCCGTTGAAGACCCGTCTGAAAACGGCCATCAGCCACTCTGCCGGTGGTAGTGTGTTCAAGTTACGTAGGAGTTCCCGGAACATTTTAGGTATCTTATGGACTCTTTCCGCTCCCAGAGTAACTGATACCGCCGTTGCACTAGCACCTCTGCGCTATCACCCTACCCATCCAGTGCTTGCAGATCCATTTTTAACAAAAGTGCTTTGCTTTGATCGCCGCATCCAACAACCTCCAGCTACCCTGGCACTTTGGGAGACATAACCAGGCACGGGAAATGCGATAACATTTCCCGGTCCAGATTAAGTATTCGAGTACTTGTTCCATTCTCTAACTGTGTCGTTTTGTTTAGGGTAACACGTGTGCTAAGTAACATATACGACTCAGAGCAAAGGCATCACAAAACTACACTCGTATCAAGTTCAGCACCCTCGACCTTAACCGTACAGCACACCACCTAAGATATTAATGCATGACGTCCAATTATAGTCCCGCAGGTCTCGTGGTCTCCACTGAGGTATATCCCAAGAATTTTTGTGCGTTGCGCAGTGGGTATTCCTAATACCGTGGTATCCGAAGGGTTCGGTCCAATGGGAGACTTTCAGATGTTCTCAAATTAAAAAGGGATGCACATCGGACATGTTCCTGTAAACAGCTTCGTGGATAACGGTCAGCGCCTGTCCATATACCGTCAGACCCGTGATCGTAGTTTCCGGCTGTCGGAACAGATAAATGTACACAGCAATAACAGCACAGACAGGGAACAACCTTGGCGGACGGATCTGTTGACCGGTATGGCGGCAGTTAGAAACCTATTTCATTGAATCCTAGAGAAAGCAGCGTCATATAGTGCTCGAAAGAGATGATATAACTTGTCAGGCACTTGAAATAACTCCGAAGGTGCCTAAAGGTCCTCGTGAAACCATATTATCAAATGCTTTCTCAAGGTCCAGGTTTACCAGCGCGGCAGAGCGGTGTTCCTGATGACAGTGAAGTTTACAATCTCGATAAGCTGCCAAGGTGTGGTGCGTGACCGCACCTCCGTGCACCACAGTCTGCTGCTCACTAAGCAATAGAACTACTTGCGAGCGATTATTTTCGCAAACAGCTTATAGTCGCAGTTGAGTAATGTGATGGGTAGATAATCTGCTGAACGGCTGAACGTGGCGGTCTTTGGGAGTTGTAGAACCATCCCATCGCCGGGTTTTTGTCCCTCTATATTTCTTGAAACACTAGAAGAAGTTATTTTTTGATAAACCGCCAACAATGTTTATAAAACTCATACGTGCGTCGATTGAAGTTTTGCAGTTTTGAATCGCAGTAAGCAACGTGGGAGTTGGCAACCGTTGTAAACCTCCCTACACAACTGGAACATATTTGGAATATACGACTGGATCGAATCTCCCATGTCCACCGGTCTGGCAAAGCGCTGGGTATAATAGGAATGCAATACACGAAGAATTCCTGTCATGGTTGTAACCACTTGACCATCAGTGAGCAATTTGGTAACAAACGTTCAGCGACCTTGCCTACGCTCTTTCGCCAGGAAGAAGAAATCATGTTTACGGTACGTACTCTGGCTAAGGTACCCTGAAGCTCTTGAATTTCACAGTGCTGGATATAAGCGTCGACCTCCCGGAGCTGACAGTATACGTCCTCCACTTGTTGTTGGCTTAGGTGTATATCCTGTTGCACTTCTCGATAAAAATACAAAGTTGCTTTCCGAGTCAACGCTCCATGATATGCTGCGGCTTTAAGAAAGGAGCTGATCACTGGCTTCGCTTTATACATTCACCATGCTGCCTTATTTGGAGCACGCTGAAAAGACGTCTGCAAATTAGACCAACATTCACGGAACTATCAGGACCTCGGCATCTTTAAGTAAGGAGCAAGTAAGCTTCCACAACCCTGGACCATTGCGACTTATCTCCGCACGACCTGCAACGGCGTGTAGCAGTGCACTGTGATCGCTAAAAACTGCTTCACTATCTCTGTGCGATAGATCCGTGATGCCACCTCCGGTATAACATACATCCGGCCCAGTCCTGTACAAAAGTGAACATAACATTGTTACCGTGCTTGAATTCCCAACTATCCACCAATTGGAACTAGTCCACCAACTTCTGCAATGTAATACAACCATTAAAGGTTCCTCCTTGATCCTTGGCGTTAAACACATTCACAGATAAAGTCCACAACCAATAAGAATGGGGAGCTCCGAGGAATGTGAGCTAAATGCTTGTCCAAAAAAGTCCTCTCGTTTTTACGTTTGTTGTTTGTTTACAGCAGGGGTATAGATATTCACAAGGGCAACACCATCGTACTCCGCGGAGAGGATTCTATCTGAAGGATGATATGCAAAGCCGTGAAGTGACAATCCCTGGCGATATACAATAGCGGTCCCAGTACTACCCGGTCCTAAATCAGTCTTATAGTCATACCCATATAAAAAGTCCATATTATAAATATTCACCTCTTGAAAGAAGCAAATAACATCATTACTACACAAAAATTCCCGAACCAGCTGTTGTTTGACTGGTTGACGCAACCCAAATTTGAAGTCCAACTGGCATGCAGGACAAAGGAAAGGTACACGCAATCTCAGGGTAAATCCCGTGATACCAAAACAGGAATTAAGACACATGCCAATTCAATCATCAATTGTCCGCATCCTTGTGCGGATAGTCCTTACCATGCTTGTAGAAACGCCGTAGATCCTCATCGGCGTCATTGGCATCTTCAGCCGGTCTCTAATCGGAATCACTAGTCTTCACTACGCGACTGCCAGGAAGATCGTAAAGCAATCGTTGCACACCCGCGTCACCAGCCGACGAAGACGCAAACGGGCATCTATATGACGTCCTAGCGGCTGAGATAGAAGGTGGGGGTCGCGAGCAGATACAAAAATGTTGGTCTCCGCACACAAGTTGCGGATCGCTTCCTCTATCACCTTAGATACGTCGCTATCCTTAGCCCTGTGGTCAGGATTCTGTTGTACGGCAGCCTGCACAGACCGTACGTATCGACAGTGTCCGTCGTCTATGGCACCACCATGCTATCCCCCTTTGTAGGTAACTGCTCTCCCCCTCTGTAGGTAACTGCTCTCCTTCATTCAACTGATGTTGTGAGGTCATAACCTCCACTGGGCCCCCATCGACGACCATGGCGTGTACATACTATCCTGCTGTTCATCCGCCATTAAGATAATCGAAGCAGCCACTGCCTCACTAAAGGTTGCCGGTCGATTTCTGAATAGACAATCGAGTAGCTCTAAAGGGACAATCCGCTTTTAAATGTGTTTTATCGCGACACAAATGACAGGGTTGCTGCTGACCGGTATAGGCGACAGAAACAACACAAAATGTCAATAAGCAAGGTAGCGGGTATATTGCACTTAATCCGCATTTCCCTGTACCCACGCCATTGTTAGCCGGAATAAGATAATGAAGGGGCCATTTCTCACGTCGTATATCAAATACCATACTGTATTTAGACAATTCTTGTGACAAAACTAGCTAGGCGCCTCTGATGACTGGTTGAAAACCCGCCACGCAAACAATTTTCTGGTCACCCGGCGTGATTTTCATTTTGGAGACATCTCCACATTCATATGTAAAGTTTTATTCATCTGCTATAAGTTTATCACACAATAACGTGGAAACTAACTTTACATAACATAGCACGTTCACGACTATTGAGCTGAAGCGTATACACTTGGTCCAGTTTTAAAGCGCAAAGTTTACCAACCATTGATGTATTCCTGGAACAGCAGTTCTGTTGTTGCGATGTCAATACGCATTTTGAGAGTATTTACCCGCTTGTATACTGCCATTTTAATGATTTGCCACCTTCTCGGAGGAAACATGAAAGTGTCCAATTAAATAAAGCGCCTTTCCGCGTACACGTTCGGCAAAAACTCTGTAGCAAACAATCAACTCACCACAGTGCCGACCGATTCCACTCGCTCTACGCAGATAGCCTCACGGTACGCTGTCCAGTGAACGATCTGTTTTGAAACCCCCTGAAACAAAAAAAAAATCTGTAGAAAAAGGTCGGAGTGTTTGTCTGCCTGTGGACAGCATAGTTCAAAAACTAAAATGCCGTTAAATACCAAACTTGATATTTAAGTTTATTACCTTTCAAGGATGCTACACGAAGATTCTCAAGAAAATCTCCCATCCCAAACTCCCCTTTACATGAAAAATGTTTTGAAAATGTTGTTTTCCTCAAAAATGGCTCTAACGATTTTTATTAAAATATTAAACTATTAAAGATATTTACATCCCAAATAAAGTGTATATCTTGAATTTTCTAGGAATAGCCTCCGAAGACCTCTTTATTCTGGATGAATTTTGCTTAACTGCTAAACCGTAAGAGATAGACAAAAACTTACTATAGAAAAAATGTAGATCTTGCCAAAACACAATTTCTGTCCTTTACTTTTCTCAGGCAGGAAGTGCCCGCTTTTCTTTTGTTCTATTCCTGGCCCAGCAAAGAAGCGATTTGCAGTGACAATCGCATAACAACAGCTTTTAAAACATTTGACTATCATTTTAGCATAGCGCATTTCTTTATTCTCCTTCTACTTATAAGGAACTAAGTAATAAGAACATTCTGCTAACGTTTTTCTCGATTAGCATGGTGTAGAACTGTAGAAATAAGCATAATCTTTTGTAAGAAGTTTGTTTGTAGAGCAGCCAGAGAAAATCATGTGTGTAACACATAAGATTTTTTGGAAAAGGCTCAGGTGTGAGGCTGTATGTCTGTCTGTATGTTTATGGACAGCATAGCTCACAAACGAAAAGTTGGTTAAATACCAAATTTGGTACTCAATTCATTATCTTCCAAGGATGCGACACGAAGATTTTCAAGAAAAATGGGGTGGGGTTAGGGCCCCTACTACTCTTTTTATGGAATATTTTTTCTAAAATCTTGATTTTCTCAAAAATGGCTCTAACGATTAAGATTAAAATACCGCATATTAAACCATTTACATCGCAAATAAAATGTGTATCTTTAATTTTCTGGGAATAGCTTCTGAAGACCTGTTCATTGTGGATGAATTTTGCTGAATTTCTCTCAACTGGTAAACCATAAGGGATAGACAAGAATTTAGTACACAAAAAATGTAGATCTCGTTAAAACATGACTTTATATCATATTTTAGTGGAGTTCACCGTTTTCGAAATGTTCCTTGTTATTGGTTTCAGTTTTAAAGTACTTAAAACTTTTCTCATACGGGAATTTTGTGTAGCCAGCTATGCAAAGAAACGAATTTCAACCCCATTGCAACAACATTTTAAAACATTTGACTGTCTTTAACCCCTATTTCCCTCCTACTTATAAGGAATTAAATAATAAAACCGTTTCTGCTAATGTTTATCTCAATTAGCATGAAATAGAATAATAAATTTATTAAAATAATTTGTTATACAGATTTGGAAAAAGTCATGTGAATAAAACACAACACACACACACACACACACACACATATATATATATATATTTTTTTTTTTTTTTTTTTTTGCACGTTTTCATTACATTTCATTAGAATCATAATTTTTGTAAGATGGCTTTCAACAATTTTCAGTTTCCTTCTAAATACGCCTAGCTTTGTATTTCTATGCCTAACAATTTTGATAATTATCTCATCATTGAAAAATGAACGTCACACTTCATCGGTTATGCTTTTTGATTCACACTCAAGCAGCTAACTGCCTTTTAGTGACGTAAGCTTTACCTTTTTAACATTACTTTCCCCTACTGATTGTATGGTTTCTGTTAGTTCCACGTGAAACATTTATCTTTCCCATAAAAATCTGACGGTTTTCTTCTTTAGAATCCGTACTCCTGTTCATGGCTTTCACTATTTTCACTTTCATTTTCACCAATTTCAGAGACAGTACTAAAACTCTCTTTTTCTCCAACAGCTCTTTATTTCTTTTACAAACTGATTAAAATTCGAATTTGCTAAAAAAAATAACTGCTTTTCATAACAATTCTACCGTATAGTTTCTTTACAATGTTCGCTGCGGTGACAGTACAACTCGTTAGGAACTTTCCGTCGAACTCAACTCAGGTGTTGCATGCTCTGCGAAAATTGAACGCTGGGCAGCGGTTTTTTATACTTGGTCACGCAATGGAAACTTCTAGAGATCGTGATAGTGTAGAACACCGCAGGTGTTCACAAATTCACTCAGACGTAATAATGCGGGCTTCGATGTCAAAACAATTTCCGACACCAAACGTGTCCACTCGCACAGATGTAAATAATCACAGTTATGATGTCAAAAGAACTTGCCGCTGGCACAGGTGTCCACTAACGCACATGTAACAATGAGTACTATGACATACGAAGCAAGCCTTACACACACGTTCGGCGATTACGGTCGTAGGGTAGAGTCACATTATTATGATTGAAACATCGTTCTCTGGAACAAAGGAATCATCTGAACCATAGTCCTCAGCACTAACGCTTGTTGTAAAGCTAACTGAACCAGCAACTGACTTCGGTGTGACACATTTACATTCTGGTTCTCGACATTTTCATTCAAACTGAAAAGAAAACAACAGCGATATGCATTTAACGGACATTGTTTACTAAGAGAGTGAACTGCAATTTGTAATGTACTAGAAAACAACTACTTTTTATAGTAAAATAAGAGACCACATACACACATTACATACTTACGTTAACAGTAGCGCCTAAGAAGCATTATCAGAAAGGTCTTATAGTAGAAGTGAACTAAGGGAATACACTAGGCTAAAGTGCTAGTCAAACCTTTTAAAAGCTGTCGCTATGCGATTGGCTTCTTTGCATTGCCAGAAAACAGAAGACCTCCTGTTTGAGAAAAGTAGGTATAAGTATTTTAAAACTGAAACAATAACAAGGAATATCTGGAACAAATATTTCGAAAACGGCTAACTCCAAAACAAAAGTGTAAAGAAAATAAAGTGTCTGTTTCGGGGAGATCTACATTTTTTGAGTTGGGTTTGTATATCTCTTACGGTTAACTAGTGATGCAAATATCATTCAGAATGAAGAGGACTTCAAACTCTATCCCCAGGATATTTAAGACACACATTTTATTTTTTATATAAATTTTTTTATATGTGCCATTTTAATCAGCAAGTTTGGTATTTAACGGACTTTTCGTTTTGAGTTATGCTGTTCACACACACACATAATCACACACACACCGACACACACACTCACAGACACACACTCACACACCGACTTCTTTTTAAAATTCATTTTTTGGATTCAGGTGATCTCAAAATATACATTTCCAGAGAAATCTCGGTATCGAATTATATATATATAATTAAAGCACAGAATGTATATTTTATACATTCTTATGTGAGGCTAATCATTTCCGAAATATTCTTTTTATTGTTTTCAATTTTAAGATACTTAATACTCTTCTCAAACAGGAAGTTGTCATTCCTGATTCTTTTGTTTTACTCCTGTCCTTGGAAAGTGAACCGAATTACAATCAACAGTGACACATTTTAAAAGATTTCACTATCACTTTAGCCTAGTGAATTACCTTATTTTCCTTCTACGTAAGGAAATAAGTAATGAAATATTTCTACTAATGTGTATTTGGTTAACATGAAGAATAAGCTTCTGTAAAAATAGTTTTTTTCGAGAATAAGTAGAGAAAGTCATATAAATGGAACACACCAGATATTTTCAAACCTATTTCACATAGACATGCATTCTAAATCTACAATTCCAGACTCTATTAGATAAAGCAAAATCCTAATTAAAGAGAAATTCGCATCCTCCGTCGAGAGTTAAACAGAAGGCGAGAAATGAGCTCGCTAAAAAATAAAACGTTCACAGAGACAGTCAACTATCCTTTAGCCAGGGTATTCCCTTGTTTCCTTTCTATTTGTGTTTATCTTGATTAGCATAAAGGAAATAGAAGAATAAACTTCTGTAAGAATAGTTTCTTACAGAAGCCCATGAGAATGGAACACTTAGATTCTTTTTCTTTTTATACATATATTTTACTTTATCTACTCGTGCTAGGTACATAGTTTATAGAGAAGACATTGTAATGTACCCAAAAATTCAATAGCGAGATTTCACCGGAAATACATGTTTTGGGACCCCTGAATCCAAAAAAAAAGAATTTTAGAAAAAGGCCCGTGTGTGGGTGTATGTGTGTGTGTGTGTGTGTCTGTGGACAGCATAGCTCTAAAATGAAAAGACCTTTTATTACCAAACTTGGCATTTAAATTTGGTATATTCCAAGAATGCGACACGAAGATTTTCATGAAAATCCCCCCACCCCAAACAACCCTTTAGGTGGAACATTTTCGATTTTTTTTTTCTGAAAAATGGCTCTAACGATTTTGATTAAAATAGCTTATGTCTAAGCTATTTTTATGACAAAAGAAATGTATATCCTGAATTTTCTGGGAATAACCTCTGAAGATCTATTCATTTTGGATGACTTCTACATAACTGGCAAGCCGTAAAAGATACCCAAAAGTTATTACACAAAAATGTAGATCTCATTAAAACACACAACTTATGCTATGTTTTTTTTTTTTCCTACAGTTAACCTTTTCGAGATATTTCGGATTATTGGTTTCAATTTTAGTAACTTTAACCATTCTCAAACGGGGAGACATCTTTCTTCTTGTTTCTGGTTTGTGTAATCCTGGCAAGCAAAGAAAATGGAATTTCAATTGTTTCACATAGCAACCGACCTTTATAGGACAAAACTATCGCTTTAGCCCGTGCGTTTTCTTATTTCTCTTCTACTTAAAAGGAAGCTAGTAATAAGACTAATTCTGTTTATGTTTATTGATTAGGCTGATGTAGATAACAAATTAATGTTTTGAATAAACCGAGCAGGTAGAGGACATTATGTGTCTGGAACACTTTAGATTTTTTTCCCATCTATTTACAAGAGACCAAGGAATGAGGACAATTTCTGCTAATGTTTATCTCGCATATATGAAATAGATAGAAGACTACGTTTTCAACAATAATTTGTTACAGAGATGTAGAGAAAGGCATGGGAATGGAACACATACGCTTTTTTGTTTTCTGTTTTAGCGAAGCGAATGGCTTATTGTTGGTAAGGAAATTCAAATAAACCAACATGATCAAAGGTGTAAGATTCTAATATTATTTTTATTGCTTAGGTTCTAAGGATGCATAAAATTGTTTACAGTTTTCGTGATCACAAAGGGTTGAATTTGAAGCGCCCAGGGCATCTCGTTCCTTTGTGTATTCATCAGTTTATTTTTCAGTTCTTGTGTATGGAGAAACATAGCCACCCACCTCCGGTACTTGTGTATTTGGCCTGTTTCAACAGTTGCTATGTTGTTTACGACCATTTTGCCATTGTCCTCCCATACCACTCCACCCCCACTCTCCTACATGCATGGCGAGTCAAAGCTAGATGTCCCTAAATTACGTTAACAACGAAAATATGGTGTTTAGTTCTCCGCTTGTGTTTGTAAGGTAGGGGTTGGACCATGTAGTATAGCGGTACGCCTATCAGAGCACATTTTCTACCTCCCTGACTCGCCTTCATTCCCTCTACCCCTCCTCGCATATGAAATGTCTGTACACTAATATGTTTGGGACACGTGCTTGTTTATACGTTTTGCAAAAAGGAACGCTCCATCCATGCTGTTCATATGCACACATCGGTATATTGGTGAAATAATCGAGCTGGAAAATATTAGTGTTGATAAGTGCATACAGTTTGTCTGTTGGTCATGTGAGGGGTTTTTTGGAACTGGGAAAAAAGGATGATTTGGGACAAAGACAAAGGGAGAGCCTGCATACGTCTGTAGGGAGACAGTTTGTCATTTACACAATGTAAAGCAAATTCGTAGAATATTACTTCCATTTGTATCAACACTGGAATATAAATTCATATTTTCTGTGAATTTCTAAATCGGAAAGAAACTCATTACATCACTATTTACTCTAAATGACCAAGCTGGTTCGCTTCTCTTGCCGGCTTACCTGACCCAGGTTTTTCGGGGGTTTACCAGGGTTGCCAGGCGAATGCTGGGTAGTTATATTTTATCCCCCGAATTTCCTGTCCTTCCATGTCGTTTACAATGTAATTTTATTCATCCTTCATCCCATAGAGTTATTTCAGGGTTGAAACTGTCGGAGATGGTGTTCAGTGCGGCGTGGCAAGGAAAACGATGCTGAAAGTGACTATCTCTATTCCCGACTTCGGCTGGTTGCCGGGATAAGAACCACTCGTGGCGTTGGACCCTATATGGGGCGGGAGCGCCGGTTTGCCTGCTTCAATATACAAACTGTAGGGACTCTGTCATTGCTGTACCGTAGTTCCTGGTTCCGTCCGCCCGGTATATCCGTTTATTTCATCCCTCCCTCCCGGGGAGCCCCCTCGTGCGGCTTTAGCTGGATTGTAAGTATAACTAACTTTCTCCCCGACGTGGTTCGATAACGATGTATTTTAAAACATCCGTATGCCTTAAAGATCTATAGGAATTTTGTGATGTTGGTAACAAAGGAGATTTACTTTATCTTTAACAGGATTTGTTAAGAATTTAACTAGCTTCCATGTAAGTGCAAATTGTGAAAAAGAGATTGTGTAGCGTTCTCCTGGTCCCCAAATAAGGGTATTAATTAGAATAACATTATACTACCGAAATAACAAGTGGCTTCACTGAGGCTGCACAGAGTCATTACTTCGTTATTAAGGAGCTTTAATGTCGCTGATTAGATTGAATGAGACGATCTCCTGCATCGAGGGAGGGTTTCCCATCTTTTCCGCTTAAGGACAGCAAAGAAGCCGCATATTGTGGTTGTTGACGCCTTGCTCTGAAGTAACCATACAATTACTGTCCTCCTGGCATTAGGCCTATCGGAAAGAGGTACATATGTTGCAGGCGGTACAATAGCCTCAGGTTCGGTGCCGAGTACCCTCCAGCCATATTCTACCCTACTCAAAGTGGGTTTCATGCTAAATCCTTGTAGTGGTGATAGACTTAAGAGTAAGCAATCGCTTCACAAATATAAGCCACTCTCTATTTTCGCAAATGTTAAGATATTACATAAAGATCAATTAAATCGAGCTTTTTATTTTGGTGGGGGTCATCTCCTTAGCACGGCGGTAGTGTAACTATTTACCAAGCGGTAGGCTCGGTTTCGATTTCCGGTATCGGATTGGAGATGTTCTTTTGCTGGGAGACCTGGTCCGGAGTACACTCAGCTTCGTGAGGTCCCTGGGGTCCAATTGAGAAGCTACTTGAGGGAGTCTTCGAGTTGCGTCGGCCGCTTTAACCGTATGAGAGGGATTCGGGGCGCTAAACACGTCACACCCTCAGTAGTGCAGCCCACCCATGACGTCTGTAATGGGTAGAGATGGGGGACGTAGTGGTCGGGTGGCAGGCTTTGGTGCGGTTTGGGCTGGTTCCCCGAGGAGTTTAGTTTCAATTTGTACTTTTTAATCGTAGTGGGCAGAAAGCAAAAGAACGCCAGAGAAACCTTTCCCGTACATAGAAGATTTTGGCATTTGGGAGTAGTCAGATGGAGAGGTCTCCAGTAACTGGAGCACATGATACATTGTGCTTCTAATGTGACCCTTCGGAGGAAATGATGAAGGAGACACCCGAAAGGAGACCAGTATGGACGTCGATGTGCGCTTGCAAGGACAAGGTCCGTAATGATTCCAAATGGCGCGCATTCTAATACTGGCTAGCCCTACCTTAGCCACCAGCTCTCTTTGGTGAAGTTGAGACAGTTCCCAGCAGTTCCGCAAAATACAAAAGAGAAATATCTCCAGAGCGCAAATTCCACCCCCCTGCCACAACATACAAACCGCCGTCGCCTGATCCTACAATCTGGAAATTTGTGGTAGAAGGCGAACTATTCCAGCATTTGGATATTGACCAAATGAAACCATAAAA
Organism: Hymenopus coronatus; assembly: GCA_030762935.1. Lineage (NCBI taxonomy): Eukaryota > Metazoa > Arthropoda > Insecta > Mantodea > Hymenopodidae > Hymenopus > Hymenopus coronatus. The sequence goes on along the minus strand of CM060896.1, from coordinate 32,570,976 downwards.
ACATGATTAGAATGGAAACTCGATAGAAATCGAACTACCAAAAGCGAGCCCAATACCGCAGAGCCATATTGCTCTATATAAATGTTGGGTATTTTCGTTATTTGTATTTTCTTTCTTTCTTTTCTTCCCTTCATTGGTTTTAAAAAGGAATTTAATGACTTTTGTGAAAATCCCGAATGGCAAGGATATTAAAAAGAAAATAGTAAATAACTGGCTAAATTTGGATATCTTCTGTGATAAAAAGCAATAGAATGATCACTCAACTACACAATTTTCTTTAAATACATTTTTGTAGCAATAACCATTTCCGAAATATATGTTCTTTATTTAAAATATACCAACATTGATTTTGTTTTTTACTACTTTGTGAATAACATATCTGATCTTTTACCTTCTTTGTAGGCCTGGTTAATAACAAAAATCGGCTTCTAATACTATAAACATTCGAATGTTTAACATCATAATAAGGCTAATATGAATTTATGACAAGGAAATTGTTTTTCTATGAATAGTATAATATGGCAGGTGAATATTCTGCCCCTAGTTACATTCTCTAATACGTATATACAATGTACATAGTAGAAGGTAATGTATACCACCAAAACATTCGATAAATTTCACTGGAAATACATTCTGTGAAGAGAATCCAAAATAAAAAGAAAAAAATCTGATATGTTCCATTCACATAACTTTCGCTAAACTCTGTAAATAAACTTTCTTGAAAAGACCAAGTTTCTATTTACTCCATGCTAATCGAGAAAAAATTAGCAGAAATAGTCTTATTACTTGCTTTCTTATAAGTAGAAGCGAAATAAGGGAATACTATAGGTTAAAGTATTAGTCAAAAGCTAGTTGCTGTGTGACTGAAGTTCCTTTGTTAGTATGGACAAGAGTTAACGAATTCCTGTATGAGAAAAGTATAAGTTTTTGAAAGCTGAAAACAAAAACAAGGAATATCTCAAAAACGATCACTCGACTCTCACCTAGACGGCCGGGGCTCGATCCCAAGCGACCGCATGTAAGATTTGTGGTGGACAAAACGGCGCTGGGGCGGGTTTTCTCCAGGTACTCCGGTTTCCCCCGCCATCGCATTCCACGGTGCTCCATCATCATTCATGTATCATCAGTGTCACCGCCTGCGGAGCCATTAGTAGTTAAAGCGGGCGTTAAACACTACCAATACACATAAAAAACGATCAACTTCACGAAAAAAATCTATATTACATAAATTGTGTGTTTTAACATGCTCTATATTTTTGTCTGATAACTTTTTGTCCATCTCTTACAGTTTAGCATTATGCAAAATTCCGTAAAATTCATCCAAAATAAAGTATCTTCAGAGTCTATTTCCAGAAAATTGAAGATATACATTTTATTTGACACTTAGATATCTTTAATTCACGACATTTTAAACAAAATCGTTAGAGCCATTTTGAGAAAATCAAAACTTTTCGAAAAAAGCTCTATGTAAAGGGTAGTTTGGTGGGGGGGGTTTCTAAAAATCTTCGTGTCGCATACCTGGAAAATAATGAACTTAAATACCAAGTTTGGTAATTTACCGACTTTTCGTTTTTGAGTTATCGTGTTCACAGGCACACGGACCATTTTCTGAAAATGCTTTTTTTGGATAAAAGGGACGCTAAAACATATATTTCCGATGTCATCGCTATCGAATTTTTGGGTGGAGTATAATACCTTCTCTATACACTATGTACATAGTACTTGTAGAGAAAGTAAAAAGAAAAGAAGAAGCACTTTTGGAAACACGTCCATGTGTGTGTCAGTAAGCAGCACTAAAAAGCCAAAAGTCGATTAAATAACAGACTTTCTGTTTAAATTTAGTATCTTACAAGCATACAACTTGAAGATTTTTAGAAAAATCCTTCCACCATGTCTACCCTACACATGGAGGATTTTTCGAAATTTTCAATATACTCAAAAATGGCTCAAACGATTTTGATTAAAATATCGTATATTAAAGATATTTGTATAATAAATAAAATGCATACCTTGAAGTTTCCAGGAATAGCTTTCAAAGACCTCTTTATTACGGATGACTTTTCTATAAATAGTAAACCGGAAGAGACAGATGAAAACCCACTACACAAAAAATATGGATCTTGTTAAAACACCCAATTTATGTAATACATTTTTTGTAGAATTAATCGTTTCCGACATATTCCTTGTTAGTTGTTGAAATTCTAAACTACTTAAACTTTTCGCAAATTGGAAGTCATCTTTTATTTCACCTCTCTTTTGTTTTATGGCTGACTTTTTACAAAGCGAATCGAATTTCAAATGTTTAACATAGCAACAGCTTTTAAAATATTGCTTTAGCCTATGTGTTGCCTTATATTCCTTACTTATAAGAAATTTATTAGTAAGGCCATTAATGTTTATCATGACCAGCATGAGGCACTAGATAGAAGAATAAAGTTTTGTAATAATAATTTGTTACAGAATAGCTTGAGAAAGTCATGGGTTTTGTAGAGTTAATCGTATCCGAGCTATTCGCTGCTGTGGGTTTCAATTTTAATCGAATTAAGCTTTTCTCAAAGTGGATATCATCTTTCATTTCATCCCTTTCGTTTTATTCCTGGTCGTGCAGTGAAAGGCAAATTTCAGTTGTTTCACATAGCGAAGCTTACGTTTTTTAACCTGATTGGTAAAAGCGGACGATGAATGAAAACAGCGAAATGATCTCGGAGTACAAGGAGCTTAAAGTTACTTGACATTCGTCTTCTCAGGATAAAAGGAAACCCCGAAAAAAACCTTATCCGGGTAATCCACCCTAACCGAGATAAGAACTAGCAATCTCTTGAATCTGAGGCAGACAGACGGACTGCTATCGCTTTAGCCTTGTGCATTACCTGATTTCCCTTCTATGGTACTTTGAAGGTACTAAAGCACAATTTCTGTTAATGTTTATCTCCATTACCACGATGTAGATAAAGGAATAATAGATAAGTTTCTTCACTTGCTTCACGATTTCTGCGCATTTAGATTGAAGATGATTCCACGCTCGTTAAAAGGAAAAGAAACGAAGGAAAATGAAAGAAAGCAGTTTAAGAGGCAAGTTTTTCCGGGGTGGAGTATTATCTCAAAAACTTAAGAGCCTTTAACAAGAGCTACAACGGTTTCCTGTTTTCCAACTTGCCTCCAAACTTTTGGAATAGTATTAGACTGACCCCTACACGGGTAAAGCAAGCCTTTTGTCTCTTTCGTCACCCCAGGATGGATGTATCCGACAGGCGCAAGCATGAACGGGGTTCTAAGGGTATAGCGGAACGCCTCTGATACATCCCAGGGCCATGCTCACGGGCTTCGGGCCTCCAGGAGAACACCCAGAGGGAGCTCCAAACCCGAAGGTGGGTGCCGATGGAATTTTCCCAACGACGATGCCAGGATAATATTTTACAAAGCGCAGGCCACCATGCAAGCACAACTCGGCGTACACCTTCGCGTGGTCCTTCAATCCGAAAGAAAGATGATTAGGAAATGATGGGAACAGAAACTGGTGGTCCGGAATTAAAGGGATGGAAGAGACGCTGAGCCTTTGGTTCAGTTATCTGAACACCAAAACTCCCGGCACCAGCAGAATCGGCAGTCCAGGAACACTTCCTGGCAACCAGGCATCAACTCCGCAGAGAACGCTCTTGGATCAAGTAATTCAAGTAATTTCATTTCACCTCAACTTTCCATTCATGTCACTAACCAGTTCTCCAGGGGGGGGGGAGTCAGGACGCATGCCATATGTGTCTCCTGGCATATCGGTCATTACTCGCTGTTGCTACCATTGCCAGACAGCATCCATCCTTCACCAGAAATGCGCAGGTGCTTTATGCGGTACTGCAGAAGTGAGACATAGCCCTCATACTTCCTGTGAGTTTTTTGGGGGTAGTGCCGCATTGGTTCGAGTCCAGTGCGTGAGTCTCACACTCTCAGGCTCGCCTAGGGTTAGGGCGTAAGTTGTAAAGGATGAAATAAACTTATCCACTATTCTCTTGGCCCGGGAAACTTAAAATTACCCATGAAGACTTGAATCCGCGACTCCCGAATGCTGAGACAGACGAAACTGGCTGATCCATTCTGCTCGATGCTACCCACCTTTAATAACATCATAAAAACATATCTGATGTATTCCATTCATATAACATTCTCTACATCCCTGTAACAAATTGAACAAATTGTTGTTAGAAAGCTTATTCTTCAATCTACTTCTATCTATTCGAGATAAACTTTAGCAGAATTGGTCTTATTACTTGCTTCCTTGGAAGTAGAAGGAAATAAGGGAATACACTGGGCTAAAGCAATAGTCAGATCTTTTAAATGCTGGTTGCCATGTTAAACAACTGAGGTTCGGTTCGCTTGACTTGGTACCGTTTGAGAAAAGCTAGATTTTTAAAATTTAAACCAATAATAAGGAATATTTCAAAAACGGTCATCTCTACAAGAAAAACGTATATGACATAAATTATGTTTTAACGAGATCTACATTTCTTACATACTGTGGTAAGTTTTTGTCTATATATTCCGTTTTACGGTTATGCAAAATTCTGTAAAACTCTTCCATAATGAACAGGTCTTAAAAAAGGTATTCCCCGAACATTCCGAAAATAGGAAGCTCTGTCAATCTCTGCAAAATACGACTCTCTTTCGACGATGTCCTCTTCATTGGATCTAAGTATTGTTCTCAGAGCAATTTTTTAATGTTTGGAAACAAGAAGAAAACGGAAGGAGTCAGGTTGGGCTAAAATTGGAGATACGGCAGCATTTCATAACGCAATTCATACAGTTTGGTCGCAAAAAATCCGGATGAATGTGCTCTGCACTGTCATGGTGAAACAGAACTTTCTTCGTCGCGAAATGAGGTCATCTCTCCTTCAACTCGCATAATTTTCCCTTTTTCTAAGAGATCAATGAGTATGACGCCTTACGCATCCCAAAAAATCGTCACCGTTACTTCTCCAGTGGATGAGACCGTCTTTGCTTTCTTTGGGGCAGATTCACAGAAGCAACACATTGTTTTGATTGTAGCTTGGTTTCCGAAGTATAGTAATGTATCCAGGTCTGATTGACTGTAACAGCTCGACGCAAAAGGCCCTTCGAATACCATACTATATCGATATTTACATTATAATTAAAATACATATTCTGAATTTTCTAGCAATAACAAACTTCATTTAAAAGGACTATTGTATCATTTTATATCTGTGAAACCATAATATGGTAATATAGCGGCTATAGCTCAAGCTTCAGGATGTCGGCGCTGGGCGGTTGGAGAGATAAACAAATATAAGTAACGATCTCACTCAGCGTAAACACCAAAAGCGCTACTGTCACATAACCAGGATCTTCTGAATGTTTCCCTTATTCCCGTTTCAAGAACTGGAGAACTCTAGAATTCTCTGTGGAAATTTCCAACGGCTATGTATATATATATACACTCAAAAATGTAAGGACCATTCCTAACACCAAAAATTACAAAATTTTATATATACAAGAGTCCAAAATTTTCCGTTAAGGAAGAAAAGATTTCCTCATAGTCGAAATGTTTTCCGAACAATGGGTGGCTTGGGTTTGGGGGAGTTTGTTGAAAATCTTTGTGCCGCATACTTGGAAAATACTGAATTAAATACCAAGTTTTATGCTTAACCGACTTTTATTTTTTGAGTTATGCTTTTCACAGACAGACACACACACACACACACACACATGTAGAGCTTTTTCTAAAAAACCTTTTTCAGAAGAAGCGCCTGAGCCATCTGACTCGGTATATAACCAGGCAAACTGAACGGCACCCTAATCCCACCTGCCTAGGATGTGGAATTGCTCTACGGATTCGTGTCGAATCTGAAATCTGCCCGTCATATATAGAAGTAGGCACTAAGGTCTCAGTGGATATATGTTAAAGCTGCCATATACGCGTCACAAGCAGAGATACAGTTGGCTTTTACTAAGGTCTCTGTGGACACGTTCGAAGCTGCCACGCGCACTTGTAGAAGCAGAGATACAGATGTCTAGCACTAAGGTCTCTGTGGACACCTTCGAAGTTGCCACTCGCACTTGTAGAAGCAGGGACACAGTTGCCTAGCACTAAGGTCTCTGTGGACACGTTCGAAGCTGCCACGCGCACTTGTAGAAGCAGAGATACAGATGTCTAGCACTAAGATCTCTGTGAACACGTCAAAGCTGCCACGCGCACTTGTAGAAGCAGTAATACAGTTGCCCAGCAATAAGGTCTCTGTAGACATGTTCGAAGCCACCACGCACACTTGTAGAAGCAGTAATACAGTTGCCCAGCAATAAGGTCTCTGTGGACACGTTCAACGCTGCCACGCGCACTTGTAAAAGCAGTAATCCAGTTGCCTAGCACTAAGGTCTCTGTGGACATGTTCGAAGCCACCACGCGCACTTGTAGAAGCAGTATTACAGTTGCCTAGCAATAAGGCCTCTGGGGACACGTTCGAAGCCACCTCACGCACTTGCAGAAGCAGCAAGACAGATGCCTAGCACTAAGGTCTCTGTAGACACGTTCGAAGCTGTCACGCGCTCTTGTAGAAGCAGAAGTACAGTTGTCTAGCATTAAGGTCTCTGTGGAAGCTGCCACGCGCACTTGCAGAAGCGGAGATGCAATCGCCTAGCTATAAGGTCTCTGTGAAAGCCGCCACGCGCACTTGTAGAAGCAGAGATACAGTTATTTAGCACTAAGTTCCCTGTTAGTGGACACGTTCGAAGCCATCGCGCGCTCTTGTAGAAGCAGAGATGCAGTTGCCTAACACTGAAGATATGTATCGAAGCTTTCATGTCCCTGTCACAGAAGTGCACATTGCACAGTAAAAGATGCATAGCACAAAGACCTAACCAAACAGGGATACAGGAGACGATATAGGGAATGGACCTGTAAGGTTAACTGTCCGCTACCCACTGAATCATGAGTAACTCAGAACAGATTCGTCCCGTCGCGATATGACCCTTACTTAAAGTGATGTAAAGTATAACACTTTATCTTGATTCAAGGTTTGATTAGAGACCAGATTTAGTACCAAATTTTATGGTATCAACATGATTTTAGTGAACAATCAATGTTTTGTAGATTAGATTTTACTTATGCTCAAACCGAACGAGGTGGTAAGAAAAGGTCCATTCGGACTTGCCATTCTGACCATGTTTTTTTTTTTTTTATTTATTTATGTTATACTTTCTCTAGCCTGCATCTATAACGTACATAGTAGGCACAGAGTGAGATTTCACCGTGATAATATATTTTGAGACCTCCTGTATAAAAAGGCCAGTATGAGTGTGTCTGTGGATAGCATAACTAAAATACAAAAATTCGGTTAAATACCAAACTTCGTATTTAAATTAATGTCTCCTAAGGATACAACTCGACCAGTTTTCAAGAAAATCACTCCACACTCTTTATATGGAAACATTTTAGAAATTTTTGAGTGTATCAAATCTGATAATTTTGATTAAAATACCGTATATTAAAGATATATACATGCCAAATAAAATGTATATCTTTAATCTTCCGAAGACCTTTTCATTCTAAACCACATTTGCATAATTGATAAGCCGTAAGAGAAAAGACAAAAATGCATTACACAAAAATGTAGATCACGATAAAACACACCACGTTTTTGTCATAGAGCTAACCGTTTCCGAGGTATTCATTTTCTTTGTTTTAATTCTAAAATAATTATACTTTTCTCAGACTGGAAGCCACCCGTGTTTCTTTTGCTTTACTTCAGGCCTACTAAAAAGCAAGTTTCAATGACACTCGTATAGCAATAACTTCTAAAATATTTGAGTATCACTTTAGAGTATTACATTCCTTTGATTCTCTCCTGCCTAATAGGAATTACGTCATAAGAACATTCTGTTAATGCTTATCTCGATTAGCATGGTGTACCAACTAGAAAATCTTTTGTAAGAAGTTTATAGAACAGCTAGAGACAGTCATGAGGGTATAAAACATCAGATTTTTAAATGTTATTAGATACCTTTGGATTCTTTGTTCCATTTAGTGTCTGATTATCTACATTAACTGATTGTAAACGAATTACAGTATCTTAACAATATTCATCATTCGGTTCGTACACAATTCTTCTTCCTTAACCTTCCTCTTCCTTTTCGTCTTCTTCTTCTTCATCTTTGTCATTAAGTTTATTAAATGTCCGTGTTTATACTTGTTAATTTAACACATTCACCTCCTCCTCCTCCTTCTTCTTCTTCTTCTTCTTCTTCTTCATGTTTGTCATTAAGTTTATTAATTGTTCGTGTTTATCGTTGTTAATTTAATGGTTATACCGTAATAGATTTCATTTTCTCTAATCGTATCTACTATGTACATACATAGTGTATAGAGAAGGTGTTGCATTCCACCCAAAAATTCGATACCGAGATTTCATCGGAAATACACCTTTTAGGGTCTCCGGTATCCCCTCCCCCTAAAAAGCTTTTTTACTTTCTATGCACGTACTACAATGTACATAGTGTATAGAGAAGGTATTGCATTCCACATAAAAATTCGATACCGAGATTTCGCCGGAATACTTATTTTTTGGGAAAAGATTCGTGTGCGTAAGTGTGTGTGAGTGTGTGAGAGAGAGAGAGAGAGAGAGAGAGAGAGAGAGAGAGAGAGAGTGAGTGAGAGAGCTTCTCCGTGTGTCCGTGTGTCTGTGAACACGATAATTCAAAAACGAAAAGTCAGTAAAATGCCAAACTTGGTAATTAAGTTTAATATCTTCCAGGGACACCAAGATTTCGAGAAAAATCCCCCCACCACAAACTACCCTTTACATGGAAACATTTTTGAATTTTTTTTATTTACTCAGAAATTGCTCTAACGATTTTGATTAAACCAACGTATATTAAAAATATTTATATGACAAATAAAATTTATATCTTAAATTTTCTGGGAATAGCCTCTAAGGACCTCTTTATTCTGAATGATTTATTGAATTTTGCGTAACTGGTAAATCGTAAGAGTTTGACAGAAACTTACTATATCAAAAATGTAGATCACGTTAAAACGCACAATATGTTTTTTTTCGTGGAATTGACCATTTCTGATATATCTCTTATTATTTGTTTCAGAATTAAGACATGTAAAGTTGTAAACTCCTGACCCTGCATAGAAACGCATTTCAACCACATGGCAACCAGCTTTTAAGAGATTTGACATTCGTTTTAGCTTAATGTATTCCCTTGTTTTCCTTCTACTTGCAAGGAAGCAAGTAATTAAGACAATTTCTGATTATATAGAGTAGATAGAAGGATATGATTTTTAACAATAATTTGTTATAGAGGTGTATAGAGAAAGTCACGTGAACGGAACACATTAGATTTTTAAAAAAATCTGATGTGTTATACTCACATGACCTTCTCTAGCTAACAAACAAACTTCTTAGGAAAGATAGTTCTTCTTTCAACACCATGCTAATCGAGATAAACATTAGCAGAATGTTCTTATTATTTAGTTGCTTATAAGTAGAAGGGAACTAAATGAATGTGCTATGCTAAAGTGATAGTCACATGTTTTAAAAGCAGTTGTTATGCAATTGTCATTGCAAATCGCTTCTTTACTTGGCCAGGAGTAGAACAAAAGAAAAACGGACACTTCCTGTCCGTGAAAAGTATAAATATTTTACAATTGAATCTAATAACAAGGAATATCTCGAAACGGTAAACTCCACGAAAAAAAATGTATATGACATAAATTGTGTATTTTAACGAGATCTACATTTTTTGTGCAGTAAGTTTTTGTCTATCGCTTACGGTTTACTAGTTATGCCAAATTAAGCAAAATTCATCCAGAGTAAACAGCTCTTTAGAAGTTATTCCCAGAAATTTAAACACATACATTTTATTTGTGACAGAAATGGCTTTAATATCTGGTATTTTAATCAAAATGTTATAGCTGTTTTTAAGAGAAACAAAAATTTCGAAAAATCTTCTATGTAAAGGGTAGTTAGAATTGGGATGATTTTCTTGAAAATCTTCGTGTCGCATCCTTGGAATATACTAAACTCAAATGCCAAGTTTGGTATTTAACGGTCCTTTCGTCTTTGAGCTATGCTATCCACAGACACACACACATACACACACACGACCCTATTTCTGAAAATGCTTCTTTTTTTTCGGATACAGTAAGTCCTAAAATATGTATTTCCACTGAAATCTCAACATCGATTTTTTGAGTGGAATACAATACTTCTCTATCTCTATGTACATTGTACATACGGGGCTAGAGAAAGTAAAAAATTTGATGTGTTCCGTTCACATAACTTTCTGTACATCACTGCAGCAAATTGTTGTTAAAAAGCTTATACTTCTATTTACCTCAAGATAATCGAGAACAAATTAGCAGAAATAGTCTTATTACTTGCTTCCTTGTGAGCAGAAGCGAAATGAGGGAGTAACATAGGATAAAGTGATAGTCAAAAGCTGGTTGCTATGTGATTGAAGTTCCTTTGTTTCTATGGACAGGGGATGACAAATTCCCGTATGAGAAAAGTATAAGTTTTTCATAGCTGAAACCAAAAACAAGGAATATCTCAAAAACGACATACTCCACGAAAAAAATGTAGATATGTAACATAAATTATGCGTTTTAATGTGCTCTACATTTTTTGTGTGGTAAGTTTCTGTCCATTTCTTACGGTTTAGCAGTTATGCAAAATTCCGTAAAATTCATCCAGAATAAAATAGTCTTTAGAGGCTATTCTCAGAAAATTCAAGATATTGATTTTATTTGTCAGGTAAATATCTTTAATATATGATATTTTAACCAAAATCGTTACAGCCATTTTGAGAAAATCAAAATTTTTTAAAAAAGTTCCATGTAAAGGGTAGTTGGAGGTGGGGGGATTTTCTTGAAAATCTTCGAGTCGCATCCTTGGAAAATACCAAACTTAAATACCAAGTTAGGTATTTAACGCTCTTTTCGTTTTTGAGCTATGCTGTGCACAGACACACACACGCATACTCGCGTGCACACGCATACTCGCGTGCACACACACACACACGCGCGCGCGGATCTTTTACCAAGAATGCTTTATTTGGATTTAGGAAGACCCAAAACATGTATTTTTGGTGAAATCTTGGTATCGACTTTTTGGGTGCAATAAAATACTTTCTCTATACACTATGTACATAGTACGTATAGAAAAAATAATTAGCAAAATGGTCTTATTACTTGCCTCCATGCAAGGAGTATCATATATTAAAGTGATGTCAGAAGCTGGTTGCTATGTGACTGAAGTTCGTTTTTTTGCATGGACAGGAGTTGACAAATTCCTGTATGAGAAAGATAGGTTTTTCAAAGCTGAAACCAAAAACAAGGAATATCTAAAAAACGATCAACTCCACGAAAAAAAAGTGTATAACATAAATTGTGTGTTTTAATGTGCTCTACATTTTTTGTGCGGTGAGTTTTTGTCTATCTCTTACGGTTTAGTAGTTATGCAAAATTCCGTAAAATTCTGCCATAAAAAAGTAGTCTTCAGAGGCTATTCCCAGAAAATTCAAGATATACATAATATTTGCGAGGTAAATATCTTTAATATACGATATTTTAATCAAAATCGATGGAGCCATTTTTGAGAAAATCAAACATTTCAAAAAAAGTTCCATGTAAAGGGTAGTAGCGGGTGGGGTGATTTTCTTGTAAATCTTCGTGTCGCTGCCTTATAGGAGGATATCAATCTTAAATACCAAGTTTGGTATTTAACGGTGTTTTCGTTTCAGAGCTATGCTGTCCACAGACGTACACTCAGGCACACACCCGTATATACATACGCGCGCGCGCACACACACACACACACACACACAGACACGGATCTTTTTCCAGAAATGTTTTTTTTTTTTTGGATTCAGGGGGACCCAAAACGTGTATTTATGGTGAAATCTCGGTATCGAATTTTGGGTGAAATTCAATACCTTCTCTATACACTATGTACATAGTGTGAGTAGAAAAATGAAAATCTGATGTGTTCCATTCACATGACTTTCTCTACATGTCTGCAATAAATTTTTAAAAGAGCTATGCTTCTATTTACTTCATTCTAATAGAGAAAAAAACTAGCAGAAACAGTCTTATTACTTGCTTCCTTGTAAATAGGAGCAAAATAAGATAGTACGATAGGTTAAAGCCATAGTCAAAGCTGGTTGATATGTGACTGAAGTTCCTTTGTTTGTATGGACAGGAGTTGACACATTCCTGTGTAAGAAAAGCATAAGTTTTTTAAGGCTGAAAACAAAAACAAGGAATATCTCAAAAACGATCAACCCCACAAAAAGAGTGTTTATAACATAAATTGAGTGTTTTAACGTGCTCTACGTTTTTCGTGTGGTAAGATTTTGTCCATTTCTTACGGTTTAGTAGTTATGCAAACTTCCGTAAAATTTATCCAGCAGAATCTATTCCCAGAAAATTCAAGATATACATTTTATTTGTCGGTAAATATCTTTGATATACGGCACTTTAATCAAAATCGTTACAGGTATTTTTGAGAAAATCTAAATTTTCGATTTTTTTTTTGTTTGTTTGCTTATTGAGGGTAGCTGGGGGTGGGGGGTTTCTTTAAAATCTTCGTGTCGCATCCTTGGAAAATACCAAACTTAAATTCCAAGTTTGGTATTTAACGGTCTTTTCCGTTTTTGAGGTCTGCTGTCCGCACACTAACACACAGGCACTCACGTACACTTACACACGGATCTTTGACAAAAATGCTTTTTTTGAAATCTCGGTATCAAATTTTTGGGTACATTACATTCTCTATACACTATGTACATAGTACAAGTAGAGAAACTAAAAAGGGTCCATGTGTGTCCGCGTGGCTGTGAACACGATAACTCAAAAACGAAAAGCCGGTAAAATACCATAGCTGGTATATAAGTTTACTATCTTCCAAGGATGTGACACGAAGATTTTGAAGGAAATCTCCCCATCCCAATCTACCCTTTACATGGAAAAATTTACGAAAATTTTGATTTTCTCAAAAAGGGCTCTAACGAATTCGAGTAAATTAGCAAATATTAAAGGTAATTACACGAAAAACATATTGTACATCTTGAATTTTCTGGGAATATCTTCTGAAAAACTCTTCATTTTGAATACATTTTCTTGGATTTTGCATAATTAGCATACCCTAAGAACAGATGGACAAAAACTCACTACACAAAAAAATGCATATCGCTTTTAAACACATTATTTATGTTATATACATTTTTTCGTGGAGTGGGCCATTTTTGAGATATTCCTTCTTATTGGTTTCACTTTTAAAATACCTAAACTTTTCACACACGGGAAGTTGTCAACTCCTGGCAATGCAAAGAGAAGACTTCATCAACAACCAGCTTTTAAAAGAATTGATTTTACTTTTAGCCTAGTGTATTCTCTTATTTCCCTTCTAGTTACAAAATAGCATTTCTACTTATATTTTTCTGGATTTGCAAGAAATAGAAGAATAAGCTTTCTAGCAATAATTTGTTTCAGAGATGTAGAGAAAGCCATGTGAATAGAACACTCAGATTTTATTCTTACTCTACATGAAAAGGTATAGTATTCCACCAAAAAATTCGATTCCGAGATTTCACCGAAAAAATGTTTTGAGGGCCCCTGTGTTCAAAAAGAGCATTTTTGGGAAAAGGTACATATGTGTTTCTTTCTCTGTGTGTGTGTGTGTGTGTGGCGGGGGGTAGCATAGCCTATAAAGGAAACACGGTTAGTATTTACATAAATTAGTGTCTTCCAAGGACGCTACACGAAGATTTTTAAGAAAATCCCCCCACCCTCAACTGCCCTTTACGTGGAACATTTCTCGAAAATTATGATTTTCTTAAAAATAGCTCTAACATTTTGCTTAAAATACCTGATGTTTAAGGTATTTTTATGACAAACGCAATCTTGAATTTTCTGGGAATATCTCTGAAGACCTCTTCATTCTGGATGACTTTTGTATAGCTGGCAAACTGTAAGAGATATACAAAACTTTACTACCCAACAAATGTAGATCTCATTAAAACACAATTTATGTCATATATATATTGAGTTAACCGTTTTCGAGATATTTCGGATTATTGGTTTCAATATTAAACCACTTAAACTTTTCTCAAACAGGAAGATATCTTTCTTCTCGTTTCTCGTTTGTTTATTCTTGGCAAAAAAATAGATTGGATTTTCTATTGTTTCACATAGCGACCGGCATTTAAAGGAAGATAATGTCTCTTCAGCCCGTGCATTTTCTTATTTCCCTTCTACTTACAAGAAAGCTAGTAATACTACTGCTAATGTTTATTTCGATTAGCATGGTGTAGATGACGAATAATCTTTTGAATAAAAGGTTTGTTAGCCGAACAGCTAGAGGACATCTTATGAATGAAACACATTAGGTTTTTCCCTTCTACTTATAAGGAACCAAGTAATTAGGACAATTTATGCTAAGGTTTATCTCGATTTACTTGATATAGATAGAAGAGTAAGTTTTTTTAACATTAATTTGTTATAGAGATGTAAAGAAAGTCATGTGAATGGAACACATCAGCTTTTGAATTATTGTAGCATTCCTTTGTTTTCGATAACAAATAGGTACTATCTTAGGATTTAAACTTAATAGGGACAGCTATGTCAGGAGTAAGCACACGCAAGTTGTTTTTTTTAATTAAGTAATGTTTAACAATAATTGTCTACAGTATATAAGAGAGACAGCAAACATAACTGTAATACAATAAATTACAATAAAGAATCAAAGAAAATGTCAGTCATTTTGCACTCGTCTATTTGTGACGGCAACAGTTAGTACATCACTGGCAGTTTTGTTGGTCGGTCCTAATGAAGTGAGCCCTGCTGATACTATGGTTGTCTACCACAGAGTGGGCCCTGCTGATGCCGAGTTGTCTACCACAGAGTGGGCCCTGCTGATGCCGAGTTGTCTACCACAGAGTAAGCCTTCTCCATCACTACTAGAGTTGGATGTCTGCTTCTGGTCAGGACCTATGCGTTGCCGGCAATATTCGTCAATCCATAGATACCAGCTCCTTGTCACATGTCGAGGAAGGCAATTTGTTCAGCGCACCGTTTCGCCATGGGAGACGTTAGTTTAGCTAACACATGCCGCTCTTTACGCAACAGCCTTTGAAGGAGACGACGTTCTTGTTTGTTTCTGTGAACACAACATACTGGTACCCCATTGCAACCCATGTGTGCAGAAATTAAATGGTGTGCACCATAGGTTGCAACTGAAGAAATAAGCCATAAAGTTCCGTACACATATGCATAAGGAACAATTTTTCAAATTCTCTGTTTCTCCAGTTCCATAGCTGTTGTACTTCCCCGCATTGGGTGATGCCTCGGTGTGCCAAGCCTTCCACAAATCTGGCACAATGGACTCTGTGTCATATTATGCCGGTACTTCTTTTCTTCTTTCGAGATAATTTCATGGATAAGTTCATACGATGTCATCTTCCATTCTATTGTAATGTACGGGGTCTTGAACACCTTCCAACGGGTGCTCCAGTTGTTATTCAAATATTTGCCTGAATTTGCAGTCCAATACACAGTAATCTGTGCATCTCAATCCCCAACTTAAACTTCCAATATCCATTAAGTAAGAGGTTCCTTCTTGTTATCTACAGTAAACAAAGTAGTAATTCTGCCACTTTCGTACTTTTCTATTTACTGAATGCGCAAGCTTGCCTACAAATTACAACAGTATCTCTTTCATTCTCTCCAATATTTGCTGTATAATTATAGTGAGGCCCTATGAAACTTAAATGATCAATATTAACTTCCTGTAAAACACAATGTCTGGATGATAATCAGAAATAAAATATCTTAATAACACATAGATTCCTAAAACAATTCAGTTTTAAAGATATGTGTTGACATAACGCCATGACATCAAAAAGAAAAATCATGGAGGCACGGCTATCTCATGTACCCTCATCTCTTGGCACAGCTACCAATTTATCTTTTTTATTACTAACCGACCAATTTGTATACTCCATCGCTCTCATCTTTGCACTTTTTCTGCAGCCTCGAGCATAAGGTACTAGCAGCGATCATAGACGCCGACTGTGTTTCCATTACACTACTTCCGTGTTTCCTTCTCGTCCTTTGTAACAACGGCAACCGACTTTGCTGAGCCTGTTTTGTACTTCCGTCCCCAGTGGTAGCCGGATTCAGTTTCACAGCAGTAACCTTGTCCGGTCGTGTATGTACCTTTTGATGTTCCTCCTCGGTGATCGGACCACCTACAATATCTTCTTGATGCTCTCAAGACGAAATAGTGTCTAATAGGGCCGCTACAGTTTATCGCACCTCCGTTAGTTGCTCTTCACTCTCAGACGCTAAAACTGCCGGCACTCGTCTAATGAGGAAGGAACCTTGTGCCGTGTCCGCGTTGGCAGATCCTCACCTCTGGGCGTCTGAGTTATTACCTTACGTCGTGGATACTCATTACGAAAGTGACCCTTACTATTGCAAAATGCACATGTTCTAAGTTGCCCCTCATAGCTGGCAAATCTCTTAATATTCCCGATATCAATATAAGAAGGGATATGGTTTTTCAACTCAATTTTAACCGTTCCTACTGCGAATTTTGTAAGGCAGGCTCGAGTTCCAAGAATCAATCGTTAGTGACAACACTGTCCCGTACTGCGCAAGTGTATCTTTAATAATACTCGGGTCCAATTCCAGAGGTGTATGATATAACTTGACAATTCGAAAACCCATTCCCGCTGTTGTGATAGTTATTCTACTCTTCTAACCATTACTATGAGGAAAAATGGACTCTCCATTGGTTCCCTGGTTGGCCTTGTGGACTCTATCCTCTGATTTGCATTTAATGCACACCTGACGTATGAAACTATTGATCTGTATCTTGTCTAACTCATTTTCTAGAAAAAGGCCGCGCCGTGGCCTAGCATTCGCCTCTCATCTACGTGGCCCGGCGAGGTTATGACAGTTGTACGGAATGACACTTCTACGGGGATGGAATTTGTTGGCATTTGTACAGAAGTCTTGAAAATTCCCACAAATGACTAAACAGGAACTATTTAGAGAGTGACATTTGTACGAAAGGTTTACCTTGCCCGACCTAATGCATCTCTTAGAATTGTGTCACGAGTACAATAAAATTGGCAGGTAAGGGTTGGGAGGAGAGTGGCACTCGCCAAGTATAGTTCATTGCTACAGTTGATATCTGAGTGTCAAGTAATGAATTATAATTGTAGAGATATGGAATTCAGTGAGACCACAAAAGGAAAGCATTTAGTTCTTTACAACGGGCATCAGTATATAGTGGGTTACACCAACAAAGAAGAAGAAACGTATACTTCATAAAAAAATGCAACTAGACACGGTTTTAAGCAAAGGAAGTCATATTTGTATTCCGGATGAAGCTGCCACCGAAGTGCAAGAACATTTTTAAGCGCAAAAAAAAAAAAAAAAAAAAAAAAAAAAAGTGCAAAGAAACGCACTGCCATTTCAAGTATTTACGCTGAATATGTAGGAAAGCTCTTCAATCGAGACTGTGAATTGTTTTTATTTGCTCTATAATACAACTCGTGTTTCACCTTAAAGGGTATACTACGAGATATTTACAGTTTTTGTTCCATTACAATATTTATTATATGTTTTTCTGGAGTTTGTTGTGCACCACCTTGAGGAAGTTCGTTACGCTCACTGTATGTATCTGCGTCTTCTTAAGCTGCAGCAGGGGTAGTGACTTGAGGACAGCTGGTCGTTCCTTTGAAGATAGAACATTCTTTTAGGAGGTGGAGGGCCGTCTTATGACCTTTCTTAGGCAGTTGCAAATTGGCGAAGGATCTTTCTTCATTCCTTGGAGGTATTCTCTGAAGTTTACGTGGTTTGTGAGGAACTGCGTTAGGATGAAGTTAGGCCATAAGGATATGGAGAGTCTGTGTGGGATATTTGGTGTGTATTGCTATTGTGAAGTTGGTGTAAGTTGCATTCCATATTTTATTGTAGTAGTCCCTAAGTAGTGGTTTGCATCGGGAGATGGGGATGGCGTTGTATTCTATATTGCTATTCTGGTAGGCTATTATTTTGGCTAAGTGGTCTGCCCTTTCATTTCCTCCGGTGACTTAGTCACATCGCTACCATCACACAGGAGTGCCAAACAATCGCTGTATCGCACTAGGCGATAAGATATGGGACCTACAAAAATCAGACGGATTCGAAGACATAGTGCTTCAAGAAAATCTCTTGCTTATAAACGATTGATAATATAGTTTTACTTCAAGATGACAAAATGTGGATGGAACCCTGCTACTCTCATTATGGACTTCCAAACTGCTGTTGTAAACTCAGCTACAAGCTTGTTTGCTGAAACAGAGATTTTGGATTGCAATTATCATTTTAATCAATATTTGTGGAGAAAAATACTATATTACGGCCATTTCCGCCTAAAGAGAAAACGAAGATATACGCTGTCATATAAGAATGTGTTCAGTACTAGCGTATCTTACTCCGGAAATGTTGGGCGATGGTATGCTCTTTATTCAGGAGGGCACGCCTGAAAGCCAAAAACTTCAAGAGTTCTACGACTATTCTATAGACGAGCCCATACCAAGAGATCTGTGGAACTGCAGTGGAAGACGCCACCGCACTAATAACATCTCAGAAAGGTGGAATCAAAGAATAAACAGATCAATTTCAACAGTTCGTCCCAAAGTTTATTCATTAATAAACAATATTTTAGAAGACGCAGAGTACAAGGGCCACCAGTTTGACCGGTTAGTTTTAAATATCGATGGGAAAAGAAGGAAGAAATACGTAATTAAGATTGACGAGACCATTTCAAAGGCTCCAAAAAGACTCCAGCTTTTTTTTGATAGGTTTAACGACCGCTTTTACTACAAATGGCACCGCAGGCGATGAGACTGGTGATATATAAAATGAAGATGGAGCCCCGGTGGAATGCGATGACGGAGGAAACCGGAGAACCCGGAAAAACACGCCCCTGTGCCGCTTTGTCCAACACAAATACCATATGCATTCGCTTGGGATCGAACCCGGGCTGTCTAGGTGAGAGGCGAGTGGTCTAACTACCGGGCTACCAGACTCTAGATTATGGCAACTTAAAATAATTTCTGACTTGCGAGGCTTACTCACTGAAATTACAATTATGAAAAAGGGTTAGAAATTGGCAGATATGTAAATATTGTAAATAAAGAATATTGTAAAGAAAAAAAATAGAAAATAAAAACGGGGAACGATAAGAGACTACCTCTCTGTAATATTCCCTGGAAACGACACAAATAGGGCTGAATGTCTCTTACAATTTGTATTAAAAAAAAGCGTAATTACTCAGCACCGGCTCCCTTCTAGCCACATCGGTGGTATGTCAAACTGACGTCCTGCTGTACCCTTAACGAAATTAAGACAGTTTAATACTATTTTATGATGCCGTAATGTAACGTTTATCTAGAGAATAAATAGCTAACATTTATAGCAAGTGTATTTGCAGGTGAACTTTCTGTTTTCTGCAACTATAATCATGTTTTTATTTTTAATTTACTAGTTATGCATATCCACATTATAAAACCAGCTATTACCAACTATTAGTGCTTATTCCGTATAAGTGTCAACATTCGTCTTCTGACTCGCCTGGTAGAGGAAAAGTTTCCGAGATTTTTCATTGCAAAATCTGTATAACCAGTCATTAGCGGTTGTTCGTACAAGTATCAACATTCAGCTTTGGACCCTCCAAGTGGAGGAAAAGGTTCCGTAGAAGTGTCACTCCGTAGAAATGTCTCTCCGTAGAAGTGACCCAACCTCGATCCAAGCGACCGCATGTGAGGTTCGTGGTGGACAAAGCGGCCCAGGGGCGGTTCTCAGGTTTCCCCCGCCATCGCATTCCACCGGTGCTGCATCTTCATTACTTGTATCATCAGTGTCATTGCCTGCGTTGCCACTAAAAGTAAAAGAGGGCGTTAAACACTAAAATCTTCCTCAAAACGAAACACCTGATAAATCCACTCATGCATTTGTATGGCGATGGCTTCGGCACGTCCCTATCTACCAACGAAATAAATATAGTATTTTTTATTTCCACTATCATCGGTAATTAAACCTATATCATTTTTACAGTAAGTTTATTTCAGAGTAAATTTTAAATAAAATGCAGGAGCACTTTGTTTCCTTACACACAAAACGGAATGTAAACAGCTCTCAGACCTAAGGGCAACCTTGGCTCGCGTACCTGCTCGTCTGCTCGCCGGAACGAGACTGAGTTGTTTGATTAGGTGTACGAGTTTAGACGCGAGTATTTCACTATAAGAGGAAGAAAGATTTTGCATCGAAAGTCCTGACAAGTTAAAGCCCAAAGAAATATTTTCATCTAGTATGGCTGCAATTTTAAGTAAGATAAATATAAAAATATAAAGTTGTGTGACAAAAATGTAATTGAGGATTCACTATCGAAAATCCCATTCACTCTTATCACTTTACAAAATATGTTGTATTTTTTTGTAATAGAACACATGCTCTGGAAATATAAATGAGTGGCTTAAAAAAGAAAACTTTTTATCGTAATATAAAAGTAATGTTTTGTATCAGAGGAATTGATGTTATATTGCAAAAATCAATAGCAACGTGGTCCTTCACAGAACAACGGAGCGAATGAGTATTTTCTAGCTCCTGTCCATCCGAAACAAACTCCTGGCATACACCTAACGTTCTAAGCACAGGTAACTTGAGAAGCCAGGCAATGAAGTCCGAGGTCTAATTATGAGAATATTGTTCTTTGCGTGTAATAAATGGGAACAAAATGTTTCTTCTCCACTTCTTAATTTAGTGTCACATCATTTCACAATTTAGTCTGACTGGAGGTCTTTACTGCTATATAATCTGACTTTGAGAAACTCTTCGAGGTTTTCTGCAGTACAAATGCGAAAGGAAAGTGTGTGACAGAGGAAAAAGTGGAATCTGTAAAGAGTAGAAGGAGCGGAGAGAAATAAGAGAGAAGAGACGGACGCACGTGATTGCTTAAAGAAACAAATGAAACACCGCTAGCTGAGAGTCAGATGAGTCTTGTCTGTCGCCCCTGCCTGCCGAACCTTGATCAAATTATGCGACGATGACAGAAGGGATGTAGGAGTGAGTGCTCCTTTATAAATTAGACTTCTATACAAATGAATAATTCAATTTTGAAAGGGAGACAGTCGCAGAAAACAACTGTACAACCGAAACCATGTTTGTCACCATTATCAAATACTCACTTTATTTCGTTTTACCCATCATTCTGAATTAAGGAACTGGCTAGCCACAATCGACAAGGAGGAAGAAATGTTGAGAGCTGATCCGTTCTCAAATAGTTTCTTTGAGACCCAGCACAACAAATTGTTCATATAAACTAGCTAATTCATTAGCTAATTTCAGACCGAAAAGTTAGAGAAGAGACTGTATTAAGATTTTTTAAAGCTGTACCACTGCCAACACAATATATGGTCAGAGAGGCTAACACTCAGAAGCTCAATAAAGTTATTAAGGAATGTTATCCCTTTCATTATGATTTAAAGGCATAAGTTGAATTTCTAAGTATTGATCATCCATTATATTCCGGTCTATAAGCTTATTTGTTAATAAGGATGAGTAAGGATTGAAGTTATATTTATAGTAATAACACATGGGTCATTCAATAATTAGTGGCAACATTTGAATTAACAACAATAAAATATTCTTGGAGCAGTCACATTATTGCAGTTGCATGAAGTAATCTCCTCCAACATGAAGAACTCGCCTCCAAACATCAAGGAGACGACGGATGCCATCCATAGCGCCTTGTCCTAATAACAGACCGCTCTACTGCTGCTATAATTGCCTGTCTGGTTCTGTAGCGAATTCCTTAAGTAGTAATTTTATTTTCTTAAAAAGGTCGAAATCACATGGGCTCATATCTGGGGAGTATGGAGGATGTTCCAGAATTTTCCAATTGCGTCTGCTAAGTAAATTACCTAACAATAAGGGCAGCCGAGAGAGAGTGAGCACTGTCATGTAACACAATAGAATGATAGTTTAGGAGATTTGGACGTTTACGACGCACAGCTGGTCGTAAATGGTACTCCAGAAAGTAACTGTAATGTGCACATCACACAATTTCCTTTAGGAACTGAATGAGTTATAGGAACACCGTCAAAATCATATGCAACAATGAACATGGCTTTAAGTCATTGCGGTCTGCAAGGTCCACGATTTTTTATGAATATCTTCCCTTTCTCTACGAAATGCATTCACCGGTTAGCCACGGTATGATAAGGTAAAGTCTCTCAACCACAAGCTTCCAATAATTCTGAATGGCATTGTTGAGCATTGATTCCTCTTGTAACCTAAATTTTAATGAAGCATCTTTGTTCGTATTTACTAAACATATTTAGAGCACTAAACATAACTGTCTAAAATTAAACTTACTAAAGATGTCTTATAAATACATTTATTGTCTTCAAACTCCAGCTAACAAACATTAGATCTCTTCTGTTTCATTGTTGTCAGCTTACATCATCAGCTGATGACGCCAAATGCAGGCAATATTGCTACTAATTTTTAATGACCCATGTAAATATTGAATGTTCATAAAATGTTCTACTAATCGGGAGGCATATATACTGCCCCGTGTTTGGTCTGTTCAGATATCCCTTCGTGCGTTAAAAGAGTTGTAGAACTCTACGGGACTACTTCAATTTAAAACTGGTAGGTCTGTTACTCGCTAAGAGACATTTGTTTTACCCCTTTTGCTTATCAGCGGTGAGCTTATGGTTTAGTTAACTTAAATATATGACATTTTAATCAAAATTATGTATTAGATCTATTTTTGAACAGTTAAAACAGTAAAATTTCCTGATGTAAAAGGTAATTTTAAATACGATATCTTTTTTTTTTTAAATATTCGTGTCGTATTTTTGGAAAACAGTGAAAATATACGTTTATTCGGCATTGCATTTTTGAGTTATACTGTTATAGAGCGCGCGCGCGCGCGCACACACACACATACACAGGACCTTTACTAAAAATTGCGATTTGCATATTATGGACCTATTCGTAATTTTAACAATCTTTATAAAATTGCAATTAAATTCATCTTCAAATCGTATTTAAGTATCAATCCATACTAAATAACACACACACACGTACATATATATATATATAAAACTGTACCTTAACCTGAAACATTAATTAATGTTAATCTGGATAATTACCTAATAGTATATTCTTATTCCTGTAAAATTGTTTATTAACAAAGCATATCACCGCCAGTGAGCTGGAATTTTGTCCTGTCTTTAATATGCCAATTGATCTCTTGACAGGTCTGTCGTTTCAAAGTACACTTAAAAACAAATCAGTCTGGGCCGGTTTTGAGCCCGATATTGGGATTCGAATGCCAGCGTCTTATCCAACTTAACCACCCAGATCGACTTTCTGTATTCAAAGGTCTTAAAACATGTTTTACGGTAAAATCTCGAAATTACATTTTTAGATAGAATGCAAAACTATGACATATTATGTTACATATCTAAATGTTTAAAAGAGAATAGTTAATACTAAATAAAAACATTCAATAAAAACCAATTCCGTAGACAATCTTCCGCCTGGTTTACCCACAGATCGAACGTGTATGCCTCCTAAACTATGCATTAGATTATATAAGTTGTTAAACAAAAAATCACTTCTTATGATTCTTTCGCTTGCTTCCCACTTTCTCTTTCTCTAATTTGTTGAAAATGTCTCGATTCGCTGTGCAAGATGAGATAAAAAGAACAAAGTTGTGGTAGAAACTAATTCTGTATCTAGGATACAATATAAATAAAATCTGATGTGTTACACTCACATGACTTTCTCTAGCTTCTCTACAAACATCCTACAAAAGATTATTCTTCTTTGTACATAATGCTAATGGAGATAAATATTAGCAGAATGTTCTAATTATTTAGTTCCTTATAAGTAGAAGGGAATAAGGGAATGCGCTACGCTAAAGTGATTGTCAAATGTTTTAAAAGCTATTGTTATGCGATTGTCATTGCAAATCACTTCTTTACTTGGCCAGGAGTAGAACAAAAGAAAAACGGACACTTCCTGTCTGAGAAAAGTTTAAATACTTCACAATTGAATCCAATAACAAGGAATATCTCGGAAACGGTTACCGCCGCAACAAAAACGTAAAAGACATAAATTGTGTGTTTTATCGTGATGTACATTTTTTGTGCAGTAAGTTTTTTCTATCTCTAACGGCTTAGCAATTAAGAAACATTCGGCAAAATTCATCCAGAATAAAGAGGTCTTCAGAGGCTATTCCCAAAAAATTTGAGATATACATTTTAAACCGGACATAAATAGCTTTAATATACGGGATTTTAATCAAAATCGTTAGAGCCATTTTTAAGAAAATCAAAATTTTCGAAATGTTTTCCATGTAAAGGGTAGTTTGTGGTAGGGAGATTTTTTTGAAAATCTTCGTGTCGCATCCTTGGAAGATACCAAGTTTGGTATTTAACGGTCTTTTCGTTTTGGGGCTATGCTGTCCACAAACGCACACACAGACAGACATACACACACTCACGGACCTGTTTACTTTCTCTAGCCCCGTATGTACAATGTATAGATAGAGAAGTATTGTATTCCACCCAAAAATTTGATGTCGAGATTTCATCAGAAATACATGTTTTAGGACCCCCTGAATCCAAAAAAAGCATTTTCAGAAACAGATCCGTGTGTCTGTCTGTGTGTGTGTCTGTGGACAGCATAGCTCAAAAACGAAAAGACGGTTAAATACCAAACATGGTATTTAAGTTTGGTGTCTTCCAAGGATGCGACACGAAGATTTTTCAAGAAAATCCCCCACCCCTAACTACCATTTACATGAAAAAATTTTCGAAAATTTTGATTTTCTTAAAAATGGCTCTAACGATTTTTATTAAAATATCACATATTAAATCCATTTCCATCACAAATAAAATGTATATCTTGACTTTTCTAGGAATACCTTCTAAAGACCAGTTTATTCTGGATGAATTTTGCTTAATTTAGAATAACTGTAAACCGTAAGAGATAGAAAAAACTTACTATACAAAAAATTTAGATCTCGTTAAAATACACGTCATATCATATACATTAATAAAATAATATAAAAGTTATTATTATACTATGAGTACAATTTTTACTGAAGTCTACCTTAAAAAAAATATAAATAATAATAAAACATATACCAATGAATATAAAGTTTCCTAAATATTTTAATTATTTTTATTTAATTATTAGAATATAAAATATTTCTAATTTTATAGGGGAATAGCTTTTTAAAAAATTGGAACTTACCGTCTTAGAGGTATTCCTTGTTATTAGTTTCAGTTATGAAGTACTTATACTTTTCACAGACGAGAGTGTTCGTTTTTCTTTTGTTCTACACCTGGCCAAGCAAAGAGGCGATTTGCAATGACAATCGCATAACTACAGCTTTTAAAACATTTGACTATCACTTTAGACTAGTGCATTCCCTTAGTTCCAGTCTACTTATAAGGAACTAAGTAACAAATTCTG
Organism: Hymenopus coronatus; assembly: GCA_030762935.1. Taxonomy (NCBI): domain Eukaryota; kingdom Metazoa; phylum Arthropoda; class Insecta; order Mantodea; family Hymenopodidae; genus Hymenopus; species Hymenopus coronatus. Next base: position 32,545,415 of record CM060896.1, on the reverse strand, counting down.
CTAATGTTTATCTCGATTAGCATGGTGTTGAAAGAAGAATAATCTATTGTAAGACATTTGTTTGTAGAGTAGCTAGAGAAAGTTATGTGAGTGTTACACATCAGATTTTTTTTAAAAATGCTTTTTTTCGGACTCAGGGAACCCCAAAACATAAATTTCCTGTGAAATCTCGGTTTCGAATTTTTGGGTGCATTACAATACCTTCTCTATCCCTATGTACATTGTACATATGGGGCTAAGGAATGTAATAACAGAGAGAAAGAAAACTGATATATCCCATTTTTGGTAATCAATATAAGGAATCTACAATTGTAAAATGTATAAAGTTCGGGGACAGAGATATATGAATCCTAAAGCTAACTGTAATGACGATGTGGAAGAAAATTGATGTGTTGTATTTACATGACTTCTTCACCTGTTCTGCAATGTTTTTACAAAACATTATTCTACTTCATGCTAAATAAGACAAACTTACCTGTTTGCTTTTAAGTAGGTGGAAAATAAGGAAATAAGGATTTGATTCGTACCTTTATTTAATGTTTGATTTGGTTCCTTTCTTGACGAGACAAATCGTGGACCTTTTGATTTTACTGAAAGGGAATCGAAAACGAATTAATAAATAAACTGCTGCTGTAACCAAGGTTGAAGAATGAACTAATGCTGATACTAGGCTATAACGAAAGTCGAACTCTTTTAGAATTGTCACTATGTAATAGCATTGAATTTGAGTTGTCTTTGCATGACCAGGAGCAAATCAAAAGCAAAACGAATGGTGACTTCCCGTTAGCGATTATATAAGTAATTTAAAATTGAAACCAATAAAACGAACGTCTCGGAAATGGCTACCTCCACCAAAATAAATGTATCTGAAATAAATTATCTATTTAACGAAATCTACACTTTTTCTGTAGTAAGATTTGTAAACCGGTTATGCAAAAGTCCATAACGAAAACGGCTTCTGGGGCTGTTCCCAGAAAATTCAGAATATTTATTTCATCTGCCATTTAATATGATTAATATCTGGCCTTTTAATCAAAATCTTTAGTGCTATTTTTGAAAAATATTTTAACATTTTCAAAAATGTTATCAAAAGGGTAGCTTGGAGTAGAGGGTTTTCCTGTAAAACTTCGAATTGCAGCTTTGGAAAATACTAAATTTAAATGCCTTGTTTGGTGCTTAACCGGCTTTTGTTTTTGAGTTATGTAATTCAAAGACACACACACACACACGAATGTTTTTCTAAAAAAAGTTTTCTTTTTTAGGATTCAAGTGTCCTTGATTTAGAAATTTCTCTAAAAATACTTTTTATATATGGGATCATAAAATATTTACTTCTGTTGAAATCTTGGTATCGAATTTTTGGGTGGAATGCACAATTACCTTTTCTACCAATGTACTATATGCGAAATAGAGAAACAAAAAGTTATAGAGCTGTTACATTATAAACATTTAACTACGTAACCTTTTTTTTTTTTCCAACAAGAGTTTTACTTATTTTACCGAATATCTATTGCATCGTGGTCCACTCCACGAAAAAATGTAATGACATAAACTGTGTGTTTTAATTAGGTCTAAATGTTTTTATACAGTGAGGTTTTTGACTACGAGTCAGGGTCTACGAGATGTACAAAAGTCGTCCAGAAAGAAGAGGTCTGCAGAGACTATTCCCAGAAAGACATATACTTCGTTTGTTATGAAAATAACTTAAATATATGCCATTTTATAATCAAAATCGTTTGACGATTCATTGAGAAAATCAAAATTTTCGAAACATTTTCATGTAAAGGGTAGTATAGGGTGGAGGATTTTATTGAAAACCTTCGTTGGAAAACCTTGGAAGATTAAAAAAAACAACAACAAAACCAAACTACGTGGCACAACAGTTAGAAGTCGGGCCTAGGCCTACCGCTGCGTTCCCCATCTCTGCCCATTCCAGGCGTCATGGAAGGGGCACATACTAGAGGCGTAGTTAGCGTCCCGAGTCCCACCCGGCCGATTAATACGGTATACGTAACCTGTACCGGCCACTTTTTCTCCAGTAGCTCCTTAATTGGCCCTCTAGGGACTCGCGAGGCTGAGTACATCCCGGACCAGCTCTCCCAGCGCGAGAAAATCCCTATGCCGGTACCGGGAACCGAACCTGGTGCTTCCTATTGGTAAGCAGATGCGCTGCCACCGCGCTAAGGAGATGACCCAGCCTTAGAAGATACTGAACTTAAATACCAAGTTCGGTATTTAACTTTCTTTTTTAGCTATGCTACTCACATACACACACACACACACACACACACACACGCGCGCGCGCGCGCGCGCGGACATGTTTCTAAAAATGCTGTTTTGGAATCAGAGGATCTCAAACATGTATTTGCGCTGAAATCTAGGAATCAAATTTTTGGTTGGGATACACTTTCTCTATCTACTATGTACATAGTACATACATGCTAAAGTCCTTTTCAAATTCAGAGAGCCTTAAAGTGTGTATTTACAGTGAAATTTCGGTATCCAATATCCACTACTTACTATAAGGACAGCATAGTTACTTCAGGACACTAGCATATAAAATACCAAGAGAAGGTTCAGACGTTTGAATTACATGACAATGAAAATTTACTCCTCTCAATTTCAGACCAACGTAAATGATATTCAAACAGTGAGATAGACGGATCAAAAAAAGTGTCTAAATATTGAACTGCAATTGGAATTCTGCACTGGAAGATAAGAAATCCCCAAGCTAGATGTTGGATAGCCCGTCTCTGCCAACTATTTCTGCTTCTCGTCGTTATTCAGTTGCTGGCTCTCCCCACCTCCTTCCTTTTTTCCTTTCTTTTCCTTGCTTCTCGGGCTTTTCTACGACCTCTACGAGGACAGCCGTAGCGCGTTGCTACTCTTCTTTTGTTCGCTTCCAATTCAATTACCGCAGCATTAGGTTATGACGGAGATGCGAGGCCTGTCACCACCACTATTTATCAGCCACACTGGAACAGAACCGTCTCGTCACAACAGCTAGGCGAACACCTCCTACCTACCCTACACGATCAACTGCAGCCTGCACTTCATCATCATTGTCACCTAAACTAAGATATGGGGCACCCTGGGAGAGAAACTTGGACTACAAGCGGTCAAAATTCGAAAATCCCTATTTCTTTCTCTTCACCTACTAGTTACATACATGGTGTATATCTATTACTGGATTCCAGCAATTGATAATAGGTGACTCAATGTGAGTGAAAATTGTTTTATTATTGGAATCTACTTTACTTACTTTATATGATGATAATTCGTTTCATTTTGTGAATTAATTAATTAATTATTAGTTATTATTATACAAGCGATAACTGCGAAATAATGATGTATGACAAGAATTTAAAGTGGGAAATAAATTATAAAGTTTGCAATATACGTCCTGGTATAGGGAAGTAGATTCCAGAATATTGTATCACATATTTTATTTTATTTTTTGTACATAGTGTATAGAGAAGGATTGCACCCAAAAATTTGATACCAAGATTCGCTGGAAATATGTTTTGAGACCCCCTGAGTCCAAGAAAAGTACTTTTGGAGCAAAGGTCGTGTGTAGTTCTGTGGACAGCATAGCTCAAAAACTATTAGACCGTTAAATACCAAACTTGATATTTAAGTTTATTATCTTCCATGGATGCAACACGAAGATTTTCAAGAAAATCCCCCCACGCAAAACTATCTTGTACATGAAAAATTTTTTGAAAATTTTGTTTTCCTCAAAAATGACTAAAGATTATGATTAAAATATCGTATATATTTTATAGTGCTTTTACTATTTTGGCATCGCAGGCGAAAAAATATTAAAGTTATTCACAACACAAATAAAGTGTCTATTCTTTAATTTTCTGGAAATAGCTCTGAGCACTTCATTCTGGTTAATTTTTGCAGAATTTTGCATAAGGGTTGAAACGTAAGTGGTAGATAAAACCTTACTATACAAAACATGCAGATCTGGTTAAAATACACCGTTTACGTTATATGCGTTTTTGTTGTAGAGTTGACCGTTTCCAAGATATTCCTTGTTATTGGTTTCAATTTTAAAATACGTAAAGGTTTCTAAGACAGGAAGGTTCCGTTTTTCTTTTGTTCTACTCCTGTCCAAGCAAAGAAGCCAATTTAAATGACAATTGCAAAACGATTGGCTTTTAAAACATTTAACAATCGCATTAGCATAGTGCATTCCTTTAGGTCCCTTCTACGTATAAGGAACTCAGTAATAAGTACATTCTGCCAATGCTTATCTCGATAAGCATGGTGTAGAAAGAAGAAGGATCTTTTGTAAGAATTCTATTTGTAGAACAGTTAGAGAAAGTCATGTGAGTGTAACACAACAGAGTTTTATATAAATAGTTGTTGGGACCTTTGGGCATCCATAGAGATTCAACATTTAGATACCTTTCTTGTCTTGGGTCAACGGCAATTTAAGATTTTTATATAACAGCCTTTTCTCAAAACTGCATTTTCACACTTACACGTCTTAGTTTCTTGCTTAAATACTACTTAAGTTTCCTAGAATTACAGAAATATCTATTGGAATATTACAAAGAACAATTATCGTAACACCAATAGTAATTTTTCAAAAAATATATTTTTATGAAGAATATATTAATTTTAGAGGTACAATTTCCTAATATTTTGCGGCGGTTTGAGTTATAGGTGGTTTTAAAACGATTCCGTGTTAGAATTCCGCGTGATGGTCCAGGAGATTAAGGAGTGGAGTGAAAGTGTGAACGCCCTAGCTCAGGATATGTCAGCATGGAATCTTTTGTCATGGGTGGTGTTAAAACTAAAATGGTTTCCTTTGAGTTCACGATTACAGTTTTATTTTTTTATTTCCTGTCTTTGATATTTTCTGCAGTCGAATTCCTAAGTTCTTGCCCCCTTTCAGTTACTCTTTACGCGACCGCGCCTATCATCCCTTATTACTTGCGGCACTTATTATGGTGTACTAATTAACACTGTTTCTATGACGACTATGCATAACCTTTTGTTTCCACCCATGAATCAAATAGCACGTCGTAACTTGCCGCGTCTCCCATAGCAAGTGAAGTTCCTTTGCTCGACCAAATCCGTTGTTTTCCCTTTTGTCGTTCCACCCTCGGGCAATAGACTTTCGACCACCATTCTCCTCATTGTCCCGCCAGTAACGGTACCTGTGAACTGGCACCTTTGTACCGTCTTTACACTTTTCGACGTGCTTCACAATGTTTCTTCCCTGGCCATTTCAAATTCATATTTTCCCTTCCTAATGTAATTTATATTTCCCTTACAAATAGCATACTTCCGTGATACGACGTGTATTGTCTCAATTTTGAAAAAAAAAATAGTAATTGAGTAATCAAATGTGTTTAAAGATCAAAAGCTCCAATTCAAAAATACCAAACAATTGTCTCAAATTCTGAGGCGCGTAGAACTTTTGTTTATGAAATATATTTGCATAGTAAAATTTATGAAATTTATATCCTGAAATTATTTATTCAGTTTGAATGACATTTGGTTTTCATATTAACCTAACAGCAATGCAATAAGAGTAAAGTTTTAAGAAAAATCTCTACAATAAATCTTATGTGTTCTATTCACATGACTTTTTCTACATCTCTGTAAAAAGTATTGTTAAAAAGCTTATTCTATTTACTTCATGTTAATTGACATAACATTAGCAGAAATTTGTTATTACGTTCTTCCATATAAATAGAAGAGAAATAAGGGACATAGGCTAGAGTGATAGTCAAATCTTTTAAAACGTGGTTGCTATGCAATTAAAACTCTTTTGTTTTTATGGTCAGGAGTTGACAAATTCCCCTATGAGAAAAGTATAAAAATCTACATTTTTTGTGTAGTAAGTTATTATCTGCATATATCTTGTGGTTGAGTCAAATTCATCCAGAATAAAGGGGCCTTCAGAGGCTTTTCCCAGGAAATTCAAGGTATGCATTTTATTTCTCATGTAAACATCTTAAGTGTACCCCATTTTAATCAAAATCGTTAGAGCTATTTTTGAGAAGCTCAAAATTTTCGAAAACATTTCCAAGCAAAGGGTAGTTGGGGTAAAGAATTTTCTTGAAAATCTTCGTGTAGGCGTCCGTAGGGGGCAAGGCTTGGTTCGATGTGCACAAACACATGCAGTGTAGGTGCATTGGCGAACCAAATTCAAAATATAGCCTCAAAAAGCCAACTTCCAGTAACTTTTGAAATATAGCGTTATGAAGCCACGCTCAAAATAGCGTGGGTTTGCTTAGCCAGTCTGCAACAAGCTACCTATGGCGTTCAATTAGAGCAAGAGAGAAAAGCAGTTTATTTTTGGTGGATATTTTTCTATTTTCAGCATAATCTCCTTTTAGTTCGGTAAAATTTCCCGGCGTTATTCCAACTGCTTTAAGTCTTCTAAAAAGTAGGATTTCGGAAACTCCTCAAAATAGGCATCTATTTGGGAGATGACCTCTTTGTCAAAGGTGAATCGTTTACCGCCGAGCCACTTTTTCAATTTGTAAATAAAAAAAAGCCCCTCAGGGGCTCATCTTGGTGAGTATGGGGAGTAGCGCCCCCGAGGTGCCTGAGCTACCCAGTGTTCGGGGGTATAACCGGACCACCCAGCTTCCTGGGGACATAAATAGGGAAGCCTGGTCCTCCAGGTTGGGGGTTAAGCATTAGGTTAAGAACCTAATTTTCTAAAAAAAACTATTGTTACGAAACCTGCAAAAAAGCCTCGGAATGATTTAATGTTGGCGACCTGGAACGTAAGGACAATGCTGAAACCTGGGAAAATGAAAGAAATAGCAAATGAAGTATTAAAATATAAATTAGATGTGGTAGCGCTCCAAGAAATAAGATGGGCAGGGGAAGGTAGAATAGATAAGAAAGAATACACAGTATTATATAGTGGACCTAAAAAAGCTGGACTTAATGGTACAGGATTTATTATCTCAAAGGAAATCAAAAAGAGCCTAATAGAATTTAAATCAATTAGTGAACGAATCTGTAAAATACGCCTTAAAGGTAAATTCAGAAATATAACTATATTATCTATATGTGTATGCACCTACAGAAGAGAAAGATGAGATAAAAAAGGAAGAGTTTTATGAAAGCTTAGAAAACACATGTAATTCAGTAGGAACTTATGATACATTGGTGATACTAGGAGATTTTAATGCCCAAGTGGGGAAAGAAGACTATTTAAATGGAGTGGCAGGGAAACATACACTACATCAAATAAGTAATGAAAATGGTAATCTACTTGGACAATTCGCAGTTAGAAATAATATGATTATTAAAAGTACCTGCTTCCCTCACACATAAATGCATAAAGGAACGTGGAAAATGCCAGGCTCAGATATAGTAAATCAAATTGATCATGTGCTAATTAAAGCAAGACATACATCATCAATTATAGATGTAAGAAGTTGTAGAGGCCCAAATTGTGATTCAAATCGCTTTTTAGCTAAAGTGAGAGTGAGAATAAAAATAAAGAAGATGGAGAGAGTTCAAGAGAACAAACATATACGATGGGATACAGAAAAAATATAAGATAAAGAAGAAAAAAAGAAATATCAAAAGTTAATGAGCAGCAAATTAAATGAATAAGGAACAGAAGAAGGTGTAAAAGAACAATGGGAGGTAATAAAGGAGACAGTAAAAGAGGTAGCAAAAATAAGTATAGGTGAAAAGAAAATGGAAAGAAACATAGAATGGTATGATAAAAAGTGTGAGCAAGCTATAGAAAAAAAGAACATGGCTAGGAAAAAAATGCTCCAGAAAGAAACTAGAAATAACTATGAAGAATACCGTCAAAGAAGAAGAGACGCTAATAACATATGTAAGAAAAAGAAAAGTGAATATTGGAAAATGCGAACCCAAGAAATAGAAACGTTGATTCAACAGAGTGAGATAAAGAAATTCTATATGGCATTAAAGCAAATGAAATAAGGGAAACTGAATAAAATGAAAGAATGTCTAAGCAAGGAAGGTAATGTTCTTGGAGAAGATAAAGATATACTGGAAAGATGGCTGAGTACTACAAGGAATTGTTAAATAAACGACAAACAATAAATAATCAGGAACAAGGAGTGAATGAAAATGGAAATGAAGAAAAAATGGAAGAAGAAGAAGAAGAACCGGATGTTAAAATAGCAATACAGAGCCTAAAGAATAATAAAGCACCAGGAGAAGATGACATAATCGCTGAGCTAATTAAATATGGTGGGAATGGAATTATGAAAGCAATACATAAGTTAATATTAGAAATATGGAGGAAGGAACAGATGCCTGAAAGCTGGAAGACAGGCATAATATGCCCAATATATAAAAAGGGTAATAAATATCAATGCCATAATTATAGGGGAATTACATTGCTAAATGTAGCATATAAAATATTTTCAAGTATTTTAAATAATAGAGTGAAAATGTATTAGGCGAGTATCAATGTGGATTTAGAAGTGACAAGAGTACGATAGACCAGATATTTGTAATACGACAAATAATGGAAAAATTCTATGAGCATGGCATAGATTTATGCTTTCTGTTTATTGACTTTAAGTTTGCATTTGACTCAATTGACAGAGAAGTTCTCTATAACACCTTACAATGTTTTAAAGTGCAACCGAAAATAATAAGACTAATAAAAATGACAATGGAAAATACAAAAGCCAAAGCGAAAGTAATGAATAAATTAAGTCCGGATTTTGATTATAACACAGGAGTAAGACAAGGTGATGGACTATCTACGACTCTATTCAACCTAGCCCTGCACAGAGCATATGAAAAAATAAATACTAAAGGAACAATATTTTTTAAGTCTAGTCAGATATGTGCATATGCAGATGACATATTGATTGTGGCAAGAGATAGAAAAATGTTAGTTGAAGTTTATGAAGAATTAGAAAGAAGGTCTAAAGAAATAGGATTAGAAGTAAATGAAAAAAAAACTAAATACCTGAAAATGACAGCAGACAAAAGCAAAAGAATAATTGAAAATCTAGTAGTTGGAGACAAAACATTTGAAGGGGTATCCAAATCTAGATATTTAGGAGCACTTGTAAATAATGATAATAATTTAAACGAGTTCATAAAAGAAAGAATTCAAGGTGGAAATGCAGCCTATTATGCAAATTTAAATCTATTAAAAAATAGGCTTATTAGTACAGGGACAAAATACAAGATCTATAAAACACTAATAAGACCAATAGTAAACGCATTCTGCAGAAATCTGGACCCTAAACGATGTAGATGAAGAAGTACTACGAAGATTTGAACGGAAAATATTTGGACGAATCTTTGGACCTGTAAAGGATAAAGACCAATGGAGAATAAGATATAATTATGAGACAGAAGAACTAATTAAGCAGCAAAATATTGTGACATTTATAAAGGCACAAAGAATAAGATGGCTAGGACACATAGAGAGAATGACAGAAGATAGAATGCCAAAAAGAATATTGAAAGGAAGACTGTACGCTAGAAGAAAAAAAGGAAAACCAAAAACAAGATGGTTAGATGATGTGATGGAAGACCTAAGAAAAATTGGAATCAGAGGGTGGAAAAGTAAAGCAGAAGATAGAGATATGTGGTGGAGGATTGTGCAGGAGGCCAAAGCTCACCAAAGAGAAAAAGAGCAAGAAGAGAAGAAAAAAAAAAGAGGGTCACTGGGGACCAACTTTGGTGAATATGGTAAATCTTGTAGTAATTCAAACCTTAATTCTACAAATTTCACCATCGAAACTGCGCAGCTGTGCATCCTTGCAGTGTCTTGATGGAAGAGAATCCTTTTCTTTGCCAGATTTCCGTTCAATCGTTGCAATAACGATGCATAATACTCTCCAATTATCGTTTTTGCTTTCTGTAAGTAATCAATGTAGATGATTTTGCGTGTATCCCAAAAAACCGAGGCCATCACACTGTCTCCAGATTTCATCACCTTTCCCTGCTTTGGAGCCGGCTGGCCATTTTAAACCCACTGTTTCGACTGTACTTTTGTTTCTGGAGTGTAGTAGGTGTCCATGTTTCATTCACAGTTATGAAACGCAGAAACTCATCGTCATTGCGACAGAAAAGTGCCAAACCAGCTTCCGAATCTATCACACTATTGCGTTTATTCTCCAAGGAGAGCAAAGGCGGCACCCATCTTGCCGAAACCTTTGTCAGACCTCATTTTTGGTGCAAAATTGAGAACACTATAGTTTGTGATGTACCTGTAACCTCTACTACATATTTCGTAAAATTTGATCCGTCGATCACTCAAAACCATATCCTGGATTTTGTCAATCATTTCGGAGGAATTGACATCCGCATTGATGTTCAACTTTTGTGGATGTACGGCCACGTGTAAATTAATTTATCTAATTGTAAATTGTTGCAAGCGCAGGAGCAGATGTGCCATGTACTTCATCCAACTCGGTTTTTATCTCTTTCGGTGTTAAGCCTTTTGAAAGAAGTATTTCTAAAGAAGCACCTATGACAATGAAACCTCGTGATGGATATGCTAAATATTTAACTGCCACCTAGTAAGAGACGGTGGTTACTAAATATAAGCGTTTTTCGATGCTCGAGAGTAATTTCTTGGATTTTCTAAGAAATTATTGAATGCCCGTGGTACATAATTAAGTGGTTGTGTTAGGAGCAGATTTGCTACCGAAGTGACGCAGTGCACATTATTTCCGGAAAAGTTTAAGGTTGTAACTGAAATATTAAGTATAAAGGCCGCAAATGTATGTAAAGTCGAGGGAATACAAATTTGTTTGCAGGGTGTGTATTTTGTTTTGAAACTTGCAGTAAAGAATTGATAGGTGGAAAAGTAAGACCTTTGAAGTGATGCTGTTTTGCCCACACATTAACTACAATTTAAAATATCTTGTGACAGTATTTTATATGAGTGACTACAAAAGCACTAGGTAACAATAAAGTTGTTACTATAAGTTAAATCTGTATATTTGAATTGTTAGTGACGTAGTTAGAACCGTCCCCACAGCCTCTGACTAGAGTAAATGCCCTGTTCTACCGCGTCTAGCTTGATATGACGGATCTGTTACTCAAATTTACCATACATTGGACACCTATCAGTGTCAGCCCTGGTAAATACAACAGCAGCAAAGAAGATTTTGTCACAACTACATTTTGTATTCCTACTTGCTAGTTAAGCTAATAGATTGCTGCCGATGGCAATCTACAGAAAATAATTGTCAATAAGGATGGTTTTTAGAATCTGCCATGGTCACCTTCCATTTGGAACTTATCGTGGCCAGCACTTGTCGTGCTAATAGAATAAGTCTTACATGGCCAATATACCAATCAATTACATCAACTTTCGCAACGACATCTTGCGTCAGATTAGAAACCACTGCTGGTTCCCGAACCAGGAAATGTCCGTGCCTGTCTTAGTAAAACGAATAATACACGCAACGATACCAGGCGACTTTTCTTATCTTTTAGGTGTTGCATCTAACCTATGTTGTTGAACTCCATATCAGTTATTATACAGATTGATAGAGATATCTTTACCAGGTGTCATGATTGTTTAAATAGTAATCTTATTGCTCTAAAATCATGGCTCTAATAAAAATGACAGACGTGATGCATTTTTAAAATACTACCATAAAAATGCAATTTTTCGACGAATAAATTTACAAATATATTTGTTATATTATCACAAATTAGTGTTAGAAAACTAATGTTACTCTTCGTACTCTCCAAAGCTCTTGATTTTTCAAACTTTAATAATTTATTTCTCATAATTGGACCATTAATTCGAAAAATTATATGACTATTTTCTTTAATGTGCCTTTGAGAAGCTGTATAAAAACTATAAAACAAATTAGTGAAAATCTCCTACCCATTTATAACTTCAGTTATTTAGCAGTTAAAATGCTTTTTATTTTCATAAAATTTAAAATTCATGCCAAATTGTTATGTAAAAAATGTTAAATCTTTCAAACTTTTTGTTGAAATTTCACAGTAGCATCACTAGAGCAACGTGCTAGCGTTTAACAGGAATAATTAACAGGAATAATTGTGGCAGAATTTAAACCTAGCCATGGCAATTTTTTTTATTGACATTTTGCGGGGACCTGCTCAATATCTCATCGTCTTCTTGATGGAAATGATTGTGCGGCCAACAATCGATAAGCTCGCTAGCAAATAAGTTTCAGAATGTACCACCTTTTTTTTTTTTTTTTTTTTTTTTTAAATACGATACCGGAGTCTGATCGGGACTCCGGCACTGTATACCCTACTTTTTATTTACCTTTATTTTCATTTTTACTTTATTTTTCTGTATTATTACTGGATTGCTGTTTTCTTACTTTTACAACACACACATAAACACAAACATATAACACCCATGTCCAAAGCGGGACTCGAACCCATGATCCCCAGCGCTACGAAGCACCAAAGCCTTCAGCTACAGCTGGTCTACCCATGAGTCGAATATACACAAAAAACAGGAACACACTTTCTGACCATACTGTTGCACGAAAAACCAATCGAAAATCATCAACATCAATTTGTCGTCAAATTAATTTTGTCAAATGCTCATAGTAAAAGGTCGCAATTCTCAAATAAAATATTCCAGACTTTTTTCGGTGTTTTCCTGAATTCTTCAAAACATAATTTTCTTTCTTTTGTAGGAATGAGTGCAGTTATTTGTCATTAAAGTATATTCCAATCTATGTCGTGCAAAATATTTAAATAGCCATATAATTTTGATTTTGTTTTATTAATATTATTACTTGTCGATTTAATTTAATAATACTAAATAATTACTTTATTTGTGTTTCCTTAGGTGTATTATTATAAAGCTATAATGCTGTTATCATCACAAATTAACATAATTATTTCTTTCCCTGGCACGTATGAACAATGTACATAGTAGATAGAGAAGTATTGTATTCCACCCAAACATTCGATACGGAGATTTCACTGGAAATACATGTTTTGAGACCCCCTCAATTAAAAAAAAAATTCGTATGGGTGTATCTGTGAGCAGCATAGCTGAAAAACGCAGAGCAGGTTAAAGAACAAACTTGGTATTTAAGTTCAGTATTTTCCAAGGATGCGACACCAAGATATTCGGAAGCATATATTTCCGGTAAAATCTCTCCCGTTATTATTTTATGATATTCCGTTGTAATTTATTTATGCGAAATCTTTATTTACTTTCTAGACGCCCTCATATTATACGGTACTTTTACTTTCTCTACACATACTATCAATATAGCAGGTAAGAAAGGTACTGCATTCCACCCGAAAATACGATGTTGAGATTTCACCGGAAATATATGTTTGAGGTCCTCCGAATCCAAAGAAAAGCAGTCTTTAAAAAGATCCATGAGTGTGTGTATGTGTGTGTGTGTGTGTGTGTTCGCGCGCGCACGTGTATGTGTAGACAGCATAGTTTCAAAACGAAAAGACCTTATACATCAATTTGGTATTTAAGTTTAGTATCTTAAAAAGATGCGATACTCAGATTTTCAAGAGAATCCCACCATTTCAAACTACCCTTTACGTGGAAATCGTTGTCTACATTTTTTTTTCTCAAAAATGGGTCTAACGCTTTTGATTAAAATATCGTATTTTGGAGATATGAACATTGCAAATAGAATGCATATCTTGAATTATGTAGGAATAGTTTCTGAAGACATCATTTGGATGAATTTGCATAACTGGTAATCCGCAAGAGATAGTCAAAAACGTACCACAGAAAAAATGTAAATCTCGTTAAAACACAGAACTTTTGTCATATGTATTTCCTATAGAGTTAACCGTTTCCGAAGTATTCCTTAATATTGATTTAAGTTTTAAACTATTTAAACTTTTCTCAAACTGAAGGTCATTTTTCGTTTCTTCTCTCTTTTGTTTTACTCCTGGCCGTGCAAAGCGAACCGAATTTTAATTGTTTCATGTTGTTTAGCGTGCTATATTACCTTATTTCCCCTCTACTTATAAGGAACTAATACAACAATTTCTGCTACTGTTTAACTGAATTGTAGATAAAGGAATAATCTTTTATAATAATAGTTCATAAAAGAAGTCATATGAATAGAACGCATATTTTGAAAGCTCTAGCATTAGCCAACTAAGGAGTTTATCAATAATTTCTCCTCTTGAATGGAATGTGTTTATGCACATTCAACATGGAGAAGTTTAAACGAATACACTTAACAAAGCGTAAACATGTCACGGAGTCCAACAGTTGCTGCTGTGTTTCCGAAATGGTGATATTTTACTGAATGTAAGTTTGTAACAGAACAACCTCTCTAGAAGTTTGCACCACAATTGTACGAATTGGCATGACACCAATTTGCCAGGCCACCAAATTACGTGACACATGAGTTAAATGGCCGAATGTGTTGCAGTCAGTATTTTCCAGCTTTATTTGCATTCCGCGACACCATGACTGAATGTCCCATTACAATTGATTTAAAACATTAGACCGTGGAAAGGGAAAAGAGTCATTATACTCTATAGACCACATCTTCTGTAAAACAATACACATAACAATAAGCTGATATTAAATGCAGTTCCTCTTCATTATTGACGGAAAGAATTTTAACTTTCTGTAATGTTTACCCTGGTTAGAGCAACCATTACACTAACTGAAACTGAGCTTTCATTCAAAGTTTACATTTTGGGATCCTTGCAGTGTAAATAATCTGATTTGTTCCGTTCACATGACTTTCTGTACCCGTTTTCTGCAAACAAACAGTCCTTACAAAAGAGATGCTTTTATCTATCTCGTGTTAATCGAGATAAACTTTAGCGAAAATGATCTTATTACTTGATTCCTTGTAAGCAGAAGGGAAATATGGCTAAAGCGATAGTCATTACCTTTAAAAGCTGGTCGCCATATGAGCAATTGAAGTTCGGCTCACTTGGCAAGGCTAGCAGTAAACAAAAGTGAGATGTAAGGAAGAGTAACCCCGTTTGAGAAAGTTACGTAGTTTAAACTCGAAATAAATAACATGGGGATATCGCTGAAATAGTCAAGCCTTCAAAAACAATGTATGTGACATAAATTGTGTGTTTTAACGAGATCTAAATTTTTTGTTCAGTAAGCCTTTGTCTATTTCTTAGGTTTACTGGTTATCTAAAATTCATCAAAATTCATTTAGAACAAACAGTTCTTCAGAAGGTCTTCCCAGAAAATTCAAGATATACATTTTATTTGTGATGTAAATGTCTATCATATATGGTATTTAAAAAAAATAGCAATGGCCATTTTTAATAAAACGAAGAGTTAAAAATTCGTTCCATGTAAAGCGGGCCTCGTATTCTCGACGTGATAAGTATAAGTAATGCTCAATCTGCGACATGCTTTTCAAAGTAAACATTAGTAGACATTAATTCAAGCCAGGTAAAAACTTGGCTTGACACCAACGTTTCGAAGAAGTGCATCTTCTTCGTCTTCAGGGTGAACGTCGCCAGGAAAGCTTCAGTTCTTATTAGTAGACATTTTCTTATTATTATTTCTTATTACTTGCTTCCTTGTAAGGAGAAGGGACATAGGGAAATATACTAGGCTAAACCGATAGTCAAAGCTTTTATAAGCTGGTCCTATTACTGAAATTTGGCTCGCTTTGAATGATGTGCAGTAAAATAAGAGAGATGAAACGAAAAATCACTTTTTCTTTGAGAAAAATTTCAGTTTAAAACTGAAACCAATAAGAAGGAATATCTCAGAAAAGGTCAGCTCTACATAAAAGCATATAAGTATGACATAAATTATGTGTTTTAAAGAGATCTACACTTTTTATAGGTTTTTGTCTATATCTTACGGTATAACCGTTATGCAAAATCTTGCAAAACTCATCCAGAATAAAGAGGTCTTCAGAAGCTATTCCCAGAAAATTCAAAATATACGGTTTATTTGTGATGTTAATATTTTTAATATACGGTATTTTAATTAAAATCGTTACAGCCATTTTTGAGAAAAACAATTTTTAAAACATTTTCCATGTAAAGGGAAGTTTAGGGTGGGGGGATTTTCTTGGAAATCTCCGTGTCGCATTCTTGGAAGATACTAAATTTAAATACAAGTTTGGTTTTGAACCATCTTTTCGGTTTTGAGCTCTGCCGTCCACAGACACACACATACATACACTCTCTCTCTCTCTCTCTCTCTCTCTCTCACACACACACACACTCACATACACATACGCACACACACAAAAACACACACTACCAGGAACACACGAACCTTTTCTAAAAATCTGATATGTTCTGATATCATTATTTTCTGTACCTGTTTCATATACAGACTATTCGTACAAAAGATAATTCTTTTATCTACGTCATGCTAATCAAGATAAACTCGATCAAAATTGGTCTTATTAATTACTTTCTTGGAAGTAGAAGAGAAACGAGGGAAAACACAGGCTAGAGCGACAGTCAACTCTTTTAAATGTGTCGCTATCTGAAACAATTAAGTTTCAGTTCGCTTCGCATAGTCCCGTTCGAGAAAAGTTAAGGTAGTTTAAATCAAAACTAATAACAAGAAATATTCCGAAAACGGTCAACTCTACAAGAAAAACATATATGACAAATCTATGTATTTTAATGAGATCTGCATTTTTTGTGCAGTAAAGTTGTGTTTATTTCTTACAGTTTGAACGTTATGCAAAATTCTGCAAACATCATTCAGAATAAATAGGTCTTCAGAGGCTATTCCCTTAAAAATATACAGTTTATTCGTGTTGTAAATATATTTAATTATCGGTATTTTAGTCAAAATCGTTAGAGCCATTTTTGAGAACATCAAAATTTTTGAAAAATCCATGTAAAGGGTAGTTACGGGTGAGGAGATTTTCTGGAAAATCTTTGCGTCGCATCCTTGGAAAATACCGAACTTAAAATGCCAAATTTGGTACTTAACCGACTTTTCGTTTTTGAGCTATGCTTTCCAAAGACACACACATACTCACACACACACACACACACACACACACACCCAAGAATATTTTTATAAAAATGCCTTTTCGAACTCAGGGAACCTCAAAACAAATATTTCCGGTGGAATCTCGGTATCGAATTTTTGGGTGGAATATAATAAATAACTTCTCTATCCACCATGTACATTATACTTACGGGCTTGAGAAAGTAAAAATGAGCCACATGTTCATCTAAAAATACAGTTTTATAGAAATTGAGTTAACAGATTATTTTCACTTTCTCTGCACGTACTATGTTCATAGTGTATAGAAACGCGATTGTAAAGCGATTGTAATGCACCCAAAACATTTTGGGTGGAAATGAGGGAACTGTCTGTGGACAGCATAGCTCAAAAACTAAAAGACCTTTAAATACCAAACTTGGTATTTAAGATTGATATCTTCCAAGGATGCAACACGAAGATTTTGAAGAAAACCCTCCACCCCAAACTACTCTTTTTATGGAAAAATGTTTGAAAATTTTGATTTTTTCAAAAATGCTGTAACGATTTTGATTAAAATACCGTATATTAAAGTTATTTACATCTTCAATAATTTTTTTATCTTACATTTTCTGGGAATGCTTCTAAATTCCTGGATGAATTTTTCTGAATTTTGCATAATTGATAAACTGTAAGAGGTAGACAAAAACTTTTACACAAAAAATGTGGATCTCGTTAAAACACACAATTTAGTCATATACATAAATTTGTAGAGGAGACAGTTTTCGAGATATTCCGAGTTAGTAGTTTCAGTTTTAAAACTTTTCTCATACGGGAACTTGTCAACTCCTGGCCCACAAAGAAACGGACGCAACCACGTTTTAAAAATTTGACTGTCGGTTTAGCCTACTGTATTCACTTATTTCCCTTCTATTTACAAATAACTACGTAAAAGACCGCCTTTTCTAATGCTTATCTCGATTAGCATGAAGTAGATAAAGAATAAGCTTACTAACAATAACTTGTTTCAGATATTAGAGAAAGTCGTGTAAATGAATCACATGTTTTTTTTTTTAAATTAGTCCTAATCATGAAATACGCATTACTTTTCCCAATCTTAAAAACTCTTGATTTTCAAAATTTAATATTTTATTTGTAAAAATTTGAGCATTATTTCTAAAAATTATAATGTACTATTGAGATGCCGTACGAAATATTGAAACAAACCAGTGAAAAATTGTATTGCGTGGAACATTTTCTGTATGAAAAAGTGCTAGAAAAAAGTTTGTGAGAAAATGAGATTTAAAGTTGGGAGTGCATAGTAATAAACATGCATATACCCATGCATAGCTCAGTTAAAGTGCACCAATTGAAAAAATAAATAACTTTCTGTAAGTTTAGAATTCATATCATTTTGTTATAATAAATACTTGTTTAATTTTTCACAGTTTTGTTAAATTTTCACAAACGCATCACCTTAAAAACCGGTCACCATGTGATGATTTTCAAATGCAATCCTCTTTGCTTGGCCAGGAGAAAGAAAAATATGGGAATACTAAATATTGCAAAACAAATAACAAGGGTAGGTATCTCAACAATGGTAAACTTCACAAAAACCTGTATATAACATAAATTGTGTGTTTTAATAAAATCTAAATGATTTTGTAGTAAGTTTACGGTTTAACAATTATGAAAAAGGCATCCAGAATGAAGAGGTGTGCCAGAGTTTTACTCAGAAAATTCAAAATATAAATTTCGTTTGTCATGAAAATATCTTTAACCTGCAGTATTTTAATAAAAATCTGATGTGTACCATTCACATGATTTTCTCTATATTCCTGCAACAAATTATTCTTAAAAAGCTTATACTTCTATTTACTTTATGCTAATCAGAAAACATTAGCAGAAATAGTCTTATTACTTGCTTCCTTGTAAGTAGAAGCGAATTAAGTGACAACCATAGGTTACAGGATAATCAAAAGCTGGTTGCTATGTCAATGAAGTTCCTTTGTTTATATGGATAGGAGTTGACAAGTTCCTGTATGAGAAAAGTATACGTTTTTCATAGCAGAAACCAAAAGTAAGGAATGTCTAAAAAAACGACGAACTCCACGAAAAAATGTATATAACGTAAATTGTGTGTTTTAATGTTCTCTACATTTTTTGTGCAGTAAGTTTTTGTCCATCTCTTACGGTTTAGCAGTTATTCAAAATTCAGTAAAATTCATCCAGAATAAACTACTCTTCAGAGACTATTCTCAGAAAATTTAAGATATACATTTTATTTGTCAGGTAAATATCTTTAATACCAAATTTTAATCAAAGTCGTTACAGCCATTTTTGAGAAAATCAAAATTTACAAAAAAAGTTCCATGTAAAGGGTAGTTGGGGGTCGGGGGATTTTTCTCAAAATCTTCGTGTCGCATCCCTGGAAGAAAATAAACTTAAATACCAAGTTTGGTATTTTACCGACTTTTCGTTTTTGAGTTATCGTGTTCACAGACACACGGACACACACACACACACACACACACACACACACACGGACCTTTTTGTGAAAAAGCTTTTTTTGGATATTGGGGACCCTAAAAAATATTTCCGGTGAAATCTCGGTATCGAATTTTTGGGTGGAGTGCAATACCTTCTCTATACACTGTGTACATAGTGTGTATAGAGAAAGTAAAATCGTTAGACCCATTTTTGAGTTAATTAAAATTTCGAAAAATATAACAAGTAAAGGGTAGTTAGGGTGGTGGAATTTTCTTACAAATCCTTGTCCTTGTGTCGCAAGATGATGAATGCCTAGTTTGGTAGAGGTATAACGGAGTTTTTTTTTTACCTGTACTGCCTCCTTCCACCCACCGACACACACACACGTATACACCTATACACACGGACCTTTTTCTATAGAAAGTAAAAATAAGTGATTCATTCACACGAGTTTCTCTACTCATTCTTTCACAGACAATTCTTACAAAATATTCTATTTCAGGTTAATGCAGATAAACTTACATTACGCTCATTTCTAATTTGAGCCGAGCCTAAGTAACACTCTTCAAATTCACTCTAGCGCATATGTACAATGTACAAACATAGTGGGTGTAAAATTTCAGGATCCCAGAATTAAAAAAAAAAATAGAAAATGATTAGTGCGAATTTGTGTATGTGTGTACACGCGCGCCTGTGGTCGCGTAATCAAAAATGAGAAATGAGTTAAATATCAAATTTGGTATTTAACTTCAGTTCCTTACAAATATACATCACGCAGATTTTCAGGAAAATTCCCCCATCCCAGACTACCCTTTACGTGAAAACGTTTTCGAAATTTTCGATTTTCTAAAAGGTAACTAACGAATTTGATTAAAATCTCTAATATTAAAGATGCTAATGGCAAATAAAATGTGTATTCTGAATTTTTTCAAATGGTCCCTGAAGTCCTCTTCATTCTGAATCACTTTTTCTGGTAAACCATAAGAGATAAACAAAGGCTTAGTGCATAAAGTATGGAGATCTCGTTCAAATACACAACTTTATAACATACAGTTTTTGTATAAAATTAATTATTTCAGAGATATTGGTTTCAGCTTTAAAATAAAACTTTTCTCCAAATGTAAGACCTTCTCAACTTCATATCTATTTTGTTTTACTCCTAGCTATGAAAACAGACATAAATTCCAATGATAACCGCAGAGCGTTAGCTTTTAAAATATTTTATTCTCGTTTTAGACTAATGTATTTCCTTATTTCGCTCCTACTTATAAGGAGCTAAGTAATGAGTAAGTTTCTGGTCATTTTTATCTTGATTAGAATGGTGATGATAAAGGAATGATCCTTTGTAAGGATTGGATAGGCAGAGTCAGACTGAAAAATGCAATGCCATAGCCGGGATTTGAACCACCACCATTGCTAGGCAGAGATATTATTGGAATGCTCTGAAGTTTTCCAAAATGGAGATACTTTTATTTCTCAAGAATAGTGAACCAAGGCCTCATCCATCATGCGGGTATGACCAAAAAGTATAATTGTCATCTGGAATACAGTTTTTTTCCCCTTACTTTTATAATCTCTACCTCTAGCATAGTAGGAAGAGAAGGTATTGCATTCCACTAAAAAGTTAACAACATACATTTCACCGTAAACACACGATTTGAGGTCCCTGAATGAATAAATAAATAAAGCATTTAGCTAATCTGTGTATGTATCTATGTGATATCACCATAACTAAAAAAACAAAAAGTCTCTTAAATAGAACCTTGTTATTTCGACAAGAAGGTTTTCAAAAAAGTCCCCCACACCCAGCTACCCTTTACATCGAAACATGTTTCAAAAATGTTTATTTTCTCAAAAATCGCTTTAATGATTTTGATTAAAATTCTATATGTTTAAGATATTTTCACGACAAACGAAATGTATATTTTGAATTTACTGGGAATAGTCTCTGAAGACCTTTTCATTCTGGGTGACTTTTGCTTACTTATATAACAATTAAATCGTAAGAGACGGACCAAAAAAATATTACTACAGAAAAAAATATAAATATTGTTAAAACACATAGTTATGTCACTTACTTCTTTTTGTGTAGATTTAACTGTTTTCGAGATATTTAGAGTTATTGGCTTCAGTTTTAAACTACTGGAACTTTCCTCAAACGTCGTCATCTTTCTTCTCAATGTTTTGTTTACTATTATCAAGCAAAGAGAATCGCATTTTAACTGTTTCATATAGCGACCGGCTATATTCCTTTAGTGTATTCCCTTATTTCCCTTCTGCTTACAAAGAAGCAAATAATAAGACCATTTCTGGTAATGATTATCTTTATTAGCATGATGTGGACAACGGAATAATTTTAGTACGTATAGAGAAAGTAACAAAATATGCCGAAATTAACATCCAAGAATATCGAACGTACGAACTTTATTCAGTTTTTAGGCCTTAACTTTCAGAGAATATATAAAATGAACACGTTTAGTTTTATAGGACTACAACTACTAATAGCATAATCATATAAAAAGAAATCCCTAGAAAAGCGATTAGGCGTTTGTGATTTGGTTTTGTCCGTGCTGAAAAAGCAGCAAGAAGAAAAGCATTGTTCATGTGATTTGAGTTGCTGCTGTGTCAGCCCTGTGGGTTATTTGATGGACCCCCCGGGATGCTGCAATGGGATGGACGGGCAGAAAAAGATAGAGGATGTAAGGCAAGAGATGTCAGAACAACCTGCGGACCTCACGCTGTGGAGGAAGGGCGACTTGTCAAGAGTAATCACAAACTACTGTGATGGACCAGCACTGCTCATCCTTCATGTGGCTCACGTGCTGCACACTTCCTACAATGTGATCTTCTCCAACTTCAGCATTCATATTACTTTCTCTAACCCTATCCTTTTATTTCCATATAACTTCTACACTATTCTCACACAATCTTCTATAGGTATCGTCTGCGACTGGCATTCGGTAGGTTCGATTCCCGCGGCCGACCTCTTTGACCCATAAGAATTGATAATCAAATGTTTGAGGAGAATTAGTATACGCTGGACTTGAATATCCATACTCTAAACCAATGCATCACGAGAAACAGCTGAGTAGCGAGGTGATCTTAAAATATTACAACGTACTGTGTGTTAAACCATAATAACGGATATGTCGAGAATGGCTAATGGACCCAGGATGTGAATTTTTCTTGAATTAGGATTTCTTCCTTCCCTTAATAGAGTCTGAAATTTTGAATGCACTTATGAAATAAGTTTAAAAAATTCTAGTATGTTCCAATCACATCGCTTTCTCTATCTCTTCCTAAAAAAACGAATCACACTAGCGATTACTTATTTACCTACACCATGCTAATCAAAATAAGCATTAGCAGAAACTGTATTATATATTAATTCCTTGTAAGTAGAAGGGAAATGAAATACACTAAGCTAAATATTTTGAAAGATTTGGCTATTAATTGAAATTCGGTTCTCTTTCCATGACCAGGAGTGAAACAAAAGAAATAGGAAGGACAAATTCAATTTTGAGAAAACTTTAATTATTTTAAAATTGAAACAAATAGCAAGGAATATTGCGGGAACGGTTAAACTACTCCACACAAAATATGTGTAACATAAATTGTGTATTTTAACGAAATCTGCATTTTTAGAGTAACAAACTTTTATTAATCTTATACGGTTCCCCAGTTGTGCAAAAGTTATGCAGAGATCTTCAGTGGTTATTTTCAAAAAATTCAAGATATACATTTTATTTGTCATGTATGTCTTTAGTATACCGTTTTTTTTAATAAAAATCTTTAGAACCATTTTTGAGAAGATCAACATTTTCGAAAGATTTTCTATGTAAAGTGCAGTTGGGGAATAAGCTGAACATAAACTTCAAGTTTGGCATTTAAACGACTCACACAAACAAACGCAAACACACACACAAACAAACACACACATGAACTTTTTTCTAAAAAAACGTTTTATGTGTTTTTTTTTTTTTGTTGTTGTAATCACGGGACCCTAAAATTTACATTTATTGGTATCGAAGTTTTGGGCGAAATTCAATACCTTCTCTACCTATCTACTACTTTGGAAGCTAGAGGAAGTAAAAGGTACATAAACCTACAGTAACCTAAACTAAAAGGGTCAAAAATTAAAAACTTATTGATTCCGACAAAGCCCTCAATTGGACCAAGGTACCAATAATAACGAAGCACACCAATTAATTTTCCAGTTAAAAAGCTTATTTGGATAAAGTTATATTTTAAAGGATCTAGATTTTTTGTGCAGTAGGTTATTGTACATTCCTCAACGTTTACCTGGTATATAAAATTATAAAATAAAAAAAATCCGTTGCAATGAAGAGTGCTTCACGGGTTATTCCTAAGATAGTTAAAGACAAAATTTTGTCATTTAAATATATATATATATATATATATATATATATATAATAAAATATAATAAAAATCAAACATTTGAAAAAAGTTTCATGTAAATGGTAGTTTTGTGTCGGAGGGTTTGCGGGAATCTTTTTTTTTTTTTTTTTTTTTTTTTTTATTGTTCCATTGCCTTGACCTGCATATTTCTATCTGCGGCATTTCCCTTTCGAACATATTGCCTATCAGCAATGGTGTTAACTCGGATATTGAGATTCTCTTTTATCTGCGACTACGCCCTGCGGCTGATTGCTGGCATCCATTGTTACACCTGCGTTAGTGGACACCTGTGCCGGCGGCAAGTTCTTTTCACATCGCAGCTGTGGTTGTTACACCTGTACGAATGGACACGTGCTCTTTGACGCGGAAGCCTGATATTGTTATATCTGATTGAGTTTGTGCGGTGTTTTGTACTTCTGACGGACTCTAAAAATTTCCCGTCACGTGACCGATAGGTATATAAAGAGGAGCGACGTGGCCTTAGAGTTCAGTTTCGACGGGAAATTCGTAGTGAGCAGTAGTAGTCGTCACAGGAATTTCGAAAGGAAACTAGACGACAGATGTTACGAAAGTATTGAAGACAATGTGACAGATTCTGTAATCAGTTTGTGGAAGAAATAAAGAGTTGTTATTCAGAAAAAGAGAGCTTTGTTATAACAAGACACAATTTTCTTCACATAGGCAAGCAAATAATCATATTAACATAGGTACAACAGTGTACCTATATTTTGGTTTCACTATAGTTAATTTAAACGAGCAATTTACTCTGGGATCGTTAGCGCCAACTACATGGCTAAAAGGCAATATCTAAAATATCTAGTGTGTTCCACTCACATGACTTTCTCTATATCTCAGTAACAATTTATTGTTAAAAAGCTTATTCTTCTATTTACTTCATTAGAGATAAAAATTAGCATTATTAAATATTAGTCTTATTACTCACTTCTTTGTAAGTAGAAGGGAAATAAGGAAATACACAGGCTAAAACGTGAAATGGTTTAAAATGGTTGCTATGTGATTGCTATGTTGACCAGTTCAACTATTTTAAAACTGAAACCAATAACAAAGAATATCTCGGAAATGGTCAACTCCACGAAAGAAATGTTTATGGCATAAAATGTGTGTTTCAACGAGATCTGCATATTTTGTAAAGGAAGTTCTTTTTTACCTATTACGGTTTTCCAGTTAAGCAAAATTTAGCTAAATTCATCCAGAATGAAGATAGCTTCAGAGGATATTCCCAGAAAATTCAAAATATAAATTGTATTTGTCAAAATTTTCGAAATGTTTTTCCATGTAAAGGATAGTTGGGTGGGGGTTTTTCCTCAATATCTCCATGACGCATCCTTGAAAGATACTAAACTTGAATACCAAGCTTGGTATTTTACCGACTTTTTGCTTTTCAGTGATCGTGCTCACAGACAGACACACACACATATGGACATTTTCCAAAAATGCTCTTTTTTTGTGCATATACGGGATTCTAAAACGCGTATTTCCGGTGAAATATCGGTATCGAGTTTCTGGATGGAGTGAAATACCTTCTTAACCTATATACCATGTACTATGTAGAGAAAGTAAAGAACATTTAGCAGACAGCTAAGCATCCTCTTTTTAACAGACTCCAGAAGTGCAAAATTGCCGTCCTTTTTCAGGTATTGTGAATATGTATGAGGCAGAATTCCTCAGATTCGTAAACCCATTTTCATTTAAATTTCTTGAGTTCCAAATTTGTACAAAAAATATGTGAAAATGCGAGAAGTTCCAAATAGGTATATGCAATATATACGCAAAATAAAACAAACAAAAATGTATTTTTGCGTAGAACCTCAAAATATGTAATTATACAAAATAAATGTTGTCTTGTTAATTAAGTATTTGTCCACACAAGCAGTGTGAAGGACAGGAGAATTTGAACTACGTTCTCGCAGTCTCTAGTCGGTTTCTCTGGCCACTGAGCCACCATAACAGTATGCCCGCACGACATTAAATTCTCCAACTAAATCGCGTGTTTCTCGGTGAATCAATTATTTTGAGATGACATACCCCAATGGCGCGACTTAACAACGTCGTACTTTCTTTTAAAGCACGGGCTTCATAGTTTTACCAACTATTACTTAATTAATGTTAATTAATTGTTTTTTCTACACAAACTATGTATAGGACAGGAGCTGGGCTGATATCTCAACGCCATAGCTGGGATTTAAACCACGGATCTCCCGGTTCAGTCTGACTCTGCTGTTTTATTTTAATATAAATACCTCTTTCCAACTGCAGAGATTTGAAATACCTTTTTTTTTAATATGACCCATAAAAACGTGCATTTATATGTAAGTTTTCGGTCTAATAATAACCTAATCTGGCTCATCTTGTATTTGAAGTTTATAATTCAATTACACAAGATTATGATGCGGTTTTGCTACAATGACTTGTGAAGTATTTAATGGGGGAGGCCCTCCAGCAAAAGACAGCGTTTGAGAATGGAAACCGATACATGAATAATAATCGTTGGGTACCAGATGTGTGACGCTACGCAGATGCTGGCTAATCTGAAGGATATTTCCCTCCTATATCTTGTACCACCCCTCTGCGCTCTTAATTTTCCGCGCATTAGATCCAGTAATTACAAGCTCAGTTTTACCAACATGTTCACTTCCCCAGTGCTTGTCCGGGCTCTGCCACAGGATGGACGTGGTACAACCACTTCTCTACCTATGTTTCACTTCCCCAACATTATATCCTTCAATATCTTTCACTGCAAGATGAAAGGTTGCCGGATGGGATACAGAAATTATATTAAAAATGACCTTAGGATGTAGTGAGGCATGATCTGACAATATTATAAATGGCGCGACTTTCAAGTAGTAAACACAACAAAACTCTGATGTGTTCCACTCATATGACTTTTTCTAGCTGATCCATAAACAACTTTTCTTACAACAGATTATCTTAATTAGCATGATATAAATAAAAGAATAAACATTGCCAGAAATTGTCTTGTTGCTTACTTCTTTGTAAATTTGTTAGTAAGGAAATACTCAAGGCTACAGCTATAGCCAAATATTTTAAAAGCCGTTAGTTGTGTGAAACAATCGAAATTGGCTTTTCTTTGCTTCTAGGAGTAAACAAAGGTGAAAAGAGAGATGGCAACCCGTGTGAGATCAGTTTAAGTAGCTTAAAACTGAAACCAATAATCTCGAAAACGGTTAACTCTAAAAAAAAAAAAAAAAAGTTTATAACATATGTTGTGTGAAATAAGAACTATAGCTTTCCTGGCGACGTGTTAATTCAAGATCTTCTCGGGCTTCTAGCCAGGTAAAAACTTGGCTTGACACCAAGCCAAGTTTTTACCTGGCTAGAAGCCCGAGAAGATCTTGAATTAATATGTTGTGTGTTTTAACAATATTTACATTTTTGTGCAGTAAGTTTTTGTCCAGCTATTACGGCTTACCACCTATACAAAAATTATACAAAAGTCATCCAGAATGAAATTTTCAGAAAATCACAATTTCGAAAAATGTTCATATAAAGGTGGTTTGGGGTGGGGCATTTTTTTCAAAATGTTCTTGTCGCATCCTTGGAAGATATTGAACTTAAATACCAAATTTAACATTTATCAGATTTTGCATTTTTGAGCTAAGCTGCCCATAAACACACGCACGTATACACAGACACACGCACCGACTGTTTGTAAAAATCTGAATTGTTCCATTCGCATGACTTTCTCCTCATCTCTGTAGCATATTGTTGTTACAACGCTTATTCTTCTGTCTACTCCATGGTAAACGAGATAAACATTAACAGAAATGGTCTTATTACTTGCTTCCTTATAAGTATAATGGAAACAAGGGAATACACCAGGCTAAATCAATAATCAACTTTTTAAAAGTCGGATGCCAAGTGGTAAAAATCCGTTTCTTTGCATGGACAGGAGTCTACAAATTCCCATATGAGAAATGTATTTTAAAACTGAAACCAATAAGGAATATCTCAGAAATGATCACTCCACGAAAAAAATGCATATGACATAAATTGCGTGTCTACATTTTTTGTGTGGTAAGTTTGTGTCTATCTCTTTCGGTTTGCCAGTATGCAAATATCAGCAAAGTTCATTCAGAATAGACTTCTTCAGAAGCTATTACCAGAAAATTAAGGATATACATTCTATTTTTCATATAAATATCTTTAATATAAGGTATTTTAATGAAAATCGTTACAGCCATTTAGGTGAAAATCAAAACCTCCCACGTAAAGAGTAGTTTGGAGTGGGGTGGGGCATTTTTCTCAATATCTTAGTGTTGCTTCCCTGGAAGATACTTAACTTAAATACCAACTTTTCGTTTTTGAGTGACCATATTCATAGACTCACGGACACACACGCACACACATACACATAATTCGCAGACCTTTTTCTAAAAATGTTTTTTTACACAGGGGCCCTAAAACATCTACTTTACATCTATTTCCAGTGAGTGCAATATCTTCTCTATGTAGGTAATATGTAGAGAAAGTAAAAATGAACGTAGTGAGAATATTTTTTATAGCCACTAAAAGCGATAGAGAATAGAGAATGTAACATCAGATCGTCCATTGATTTCCCGCCTTTAATTATAATGGTCGTATGGGCGCCCTTTGGAACATAATCTATTCGTTTCGGGAATGGGGTTAACTCGCACATTATCTCGGATTTCATATATTTGGGTTTTGTACACGTTTAGTATCACACTCTCTCTCACACATGCACACACATACACACAACCACTGACACACAAATTAACACTCTCATTAATACTTCAAGAATATGGGGAGAACAGTGTAAAATTTTCATGTGGTTCCTTAATTCCGGATAGCTGAATATTTCCCTTGCTTGCCGTGCAAGTCGGCCTAAAAATTGTGAGTTTGGTGCCGCTTCTGTACACATGGAGTTCTCTATAGTCTTGGTCAAGATACCTAACATTTTCTACCGAGTACACTTGTAAGTTACTCAAGCTAGGTAATTTAAAAGTAAAGGGTATTTCAAAAGTAACTTCAAACTTTAAACCACTATAAATAAATATAATATTGGATAGGATAAAAACAAATGAAGTCACTATGAGCAAGGAATAGGATTTTTCTTTTGTTTTATTCAGCTCACCGTTACCATGGATACAGACTGTTCAATCAAACATTAGTAATTTTATTCATACTACTATAAGAATTTGTAACTTAAAAATCAGGCTCTATCATTAAACAATACAATACAGATGATTCATTGTTATTATGAAAGCAAAAGGAATTCTTCTCAAGTTCTGAGAAAATGTTGGACTCTTAACAATCTAAGAACTGGCAATATGCTATTCGTAAAGTTCCAGAAAAGTGGCCGCCGCGATCTCCAGATTTCAGCTGAGCCGACTTCTGGCTGTGAAGTTACCTCAAAGAATGAATTTGGCTTCCAACAACCCAACAGCATCTAAAAGATGCTATTTCGTAAAAATTGCTAATATTCTAAGACATCATCTACGCATGGTGTCGCAGACAGAATAGTTTATGTTGAATATTTTCCCAAAGTTTTACAAAACCCATTGTTTGTCCAGTTTTAACTTCTTTCGTTTTTTTTCTTATCTCAAATATATATATATATACATATATATATATATATATATATATATATATATATGTAAATTAATCGTTGAAATGTATGTACGCGTATCACTTCCTAACGACTGCATCAAATTGGACAATTCTTTTTTTGTTGTGTCCGTTATTGTCACAACAAGGTTTGTGGAGAAGAAAATATTTAAAAATAGTACGGGAAAGTATTTAAACTCTCATAATATGAATAAAAACCATGCCAGGTGAACGCATTTCGGTTAATAGCCATCAGATGGCTGTGGTACCACGGTTATTTGTTGCTAAATTGTCGTAGTAGTACTGTATTTTCCTCCCCATTCAATGTTAAGGTAACGCACTAGTTTATCAATACAGAGACGCAACGCAGCAGTAAAATTCAAATACATTTTTATATATTAACTGTCCTTTCCTTACTCCTATTGTTCAAAATAAAGCAGCAAAGAAGCTTTCCTTGCAACTAATACCTAGAATAAGTATTTATTTAATCGCCAATAGATGTCTGAAGTAGTGTTTTTCCTCCTCATCCAATGTTAAGGTAACGCAACAGTTTATCGAGATGACACAACGCAACAGAGTAATTCAAATACATGTTTATGTATTAACTGTCCTTTCCTTACTCCTATCGTTTAAAATAACGAATCTTTCGAAAACGAATCTTTCGAAAACTTAAAATACGTACTTATTATTTGCCACCAGATGGCAGTAGTACCTACTGCTCTATTTTTCTTCCCCATTCAGTGCTAAGGGAATGCACCCGGTTATACAGACGATGACGCAAGATACTTGTGAAAATCAAATACCTATATTTATTATGTATTAACTATCGTTAGCCGCGCCGTGGCCGAGTGGTTAGACCACTCGTCTCTCACCTAAAAGGCCCGGGTTCGATCCCAAGAGACCGCATGTGAGATTTGTGGTGGACGAAACGGCGCTGGGGCGGGTTTTCTCCGGTTTCCCCGCCATCGCATTCCACCGGAGCTCCATTTTCATTTATGTATCATCAGTGTCACCGCCTGCGGTGCCATAAGTAGTTAAAGAGGGCGTTAAACACTACCAAAAATAACTATCGTTCCCTTGGTCACATCGTTTAAATAAAGAAATAAGTATATGTTTTGTTGTAATTCATTAAAATGAACAAGTTATAAACAATGCACACAACCATTAATTCTTATTGGGATCTGAAAATGGCGGAGAAATGACGGGGTCCGTTTTAGGTTTAACTTCCTATTGCAGATGTTTGCTATTTGACGTTATGTGGTACATGAGCTAGCTAAAGAACATGAAAATACTCGCGTCACCATCACACTGCAATTGCTGTGCTCTTAATACATTTGATCAAGTAATGTTTTGGGTTAAATGAAGAAATTTAATACACAAAGCTACCATCAAATAAAAGCTCATCAATTGCCCAACCAGACCTACTTACTCTTTAGTTATGTCATTGTTAGCCTTAAAAATGGATGTCTTGACATAGAAGAAAATAAAGAAAGAGGTGGAAAACATTAGGAGTAAAGGAAGGAAACAGATTTGGAAGAAGCATACATGTTAGTTTGTGACCTCCTTAATGTAATTCATTACCAGCGTTTACCCGTCACACTATGCGCGGCCATTACTGTTATTGTGCTAACGACATTGTTATGCTTGCCCACGCTATTAACTGCATGCAATCTTTTCCATACTACTTTATGGGTGCTCTGACTTCGTCCTTTTCGCAGTACCAACTACACACGCACACACACACACACACACACACACATATATATATATATGCTACATTGCTCAAATTATTGCGCTTCGCTGCGCTTTTCAGATGCAAAGGCATTAGAAGACATTGGCAATGGGAAAATTCCTGTTGACACTTCTACTGGCCTCATTTCGTTTCCATCAAATTTTTGTCAAATGAAGAATTAATATCAAAAGTATTCCCAATGATCTGGTGCAAATTACAAACGCTGTGATTTTTTGAGCGAACGAGCCATTTTAGCAGCAATTTATAAGAATGTAGGTGATTTGAATTAAAAATTCAGGGTAAAATTGTTGGGCAAATGCATTCATTTAAGTCGATCCATTCCATTACCAATCCAAATGAAGTCGTCAATTATCTAACTGAATTCCCTAAATTCATTGGATTTGCCAGGAATCCCGCCACACAATTTACAGCTCAAGGTTGACTCGGTGATAATTATACTACGCAATATCAATCAGCCGAAATTATGCAGCGGAACAAAACTCACTGTTAAAAAGATTATGAAAAAGTTTATTTAAGTTGCTATAACATAGGAAAGTTCAAAGGCGAGGATATACCTATTCCAAGAATACCACTAATGTCAACCAACTTTCCTTTTGAATTTGAGCGCGCCTTGCATTCGCAATGGCAATACATCCCAAGGTCAATCGTTAGAAGTGTGTGTAATATAAATTGAATTGTGTTTTTCGCATGTTGTACATTGCGTACTCGAGAGTCGGCAAACTATCGGCGCTATTTTTTTCTCTCCGGAAAGAAAATTGTACATTACAAGGCGTACAATAAGTGTTTTCAAATTATTTCATTGTAATTTTATTTCATTGCATGATCGTACTGTAAACGGAAGGTTTTATCTGAGCTTTTATCGTTAGGTACATCATCCGCGCGAAGCCGGGGTGAACAGCTAGTATTATAATATTTATAACGGTGTTTTTGAATGAACCGTATTTCATGTGAAAAGTAGTTTGAAGCATGTTTGTTTGCTTGTTTTTACCTAGCTGAAATAATATGCCTTTCACCATTTACTTATGGGATTAGGTTGTGCCTATATAAAAGTGACGGATGGTTGTTAGAAGAGGGAAGTATAAGTTGCCCAATTTCATTTACCCGAATTTGGCGTCAGTTTATACAGGACCATCTATAAGGTAAAATCCCATTTATCATAACTAAATAATAACGAAATATATCATCACAAAACTTTATTTACAAAGTTAGAAAACCTTATGTTTGTCAACGTGATCGCCATTACTATCAAGGTATTTATTATCAGATGATGCCGATTTTTCAATGAAGATTTTATGCTCTTTCACCGCTAAAGATCTGTGCCAAGATGTCGCTTCTGGCTCCTCAACTATACCTTGAAAATCACTGCATTCCTGTTGTCACTACAGCTCGAGTACTAGGATTATACTTTGACTCATTTGCATCCCACATCTTAAACAACTTCGAGCTGAATGTTTAAGATGCCTTGATGTTCTCAGAACCCTAGCTGCTAGGGACTGGGAAGCTGACTACAATGTTTTAATTCGAACTTACAAGACCATGATTCGTACCAAGATCGACTACCGATCCATGGTATACAATTCAGCCAGAAAAGCAGCCCTGAAGATGATTGATTCTGTTTAAACGTTTGCTCTAAGGATTGCTCTCCTTCCACACGAGTCCATGTAGTAGCCTACAGATTGAATGTAATGATCCCCTGTACATATTAAACTCCCAGGTTTTCCGCACCAGCAAATCTTCTTTCGAAGAACTCTCTATACGCCTCTCTCTCTCTCTCTCTCTCTCTCTCTCTCTCTCTCTCTCTCTCTCTCTCTCTCTCTCTCTCTCTGTTCGAATCACTCATTATCTGACTGAATTCAACTTAATTTTTCCTAAAATAATGACAAGATTCTTAGCAATGGATCCAGTCCCATGGAAACTCTCATTTCCTTTTGTTGATCTAACGATGATCACAGAAAATCCTGTACCGATAAAACACTTTATGGTAAATTATTCACTGAAATTTGTACTCTAAACACAAATAGTACTCATAATTATACCGAAAGTTCTCGACTTAATGACAATAATGACTGTTCAGTTGTATTTCCTGACCATATTATGCTCTACAGACTGCCGGATATCTCACCACCTTTTCTTGTGAACTTTCAGTATTCCCTTCAATATATTCTAGACTGCAGTAACCACTTCTCTTTAATATCTCCACTGATTCATTGAGTGCCGTGCTTATACTCAAACAGTCGTTTTCTAATTTCCTGGACCAGAATCTACAGAAACTGTATAATGAATGTGCTATCACTGGAAAACGCATTACATTAACCTGAATCCCTTCACATATTGGTATGCCTGGCAACGAGACCGTCGATGCAGCAGCCAAAGAGCTACAAGGCAGTCACAAGCTGTCACTATTTAGATCTCACACCAATACTTTCAATACTATATTAAAAAGACAATTCTACAACAATGGAAAAACATGTTTGGAACTCTTTCTCCTCAGAAACTTCGTACTGTGCATTCTAGCCTCTTCCGCCTGCGACGACCAGACCGTATCACCAAGCTATGCATCTGCCATTCTGCCTTAACTCATTCACACGTTTTAACGCACGATCCCACATGTATGTGACTGTGTCAAACCGCTTCCACTGTTCAACATTTAACATGGATTGTCCTAGATTTTACAACTAAAGGCTTTGTTATTCAGTTCCGAAAAACCTGTCTTAAGCTCTCAATGATGTCAATGTATATAATTTATTTAAATATTTAAAGGATGCACAACTGTATGCCGTTTTGTAATATTACTATTGTTAATTAATACTTTGTAGTCGCAATATGACTATAGGTTAAAGCGACTTTAATCAAATAAATTAAAGAAAAAAGAAAGGGGAAAAACAAAAAAGAAGTCACTGTCACTTTGAAGTCTTCAACGGTTGGAAAATCTTTTCCACTCAAGTACTGAGACATGGTTTTTCTGAATTTTTTTATCAACTTTCACATATTGATTGAAGAACTTCTTTCTCGTGCACTCCGGTTCTTCCTTGATTACTCTTATGCACCATTTCCTCAAAGAAGACTTGTTCATTGCATTATCACAATGTACTTGCGCTATTTACCTATAAAATTCGAGTGGCCGAACATTTTGTGCATTAAAAAAACGAATAAGTTGTTTGGCGGTAGAAAAGTATAACATCGGCATTAAAAAACTGGTAACACGTGGCAATAAATGTTTTGACGGAATCCAGATTACTTTGAGAAATAGAGTAAGGTATTCTAACTTTGTAAATAACATTTTGTTTTGATACAAATTGTTATTACTTATGTCTAATCGTCCGTTACCTTTCAGGATGGTCCTCATACAAACATATGCTCTAGATTTTATTCCATATGCCTACTAAAAGGCGACGTTCGTGGGAAGCGAAATCTATGCGGAAAGAAGAAAACAAAGAGTCACGAAACAGCAGGATCATGGTGAGAAAGACTCTGACTCAAGCCTTGATGAAATCTTGTTGAAAGACTTATCATCTGAATATGAAAAGGACAGGAATACAGTTATTGCAATCAACCGATTCCCCTAGATTAAGTGCATCAGTTGCTTTCGTTTTAAGAAGGTTTCGGAGATAATACTGGAAAGCTTTTAAATGTGACTTATATTATAAAAAATCTGATGTGTTCCATTCACATGACTTTCTCTACATCTCTTAACACATTATTGTTAAAAATGTTATTTTTCTATCTATTTCATGATAATCGAGATAATAATTAATTTCTTTATTACTTGCTACCTTATAAGTAGAAGGGAAATAGGTAGTCAAATCTTTTAAACGCTGGTTGCCATATGGTTGAAATTTGTTTCTTTGCATGACCAGGAGTTTACAAATTCCCGTGTGAGAAAAGCTGACAAACACAATAGCCACCAGACAAACCCATCATGAGCCACTCCCCATAATATTGGTTATATCACACCTCTGGAATATTCTATCCGGTACTTCGAAGGTCTTTTTACTTTCTCTACATAGTACGTGGTTTTAGGGAAGGTATTACACTCCACCCAAAAATTCGATACTGAGATTTCACGGGAAATAGTATTTTAAAACTGAAACCAATAAGAAGGAATACTTCAGAAATGGTCAACTTCACGAAAAAAATGAATACTACTTAAATTGTGTGTTTTAACAAGATCTACATAGAGTAAGTTTTTGTCTCTCTCTTACGGTTTACCAGTTATGCAAAATTCAGAAAAATGCATCCAGAATAAAGAGGTATTTAGAGGCTATTCCCATAAAATTCAAGATATACGTGTTATTTGTCATGTAAATATCATTAATACACGGTGTTTTAATCAAAATCGTCACAGCCATTTTTGAGAAAATCAAAATTTTCGAAAACTGTTGCATATAAAGAATAGTTTTAGTGGGGGGGGCGGCCTTCTTAAAAAGTTTCGTGTCACATGCTTGGAAGATACTGAGCTTAAATACCAAGTTTGATATTTAATCGATTTTCGTTTTTGACCTATGTTGTACACAGGCACACAAGGAAATTTTTCTAAAAATGTCCTTTTTTGGTTCAGACAGGCTTAAAACATGTATTTCGGTGAAATTTCGGTATGGAATTTTTAGGTGGAACACAATACCTTCTCTATTCACTATGTACATTGTACATAGGTACTAGAAAAAGTAAAATATCACAAAGTCTGAGAATCTTTCTTGTGGCTGAAACGTCTTTACTTGAGACAAACATTTGGTGGGAATAAATGCTATGTTACTGACTCATTAAATTTTAGAATATATTTCCAATCCGAAATTAGGAAATATGCTTATTGGAAGTAAAAGTTACACATTTTAATTGTTCGTCTTGCTATTCATCAATAAGAAAATATTTTTAAGATTTTTGGAAAGGACAGTTTTTAAGTATTCCCTAGTAATAGTATAAAATGTCAGACAGTAAGAGTCAGACTGAAAAATCCAATGCCGTAACTGGGATTTGAAACACGACTTGCTGGTTTCAGTCCAGTTACTCTAACCACTGAGCTATCGTGGTTAATCTGCCGATACAGCATTACATTCCCCAACTGACACGATATTTTCCCGGTAAACTACAAACTGATCTCAAATGTTTAAATATCAATATCCGTCATTCAAATACTGGCTATGCCATTGAATTTTTCAGTCTAACTCAACCCTAATCGGCTAATTTGGCTGAAACAATTAATTGACAGTAGCATACCATGCTTTGCACAAATTAGTTTATTAATTTATATTCAATCTTAAATTTAAAAAGTTACTCAAAATTAGAGCATTTTTACTTTTTCTAGCATGTTATGTACATAGTAGAAGATAGATTCAGAAGATATTGTTTTCCACCCAAAATTTCGATACCGAAATTCTTTTAGAAAGAAATCAGTATGTGTGTGTGTGTGCGCGCGCGCGGGTGTGTGTGTGTATGTGTGTCAACATAGCTCAAAAACGAAAGACCGGTTAAATATGAAACTCGTTATTTAAGTTTAGTATCTTCCAAGGATGCGACGCAAAGATTTGCAGGGAAATTTCTCCACTCAAAACTACTCTTTGCATGGAACATTTTTCAAAATTTTCTATTTTATAAAAATGGCCCTAACGATTTTGATTAAAATGCCGTACATTAAAGATATTTACATGACAATTAAAATGTACATCCTGAATCACTTGGGAATCACCCTTGAAGCTCTCTTCATTCTGAACGACAAACCGAACCAGTAAACCGAAAGACATAGACAAAAACTTATTACACAAAGAATGTAAATCTCGTTAAAACAGACAATTTATGTCATACACATTATTTTGGTGGAGTTGGCCATTTCCGAGATATTCCTTGTTATTGGTTTCAGTTTTAAAATACTTGAGACAGCTTATAAAAGTTTTGACTATTGCTTTAGCTTAGTGTATTCCTTAGATATTTCTCTTATTTTTTCTAGCCCGTATGTACATACAATGTACATAGTTAGAAAAGGTATCGTATTCCACCCAAAAATTGATGTCGAATTTTCGCCGGAAATATATGTTTAGAGGTCCTCTGAGCCCAAAAAAAAAAAGCATTTTTAGAAATGCTGTATGAATGTATGTATGTGTGTGTGTGTGTGCGTGTGTGTGGGCAGCGTAGCTCAAAAATGAAAAGACTGTTAAATACCAAACTTGTATTTAAGCTTGGTATCTTTCAAGGATATGACCGAAGAATTTCAAGAAAATCCCCCCACACCCAACTACTCTTTACATAGAACTTTTTTCGAAAATGTTATTTTTTCAAAAAGGGCTCTAACGATTTTAATTAAAATGTCATATATTAAAGATATTTACCTGACAAATAATATGTATATCTTGAATTTTCTGGAAATAGCCTCTGAAGGCTACTTTATTCTGGATGAATTTTACGGAATTTTGCATAACTACTAAACCGTAAGAGATGAACAAAAACTAACCACACAAAAAATGTAGAGCACATTAAAACATACAGTTTATGTTATATAATTTTTTTTTTTTTCGTGGAGTTGATCGTTTGAGAGATATTTCTTGTTATTGATTTCAGCTTTAAAATACTTTTGTCATACAGGAATTTGTCAGCTCCTGTCTATATAAACAAAGGGACTTCAGTCACATAGCAACCAGCTTTTGACTGTCACTTTAACCGATGGTACTTCCTTATTTCCCTTCCACTTACAAGGAAGCAAGTAATAAGACCATTTCTGCCATTTTTTTTCTCGATTAGCATGAAGTAAATAGAAGCATAAGCTTTAGAGGTGTAGAGAAAGTTATGTGAATGGAGCACAACATATTTATTTTTTCCTTCTGCATCAGTTTATTACCTTTGCTGACAAATGAACAGTGATACAATTTTGTTTGTTGGAAGCTGAGAGCAAATGAAAATTGTCCATCTTGTAGTTATCGCTGTTGAAGTGAAAGTTTTGGTCGGAGAATCCCTGCAGGTTGTTATGCAAGTAATAAAGTGACAGGTAGAGAGGCAATGCCTTGCAGCCGTTCTGTCTCTCACCCCTGCAGCACAATCAAATTGATTCGATCCAATCCCGCCAGGGCAACAGGGCTTGCGGCGATCCATCACGCGATGTGACGTGTGGGTGTGACATGATTGGGGGGGGGGTGCTGCCCAGGGACATTGTCACACGCTCCTCCTGCTACTGCTACTGCTACTGCTTCCTCGGTGATTTGTGCGAGATATAATCATTATGATTATTCTGCAACTATAACTTGGAACCAAAGCCAGATTGCAAACACACTACCAAATAATAATCCAGGTATCAATTAGACTATGGATACTTAGTTAAAGGGTATGCTCACGTCTGTCTACAAACTAGTGAATGACATACATAATAGGTAGGTATCCATAACGACCACATAGGGTGCTTCACAGATTGCTCGTATGCAACCTATTCTAATATAACATTTCACGAAGAATCCTAAAGTAAAATCATAAAGCAAAAATAATAGCTCCAGATATCATTAAATTAATATTTAATCCGCAAAGAAGCCACGTGAGATAGTAGTGTATGTTCACTGGTCTGACGTCACCGTTTAGTACGCGGTTACAAACAGCAAGAACTTCACATGTTTTGCCATGTAACTCAGCGTTTTATTTCCCTTTATACTTTCTTTACTTAGGCAGATAGAGGAACCATTGCATTCCATACAAAAATTCGATAGCGATATTTCACTGGAAATATATTTTTTAGTCTCCTCTATCCAAAAAAGCATTTTTAGGAAAATATGTTTTTTATTTCTTTCTTAAAGTGATTTAACCTTGTTCGAACGAATAATGAAAACGGTGGAATGATGTTCATATGATCTCGGGGAAAACCTCGAGTAAAACCTTATCCGGGTAACACTCTAAGCGAGATTCGAACTCGCGGCCTGTTGAATGTGAGGCTGACACGCTACCCCCACACTACCCAGGCGGACGTTTGTATGTGTGTGTATGTGTGTGCGCGCGCGCGTCTTTGAACACGATAGCTCAAAAACGAAAAGTCTTTAAAATACAAAAATTGGAGTTTAAGTTTGGTATCTTTCAAGTATGCCACACGAAGATTTTTTTTTTCGCTTTACACGGTAACTTTTTCGAAAATTTTGATTTTCTCAAAAAATGGTTTCAAAAAAATCCCACCACCCCAAACTACCCTTTACATGGAAAAATGTCAAAAATTTTGATTTTCTCAAAAATGGCTCTGACAATTATAATTAAAATACCGAATATTCAAGATATTTACATGACAAATAAATTGTATATCTTGAATTTTCTGAGAATAGCCTCTAAAGACCTCTTCATTCTGAAAGAGTTTTGCTGAATTTTGCGAAACTGGTAAACCGCAAGAATTAGACAAAAGTTTATTACACAAAAAATGTAAATCACGCTAAAACCCTCAATTTATGTCATATGTTTTTTTTTTTCATTTTTTTTTTATTTTTTTTTTATTGAACTGACCATTTGTGAGATATTCCTGTTATTTGTTTCAGATTTAAAGTACTTTAACTTTTTACACGGAAAGTTGTAAACCTCTGGCCCTGCATAGAAACGGATTCATCCACATGGCAACCGGCGTTTAAAAGGTTTGAGTATCGTTTCAGCCTAGTGTGTTCCCTAGTTTTCCTTCCACTTCAAGGAAGCAAGTAATTAAGACAATTTCTGCAATGTTTATCTCGATTAGCATAAAGTAGATAGAAGAATATTCTTTTTAACAATAATTTGTTACAGCGACGTAGAGAAAGTCAAGTGAATGGTACAAATCAGATTTTTTGGGAATAGCCTCTGAAGACCTCTTCATTCTTAACTACTTTTGCATAGTTGGTAAACCGTATGGTTTAGACAAAGAGTTACTACACAAAACTCGTTAAAACACATGTATGTCATAACAGATGAACCAATTGTCCCGTATTTGACGTCTGAAGATGTCCCTCTGTGTGTTAAAAGAGTTGCAGAACTCAACAAATTATTTCAAGTTAAAGCCGGCTAGAGGATAAATGGAGAGCGTCCTTCTTTTCACCGCTCCCAATAAGCGTGACCAGCTGACCGTCTCCGTTAACAAGGAAGAGGGATAAAACGAAGATCGCTCAGCCAGTACCTCACCAACTTTAGCTTGAAATAGCCCCATTGAGTTTTGCAACTCTTTTAACGCATGAAGGGACATCAAACAAAGGGCAGTTGGGCCACCTAGTATTAATTTTTTTGTGGAGTTAACCGTTTCCGAGATTTTAAAATACCAAAACATTTTTCAAACCGGACTTTGTCATTATCTACTCCTGGCCGTGCAATGAGAATCAAATTTCAATTACACTGTAACAATTTTTAAAAGATTTGAGTATTGCTTTACCCAAATGCATTCTTTTTTTTCTTTTACTGCTATTGATTATCTGGATTAGCAGAAATAGATAGAAGAATAATCTTTTGTAAAAATAGTTTGCTTGCTGAACAAGTAGAGAAATACATGTGAAAGGAATAGACATTTTAACTGTATTTTAATTTACGTCGCTTTAACTTCTAGGTCATATCGCGACGAAACCTGCTCCGTAAGATACCTCGTCGACGGATATCGTGAGCATTAGACTTTCAGTTCTATCCCCGCACCTTACCTTATGCTTCGTGCCATGTTTGGGTGGCACAGTTTGGTTGCTTTCACTGTTCGTGCAGACGGCATCTAGTCCATGTGCTTCCAACATCCATAGTCAGATGATAGGGTTCAGATAGCTCATGAAGGCCACATCATTATACCATAGTATTTTGTTTCGCGATGGCGTTAGGGTACCATTGAGTCTAACTGCTTTAACTATCTGTGAATAGAAGGAAGCGCAATCGCCATTCCATTTTGTTTTACTCTAGTAAAGCGGAGCTTTTGGTCGTAAACATCTAATCCGGTATATCGGCAACTTTTCGGATAGGTAAGTGTGTGTGTGTGTGTGGTGTGTATGTGTGTGCGTAACAATAGCAAACTTACCTTTATCTATTTTATTGATTTATTTATTTATTGGTAGCTTAACTTCCTTTAACCTGGTTAGTGATATCGGACGACGAATGACATTGGTGAAATTATACTCAAAGATCTCGAGGTCTATGGAGCTTAAAGTTACTCAACATTGGTCTTCTCAGAATAAGGGAAAATTCCGAAAAACACCTTATCCTGGTAACACACCCTAAGCGAGATTCGAACTCGCAACCCGTTGAGTGTGAGGTAGACACGCTACCACCAAACTCAGGCGGGTTTCTTTTATTTATTGTGTTCTAATCAGGAAGGCCCTTATCACCGTACCTTCGTTTTATGCCAAGGCTACAACTGCCATACTTGTATAGGCAGAGACGGCAGAGATCTCGGTAGGTATTAAGCCACTGTTCAGAAGCGGCGCAGGACG
Source organism: Hymenopus coronatus (assembly GCA_030762935.1). NCBI lineage: Eukaryota > Metazoa > Arthropoda > Insecta > Mantodea > Hymenopodidae > Hymenopus > Hymenopus coronatus. The sequence goes on along the minus strand of CM060896.1, from coordinate 32,503,897 downwards.
TATCAAAGGTACGAGTATCAGCTGTAAATTTTCTCAGTCGTTGCTTTGACTTCGTATTGTGAAGTGTTTCAACAATATGTGTGTTGTGTGTAATTTCCTTAGAAATGTTATTCTCTTATTAGTGCATGGTAATGCCCGACAACAAATTCACACTTGAAGAGCGTAATTTTATGTACGACACATTGGTGAAAAGTGAATCATATAGATAGATGTGTTCACAACTTCAGCAGCAATTTTCTGGTTATCCAGTTCCGGGTAGAGATACTGTGAGAGGTTTGGTCCATAAATGTAGAACAACAACCGTATTTACCTTGAGAAAAATATAATTTAAGAAGCCACGATGAACCTAAGCCAGAAATAAAGAAAACAAATGAAATCAGAAACATTACAGTGTCCAACAAGTAGGTATGTGGATGAGATTACATGTCTAATTACATAGGTAGTGATTTCCGTCGGACAAATTTGCATTCCCCCGTTAAATCTGAGAGAGGGCCATCAGCCTATCTCTAACACTTTCTTATTTATATTCATGGACTCTGTTGCTGTAAGAACTAATCGTAGAAGTTTATCTAAACCCTCCATGGATTTCTCCTCTTCTGTAAGATGCTGAAAAATGTGTACCATTCTGCAGGTATTGTCATCTCATCGGACGCCTTGTAGGGGAAACAATGAGGATGTCTCTCGCAGCAACCGAGAATTTAAATATCGTATTTGCGGGGGAATTTTTTAGCAAAAGCTGTGTATTAGTATATTTTAATTTCATATAACTACCCGATTTTAGAAGGAATAGTATTTAATAAAACTTCTTATCTTTTGCTACGAAAAGTCGGTTTCCATGTCATGCATTATACATAGAAAAATAAAGCCGTAATAGTTTGCTTATATTTAAAATGAATATTCGGCAAAATCTGATTCATCCATATGACATTCTATAACAGATTATTCTTACAAAAACTTTCTCACTGCTTCGTGCAAATCAAGATAAACAGAACAGAGCAGAAATTGTCTATTAATTACTTCCTTGTAAGTAGAAGCGAAATAAGGTAATACACCAGTCTAAAGTGGTAGGCAAATCTTTTAAAAACTGTTGCTATGTTATTGAAAGTCGTTTTTTACATAGCCAGGAGTTGGCAAATTCTCGTATGAAAAAGTTTAAATTATTTGAAAACCGAAACTAAATGCAAGGCTATCTTAGAAATGATCAACTCCACGAAAACCGGTTTAGGTTATTCCCAGAAAATTCAAGATAACATTGCATTTGTCATGTAAATGTGTTTAATATATGATCTTTCAATCAAAATCGTTAGAGCCATTTTTTGAAAATTTGTCCATGTAAAGTTATTTTGGGGTAGGGGGATTTTCCTCAAAGTCTTCGTGTCGCATCCACTTAAATACCAAGTTTGAAATTTTTCGGGCTCTTTGTTCACAGACACATGGCAACGCGGGTACACTGATACATGGACGCACGGACACACACACAAGGATTATTTTCTAAAAATGCTTTCTTTGGTTACATGTATTTTTCGGTGAAATTTCAGTATCGAATTTTTGGGTGGAATGCAATATCTGCTCTACCTAAGCATTAATTACTATATAGAGAAAGTAAAACTTCGTGAACATTTGACTAAAACAACCAGTTGTTAATCGGTGCCAGTGTTTCCCGATTCTTTATTAGTACTGTAATTTATGAAACTGCTAGTTAGCTAATATGTGATTTTTTACTGAAATATACAGAAGCGATAGAATTTACTGCAGTTATGCTTGAAGTCTCTGCAAGACAATGATAGCGACAAAACAAATAAAGATAGGACTGCTACCTCAAAACAAATTTCTTGTGTATTTACACATATCTATATTGTACCAGCACAATTGTATTGTACATAATGTATAATAAGGTTATCTTAAGTTAAAAAAAAAATAAATAAAAAAAAAGGAGATCATCGATGTGGCCCAGTTCCGTTCGCATGAAGACACTACAGTAAACAGTTTATGGACAATCACTAAGGATTGATCCACCTAACTTTGCCCCTGTCTCTGAACTGGAATATGAGTGAGCACCTCTCATTGACTGTCATGGTGGAATATGTGGTTGTGGGGTACAAACTATTTTCTTGTTAAACACGCATTGTGGTACGAGATACAAACAAAGGAAACGGAGAACTATGTTTCCAAAATTATCTAAATGATCTGTCACTTTTTTGTTTACCTCATTCATCGTTTACCTCATAACGTAGAAAGTGTGGTTTACTGTGAACATAATGAAAACTAAAAAAATCTCAGTGTTCCATTTACTTGTCTTTCTCACATCTCTGTAACACATTATTGTTAAAAGCTTGTTCTTGTACTTCATGCTAATAGAGATAAAATTACCAGAAATGGATATTATTTGTCTCCTTGTAAGTAGAAGAGAAATAAAAGAATATGATAGGCTAAAGCGATAGTCAAGTATTGAAAGCTATTTCTTTGCATTACCAGGAGTTGACAAATTCCCGAATATGAAAATTTTAAGTATTCTAAAACTGAAACCAATAACTAGGAATATCTCGAAAATGGTCAACTCTACGGAAAAAACTGCATATGACATAAATTGTATATTTTAAAAGGAGCTACATTTGTTTCTCTAGTAAGTTTTTGTCTATCTTTTACGGTTTACAAAAAAAAATCTATTACAAGAAGATTACCAGAGAATTCAGATATGCATATTATTTGTCATGTAAATATGTTTAATAAACGATGTTTTAATCAAAATCATTAGAGCTATTTTAGAAGTCAATATTTTCGATTTTTAAATTTCTCTATACGTACTATCCACATAGTGTATTGAGAAGGTTTTGTAATGCACCCAAAAATTCGATAATGAGATTTCACCGGAAATACATGTTTTGAGACACCCTGAATACAAAAAAAAGCATTTTTAGAAAAATGTCCGTGTGTGTGTGTCTGTCTGTGTCTGTGGGCAGCATAGCTCAAAAACGAACATACCGTTAAATACTAAACTTGGTAGAAGTTCAGTATCTTCCAAGGATGCAACAAGAAGGTTTTCAAGAAAATCCCCCCACCCCAAACTACCCTTCACATGGAAAAATTTTCGAAAAATTTTATTTTCTAAAAATAGGCTCTAACGATTTTGCTTAAAATATCGTATATTAAAGATATATACCTGACAAATAATATGTATATCTTGAATTTTATGGGAATAGCCTCTGAATACTACTTTATTGTGAATGAATTTTACAGAATTTTACATAGCTGCTAAACCGTAAGAGATAGACAAAAACTTACTACACAAAAATTGTAGAGCACATTAAAACACATAATTTATGTTATATATATATATATTTTTTTTTTTTTTTTTTTTTTTTTTTGTGGAGTTGATAGTTTTTTTTAGATATTCCTTGTTTTTTGTTTCAGCATTGAAAAACAAACTTTTCTCATACAAACAAAGAAACTTCAAACACAGAGCAACCAACTTTTGACTATCACTTTAATCTATGGTACTCCGTTTTTTCGCTTCTACTTACAAGGTAGCAATTAATAAGACTATTTCTGCTAATTGTTTCTCGATGAGCATGAAGTAAATAAAAGGATAAACTTTTTACAATAATTTGTTGCAGAGATGTAGAGAAAGTCATGTGAATGGAACACATCAGAGTTTTTTCTCATATAAAGGTAGTTTGGAGTGGGGGAATATTCCTACAAAACTTCGTGTTGTATTCTTGAGGTACTAAACTTAAATACCAAGTTTAGTACTTTACTAACTTTTCGTTTTTGAGTTATCTTGTTCACACACAAGACCCCTTGAATAAAAAAAAAGCATTTTTATAAAAATGTCCGTGTGTGTGTCTGTCGGTCTGTATGTGTGTGTGGACAGCATAGCTCAAAAACGAAAAGATCTTTAAAAACCAAACTTGGTATTTAAGTTTGGTATCTTCCAAGGAAGCGACACGAAGATTTTCAAGAAAACCCCCCCACCCCCAACTACCCTTTAAATGGAAATAATTTCGAAAATGTTGATTTTCTTAAAAATGGCTCTAACGATTTTGATTAAAATCCCTAATATTTAAGATATTTACTTGCCAAATAAAATGTATATCTTGAATTTTCTGGGAATAGCCTCTGAAGATTACTTTATTCTGGATAAATTTTACGGAATTTTGCATAACTGCTAAACCGTAAGAGATGGAGAAAAACTTGCCACACAAAAAATGTAGAGAACGTTAAAACATACAATTTATGTTATATAAATTTTTTTTCGTGGAGATGATCGTTTTTTAGATATTCCTTGCGTTTGGTTTCAGCTTTAAAAAACATACATTTCTCATACAGGAATTTGTCAACTCCTGTCCATACAAACAAAGGAATTTCAGTCACATAGAACCAGTTTTTGACTATCACTTTAACCTATGGTACTCCCTTATTTCGCTTCTACTTACAAGGAAGTAAGTAATAAGACTATTCTGCTAATTTTTTCTCAATTAACATGAAGTAAATAGAAGCATAAGCTTTTTAACAATAATTTGTTTCAGAGATGTAGAGAAAGTCATGTGAATGGAACACATCGGAATTTTTTTTTTTATACAGGGAAATTTAAAACTGTAATCTTGATATCGAATGCAATACCTTCTCTATATACTCTATACACTATATACATGGCACGTGTAGAGAAAGTAAAAAGAAATCGATTAACCAGTGAGCAATTTCAGGACTTCTGCATTCCAACAGATTTGTTATGACAAAAACTGACTTCTGACTTCAATATAAGTGATCAGTTTATCAACTTAATGAGAGGTGAAATGTATAAAAATATACAAGAAGAGAACTACAATTAAACAGTTTTCTTTCTTTACTATTAACATATGCCACACCATGATTCATGCCGTTTAAGCATATTTAGCTTATAATCTAAAGCATGGATTTTTATTTTCTCTATTCGTACTATGTACATAGTGTATAAAGAAGGTATTGTATTGCACCCAAAAATTCGATACTGGGATTTCACCGGAAATATATGTTTTGAGACCCCTTGAATCCAAAAAAAAAGCATTTTTAGAAAAATGTCCATGTGTGTGTGTATGTGTGTGTGTGTGTGTGTGTGTGTGTGTGTCTGTGGGCAGCATAGCTCAAAAAACAAAAGACTGTTAAGACTTGGTATTTAAGTTTGGTATCTTCCAAGGATGCGACAGGAACATTTTCAAGATAATCCCCCACCACAAACTACCCTTTATTTACATGGAAACAATTTCGAAATTTTTTATTTTCTTTAAAATGGCTCTAGCGATTTTGATTAAAATCTCTTATATTAAAATATTTACTTGCCAAATAAAATGTATATCTTGCATTTTCTGGCAATAGCCTCTGAAGACTACTTTATTCTGGATGAAATTTACGGAATTTTGCATAACTGCTAAACTGTAAAAATTGGACAAAAACTTACCACACAAAAAATGTAGAGCACGTTAAAACACACAATTTATGTTATGTACAGTTTTTTCATGGAGTTGATCTTTTTGAGATATTCCTTCTTTTTGGTTTCAGCTTTGAAAAATTTAACTTTTCTCATACAGGAATTTGTCAACTCCTGTCCATACAAACAAAGGAACTTCAGTCACATAGTGTCAATATAGTGTTTTACGTAGTTAGCAGTGACGATGAGCCTTGGCCATCCCTCTGGAATAAGCAGGTACGTTAATTTCTATTGCCATCTATTTAGTTTTACTAAGTATCCAAATTTTACTTAAAATTTGACTCTACAGTTCCACTAAATATCCCTCGGTAGCACGCTGCGCTGCATGCTATACATCTTTTATCTCTCTGACGCACAATTGTCACGATATAGCACGTTCCTATTGGTTACTACCATATGCAGAAGATTTGACGTGAGTTTATTATTTAACATGGTCACTTATCTTAATATATTAAAAGAGAATTGCCTCATTTTCATTTTCATAACTGTATGAATCGAATTCAATTATATTTAATAGTCTAAAATGCACATAAACTCCTATTAACAAAAAAATCGCAGGATCCTTCGTTAAATCTGCTGCTCAAGAAGATAAAAGCATCAACCATTATTGCGTTTTATCGCCTTTATTGCCTGGACTAATATTGCACACAATCTTTTTACTTTCTCTTCTTTGTAAATATTATTTAGGTACAGAAGAAACAATTCGATACCAAAATTTCACTGGAAGTACTCGTTTCAGGGTCCCCTGTTTCCAAAAATACATTTTTAGAAACATATCTGTGTGTCTGTGAACACGATAACTCAAAAATGAAAAGTCGGTTAAATATTAATCTTAGATACTGTTTAAGTTCAGCATCTTCCAAGAATACGACGCGAAGATATGAAAGAAACCCCTCACCCCAAACCATCCGTTACATGGAAAAACCTTACGAAAATTTTGATTTTATCAAAAATAACTGTAACGATTTTGATAAAATACCGCATATTATTGATATTTAACACATGAAAAATAAAATGTACATCTTTAATTGTATACTTTCAGCCTCTAAAGTCCACTTCATTTGGAACAACTTTAGCATAACGGGTGAACCGTAAGAGAAAGACAAAATGTTAGTATTCTTTTATTGACCTTGTATTTGTTGTAGAGTTAACAATTTCAGAAATATTCCTTTTTATTGGTTTTAAACGGGAACTCGGTATTCGTTTTTCATTTATTTTGTTTTACTCTTGGTCATGCAAATAGAAATTTCAAACTCAATCGCATATGGGCAGCTTTTAAAAGATTTGACTATTGGTTTACCTTAGTCATGCCTTTATTTCCATTCTACTTATATGGAAACAAATAATAGACTATTTCTGCTAATGTTTATCCCGATTAGCATGCAGAATATAGAAGAATAGGCTTTTGTAAGAATAGTTTGTTTGTAGAAGAGGTAGAGAAAGTCATGTGAATGGAACACGTCCGATTCTTGGTCATACGTCACTATTTTTGACGGCGTGGCCGAGTGGTTAGACCACTCGCCTCTCAACAAGGCGACCGCATGTGGAGTTTGTGGTGGACAAAGCGGCGCAAGAGTGGGCTTTGCCCGGGATCCCCGGTCCCACCATCACATTCCACTGGAGTTCTTATCTTCATTCACGTGTCATCAGTGTCATGGACTGCAGTGCCGTCTGTAGTAAAAGCGTGGTTAAAAACCTTAAAACAGGCGTCCCCGACAGAGCGCACGCTAGGGCGGCAGTAAAAGCCCTCAAGCCCTGACCGTCCGGTTGCAGGCATGAAATGGAAGTGCCTCAATTGTGTAAATTAACTTTCACTTTCACTGTCAATTACATAATAATGTTAGTAGTATTTTATACACTTTAATACTGATATCTAATATAATTCAAAATAAAATCTAATTGGCAGGAAATTCAATTAACGAAATACAAATACTCATATAAAACTAATAAACTAAATAAACAATGTAATATGACAAAGATCTTGTTGATACTATGCAATTCAATGAAGTAAACAATACAAATAAACATAATATACTTCAAATACGTGGTACTATTGTTTGCGAGCTACCCAATCGCAAACATGCTTTCAAGTGTTCATCACTTAATTGGCTTCTGTGACGTGACTTTGTACACTTCAATAAGGAAACCGTGATTCGCAAACATAGGTTGTCCCGAACATGCACAAAATTCTTCCTGCTAGATTGTGGAGTTCAGGAAATCTTTCACGTCTTACAGAGATGTAGAAATGGTTTATACTTTTTCTATTTTAATATTTATCTTTTAACTCAATATTATTTTGCATATCTATTACTTCCAACTGCAGTTTAACAGAACTATGAAGGATATCCTCTGAAAATGGTGTTGCAAAAACTTAAATTGCTTCTCAAGCGATATAATGTCCTGGAATCTATGTTCGAATTCTTCGCTTATTTGACGCAGTATGGTTATATATTCATCAAAAGTCTAAGGTTTCTACACACTGAATCACTGAGGTTATGGTCGGAAATGTACCGTCACCCCGAGTAATGTCGCGGCAAATTACATTTAGTTATTTTGTTTAGAAGTTTGTAACATACTAAAAATTTTGCCGTGTCATTTTCTTCCATAAACAGAAAGTTGTCTTCCCATTCTACTCGAAACATCACAAGTGTGGACGATCGTCTCCCCAACGCGGTTGTACCGGCCATCATAAGTAGGCCACCACAGTACTAATATGTAGCGTTACACCGCCACTGCACGGATATACTGGACTGTGTAGCTGTGTGGCCCGCAGTGAGTGTAACGTTCAGCACCGCGCACCCTCAAGCGACCATGACTCGACTTGGGGATGCCTAACCGCCACTCAAAGGTTCGAATCTCGCTTAGGATGAGTTACACAAATAAGGATTTTTTTCGGGGTTTTCTCTTATCCCAGACAAATGTCGAGTAACTTTAAACTCCACAGACCCCAGATCAGTTGAGCATAATTTCATCGATTTAATTCATAGTGCGATATAACCAATCAGGTTCAAAATGGATGTTTACAAAAATGAAGTACTCCGACGGTATAAAAAACAACAACGAATTCCTGGATATGAGCCATAGATTTGAGTATCGAGTATCGAACAGCACAACCATATCGGAAAGTGATTGTGCAGGAGATGCTTAGGACGTATTTGAAAGTAAGAATCCTTTCGGTACCGAGTGCTGGTGCTTGAGGCTAAATGATAGACAGCATCTTTGGTGAGAGAAAGACAATTTTCATTTTCATCATGCTTAGGTATAGCTGTATTACATACAATATTCTATACCGAAATTTTACCAGATATAAATGTTTTGAGGACCACTGATTTAAAATGTTCTATAAAAAGGAGCGTGCTTATTCTGTGAACATCATAACTCAAAAAGGAAAGATCAGTTAAATACCAAACTTGATATTAAAGTTCAGCATCTTTCAATGAGTCGACACGAAAGTTTTCAAGAAAATCCCCTCAAACTATCCTTTACATGGATTATTTGTGACACCTTTGATTTTATAAACATGACTTGAAATACATTCCATATATTTAAGATATTTTGATAACAAATAAAATGCACATATATCTTGCACTTTTTAGTAGTAGCATATTATGAAGTCCTCTATATTCTAAATGACCGTTACATAGCTCGTAAACCTCAAGAAATAGACAAAAAATTAGGATAAAAGTAGATCTCATCAAGACACACACTTTATATGATTTACATATTTTTTGTAGAATTAGTATGTTTTATGGGTTTTAGTTTTAAAGTTCTTAAACTTTTCTCATACAGGAAGTCCTCAGCTATTTTATCTTATTTTATTCCTGACCATGGTAAGAACCCCCAATTTCAGTAGTAATCGAATAGCAACAACTTTTAAAAGATTTGATTGTTATTTTAGTCTGTGTTAACCCTTATTTACCTTCTATGAACAAAATAATACCCAACACCATTTATCTTTATTAGCACCATCTAGATAACTTAATCATCTTTCATTCGAATAGTTTGTTGCAGTATAAATAGAGAAACCAAATGAACAAAAAAATCTGATGTATTCTATTAACATTAATTTCTCTACCTGTTCCACATACGAACTATTCTTACAAGCGATTATTTTATCTATATCATGCTCGTCGAGATAAACAGTAGCAGAAATGATCTTATTACTTGCTTTCTTGTACGTAGAAGAGAAATAAGGAAATATACTAGGCTAAATAGATAATCAAATATCTTAAAAGCTGTTCGCAAATGAATCAATTGAAGTTCGGTGTGCCTTGCATGACCAACAGTAAAACAAGAGAGATGAAACGAAAGGTGACTTTGAGAAAAGTTACATAGTTTAAAACTGAAACCAGTAACAAGGAATATCTCGCAAACAGTCTACTCTACAAAAAGAAAAACTATACTGCATAAAGTATGTGTTTTAACGACATCTACATTTTTTGTGAAGTAAGTTTTTGTCTATCATTTACGGTTTAATAGTTGTGCAAAATAGAGTAAAATTCATCCAGAATAAAGGGTTCTTCAGAGAATATTCCTATAAAATTGTAATGTAAATATCTTTAATATATGGTATTTTAAAATCGTTAAAGCCATTTTTGGGGGAAAACACATTTTCAAAAGTTTTCCATGTAAAGTGTAGTTTATTTGTGGAGGGGGGTATTCTTAAACACTCTCGTGCTGCATACTTGGAAGCTAGGTACTACACATAACTTTGGAGTTTAACGATCTTTTCCTTTTTGAGCTATGCTTGCCACAGACGCACGCATACACAAACACATTGGCCTTTTTCTAAAATGCTTTAGGGACCTAAACATATTTCTCAATATCGAATTTTTGGGTGGATACAATACCTTCTTTAGCTAATATGTACCTTGTATGTGCATACGTATACGTACTATGTACATAGTGTAAATAGAATGTATTGTATTCCGTACAAAAGTTCTACACTAGGATTTCACCGGAAATACATGTTTTAGGGTCCCCTGTATAAAAAAAGCATGTTTACAAAAATGTTATTTTGTGTGTGTCTGTGAACAGTGTAGCTCAGAAACGGGAAGTCCTTTAAATATCAAACTTAGTATTTAAGTTTAATATCATCCAAGGATGCACAACGAGGATTTACAGAAAATCCTCCCACCCCAAACTACCCTTTACATGGAAAAAATCGATTTTTTTTCTCTCGAAAATGGCTTTAACAGTTTTGACTTAACTACCTATCGCATATTAAAGGCATTTACGTACAAATAAAATGTATACTTAGAGTTTTATGAGAATATTTTCTGTAGATCTCTTCATTCTAGACAATGTTTGTATAACTGGTGAACCGTAAGAGATAGACGAAAACTTGCTACACAAAAGTGTAGATCTCGATAAAATACACAATTTATGTCATATACGACTATATATATATATATATATATATATATATATATATATTAGTTAACTATTTTCGAGATATTCTTTTTTATTTGTTTTAACTTGTAACTTTTCTCAAACTGGCAGCTATAAGTATTTCGTTTTAGCTCCCTTTGGATTTTACTCCTGGCCTCAATTATTTCACATAGCGACATCTTTTAGAAGGTTTGATATCGCTTTAGATTAATTCCCCTTACTTATAAGGATCTAACCAGCAATGCTATTTTTTCTAATGTTTATTTTGATTAGCAGAAGTAGATGTACGTTGTTTTAACAATATTTGTTACAGAATGGGTAGCGAAAGTCATGTTCATGTAATACATCACTTTTTTTAAAAGAAAGTTTACAGGATTGATGCTGATGAAAATAGTTTCAGTGTACAGTAATAATTATATGCACAAAAATTCTAAGTGTACCTGTGATGATTTTTACTTTCTCTGCATGTATGTACTATGTACCTACATCATGTATAGAAGGTATTGTATTGCACCCAAAAATTCAATACCGAGATTTCACCGGAAATACATATTTTGGGTCCCCCTGAATCAAAAAAAAAAAAAAAAAAAAAGCATTTTTTACTCCATCTGGCCCCGTATGTACAATGTACATAGTGGATAGAGAAGGTATTGTTTTGCATAAAAAAATTCGGTACCGAGATTTCACCGCAAATACATGTTTTAGTATCCCCTGAATCCAAAAAAAAAAAAAAGCATTTTCAGAAAAAGGTCTATGTGTGTGTCTGTGGACAGCATAGCTCAAAAAGGAAAAGACGAGTAAATACCAAACTTGGTATTTAAGTTTGGTATCTTCCAAGGATGTGACACGAAGACTTTCAAGAAAATCTCCCTCTTGCCTAACTACCTTTACTTGGAGCAATTTTCGAAAATTTTGATTTTCTTAAAAATGACTAACGATTTTGATTAAAATACCATATATTTACATATATATATGCATTTCCACCACAAATAAAATGTATATCTTGGGTTTTCTGGAAATAGCTTTAAAAAAACCTATTTACTCTGGATGAATTTTGCTGAATTTTGGATAACTAGTAAACCGTAAGCGATAAACAAAAAATGTAGATCTCGTTAAAATACACAATTTATGTCATATACATTTTTTTCGTGGAGTTTACCGTTTTCGATATATTCCTTGTTATTAGATTCAGTTGTAAAGTATTTATACTTTTCTCAGACAGCAAGTGTCCGTTTTTCTTTTTTTCTACTCCTGGCCAAGTAAAGAAGCGATTCTCAATGATAATCACATCGACAGCTTTTAAAACAGTTGACTATCACTTTAGGAACTAAGTAGTAAGGTCTGCTATTGTTTATATCGAATAACATAGTGTAGAAAGAAGAATAATCTTTTGTAAGAAGTTTGTTTGCTGAGCAGCTAGAGAAAATCATGTGAGCGTAACACATCAGATTTTTAGAAAAAGGTCCGTATGTGTATGTGTGAGTATGTGTGTGTCTGTGAGCAGCATAGCTCAAAAACGAAGAGACCGTTTAATACTAAACTTGGGATTTAAGTTTGGTATCTTCCAAAGATATGACACCTACCCTTTGCATGGAAAAATGTTCTAAAATTTTTATTTTCTCAAAAATTTCCCTAACCATTTTGAGTAAAAAATCGTATTTTAAAGATATTTACATGAAAAACAAAATCTATATTTAGAGTATTCTGGGAATAGCTTCTGAAGATATCTTTATTCAAGATTAATATTGCGGAATTTTGCATAGCTGGTAAACCGTAAGAGATAGGAAAAACTTACTTTACAAAACTTGTAGAGCTCGTTAAAATCCACAATTTATGTTACAAATATTTTTTTCGTGGAGTTGACCGTTTTTTTAAATAATCTTTGTTAATGGTTTCAGCTTTAAAATACTTATACTTTTCTCATATGGGCCTTTGTCAATATGAACAAAGGCACTTCAATCGCATAGTAACCAGGTTTTAAAAGATTTGAATATCACTTTAGCCTAGTGTATTCTCTTATTTCCCTTCCAATTACAAGGAAGCAAGTAAAAATCTCATTTCTGCTAAATTTTTCTTGATTAACGTGAAAGAAATGGAAGAATAAGCTCTTTAACAACAGTTTGTTGCGGGCCATGTGAATGGAACACGACATTTAACATTGTAGGTGTATCCTAGTGAATGTTCCCTTGAAATAGCAGCAGTTGCACAAATGAAGTGTTTCCTGTTACAGAGACGAACAAGGAAGACCGCTTATCCCGAGCCTCACGTATTTTGTCCATCTCTTCGTGCTCGGGTTTACTGGTCATTGATCGATCAAGTTGCCAAGCGCAGATTCTTGCCGCTCTAGCTTCGCCAACCCCTGAACCCGAGCAAGGAGCTTTATGGGATATGAAAGGGCTGCAGTAGGACAAGGGGGGTGGCACCGGAATGGATCTTAAGAATAAGTCAAAAAAGAGACGGGAGCAACAGTGCGTGTACAGTCTCCTGAAAAAAATGTTCCTTGCGTAAGTAAATAGAAATGCTTCCGGATATAGCATCGATCACCACTATTATTATCATTGTAGTAAGTAAATTTAAGTACCTACGCATTTCAGTACTACTATATACACGGAGAATTGCTTTTTTACTTTCTCTAGCACATATGTGCAACGTACATAATGGGTAGAGAAGGTATTGTATTCCACCCAAAATTCGATACCGAGATTTCAACGAAAATATATGTTTTGTGCTCCCTTAGTCCAAAAAAGCATTTTTAGAAAAAAAAAACAAAAAAAACTGTGTGTGTGTGTGTGTGTGTGTGTGTGTGTGTGTGTGTGTGTGTGTGTGTGTGTGTGTGTGCTGTGGACAGCATAACTCATAAACGAAAAGTCTTGTATTTAAGTGTAGAATCTTCCAAGATTACGACACGAAGATTTTCAGGAAAATCCTTTCAACCTAAATTAACCTTTATAATGAACTTTTGAGAAATTTAGAAATTAGATTTTGATTAAAATGCCGTGTATTAAAGCTATTTATGGCAAATAAAATCTATATCCTGAATTTCCTGGGAATAGCCTCTGAGGACCTCTTCATTGTGGATGACTTTTGCATAACAACTAGTATACCTTTAGAGATAGAGTAAAACTTTTTGCGAACAAGTGTAGTTTTCGTTAAAACACATAGTTTATGTAATGTAATTTGCTTTTTTTTTTTTTTTTTGTGTAGAGCTAACCATTTCCGAGATATTCCCTATGCTGGGTTTCAATTTTACAGTACTTGAACTTTTCTCAAACGGAAAGTCTATGTTCGCTTCATAAATATTTTGTTTTATTCCTGGCAATGAAAAGCTAACCGAATGACAAACGCATAGATACAACTTTTAAAAGATTTGACTATCGCTTTAGCCTAGTGTATTCCCTTATTTCTCTTCTACTTATAATGAGCTAAATGATAAAACCATATCTGGTAATGTTTATCTTAATTAGAATGATGCGGATATAGTTTGTTTGCAGAATTGATTGAAAATGTCATATGAATGGATCACGTCAGCTTTTCAGGTAATTTTGGTTTATATCAGGCGTCACAAAACTCGCTTGATTTTGTACTGCAGGTAGCAGGATTCCTCCACATGCCAGCAGTGGATGGTCTCTCTTTCATTGCAGTGTGTCGTGTCAGTTATAATGTCGGGAATAGAGAGCAACAGAAATAATCGATGTTTATGCCTGCCTAGAAGGAATCTTTCTTACTTATAAAAGGTGGCGGAATAAGTTTTAGTTTGCGGCAAAGTTTTGCACTCACTGAGTAAATTCACTTTGCAGTGTCATTGCGCAACCCAAGCAAGTGAGTACGACAGTTACCAAGGAAATTGCGTTTCTTTCAAGCAAGTTATATAAGTACCAATAAATTACCATGATCTGTTCATATTCACTGCTATAAATGTGAAAGTTTTTCATAAAAACTCATTCTCATAGTGTTAGCGTTACAGTGCAATTGCCTGGTATTAACCAAGTTAAGGAACTTGGTGTTTTGCCATGTTATTATTCTTCAATAATTTATATTATGACTATTAAGCCTGTGAAAAGATGAATATTTCATATCAGAAATATAAATACCAAGAAAGAGACATAATAAGCTTATTTATACCAATCATAAACCTACAGTAGGTATATTAATCTTATGAAACTCTTTAATAAAGCCACATGATGATCTTTTTAAAGAAAATTTGGTTTAACAAGTGACTGTTCCTAAATAACTGGATAGGAACCACCTCTGTAAAGCGGCGAAAATTCCAAATACCCCAGAAAATTCTAGAATATTAGATAATATTATTTGATCTTTAATATGTAGTATTTTAATCTGAAACGTTAGAGGCATTTTAAAGAAAATATAAAAAAAAATCTAATTTTATTTTCCATTCAAAGGGTAGTTTGGAGTGAAGAGATTTTACTTAAAATCTTCTTGTCGAATCCTTGGAAAATACTAAATTTAAATTCCAAATTTTGTATTTTACTGATTTTTTGTTTTTAAATTACCATATTCACAGACACATGGACACACGAATTTAGTTTTTGTTTCTTCAAAAATGCTTTTTTAAATTCAGGGGTATGGTGTATTTACAGTGAAATCTCGGAATTAAATAGTTGGTTGGAGTGCAGCACGTTCTCTACGTATATACTATGTATATAGTGTGCGCAGAGAAAGTAATATACTTTTGCAAGTATACTTTGTACCAATAAACAATATAGGTTAGAGAAAGTAATGTGAATGTAATACATCAGATTTTATATTATGCTTCTGTTCGTGACTTTTAATGAGTGTTACTTAGCTCTACACAACCACATCTATCGAACCTGATTTTCGCCCACTATGAAGTTCTAGAGAGAAACGTAGTGTGGTCAATAACAATATAGGTTAGAGAAAGTAATGTGAATGTAACACATCAGATTTTATATTATACTTCTGTTCGTGATTTTTAATGAGTGTTACTTAGCTACATCTAAGCTACATCTATCGAACCTGATTTTCACTCACTATGATGCTCTAGAGAGAAACGTTGTGTGGCCATGATTATAAGGCCAGCACAGTACTCAGTGAGTACCGTCGCAGCTCACGGGGGGGGGGGCCATCACTCTGCTCTGCGACCTTCATAGATCTATTTTGCATTCCCAGTCTTGTCAACCATTCAGAAGTCTGACGTTCATAATGAGCTGGCCTGTGACGGTTAAAAGCCTCCAATGGAAATTCACTCTTTCTTGCAGCGAATCAGGTGGATCAGACTTTCATCTGGGACTGGAATTCGGGAGGTCTTGGGATAGATTCTCGCAGTCTCTGGCCCATGGATTTTTTTGGGATTTTACAGGAACACCTGGCAATTGCTGGGGAGGTTTTCTCATTTCACCAAACTTATTTCCCTTCATTTCATCTCCATTTAATCCAACAGGTTCTCTTTCAGGGTTGTAAGTGTTGGCGAGGATTGCGGTTGTGCCGCTCTTCCATGGGGTGAATACGCTCTGGAAATATAGCTCTCGGTGGAGGGATGGCGTTGGGAGTTGTCTGTAGATCCTAGGGCGCGGGCTCCTAGCGCCCCCCCCCATCGAGATGACGAACTGTTTGGAATATGTTAGCGACCCTCCATGGTGGCTCTTCCCCCATCTGGTTTTGCCCGTTCTTTGACATTGCTCTCTCTCTCTCTCTCTCTCTGTCTCACATACATGAATTTTTCTTGCACTCGCATAATCGATAGACATTTGTCTCATTCTGCAGTTGACACCGTCTACAGGAAAAAAGTTGCAAGACTCAAAAGACCTATTTCAAATTAAAATTGGTAAATGCGGGGCCCTCGTTTTATCCCTCTTGTTTATAGCGGAGACAATGAGGCGAGTTGCGCTCACAGAGAGGCGTAAAACGAAGGTATCTCTCGCTAGTTCTTCACTAGCTGGTTTTAACTAGAAATAGTACTGTTACTCTTTTAACGCACAAAGCAGAAGCCAAATACGGGGATTTAGGACTACCTGGTAGTATCGTCCATTATCAATTAGAGTTTTACAATGGTTAATATTAGCCGTTATCTGCATATGTTCAGTCTCAGTATGAGAGTTTTGTGCATCAGTAAACTTCAGAAAAGTTCTTGGCTTCCCTGAGCTACCAGACTCTAGCAACTAACTTAACCGGTCATGCTGGCAATCTCATTGAGGGTTTAGGTGGTCGTCGTCCTCTGTGGTGTAATGGTTACCATGCTAACTTCATATACCCAAGGTCGCGGGTTCAACCCCGGCGGTAAAGCCGTTCGTCCCGTGTCGTACATTTACGGCACATAAAAGAACCTCTAGCCTGAAAAAGAGGCCTTTGAGCAAAATTAAGCGGTCTTTAACGCCCCTATAGAATGCGACGCCGAGAACTACAATAGTTAAAGAGCATCCAGAAATAAAACTCCATTTCATTTGAGGTTTTAAGTGCGATAATAGGTAGCTCAATTCCCTTCTCAGTGGTCTTTTTGCTTTTTCATGTTCTAGAATGCCTATATGCCCTGGCACTCACAACAGTTGAACTGAATTTTCAATAGCCAGGGCCATGAGAGATTCGTGGCGTTCTAAAAGCAATTTAACTTACGATGAACTTAAAGCAACTGACTTGATTTAACACGATATATCGTGAAGATCAGAAACTTTGTAAGAAATGGAGCTATTTGCGGATGACTTAACTTATGAGTCTCAAGTTTTTCTTCCCCGTTAAGTTTGATGTTATGAGGTAATTAGAACCAATCGGCGTGAAGCAGCAGCATGAATTCATAAAATAATTATCATTCAAGAATCTAAATGCATCTTAATTAGAACTTTAGTTTAGCAGTACTTCTCAACTTCATGTTACGTCCCGCCACCTTAAGGAAAGTTCATCGTAAAACCGGCTCAACCAGTGGTTATCACGGACCTGTTTTTTTTTTGTTTTTTTTTTTTTTTTTGTTTTGTTTAAATACAGTTCCGGAGTCTGATCGGGACTCCGACACTGTATACCCTACTTTTTATTTACCTAATTTGATTACTGTGATTACTGTATGATTACTGAATTTCTGTTTTACTTTTTACACTCACATACACAAACATATAACACCCAGGCCCAAGGCGGGACTCGAACCCACGATCCCCTGCGCTGCGAAACACCAAAGCGAGACGCTTTGGCGAGCGCGGCCATGGGGACCGGCGACCTTCAGGCATATCTGACTATTGAAAATAATCCGCTAAGAGTGGGTTAAACATTGCACTAAAGCAACACATATATGGCAGAGAAGTTGTCTAAGTACCAGAGGAATAATATATTTGTAACAGTCTGTAACCGAATTTTTAAAATTCTCCCTTTCTTTAAAAACTACTTTAATCCCTTATACGGTCATCCCCTGTTTTACTGGAACTGAAGAATTACTAAAATTCCTTGCGGTGGAATTACTAAAAACTCTCCGATATTTTTCTTTTTAGAAACTCTAAAGACGCTATAAATGGCACGATAGGCAACTCTTCCAAAAGAGATTCGAGTTCAGGTAATCTAATTAATAAGTATACACGATACCCAAAAATAAAAACACCTGATGTGCAGTAATCACATATCTTTCTCCACTCAGTTTTCGACAAAACTTACTTAGAAAATCGTATTCTCCTGTCTATTTCTTGTTATTTAAAATAAAGTGTCATTATATATTCGTTGTAGATATAGAAGGATCCAGCAGCCTGAATTGCTTCTTAAAACGCGAGTGTTATGTGATGGATTTTAAATTCTTTGTTACTTGCATACCACGAAAAAAATACTACTATAACAATTTGAAGTAATTAAATAGAATGCGTCGGAAATGGTAACTTCAGAGAAATTGTTATTTTACAAATTACGACCTTTAACGAGATCTAAATGTTTATGTATTAGACGTTTTTACTGTGTTTAGTTCAGAGGCCATTCGCATAAAATTCGAGATATGCATTTTCATTTTTCAGGCACATGCCTTCAATATATGGTATCTTAATCATATTCGTCAAGGCCATTTCATCAAGGCGCCGTGGCCGAGTGGTTAGATCACTGCCTCTCACTTAGGCGGCCCAGGTTTGAGCTCAAGTGGCCGCATGTGAGAAAAAGGGTTTTTTTTCCTGTTTCCCCCGCCATCGCCTTCCACCAGTGCTCCATCTTCATTCCATGCACATCAGTGTCATCGTCTGGTGCTATAGTATGTAGTAAAAGCGGGCATTAAACACTATAAAAAAACCATTAAAGCCATTATGAGAAAAATTACGTAAATGCTTCCGCGTAGAAATTAATTTGTGGAGCAAAACATTCTTAATAATATTGACGTCGCATCCTTAAACTGAACTTAAATACCAAGTATGGTGTTTAAGCATTATCGTTTCTGAGCTATTCTTTTCACACACATACACACTCAGAGAACTTTCTCCAAAAAAATCTTATACGTTATATTCACGTGACTTATCTGTTTATTCTACAACAAACTGCAACCGGAAATACACGTTTTGAGGTCCCTGAAACCGAAAAATACTTTACTTATTCCAACCAAAATTTTGATGTCGAGATTTTGCCGGAATGTTTTAAGGTCCCTGGAGCCCTTTACATGAAAAAAAAAAAAAAAAAAAAAGTAATTTTGTTTTTCTCAACAATGGCTCTAACGATTTTGATTAAACTACCGTATTTCAAATATATTTACATAACAAATAAAATGTATATTTTGAATTTTCTGTGAATAGCCTCTTAAGGTTTCTTCATTCTGGATGAGTTTTGCAAAATCTTAAAGCCGTAAGAGATAGGCATAAATTTAAAAAAAAAAAAAAAAATCAGGTCTCGTTAAAACATACATTTTATGTCATTTTTTTTTGAGAGAGAGAGAGTTGGCTGTTTTCGAAATATTTCTTGTTATGGTTTTAATTTTTAAACTACCCAAATTTACACAATCGGGACCATGCAAGGCGATAGGTATGTGAAGGGAACACATCAGACTTTTTTAGAAAAAAGTATGGTAGGCGTGTGTGTTTGTGTATGTGGGCAGCATAGCTGAAAACGAAAAGATCGTTAAATAACAAGCTTTGTATTTGTAAAATCTCCATTTGCCTGGAAAATAGCTTCCATATGTATTTTAATTAAAATCGTTTTAGCATTTTTGAAGAAATAAAACATTTGGAAGAATGCCAGCTTTAGTATAATCCGGACTTATGGGCCGTGGTCTACTACGGCAGCGGCGAGGTCGAAGTACTCTACTGGACGTTTCAACTGCACCGAAGATACCTGCCGTAGTCGCAGACGAAACGTCTGGGAAGAAGAAGTAGGAGCCCAGTAAGACCATGACCCACAAGCCCGGATTATACTATAGCTAGAATAGACACCGACCGTGAAAGCCTAAGAACTTTGATTTGGATGAATTGTCCATGTAAAGAGCAGATTGAATGAAGTACAAACTTTTCTTCAAAATTTATGTTGCATCCTGAGGAAGTCCTGGACTTAAATACTAAGTTTCGAAATTTAACCAAATTTTTCTTTTTAGGTTATGATCTTAGATAACACACATACCACACATATACACATATTCATGAAAACACATATAACGTTCGTGCATAAACCTTGTTATAAAACCTGATTTGTTACATTCACCTAAGTTTTTCTACCCATTTTTTTTCAGCAAAGATATGTTACAAAGCTTATTCTTCCATGTACTTCGCGATTATCATCTACAGAAATATTAAATAATTGTATTACAGTTATCTGTGTAGATACAATGGGATGTAGGGAGTACAGTAGGGTTAACTATAGCCAAACATTCTGTCAAAGTGCTGGTCTCTATATTCTTGATCGAGAACGATAAAATCGAATAGTGACTTTCCATTTGTGATACGTATTACTAAGAATGAGAAAATTGAAATCAAATATATGGAATATATATGAAAGTGCTTAACTCCACAAAAATAATGTATATGGCATATATTGTGTGATTTTTACGAGATCTACTTACATTTTTTGTTCAGTAAGTTTTTTCTGTCTCTTTCGGTTTATTAGTTATGCAAAAGTCATCCTGAATGAACTGTTCAGGTGCTGTTGCATAGAATTCAGATATACATAATGTTTCATAAATATATCTAAAAGATATGGTTAAAACCATTGTGCAGAATATATACTTTTTTGAAAGTAGAGGATTTTCCTGAAAAGCTTCGTGTCGTGTCCATGAAAGATAAAGAACTGAAATATCAAGTTTGGTACTCAACGAGTTTTCGTTTTTGAGTTATATTGTTCACAGACCCATACAGGGACGCACATTTTTTGAGAAAATAAAAATTTTGGAAAACTTTTCCTTTAAAGGTTAGTTTGATCTTGGGGTTTTTCCTTATAAACTTCGTGCCGCACCCTTGGAAAATATTAAAATTAAACACTATTTAACCGACTTTCCGATCTTAGTCAACGTGTTCACAGACACACACACACAATCTCTCTCCCTCTCTCTCTCACTCGGTATCGAGTTTTGGAGCACAAGGCATGCCTTCGCTACCTATATATGTATTAAGTAGAAAATGATAAAATAGCAACTCTGCAGCTGAATAGTACCTATAGAGTACCAATTCGATAATTAAAGAATATTTTGGAACCGGTTAATGCTACGAAATTGACATAAATTGGTACGATCGTACAAGATCTACAGTTTTACTTTCTCTACATGTCCTATGTACATATGAAGTACTACACCCAAAAGTTTGATGTGGAGATTATAACTAAAATACGTCATTTTTTTTTTTTAGTTTTGTTGTTTTTTTTTTTTTTTATAGAAAAAGCTACTGTGAAGGTATGTGTAAGTCTGTCTGTCGACAGCATATCTCAAGGCTAAAAGACCATTAAATACAAAACTTCAAATTTGAGTTTAGTATCTCCCAAGGATGCGATACGAACATTTTCAATAAAATCGCCCGCCCCAAACTACCCTTTCCATGGAAAAGTTTTTGAAAATTTCCGTTTTTTCAAAAATGGCTCTAACGATATTGATTAAAATACCTACCACGTAGGTATTAAAGCCATTTGCATGGCAAATAAAATGTACTGAATGTCTTTTACATAACTGGTAAACCATAAGAGATAAACAAAAACTTACTACGCAAAGAGCGTAGATCTCTTCAAAACACACACTTTATGACCTATACATATTCGTTTCGAGATATTCCTTGATTTAAATTTTAAAATAATTATACTTTTCTCAAACAGGAAGGCGTCCGCATTTCTTTTGTTTTGCTTCAGACCATGCAAAAAAGCGAATCTCAATGACAATCGCATAGCAACGGCTGTTAAAACATTCAACTATTGCTTTAGCCTAGCGTATTCCCTTAGTTCCCTTCCACTTACATGGAAGCAAGTGATAAAGACAATTCGTTGCTAATGCTTCTCTTAATTAGCATGAAGTAGACATATGAATAATCTTTTATAAGAGTAGTTTATTTGCAGAACAGGTAGGAAAAATCAAGTGAATGGAATTTTTACTTTCTCTACACGTACTATGCATCTACATAGTAATAAATAAGGCATTGTATTGCACCCAAAAATGCGGCACAGTTTGACAAATTCCTGTATAAGAAAAGTATTTTAAAGCTGAAACTAATAACAAATGATATCTCAAAAGCGGCCAGCTCCCCGAAAAAATGTATCTGTAGGTATTACATAAATTGTCTATTTTAACGAGATCTACCTATTCTGTTTTTGCTTATCTCCTTCGGTATACCAGCTATGCAAAATTGAGAAAAACTCATACAGAATAAATACGTCTTCAGAGTTGAGTCCCAGAAAATTCAAGATATACATTTTGTCATGTAAAAATCTTATATATAAGGGATTTTAATCAAAATCGTAAGAGCTATTTTTGAGAAAACCCAAATTTACCAAAAAAATGTCCGTGTAACGGGTAGTTGGGGTGGGGGGAATTTCTTGAAAAACTTCGTGTCGCATCCTTGGTAATTACTGAACTTAAATACCAAGTTTGTTATTTAACGAACTTTTCCTTTCTGAGCTATGCTGCCCACAGACACACACACACACACATAAACTGGTAAACCGTAAGAGATAGAGATGTATACCTATCTCGTTAAAACACACAATTTATGTCATATACCTACAGTGGGGTTGACCGTTTTCGAGATATTCCTTCTTTTGGTTTCAGTTTTAAAATGCGGGCACTTGTCAACTCCTGGCCAACAAAGAATCGGATTTCAACCCCATAGCAACCACATTTTATAACATTTTTTGTCGTCTCAGTCTACTGTAATCCATTATTTCCCTTCTACTTAAAGGAACTAAGTGATAAGACTGTTTCTGGTAATGTTTATCTCGATTAGCGTGAAATATATAGAAGTTTAAGTTTATCAACAAAAATTTGTGAACATAGATGAAGAGAAAATATTTTGAATTGTATACTCGGATTTTTTTTTCTTTTTATTTAAATAAAAAGGAATACTGGAAATACGTTTTAAAGAAAGGCCCAGAATAAAAGATTTTTACGAAATAATAAATTATAATAATCTGGCGTTATGATTCTTGAGGAAGTTACAAGAAGTGGTCAGTGTGAAGCAGTATCGCTGATAGCAAATGAAAACCAAAGCTGCAGACTTAGAGCACATAAAGGCAGGCAGTCTTGTGCAGTAGTCACAAAAGACGGGCTGTTTTCCATCTGCCTCATTCCACATCCTGCCTCTTTCGCTTTTCGTTCACATCGCAACCGTGATTTGCTTCTTCTTGCTTTATTCCCATCTTCGTCGTCTTTATTCTGACTCTTCCACGCCATTCCCGCTTGCCTGCAGAATCGAAATCACATTTACTTTGCCTTTGGAGACGCTGGGACCTTTTTGAATGAGAATTAAGCCTGTTATCCCACTCTCCACCTTTCTCCTTCTCCTCTTTCCCCTCCACACGGCTCTTCGTCTCCCACCCCACACTCCTGGCATCCCTTTCAACTCCCGCCTCCTGCTGCCAGACTGCTTTTTCGGTGAACCAATGAGATCACGACGTCAAGCTTTAGCCGACAGCGCGAAACAACCAATAGGATTAGGGTTTCTCTCAGCGTATCAACCAATCAATTGCGAATATCGTGATCGCGTTATTTGTGATAGGACGATGCAAGGGTTGAACTTCTTACCGTACCCCACTAAAGTTCTTCCGACGTTGTAAGAATTTTGGTGGGGCAAAATGCTGCACATTTGCTGGGGAGGCACATCAAAGATTATATCAGATACACGACCCAATCTTATGGCACTGATGTAATCTCATCAATACTTCAGCAGAACTGCACGTATTGATTCCTAACATTAGTGCATTTTTTTAGGCCAGAAGGTTACAATTTTCAGGGAATTCTACTTAACCAGCAACCGTATAACGCTGTTTGTATTGAAAATGGTTGTGATGTCCTTTAACCTGGTTTGGTCATATTGGTGGATGAATGAAATCGGTAAATTGGTGCTCAAATGATCTCGAGATCCAAGAATCTTAAAGCTACTCGACACTCTTCTTCTCAGGATAAGGGTAGACACCGAAAAGAAAACTTACCCTACCCTATGCAGGATTTGAACTCGCGACATCTTGAATGTCAGACAGACACGCTACCCCCCACCTACGGTGATGGGCTTGCTTACAAATTGTTGAAATATCCTGTGAATAAATTGTAAGTTATTCGAAATATTTTACTGCTGAAGAACTATATACCTCAGACAAAACTTGCTCTAGAAAAAAAAATCGATCTCATTTATTGCAATTTTTTTGTAGCTTATTGCTGAATTGATGTACATGATTACAAGGGACTGTATGTTTAATATTCAGGCATTGAGATAGAAATGTTAAATGCGCGTTCTTTTATATCTCATGAATTCACGCTATGTTTCTTAAAACATTACACTTGTTAATTCCACCCTCTTTTATTTCTAATAAATTCATGTTCTTTTGTTTTAATTATTTGTTTGTTTAAACATTAGACTGTTGCATCAGTGTTCTGTGCATAAACAACACATTACCTACAACATTAAGTACCTAGGATTAAAACATGTGACGTTTCAAAACAAACCTACAGTAGTAACAACTGACTGACCTTTTATTTAAATCGTAAACAAATAAGGTGTGATATAATTTGGTATATCTACTTGTGTTTTCCTATAATATTTGAATATCGGCTTGTAATGTTTGTGTTTTACGCCAAAAAAGCAGATTGTGTAATGTTTTTTTGTTTTGTTTATTTTATCAGATTAGGAATATTTGTAGGAGGTTTTGGATATGTGGAATTAAAGTTTACGAAGGGTGCGGAGGGAGGAAGGATGGTGATTGGCAGGTCACGCTAACCCTCCCCAACATCAGCAGCAGCACGAGAGTAAGTGCAATTGCTGTACGAACCCCTCTCCTCCCTTCGGCGTCTCGCTCTCTCCCACGCGCGTTACATCGCGTCTCTCTCATTCTTCACCCCTTCAGTTTTGATGTTACTGCGCTTGTCGCTGGCACGGCGGTGGTAGGGGATTCCGTCAACCACTACGATGCTGCCAGATTAAGCCTTGTGTCGCCAGAATCGCGACACGACACCCATTAAGACAGGTATCTGTTATGAGTAGCGGCGAATCGTCAAGGAGATCGTGTGCATCTTGTGGATAGTGTGTGTGTGTAACTAACAGCACTCGCGCCGCCAACGGATGGAGTCCGCAAGCGTAGCGCAGAATTCGGCAGCGTCTGCAGTAGGCGTCGCCCAGCCGTCATCGCAGCTCGAACCGGGGTCTCCTGATATACGTGGTAAGTACAACTCCTCTATCCGCTGCTGCCATACAGACTGATCTTAATAGCAGTAGTGAATTAAAATGTTTTAATAGTTTATAAAATTCTGATTACTTTCTCTAAACGTGCAATGTAGATAGGTACTAGGTTCAGAAGATATTGTATTTAACCCAAAGTTTCGATACCGAGATTTCAGCGAAATACATGTTCTGAGGACCCCCGAATAAAAAAAGCATTTTTAGAAAAAGGCCCACGTGTCTATATGTCTGCGTGTACGTGTATGTCTGTGAGCAGCACAACTCGAAAGCGAAAAGTCGGTTGAATACCAAGTGTGTTATGAAGTTCAGCTAGGAAGACGGCACAAAGACTTTCAAAAAATCCCCCCCACCAAAACTACCCTTTAGCTACATGGAACAGTATTCCAACATTTTGATTTTCTCAAAAATGTCTAACGCGTTTGAATAATATATCATATTTTTAAGATATTTTATGCTAATTGAAGTGTATATCTTGAATTTTATGGGAATAGCCTTTGAAGTTCCGTTTATTTTCGATGACTTTTACATATTGGTAAACCATTAGAGTGTTAGAAAAATCTTACTGCATAAAAAATCTAGGTCTCGTTATCAATTAACCAAATGTATTTTTTCCCTTCTTTCTTTGTAGATCTAACCTTTCCAAGATCTAGTTACGGTTTCGATTTTAAAATACTTATACAATTCTCAAATGAAAAATCGTTATTCGCTTTTTTTTTCTCCTAGTAAAGCAAAGGGAAGGAAATGTCAATGCATCACGTAGCGACCAGATCATTGTGCCATTTATAGCCCGCTTTTTATTGAATGTCCTATGGGCGGTATTTTCCTGTAGAGCATATTGGCTATGGTGGTTAACTCGTGTATTGTTTGTTGTCGGTAGGTTAAGAAAGACTTGACTGTCGCCTTAGCCTAATGTATTCCTTTACAAGGACATGTAGGTATAATAAAAGCATTTCTGCATATGTTTACTATCAATGTACGCAAGGTAGATAAAAGAAATGGCTCCAATAAGAATATTTTTTGCAGAAGAGAAAGTCATGTGAATGTAACACGTCATATCTATTTATTTCTGAAACTAGACTTCAAGAATAGAATTGGTAAATCTATCAACAACTAAGTATATCTAATATACTCATATTTCACAATGTCTTATTTAACATAAATGACGATGGATTGCATTATCCTTTCCCAAAGTAATTGCTTGAACATCGTTAAGGGCAAATTTCTTAACCTTACAGTTTTTACCCAAATAATTTCCGAATTTTGTGATCTGATGGTCTCTCACAATTATAAACAAAATGCATATTTATTTAATCTTTAATAACTTATGGCATAGACCACTTTATTTTTCGCTTAATATTCTAAATAAACAGTATTACATGTACAGAAATAGCAATTTAAAAAAAAAAATAAAAATCTGATATGTTGCATTAACATGACTTTCCCAACCGGTTCTGCAAACACACTACTCTTACAAAAGATTAATCTTCTATCTAGTTCATGCTAATCGAGATAAACATAAGCAATCTTCCACGTAGATACCCAAGTAGAAGGTAAATAATACACTACACTAAAACTACAGTCAAATATTTTAAAAGCTGTCGCTATGCGATGGCAATGGAATTCAGATCTCCTTGCATGGCCAGGAGCAAACAGATGAATTCTGTTTGAGAAATGTATTAATATTTTATAATTGAAACCATTAACAAGCATTATCTTGAAAAAGTTAATTCTACAAAATAATAAACATAAAAATATAAAGAATAAAAAAATATATAACATAAATTGTGTGTTTTAATGATATCTACATGTTTATAAGATGTGTATATATCGGTTACGGTTTAACGGTGATGCAGAAGTACCCAAGAATGAAAAGGTTTTCAAAGACTCCTCCCAGAAAATTTAAGAGGCCTATAGATACATATTATTGGTCATGTAAATATTTTCAATATATGGAATTTTTATTTAAACTATTACAGATTTGAGAAAATCGAAAAAAGTAAAAGGTACGTTCGGGTGGAACAATTTTCCTGTAAATCTATTGTATCCTTGAAAGATACTAAACTTAAATACTGGTTTTTGTAATTAACAGATTTTTTTGTTTTTGAGTTTTTTCTGTTCACGGACACACATACACACACGCACCTTTTTCTAAAAACTTTAATTTTTGTCCTCTTTTTTATTATTATTATTATTATTATTATTATTATTATTATTATTATTCAGGTGATCTAAAAATATGCATACCTGGTGAAATCTCGGTATCGAATTTTTTGATAGAATGCAATACATTCTCTACTTACTATGTATGTAGGTACATACATGGTAGAAAAAATACAAAAATACTGCAGCTTATATGAATACTAATATACAAAATTGTTATACCTGTAGATATGAAGAAAATGAAGTAAGTTTGGTTTTTGCTACACTTTGAAATTACTCAAAATATGACATAGTTAATTGGACCATAAATTGTTATAAAAATCATATTTAAAGCGTTAGAATTATTTCTGGCATAACAAAAAGAGATTTTGTCACTCTTTTTCTGTGCCAGAAACAATTCTAGCAATTCTACAAATATAATTTTTGTAACAATTTATGGCCAGTAGTCTAATTAACTGTCATATTTTGGTAATTTGAAAGTGTGGCAAAAAACATACTTACTTCATTTTCTTGAGTTTCTCCTGAAATTTTGAAGAAGCTTTGGTTACAAAAACACCGCCATGACCTGTGCACTTAATTGGTCAAGTGTTGCAGTTTTAAAAGGCTTTGAAAACAAAAGCCATGAGTACTTGAAACTAAAGCTTAAAAATATTTCTTGCACATAAATTTTAGCCATCTTTTACTGTGAGTAGTCGTAATTTTAATTGTCTTCACGTTCCTTTGTTTTTTCCATTCACAAAACCATTTGTAAGTACTTTATCATATCAGACAAATGAATTCATTGCACTCTGAGAATAAATACGAGGACCATCCAGAAGGTATCCAATGATTTGACCAAACTAAATAATAAAGAACAATATCAACACAGAACTTTATTTGCTCTATTTCTCAACGTAATCTCCATTCTTACCAAGGTATTTATTGTCACGTGACATCATCTTTTCAATGCAAGTGCTATACTATTCCACCGCTAAAGATCTGAACCAAGATGTCACTGTCACTTTGAGGTCTTCATCGGTTGGGAAAACGTTTGTAACTAAAAAGTCATATACGGTATCCAAATTAAAACACCGGTGTTTCTGAATATCAACATTTGTTTTCAATTCCTCCATAACGGTTCATGAACTTCCACTCCGGTCTCTGTCGTGCACACTGGTACTTTCTGATTACTCATACATTATGCATCATTTCCTCAATGAATGTCCGTTCATTGCATCATCATACACGCGTTATTTGCCCATAACCAGAGCTAGGAAGTCCGTACCGTTCGCCGTCCCATAATACAGGTTGCGACCGACCATCTCGCCTCATCAAAACAAGTCATAGGTAAGAAGGCACGGCGGAGAGGTAAACAAACCTGTTGTCAAAAAAAACAGTACTATTTCCAGAGAACAAAATTTATTTTTGAGACATTCGTAAATGCACACCTATTTAGATAATTATGTAAAACATACAAAGTGTTGCCTATATACGGTCTGAGTTATTGATTTCCTTCTTTACATATGTACATTATGACAACATCCAAGCAATTATAATACGGATTGTAATATTTACCGCTTGAATCTAAAATAATATCCAAATAATAACATTAATTTCTTAAATGTCTTAAGACTCGTACTAGGTAAAAAACCAAAGCAGGAATGAAACTAAATCTTTACTTATTTGCAGCCGTATTACTGAAAACAATAATGTACTTCTGAAGCTTTTCAAATAAAAACTCATTCTACGTTCCGACAAACAAGATTTATCTATAACGCAAAAAAGTTCATTCCACTTCACATGATGTCATCGGGGCATATTTGAAATATTTTATTAGTTCCATATCAATATCACCAAGCCAATAGCATTTGTTGGGATTTAAAAGTGCAGCTTGTATGCGATACATCACAGTAAACCCTTCATTCCTTTCAATTACCCTTTTCATTTTCATCTTTATTTCACGTAGGCGCTCGTGGAATAGTTTATCGCCTTGACAGTTCTACGTACAGCATAGATTCAGTGAGCTCCATATAACAGAGTGATAGTTTTGGGTAACTTTTTGAACAAATTTGCAATCAATAATATATTTCTGTGAAGCTATTCCTTTACTAGATGTTTGCAGTTTGTATACTGAACCTGTCATCGGTTTCTAAATAAATGCACGAATAAGTACTCTGCTAGAAAACTTACTATGGTTATAAAATACATTTTGCCAAAATTTGAGCAGAACAAAGATGTAATTGCCCGCCTGGGTAGTGTGGGGTTAGCGTGTCTGCTTCACATTCAACAGGTCGCGAGTTCGAATCTCGCTTAAGGTGAGCTACTCGTTTAAGGTTTTTCTTGGGCTTTTCCCTTATCCTTAACGAGTAACTTTAAGCTCCACGGACCCCGAGATCATTTGAGCATCATTTCATCAAGTTCATTCATCGTTCTATACGACAAACTAGGTTAAAGGACGTTAACCACAAAAAAAAAAAAAAAAAATCCACAAAAAGTGCAGGTCTCGTTAAAACACAAAGTTTATGTAATACGTAAAGTACAAGTTATTAGTTGTCAAAGTACACAATTTATAATATAAACAGTTTTGTGAAATTAACGACTTCCGAAATATTCCTTTTATTGGTTTAAGTTTTCCAAAATTTTCTAAAACGGGATCATTAGTAGTTTTCGTTTCTGTTAGTCAAGCAAACAGAACGGAATTTCATAACCATCTCATTTTTAAACAATATATACATTTTTGTATAGCTAAATTTTATGTGTATCCTACAGTTTATATTTATACAGTTTCTTTCATGAAAAAGGTCTTCAGAGGGTATTCAGAGAAAATGCAAGATGCACGTTTTTATTTCTCATGCAAATATCGTCAAAATATGCCTTTTTTATTAAAACTCTTTATATATGCTAGTTTGATTTCGGGTGAATTTCCAGAAAATAGTTGTGTCACATTCTTGGAAGAAGCCGAAATGCCAGTTTATATTTATCCGAATTCTTGTTTTTGATTTACGCTACTCATACATACACACACGCGCGCGTGCGGAGAAATTTATAAAAGTTTTTTTATTCAGGGCCATTAAAACATGTATTTCCGGCGAAATTTCAATACCTATTGAATTTTGGGTAAAATAATATTTCTGCTTATTAAAGATAAGATAAGGCATATTTTTAAACAGGTTAGGAAAATAGCGTACTAAATTGATCCTAAACCTTCAAAAATTTATTTTTTTAATTTTTTCATTTGTATACCCTCCTTTAGGCTCTATAGGCTTTGACTTGTGAAACAACTCATATATTCGCTGTTGATTATCACCATTAGGTTAATCATTTTATATCATTAAATTCAGGAACATTCACTCTCACATTCATTCTTCCAGACTCTATAGGGGATAGGGAATAATTATGGTTAAAGAAAAGTTCCCTGTCTAAGCCGAAAATCGAACCAAGGAGCTCTAGGTGAGAAGTCAGCTTCCTGACCACGTGACCACGGAGGCAGTCGGGATTTGGGAAGAAAATCATCGACTGCGGTGTCATAGCAGTAAAAGCGAGCGTAAAACACTATAAAAGATTGGGAAGAAAATTTTCAGCGACATACTGATAAAAATGGAATAAAGTGAATGCATTGCCCATTTATAAACAACTCTAATGTCTATTTGTTTTTCAAGCTAACATTTTAAACGTTAACATTTTTGTTCAATTAGTATCTATAGCAATTTTTGAAAAAGCAATTAGATATTTTCTGTCATTAATTGGGACGAGTCAATAATAATTTCTAAGAATGACACTTTATGTCTACTATTCGATATAATTGTAAGAGTGCGCGCGATCATAGACATATGATCACACTCACACACATAAACAGAGCTACACTTGAGTATATTTTTCTAAAACTACTTTTGAGTTTCATAGTATTCAAAAGATATTTTTACGTAATCCATAAGTCATAAAAAACAGCAGCTGAAGACCTTTTACTCATTTTGCCTCTATACGTGCGTTATTTTATTAGGATAATCAGAAATGGCAAACTGTCATTCTTAAATTGTACTAGGGCAGGCTGATAAGTCCCGGGTCTCACACAGATATGGCGTCACTAGGCCAGATTGTACTGGAAGACCGCAGATTAAAGTTATATGAGATAGCAGAGGCGTTCAAAAGAACGTGCAGGTAATATTTTAAGTGATGTTTTGGGCTTTCACAAGGTATGTACAAGATGGGTGTCGAGTTTGTGGACACCTGATCAAAAGTTGCAAAGAAAAAATGTTTCTGTTAAGAATGTGGAGCTCTACCGTAAAAATCCCAGTGAAATGTTGAGACGGCTTATAACCATGGATGATACTTGGATACATCACAACACTCTAGAAAGAAAATCATAGTCAGAACAGTGGATTGCGCCAGGTGAACCAACTCCAGAAAAGGCAAAGTAAATTTTGTCAGCTAACAAGGTTATGGCGACTGTTTTCTGGGATGCACACGGAATTATTTTTATTGATTACTTGGAAAATGATAAAAGTATCACTGGTGACTATTACGCAAGCTTATATACTTCAACGTTTGAGTGATGAGATGAAAAGAAAAAGACCTCATTTGGCACAAAAAAAAAAAAAAAAAAAATGGTCTTGTTTGATCACAATGCTCCAGTCCATCGTTCTGTCATTACAATGGGAAAAATTTACGAATTAAAGTTCGAATTACTATTCGCCAGATATAACACCCAGTGACTACCACCTACTCCCAAACCTTAAAAAGTTTCTTGGAGGACGAAGATTTCACAGCAAGGAGGAGGCCATTGATGCGGTAAATAGCTATTTTGAGGACCTTGATAAATCCCACTACATGATGATTTAATTAAATTAGAACACCGATATGGCAAATATATTAGCACTTCTGGAGATTATGCTGAGAAATAAAGAAAAAAAAAATTAAATTCTGTCTTCATTGAGAGGCCCGGGATTTATCAGCCGACCATCGTATTATCTATATGAATACAATACATTTCAATTGCCGGCATAGGTAGTGTGGTAGCGTATCTACTTAACATTTAGCAGGTTGCGAGTTCGAATCCCACTTAGGGTGAATTACCCGGATACGTTTTTTTCGGGTTTCTCCCTTATCCTGAGTAGACGGATGTCGAGTAACTTTAAGCTCCAAGGATCCCGAGATCATTAGAACATCATTTTACTAATTTCATTCATCGTCAGATATGACGTTAAATGCCGTTAAGCTAAGCCTCCTCCCCCCAAAGTTTTAATTGTTACTGAGTAGTTCATAATAAATCTAACATGGAAAAAATATTTAGTTGCAATATGTGAATTTCTCATGTTTCAAATATTCAGTTTTTGAGTTCGCCAGTGAAATTAATCGGTTTATATCTAATGTTGAATACCACATGGAATTGGTCTATCTCATGCGTAAAACCGAAATATTTGCAAGTCGATATATAATTTCTCCAATTTTCCTATTTAGGTATTTAATAAACCTTGTTGGTCGTGCCGTGGCCGAGACATTGGACCACTCTCCTCTATACCCAGTGGGACCGTATGTGGGATTTGTGGTGGACAAAGCGGCGCAGGGGTGGGTGTTCTCCGCCATCGCATTCCACCGGTGTTACATCTTCATTCCATGTATCATCATTGTCATCGCCTTCGGTGCCATATGTAGTAAAAGCGGGCGTTAAACACTATCCAAAAAAAAAAAACTTAACAAAATTTTTTTCTTTAAAATTAGAACCTATATGGGCGCAATGAATATGCACAACAGAGGTTTGGACTTGAAGCGGTAAAACCAGCTTATGTACCAGCAACTAGACTTTCCGACTGGAGGCTTACTCAAGAGTTCTTAGTCTTAAGTAAATTATCTGCTATCTATCAAGTAGGTAGGTACATAATAGGAGGTAAGAGATGCTCCATACAGCTTTGCTCCTATCTCTTAATTGACACTTGCACTAGCTGATGCCACCTTTAATTGGCTGCTGTCGTGGAACAGGTTGCTTTGCGATACAAAGTAACTTCTTATTTAAAATTATCATTTATCTTATATATAATATATAAATTTAGATATTCTAACGGTATGAGTTGCTTAAATATACTTACTACTAACGAAGTTATATCATACATCTGGAATGAAAGTAAATTCTTATCAACAAACAAATAGTTGTTGAGCAGTGACATAATCGAGACGAAAAGTTCTTTTTTGTTATTATTTCTTTATTATTAACCTTCAGGAGTAACCTAGCCATCAGGAGGATAGAACGACTTAGATATTACCTACACAAACACAGAAACACACAACATTAAACATCCATGGCCATTGCGAGATTCGAGGCGGCAGAAGGTCAAAGCCAAACTTCCAACGGCCACGGCTACCTGTGCCGGCAACGAGAGAGTTGTACTACACATTTGTAGAGCTGGTGCTTCCTCTGCGAAGATCATGTGTTTCCAATAGTAAGATAGGAAATAGTTTATATTTTCATTGTGATCCGAGTATAATGCTAAGTAAGTTGCATTTGTGACGCCATATTATGATTATGTTTATTTGCATTACTGCTTGTTTAATTTACACTTTATTTATATTTTTAAGTCAAATACGTTCTGAATGTGTTTGATCATTCTTTAATTTATGGTACAGATATAACCCCTTCTTTTATCAATTTTATTTAGTTTTTACGCTTGCATGTTGCCTTTCAAAAGAATGCCTCCTGTAAAATGTACACTAGAAATGTGTATTTGGGGAATACTGCGAGAAATGGAATCATATTTTCTAAGATCTATAAAGCAGAACTGAAATTTAGAAAACGCAGTGGTATAAAAATAAATTGACAGTAGAAAACATATGGAACATTTGGAGATGTTTCGTGCTGCAGGAACTTCGAATAAGATGTTAATGACCAGTCACAATTTTTTAGCGAAATGATGAGCTGTGATGATTATAACTTTTAAAAAACTAGAAAATTAATATTATATTTCATTGAGAAATATACAAACAGGAGAATGACACGAGAGTATATAGTACATAGGCATTGTCTGTAGTGTTGCTACGATCAACTTTGGTAGCATACGTAATATTGTGATCAACATAAGATATTTAGTGCGTTTATGTGTTTGCACATTTAGCTGAACAGACATTATGTTTATGTCTTCCATAGCTCCGCGAAACATGCGATCAGAATCCGAGTTTGATCCCCTCCTTCAGACAATACTAACCATAACTTAATAAACCCGTTCGGGAACAAAAATGCTTGCTCCCGGAGGTCCCGGTTTCGATTCCCGGCTGGGGCGGGGAACATTTTTTTTTTTTTAACCAGAATTGTTTCCTATCCCACCACAGTCTCGAATAATGAATGTGGGAGGAATGTGCATACCTTTAATGAAATAAAATGATTAAACCTAATGTAATTATCTAAATTAATATTCCTACAGTTGTTCCACAAGTTAATAAAAAAGCCCCAATATGGCCATAGCAGTTAAAGGGGCTATACAAATAAAACAATAATAATAAAAAAAAATGCTCACTTTAATCATGACAGAGTGCTTTTATCGCTAGACCTTGTATTGTGCAGGACTTGCTTTTCACACATCGCAATTGAGAGGTGTAGGACTAACATGAATAAAAGTTGGGCCACAATAAAACGGAACTGCTTATGTTGGCACTGGCACATCTAGCTACAAACACGACAGCTATATTTATTGGCCTGGACTGACAGCATAGTTCACCTGTTCCAAGATGTGGTCGAACTGTCAAAGGATAACATTACAAACTAGATGTCTATGTTCTGGCTTGCGGAATACAAATAGCACAATGCTTAATTGAATTTTGGTGTAAAATAAAATATAATATTATATGAATTATATCTTATTTTATACAAAAATTTAATGAATGATAATGTTACTGCAGAATAATATTGTATTAGAAATAATGTCATTGCTGAAAGCTCTATAGAAATTTGTTAGCTGTGATTCAGTTTAACGATGTGTTCAAATAATTCTTCACCCCTTCTTCTAGAACGGTAAAGTTAAACTATTTGGTATCTCTCATTTGTAGCAAGACTACCAAATCAATCCTTCGTTTCGCTTCGATTATAAAATCGGCAATAGGTTTGTTTTTGCGTCCCTGTATTGTTTTCCAGGCCAGTCGCATAAATAACTGTCATTGGATGGGAGGAATCAAAAGAAGGCAATCTGAAATGGATACCTTGCGGAGGAAAAAACAATATTGCTATCTAGGGAATGGAACTCTGTTTGTGTACGTCAGTGTCCATTAGCCAATCAGGGATAAGGGAAAGCAAAGGGAACGTGGAAGAATGCACGTGAGTGGGACAAGGTTATAAGAAATAGAGTTCATAGCCTGGGACACCTGTTTTCATAACAAAGAAGTTACATCATTATGCATTTCTTAAAATATACTAACGTAAGTAAGTATGGTACAGTGTTTTTCAGAACATGATAACCTTGCCATACTCCTTTGCAAATGCGGTGTGGGATTACAAGTGTTCATCTATTAATGCTCTGAACATCATTCTTAGCAGCAGATATTGTTGGATTCGTCCAAAGTGAAACATATAGATCTGATGTTTACAAACATTCAATTACATCGCTTAGCGGTATGCCCCAATGCTTCACACGGAGTAGCATGAGTTACTCCGCCTTCCCCTCTGTCCTTTTATTTGGACATGGCTCCTTTAGAAAACCAAATTATGCTGCAATTGGTTGGCGTCGTGCATCAATCATAGCGAAACTCTTTCACAGAGACGGTGGACGAATCATCCCTACATTTCACAACGACTACAACATCGTTAACTGGTGAGTTTGTATGCCCCTATTTGTTTTGCAGACCAGTCACACTAAGAACTGATACAGGCTAGAAGGAGTCAAAGTTTGGTTTACTGAGGAGAGAAAAAACACTATTACAATCTATGGTTTGAGTCGCTTCTTATGCATCAAGTGTACACTCAAAAACAATAAAAATACGCCTGGTGCTGTGAATGTTTGCCGGGGACTCGGGTCTTAAGACGATTTTCACTGGTGGCATTGTGCTACATACCATGTGAGTAATAAAAGGCAAAACCGGGGCAATCCACCCCTTGACCCCTCTTCCCGCTCGTCGTGCCGTAAGAAGCGGTGTGTAATTTGGTCCAGCACGAGCATTGGCATTAGAGCCTCAGAATAAAGCACGGAGAAAAGATTAATCTAATTTTGTATTACGTGAGAGGGGTGGATTATTGTCCAACTAGAAAGTTTAGGGATCACCAGTTCGCAGCTTAGAACTTCATTTGTCGCAAGTTATGTTTAATGTTCAATCCTTTCCCCTCGGTAACGTGGCCTGGACAATTCGTTTTTAAGAGCAAACAGTTGAAAGACATGGACAGAGTCAGCGAAAGGTGTCTTGCGATAAGTATTCTTAATACCTTTAAGCGTATTCATTTTGAAATAAATGACAGAAATTCTATTATAAATGAGGCAATTAGATTCTAATTGGGAGGGTTCCAGAAGCAAGACGAAAATTCTTATGCTATTTTCTCCAAAACTTGGAATAATTAGCAGCTTTATAGGAATGCTATAATACTCGATGTTAGGAAAGATGTTTTTCTGCGCAGCGGTGGTTTACAGCTACATTAATTTGTTTGTACTTAGTTTCCTTCAATTTTTTTTTCAATATGTAGGTACCTGTAGGCACGACTGTTCCATTTCCAAGTCAAGATTGGCAAACTAAGACAATTAATGGAGGTATCGTATGAGTAAAGTTGAAAGCATGTTACTGAGAATCTCACAACGCGTAGAAAAGTGGTAGTTAGGTATATTAATATTTAATATTATTGAGTAATGCGTTGAATATTGCACCTTTTGAAAAATAAGAAAAAAAAGAAGAAAACATAGTAGTTTCCAGATTCTGAGTTGAAAATTTCGTGAGCACTGGTGAAAGCGTGATTCCAATACGTTTTGTAGCCCCACGAGCATAAAAAATTGCGACTTTCGATAGTCCAAGGGCACTTTATATTATGTGTATTTCTCTGTTTGCATTTTGCAATGGTAACATTTTATAGGACTCACGAAGAAAAAACACCAATCTTGTTAGATGTACCTAGTTCGTTAGCGCCGACGTCTTCATACCAATGCCTTGAATGAAAAATCATAATACTCTGTACACACTTTTTCTAAGGCGCCCTACTCCCTAGGCTTTCAAAAGAAGAGCAAAGCGACAACAATGAGACATGAAGTACACCATACAGGCTGACGAATACTGGCAACAATGGTAAGGCTTCATTCTGTCTGCAGATCCAGAGTTCACGCATATGAACGTGCGCTGCGTTTCGTTTAATAGCTCAGGTAGCTCGTATTAAATTGGATATCGTATTCCGTTAATGCCTGAGTGCTTTAAAGAGAGATACGTCTTTTGGTTGATAACACTGCGGAATGACAGACCGATGGGCTCTCTCTTCTTCCCCCTGCCCTCCCTTAACCACAAAAACCAGCGCTCAAGAAAAAATGCGCACATATTAAGTAGACACGAGGGCCATCCAGAAAGTAACAGACGATTTGGCATAACTAAAAAATAACGAAAGATCTCAACAAAAAACTTTATTTACAAAGCTATAGTCTCTTAAATTACCTATTTCTCAATGTAATCTCCATTCTGTCAAGTCATTTATGGTACCAGTTTTTCAATTGCGCTGTTATACTTTTCTATCGCCAAAGAAATTATTCGTTTTCTTGAATACACAATATGTTATAGGTAAATAACGCAAGTTGTGGTGATAATGCAATGAACGGGCCCTCAGTGAGGAAATGGCGTATCACTTACGAGTAATCAAGGAAGAACACAAAAAAGATCGGAGTAAGTTCATCAATCGTAATGGAAGAATTGAAAGCAAGCATTGGTAAAAATATTTAAAAAAATCTGATGTGTACCATTCACATGACTTTCTCCATATCCCTGCAACAAATAATTCTTAAAAAGCTTATACTTCTATTTACTTTATGCTAATCAGAAAAAAATAGCATCTTATTACTCGCATCCTTGTAAGTAGAAGCGAAATAAGGGACAACCGTAGGTTAAAGTGAAAGTCAAAAGCTGGTTGATATGTCAATGAAGTTCCTTTGTTTATATGGATAGGAGCTTACAAGTTCCAGTATGAGAAAAGTATACGTTTTTCATAGCAGAAACAAAAAACAAGGAATGTCACAAAAACGAGAACTCCACGAAAAAAAATGTATATAACATAAATTGTGTGTTTTAAAGTGCTCTACATTTTTTGTGTAGTAAGTTTTTGTCCATCCCTTACGGTTTAGCAGTTATTCTAAATTTAGTAAAATTCATCCAGAATAAACTACTCTTCAGAGGCTATTCCCAGAAAATTCAAGATATACATTTCATTTGTCAGGTAAATATGTTTAATATCCGAAATTTTAATCAAAATCGTTAGAGCCATTTTTGAGAAAATCAAAATTTTCGAAAAAAGTTCCATGTAAAGGGTAGTTGGGGGTGGGGGGATTTTTCTCAAAATCTTCGTGTCGCATCCCTGGAAGATACTAAACTTAAATACCAAGTTTGGCATTTTACCGACTTTTCGTTTTTGAGTTATCGTGTTCACAGACACATGGACACACACACACACACACACACACACACACACACACACACACACACACACGGACCTTTTTGTGAAAATGCTTTTTTTGGATATTGGGAACCCTAAAATATATATTTCCGGTGAAATCTCGGTATCGAATTTTTGGTGGAGTGCAATACTTTCTCTAGACACTATGTACATAGTGCGTATGGAGAAAGTAAAAAGCGGTGTTTCACTTTGAACACTGCACATGACTTTTTGGGTGGAAAATTTTTCCAACCGATTAAGACCCCAAAGTGGCAGTGACATCTTGGCTCAGATCTTGGGCGTTGAAATAGTATAGCATCTGCATTGAAAAACCAGTACCACGTGACAATATATTAATAGCAATGCCGATTACTTTGAGAATTAGAATAATGTGCAGTAACTTTGTAAATAAAGTTTTGTGTTGATATCTTTCTAATTGTTTAGTTATACCAAATCGGCTGTTGCTTTGTCGATGGCTTTAGTATTAACTATATATCACTGTAACAATGCATTCAGGTTCTTATGTAGATATGAAAATAAATATTATGAATATAATTTTCCATTATGTAGGCACAAGCGAACCAGTGATCTTAACCAGAAACGCTTCTTTCTGTAACACAGATCTAAGAACGCATACATAAATCAACGTCTGTAATGTCAGGCATTTAACTAAGGTCCAGATCTCAAGTTTTAACCTATTTTTTCCTCGTTATTTAATTTTCAAAATTTGAGATATATATTCGTAACATACTTCCCGAAGCAAAATGTGTGAATTTCATTGCACCTAAAATGACCTGAATATCTGTTTTGCTTTTTTAAAATTAAGAATATCATTTTCCCATTCAACCGCTCCCGTCCCATCTAGGCGGCCCGGGTTCGAACCCAAGTGCCCGCATGTGGTATTCATGGTGGACGAAGCGGCGTCTGGGCGGGTTTTCTCCGGGTCCTCCGGTTTCCCCCACCACTCCTTTGACCAACTGCTCCATCATCACCTTTCCGATCATCAATTTCGCTCACATTTCATTCATATCATCCACTTCCTCATGGTCATGCCTAGCTACAGGCCGACCCCTCGTAACAAGTTATCCATTCTGTGGTTTCGTGCCGTTAGCTCCCCTAGGGCTTCTGATTCCTAGTCATTGGTTTGTAAGTCCTAGGGGGTATCAGCTCTACAAATACGGGGACGGCAAGTCGATTACAAATTTTCCCACTGAAACTCATCGTAAAATTATTGCTACCATTGGTTGGCATAAGCAGTAAGAGGTTACTCAATGCAAGACTCAATTTTTCAGCTAACTCTACCACAAAAACGTGTACAGCTGTCAAAGATAAACTATTTCCAGCCGATACTTATCCACTGGGTAGCATCTGGCTGTCTGTTATTTACTGTCCCGAACACCCAAAACGCGTAACAAATGTCAATGACCTGGATGAAACAAAAGCTTCCTACATCGTCAAGGCCAAAAAATCGCTTGAGTGTCCCATTCTTATGTATCAGGCGTTTCGTCTAGATCATGGGTCCGATTCTCGCGGCTGACCTCTCTGACCCATGATTTTTTTCGGAGCTTTTCCTGAGTCACTAGATGAATGCTGATGAGGTTTCTCATTTCCCTGTACTTCTTGTCCCTTCATGTCATCCCCATTTCATTCCAGCCAGTCTCTTTGAGGGTGGTAAATGTCGAGGAATACTGTGGCGCCCTTCCGTGGTGGTGAATGCGCTTTGTAAACAGCTCTCAGTGTCAGGGTGGCGTTGAAATGAAAGGAAATGAAATAGAATTTTATTTATGGATCCTCTTTAACTACTATGGTTATCAGAACCCCATTTTATGTTGGGCGTGAAAGATCGCTTAATTTTGCTAGGCTCTTTATCAGGCTTAAGGTTCTTTTATGTGTCGTAAATCTACGACACGGGATCAATGGATTTTTTCCCTTCCGAAGGAAGCCATGCTTAAATTTTACTCCCGAAAAATCCATCGCTCTCCGCCGAGTTTGAACCCGCGACCTGGGTACAAGAGGCTAGCTTGATAACCGCTACGCTACGGAGGACGACAAGATGGTATTGGAGTCGTCTGTAGGACCTAGGGCGCGGGCTCCTAGCTTTCCCCGGGTCGAGATGTACTGGTTGTACTATGTTACGGACCCACTACGGTGGCTCCTTCTCCGTGGTTTCGGCCCCCCCCCGTCGATAATACTCTCATATCATTCTATCCTCCTGACGCAAAATATGCTCAGTTGCAGAGTGGACCCCCCCCCCCGGAATGTAGCAACAGACCTACTTTTGTCACCTCCCTTGCATATATTAACACCCTTTTTTGTTTTATACCAGAAGCTATTCACAGCATGGACAGTACAGCCCTGCAATAATGCTCTGAATATCACTGGCATTATTTCCAGGAAAGAAATACCTGGGTCAATCCGAGTTACATATTTGTCGAAGCTTGCAGACCATTCTTCAACGCAATCTTGGGTTTGAAGACTTCAGTAATAACAGGAAAATTATCCTTAGAACCTCCTGGATTAGTCTATATACTGTACGCTCCAATGTGTTTTTGAATAGATATTTTTGCAATGTAAATTTTTGGGGGAAAATTCATAAATAATGTCTAACAAAACTAAGAAAAACGGAAAATTATTGCCTGTACTGATCCAGTAAGCAAAACCTTAAATATATATCTCAAGCATACAAGAAACATAAAATGAAGATTTATGCCTCCTTATACAAATGAAGAGTTATGCCACCGAGCCTTACAATAAAATACAGCAGCTGACATGGTTGCACAGCTGTACTGCGTATTGTGAACAGCGCGCTGTGTCAAAATTAAGAGGGATCTTGCGTTTTACGGACGAATCGCTTTTAGCGGGGGGGGGCATTAAACCGTAATACATTGTTAATTAATGTACCGTCTAGCAGCCAAATACACATTAAATTAGGCAGCCTTTTATATCGGTAAAAATCATTCTGTCCTATCTGTTTACTATCCTCTTAAATGTATCTACTTCCTGGTTCGATAACTATGGCTACTTACAATTTTTTTTTTTTTTTTTAAATACACTACCGGAGTCTGATCGGGACTCCGGCACTGTATACCCTACTTTTATTTACCTTGTTTACCGTATTATTACTGTTTTCTTATTTTTACAACACATACAGATACACAAACATATAACAACCATGCCCAATGCGGGACTCGAACCCACGATCCCCAGCGCTACGAAGCACCAAAGCGGGACGCCTTGGCGAGCGCGGCCAATCTCGGAGCAAGCAGCCTTGCCATCTGCCTGCAAAGCCTCAAGCCCCACTTGCGCCAACCCGAAAGATGAAGAAGAGAAATGAAATGAAGGAATGAAAGGGAAAGGAACCGTGGTGGATATACAGCACCCCAGTATTCGCCTAAGTGGCCCCAGGAAAACCACAGAAACAAAACAAGGACCAGAATGAGTGGTAAACGGGGAGCAAACCCGCACCTCCCGAATGGCAGTCCCAGATGAAACTACTCGGTGACCAATCTCTAATTAGGGTAGTCTGCTACCATGAACAGCTGAGAATGGAAGGAAATTCGACGGACGTCAAAATTAAAGAAAGGTTTGGAAAACATTGGGATGGACCTATATTTGGATGCAGAGAACAGCTACACGAAGAAAATGATTGCGCAATACA
Source organism: Hymenopus coronatus (assembly GCA_030762935.1). Classification (NCBI taxonomy): domain Eukaryota; kingdom Metazoa; phylum Arthropoda; class Insecta; order Mantodea; family Hymenopodidae; genus Hymenopus; species Hymenopus coronatus. Next base: position 32,460,890 of record CM060896.1, on the reverse strand, counting down.
CGGAGAAGATTTCGTTGGAAGTACAATCTGGGCTGAAATCGGAGTAGGGTATCGAGAAATATATAAAACAAGTTACAAGTTCATTAGATAGGGCTTGCGTGGATTAGTCTAGGAGCATGACGGATGATAAAAATCTGATGTGTTACACTCACATGACTTTCTCTAGTTGCTCTACAAACTTCTTATAAAAAATTATGCTTCTTTCTACACAATGCAAATGGAGATAAACATTAGTAGAATGTTCGTATTTCTTAGTTCCTTATAAATAGAAGGGAATTAAGGGAATGCACTAGGCTAAAGTGATAATCAAATGTGTTAAAAGCAGTCGTAATACGATTGTCATTGCAAATCGCTTCTTTACTTGGCCAGGAGTAGACAAAAGAAAAACCAGACCCTTCCTGTCTGAGAAAGGTATAAGTACTTCACAATTGAAACCAATAAAGCCGTTACCTCCACAACAAAAACATAACGGACATAAATTGTGTGTTTTGACGAGATCTACATTTTTGTGCAGTAAATTTTTGTCTATCTCTTAAGCAGTTTAAGCAAAATTCGGAAAAATTCATCCAGAATAAGGAGGTCTTCAGAGGCTATTCCCAGAAAACTAAAGATGGGTATACATTTTTTTTTGGGATGTAAATATCTTTAGCATACGTTGTTTTAATCAAAATCGTTAGTCATTTTTGAGAAAATAAAAATTTTCGTAAATTTTTCTATATAAAGGGTAGTTTGAGGTGGGGGATTTACTTGAAAATCTTCGTGCCGCATCCTTTGAAAACACTAAATCCAAATATCAAGTTTGGTTTTTTTGGTTTCGTTTTTTAGCTAAGCTGTCCACAGACACACACACGGACCTTTTACTAAACGTCTGATGTGTTCTATTCACATGACTTTCTCTACATCTCTGCAACAAACTATTCTATTTACTTCATCTAATCGGGAAAAAATTGGCAAAAATGGTCATATTACTTGCTTCCTTGTTAGTAGAAGCGAAATATAGGTTAAAGTGATAGTGAAAAGCTGGTTGCTATGTGACAGAAGTTCCTTTGTTTGTATGGACAGGAGTTAACACATTTCTGTATGAGAAAATAATGTTTTTCAAAGCTGAAACTAAAAACAAGGAATGTCTCAAAAACGATCAACTCCACGAAAAAAATACATATAACTTAAATTGTGTGTTTTAACGTGCTGTACATTTTTCTTGTGATAAGTTTTTGTCCATCTCTTACGGTTTAACAGTTATGCAAAATTCCGTAAAATTCATCTAGAATAAAGTAGTCTTCAGAGGCTATTCCCAGAAAAGTCAAGATATTAAATTTTATTTGTCAGGTAAATAAATATCTTTAATGTACTATATATTAATCAAAATCGTTAGAGCCATTTTTAAGAAAATTAAAATGTTCGAAAAGAGATCCATGTAAGGGGTAGTTTGGGGTGGGGGGATTTTTCTCAAAATCTTTGTGTCGCATCCCTGGAAGGTAGTAAACTTGATCAAATTTGGTATTTTACCGACTTTTCGTTTTTGAATTATCTTGTTCACAGACACGGACACACACGGACCTTTTTCTGAAAATGCTGTTTTTGGATACAGGGGACCCTAAAACATATATTTCCGGTGAAATCTTGGTATCAAGTTTTTGGATGAGTGCAATACCTTCTCTCTTCACTATGCACATAGTACGTATAGAGAAAGTAAGAATGCTTTCTTTCGGACTCAGGGACCCCAAAACGCAGATATATTTCCGGTGAAATCTCGGTTTCGAAGTTTTGGGTGGAATACATTACCTTCTCTATCCACTATGTATAGATATTGTACATGCGAACTAGAGAAAGTAAAAATTACTAATGAAAATGATATGAGAGTCTACCCCATTTTGGGAAGGAAGAGCCGTGGGTGCTTACCATAACAAACTGTTGGGGTATGCAGGAATGGAGAGTTATGGGCATGTTGGACACTATTGGCAGGCATGGAAAACGCGGAGGGGATAAGTAAAATTGTACTTCAGGCAAGATAGCTGAGATCTGAGGTTGGTAGTAGGAAGAATGGGAAGGCGGGGGATAGAACCACATTAATCCGGTCCAATTGGGGCTCTAGCGTGTCCGAATTTATGAAAGTCCGGATTAAACAATATAACCTATGAAATGAGCCAAGGTTCATACTTAAACACTCTGTTCAGTAAAAAGAAGTGCATTTTAAATTTAAGAAATACAAAGATTATATAGTATAAAAGATATCGTCGTTGCGCAGTACGAATTAGAGCATGGCAATCAAGGCACACTGTCATTGATCACTCTTGACACGCTTAATGGTTTGAAGAAACTGCTAATCTTGGTTGTCTTCCTTTGACATTAATTTCTTTAATAATTAACTCGCAAAGATGCCTCAAATATTCCTAATATGCAGGAATGTTTTCATCGTTGTTATCTTCAACCTTGGGAAGGTCAAACAGATGACCGACCGACTGAGACTGATGGGAGGTAGTGCGAGTGATGGTAGTGACGTATTAAACGTCTTTCCCGATAAAGAGAAGTCCAGACTAATGCGGTTCTACTGTTTGTAGGTTTTGTTTGTTGTTGGTATTGTATGCAATACCAAGAACTTCCTCTGCACTTTGCTGCTGACCACTGCTCGATAAAACGTTGGCATCCCTAGGTTTATCGCATTCGATTCCGACGGGATGTTATGATTATCGGCGTTATCAGTGGCTGCGAGCGCATGAGTTGTTTATTGTACTGGTTAGTATGGTCTACTATACTGTGAGTTCTGACGCGTGCCGGAAGCGAAATCAATGTATTCTACAGAGGAACATGTGTTTCTAGTGGAAAACGTTTTTATGAACGTGGAAGTTATATTGAGAAAGTGAAACAAAATTTCGTTGTCAGGTTCTCTAACTCAAAACTACCGCACCGAGATACTCTGCGTGATTTAATTAATCAATTTCAGGAGCCAGGTTCCGGCATGATGCTGTTAGAAGTGGAAGACTCAGTGTGCTAACAGAAGAAAAACTATCGGATATATCGGACAGAATGCTTAAAAGTCCACAGAAATCAATAAACAAATTGGCCCAACAATGTGATATTTCTTACGGTTCCGCATACAAAGCAGTCAAAAAAGAACTAGGTTTGTATCCATATAAGGTATCAGTCGTCCACGAATTAAAATCCACAGATCACGGGAAAAGAGTTCAGTATTGGAAATGGTTTCAGAGGTTTATTTTCCACCATGGAATTGATGTGTTAGATAGGACATTTTTTACTGATGAAGCTTGGTTCCACTTATCAGGATGCGCAAATTCACAAAAACGGCAATAGAAGATCACATAACATATGTAACAAAGGAGACATTAATTACAGTGTCCGAAAATAAATTAAAACGAGTGATTTTGTGTCTTCAAGAAAATGGTAAACATTTTCAACGTCTTCCTTAAACAGGTTAGTTGCATATTATTTTACTACATTACCTTTCATACATGAAAATAGAGAACCTAGCAGTTTTCTTAACCAGCGAAACGTTTTCACCATACGCTCGCGTCAGCCAGTGCTACCACCAGAATTCCTGACTCTAGGGGAATGTTCGTTACACAGGAGGTGCGGAGCGACTTCTCGATGACCCGTTATTTCTCTTAAGCGTTCTTTGTTTACCGTAACAGGACACAATCATGATCAGAATCATTTACTGTTGTTCTGGATGTTTACTCATAAATAATTAAGTTATAAGACAATGTTTACTAATGCTTATTTTGATTAACATGAATGTAGATAGAAGAATGATCTTTTTTTTTAAAAATGAGAACGGGACACGTCAATTTTACTTCTTCGAAGTAGCACAGAATTCACAGGACAAATGGGAGGTGTTCAAAATACAAGCAGTGTGCCTAAAATGATAAAATATCTAACCTATAAAATTAAAGAGGGCACTCCAGTTTATGAGCTTTAATTTTTTTTTTTTTTTTTTAAATTTCCGTAATTTAATCTTCCCTAAAGCTATAAACCAAAAATCCGCACGTCTGTGTTGGCAGAGAATGGTACACCAAAGGATGTATGTTAGGGCTTGTACAGCAGTGATCCATCTTTTCTTATTCACTTCTTGCTAAGCTTTATTTCTCTTTCTATTCCGTTCCTTTCTTTTCTCCCCAATCTTGTGTGGGATTATATAAGAAGATAGGAGGGACAGTAAAACTGCCTTAGCCCTTGCCCCAGCCAAGTTCCAAGACAACGCTATTTGTTAGTTAAAGTGAAACAGAAAACAAAAGACATGAACAGCAAACCCACCAAGAGAAAACAGGGTAGAGCTACGTGTTAATTGATTTACAGTTTACAAAATAGGGTTGGTCGGGGATATTCATATTTTTTCTATTTTTATATTAATATAATTTGTGTTTTACGTTCTCTATCGTGCATGTGCAATGTACATATCAGATAGATAGCATATTTCACCGGAAATACATGTTTTTAGGACCCCTGAACAGAAACAGCCCTTTTTAAAAAAAAAACGTGCGTATGGACAGCATAGCTCAAAAACGAAAAGACCGTTAAATACCAAACTTAGTATTTGTATTTAATATATTCCAAGGATGCAACACAAAGATTTTCAAGAAAATCTCCTGACCACAAACTACCCTTCACATGAAAAAATTGTTTTTCTAAAATATGGCTATAACGGTTTTGATTAAAATACCGTATATTAAAAATATTCACCTCACAAATAAATGTATATTTTGAATTTTCTGAGAATAGTCTGCGAAGAGCTCTGTATTCTGGTTGAGTTTTGAAGAATTTTGCATAGCGGTTAAACCGTATGACAGAGACAAAATCTTGAAGTACAAAAAATGTGGATCTCGTTAAAACACATCACTTATGTCACATACGTTTTTCTTATAGAGAAGACTGTTTTCTGGATATTCTTTGTGATTGGATTCAATTTTATGCTGTTTAACTTTTCCCAAACGGAACCGCGTAAAGCGAGCCGAAGCTGAATTGTTTTACATAGTGACCAGCTTTTAAAATATTTGAGTATCGCTTTAGTCTAGAGTATGCTCTTATTTCTCTTCTACTTACAACGAAGCATACAATAAGGCCAATTCTGCTAATTTTAGCTCAATTTACCTACAATAAAGCTTGTAGATATAAGAACAATATTTTGTAAGAATACGTTGTGTATGGAAGAACTAGAAAAAGTTATGTGCATGGAACACAGCAGATTCTATTTGTTATATATACTTTTTATTTTTACTTTCTCTATCGCGTGTGTACAAAGTACAGAGTAGTTAGAGAAGGTATTGTATTCCATTTAAAAATTCGATATCGAAATTTCACGGGATATATATGTTTTGAGGTCACCCGAAAAAAGAAGCATTTTTAGAAAAAGGCGCGCGCATGTGTGTATTTCTGTGGTTCTTGTCTCGACTATGTCTTCGTGTAGAGCAAATTTGACCAATCAGAGATTATATGAATGGATTTAAATATAATAAAAGCACTTTCTATATCTTACTATTCACTGTACACATATTTCGAGATCTTTTATGATTTTAATAACCGACAATGCAATGTTCACACTCATTTCACATACACAAATTCACAAAAAAACATACATATGACTTAAACTGCGTGGCTTCAGAGCTCAAATCTGCATCAGCATTACACACAAATTTTACACCGCAGAGACTACTGCAATCCAAATTCCCTTCTCTTCCTATACCTAAAGCTAATAATATCTCGGAGTCCATGTCCTGTTCTGTTATTGGCTAATTTTCGGGCCAACATAGACGTCATAGCGTCATATACCGCTGCATTCGTGCTTTATGGGTTGCCATCACACACGTGACATGGAAATTGAAGTGGTATATAATGTGTATGTAAATATCAAAAAGAGAATCATGTAGTTTATGCAATATATATATATATATATATATATATATATATATATATATATATATATATTCAGGATGTTTCAAAAATACGGGGCATAATTTCAGGTATGTATTTCCCAGATGAAGACAATCAAAATAGTTCATTATAACATGTGTCCGGAAATGCTTCATTTCCGAGTTATGGCCTTGACAACATTGAAAGTCCCACCTGTAGACAATCAAAATAGTTCATGTCCGGAAATGCTTCATTTCCGAGTTATGGCCTTCACAACATTGGAATTCACTGGAACGTTTTACTTTCCGCAGGTCTTTGCCGTCAAAGGAGACATTAGGAGGGCGCTCTGATAGTTCATTCTGAGGAAGGTTACATTCAGTGTTCTTTAGGCGTTAAGACTGTGCGACATGTATTCAAATCAAGAGCTGGCAGAGATACACTTCATGTACGGTAAGGCGGACGGCAATGCTGCGCTGGCTCGTCGTTTGTACCAGGAGAAGTACCCACAGCGACAATGTCCAGATCGGAAGACAATTGTACGTCTCCATTCCCGTCTGTGCGAGTATGGAACATTAACCTCTCCTGGTTTGGGAAGGGGACGACCAAGATCTACAACTCCAGAAGTGCAGGAGGAGATTCTAGAGGCTGTGGACAGGACTCCTTCTATCAGCACACGACGGTTAGCGTTGCAAGTCAATGTTCCTCATACGACTGTCTGGAGACTGTTGAACGAGTATCAATTGTATCCTTATCATTTGCAACGTGTACAGGCCCTGTCACCAGCAGATTACCCTGCACGAGTTAGGTTCTGTCAGTGGTTCTTGCAGCAGTGTGAAGTAAATCCGAACTTTTCTGCCGTCGTATTATTTACAGATGAAGCACAGTTCACAAGAGATGGCATAACAAATTTCCACAATCCGCATGTATGGTCGCATGAAAACCCACGTGCAACTGTTGTATCTCATCACCAGGTACGGTTCTCCCTCAACATGTGGGCCGGTATCATTGGTGATCGATTAGTTGGACCCCATGTACTTGTAAACAGACTTACGGGGCAGGCGTACACAAACTTCCTGGAAAACACCATACCTGACGTTTTCGAAGACACTCCACTCATCAATCATCAACACATTCACTTCTTACATGATGGCGCTCCTGCACACTTCAGTCTTACGGCTCGCCGGTACTTGGATCGAAGGTTTCCTGATCCATGGATAGGTAGAGGTGGCCCAATTGCTTGGCCTCCACGCTCCTGATCTGAACCCTCTCGATTTCTACTTGTGGGGCCATTTAAAATCATTGGTTTATTCGTCTCCGGTGCCGGATTTGGAATCCTTTCGGAATCGAATTGTGGCAAGTTGTGAGGACATACGCAATACTCCTGGAGTTTGGGATCGTGTTCGCAGGTCAATGAGACATCGATGAGAGGTCTGTATTCAAGCAGGAGGTGGACATTTTGAACATCTGTAATGACAACAACCTGCGGAAAGAAAAACGTTCCAGTGAATTTCAATGTTGTGAAGGCCATAACTCGGAAATGAAGCATTTCCGGACACATGTTATAATGAACTAATTTGATTGCCTACATGTGGGAAATACATACCTGAAATTATGCCCATATATATATATTGTTGTTTTGTTATTTCCAAATGTTCCTTAAGGCTGCAAGTCTTTTGTTAGGTAAAAGAGCTTATCGTAGAGGCATTTTCTTTATATTCAGTGCGTGCAATAAGGTGCCAAATTTACTTGCAAGGACTCCAGAAATAGACAACAGAATCAGGAGACTCTCCATTGTTTGCTTCGTCATAAGGACAGCTTCAAATACATGACAACAGACGCTATGAGGACAGAGTAAGGGCGGAAAATTCGTCCAATGAGAAAAGAGCATAGTTAGAAAGTCTGTGTCTTATAAAAGAGTGAGCAAAGTGGGAATTTGGGCAGTTGGTTCCGGATCTACAAGCGTCAAGATGCTGAAGGACGGCCGGTCCCCATTGCCGCGCTCGCTAAAGCGTCTCGCTTTGGTGCTTCGTGAGCAGGGGATCGTGGGTTTGAGTCCCGCCTTGGGCATGGGTGTTATATGTTTGTAAAGAAACAGTAAAACCAGTAATCAGTAAAACCTACGGGGGGATATGTAAGTGGGGATACAGTGCCGGAGTCCTGATCAGACTCCGTTACTGTTCAAAAAAAAAAAAAAAGATATGGATGACGCGGGTGTATGTATTGTCTAATAGGAAAGATGTGCTTGACGCTAGCTCAAAAGTGAGTGAAAAGTAGTAGGGTAAATTCCTAAAGCGCATGCTTAAGAAACTATGCACAGTGCTTGTAGTAGGGATAGAAGAAATTAAAGTTTCTTTCTAAGTATTTTTGTGAGTGTTATTGCAAAGCGACTAGAGTAGACTTTCCTGCCACTTATTCCCCACTGAGAGAGTCAAGAGAGTGCTCACAGCAACTGAACCAAAAGAGAGCCGAGGGTAACAGAAGATATTCTACGTGAAAAACAGGGCTCACTCACACCACACATCCCCGTCGATAATAGCTACAAGCCAGGCGCCACAACGAAAACGGCACTACAATACCCGCATATTACTAGAAAATAACCAGTTTACTTAAGTTTATGGAATGTCTCTGGTCTTACAGGACTTTGTTGCATGCAACCCAATTCAGTGGCTGTGCCATAAACTCCAGTACTTGCTTACTTGGTCTCTCCCGCTTCCATCAGAAAATGCGCATCTTATTAGCCCAGCAAACCTCTCCTTGCTTTGTATCTTACAAATATATATAACAAATCTGCATCTGGCTATTTACATTACAATATTAATAATAACATAATAAAATAAAATATTATTTTTAATTAATTAACCTCTCACTCTATTCTGTATGGCTTTTGCATAACTGGTAAACCCTAGAAGACTGACATAAATTTACTACATAAAAAAAATGTAGATCTCGATAAAACCCACAACTTATGTCAAATACATTTAATATGTAGATTTAACCATTTACGAGATATATCTTTTCATTGTTTTCAATTTTAAGTTCATTAAACTTTTCTCAAACGGGATGTCATCTTTTGTTTTATATCTCTTTTGTTTTACTCCTGATCTAGGAAAACGAACCAAATTTCAATGGCAATCGCGCAGCAACAGCTTTTAAATGATTTGACTATCAGTTTAGTCTAGTGTACTCCCTCATTTCCCTTCTACTTATAAGGAAGCAAGTAATTGCAGCATTTCTGCTATCTTGATTAACATTATGTAGACAAAAGAATAATCTTTTGCAAGAATATTTGTTTGCTGAACGGATAGAGAAAGTTATGTGAATGGAACAACTTTTTAAGGAAAGTTTGAATCTTGTATATTATCCTAACCACACCAGAAATACTCGATAAAAATACACGAAATGTCACTACACGTGTGATAATTAGCCCCCACTTTGGGGTTAGTTGTCACACACTCTGGGCTTAGTTATCTCATATATGTTAAAGGGAAATGTTTTAATAAAAATTGCTTAGTTTACTGCGGGGAACCAGAATATACAAAACATTACTATGGTTTTATTAAAAATTCTGAGGTTGGTTTCCGTGTGCCCCATAAGGATTTCCATGAATATTTTTTCCATTTCACATTTTGGAAGGCTGCTTGCTACCTATAAGTTTTGGAAATCTTAGCATTTGGTCTTTCCTGTCCATTTTAGATATGAACCTTTTATCTGGGTCACTCTGTAATTGGTCCCACTACGCCACTGTAGGAAAACAACACTGAACAACAATAACCTCGCTCTTAAAATAAATATCACTCAGTTCGGGAAATGATACCTAATTCTGCGGTCTTTACTTACATGTTTACGACATACATTATGCGAAGTAAGGTGAGAAAATTTTACTTAGCAGGGTAAAAATTATAGCACGCCAAATCAAGCGAGGTTAGGGCTAGGACCTAGTCAGTGGTACACACAGATGCTCTTTAATATGGCGATGGCGGGAGCACCCGGCTTCATTGTGATGACTAGAGCGTTCCTCGTTCTTAGATATAAGTTGGCACAACTAATCCGTATGACAGCCACCGCGGTCTTCCTGTTGCTTATGGAACAGAACGTGGCTGTTCCTACGATCAGCGGCGGCTGCTGTGTAGGAGCACAAGAGCACGTGAACCTCCAAAATTTCCTAGTGGATCTCCTTTTCTCTTTCAGGAAACATTTAATAAAATGCGCTATCCGGTGCCACTTGTTTAAGTATACCGCGCTTTGCTCTTCAGATTGAACTAAGCCGAGAACCTGAGTATGTGACAACAACGCTTGTAGCACAGGCCTCGTGTGCTAGCGTATAACTAACGTTTAGCAGTTCTGCGCTTGCGCGGGCAACAAAGCAGCTCGGAATTTTACAGCCAGAAATGAGCACAGTGCGACCGTGCACATTAACACATCCAGGTTTCTGTTTATCAGCAGATGCTGCTATGTTTGAGATTTAGTTGAAACTATGCGGAAGTGCAACTGCAGTCTTTGTGAGACGCGCTATTTTTCTTAGTAATTTGCATTTTATGCGAGAGTTAAGCAGTTCATAACAAAAGAACCTCAACGAAGGAACTTTTCCGAAGATTGTTATCACTACGATCATGACTACATCAGAACCAGAAATATGCTTTTCCACAATAAAAAGAATTAAAACCTTTACTAGGAGTACGATGGGTGAAGACTGACTTTCAGCGCTGGCAATGCTATTGAGAAGAAACTGGTCAACAGCATAACATACTTTAATCACCGAGTGATAGAAAAGTTTGCACATTTGAAAAAACGGCGCGTGGAATTTCTGTACAAATAAATTTGGTGTTAATTGCGTAATTCAAACAATGTAAATATTCAAAATCTTCTCGGGCTTCTAGCCAGGTAAAAACTTGGCTTGACACCAACGTTTCGAAGAAGTGCATCTTCCTCGTCTTCAGTTCTTATTTTAATGTAAATATTATTCACTGTAAATACCATTCTTCACATGAACTGCATCAAAGGACTTCACCCCTTCATCACCTCATATTGCTGTTAACTCTCGGAGACTAAGAAATTCAACATCTTTACAATACTGGGTGGGTGACGGTTTGTGTAACAAATTTATAATTCTTGTTATTAGGCACTATCATTGTTTCTAATATTACTAGATTTGATGTTGCGGCGACTGCGGTAGCAGTAGCAGCAGTGGTAAATTGCTGATTTTGTGAACACCTGAATTTTTAATCCACGAGCCGCCATTGCCTACGATTCTTTTTCTCATTAAAACACGGGACCCTGAAAAGGTTATGATAAACTGATCAATACTTTCTGAATATGGTGTTAACACAGCGTTAGAATGAAGGAAACATGCTATTGAATAAATACACTTTACAATATTCAAGTTCCCACCATGTGCAATCGAAAATGTCGCATTGCAAATTTTACAGTGAACTTCATAATTAAGTTTTGTCTCTCCAAGGTAACGACATTTTCCCTTGCAATTGTAAGAGAAGGTGCATTTCCGTTAAAGAATATCTTAAATTCAACCAAACAACACAGCACATCAATTGTGAGCACTAGACTAGGCAAACTTAATCTGTCTTTACTGTTCACAGAATGGGCTAAACTATGACAACAATACGAGAGATAAGCGCCGACTCAGCATTAATCACAACAAGAAATGGCAACAATTGTAGTTAGATTTTTAAATTTTAGGAAGGGACACTTGCTCTCAAACATCCTCACACCTGAAATTATTAAGTTAGGCCATGCCAGGTTATACTCGGTGACGCCTGCACTCAATCATCCTTATACCTGAACATATTAAGTTAGACTAGGTTAGGTTACACTCGGTGACACTTGCACTCGATCATCCTTATACCTGAACATGATAAGTTAGACTAGGTTAGGTTACACTCGGTGACACTTGCACTCAATCATCCTTATACCTGAACATGATAAGTTAGACTAGGTTAGGTTACACTCGGTGACACTTGCACTCAATCATCCTTATACCTGAACATGATAAGTTAGACTAGGTTAGGTTACACTCGGTGACACATTCACTCAATCGTCCTTATACCTGAACATGATAAGTTAGACTAGAATAGGTTACACTCGGTGACACATTCACTCAATCGTCCTTATACCTGAACATGTTAAGTTAGACTAGAATAGGTTACACTCGGTGACACTTGCACTCGATCATCCTTATACCTGAACATGATAAGTTAGACTAGAATAGGTTACACTCGGTGACACATTCACTCAATCGTCCTTATACCTGAACATATTAAGTTACACTAGGTTAGGTTACACTCGGTGACACTTGCACTCGATCATCCTTATACCTGAACATGTTAAGTTAGACTAGAATAGGTTACACTCGGTGACACATTCACTCAATCGTCCTTATACCTGAACATGTTAAGTTAGACTAGAATAGGTTACACTCGGTGACACATTCACCCAATCATCCTTATACCTGAACATATTAAGTTACACTAGGTTAGGTTACACTCGGTGACACTTGCACCCAATCATCCTTATACCTGAACATATTAAGTTACACTAGGTTAGGTTACACTCGGTGACACTTGCACTCAATCATCCTTATACCTGAACATATTAAGTTACACTAGGTTAGGTTACACTCGGTGACACTTGCACTCAATCATCCTTATACCTGAACATGTTAAGTTAGACTAGAATAGGTTACACTCGGTGACACATTCACTCAATCGTCCTTATACCTGAACATATTAAGTTAGGCTAGTTTAGGTTACACTCGGTGACACTTGCACTCAATCATCCTTATCAATCATCCTTATACCTGAACACATTATTATGTTAGGTTAGGTTACTCCTAATTAAGCTCCACCTTCAAACAATAATGGTTTCCCAGAACTGAATTACTGAGTGCAAATGTCACTAAATTTACCGGAGTGTGTCATAGACTCTTTAAGAAGACGGTGTCCCGTTCCAACAAAAACTCTTGGGACGCGGGGCCCACAAGTAATAAAGGGCGACTGTCCCGATTTTTACGGGACGAAAGGCAGGCTTACGTAAAATTTCCGCGGTGGTAACGACAAATTTCGTGGTTCGGTAATATGCAGTAAATAACAAAAAGTGAGATTAAATAATAGGTACTTTAAATTGTTCAGTAAATATGGCAACGAATCCTGTCTTAAATACATAATTGCTGTAGCAGCTTTTATCGAGTATCTGCATCAAGACAAGTTTTATTTTGCATTAAAATACATCTTAAGACATTCAAATGTAAAAAGAAGCGCTTTTTACGATAGATAAGGATAATTAAAAGGAGAAAAGTATACCGCCATGTTACCAACTTAGATTTCCTGACAGATGCAAAGATTGTTATCCAAAAGGCTATTGTTGTTATACGGCGAATAATTTAAATGTAGTAATTACGAAATAAGGGAAAATTATGGGTAGAACCAGCCGAAATTTTAAAAGCAGCGAAGAGAGTAACGGGTTCTGTCTTTGTAGAGATTTAAGAAAGTCTCAGTACAATAATTGTTTAATAATATTGAAATGATGCTTAAAGTGTATGTGATTTTATATTATTATAAATACTAATAGTGAACTTTCTGGTGATACTGATTAGATAATTGATTAATGCAAGAAGAAAAATAAGTAATCATTTTATTATTATTGTAGTTAACTAGTATATATAGTAGTTAAAAACCATAAACTGACAGCTACCTTAGTGTAGGTAATTAGATTGGTAGTTGGACTCTTTTATTCACATATTCATTGCATTATTGTTTGTGCATTATTCTTTGTAGAATTCTTTTGTGCATATATTTATCTCTGCCATCAGATAATACTCACTTGCAGGGAAATAAATACATACATTACAATTGTTGCACAAAAAAGTTAAGGAAACATCACGAAACATATGTATAACAAGTTTCGTCATTGATATAATGTAAGAAACACAAACTAATTACACGTAGATGAAATGGGCTGGCAGCATATTTTGAAGATATAGCCAAAACTTGGGTAGTTTCAACATTGAGGGCAAATTACTTACTTTATTATCAAACTGAGTCTCAATGTCAAGGATAAAACACTGGCGGTAATTGATAATGATGGAGGATATCCCTATTGTTAATCAAGACTAGAACAAATTAATGTTCTTTTCGTGGCATTTTCTTACGCTTTAAGCTTGAGGAATTTCGGCTTCATTTGTGCTCGAAAAAAGATTGTTACGTTTGTAGAAATTGGAGCGGATTTTCCCAGAACCAATATAAACAGCTCCGTTCCATTATGAAACACATTTTATGCACATCAGTACAAATGTAACACTTCAAATCTTTATATTTTGTGAAACTAGATAAACTTTCACGATAATTAATAAAAAATCTGATGAGTTCCATTCACATGACTTTCTCTACCCGTTCTGTAAACAATCTATTCTTTCATGCTACATCATGCTAATCAAGGAAAATGTTAGTAAAAATGCTCTTATTACTTGTTTCTTTGTAAGCAGAAGGGAAATAAGGGAATACACTAGAATAAAGTGATAGATAGTCAAATCCTTCAAAACTCCACTATGTAATTGCCATTATAATTCCATGGCTAGGAGATACCTATATGAAATGGACGGGGGCTTTCCGTTTGAAAAAGTTTTTAAGTACTTTAAAATTTAAACTAATAAGAGGGAATGTCTTGGAAATGGTTATTTCTACAAGAAGCTGTAATGTGTTTTAACGAGATCCATACATTTGTGTAATAGGGTTTTCTGTATCTCGTACGGTTTACTAGTTATACAAACCAGGATGAAGAGGTTATTCACAGAAAATTTGAGATATACATTTCGTTTGACATGAAAATATCTTTATCATATCTATGGTATTTTAATGAAAATCATTATAACTATTTTTGAGAAAATTGAGCATTTTCAAAAATTCTTCCATATGAAAGGTAGTCTAGAGTAGGGGATTTTCCTGAAAATCTTCTTGTCGCAGCCTTGTAAGTATTGAACTAAAATACATAGTTTGGTATTTAATCAGCTTAGATTACTGTGCTCACATAAACATACACATACACACGGATCTTTTTCTAAAAGTACCTTTTCTAGATTCAGGCGTCCTCAAAACTTGTATTTCCGGTGAAATCTTGGTATCAACATTTTGGGTGGAATGCAATACCTTCTCTAGCACATATGTATATTGTACCTAGATATGATGTACTTTAGATACGTACTAAAGAAGATAAAAAATAATTACTCATAATTTCAGAATATCTACCTTGTTCCCTTAACACAGATCGACTTGCAAGGAGGGTAGGAGTAGAGATTACATAACTCAGATATGCGAAGCACTGACGTCAAACGCAGGGGAAGCAAGTTTGTTGCGCTAAAAATGGTTTGATGCTGCTTCTACAGGTGCAGCGAACCACCTAAGTTTTGTGTGCTCGACGCTGGCGGAAGGTTGTGTTCTGCGATTTCGATAACAGCGGAACAAATCTCCATGCTATCACATGTGAAATAATAGAAGTGTTACTTGTCTCGCAGAACACACGTGTAAGTTTAATTACTTGTGCTTTGTGCTAAAACTGAAAACAGTTCGTGAAAAGGTATCCTTTACAACCATTTCACCTGTGCCAACGCAACGAGTGAATTTCATTTTGTCTACAAATCTATAAGTGAAAAAGTGATTCAGAATTTAATAAAAAAATATATGAAAATATGCGTTGCATTTGCTATGACTATTTCAGAATAAAACTTAGCTTTATTAAGAGCACCAAAGAATTTTCTTCGACCCAAATCAATATATTTAATTGAATCTAAAATAGATACGTAAAGGAATAAACAAACTACATCAACGAAATGCCAATATCAGTCAGCTGCTTCAAAACCAAAGTGGTGATTTAATGTAAAGTGTATTGATGGTATTCGACATAAACATTTAAGTATAAACACCCATATATAAGGAAACTTCAAATCACTGCAAGTAGATATGATTTTATGAATGTGGACACTAACTGCATACAAACAGATAAGTCCTTATAATCACATGTTAAAACATCTCTTGTGTTCCATTCACATGGCTTTCTCTAGCTTCCGACAAACAAACTTTGCTTACAAAAGATTATTCTTTTATCTACATCTTGCTATTCGCAATAAACATTAGCAGAATTATCTAATTACGGAAACAAGGGAATGCACAAGGCTAAAGCGATAGTCAAATCTTTTAAAAGATCATCGCTATGTGACACAGCTGTAATTCGCTTCTCTTTTGCATTTATGGAAATAAAACAAAAGAGATGACACATAAGATGATATCCCCCTTGAGAAAAGTTTAAGCAGTTTAAAATTGAAGCCAGTAACAAGGAATATATCTATCGGAAACGGTTAACTCTAATACAAATGAATAGATATGACATAATTTTGTGTTTTAATGAGATTTATATTCTTTGTGTAGTAAGTTTTTGTCTATCTCTTACGGCTTACGAGAATGAAGAGGTCCTCAGAGGATATTTCCGGAAGAGTTAAGTTACACCTTTTATTTCTCATTACATATTTTAAACATATGGTGTTTTAATAAAAAAAATATTAGAACCATTTTTGAGAAAATAGAACTTTATGAAAAATACTCCATATAAAGAGTAGTTGGGGAGATTTTCTCAAAAAAGTTCGTGTCGCAGATTAAGGATGCTGAACTTAAATACCAAGTTTGGTATTTAACAACCTTTCTTTTGTGTTATGTTGCTTACAGACACACGAACACACTGATTACGGAGACACGGACACACAAAAGGATGTTTCTCTACACATGTCTTTTTGTTTGTTTGTTTGTTGTAGCTTAACGCTCTTTAACCTGGTGGTCATACTGGATATGAATGAAATTGGTGAAATGATGGTCAAATGATCTCGGGATCCTTGGAGCTTAAACTTACTCGACATTCGTCTTCTCAGGATAAGGGAAAAACCCGAAAACCCCCTTATTCGGGTGACTCACCCTATGCGAGATTCGAACTCGCGACCTCTTGAATTTGAGGCAGACGCGCTACCCCCACATTACTCAGGCGGGCATGTTTTCTTAAAGGGACCCCAAAACATGTATTTTCAGTGAACTTTTGATATAGAATTTGAAGTGGAATGCAATACTATCTATGTGTTAGAGAAAGTAACAACCTGAGTGTTATTTATGGCCGCTCTATAACTGCTGTGAATCTAATAGTCCCATTCTAAATTGTGCGTGAAAGATCACTTAATTTTGCTCAAAGGTTTATTAATCAGGATTAAAGTTCTTTTACGCACCATAAATCTGCGACACGAGACCACCGGCTTTACTTCAACTTCATGCTAACCGCCCAGTCTGTTAACGTATTCACGATAACATTTTTCACTAGGTTTACTTTTGTTTCGCAATTTGGCCAAATTCTATGATCGTAAAGGAATAGAGAAAAAAGGTTCCCCTTTTGAATATGAGTTTGATTCAATCAGATCTTCACGTTTGCCTTTCCCTTTGCAATTACTTACATCGAATTTTTTTAATTTTTATTTAATTTTCTTTTTAGTTTTTGATGTTGGTTAATTATTCAGTGATAATCTTGGTCATTGAGATGCGTACGCGGTAACATTCAGGAGTTTCTGCGATCGGTTCCCGCCGACCGCCTATTCGTAGTTTTTCCTAGTCGGTACGAATTTTGGAGCGGTTTCATATCTACCACGATTTTATTTGCATAATTTTCCGATCATTCAGGTTACTTTTCATGTTTCAAACGTGCTTCAAAGATTCGTGACGTATGTAGCGCCGGACAGATTCCAGATACTTGCTGAAGAAGAGTTTTCCCTTTGGACACTAGAGCTTAGCTTGATTGATGTATTGTTCATGATCCGCTCAGCAATGAGATGGGTTTTTGAGCCAGGACTGTTAGGGACTTCCGCACGCCTCTGTGGCCCGTCTCTTATAGTCTGTTGCCTACTGTGGCTTCTTCACTTCAACCTCCCTCGGGAAAGCTGCTGCTCTAGATGTCTGGAAAGACGCAGTGCGTGAGATGTACCCCTCGATGTATAACCTTTACCCTATATCCCTCAATTATTGATATAAAGAAGCATGAAATACTTTGTTGTATACATTTGGAATATATCAGATGTTTGAGCGGAATAGTTGCGAGAATGCATTTATATACGAAGAATGTGCATTCATCTGTCTTTATGAAGTTATGAGGATAACCATGTGTGAAATTGCATTAAAAATCTATCATTAGAGATCGATTCATCTGAGATTGTGTGTAGGGAGTCAGGATATAGAATACGAAATTTGGGCTAAATCACTTGTATAATTTTAAATTGGCTCTACAAAACCAAATGTTTTCTTTTTAGTTTAAAAAATTGTTTCATGCCTGCAATTAAGTTATAATTAAACACGTTAATGTTATATTACCAACTTTTAGAGCTGAATTTTGAAATATCCTGTCTAGGAAAACTAAATGTGAACTGTGGCTGTATACCAATATTTTGTTACAATATCGACACCATCATCAGCAGCAATAACGGTAACAATAAACCAAGATTACAACAAATTCCCGTAGTTTCACAATCAAGTTGAAAGAGTTCAATGATGGGCTTCCAAACAGATGGACTGGCCATGCAGCCGTTCCAGACGATAAAACCCTTCTTCGATTACTCACTATTTTAATAATAAATTATTCCTGTTATTATCAAGCAGACATAAACAAATCTGATCTGTTCCATTTAGTCACTTTCCTTACCTTTTCCGCAAATAAACTATTTTAACAAAAGATTATTCTTTTATCTACATCATGCTAATCGAGATTTGCCACATTAGCAGAAATGGTCTTATTACTTGCTTTCTTGTAAGTTGAAGGGAAATGAGGGAATATACTAGGCCAAAGCGAGAATCAAATCTTTTAAAAACTGGTCTTTATACGAAACAATTGAAATTCGGTTCTCTTGCGTGGTCAGGAGTAAAACAAAAGACAAATGAAACGCAGACATTAGAGAAACTAAAAATGGAATCCTGGAGTTTGTCAGAAGCAGGATTCGAGGCAACGGCAATAAACCTACAGAAGATCACGTGGATCACCTGCTTCTAAGACCCCAATAACACGGATGACAACTGATATGTAAATTCTGTAGCAGATATTTGAAACGACATGTACGAGCCGTTCAACATTTCACTGTTACCACAAATTTCTAGTGCATGTGACTTACTGTGCATTGTGTCGTGTAACACTTCCGTTGCTGTTGTGCAATTGTTTGTAAACAAATGCAGGTACTGTTTCTCTTGGCGAATATTGAACGCCCTAGATTGCTGGGTTCTTTACTAAGTCCAGTAGAAGTTAATGCATCTGGACATACGTCATAATAAAATAAGAAATACGACATTAAAAGTTTCGGATGTGTTCTGTTCACAGGGCTTTCTGTAACTATTTTACAACAAATTATTCCTCCACAAGCTTATTCTTCTCTCTGCTTCATGCTAATCCACTTAAACATTAGCAGAAGTTGCTGAATTACTTAGTTCCTTATAAGTAGAAGGTAATTAAGGTAACTCATTTGGCAGTGCACTAAAAACTGTAGCTATATGATGCAATTGAAATTCCCTTCTCTTTATATAACTAGGATGAAAAAAGAGAATAACGACTTTCCATTTGGAAAAAATGTATTGGAAATTTTAAAACAAATAACGGTAATCTCGGAAATGGTTAGCTCCACAAAAATAAATAAATAAAACAAAATAAAGGTATAATTGCGTGCTTAAACGAAATGTACAATTTCTGCACACAAAGTGTTTTGTCTATCTCTTACAGTTTACCAGCTATGCAAAAGTAATTCAGAAGGAAGAAGACTTCAGAGAGTATGCCCATAAAATTAAAAAAATACAGTTGATTTTGCATTGTAAATCTTTAACATACGCTATTTTAATGAAAACTATTAGAACCATTTTTGATAAATTCGAAAACTTAGAAACAAATGTTCCATGTAAAGGATAGTTTGGGGTGGGGGATTTTCATCAACTCCCTACTTTTATTTACCTTTTTCTTTTTACTTTGTTTTGCCGTATGATTACTGTTTATTACTGTTTTCTTACTTTTACAACACACACATATAACATCCATGCCCAAGGCGGGACTCGAACCCACGATCCCCAGCGCTACGAAGCGCCAAAGCGGGGGACGCCTTGGCGAGCGCTGCCATGGGGACCGGCTCCACTCGGATGTTGCATATTCCGTACCCACTAGAAACTTAACACATTTTATATTTATGTTGTATATCTTTACACTTTCTTTAGCACGTATGAGCAATGTACATAGTGAATAAAGAAAATATTGTATTGTATTCGATACCGAGATCATACCGGAAATGCATGTTTTGAAGACTCCTGAGCCTAAAAAAGCTTAGAAAAATATACGCGTGTGTATATGTGTCTGTGATCGGATAACTCAAACGAAAAATCGGTTAAATACCAAATTTGATGCCTAAGTTCAGCATCTTTCGAGAATGCGACACAAAGATTTTCAAGAAAATTCCTCCACTCCAAACTATGCTTTGTATAGAAACATTTTCAAAAATGTTGATTTTCTGAACAGATAATTACATGGCATATAAAATTGATGTCTTGAATTGTCTGGCAATAGTCTCTGAGGTCCTTTTCACTCTGGTTGTTTTTGCTCATACAGAAAGCGCTGCCGTGATAATAAAAACAATAGTAGTCATAATCGTGAAATCGGCGTAAGATGGACAATAGAGAAATAGGAACAACGCAAAGACAGTAGGACATGACGGCGTTAAGAATACAATCTTACCCATATATACACAAAGACGTTTTTCTAACAGTATTTTTTTTTTAATAGAAGACTTCAAAACATATCCTTTGGGCAAAATTTTGAAATGAATTTTTGGATGTATACAATACCTTCTCTATCTACTAAATGTGTAGGATGGGTGCAGAAAGTAACACGGTTTTGTAAGAATATTTGTAGATAGATGAGCTGAAAATGGCACGTGAATGCTACACATCAGATTGTTTTGCTGTCTACAAATACTGCTTATCAAACATTTAACATTTCGATAGACATTAGGTGTAAAACGAAGACTTTTACTTTAGAATTTATTTTGTCGTTATTACTTTCGATTGGATTGTGTACAGGTTTTAATCGCTTTTTGTATTAGTCTAATCACGGGCTGCTCTTTACCTCTAGTTTCCCTTAATATGAAAATGATATTTACGAGCATGTAGTCCCCATGGTTTTTCCTCTTGCAGCCAGGCAGTTACACCACCTCTATCCGGGCTCAGTGGCATTTATGAGCCTCGTGGTAATCTATAGTTGGTTTGCACAGAAAACCCCCTATAAATTATTCGTCAACATTGTTATGATTGCATTCAGACAGGCAATGTTTCGGCAATTCGTCACAAAATGCTGTGGTACATAAATCCAAAACGCGGCCGTTTCTCTGCCCGTGTGTGTGTTTAATGCATGCAAACTAATTATTCTGATCACGTGACTTAGCCTCATCATTTGCTCGTTAGGGCGAGTTTTGTGTGTTACCCCAGGGATCACATTTAGCTCCCTTTCCCCCGCCTCACAATTCCAGCGTCCACCACATCGTGGACAGAGATGGGAAGAGTTGCGGCATAACGTGGGGCTATAGAAAAGGAGCTCTGCGGTCGTAAAATTGCCATACAAATGGCGCTGAAAATTCTACCATAAACTAACGTCGAAACTCTTCTGAGTTATTAGAGTGGCTGTAAGCACAGCAAGAGTAGTGTTACTTATTTTGTACTTAGAGGATAATCAAACATACTCACCACTCCTTTCTAAGTAAACGACGTTACAATTCTGGTTACAATTTCACAAACAAATACCATTTTAATTAGACAACTGGTTCCATATTAAGAATAATTAAAGCTATTCTCAAAATTCCGAAGGCGTGCGCGGGTATGTGTGTTGGTGTGTATACCTTATACTTGTGTCTGTGTTTTTGTGTTTGTGTCTGTTATTGTGTTTTTGTATTGTGTGTGTGTTTCTTGTACTTGTATTTTTTTTGTGTATATGTGGTGATTTGGGTGTGTTTTGTATGTGTGGTTGTGTGTGTGTGTGCATGTCTATAATCATAACATAAAAACGTCGGCTAAATATCAAACTTGATACTTAATTTCTGCATCTTCCAAGGATGTTGCACTAAGACCACCCTTTAAATGAAAAACATTTGAAAATTTTGATTTTCTCAAAAATGATTCGGCTTTGATTAAATTACCGTATGTTAAAATATTTTCTTGATGAATGCATTGAAGATTTGGGGAATAACATCTACAGCCCTTTTCGTTCTGAATAAGTGTTCCATAACTGGTAAACCGAAATAGATAGGTGAAAGTTTATTACACATACATGTAGACCTCATTATAATACACAAGTTATAGAAAATACATATTTTATGCAGTTAGCCTTATACGATGCATTCTTTGCTACTGGTTTTAATTCCCCATTACCCATTCTTTTCTCAAATGGGAAGTCATTCTTTTTTAGGTATTGCAAAAGTTAATCGCATAGTGACAGCTTTTAAAAGATTTGTCTATCGCTTTAGACTAGTACATTCTCTTATTTTCCTTTTGGTTACAAGGAAATAAATAACAAAACAGTTTCTGATGTTTGTCTCGATTAGCCTGATACAGATAGAATAATGAGTTTTTGCAGGAATAGTGTGCTGCAGAATGGTTAGGGAATGTCAGTGGATGGAACACCTGAGATTTTACTTTTTGGTATATAATTTGCCTTTTCTTGCAGAAATTGTTATTTTCTTTCTCAAAAATGACTTTTGATTAGAGGGCGAGAGATGAAACTTAGTCATTTTCAGTCAAAATATACTTTTATGTTTTTATTTCAGGAAAAATACCAGACACATTTAAGTATGCTTTTTCATGTATATATATATATATATGGCATTTTTTTTTAAAGTCCTATGACATCTGCACTAATTATTTGAAGGCCTGCCCTATTTAAACAGTCATTGGTAGAAGTGTAATGAAGTTTAAGGAAAAGATCTTGATGTAGTTCAGGGATTACTTTAAAGTCAACTGTTATAGGATTATAGATGGTTCAAAAAGAGTTAAGTCGATTTCAGGAAGCTAGAGGTAATTTTAGTCGAGGAAGTGAAGATAAGAAACTGAAATGTTACTTAGAAAGAGAGAGAATATACCTTGGCCAGGAGCACAGAAAATAACAAAGTGTGTCACAGAGTTACACTTAACGTGATAATTAGAATGGCTGCCTGGCCTTTAATTACGCAGACTTTTATATACATTATTTTATGCATATTAATGTTCAATAAACTTTTGAGCGCAATTAAGGTTACGAGTGAATCTTGATAATTTTATTTGAAAAGTCATGAGCAAGCAGAACGTGGACACTTTTCTGAATCATTTGTTATGTAATATTCCTTAAAGTTACGTAACATGGCCACCCACTGTTTGTCCTTTGACTTGTACCGGACAATAATCCTGCTAATCCCGTATTACTCTCATATAATTTAGCTTACTTCTCCACATGCATGTGCTACATTACTCATTCGTTTGCTACCTCATTACAGGTGTATTTAGACGCCATTTTTTCACATGGGCATTTTTCTAAAAACGATTTTTTCTTTCTTTTTTGATTGAGTATATGCCTTAAAACAGATCTTTTCAGTGAAATCTTGGTATCGAATTCTTTAATAGAATACAATACCTTCCTATCTACTATAGGTGTTTTTTTTTTTTTTTTTTTTTTTTTTTTTTTTTGTAGCTTAACGTCCTTTAATCTGATTGGTCATATTGGACGATGAATAAAATTGATGAAATGACTCTCAAATGATATCGGGGTCCATGAAGTATAAAGTTACTCGACATTCGTCTTTAAGGATAAGGGAAAACCCCGAAAGAAAACCTAATCCGGGCAGTTCACCCTAAGGGAGATTTAAAATCGCGATCTGTTGAATGTGAGACAGACACGCTACCACCACACTACCCAGGCGGGCACTATATGCCTTGAAGAGAAAGTAACGATTGTATCTTAATTTCTAACACAGATACTTATTGAACCGCCCTCGTATTTTGAAGCAATAGTATTAATAACAACAAAGCAGGTGTAAAATATGTAGTAAAACATTTTCGCTCGTGGTAAAGAACCTTGTTACATTCCTACATCAAATGGAATTTACAGAACTTCTATCGGGAAAGCAATGTACGAATTTTCCGTCGCTGTCAAAACATAATGTCGCCATTCGAAAAAGCTATAGCATACCATTCAAATGACTTACTCTATCTGTTGTCCAAAGAAACTATTTTTATAGCAGGTTATTATTTTATCTATGTCATGCTAAACAAGATAAACACTAGCATAAATGGTCTTATTATTTGCTTCCTTGTAAGTAGTAGGAAAATAAGGGCATACCTACATTCGGCTAAAGCGATAGTCAGATCTTTTAAAAGGTGTGATTATTATTAGAAATCGGTTCTTTTTCCATGGCCTGGAGCAAAATAAAAGAGATATGAAACGGATGAGTACTTCCATTTGAGAAGACTTTGAAGTATTTTAAGATTGAAACCGATACATATCTCGGAAATAGATAGCTCAAAAAAACTATATATGAACATAAATTGTGTTTTTTCCGAGATCTACACTTTTTAGGGTAATAAGTTTTGTCTATTTCTTGTAGTTTACTAGTAATGCAAAAGTCATTCAGAATGAAGAGGACTTCAAATTTTATTCCCAAGGAATTCAGGATATACATTTTATTTTTCATGAAAATATTTTTAATATATGGAATTTTAATCAAAATCATCACATCCATTTTTAAAAAATCATAAATGTAAAGGTTAGTTTGTAGTGAAGGATTTTTCTGAAAATTTTCCTATCGAGTCCTTGGAAGATTCTGAATTTAAATACCAAACTTGGTATTTGACAGGCTTTTTCTTGTTGAGTTATGCTGTCCACAGACTACACATACACCCGCATACACCATACACACACAGAGGCACATTCGACCTTTTTTCTAAAAATGTGTTGTTGTTTTTATGCACGGGGTCTCAAAACACGTATTTCCGGTGAAATCTCGGTATCGGTTGTTTGGATGGAAAACAATACCTTCTCTAGCTACTACGCACATCCGCGGACAAAAAACTTAGTCAAGTCTGGAAGGCCAAATTGATAAGTCCTACACGGCACAGCGCCTTGTGCACACCATTCGCAGTACAGTTGTGTAGCGGCAGCAACAAGTTAACACAAATTCCAAATCTTAATATTACTAACCCATATGATCAATGACCATAATCTTTTTCAGAACATGATGACTCTGCTCCACTCTCTTCCATTGTGGTTAGGATGTTTGCGGTTAGAAACCCGCCCTCGCTGTTTCCAAGTCTCCTACTTACTGGTCCTTAAACGAGGCGCGATTATCGACTTACAAGCAGCGTCTTCAGGAAACAGACTTTACTACGTTGCCTCTCCTCTCTAGTACAAGTTCGTCTTTAGTTTGCTAATGGTTATTGCCCAGTGGAAGGGGCATTATATTTTGATGAAAATTATAACCTATACTTCAACAACAAACCATCAATATTAATCAAAAATATTGACACAAAACATGATACAGTTTGTATTGCACAGCATTACTAAATCTGTCACGTTCCATATGTGTTCACTGTAACGCTGTGGCAAAACGTGGGTTACTCCTCTGGTGAGAGTCACTGGTTCGCTTTTCTCGTGTAGCAGACGTGTTTTTTCCCTTCTGTTAATGATGTTGAATCAACACATAGGGAATTTGTCATCTCCTGGCCACACAAACAAAAAACTTGAACCGCATAGCTTTTAAAATATTTGATTATCGCTTTAGCGTATGGTACTCCTTTATTTCCCTTCTACTTACAAGGAATCAAGTAATAAGACCATTTCTGCTATTTTTTTCCTTGATTAGCATGAGTAAATAGAAGAATAAACTTTTTAACAATAATTTGTTACAGAGATGTAGACAAAGTCATCTGAGTGGAACACAGATTTATTTATTTATTTATTTTTATTTTTTTTTTTTTTTTTTGCGATCACACAATGAATTGAAAACCATAAACATAGCCAACATTGCTATACTCACCACACACCTATTTCTAGAGCTCCTCGTTCCCGCTCATTGCACTATTGATATCGTCGGCTTCACTGTTTTTTAGAACTAGCTCTAGCTACTTTCACTTCTTCGTGAACAAACGTTATGACTTCTGCGCATACGTGTTGGCGCAACTTCTTCCATCAGCCCTTCAGGTAAAGATTTACTACTGCGCAACTTAATGTTTTGCTCTTTCTTGCCTCACGACCTATGTCCTCTCACACAGGTGTAACAGTCACAACTAAGATATCAGAAGAATTTGCCGCCGCACACGAGTCCACTAACGCAGGTGTAACAATGTATGCTAATAATCAGCTACGATTTACGAAACAAGCCGCTCACACTCTTTGGCAATTACGGTCGCAGGGTGTAGTTATAATATTCTTCAGTTGAAAATTTGGGTATGATAAAGCTGTCAGGCAGATGGGTGCCGCGACTGCTCACAATTTACAACAAGCGGAATCGTGTGACCACGCAATCCAACTAGTTCTTGCGGCGACAGGTATTGTTGATGAAACCTGGTTCCATTACTGTCAATATTAGACAAAGAAACAATACAACCAGTAGATTTCCTCGGCGAACATGCTCCAAAAAAAGAGTGAAAACTGTTTCGTCAACAGGAAAAATCCTGGCAGCCGTCTTTTGGGATTCCCAAGATGTGATATACTTCTATTAGTCCACTACTTAGTAAAGGGTATAACGATCTAATTATAACGCAGTACTGGATGAATTTCACGAGGAATCGGTAATAAAAAACCTGATGTGTTCCACTCACATGACTTTTTGTAGCTGTTCCGTAAACAATTATTCTATAAAAGATTAATCTTTTATCTATGTCATGCTAATCGAGTTAAACATTATCAGAATAGGTCTTATTACTTGTATCTTTTTAAGTAGAAAGGAATTAACGAAATGCACTAAGCTAAAACGACAGTTCAACTTTTTAAAAACCGGTCGGTAGGTGACAGTTCTTTTGTTTGCTAGGAGTAAACAAAAGAAAGAAGGCTTCCCGTTTGAGAAGAGTTTATGTCGTTTAAAACTGAAACCAATAATACGGAATATCCCGGCAACGGTTAACTCTACAAAAAATTATGACACAAATGTTGTGTTTTTACGCGATCTACATTTTTTGGGTAGTAAGTTTTTGTCTATATCTTGCGGTTTAGCAGTTATACAAAAGTCATTCAGAATAAAGAGGTCTTCAGAGGCTATTCCCAGAAAATGCAGGATATTTGTCATAAAAATATATTAAGCATATGTATTTTAATAAAAAACGTTTTTCAAAAAATATACATTGTAAATAGTAGTTGGAGTGGGGGTATTTTCCTGAAAACTTTCGTGTCGCACCATTGGAAGACACTGAATTTCAATACCAAGTTTGGATTTAACCGAATTTTCAGCTATCCTGTCCACAGAACACACAACAGGACATTTTTATAAAAATGCTTTTTATGGGAGGGAGGATTCAGAGGACCCTAAAACATGTATTTCCGGTGAAGTCACGGTATTGATTTTTTGGGTCAAGAAAAGGTTGCCTATCACCAGGAAAATGCATTCATGCATATGTCTGCTGTTACCATTTCAAAATTAGTGAAACTCGAACTCATCTCCATATGCTCCATATTTGCCTCCAAGCGACTTCTTCCTCTTCGCAAACCTGTAAAACTGGTTGGGTGAGAAGAAACACATGGCTAATGAAGACATTATGGCAAAAAAAAAAAAAGGTATTTTTCAGACTTTCAAAAATCATGTTTTCAGAAGGGTTAAAGTAATTGGATAAACGTTATACAATATGTATTGAGCAAAACTGACACTATGTTTCCGAAATAAGGTTGTTATTTTGAAAAAAAAAAAAAAAAGAGTTATTTTCTTTAAAAAGTCACGAAATTATCAAACCACTCTTGTAAAATTAATATTTTACTGTACCTTGACTACACGAAAACTTACATTTTATAAGTGTGCATGGTAGGTAGAGAAAGTAGGTATTGTATTCCACACAAAAACTCTATACAGAGATTTCATTGCAAATACATGTTTTGAGGACCCCTGACTCCAAAAAAAAATTGAAAAAGCTCAGCAGCCCGAAGTTTTTTTTTAAATTCCCCCATTTCAGGCTACCCTTTACATGGAACATTCTTTGAAATGTTCGTTTTTCTGAAAATGTACTTTTTTGATTAAAATTCCGTACATTATATATGTTTACATGGCAAATAAAATGAACGCCCTGAATTTCTTGGAAATCGCCACTAAAGTGCTCTTCATTCGAATGACCTTTGCATAACTAGTAAACTGTAAGGGATAGACGAATACTTTCTCCACCAAAAAAAAAAAACAAAAAAAAAATGTAGATCTTGTCGAAACACACCATTTATGTCCTATACATTTTTATTGCGGAGCTAACCGCAATATTCCTTGTTTCAAGATTTAAATACTTATACATTTCTCAAACTAGATCAGTCGGTTTTTTTTCTTTTTACTTTTTTTCTGTTTTACTTCTGGCCACGCAAAATGACGGAATTTCAATGATAATCGCATAAGAGGCAGCTTTTAAAATACTTTACTATCGCTATAGCCTAGTGTACTCCCTTAGTTCCCTTCTATTTATAAAAATTAAGTAGTAGAACATTCTGCCATTGTTTATCACGATTAGCATGATGTAGAAAGAAGAATATACTTTTGATTTTTTTTTTTTTTTTTTTTGGCAGAACAAGTAGAGAAAGTTATGTGAATGGAATACATAAGATTGTTTATAAAGAGAATGTCGAGTATCGGTTTTCACAATCATTATGGTATAATCCCATCACGGTTGGCAGCAATGCTGGAAATAACACTAGGTTATTGTTATGGCACATGCGGACGGCTGTGACATTGTCAGAGCGGATGTTAGACAGTAACATCACGTGTAATGTGAGACAGAGCGTTTATACATCATCCTTGTCTTGGTGCTTGGCTTTTCCCGTCAGTTGTCAGTAAATTTATGGTGATTCAAGCAAGAGGCTTAGGGTGACCTCGGCAGTTCTGTTGTGTCTCGCAGAGTACTGGGGGAGTCAGGTTGATACCACTATCCCTATGTCCTAAGATGAATGGTCTAGAATGCAAATGCAGGACTGAAATTGGAAAATAATTACAATGAGCTGGTGTTTCCAGCCTAAATCATAGTAAGTAATGGCCATTCCACTAGTAGATATTGTGTGATAGTGAAACAAACATAACACTGAATATTTAGAACAATACAAATCACGTGTGCAATGTCTCAGAGGAGTCAAAGTCAGGTGTACGGTAAAAAAGTTCCGATATTTACACAGGATGTAGTGTGCAACAAAAGAAGAAAATACCTGGGTGTTCTATTCACACGACATTTACCATCTGATATACAAACAAACAATTCTTACAAACGATTGTTCATTTATCTGCATCATACTATGCGAGATAAATATGAGCGAAACTTATAACTTGCTTCCTTGTAAGCAGAAAGGAAATAACGGAATACACTAGGTTAAAGCAATAGTCATATCTTTTAAATACTATCGCTTTGTAAAACGATTGAATTCGGTTCCTTTGCGTGGCTAGGAATAAAACAAAAGAGGTATGAAACGAAAGACGTCTTTCCGTTAAAGAAAAGTTTAAGTAATTTAAAAGGATACCAATAACAAGGGATGTCTTGGAAACGGTTGACTCTACAAAACTAATATATCTGACATAAAATTGGAGTTTTAACGAAATATACCTAAATGTTTGTCTATCCCTTACGGTTTACTGGTTACACAAAAGCCATTCCGAGCGAAGAGGTCTTCAGAGGCTATTCCCAGAGTATTCAAGATATATATTTCGTTTTGTCGTGAAAATATCTTAAATATATCTATGGTATTTTAACCAAAACCGTTAGAGACATTTTCAAAATTTTCGAAAAATGTTTAATGTAAAGGGTAGTAGCTGGAGGTAAGGAGATTTTCTTGAAAATAGGAACCAAGTTTTGTATTTAACGGACTTTTCATTTCAGAAGTATGCTGCCCACAGACAAACACACACACGGGGACATTTTTCTAAAAAGACTTTTGTTTTATTCAGCGGCTTTCAAAACATGTATTTCCATTGCAGTCTCGCTATCGAATTTTTGGGTGAAATACGATAACTTCTTTATCTATTATGCTCATTGAGAAATGTGCTAGAGAAAGTAAAACATTGGCAGCATTGATCGTAAATTTAATATCTGATGAGCTTGGTCTACTTCACTGGCATAACGAATTACTATAACCCCCACCTCCCATGAATCTTTGCACTTGACGGCTTGTAGTTAAGTAGGCACACTTAAGAAAAGATTTACCAATTAGACTTCCTAAACCAATCACAAGGCAGCATTCCGATTAGTCGGTCACAAAACAGAAACAGAACTGGAAGCAACTATGTTGCCAAATCTGTCTATTTGTAATCTCCAACAGCTTTTCTTTGCAAGCTACATATGATTATTTATATGTCATTGTTGGTGTTTATGTATTGATTTACATTTAATTACCTCTTTATTTATAATTCTATTTTGCATATACATTATTTATTCAAGATCTGAAGTGCGACAGTACCTAAAAATGTGATTGTTCCACTCACATGGAACACACACTGCCCACAGACTTCCTCTACATCTTGTAAAAATCACTGCTAAAAAGCCTGTTCTTCTATTTACGTCATGCTAATCGAGATAAACACTAGCAGGTTTGTAAGTAGAAGAAAAATAAGGAAATACAATAGGCTAAAGCGTTAGTCAAATCTTTTAAAACCTGGTTGCCATGTGATTAAAATTCCTTTCTTTGCACGACCAGCAATTGACAAATTCCACTAATAAGAAAAGTTTAAGTAATTTAAAACTCACCAGCAACAATGAATGTCTCAGAAATGGTCAACTCCCCGAAAAAATTATACATGATATAAACTGAGTGTTTAAACAAGGTTTAAATTTTTGTTTATTGAGTTTTTTTTTTTTAATATCTTTTAGGGTTATGAAAAAGTCATCTAGACTATACCCAGAAAATTCAATAGGTATATACATTTTATTTCTCATCTAAACATTTTTAATATACGCTATTTTAATCAAAATCGTTAGAGCCATTTTTGAGAAAATTAAAGGGTAGTTTGAGGTGGGGGATTTGCTCGAAATGTTCATCTCGCATCCTTGGAAAATATTAAACTTAAATACAAAGTTTAGTATTTTACTTACTATTCATTTTTAAGTTATCGTTTTCACACGGACACACGTCCATACCTACCTACCTACCTACATACTTCATCTAGCTACTTCGTGCTAATCAAAATAAATATGAGCAGAAATGATCTTATTACTTGGTTCCTTATAATTAGAAGGGAATAAGGGAGCACTCTAGGCTAAAGCGATTGCTAAATCTTTTAAAACGTGGTTGCATGTGATTTGAAAGTCAGTTCTCTTTTTATGGCCAAGAGTAAAACAAAAGAAACTCGAATGACAAATACCTGTTTGAGAAAAGCTTGAATATTTTAAATCGTTAACTCCACAAAATTTATGTAGCATAAATTGTCTGCTTTAAGGTCTACATTTTTTGTGATGCAAGTTTTTGTCTATCTCTTACGGTTTATCTGTTATACAAAAGTCATTCAGAATGAAAAGTCTCCAGAGATGACTATTCTCAGAAAATTTAAGAATGCGTTCTATTTACATGTAAATATCCTTAATGTACGTATTTTAATCTAATTCGTCAGTTTTTAAGAAGAGCAAAATTTACATTGTACATTTTTACTTTCTCTGCACGTATCTACTGTGTTCATGGTGTATAGAGAAAGTATTGTACTCCATCCAAAATTCGACGTCGATACATGTTTTGAGACACCATGAGTTCAAAAAAACATTTTTAGAAAAAAATCCGTGTGTCTGTGGACAACATAGCTCAAAAACGCAAAGACCGTTATATACCAAACTTGGTATTTAAGTTTGGCATCTTCCAAGGACGCGATACGAAGATTTTAAAGAAATTCCCCCCATCTCAAATTACCTTTTGCGGGGAACATTTGTCGAACATTTTGATTTTTTCAAAAATGACTCTAACGACATTGATTAAAATAGCGTATGTTTAAGATGTTTTATGATACATGCGAAATGTATGTCTTGAATTTTCTGGGAATAGCCTCTGAAGACCTCTTCAAGACTTTTGTATAACTAGCAAACCGTAAGAGATATACAAAAACTTCTACACAAAAAATGTAGATCTCATTAAAACACACAATTTATGTCACACACACACACACACACACACACACACGTATATATATATATATATATGGGAGTAAACAAACGAGAAACGAGAAGAAAAAATTCTTGCCGTTCGAGAAAAGTTTAAGTGGCTTAAAATTGAAACCAATAATCCGGAATATCTCGAAACGGTTAACTCTACAAAAATTCTCGAACGGCAAGAATTCTTTCTTCTCGTTTCTCGTTTGTTTACTCCTGACAAACAAAGAGTCTTGATAGTCTTGTTTGACATAGCGACCGGCTTTTAAAAGACGAGAATATCGCTTTAGCCTGTGCGTTTTTTTATTTCCTTTCTATTTACAAGGAAGCTTGTAATAAGAGTAATTCTGCTTATGGTTATCTTGATTAGCATGACGTAGATAACAGATTAATGATTTGGATAAAGGATTTGTTTACCGAACAGCTAGATTGTATCATGAGGATGGAACATTAGATTTTTGCGCTTCTATTTACAAGAAAGGACAATTGCTGTTTATGTTTATCCCGATTATCATGAAGTAGATAGACGAATAAGCTTTTTAACAATAATTTATCACAAAAATGTAGAGGAAGTCATGTGAATGGAACACATCAGATGTTTTCCGTAGCTTTCCTGAAAGTGGAAACGAGATCGCTAAGTGGTACCGGCTGAGGTACAAAAAGTCTGAAGTTATATAAAGTGTTGAGAAGATATTTGGACACAATAGCACGAGTAAATGTTAGGTTAACAAACCCTGGGCGGGCACCGTCACTTTAGGGGAGAGCATGGCGAAGGGGGAGCAAAGCAACAAGACAAGAGGGTAACATTTGTCATCCACATACGGAATGCTGTCTAATCAAATAGTGGGATAAGGCAAGGATTTGCTTAATAGAAAAATGTCATCAGAATCCTAATACATATTTATGATTCTTCGGAGCGAAGTAAAAAGTTTTGTGCTCTGGTTCCTGGTGTCGCAACAGAAGGGCGTTTGGCATTAATGGTATATGATTTGCAATGCAAGCAGGGCGCGCTACATTGTTGTGAAAGGGGAGTTATGGTTCGAGTCATATTTAAACAGTAACATTCGGGACCTACACTTGTTAAGTTCTACTTTAACTTATTACTTTAGCATGTATAAAGGGGTGTAATTCGTCAATAGACCCACACTATGTCGCACTTTGAGGCAGTAAAAGACATGAGAATGACTGCCAATGAAATATTCTAATGCCCTGTATGGAAAACAGCTGATGTTCAATAATATTGTATAATAAATACGCAGTATCTTTTGTTACTGAAAAGCCAATGTGCATATTAGGCGTTGACACTGATGCCCAAGCAGCCGTTGCGTGTCGCAGTTGTGGACGGTGAGCTTAAACGTTTGGCATGGTCCAAACTCCTCCTTGAGTTCAGCTCTTCACAAATCAGACAAAGAATGAAAAAATCATATGTATTCCATTCACATGAGTTTCTCTACCTGTTCCACAAACAAACTATTCTGACAAAAGATTGTTCTTTTATTATATCGTGCTAATCGAGATAAAACATTAATAGAATTAGTATTATTACTTCCTTGTAAGTAGAAGGGAAATAAAAGTGATACTCATTTTTTTTAAAAACTGATCGCTAAGTGTAAGAATCGAAATTCGGCTTTCTTTGCATGCCAAGGAGTAAAACAAAAGAGATGTGAAACGAAAGATGGCTACACGTTTGAGAAAAATATAAGTAGTAAAAAAAAAAATAGCTCTGAAACGGTTAACTGTACAAAAAATGTATAGACGAACTGCGGTTTTAAGAAATTTACATTTTTTGTGTAGTAAAATTGTTTCTATCTCTTACGGTTTACCAGTTATGCAGAATTAAGAGGTCTGCAGAGACTATTATCAGGGAATTCAAAGTTGTTGAAGCCTTTTTTGAGTAAATCAACAATTTGAAAGGTTTTCGACGTAAAGGGTTTGGTATTCAATACTTTTTCAGTTATGATGTTCAGACATACACAAATGTTTTTATGAATTCAGTGGGCTCTAATGAACTATGTAGTTACTTCAGTTTGAGAATCAGGCAAGTGCAGTTGATAGCTGAGTGTAGATGATCATCTATGCGCAATTGTTACTTAGCAATGGGGGTTCGCATTTTGTTACATTATTTTTATTTTCCACTAATTCTTTCGGTCAATCACGAGGCTACTACAATACTGTATATGCCCTTGTTATTTTATGCTTAGTGGCCCAACTGCCATTTATTTGATTTTTGACATATCTCTTGGGGTGTTAAAAGAGTTGCAGAACTCATTTTAAAACTGACCAGAGGACCTTCTATTTACCCCTAGGAATGAGCGCGACCCGCTCACCGTCTCCGCTGATACGGAAGACGGGGCAAGCGAAGATCAATCTCACCAGTTCTCTATTGGTGTGTTCTGATTTGAAGCAACCCGTTGAATTCTACATTACTTTAAGGATATCTGCACGCGTGGAATATGATTCACCTGGTATGATTCAAACAGAAAGTGTGACCAGAAACCTTGTAATTCTATTTAAAATAAACTTTTGACATGTGCGAGATTTCCATTAAAGTACCTAATTCTTATCAATGAAATGTCAAATATCGCAAAAATACGCTTGTCAAGTTTGGCACCCCACCATATGATAATGATGCAGAGCAAGAGTTGACGATCGAGCGAGTTGGCTCCATAATAAAGTGTGAGGTTCGCATTCAGGAGGTCCAGATTCTGACCTTGCGGTTGTTATTGTTTTGCCTAGGGTAGGCTAATGCTGACGTGGTTTATTTCTTAACACATTTCTTTTCTTATTTCCCGTTCATTCCGTTACCTTCTCGTGTTTCAGCTGTGCTTTTAGGTTTCGATGGTCCCTGATAGATGGCGCGTATGCTTACTCCAAGGAAAAAGAATTCCCCGTCGATCCCAGAGGGCTGCCTGGTTACAAAGGTGATATATCGCCCTCTATGAGTAGCTCCACTATGCCTCCAGTCTTTGAACCAGGAATTGTTAGGGATTTCCGCGCGTCTCTGTGGTCTTTCTGCCTGCGGCCTGATTCTCCTAAGGGAATTCACTAGAGTAAACCGACAGTCAAATCTTTTTAAAGCTATGTGGCGACATTGAAATTAGGATCTCTTTGCATGACCAGGAGTAAGACATAAGGAAAACGGATAACCACTTCTTATTTGAGAAAAGTATAAGAATTTAAAAACTAAAACCAACAACATGGAATATCTTGGAAACCGTTTAACTGCATTTTTGTTATGGAGGTATTCATTTCCGATATACTGCTTGTGATATGTTTAAATTTCAAATATTTATACTTTTCTCACGTGCACTGTCGTTATTCATACTTTTTTCATCCTCGTCAAGGAAAGAGAAAGGAACTACATACCATCACATAGCGACCAGATTTTAAAAGATTTGACTGTCGTTTTATGTAGTTTATAGTCTTCGCGGTTACTTAAGCCCATTCCCCGTAAAGAACGAGCATCAGGAAAGATGGCCTCCTTCAGTTTGTAATGGACCAGTTTACAGACAATAAGTCATGTTAAGTTGTCACGTCGACCTACACGATGAGCCCTCTCCACATCAAACTTGCGGAGTTTAAGTCCTGTATTTTGTACTATTACATGCTTCACTATTTGCTCCCTCTTCTCCCAACTTCTCCCGCTTCTTCCATTTATCACAATATTATTCTTACCAGATTGGTTCTCTAAATAGTCTACTTTCTCTTCAGAGCACGCACCCGAACTGATATATTCTCAAATGCACTTTCAGCGGTTTCAGATTGAACTTTTTAAATCCTAGACGCATTTCGTCCTACTACTGTTGAATGAGTTTGCGCACGCTCTCCATTCTCGAATCTCTCCCGGTAAGCTTCGAGCAAGAAACAAAACACGACCGCCAGCTTTCACAGTCGGAATACAACTCTTATTTCCTTATTCCCGTTGCACAGGAATATAAGAGCGTAATAAAACCATGTCTACTAATGTTGAAGAGCATACGGTGGATAGAGGAATAAGCTTTTATAAGAACAGTTTGCTGCAGCATAGAAGAGAAAGTTAGGTGAATGCAGCACACCAGATTTTTCTGTGAAGTGGTACAGAATTCACATTAGAAATGACAGCTACAGTACCGTGCCTATACTTATAAAATACTTATGAAATTAAAGAGCCTGTTTATGAGTTCATAAAAAATTAAAATGCCATTTTATGTCAATTTTTACTTTCTGTATATGTATTATGCATATGTAAGGAGAGAATTTATTGTATTCCACTCAAACATTTATGTCAAGATTTCACAAAAAATATGTGTTTTGAGGTCAACTGCATCAAAAAAAAAATAGAGAAAGGTCTCTGATACAACACGAAGAATTTCAAGAACATTCCCCCACCCCAAACTACTCTTTGGATGGAAATGTTTTTGAAAAAAATGACTTTCTCAAAAATTGCTCTAATGGTTTTTATTTAAATGCCGTTTGTTAAAATATTTACGTCACAAATAAAATTTATATATAACATTTTTTGGGAATAGCCTCTGAAGACTTCTTCATTCTGGATGAATTTTGCATAATTGTTAAACCGTAAGTGATAGGCCAAAACTTACTTCAGAAAAAATGTAGATCTCGTCTAAACACACAATTTATGTTCTTTACAGTTTTGTTGTGGAGGTAACCGTTTCCAATACATCTTGTTATTGGTTTCACTTTTAAAAATTTATACTTTTCTCAGGTAGCAAGTCGCCATTTTTCTGTTGTTTTATTTCTGGCCAAGCAAAGAAGTGAATTTCAATGACAATCGCATAGCAACAGATTTCGAAACATTTAATATTGCTATAACAGCACAATCCTTTTGTTCCCATCTATTTATAAGGAACTAATAATAAGATCATTCTGCTAATGTTTATCTCGATTATCAAGGTGTAGAAAGAAAGGGAATCTTTTGTAAGAAATTTGTTTGTATAGAGTAGTTAGAGAAAGTCATGTAAGTGTAAAACATCAGATTTATATATAAAATTATAAAATATGAATATATATTTTTAATATATGTTCAAAAATTTCCCGGAATATGTAAATAACATAGAAACAAATTACCATAAGGCAATATACACACTTTCTTCAAAATAGTTCTCTTCCGCAGTGACACACTTCTGCCACCTCGTGTGGAGAGACTGGAAGCAATCCTGGAAGCTATTTTCAAATACCTGTCGCAGTGCCCTTGTCGCATGTACATCAATTTTTTCAGGGTTCGAAAATTTTGACTGAAACGTTTATGCCAATCATACACCTGAGTCACCTAGACGGCCGGGGTTCGATCCCAAGCATGTGAGATTTGTGGTGGACAAAGCGGCGCTGGAGCGGGTTTTCTCCGGGTACTCCGGTTTCCTCCCCATCGCATTCCACCGGTGCTCCATCATCATTCATGTATCATCAGTGTCACCGCCTGCGGTGCCATAAGTAGTTAAAGCGGGTGTTAAACACTACAAAAAAAAAGCACCTGAGTTTTTTTAATAGCTGCTTCACCGTAAACTTCTTCCATTATTCTCAATGTCTCTGAGGAAGATTCGTTTAACAAATCACAAAACTTGCGCCGACATTCATTGTAAAATGTGATAAACGAACATGCATACACAACAAAAGCTAGTTGCAAGTGAAGACAACAATCGTTATTAGCATGAAAACTTCCCTTCAGTAGCGTGGCCTGTCCAATACGCTTTTAAGAGCATACAAATAGGCGAAATACATGTAGGGGTGAGCGAAGAGTCGTCTTACGATTAGTATTTCCAGGATTAGTTTTAATGTCTTTGAGTGTACAGTCTCAACTTAATAGTTAACTTTAATTTTCTCAAAAGGGAAGTTATCCATATTTTCTCATCCTGGTGAAGTAAAGAGAATGGAATCTCAATACCATCATATAGCGACCGGTTTTAGGAGGTTTAATTGTCGCTTATGTACAAGGGCATAAAATCATAATAAAACAATTTCTACTGATCTTGCTAAACATATGGGTAGAAGAATATTTTATATAAGAATACTTTGCTGCGGTATAGGTTTAGAAAGTTATGTGAGTGTTTAACATCAGAACTGATGGAGAATTCATAGTACTATTTATATATATACGCCGCCCAAAAATCGATACCGAGATTTCACCGGAAATACGTTTTACGGTACCTTGTATCCCAAAAAGGACATTTTTAGAGAGAGAAAAAAAAGTGGGTGAATGTGTGTGTGTCCGTGTGTGCAAATGTATGTCCGTGTGTCTGTGAACACGATAAGTCCAAAATGAAAAGTCATTAAAATGCCAAACTTGGTATTTAAGCTTAGTATCTTCCAAGGGTGCGACACAAAGATTTTGAGGATAATCCCTCACCCCAAACTACCCTTTTCATGGAAAATTATCGAAAATTTTGATTTTCTTAAAATAGGTCTAATGATTTTTGATCAAAATACAGTATACTGTATTAAAGGTACTTACATGACAAATAATCTGTATCTTTTGAATTTTCTGAGATTAGCCTCTGAAGAGCTCTTCATTCGTATGAATTTTGCTAAATGTTGCGTGACTAGTAAACAGAGAGAGAGAGAGAGAGAGAGAGAGAGAGAGAGAGAGATCTACTGCATAAAAATGCATATTTCGTTATGTTTTATATATATGTATATATCTCTTTTTTTGCCTGGAAAATCCCATTTTCTTCTTATTGGTTTCAGTTTTGTTAAACTTTTATCATAGGGAATGAATGGTCAACTCCTGGCAATGCATAAAAACAGATTTTGACCAGATAGCAACAAGTTTCTAAAAGATTTGACTATCGCTTTAGCCTAATGTATTCGCTTATTTTCCTTCTAATTACAAGGAAGCAAGTAAAAGACAATTTCTGCTAATGTTTATTTCGATTAGCACGAATCATGCATTTATTGTAGAGATATAGAGAAAGTCGGGTGAATAGAACACATAAGATTTTTGTTGTTTGATGTTTCCTTAATTCTGGCACACCTCAGTTTAATGACAAAGCAATGCCTAATGCCCATTAGTATGTATTTTGTGAAGCAGGACACTCAAG
The DNA here is from genome assembly GCA_030762935.1 of Hymenopus coronatus. Taxonomy (NCBI): domain Eukaryota; kingdom Metazoa; phylum Arthropoda; class Insecta; order Mantodea; family Hymenopodidae; genus Hymenopus; species Hymenopus coronatus. The sequence goes on along the minus strand of CM060896.1, from coordinate 32,421,631 downwards.
TTTTTCGTGTCAGGTTAAAGACATAACTAACACGCCTCCCCTTAGTGAGTGGCGCATCTAATGCAATCATTTCTCTCACATTACCTACAGTGCTCCCCTCTCAGTCCACTCCAGCGACCCGTAGCGCTCCTGACAAGTGCACCATTGTTGTGTCGCAGTTGATTATTGCCCCTGACAGCGGTCCCCTAACCTGATTGTAGCCTTGTTAATGGTTGTGGCGTCTGCCCCATTGTGTACCGGTGATGTCCGCACCTTCATGCTCGGCAGGATATGTGGCCGCTCTAAGGATACACCTAATGATAACAGGATTCTATGACAAGAGTCCAGCCCAGCAATCAAGCTTTATTTAATTATTCTGAAGCCCATAGCTTTCAACGTGCTTTCTACTACACGCCTGCAAACTTCATATTAAATCGTCATCAGTAAGCTATAAATTGGAATGGAAAACGATTGGCATTTTATATTTTACAACATTAATGCTAAAATTTCTTAGAAGCAGGGTATTTGCGTTTCAGGAGAAACAGATTGCATAAAAACAATGGCGTCTTTAGGGGAGTGCAGAGGATCCTTTATGTATCGAGAAATAATTAAGCTACTGCTTATTATTACTGTACCATAAGAAACATTGCAATTGTACTTTTAATATAAATATTTCATATCTTTTAGGTAAATGTGCGGTTAAAACTCACATAAAATTCGGTAATTTGCTTCACAATCCCAAGCAGAAACTGAAATGACGCTCCTGAATAAGAACAAACTTCTTACACGTATTTCTTATATTCTAGGTCGTAAATTTTAAGCATCTTGGGCAATATTCACAATATTCGAACAGTCGATTTTTTTCTTTCTCTAAGAAGTACATGGTACGTAGGTAGAGAAGGTGCACTCCACCAAAAATTCGATACAGATACGGAAGTATACGTTTTAGGGTCCCCTTTTTTAGAAAAAGATCCTGTGTGTCAGTGTGTCCGTGTGTCTACGAATACGATAATTCAAAAACGAAAAGTCGCTATAATACTAAATTTCTATTTAGGTTTAATATCTTTCCAAGGATGCAACACACCCCAAACTACCCGTTACATGGTATATTTTTCGTAAATTTTGATTTTCTCAAAAATAACTGTTATGATTTTGATTAAAATGCCCTATATTAAAGATATTTACATGACAAATAACATTTATATTTTAAATTTTCCGGGAACAGCCTTCGAAGACCTTCATTCTGGATTAACTTTGCATATCTAACAACCTAAGATAGACAGAAGCTTACTGCACAAAAATGTAGATCTCGTTAAAACACACACTTTATAGCTTATATTTCATATTGAATATGGAATACAAATCATTATTGATATTTAAGTTCCTTCTTTCATTCAGTAAAGCAGAGCAGTCGAGGATAAGTTGAGATATGTCTTTTCGGGCCGAACATTTTGGGCATAAATCTTTGGTTGTTTTATTCTTCAGATAATCATAAGACTGTTTTTGAGAGCATCAAAATAACAAAAATTGTTTCTCATAGAGTTGTTTAGGGAGGGGAGAATTTATGGAAAAACCATCGTGCTTACGCCTTTGAAGATGCTGAACTTAAATGTCAAGTATGCTTTATTTAGATTCAGGTGTCCTCAAAATATGTGTTTTCGGTTATACCCCGGTATTGAATTTTGGGTGAAATGCAGTACCTTTACTGCTTACCGAGCCAGGCGTTTGTCTGGAACATTTCTCCGCAGTTAACCTCTCTGATTCCTGGTAAATGCTGAGGAGGATTCTTCATTCCGCTGAACTTCCTGTCCCTTCATTTCATCCCAACCGGTGCCTTTCAGTAAGTGTGGACGAGGATTGTGGCAGAGGCGCAATTTCGTGAAGGTGACTGACTACGTTCTGGAAATATAGCTCTCTGCGCGGGATGGCGCTGATGGTTTGCTGCATACTCAGGTGCTCTATCTGGGGCTGAACCACAGGCTCCCGCTGCTTCCCGCGTCGAGATGAACTGCTTGTGAACTGTTAAGGAGCCTCCACGACGGTCTTCTCCCTGTCCGGATGTCGGCTGTCCTTTGAAATTGCATTCATCTCATCCTCTCCTCCAGGAGTCCGACGTACAATAAGCCCACCGCTGCAATGTGGAATACCCCCTTCGTAACTTTCACACAAAAACACGTCTTCACTATTTATTATGTATATTGCACACCCAACGATATTAAAATACACTTAAAAATATGTATTCACTTATAGTATTTTTCGCTATCTCCACCCATGTTTTCCACCTATTTTGGGCTTTGGTTGTCGCTTGAGCCATCTCCTGATTCATGTGAGGGCTGTCATATAACCTTGTTATGCTCTTAAACCGATTGGACAAGCCACGATACCGAATGGCTAAGAAAGGGTTGGACATGAAATGTAACTTGCGACAAATGAAGTTCTGAACTGATAATTGGTGATCGGTAAACTCTCTGATTGGATTTAAGCCACCTCTCTCACCGAGTGATATAAACTTAGGTTTATTTTTCTCTGTGCTACATACCGAAGTTCTAATGCCAATATAATTGGCGCACATATTGGACAAAACAAATACACTGCTTATACATGTCAACCTGTTCTAAGGGAGCGTCAAGCGGGATTGAAGGATGAAAGGGTGGATTGATCAATCAGGTTTGCCTTTTCTTATTCGCCTGGTATGTTGTGCCAGAATGACATCAATGAAGATCGTTGTAAGACCCGAGCCCCTTCAAACGTTCGCATTTTCAGCAAAGGCACAGCGCCAGGTCTATGAGTGGGCATACACATAGAGAAAGGAATAAGTGTTTTTTAACACTTAGCATAGATAATCCAACATTTTTAATGCGAATAAAAATAGCCTCTTTAGGTTTTAAAGTGTCAATCACAGCGCACATTAAGTTGTTGAAAACCTAAACTTACGAGAAACGACAAAAACTACATTTGTGAACATACACATTTTCATATTACTATGTGTTCCTTTCTTCCACAGCTTTCACTCGTCTTCTGCTAATTTTGCGAGTAACAGCTATGCTGTAGTGCTAAATGAAGCAGTTTTTGTATAAAACCTAAAATGTGTAACTATTTTAAGATTTTACCAAATCAATGACATGAAATGAATTTCTAAGCGGATATCAATATTCATGCTAAGCTAAATATTTTAATTTCCCACAAAATACGATCAACAGGTCAGATGTATACAGATGTTAGGTTATAGTTACAAAGAGTTTGATATATGGTATTTTCATAAGTATTCACTTCCGTGAGATAGTTGTTTTTTCTCTTCGTCTAACAGTTCTTCCACTAACCAACCACATAATTCACAATCCGATATTTTTAATGGTTTTTAACTACCCCGCGAACTCCTGTCAGTATAAACTATCCGTTTTGTTTCCAGTTTTCAGACCTCAATACGTGACCTGCTAGTAGTGGGAGGTCATTGGCCTTGCAGAGAGCATTCGAGCCCAGTTCCGATACAATATTCGTTCCCGCGAGGCCAGCGAAGTTAAGGTTACGCCTTTGGCCGCGTCTTCTTGGTGAAAATAATCCTAAATAAACCTACTTGGAGGTAGTCAATCTGAAAATAAACTACTCTTAATAAGAAAAATTATGTCCTCAAATGCAGCAAATATTTTTGTAATGTTGCTTATTACACTGTCCTCAATTACCAATACAAATATCTGCACTTACACGCTAATAGTTCTTATAAATACTCCTTTTCCTACCTGGAAGAGTTTTTGACAAAATAATCCTAAGTTAGGTAGTTAGCAACCTGAAAGTACGCTTCTCTTAATAAGAAAAACTATGTCCTCAAATGCAGTAAACATTGATGCAATGCTGTTTATTACACTGTCCTCAATTAACAATACAAATATCTGCATTTATATACTAATAGCTTGTATAAACACTTCTTCTATCACAAGCAGTTTTTGAGAAAAGTGTTTTTATGGAACTTCTAAATTACATTTAGCAATTAGCAACAAGAATTCCATAAATGTTACTGGAATTTTCAATATTAAAAGCAACGTTTGTGAAAATATGTGTTATGGATTGAGGGGTTAATCTTCAAAATGGAATCTGTATGGGTATAAATAGAGCTGGGTCCGGGATCACGAAATTGCTGGACGGTGTTCGGTGCACACAAGAGTATAACTATGTCGTGTTGGAGCAGTCGTGGTCTCTACAGCCCGTTTCGAAACCTATTGCACTATCTAGCAGTGCTCACTGCCTAGTTCAGCTCCTGCAAGTAGATAAACCAGTGAACACCGAAAGAGAGCGCAGATTGAAAAACGTCGAAATTACGAAAGGGTAGGCGTTCGACACTGAGCAAACTTGTGGATGGTTCAAATATATTTTGAGTGACAGGAGGAGAGCGTTTTCTTTCGATACAGTAAAGAGGTATCTTGTAATTCACTGCAATATATTCTGAGTGAGTTGTGTTGATTTATGTTCATTGTCTTTTCAAAGCTCTGCACTTTACTATCCTGTTGGTTTTGTATAAAGCTTTATATTGTTATTTGTAAAAGGCGCTATAAACCTCTCTCCACTACCCTCTCTTTATACCGCTGACAGCTCTGCGAGTTCGTAACAGCGTGCGCTTCGGAACCCAAAACCGAGCTCTACTTATAAAACAACCATAGATTCATAAATTCCCCAAAATCGGTTTATTTTCTCTTTAATGTATACAAAAGTAAAAAATATTTTGTTCTTAGGTGTTTGGTAACGTCCATGATGACACTTCATTTCAATTTTTATACAAATAGTGATTGTTGTCTTTGCTTGTTATATGCATGTTTATTTATCGAATTTCATAATGTCATAATGGAGTACATTTGAACATAAAGTTTTGTGTATTGTTAACAAATCTCCCTCAGAAACATTGAAAATGATGGAAGAAACAGCAACGAAGAAAACTCAGGTATATGAATGACATAAGCGTTTCAGCCAAGATTTTCGAATGCTGAAAAAATTACTGTGCATGCGACAAGAACACTAGGACAGGTATTTGAAAATGGCTTCCAGTCTTTTTATAGTTTTTTCTAAACATGATAGCCCTCAATGCCAGTAACCATTAGCAAACAAAAGACAGCTCTGTACTAGGGAGGAGAGACAACGTAGTAACATTTGTTTCCTGGAGGGACTGTTTGCAAGCCGAGAATCGCGCCTCAGTAAAAGAATCAGTGAGTTTAAGACTTGGTAACAGCGAGGGTTGGTTTGCACCCGTACACACCCTAACCACAGAAAAACCGCAGATCCTAACATGTCTTTGGGGCGGGGTCGACATGTGAAAAATATTGTACATATGGTGGCAGAAGTGTGTCACTGCGGAAGGTAACTAGTTTGAATAACAAGTTATGTATATTGCCTTATGGTAGTTTGTTTCTCTTTTATTTACAAATTCCTGAAATTTTTCGAATTTAGTATGTAATTCTAATATAATAAATAACTAATGTTTTGAAATGTTCTTTAAATCGAATTTTGGGCAATTTTGATTATGTTGTTAGAATATGCCTTTGTTCTTTTTTACTCAATACACCCCTAATAAACCGATCCAATAAAATAATCATACATTAATGTGCAGGATTTACTCAACCACATCTCTGCTCTCAGTTCCAGAGTTGGAAAAATGTTGCTTTGGCTACTAAGTAGAAAACATTGGCAGTCCTTGTTTCAGTATAACATCTACACTATTACCTATGTACCAACACACGATTCCACTCTTAGTCAATAATACTTTGTTTTATTATATCCCGTTAATGAGTTTGAGGTACCCATATGCCGGCTAGTGTCTTTAAAGGCTTAGGTATCTGATCAAGATTTCAGCTACCATTAGGAAAATACAACATCTGGATTACCGAAGCCCATTTAAAGTCCTGGAGTAAAAAACTAACACCATAAACGTTTATTTTTCTCCCCCGATTAAAAACTTAAGTACCTGAATAATTCCCTAAATAGCCTTTCTTTTCCAACGTTGCACCTGCAGAGAAGGGACAATGGTCATTAGCGGTTCAAAGCATTTGTAATGAAAAAGGTAAGGCCTTGGAATATAAAGTTTCTTTTATGCCTTGCGATTTCGGTTTTCTGTCCATAGACTTATTTATGTTGCGGCAATTGGTGCCTTTTCAAACTCCACTACGCGAGATGGGGCAAATGGGGCAGACGCTTCCTAAGATATTGTAGTGCATTTCCATGTTCAAAACTGGCGCCTGTGCGAATTGCGACACTAAAATTGTTGGAAATTCTCTTGCCATAAGGAAAATATATGATGGTTATCTCTAAACGCATACAAATCCAATCTAAAAACCTTTGTGGTAAGCAGGTTTATTCAAAAATACTACTTTATGTATTTAGGTTTGGATGACTATTTCATACATCGAAGCTTAATATATATATATATATATACATGAATCGCTGAAATGTATGCACGCGTATCACTTCCGAACAATTGCATCAAATTGAACAATTCTTTTTTTGTTGTGTTCGCTACTGTCACGAAAAGGTTTGTGGAAAAGAAAATGATTAAAAATAGTACGAGAAAGTATTTAAAATCGCATAAAACGAATAAAAAGAGTGCCAAGCGAATGCATTTCGTTTAATAGCCACCAGATGGCAGTGGTATCACGGTAATTTGTTGCTAAATGGTCGTAGTACTGTTATATTTTTCCCTCCCCATTCAATGTTAAGGTAACGCACCAGTTTATCGACACAATGACGCAACGCAGCAGTGAAATTCAAATACATTTTCATATATTAACTGTCCTTTCCTTACTCCTATTGTTTAAAATAAAGCAGCAAAGAAACTTTCATGGCGACTAACAGCTAGAGTAAGTACTTATTTATTTGCCACTAGATGGGCATAGTGGTATTTTCCCTCCCCACCCAATGTTAAGGTAACGAAACAATTTATCGAGATGACATAATGCAGCAGTGAAATTCAAATACATTTTTAAGTATTAACTGTCCTTTCTGTACTCCTATCGTTTAAAATAAAGAGGCTTTCCTGGCGACGAACACGATAAATATGTACTTATTATTTGCCACCAGATGGCCGTAGTTCCTCCTGCTCTATTTTTCTTCCTCAATGCTAAGGGAATGCACCCGGTTATGGAGACCATGATCAAATATATTTCTTATGTATTAACTATAGTTCCCTTGGTCACATCGTTTAAATAAAGACATAAGTATATTTTTGTTGTAATTCTTTAAAATGAACAGGTTATAAACTATGCACAGAACCCTTCTTGGAATCTGAAAATGGCGGAGAAATGACGGGACCCGTTTTAGGTTCAATGTCCTATTGCAGATGTTGGTTATTTGACGTTATGTGGTATATGAGCTAGCTAAAGAACATGAAGATACACGCGTCACCATCACATTGCAATTGCGGTGTTCTTAAGACATTTGATCAAGTAATATTTTGGGTTAAATGGAGAAATTACACAAATCTGTCTGATAAAAGCTTATCAATTGCCCTACCAGATCTACTTGCTCTTAGTTATTTCATTGTTAGCCTTAAAAATGGCTGTTCTGACATAGGTGGAGTTGGAGGTGGAAAATATTAGGAGTAAAGGAAAGAAAGAGATTCGGAAGAAGCATGAATGTTATTGTAACTGTCTCCTTAATGTAATTCATTACCTATGCCAGCGTTTACCCACCACATTATGAAAGGGCTGCCATTACTGTTATGCCAATGACATCCTTGCCTTACCCACGCAGTTAACCGTATGTCATCTTTTCCACAATACCTTATGGGCGCGCTGAGTTCGTCCTTTTCGCAATACCAACTATATATGCTACATTGCACAGATTATAGCGCTTCATTGCACTTTTCAGATGCTTTAAAGGCATTATTATACATTTGGAATGGTAAATTTCTGTTGACACTTCTACTGGCCTCATTTCGTTTCCATCAAATTTTTGTCACTTCACAACGTCAAAGGAAGAATTAATATCGAAAGTGTTTCCAAATATTTGTGCAAATTACAAAAACTATGCTTGGTTGAGCGAACGAGCCATTTTAGCAGCCACTAATAAGAATGTAGATTATTTGAATATAAAAATTCAGGTTAAAATTGATGGACAAATGCATTCATTTAAGTCGATCGATTCCATTACCAATCCAAATGAAGCCGTCAGCTATCTTACTGAATTCCTAAATTCATTGGATTTACCAGGAATACCGCCACACAATTTACAGCTCAAGGTTGACTCGGTGATAATTATGCTACGCAATCTCAATCAGCCAAAATTATGAAGCGGAACAAAACTCACTGTTAAAAAAAAAGTATGTAAATTTTATTTAAGCTACTATAACATATGAAAGCTCAAAAGCGAGGATATACTTATTCCAAGAATACCACTAATGTCAACCGACTTTCCTTTTGAATTTAAGCGTGTTGCTTCCGGCGCGCCTTGCGTTCGCAATGACAATAAATCCCAAGGTCAATCGTTAGAAGTGTGTGGAATATACCTTCAATTGTCGTATTTTTCGCATGGATAGTTGTACTTTAAGTGCTCGAGAGTCGGCAAAACATCGCCGCTATTTGTTTTCTCTCCGGAAGCGAAATTGTACATTACAAGGCATTACCATAAAGTGTTGTCAAATTATGTAATTGTAATTTTACTCCATTGCAGATTCGTACTGTAAACGGAAGATTTTGACTGAGTTCTTTTAATTGGTTTCACCACCTGTGCGAAGCCGGGGCGGGCAGCTAGGTTATCATAATATACGGTTTACTACCATTCTTTTGTTTTGTTCTCTTAATCACTAGTAGGTACATATTTTGGCTAATCAGTGTCACCAGGGCATTTGTTTATAGAATTTAACATTTTTTTCTGGTCAAATCTTTGCGATATAGTGTTTAAATTCATATTTTATTTATGAGATGGTCCAGAAAATATAATTCGACAGTCTGACCTTCCCAGATACATTCTCTCGCTGCCCTCGAGAATATATCGGTTAGGTCAGACTCTTATAATATTATTTGTGATAATTTAATCTACTGGTAAGTTAGCAGTTTTTCTTAGGCATTATAAATATTGTAACAAATATCTCTTTATTACTTAAAATTATTACAGTTAGTCTTTATTTCGATGCTTTCACAACAGTTCTACAATTTTCATTTCGTCACTTTAGGGCGTAGACAGTTGAATGATCTCTCTCGCAACTAGGCGCACAGAACTTCAAAAACTTGACTGCGGGCTGGTTCTCTCCTTTTATAGCTCTAGATGACGTGGTCAGAAACTTCCAGAAGCCGAGTCATTCTAGCACATATCCATTGCACCCAGGTGTAACATTCCAAGGATTTGAGTTACTGCAGCGTGCGTGCGTGCGTGTCTGGTAGGCTCGTGGTGAGCCTGGGTGTTGTTGCTGTGTAACCTACCCTGGTAAGGGTTTAACCACAGGAATGAGGTGATGGTTAAGGTTTTGTTTGAGGTTTCGAGTGTTGGTGTTAAGGAGGTAGCGCTGGTAGGCTCCTCGAGCCGCTCTTCCATCTTGAATTTATGGCCCCTATGACAGTGAGTGCGGCTACATAAAGGAGGCTGACCGCAACAATCACTATAAGCGCTCCAAAGCAAGCCGCTAACGCACGAGCGGCAATTAAGGCACATTGACGGTATATCTTCTGACATACAAAAAATCAAGTCTAAAACCCTATGCTGTAAAGAGAGGTTTTTGAAAAGACTAATTGAATGTGCCAAACTTTGTCTTACTATTAGTTTTGGATGATAACATACTTGTAAATTGCGGTTTTTACTTACGTATTATAAATATGTAGGTAACTTAACCTAAACAAATAAAATGCAATCTCGTAATTAAAATAAAAGTCCAAAAGTCGTAATTTAAAACACTATCCCTCTAGAAAATAGAGCAAGATCGCTTCGCGTTAACCTGTGAGGCACTCATTAGGAGGTCCCAAGTTCAACTCGTGTCGACGCCCACCTTAGTTTTTTTCATGGTTTCCCTGGTGGGAATCGAATGCTGATGCAGGCACTTTTTCTCTTCTACCATGATTTCCTTTCCATAATTTCCTTTTCATTTCGTTTCCTTCTTGTGTTGAAATGTGTTTCCTAGTTACGTGGCTGGTGGTGGTGCCGGAAAGATGGCGCGGATGATTGCTTCGAGGAAAGAGTATTCATTTATTATTATTATTATTATTATTATTATTATTATTATTATTATTATTATTATTATTGAAAGTGGAGGTGGTGGTGGCCGCTGCGGCGGCGGCGGTGGTGGAAGTGGAGGTAGTGGTGGTACATTCACTCTCACTAACACATATCACATCCAATGATGCGGTTTTTAACTGAATATTAATATTACTTGAAGTTGAAGCTTGAGATTCGAGCTGAAATACATCACTGGCATTACTTTCCGTAACTTTAAGCTTTCTCGTCACAAATCAATCCATGCTGACCAACAATAGAACATTTACTGTTACAAAAATCTGATGTGTTACAATCACGACTTTCTCTACATCTCTGTAACAACTTATTGTTAAAAAACTTATTCTTCTATCTACCTCATGCTAATCGAGATACAAATTAGCAGTAATGTCCTTTTTACTTATTACCTTGTAAGTAGAAGGGAAAAAATCTAATGTGTTCCATTCACATGATGTCCTCTAGCTGTTCGGCAAACAAATCTTTTATTCAAAAATTAATCTGTTATCTGTATTATGCTAGTCAAGTTAACCATAATTACACTTATCACTAGCTCCTTGTAAGTAAAAGGGAAATAAGAAAATGCACAAGCTAAAGCAATAGTCTCGTCCTTTAAAAGCCGGTCGCTATGGGAAACAATTGAAATTCCAATGTTTGCTATCCAGAAGTAAACAAAGAGAAACGAGAAGAAAGATGTCTTCCGGTATAGTAAGTGTATGTATACTACCGCTCAAAAGATTTTGAACAGCCTGTTTTGCTATAATTAACAAGTGTATAAAGCCAAACAAAGCCAATGTCATATTATAAATGGTAGAAATCCATGGAGACATAATTGAAATTTACTATGCTACCTTTTGTTTGTCAATTATGTGCATTTTGAAAATGCAGCATTTGTATAGGAACAATTATCCAAATGTTGTTTTGGATGTCATAGTATGTCTTAGATTCCCTAGATGTCGTTCACAGACATCTTACCTATCTTACCTATGAGAATTGTTTATTGTTCAGCTTTCTTGGTATTAGCGATGGGATAGTTTTGCTGATTCACAGCTCCCACTCGTATTAAGTGTAGTCTGCATTGAAAGTGTTCCGTGCTCTCCTGTAGTTTCAAAGAGAACATTAATAGTGCTTATAATAAAAAAGTAAAAAATACTTCTCTGAGAGGGAAGGACTTCTTCTTTACCGAGCCAGGGAAATTATTTAATGAGAGAGGGAAATCCCGCCATTCGAACCCTGTACACGAGGGTGGTGGCGATGCGGTAGCTTGGGCAACTCGCATTTAGGACGTCGTAGATATCATTTCGTTGTCATCTGTTTCAGGGCTAAAGGGTCAGGCGACGGAGTTTTGCAGGTTGCAGCTAGATGCTTTAGAGATATCTTACTGGTGTCGTCGCAGGTCCATTCTATCGGGACCTGCTTCAGGATGTTTTGGGCTAAGACCCCTTTGGAGACCCCGGAGACTCGAGACTTGTAGGTGTGGCCCGGCGGCATCGGAAGGTTCGATCTGGAACAATTAGGGACCCTGTCAATGCTTGCATCCTTCGTTATCCGGATCCTTCAGGTTCTTCCCCTTATCCCTCCCTACCCGTGGGGTCACACAAGTCGTTAAGAGTCCCGGAAAATTCAAGATATGCCTTTTTTATCATATCAATATCTTTAATATATGCGGTTACAATCAAATTGTAAGAGAAATTAGAAAAAACCTCCACGTAAAAGCTGAGAATGAGATGTTTTGAGAATACTCCGTGACGTATCTTTGTAGGATCTGAAAACTTAAATATCTGGTCCATTGGTATTTGACAAACTTTCCTTTTTACTTTCTCTGCACATACTATGTACAGTATGTGTAGAGAAAGTGGAGTACAAGGTATTGTACTCCACCGAAAATTCGATACTGAAATTTCACCGGAAATACATGTTTTGGGACCCCTTGAAACCAAAAAAGATATTTACGAAAATGTCAGTGTGTGCGTGTTCGGGTGTCTGTGTACAGTATAACTCAAAAAGGAAAAGTCGGTTAATACCAAAGGAATTTGATATTTTGGTTCAATTTCTTACAAAGATGTAATATTTTCTAATGCTTTTGATTAAAATACCACATGTTTATGATATGTTTATTGGAAACGAAATGCATACCTTAAATTTTCTGGGAATATCTTCTGAAGGCCTCTTCATTTTGGATGACTTGTGTATAACTGGTAATCCGTAAGAGATAGACAAAAACTTGGTATAAAAAACCTGTGAACCTCGTTAAAACAATTTGTCATATCCATACATTTTTGTAGAGTTAATAATTTCCAAAATATTCCTTATTATTGGTTTCAATCTTAAACCTCCTAAAATTTATTCATACGGAAATTTATCAAATACTCACCATGCAAGAAACGAATTTCAATATCATAACAACCACCTTTTAAAAGATTTTACTATCACTTTAGCCTAGCGTATTCCCTAATTTCCCTTATGGTTACAAGGAAGCAAGTAATAAGACCCATTCTGGTAATTTTTATCTCAATTAGCAGGAAGTAGATATAAAAATAAGCTTTTTTTTTAAGAATCATTTATTACAGAGATGTAGAGAAAGTCATGTGAATGGAACACATCAGATTTTTTTATTTCTGTTTTAGCCCCTACCACAATGTAAATTTTCTCCATAATGGGGGCAAGCAGTAACCGCAATTAGTTCTAAAAATTAATGTTTCTAGACTCGTGTGTGTCAGCTTTCTAGGTAAAAGTAAGTTTTGAAATTATGCACTAAGGTAAGGGATGTTAAGGTTTGACAAAAATATAGACGTTGTTATTCTCAAATACGTCCATGGTAGATTCTCTTGTATGCACTTGCTTCCAGGTTCCGTGTCGTGGTACAGAGGAATCTGGTTACGCGGAGAGAGCAGGCGAAATTGCGCGTACCTAAGGAAAATTTAGTATCGTCCACAGCCTTTTTCTCCCTGTTCACATTTTTATTTTCCGTGTTAGGAGAAAGACCCTTTTTAGCCCGGGATGGAGAGGTGTATGTGTGCAAGAGTAGGAATTGGACGTAGTGGTAGCTTTAAAGGGATTGCCTTGTAGTACACACCCAGGGAAAAGAAGCGCAGGGGATGGGGAAATGAAAGGTGGTGGAGGGAAGATTCAGATTGGAGAGTGAAGTTTGGAACGGTAGACGACGTAGCAGAGATGGCTCTTTCCCTCTCGCCAGATATATAGGGAAGGAGCAATTTGCGAAATTTCATTAGCATATCTATTACCGCCTAACGCCCCTTCCCTTCACGAAAAGCAAGAGAGGGAAGAAGAAGCGGTGTTTTACTGGCGGGAGGAGTAAGGGGCATACACATTGAGCGCGACCCCTTTCCGGCTTGATTAAATGGTAGCTCTGGGACCCCATTGGGGATAATTAATTTTCGATTGCCCTCCAATCTTGGCACATGCACCGCAAATAAAGCGATGTAAGAGAAGCAACGAGGGAGGGGAAAAGAGGAGAAAGGAAAGGGACAAGATAGCATGGCTAGATGGAAGGTAAAGGATGAGTATATGGAGAGATCCGACAGGGGTATCCATTCGCTTTGTCCATTCGCAACAATTCTCATCTCGGGTATATCCAAGGAGGAGGGGAGTCCCCAGCTAAGGGAGTCCCAGTAGGCCTATTGTGTTTTATATAACCCTTGGGAGGAAGAGGTGAAGGGCAACCAGATCCGCGCGGCGAGTGGACTAGCAAGATCAGGGCCCCTAACGATTCCAGACGGAGACCAATCCTGACGCCGGCGGGATAGCACTTGGATAGCACTGAAATACGTCCCGGAAAACCCAGTTTGTACCGGTTTCAGATTTGGAAAAGTGTCCCAGCCAGAATTCTTCTTCTTCTTCTTACCGTCATAGATTAGGACATTACTGTGCCATTCCTTGGCTAATATTGTCTCTCCATAGTGTTCTTGATCGACAAAGGTGACGCTTTCCAACAGGGTAGTAAGATAAAACTTCCCTTGCCAATCTTCCATTTGGTGGCGCTATCTTATTATTATTATTATTATTATTGTTGTTGTTGTTGTTGTTATTATTATTATTATTTTCCTCTACCATACCTTTGGCTTTTAATTTATCTCGTATTTCACTGTTTTTAATTTCGTCTAGTAAGGTAACATTTTCCACAATTTGGTTCTGTGTACTCTGTCGTAGGCTCTGACATAGTTTAAGAAAAGGAGGTATAACTGTTTTACGTAAATATGACACGTACACATGATCTCCCATTACGGAATTCACACTGTTTCTCCTGGAAAAAGGTTTTCCTCTATTGGTGGTAATTTGGTCTTCATTATGCTTGCATATATTTTATATGTACTAATCTCCGACTTAGTACAGCATATCTAATTCTGGGACACGACAGTCCCTAAAACTCAAATTCCGGTGTCAATTACGGTCGACCGAGGTGGGCGATTATCCAATCGATACAAGGAAATTTGGCTCTCTAAACAAGAATCAGCTCCTCACATTCCTTGCGGTGCTGAGTGGTCACTCGGGATATAAATTAGGCGCATACCATAGCAGGGTACTAGAACACCAAGCTGCATCCCGAATTACAGGATATACGTATATATTTTGCGATGTTATGTTATTTCCATGGTTTACGAAGTGTACTTGAAATGTCCTCGCCATATTAAAATGCGATTGTTACCAACTATCTGATTGGAAACTTGACTACAATAGCTTCGGTTTAAATTTATCTTTTAGTGTTGGAAAGCTGTCGAATGAGTTATTCGTGCACTCTTAGTTGTAGATTGTCAACTGCACGCCGATCGTAAATTAACTACAAAAGCATTCGCCTAATGATTTGGGGAACCCCCCACCCCCCCCCCCCCAAAAAAAAAAGCCAAAGTCGTAGTGGTTGGACAAAAGAGAGTCGAAACCAGGATTTACTCAATGGTGGCCTCAGACATTATCCGGATCCGTCTCGCTCGGTTTGGGTGTATCCTATTATTCAGTGTTGTACTTTACGCAAATTAAAACTATATTAGGTAAGCGCATATTTATGGCAACTATTTTTACTTTCTCTAGGTAGGTAGAAAACGTATTGTATTCCACCCAAAAATACAATACTGAGATTTCATCGGAAGAAATGTATTTTATATCCCCTAAATCAAAAACATCCAGAAAAAGGTCCGCGCGAGTGTGTGTGTGTGTATATATATGTGTGTGTATATGTGTGTGTATGTGAGTGTGTGTATGTGAGTGTGTGTGTATGTGAGTGTGTGTCAGCATATTTTAAAACAAACAGACGGTCACACACCAAACTTGGTATTTAAGTTTAGTATCTTCCAAGGACGTAACACGAAGATTATCCGGAAAATCCCTCCATTCCAAACTGTTTCACATGGAAGATTTTTTGAGACGTTTGATCGTATATTAAAGATATTTACATGGCAAATAAAATTTTGAATTTGCTGGGAATAACCTCTGAAGACCTCTTCATTTCGGACGAACTTTGAATAACTGGTAAACCGAAAGATAGATAGGTATATACAAAAACTTGCCACACAAAATAACTTAAAACACACAATTTATGTCTTATAAATTTATTTATTTATATTTGTAGAGTTAATCGTTTCCTAGATATTCATTGTTATTAGTTTCAATCTTAAACGTTTAACCATTTAAATTGTTTTCAAACGGTAAGTCATCTTATGTTTCATATATCTTTTGTTTTACTTAGAGATACCGAATTTCAATTGTTCACATAGCGACTAGCTTTAAAAATATTTGACTATCGCGTTAGCCTGGCATATCCTCTCATTCCCCTTCTACTTAGAAGGAAGTAAGAAATAACATACCTACTTTCTGTTAATGTTTATCTCTATTAGCAGTATACGGATAAAAGAGTAATTATTATAAGAATAGTTATTTATGGTAGAGAAGGTCATATGAAGGGCATAGATAAGATTTTTTTAAGAGATACAGTGCATGCATAAGCTGCGAAATATTTACATGACATATGAACAGTATATTAAAAAAAAGTTTTTCACATAATATTTATGAAGGTAGTTGACGGGACATATCATGTTTCACACTCATTACAGCACAGCCTACTAGTTTCAAACCGCCTACCATGTAATTGTTCTTATTTTTGCTTATGATATGAGGTCTCGACGTCACATGGAGACGGATCAGAATGGTGGTGCTCTAATTCGTATCATCCTCAGCGATACAATAGCTGCCCAACTGTCTACACAGCTCGGGACTGTCCGGTATGGCAAGGTATTATACTATCCATTCTTTCACGAAGAATGGTTGTTTTTGTGTCACAATATAAAATAGTTTTCATGACTTATACCCCAACCCTTTATTTTTAATACTTTTTCTATAAACATAGAATTGGAGCAAATGCTAGAAGTATAGTATTAATTGAGTAAATTTGGCTGCACAAAGGTTTAAATACGTTTTGAAAAGATATAAAATTCAGATAAAATAAAATTCCTCAAAATAAGTAGCATAAATCCTCAGATTTACGATTTTAATTGAAAACCTTCAACGGCGTTTTAACAAAGTTTTTTTTTTTTTTTTTCTTCTAAAGGCTCTTATTCAAGTTTACAGAGGAAGAAACTATACCTACAGTTTGCTTAAAAGTCTCACAGAACATAAATTAAACCACGGATTTGAATTACCAGAAAATATCGTATGTGGACACCGAGAATTACAACATCTCTTAGTAGATTTACTGTTTTGAAATTTATGGTTATTTTAACGGAGTCCCTCGGAGAAAATAGAAACCGTTTTAAAACCCATGACGCTATATGGAAATTTGGCTATAAATAACAAGTAAATGAAACGCGTTTAAAATATTTGAGTGATGATAGTCTTTGAATTCTATACCTGGTCATACTTATGAAAACTCTCTTTTAACAGCTTAAATCTTCTTTGTAGCAAACCCGATATAGCCATTTTTAAATTTAGTAAAGGGATATGGGAAATACTTCGCTAAACAAAGGGCGTGGAGTTGTGCGTTTTCTAATAAACGCAATGTTCTTGGCCGATATTAGTATGGGAAGTTACATTGACCTGTAAGTAAACATCATTTTTCTGAACTTTTAAAATAGCGAACACACACGCCCAGAATAGCAATCTGCATAACTACGAACTCGATCCCATAATTATGTTATGATGGCACACTTGATCCGTTATATCACAGACTTTCTCTACTCACCATTGTTTATTTCTGTATAACTTCCATACGTCATTCTTATGATAGTTAAACTACTTTCACTACTTCGTTCAAAGACGTAGGTAGAGAAGGTATTGTATATCACTCAAAAATTCTACACGGAGATTTTATTGGAAATGCATTTGAATACCAAGTTTGGTATTTAAGCAGTTTTTCGTTTTTGAGTTATGCTATCCACAGACAGGGTTTTTTTTTTTTTTTGACTCAGGGAGTTTTAAAACATATTTTCGGTGCAATTTTGAAATGTAAATTTTGTCTGGAATACAATACCTTTCTAATTACTATAGGTATATTTAGCACGTGAAGAGAAAATAAAGATGCATCACATGACTCATTTTTATTAGAACAATGAATTCAATCAATGAAAATTATTATTTAAATAACCACACAACCATTTTGATACATCGCGGAAATATCAATATTATATAATAACTCATATAAATTTCAATAGGATATTTTACATATTGAGTATTTTCCATATTTCACAAATAGATTATCTTAATTCTATTGATTCTTATTTGAAGTGGCTAAAGATTAGAGCTTACTAACGCTGCTTCATATTTCTGCAAGTGAGAAGTGGAGCGTGTCCTTTCTCTGTTTTGGGCATCCTTTGCTCAAAGCCTAGAATGAGTCGCAGGGCGGATGGTAAATGGTAGTGCAGAGGGGTGGGATGAGCTTTAGACAAGAGAAATAGAAGATGTGGAAGCAGAGGCATCGTGAGCCCCGTCTGTAGAAACACCAGCAGTTGTACGGTGATGGACCAAAGCGAAGATGTGTCTTTTTCTTTCCCCCAAAAAGGCAAGGTTGAAGGGATGGCCCTAACTCTATTGACACCCTCAATAAAGCGTTAGAGGAAGGAAAGGAATGAGAACTAGCAGCATACACCAGCAGCCATTTTGCACCAGGAGACGGCAGCAAAAAAAGGGAGGAAGATTTAACTCCCAACTTGCCGAAAAGAAGGGGAGGCAATGCTTTTGTACATGTCATTTATGCATGCGCACTGGGTAGGTCGCCAGATGGCTGAGTCGCAGTGTAATCCTCTTGGCACTGGTGATTTTAAGCACACGGCTCGTGCACATGATGCCTCTTTTATTATGCTAAAGCTGTTGATAAATAACTTTAGCAAGGTTAAGCCCCATATAAACCCTCAGTGTTATGCTAAGAAATGTACCAACTTCTTTCAAAATCCTGTTCGTTTCTGCGGGTCAATCAGAGTCATAACGTCGGCCACTGCTAAGTGCAACCTGCTGCTAACAGTTTGCAATTGACTCGTGGAGTGGAACAATTCCCACTCCAAGCTCATTGTAATACTAGTGTTTTCGTAAGCAGGGAATAATACAAATAAATTAAAATTAACTCACAGCCCGCCTCTGTAGTGTAGAGGTAGTGTCTCTGCCTCACATTCAAGAGCTGCCAAGTTCGAATTTCGGTTAGTGAGAGAGAGAGAGAGAGAGAGAGAGAGAGAGAGAGAGAGAGAGAGAGAGAGAGAGAGAGAGAGTTGCCCGAGTAAAATAAATTAACAAAAGTGAGAGAGAGAGAGAGTTGCATGAGTAAAATAAATTAGAAAAAGATGCGCGCGCGTGTCTATGGACAGCATAACTAAAAACCTGTTGTATTCTATTCACATATAATTCACTATTTGTTTTGCAAAAAAAAAAAAAAAAAAAAAAAAACTATTCTTGCAAAAGATTAGGTATCATTTTTATCTACATATTATTAATTAAGATAAACAACACTAGAAATTGTCTTATTATTTGTCCTTTATAAGTAGAAGGGACATAATGGAATACACTAGGCTAAAGCGCCAGTCAAATCTTTTAATAGCTGTCACTATGCTTTTGTATTGAAATTCGGTGTTCGTTCCAAGGCCAAGAATAAATCAAAAGAGGTATAAAATGAAAGATAGCCTCCCGTTTGAGAAAAGTTTAAGTGATTTGAAACGAAACTTCATGGCTTTTATCGAGATCTACATTTTTTGGTAGTAAGTCTCTTACGCTTTACCAGTTATGCAAAACTCATGCACAATATGGCGTTCTTCAGAGGCCATTCATTCCCAGAAAATTCAAGCAGTACATTTTATTTGTAATGTAAATATCTTTAATATACGGAATTTAATCAAAATGATTATGATAAAATCAAACTTTTCGTAAAATTTTCCATGTATAGAACAGTTGGGGTGAGGTGATTTTCTTGAAAATCTTCGTGTCGCATACTAAAGATACTAAACTTAATACTAAGTTTATTTTTTAACTGTTTTTTTCTTTTTTGGTAGGTATTTTAGCTTAGTATCACCCAAGGATTTGACTCAAAGATTTTCAAGAAAATTCTCCCACCCCGAACTACTTTATACATGGAAAATTTTGATATTCTCAAAATGGCTGTAACGATTTTGATTAAACGCTGCATATTAAAGGTGTTAACATGCATATAAAATGTATACCCTGAAGTTCTTGGGAATAGCCCCTGAAGTCTTCATCATTTTGAATGACATTTGAATAACAGGTAAAGCGCAAGAGATACACAAAAGCTTAATCACAAAAATTGCAGAAAACACACAGTTTCTGTCGTTTACATGTTTCTTGTGGAGCTAGCCGTTTCCGAGATATTCCCTGTTATTGGTTTCAACTTTAAAATACTTATACTCTATCAGGAAGTCGTCCGTACTTCTTTTGCTTTACTCCTTACTGGCCATGCAAAGGAGCGAGTTTCATTGACAAACGCACAGCGACAGCTTTTAAGACATTTGACTATTGTTTTGGCATAGTGTATTCGCTTAGTTTCCTTCTGCTTATAAGAAACTAAATAAGACGATTACGTTAATGGAACTTGAGTGGAAAAGAGGATAATTTTAAGGATTATTTTTTGTAGAACAGGTGGAGAAAGTCATGTGAATACAACGCATCAGATTTTTTTTCTTCTATTTGCATTATTCCTTATTTATGAAATACCCTTACATATTGCGGCACAAGGGCGGTAATTGCAACTTTCCAAAATAGGGGAGTTTGAATGTCGTACACGCCTAAAAGCCCGGAGAGCATGTTATATTTTATAAAGTTTTCTTTTTCAACCCTCTATTAGTAAGTTTTACACAACCAAGTACCTACAAACTAATGCCTTGAGCCAGTAGTCTATCGAGGAACAACCATCCTATGGAGTATAGAATATCCAGTAAAGGTGTCAGACTTTTCTGCCTACTATATACGTTGTACATACGTGCTCGAGATCGTAAAAATTAAACGTGTCAATTGTACACAATGTTTCACATTTGTCGAAACGTCATCTTTTATTAACCTAGGTGGATGAGTCCTGGGTAAAGTGTGAGACTCACATTCTTAAGTTCCATGGGTTATTTTTTTGGTGTCCCTGGGTCGATAGGCGAATATTAGGGTGGTCCCCTTCTAACATGAATTTACTGTCTCCATCACTTCGTTTTTTTGTTTTTTTGTTTTTAATATATATACCGCTGATGTGTTGCGGCAGGTGGGCGAAATTTGCACTATGGTGCTTGGTGGAACTACTGGGGACCGCTTCCTCCAGCGAAAGTCACATCTACGTCCGGACCCCCAGCTTGTATGGGGCTAAACAGGAATAGCCGATTTCAGAACTAGTGTTATGTTCGAACCATTAGGTTTAGCGCACATCGTCGTCCGGATCTGGTCATCCCTTCATCCCTTCCTCCCAAGGCTCATGTTGGAAACACAAAGGTCACCTTTTGTTTGCATTCACTGTGCAACTGCAACATATTTTCTGATTGAATGTCGAGGTTTCTCTGTTCCAAGGGATTTGTCATTTTCTTAAAGTTTCTAGTATTAAGGCATATAGTGATTTAAAAAAAAATATATGTATATTATTGACATTATCTTTGGGTGGATGGATGGAGAGATGGATAAGAAGGCGCATCTTGAGTCAACACGGTAATGCAAGCCCAGCTGTGGGTTGTAACCTCAGATGAATTTATTTGGATATTATCTATTATATTGTTTAAGATCTAGACCGAAAACGACTAATTTGTGTTACAGATTCACTGCCAAGGTCTCCAGTGCCACCCCCGGACTGCTACTCTCCTGCCGCCTCCTCAAGTCCGCACCCTCTGGCGCTGTGTCTGGGACCGCCTTGTCCGCCTCCACCTCAGACCATCGTGCAAGTGAACCGTACACCGCCACCCGTAGCCACGTCGGCAGCATCGTTCCTCCTCGGTCCAGGACACGTGCCAGTCTCCTGCAGCCCTTCCTCGCCACCGTCGTCCGCCTCCGTCGTCGCTAAGAACAAGGCGGCACTTGGCCTCACGTGCGTCGTGTGTGGCGACACTAGCTCAGGGAAACACTACGGCATCCTCGCTTGCAACGGCTGCAGCGGCTTCTTCAAACGCAGCGTTCGTCGGAAACTTATTTACAGGTAGGTAAGAACATCAGCAAGTCAGTAGTAGCTAGGTTCTTGTTCTGAAGGTGAACTCTAAAAACTGTGCCCTTATGCATGCAAGAATTTTAAATGCAGAACATTATTACTTTCCTTAGCATGTATGAACAAGGTAGATAGACAAGATATTGTATTGCACCCAAAAATCGATACGGAGAGACTCGGAAAATACATGTTTTGAGATCTTCTGATGTCCATAAAAATTCTTTTTAGAAGAATGTATGTGTGTGTGGACAGCATAACTCAAAAATCTGATGTATTCTATTCACTTGATTTTCTCTAGCTGTTCTACAAATAAACTCTTCTTACAAAAGATTATTCTTTTATCTACATCATGTTAATCAAGATAAATATTGCCAAGATTTCTTTGCAATTAGGCTAAAGCGATAGTAAAATCTTTTTAAAGCCGGTCGCTAAGGGAAACAATTTAAATTCTGTTCTCTTTGCTTGCTAAGAGTAAACAAAAAACAAAAAAAGAAAGACGAAAAGAAAGAATGTCTTCTCCTTTGAATAAAGTTTAAGTAGCTTAAAACGGAAACTAATAACTCGAAATATCTCGAAAACGGGTAATTCTACAAAAAATAAAAAAATAAAACAAATATACAAATAAATAAAATAAATAGATAAAATAAAAGTATACCTATGAGATCTACATGTTTTAGTAGTAAAGTTTTGTCTATCAGAATTTCTTGCCAATAACCTCTGAAGGCCTGTTCATTCTGAATGAATTTTGTATAACTGGTAAACCGTAAGTGATAGAAAAATATTACTAAAAATGCAGATTTCGTCAAAACACCAATTTATGTCCTGTACATTTTTGTTGTGGAGGTAACCATTTCCAAAATATTTCATGGCATTGGTTTTTTAAAACCGAAAGTTGTCCCTGTAACCTTTGTGTTAAACCTGGCCATGCAAAGGGAAGCGAATTTTAATTACAATCGCATAGCCACAGCTTTTAAAAGATTTGACTATCGCTTTAGTCTAGTGTATTCCCTTATTTCCCTTCTACTTATATGGAGCTAAAAATAAGACCATTTATGTTAATGTTTATCTTGATTAGCATGAAGAAGGTACAAAAATAAGCTTTTATAAGAGTAGTTTGTTGCAGAATAAGTATGTAGAGAAAATCATGTGACTGGAACACAAGATTTTTTATTTTTCCTTCAGCTATTCATCATTTAAGTAACATATGTACTAGTTCTTCACTCAATAGATTCAACAATGTTTAGGACAGTCCTAAAATTGTGTGATCAGTTTTAAGCAACATCCTTCACAATCGACTAATACCTTTCAGCTCTCAAAATTAATTATATAAATAAATGTTTTCAGTAAGAAAAAGAGGAAAAAATAAAAAAAGGTCAGAAACTGTCACCTAAAACTTCTAGAGGTCTGCGTGGATTAGGGTTTGGACCCGGCTTGGCATGGATTGCAGTTTAATTTGATAAAATGCTGTCAAAACAAATTAAAGATGAAAAAATTAAATTTCTACATTCAACAAATGCATTTAATTTCAAATATGTAAACATATGGTATTTTGATAAAAACCATTTGCATACATTTTGAAAAAATAGAAAAATACGTCATGTTTTCTCATTTAAAGGTAAAACCAGGACGGAAAAGGTTAATTAATCACACTTTAGCCCGCGATGTTGAGATGCCCGACCTAAAAAAATTATGGCAGGATACATACATCTACAGTATTAGTAATAAAAGTATTTATAAGATTTATAAAATTTAATACTCTCTTTGGTCAATTAATGATAACGTTACTACAACACGGTAGCTGCACACTCCGCCTTCCTCCTTCCGGCTACATCCAGGATATTCTGGGCAAATTGACATACGGTCAATAAACCAGTGTGTCGTGAATGTGCCGCTTATTACATGCACATAAGGGATCTTAGTCCTTTTATTTCTATAAAATGGCTCCTCAGTCGGCCTCAAAGTTCTCCATACCGGTATCGAAAATGAACGGCGCCCTACCCACCGCCACAAGGAGCATTCCCTGAACTGCGTGTAATAATAATAATAATAATAATAATAATATAATAATAATAACAATAATAATAGAAAAATCTGATGTGTTCTATTCATATGACTTTCTCTACATCTCTGCAACAAATAGAGGTGTTTATTCTTCTGTCTACTTCATAATAATCGAGATAAACAGCAGAAATTGTCCTTGTTATTTGGTCCTTGTAAGGGCAAAAATTTAATTTGTTCCATTTTCACACGAGTCTTTAAACTGTTCGGCAAACAAACCTTTATTCAAAAGATTCTGTTATTCACATCATGATAATCAAGATAAACATAAGCAGAATTAATCTTATTACTAGCTTCCTTGTAAATAGAAGTGAAATAAGAACATACTCAGGCTAAAGCGATAGTCTCGTCCTTTAAAGCCGTTAAACAATTGAAATTCCAATCTCTTTGTTTGCCAGGAGTAAACAAAGGAGAACCGAGCAAAAGATGTCTTCTCGTTTGAGAAAAGTTTAAGTGGCTTAAAATTGAAACCAATAATCCGGAATATCTCGAAAACGGTTAAACTCTACAAAAAATGTATATGACATAAATTGTGTGTTTTAATGAGATCTACATTGTGTGTGTAGTAAGTTTGCCAGTTATATAAATGTCATCCAGAATTAAAAAGGTCTTCAGAGGCTTTTCCCAGAAAATTAAAGATATGCATTCCGCTTGTCATAAAAAATCTTGAAAATCTTCGTGTCGCATCCTTGGAAGACACCAAACTTAAACACCAAGTTTGGTGTATTACGTCTTTTCGGTTTTGAGCTATGCTTTCCATAGACACATGGATCTTTTTCTAAACAATTCTGATGTGTTCCATTCATGACTTTCTCTATATCTCTGCAACAAAGTATTGTTAAAAAGCTTATGTTTCTATTTACTTAATACTAATCGAGAAAAAATCATCAGAAATAGTCCTATTACTTGCTTCTTTGTAAATAGAAGCGAAATTAGGGAGTACCATAGATTAAAGTGATAGTCAAAAGCTGGTTGTTATGTGACTGAAGTTTCTTTGTTTGTATGGACAGGAATTGTTTAAATTCCTGTATGAGAAAAGTATCATTTTTAAAGCTGAAACCAAAAACAAGGAGTATGTCAAAAACGATCAACTCCACGAAAAATATGTAGGTATATAAGAAAAATTATGTGTTTCAAGATGCTCTGCATGTTTTGTATTATAAGTTTTTGTCCATATCTTACGGTTTAACAGTTATACAAAATTCCGTAAAATTCATCCAGAATAAAGTAGTCTTCAGAGGCTATTCCCAGAAAATTCAAGATATACATTTTATTTGTCAGATAAATATCTTTAATATACGAAATTTTAATCAAAATCGTTAGAGTCATTTTTGATAAAATCAAAATTTTCGAAAAACGTTCCATGTAAAGGGTAGTTTAGGATGGGGGGAATTTATATCAAAATCTTCGTGTCGCATCCCTGGAAGATAATAAAAATAAAAACAAACTTTGGTATTCTACCAACTTTTCGTTTTTGGGCTATCGTGTTCACAGACACACGGACCTTTTTCTGAAAGGATCTTTTTTTTTGGATACAGGGGACCCTAACACATATATTTCCGGTGAAATCTCGATATCGAATTTTTGAGTGGAGTGATATAGTACGTATAGAGAAAGTAAAAATTGGCTTCAGGGAGCCTCAAAACATGCATTTCTGACGCAATCTCGACATAGAATTTTTGGGTGAAGTACAAGTTCTTTATACACTATGTACAGAGTACGTGTAGAGAAAGTAATAATTTTCTATCAAAATCAGACAGTCCAGGCGCTACAGTATAACTCTATCGTCTCGGACCGTGCAGGACATATGCACACCTCTCCCGCAAATAGATATCTCTGAAACAAAAATGAATTTGAAATTACCCACGAAGACAGGGAAGACGGTCATAAAGGCAATGAGCAATTATAAAATATAATTATAGATGACTTTCAACATAAATATAGCTTTTTTCTTTCTCTAGCATTTATGTCCATGTATATAGCATGTAGACAACATATTGTATTCCATCCAAAATTCGATACCCTGAAATATCTGTTTTGAGCATACCTGAATCCAAGAAAGAAAAGAATAACAACACTTTTAGAAAAAGATCCATATGTGTATGTATCTGAGTGTGTCTCTGCTGATAGCATAATTCAAAAACTTAGAGTCAGTTAAATACTAATTTGATATTTTAGTCCAGTATCTTTCAAGGATGCTACACGAAGATTTTCGCGGAAATCCCTCAGCTATCCTTTATATGGAACATTTTTCGAACTTTTTGATTTCTGAAAAATTACTCTAATTGGTTTCAATTTTAAACTACTTGAACGTTTCTCAAGGGGAAGTTATCTTTAGTCTCTCTCACTCTTTCTCTCTCTCTCTCTCTCTCTCTCTCTCTCTTGTTTTACTCCTGGCCATGCAAAGATAACAGACTTTCATGACAATCGTATAGCAACAGCTTGTTTTAGCCAAGTGTATTCTCTTATTTCCCCTCCTACTTATAAAGAACTAATAATAAGACCATTTCTGGTAATGATTATCTTGATTAACATGATGTAGAAAAGGAATAATTTCTTATAAGAGTGGTTTGTTTACAGAAAATAAAAAGAAAGTTATGTAAATGGAAAAGATGAGATGATTTTACTTCATCGCACATTTTCACTTTTATTTGGAAATAGGAGCCAATCGGTTTCCTTTTTTTTTCTTTCTTTCTTTTTTTTTTTTAACACAGTAACGGAGTCTGATCAGGACTCCGGTACTGTATCCCTATTTACATTTCCCCCCGTAGGTTTTACTGATTACTGGTTTTACTGTTTCTTTTACAAACATATACACATTGCACAAACATATAACACCCATGCCCAAGGCGGGACTCGAACCCACAATCCCCTGCCCACGAAGCACCAAAGCAAGACGCTTTAGCGAGCGCGGCCATGGGGACCGGCAAAATATACATATTGCACAAACATATAACACCCATGCCCAAGGCGGGACTCGAACCCACGATCCCCTGCCCACGAAGCACCAAAGCGAGACGCTTTAGCGAGCGTGGCCATGGGGACCGGCATGTTTGACTGAAACCGAGCACTTATCGCGTATCGTTTGAATATGCTGCGCACTGTTGCGCGAGTGGACCCGGTGTAACACATGCGTTGTTCTGCAGGAGAATACTTGGTTTTATTTGAAGATACTGATTTTATCATTCGCTGACACACAATAGCAGCGTTGGTCTTGCTGAGACAGGGCAAGAAATAGAGATTCAAGCTGAACATTTGCCGCACCCGAAACCAAGTTGCCACCCTAGTGTTGCATGATACGGTTATGGGAGGGTGAATCGAGCCTAAATCCCTCGGGAGGATAGTCTTTAAATCCCAAGTTGGCGAAATTCATCTGGGCACGGTGGATGAATGGACGGACGATTGGTTCTTGTGGAGTGGTTGGTTGGGATTGAATACTTTTGTTTGAGATCTCCAAACACCTTGTGGGATGGGGGGGAGACCACTGGACAGATCCGGTTGAATGATTCATGTCAACGATCAGATGGCTATCGAGCCATGGTGAATCGCGAGCCTAACCGGATTATGGGTGAGTCCCTTCTGCCCCGCACAACATCAGTCTTCCCCTCCCAAATGGAAAAGGATTAAGACCTCTATTAAATCCCGCCAGATAACCTAACAGCTTCTCTGCACATACACAAGCAAGTTGTTGAGAGGGATCTGAAGTAATTGATTCTGGTTCCATCACTATATATCGCCTGCTATGAACCCTTCCTCAAGTGATACATTGTCTCTCAATCAAGCCGTGGGATTATATTCGTGCAGATTGACTTTCTGCGACAATTAGCAACAAGAGAGACAATAACATAACTGGGACATGATGCAATTAACCGAATTAGCGTAATTGATTTCAGTACTCCATTAGCTAACGTGAGCATGTTAATGGATGATACATTACACGTGAAGAATCTATATATCCAGACGGCTCAATGTCCCAACTTAGCGGAGAAATACCTCACCACTATCGAACTCTCTAAGGTGATTAGACGTCTCTAACATATCACAGCTCTAAAGTGTCTAAAAGGCAGATTGAATAAGAAATGAATGGTTCCTTCTGATAATTATAATAGGCTATTTTGGGATTTTTATTATATTGATGACCTGATTAGATAGATATTGCTAGGAGCCGTATTTTGATAACCTAAAAAGTCCGATAAATTACATATCAATTTTTTTTCTCTAAAACTTTGCATAATTGTTAAAACATTCGATTCCTTACATTCACGTGGCTTTCTATACCACTATCGTTTGATCTATATAATCTCAACAGGTAAGGCGTCGCTGGGTAGCTTAGTTGGTTAGGCTCTGGGTTTCTGATCTCAAGGTTGCGGGTTCAAACCTAGCCCGAACCGATGGTTTTTAGATGTCCTTAAAAGCCCCATGTCAGTAGATTTACTGGTATGTAAGAGAACTCCTTCGGGACAAAATTCCGGCACACCTGTGGCGCTGATATGATCCTGGCAATTGACAGCTTCATTAACACACAAATAATTTAAATAATTTAAGGTGATGCATGTGTGAAATTTAACAAAAAGTTTGTGAACATTTGTTAAAATTATCTTTATTCATAATAAAATGAAATGAATTCTAAACCTTAAAAAAATACATAGTTTTTCCCATTTGGGGATTTGACTTCTAATTAACTGAAGCTATATCTGTTTTCTGCACGCTTATCAATAGGCACTCTCAACTATAAATATTATTTTCTCACAAATATTTTCCCATCACTTTTCCATACTCAAACTTTTCCACACTGTTTTTCACTAATCTGTTTTAAAAATTGTATACGACCTCTCAAAAGCACACTAGAGAAAATGATCACATTACTTTTTCAAAATAATGCTCCAATTTTGATAAATTACCGCAATGAAAAAAATCAATATTTATGGACAGTAAGAAAAGCAATCCTTTTCTACGTTAATCAGAGCTAATATAAACCATATTATGAGACGTCTATTAGTAAATTCAATTACTGTAAAACTGCACCCTTTTATTTGAATATTATTAAAATGCAGCACTTGGCTCATTTTTACTAGAAAAAATAATTTAGAGAGTAAAAATTATTATTTAAATAAGTAC
Organism: Hymenopus coronatus; assembly: GCA_030762935.1. Taxonomy (NCBI): domain Eukaryota; kingdom Metazoa; phylum Arthropoda; class Insecta; order Mantodea; family Hymenopodidae; genus Hymenopus; species Hymenopus coronatus. Next base: position 32,392,692 of record CM060896.1, on the reverse strand, counting down.
ACAAGGTAGAATTTTGATACATGGCACAAGTATCACAATTATTGTGTGAAATAACTGGTATAAATTTAAATTAGCTTACCTACATACTGTGGATTTTCTAAATTTTAGAGATGCACACCTTAAACAGGCTTATTACTTTTTCTACCACATACATGTTAGGCAGAGAAGTGAACATTCCATCCAAAGGTTTCAATGGAAAGACACGTTTTGAGGTCCCAATTTAAACTTAGGAAATATTCTGTGAGTGTTTGTGAGCACCAGGACTCAAAGTCAAAAGTTGGTAAAGTAATACCAGACAGTTTAGATCTTTCAAGGGTGCAACAAAAAATACTTTTGAAAAATCCCCCACTCCAATTTACATTTTACATGGAACATTTTTCAAACATTTTTATTTTCTGAAAATGGTTTCTAACGGTTTCAATTAAAATATTATACATATTTTAAAACATTTCATCACAAATAAAATAAATTTCTTGGATTCTGTGGGAATAGCCTCCGAAGGTTCTTCATTCTGAATGTTTACGCATAACTTAATGCTTACCAATTATACAAAAGTACTTTCAAATAAAGTGGACTTCACACGCAACACAGGGGCCGTGACCGAGTGGTTAGAACACTCGTCTATCACCTAGGGTTCGCTCCCAGGCGATCGCATGTAGAATTTGTGGCGTACAAAGCGGCGGAGGGGCGGGTTTTCTCCGGGTTCTCCGGTTTCCTCCGCCATCGCTCCAACTTCATTCCAGGTATCACCAGTCTCATTGCCTGCGGTGTCGTAGTACAACGGTCCTTAAACTCCAAAAAAAGAAACAAGCGACCTCGAAATATTCAAGATGCCTAGACACTTTTTCATATAAATATTTTAAATATGTGGCATTTTAAGCAAAATCGTTGGTACAATTTTTGAGAAAATTACGAAAAAAATTACATTCATAGGGTAGCATGGAATAGAGGGATTTTTTTCTTAAATCTTGAGTCCCATCCATAGAATGACTAAACTTAAATCCAAATTAAGTATTTATCTGGCTTTTTCTTTGTACGTTACACTGTTCACACACACAAATGATTTCTCCTTATCCGTTATTAGAAACATGGCTTACATGTACGGGGAGTAAAGTGCTCCCCAATTCTACTTTTAACTTCTCAAACTTCTCATGAGTAGGACAGATTCAAGGTCGTTGAAAGCAAAACACAAGAATTTTGTCCTAAACACGAGTACTTAATCAACAAGAATTTAATGTGAAACTAACAAACATTTATTTTAGTAGTTTAAAACTCTAAAAGAATAAGAAGGAAAAAAAACTCTGCAAAGAGGATTTTAAACGTTATTCCACAAACCTCTGGTAGTATGTATTTTGATAGTATTCTTGCCTCTGTTGTCTTTATGAAACCGTGTCTCCATCCTCTAGATCAATTACTTACATTGCCTCTAAAATATAATATTGGCGGCGTGTGTATCCCAGCTTATTTTCCCAAGAACTTCCTTTCATACTTTGTTTGTTGTGGTGAAACATGTGAAAGAATAAACAAATAATTAAAGATAGGTGGTATAGGTTTTTTAGTGGCGATTTGAAAGAAAATGCATCCATTAATGGTAGCTAACCACTGAGCAGCATATCATGAAATTACTGCTAAAGCACGCAACGCAAAGCTTCAAAGTTTCCGGGAGGGCGTCAGGTTTCCTTAGTAACTTTCATTCCCGCTGTTCATGAGGCGTTTTATTGATGTAGCTTTACTGACTTTGAAATCTGTATTTTCGTGTCAAGAGGACATGAGCAACAATGTCCACATCTTGGTTCAATGTCGTTTCGAAACTGCATATATCTTGAATTTTCTGGGAAAAGCCTGTGATTTCACAATGCATTTTGTATGATTGTTAAGGTAAAAATGTAAATATTGTTTAAAGACACAATTTATGTGGCATAAACGTTTCCAAGAAAATTTAATTTGTTGTTCTTGGTTCTCCATACTTAACATTTTTGAGACGTTATCTTACTATTGTGTGGTGTTGACTTTCTCTACAAGCACTATGTATATAGTGTATAGAGAAGGTACTGTGTTTTACCCAAAAATTCGATACCAAGATTTAACCAGAAATATTTGTTTTGAGTCCCCTGAAATCAAAAAAAGGATGTTTAGAAAAATGTTCGTGTGTGTCTGTCTGTATGTTAATCGGTGTGTGTGTGTGTGTGTCTATGTGTGTATTTGTGTGTGCGTGCGCGTATGTGTGTGTGTGTGTGTGTGTGTGTGTGGGCAGCATGGCTCAAAAACGAAAACTCCGTTAAATACGAAGTTTAGTATTTAAGTTCAGTATCTTCCGAGGATGCAACACGAAGATTTTCGAGAAAATGCCCCCACCCCCAGCTACCCTTTACATGGAACAATTTTCTAAAATTCTGATTTTCTCCAAAATGGCTCTAACGATTTTAATAAAAAATATCGTATATTAAAGATATTTACACGGAAAATAAAACGTATATCTTGAATTTTCTAGGAATAGTCTCTGAAGACATTTTTATTCTGGATGAATTATGCATATCTGGTGAACCGCAAGAGATCGACAAAAAGTTACTTAACGAAACATGTTAGCTCGTTAAAACACACAATTTATGTTATTTACATTTGTTTCGGGGAATTGATCGTTTTTGAGATATTCCTTGTTATTGGTTTTAGTTTTAAAATACTTATACTTTTCTCATACGGGAATTTGTCAACTCCTGGTCATATAAACAAAGGAACTTCAGTCACATAGAACCAACTTTTAAAACATTTGACCATCGTCTTAGCCTACGGTACTACGTTATTTCCATTCTACTTACAAGAAAGCAAACAATAGCACCATTTATGCTAATTTTTTTTTCTCGGTTAGCATGAAGTAAATAGAAGAATATGGTTTTTAACAATAATTTGTTGCTGAGGTGTAGAGAAAGTCATGTGAATGGAATACAACAGATGTTTTTCTCTTTGTTTCAAGCAAAGTGCATGACCACCTAGCAGCCATCTAATGTCCATTGAGCATGAAAGGGTTATAACTTTATGACCAGTTTTAGTAATAATGTATGGAAATAAACCTATAAAATTATTATATAAAGGGACGGAGAAATAGAAATGGAATTGAGTGTGGATCCTTTATTAATTTTTTTTCTTTCCAATTAAAATCCGCACCATCTGTCCGCTCTGTCTTACCCACGAACCAAAAGCACAATTAAAAGAAATACAGGGGGAATAATGGAAAGAAATCGTGGTAGGTGTTTTATTTTTAAACTATTAAAATATTCAATGTTAATATTTTACTTTATGTTTTTTGTGGTTTATGGATATTATATTCAGAAACTTCTATTATTCGCCTGACGACTCCAAGGGAACTAGAAAAACACATATGTCACAGTGAGCGGTCGTGGGGAATCGACCTCGGGACCTCTCAAGTGCGAGTTGCATACATTACTGCAGCGCCAACTCACTTGGTCAATTTGCATTAAGTTTATTGGAAATTAAAACTTCGTTGTATTAATAATAATTCTAATTACCATTTTGGTTAAAAATATACTTAAATTTACTTCATTAAATCTAATACTTTCTATATAGAAATACGAGGGCTGTGCCAAAAGTACCCGACTTCACATAGAAAGCACAAAAATTTGGGGGAAAACTTCTTTATTTCTCTGTATAGTCTCTTTTCATTTCGATGCACTTTTACCAGGATGTTCAATAGATTCGATACCTTGTTTATGGTGAGAACTATCGAGGTCTGCAAAAAGCCAACTGCAGAATCCACCGCTTTATTGTTGGCGAATCTGCCACCACCAAGCCATTTCTTCAAGTTTGGAAACAGAAAATAACGATGGGCCTAAATCTGGTGAATAGGGTGCTTGGGGAAGCAATTCCAACTTTAACTATTGATTTTGGTCATGGCGATAATGCACGTGTGAACTGGTGCATTGTCTTGACGAAACGAAACTCTTTCTCGCTAAATGCGACCGTTTTTGCTTGATTTCATTACTCAAACGCTGTAACAAGTTCGCATAGTATTCGCCATTGACTGCTTTTACTTTTACTTTTTTGAGATAATAAATGAAAATTATCCCGCATGCGTCCCAGAAACCTGATGCCTGCAGATGGAACTGTCTTCGCCTTCTTTGGAGCCGATTCTCCCCTTACAACCAATTTTTTAATATTCCTTCATTTCAGGTGTGAAGCGATGGACTGAGGTTTCATCCATTGCTATGAACCGACGCAAAAACTGAGCTTTATTGCAGCGAAATATTGCCAAAAACTCGACTGAAACATCCTCACAACGCCGTTTTTGTTCTATTGTGAGCAAACGCGGCACCTACCTTGCACACAACTTTCTCATATCCAAATTTTCAGTCAGTGTGCAATGTACAGAACTTTTTGAAATGTCTGCAATGTCTGCTATCTCTTGCACCTTCAGTCGATAGTCATCCAATACCATTTTGTGGAATTTCTGTACAATTTCTGGACTGGTATTTCAGATGCTAATATGAAGTTTAATATTTGGAAACGTATCACGTAGAAAGTGTGAGGAGTCATGATGTGGGCGGGATATAGTGTAATTAAAATGTGTAATTCGGAAATGTATTACTTACAAGCTAGTGCCTTAATACAGCTCAGGGCTCATTATCCACTTGGAGGTGATTGCAAAAGGAGTCGCAGTTTAGTGAGTAACGGTACTTAGGAGACGCATTTTAACTATAAGTTAAGTTCTTAATACTTTGGAAGCTAGATGTAGTGAAATTCCTCGTGTAGAATCAGGAACAGTTCATCATTAAACCTAAGACAATCGGCAAACAGATATTATTAATCTTTATTAAATATTCTCTGGCAATTTAACTGGTGTTGTCTATTTACACCCCATCCATACATACCCTGAGAGAAACAACTGACAGCCTACTATTGGAAGCTGGCAGCATAGGAGACGACTTCAACCTGAAGAATCACATTTTTATTATATTACACTATCTATACCTTCATATCATTTCAGACAAAATTTTCGTCCATTTAATGCTGCTTCAGAAGGAGACTAATTTACGCACTCATATTTTTGTAATGTATATGCAGATTTTTTAATCAAATCTCCTATTTAATTTTATACATTATACCTTATTATAGTGGGCACAATACTTATGTTTTTGCTGTATTTTTAATTTCTCTAGCAAGTATGTACAATGTAAACAGCAGGTAGAAAATATATAGGTATATTATATTTAATCCAAAAATTGGATATCAATAATTCATCGGAAATACATATTTTGAGGTCCTCTGAATCCATAAAAAACATTTTTAGTAAAAAGGTCCGTGTGTGTCTGTCTGTGTGTGTTTGAATGGACAATATAACTCAAAAACGAAAAGTCCGTGTAATACTAAGCTTAGTATTTAAATTTACTATCTCCCAACGATGGTCAAGAAGATTTTAAAACAAATTTTCCCACTCCAAACTTTCCTTTACATGGAACAATGGTCGAAAATTTTGATTTTCTCAAAATTTCTCTAACGATTTGTTTTAAAATGCCATATATTAAAAATATTTGCATGACGAATAAAATGTATATCTTGAATTTCCAGGGAACAATATTTGTAGTTTTCTTCATTCTGAATGACGTTTGCATAACGTTAATTCGGAAGAGATAGACGAACACTTACTTCACAAAAATGTACATCTCGTTAAAACACACAATTTCTTCATGTGTAATATTTTTGTAGAGCTAATCATTCCAGAGAAGTTCCCAGTAATTAGTTTCAATGTTAAAGTGCTTAAAACTTTTAAGGGAAAATTCTCATCAGTGGTATATCTCTTTTGTTAACGACAATCGTATTGCATCAGATTTTTAATGATTTGCCTATGGTTTTATCCTAGTGTATGTGGCCCTCCGTGGTATAGTGGTTAACATGGTAGCTTCATATACCCAAAGTTGCGGGTTCATTCCAGGCGGAGGACGGTGGATTTTTCGGGCATAAAAATCTTTAGCATATCTTCCTTGGGAAGGGAAGTAAAGCCGTTGGTCCTGTGTCGTAAAAGAACCTCAAACTTGATAAAGAAGCCTCTGGACAAAATTAAGGGTCTTTCAGGCCCAATAAGGAATGGGACGCTGAGCACCACAGTAGTTAAACGCGTCCATAAGTAACACTTCATTTCCATGTTTTCTTACTGTATTCCCTTATTTCCATTCTGCTTATAAGAAACTATGACACAAGACCGTTTCTGACGATGCTTATCTTGATTAAGATGATGCAGATAAAAGAAGAATCTTTTTTAAGAATGGTTTGCAGAACAGATAGAGAAATTCGTATGAATGTAACACCTTTTTTAAAAACGGTACTGCATCTGGCCGGATCGTAACTTGTTCACATTTTGAAGCAGAGCAATAATGTTCAACTCATCTTTTAGGAAATGGTTAGCTCTATAAGCTGATATGCTGTTAAGTATGATAGCCTGTATGTTCTCAAGGCATGTTGTTTATTTGCAAATGTATGAGATTTTGTTTCGGTTTCTGCTTTGAATGAATGCGGTAAACCTTTGGCCCGTTTATCAGAAGCTATTGAAGATTAAATTTAGGATTATAATTTTAACCCCTAGTGTAGTATAGGGTAGTGTAGTGTACGGAAGGGGATTTTGTACCTCAACTAGTGATTAGGCTTTTTGTACGTCAAATCGCAGGAGGAGAGGATTATATGAGAGCAATTACAGCTGGAACTAGACTGCGAAAGGGAGTCATCGTGGAAGTAAGTTCCCAAGTAGTTCTTCATCTCGACGTGATGAACGCTAGAAGCCTGCGCCTCAGTTCTGAAGAGACGTCCCTGAGTATACCGACGACTCTTAAAGCCATCCTACTGCCCAGAGCTGAGTTTCCAAAGCGCAATCATCTCATCAAGAGGGGGCACCGCAGTCCTCGCCGAGACCAGATGGATGAAATGCAGAGATATGAAATTCGGGCAACTAAGTGGTCCGGGAAACCCCCCGAAAAAAACCCAACGGTCAGGGAGGTTGGCCGCCGGAAACCATCCAACGACCTCCCTAATGCCAGACCCAGACAAAACTCCTGAGCACCTGGCTCGGTTATAATATTATCGCTTAAGTGCTGTTGTGAATCTGATTTGTGCTAGTAAAGGTTGGTTAAATAAAAAAAAAAAAAAAACAGTAATCGTTGATAAATTTTAAATTACTGGTATAACCAATAAAATAACAATACACGTATCTAACTTAATAATCAACTTTATTGTATAAAAATCGATGTGTTCTCTACATCTCTGTAAGAACGTTAATAGGCTTATTCTTCTATATACTTCATGCTCATGAGATAAACATTAGCAGAGATTTATACATTTCTCATGCGCAACTTTTCAACTTCTGCCCACGCAAAGAAACGGACTTCAATTCCATAGCAACCACATTTTAAAACATTTGACTGTCGGTTTAGTCTAGTATATTCCCTTATTTCCCTTCCGCTTATAAGGAACTATAATGGGTGAAGTGAATAAAAAGAAGTATTTGCTTGTACTACCCAGTTTTTAAGCATTTACTTGAGTTTGGTGTGAGTAAAAAAGTAAGTATATGCTAAGTTTAGTAAAACCTAAGATTTTTCCGGGAGGTAGCACTTACTAGACATAACGGGTGAATAAATCTTAGGATATACTAGGGTAGTAAAATCTAAGCTTTTCTTAAGTCTTCCATCATGCATGCTAGCTTTTTGCTTAGTATCTGCTATGACCATGTCCATGCAAGTTCGCAACAGGAAGATGTCCCTGAGCGCCTGGTATTTTGTGGAAAAGTGGACTCTTTTTCAGTCTTACTAAGAATTTCCAACATCTGCTTTTCCCATGGCTTCAATTTAATTGCTTTGTTCCCAGTAGCCTGTGTATCTGTTTTTTTTTCTGTTCTTAAGGGTCGATTTCAGGTTATTTAATAGTTTCATAAGCTGGCCAACATCCACTTTCTTTCCAATTGCATTCGAGTACTCGTCAGCCAGCATACTCCAGGCTCTTGTTTTTGGTGAAACAACAGCAAGTAACAGTGATTTAGATAGTATAAATCAACTAATGTCATCAACAAAGCCCTATCCAGATGTTTTGCATTTCTAACTTCTGTATCAACAGTCTCCTCATCAGATGGTGTCATTGCTCCAACTGACAGTGTGACTACTGGTGTCATTTTCAGGTTTAGTGTTGACATTAACCACAGGTAACATTGTTACACTAGTTTTGTGGAATGTAACGACAACGGTCTCTGCCTATTTTAATGCGGAGAAGGTGTAATTTATTTGCATAAAAAAAAAAAAAGAGTGAAATATGTACTATATTTTAAAACCTAAATGTTACTATGCATTTGTGAACAATTCTAAAGAGGGGAAGAGGAGGAACTTACTGACTCAGCATAATTTGGGAGGGAAATTAGTAACTGCTATGGCTAGCAATTCCTAGGGCTTAGTATCTACTACGTTGTTTTTCGGGTAGCCTAGCATTTACTATCTGCTTTTAGTAAAAGATTATTCACCTCGTTTTTAGCAGTTCTAAAACTACCTAGTATTTACTAGCTAATATTTACTTCTTTTATTCGCTTCACCCAATAAGACCGTTTCTGCTAATGCTTATCTCGATTAGCTTGAAGTAGACAACAAAATAAACTTATTAACAATAATTTGTTTCAAAGGTAGAGAAAGTAATGTGCACGGAACACGTTAGATTTTTCTAAAAATGTTTTCTTTTGTATACAAGGGATTCCATAACATGTATTTCCGGTGAAATCTTGGTATCGAATTTTTGGGTGCAATACTGAACTTCTCTATACACTATGTGCATAGTATGTGTAGAGAAAGTAAAAATTGATCTGTGAACTAGAAGGCATGCTTCTATTCAAGTTCCATTACGAATAGTTTTCTCCAAAACATGATGGCCTTCATACCGCTCCCCCTGCCACTGGGCAATAACCATTAGCAAACAAAAGACCTGCCTGTATTAGGGGTAAGAGACAACGTAGTAAAATCTCTGTTTTCTGGAGACTCGAAGACTCTGCTTGCAAGTCGAGATTTGCGCCTCACTTAAGGGACCAATAAGTAGAAGACTTGGCTACTGCGAGGGTTGGTTTCCAACCATCTAAACCCAAACTTTAAAGTTAAGCCGCCTTTGGCAGAGCCGCTGTTTACGAGCGTATTTTTTTCAAGGTCCAATCGGTCGCGAAATTAAAACTACAGTGAAAATCAGATGAAGCTTTGTGCAGATGTATTGCGCAGTATCTCTATGACCGTTGATCGCGTCAGTTGTAAGCGCGCAGTGAGCAAGTAAACATGCCTAGAACAATAACGTCACTCGCCAAATGTGAAGTGTGTACAGTAATTCGGTTTCACCAAGCAGAGGGGTGCAACGCAGCTGAAATTTTCTGACGAATGAGAATAATGTGTACGGTGAAATATTCATGAGTGACAGCCAAGTAGCAATGGTCCAGGAACTTTGAAGCAGTGCATACAGACGTTTATGATGCAGCGGTCAGGGAAGTAAGTGAATGTCAACCGATGATGACCTTCAGCGAGTGGATCAGGTGATTCGAGAAAATCGTCGCTTTACAATTTTTGTGTTGCACGAGTCGTTTCTAGAAATTTCAAGGTCAGCTCTCACATTACACTTGGCTGGCGATGCTATTGTTCTAGGCATGTTAACTTGCTCGCTGCGCGCTTACAACTGACTTGTACAACATGACGCGATCAACGGTTATACTAGAGACACTGCTCAATGCATCTGCGCACAGCAGTGTCTGATTTTCACTGTGGTTTTAATTTCGCGACCGATCGAACCTTGAAAAGAAAAGTAGCCCTCGTATAGTGGACCAACGTTTTAGTGGTTTCTTGATCAGTTAATTTATACGTGCACATGTTGATCCATAGATGAACCAACCATAGATGACACTAGAGAACTAAATCACGATTACCTACCGGACATGAACCATGGGGAATTTAGCCCAGAGACCTTTCCTTTCAAGGTAGGGGTTTGTTTACGTACAAATAAGCACTACACAGAATCAACGGCTTTAGATCCCTTCCAAAGGTAGACAATCTAAGGATTTTTACCTCCGAATAAAATCCATCACCCTCCATCTGGTTTGGATCCGCAACCTTGGTTATTAGAGGCGCACGAATATCCTATAAAAGTGATTCTAGTATACTTCTAAGAAAATGGTTCATGAATTTAGTAGATTTAACTTCGTGAGATAGGGTCTTGATTTCCTCTTAATCTTCAAGTATGGGAAAAAGAATACTTGCTTTCTTTTCTTGTTAAAATCTTATATTTATATTTATTTCTTGGTTTTGACCATAGTTCAGTTATATTTAAAATCGTATGTGTTCCATTCATATGACTTTCTCTAGCTGTTTTACAAACTGTTACTACAAAATATATTATTTTGTCTAAATCATTCTAATCAAGATAAAGATTAAAGCATTGACCTTATAACTTGCTTCATTGTAAGTAGAAGGAAAACAAGGGAATAAACTAGACTAAGGCGATAGTCAAATCTTTTCAAAGGCAGTCGCAATGTGAAACAATTGAAATGCCGTTCTCTTTGCTTTCCAAGGGTAAAACAAAAGAGAGACGAAAATAATGATAACCTCCTGTTTGGGAGAGGTTCAAGTAGTTTAAAATTGAAACCAATAACATGGAATATCTTGGAAACGGCTAACTTTCGCTCGCTCTCTCTCTCGTTCTTTCTCTCTCTCTCTCTCTCTCTCTCTTACACTCTCACACACTCTCTCTTTCTATATGTGTATTAAATTGCGTGTATTAACGAGATCTATATTTTATTGTAGTATTTTTTGCCTATCTCTTACGGTTTACCAGTTATACAAAAATTATATAAAAGTAAATCCAGAATAAAGAGACCTGAAGATTTTCGATATACTATATTTCGTTTGTCATGAAAATATCTTCAGCATATGGTGTTTGAATCAAAATCGTTAGAGGCATTTTTGAGAAATCAATTTTTTCGTAAAATGTTCCATGTAAAGGATAGTTGGGGGTTCTGGGATTTTCTTGAAAATCTTCCTGTTGCATCCTTGAAATATACTAGTTAAACTTAAATACCAATTTCGGTATTTAACGGACTTTTCATTTTTGAGTTATGCTGTCCACTGATTCACTCACTGACATATCTTTTCTCGGTATCGATATTTTGGGTGGTATGGGTACAATACCTTCTGTATTTACTATGTACATTGAACATGAATGCTAGAGAAAGTAAAACGCACTAATCCATAATTTAAACTTTGCATCTCTAGTAATCATAATTAATACGTTTATGAAGAATCAGTAAGGCTGTGCTATGATTATAAATAATATTGTATGTATTGTGTGCAGATGTCAGGCGGGAACCGGACGCTGTATTGTGGACAAGGCGCATCGCAACCAGTGCCAGGCCTGTCGTCTCAAGAAGTGCCTGCAAATGGGCATGAATAAAGACGGTAAGCTACTACATTAAGGCTGATTCACAATAACCGAGAACGCTAGCCTAAACGAGAACAACAAAGTTAGAGTACTTGTGTTATAATGTGAAAGTTCACAATCAATAGGAAGTTTTCACGAGTCCTGGGAAAGGGAAAGAAAACTTGTTGGAAGATTAATATGTTTTGATTTTACTTAGATTAATATGTTTACGGCAAGTTGATTTAAACGCTTTAACAAATATGAAAATTAGCCAGCTTTAGCTTGGGATAGAAAATAACAATGCATTTAGAAAAAGTTTACTTAATTGGATTTTGAGGTTGGTTAACGCATTATGAAAACAGGTGAACAAATAACATTCATTGGTCGGTTGCAAACAAATGACATCTAGAGCGTAAAATTGATATTCCTTTGTCGTGGGATCGGCTTCTCGTAGGTACCCGCAGTGTCCTCAGCTCCGGCGTTGATGTAGGTTCCACTCCTAATCTCCTAATTACACTTAATCTCAGATATAGTAAACCTGGGTGTCGTCAACTTTCGCACCATAAAATGTAACAGCATCTCTTATTGCTTCTGAGTTAGCTTCACCTCACAAGTTATGAGAATAAATTGTGCCAAGTTCTGACGTCATAGCGTGCACATGACGCGTTTGGAAATATCTAGTAGTACCTTCTCACTTTAACATTATGCTTTCTTTGTCTGTTTTTCAAACTCCCTGTGCTACTTGGAAGACAAGTCACTATTCCTGTCTCACTTCTTTATATATCTGTTCTTTTCTATCATACATCCTTTAGCCTAAACCCTGTGCTATTAGTGTTTGGTGAACTTATACCTGGAATTAAGCTAGCCCGTCTCGTCTTTACCTCAGTTAACGACTTGCATTTATACATATTTCTACTCTGGAATATTTACAATTATTTTCCCTGGCTTTCTATAAGCTAATAATATTATGTACATTTTCTCTTTTAATATAATTGTGAGCATTTGGTATGTGCTCTTACACCTTTTTGCTCACGATGTATATTTCCGGTCTCGTTACCGGGGTATTGGAATCAAAATGTCATATGCTGTTTTAATCTTGTTCTCGTTTCCGTTCTCAGAATATTGTGAACCAGCCTTTACTCGAAACATAAATTATCAATATAGTTGTCCGTACCTACATATATCATTTCTTTGCATATACTTTCTATTTATAAGAGGAGACTAATGATCGAAAATGGTCATTTTACTTTTGAAAATGGTCATTTTCGGTTTTAATTTTTTTATGTCGTCCTCCGTGGTGTAGTGGCTACCATGCTAACCTCTAAAACCAAAATAACTCGTTCAAACCCTGTGGATCACGATGGAGTATTTCGGAGGCAAAAATCCTTAGCATAGTTTCCTTCGGTGGTTCCGTGTAATGCACGTTAAAAACCCCATACCTTGAAAGAAGATGGTTTCTGGCAACATTCCCCAACCGTGATTTCGTCCCACAGTGCCATCTAGGGGCGATGAGCCGATCGTCACTATGACGCAAAGCGGTGAAGTAGAAATTCAAATCAAATCTGATCAAGGAAACATAACGATGCCCTTTGCTCCACTTAGCAATTTCAGGAAATTAACTAACTACTTAAGTAATATTATAGGCACAATACATGTATTATAAATATATTTTTACTGTCTGTACACGGATTATATAAAAGTTATTACATTCAAGCTAAAAATTCGATACCAAGATTTCACCAGAAATAGGAGTTATAAAAAAAACATTTTTATAAAAAGGTCCGTGTGTCGGTAACACGAAAAGTCGGTAAAATATCAAACTTGGTACCTATATAGGTAAGTTTAGTATCTTCCAAGGATGCAATACGAAGAAGAAGAAAATACCCCCACCCTAACTACCCTTTACATGGATAAATTTTCGTGAATTTTGATTTTCTCAAAAATGACTCAAACGATTTTGATTAAAATGCTGTATATTAAATATATTTATACAATAAATATTGAATTTTCTGGCAATAGCCTCTGAGTACTTCTTTATTCTGGATGAATTTTGCTAGATTTTGCAAAACTAGTAAACCGTAAGAGACAGACAAAAACTTACTATACAAAATATGTAGATCTCCTCGTTGAAATACACAATTTATGTCATATACATTTTTTTCGACCATTTTGAGATATTCCTTGTTATTGATTTCAGTTTTAAACTACTAAACTTTTCACATACGGAAATTTGTCAACTTCTGGCAGTGCAAAGAAACGGATTTCATCGACATGACAACCAGCTTTTAAAAAAATTGAATTATCGTTTTGGCCTAGTGTATTCCGCTAATCTTTATCTCGATTAGCATGAAGTAGAAAAAGAATATTTTTTTTAACAATAACTTGCTACAGAGATGCAGAGCAAATCATGTGAATGGGACACATAAGATTTTTAAAATTACCTCCATCTGCCATTTTATACTATGAATTCTACAACACTTTAAAGAAAAAATTGATAATTTCTACACACTTTAGAGTAGAGCAGTATACTTCAACCCATCTTTTAGGAGAAGTTTTACTCACAATTTGGTGCTACTGTTAAATGCGGCAGCTTCTGTATGCTCCAGTCATTTGGGTTTTTTCTTTAAAAGACTGTGCAAGCTCATCTCTCCATTTTGCTTTGAACAACCTTCTGTGTGATGATTCGTATTGATGATACTAAAATAGCTGCATTAAAAGTTATGAATGATAAGAACAATCACTGTTGTTGGTATAATTTGGAGTTAATAAGAGGATTGCTTAATTTAAAAAAAATGCTGACATATTTTAATAAAAATATGTCTGAATTAAGAAAATATTCCTGTCTTCCCTAATAAATATACTTATTGGATAAAACTAGGTCAGCGAACTTAGAAGGCTTGTATCTACATCACGTAAATATTTCTGATATGTTAAATAGTCCATGAGGTAAGGGCTCATAAAATTAGTACATTTAATGTTGGTGGAATAGGGATGTTAAACTCCATGTTTGGGGTATACACGGAGGTCACCTCATGTACTGCGAGATCTTTTGTAGCTGCCACCTCCCAAGAGGAAGGGATGGAGTGAAGAAACCACAGGAGGCTATAAGTTGCAGGTAGCGATGCCACAAAGTCGTGCGGAAGTCCCTAACACTTCCTACCTCAAAGACCTATCCCATTATGAGCTGCTCCGAGAGGGCGATGAGCGACACCCTTTAGTGTCTATGATAATACCTTTCCTTGAATCAAGCATCCCCGCCATATGCCCGACACCACCTCACGTCACGAAACTTAGAAGCACATCTACAGAATCAGAAAGAAACAGACATAAAGCTAAATGAGGGAAAGGAAATAGTATTAGATTAGAAATTACTGGTCTTCACCTACCGACCAGGAAAAAGCTATAACAACTTAATGGTCAGGGTGAGCGGTGGACAGTAATTGAACCTCTCAAATGCGGCCCATACACGTTACCGCGAAACTATCTCGCTATTGTGCAGTGAGAATTTTCTGAAATGATGTACGTTGTATTAAAACTTTGATGTGTTCCATTCACAAGACTTTCTCTATTTCTCTGTAACAAGTTATTGTCAAAAATGTTATTCTTCTATTTACTTCATGCTAATCGAGATAAACATTAGAGAAATGCTGTCTTGTAAGTAGAAGGGAAATAATGGAATACACTAGAATAAAAATCTGATGTGTTACACTCACATGACTTTCTCTAGTTCTACAAACTTCTTGCATAAGATTATTCTTCTTTCTGCATCTTGCTAATCAAGGTACTCATTAGCACAACGTTCTTATTACTTAGTTACCTATAAGTAAAAAATAAGGGAATATACTAGGCTAAAGTCATAGTCAAAAGTTTTAAAAGCAGTCGTTATGCGATTGTCATTGCAAATCCCTTCTTTTCTTGGCCAGGAGTAGAACAAAAGAAAACAGCACACTCCCGTCTGAGAAAAGTATAAGTACTTCACAATCGAAACTAATAACAATTAATACCTCGAAAACTGTAAGCTCCACTAGAAAAATGTATATGACATAACTTGTGTATTTTAACAAGAGCTACATTTTTTGTATAGTAAGTTTTTGTCTATCTCTTACGGTTTACTAGTTATGCTAAATTAAGCAAAATGCACCCAGAATAAACAGTCTTTAGAAGCTATTCCCAGAAAATTCAAGATATACATATTATTTGTCAGCTAAATATCTTTAATATACGATATTTTATCAAAATCGTTAGAGCCATTTTTAAGAAAATCAAAATTTTCTAAGAAAGTTCCATGTAAAGGGTAGTTTGGGGTGAGGGATTTTTCTCAAAATCTTCGTGTTGCATCCCTGACAGATACTAAACTTAAATACCAAGTTTGGGGCTTTACTGACTTTTCGTTTTTGATTTATCGTGTTCACAGACACTCGGACACACGGACACAATGACACATGGACACACACACACACACACACACACACACGAATCTTTTTGTGAAAATGCTTTTTTTGGATACAGAGGACCCTAAAACATATATTTCCGATGAAATCTCGACATCGAATTTTCGGGTGGAATACAATACTTCTCTATCCCTATGTACATTGTACATACGGGGCTAGAGAAAGTAAAAACCATAGTCAAATCTGTTAAAAACTGGTTGCCATGTGGATGAAATCCGTTTCTTTGCTAGGAGTCGACAAATTCACGTATGTGAAAAGTTTAAGTATTTAAAAACTGAAACCAACAACAAGGAATATCTAAAAAATTGTCAGCTCTACGAAAACAAATGTGTGTTTCAACGAGCTCTACATAATTTGTGGAGTAAGTTTTTGTCTATCTCTTACGTTTTACTAGTTGTGTAAAATCCAGCAAAATTCCTTCAGAATAAAGAGGTCTTTAGAGGCTTTTTCCAGGAAGTTCAATATATATTGTAGTTTAACGTCCTTTAACCCGGTTGGTCATATCGGACGATGAATGCAATTGGTCAAATGATCTCGGGGTCCATGGAGCTTAAGCTTACTCGACATTCTTCTTCTCAGGATAAGGGAAAACTCTGAAGAAAACCTTATCCGGGTAACTCACCCTAAGCGAGATTCGAACTCACGACCTTTTGAATGTGAGGCAGACATGCCACCACCACACTACCCAGGCGGGCCAGACATGTATTATATTTGTAGTGTAAATATCTTTAATATACGACACTTTAATCAAAGTCGTTAGAGCCATTTTTGAGAAAATCAAAATGTTTGAACATTTGATCATGAAAGGGTAGTTTGGGGTGGGGGGGTTTTCCTCAAAGTCTTTGTGTCGCATTCTTAGAAACTAAACTTAAATACCAAGTTTGGTATTTTACCGACTTTTCGTCTTTGTTCACGGACACACACTGACCTTTTTCTAAAAATGGTTTTTAATGCAGGGGACTCTAAAACGTCTATTTCCAATGAATTCTCGGTATCGAATTTTTGGGTGGAATGCAATATCTTCTCTATGCAAAAGAATGCATCGAAGCATGATACGACATACCATTAATCAGAGGTTCTGTGATTGAGTTGTCACTCTTGCATTTTTTTATCTGATGCTAGTTACCTCTGCTGTCGTAATAAAACTAGCTGATTCACCAAGATCGTGAGACTTGTTCATTTCACCAAGCGAAGACTGGAAATTCCCAGGTAGTGGGGCTCTGCGAGCGAATTTGTGACACTTGTACGGAATGACACTTCTACGGAGGTGGAATTTGTTGACACTTGTACGGAAGTCTAGGAAATCCCAGAAATGGCTAAACAGGAATTATTTAGAGAGTGACACTTGTACCCAGCCTAATGTATTTCTTAGAGTAGTGACTGAATACAATAAGGGTTGGCAGGAGAGCGGCACTCGCTAAATAGATAGAGTTCATTGCTGATGTTGATATGAGTGTCGAGTAGTGTAATTAATTATAATTGTTGTGGAGAAATGGAATTCAGCGAGAAGAATAAACAGAGCAATTTCAAAAGTTCATTCCAATGTTTATTCATTAAAATACAATCTTCGAGGAGACGCAGAGTACAACGGCCACCAGTTTGACCGGTTAGTTTTAAATACCGATGGGAAAAGAAGGAAGAAATCAGCAATGAAGACTGACAAGACTATTTCAAAGGCTCTAAAATCATTCCTGACTTGCGTGAGTTACTCACAGAAATTAAAATAATGAAAAGGCTTCTACAGGACGACGTTACAAGTTGGCAGATATGTCATGTAAATATGTAAATAAGTTTAATACTCATTTAAAGCAAAAAAAAAAAAAATGGAGGAAAAAATGAGGAACGAAAAGAGACTACCTCCCTGTGGTGTTCCCTGGAAACGACACAAAGTCGGCTGAATGTCTCTTACAATTTATATTTAAAAAACAAAAATGTAATTACTCAGCACCAGCTCCTTCTAACCACATCGCGGTGGTATGTCAAACTGACATCCTGCCGTACTCTTACGTAACTAAAGCAATTTAATACTGATTTAATATACCGTAAAACAACATTTATCTAGAGAATAAATAGCTAACATTTATAATAAGTACAATTACATGTGAACTTCTTTCTGTTTTCTGCAACTATGATCATGTTTTGATTTTTAATGCACTAGTTATTCATATCCACATTATTAAACCGGTTATCTCCAGCTATTAATGCTTGTTCCGTACAAGTGTCAACATTCAACTTCGGACTCGCCAGGTAGAGGAAAAGGTTCCGTACAAGTGTCACTCCGTACAAATGTCTCTCCGTAGAAGTGTTCCAACCCCCTGCAGGCGGGTGAAATGTCCTTATGGGAATACTTTCGAGGAGGCGATCAAAGTTCGAAGGCTCACCAATCCGCATGCGCAAGCTGACAGAAACGATGGATGACTGCGAGCCCTGTTGCTTCTCCATAGCAGTCAATATGCACATTATATGTCACAATTGGGGCCAACTTTTCCAACAAATAATCCCCAAACATCTGAGCAACAAATAATGTGGAGGCAAGTAACAGCCGATTATTTTTCAAAAGTCCTGACAAAGTTCTCTTTCTCTTTCTCTTTCTCTCTTGTCCTCTGTAGTCTAGGGGTAATATGCTAGCCTCTGCTAAGAACCGCAGCATAAAGAGCGTCCATAAATAAAGTTAAAGCTAAATTTAATTTAAGTTTTTCTCTGGTTTTATTGCTTTATAAACACGCATCCAACCGAGCATAATGTATTGTGGTGCAGAAAACGAAGTTTGTACATTCTTGGTGATATTCTTACGAATTACGTTTTACGCTCATCTGACAGATCTGTCGCTTTGCCTCAATGATACAGAGGCCCTTCTTCAACTATTATTTGACGAGGGTCTGCTGAGAACAAAAAAGTTTCGTTCTGAATGTAATGCCGTCGTGCACCCTATTAAGAGTTGGGAGAGTTTTGCTGTAGAAAGCAGAATATTAAATAAGAGCCCAACTCTTGTGACTTTTCTTATGAATAATTATATTGTTATTAAATATTATTTATTATTTGTTTTAGAACTGGACATCAAAAAGTCACACAGCCTGTATGTAAATGTTTGAGCGGACAAGACTATTGCCAGAACAAATTCTTTCCCTTATCTACTATATCACTTATAAGCAGTCATATATGAGATAAAGAAGTGCGTGATTGAAGAATAATGTGTGAGCTCTCAGATAGTATCTAACTGGCTCAGTTACTGCTGTGAAGTGTGCGTGATCTCCAAATACACTTGCAAGAGGGAAAATTGGCGGTTTCGGTCACGTCGTTGAAATCGGGGACACATCGTAGGTGCAACTGGATCCTTGGAATGATCAATGTTCAAACAAATGAGGTGCGGATTACCATATTATCAAATGTCTTTATTAGATTAAATTTTGTTATAAATAAAGTTTTGTATTTACCACTACAAATAATTCACTCGACTTTCGACACGTAGACATTTGACTGCTTGCGCGCCACTGCGCACTAACTTTCCAGACACTCACGATTCATTATACCTTAGTACCTACACACCACATTTGATTTGCAATACGCCCTTTTTTTATAGCTAAAAATTTACATCATAGGACTTTTATGGAAGCTTGTGGAAGAAGAAGTTTCGAGAACAATCGAGATGTCTTGCGTTCGAAAGTCCTGGTTACCGTCACGCTTCATTATTTGTTTGTAGCGTTCTAAGGCCTCCAACTCCCCGACTCGCACACCAAAGCGAACTGAAGAGCGGCGTATACACCTGTCACATTATTATTATTATTATTATTATTATTATTGTTATTATTATTAATTAATTAATAATAATAATGGCATAGTGATAGGTTTAGGTTAGGCTTATTTGGCGAGTGAGTTAGCGTCATCGTAATTTAGGGACAGGCATAGAATACAGTTAGTGTGGTTTATTAACAAAAAAATATTGCTGCCAGCATTCCATTAAGTGGTGAAAGATGGATAATTTGCCTGCACTGCATTCTTCAGTGTGGCTACGTGAGTGGAAAGTAAGTACATAAATAATTGTAAAGCTTAAGTATGTTAAGAAATCGTTCTTCGGCATGAAATCATAAATCATAATATCATATTATATAAAATCTAAAGCCGTATTTTGAAAAAAATATTCCACTCATGTTGGACTTAGAAAATCACGCGTCACATCTTGGGAAGGAGAGCCCGAATTTAAACTTATTTTGGTCACAAACTCCTAATTTATTGTTTTATTTTTGTTTGTTTTTGTAGCTTTCAATGTCGTTTAACGTGGTAGGTCATATTGCAGAATCGATAGATGAAATGGGTAAAATATTGCTGATATGAGTCCGGGGTCCATACAGCTTAGAATTTCTCGACATCATTTCCTCAGCATAAGTGAAAGCCCTGAAAACCCCTTATCTGAATATGTAACTCGCCCTAACCAAATTCACACTCAGCACGTCTTGAATATGGGCATTTTTTACTTTCTCTATAGGCACTATGTACATAGTGTATAGAGAATGTATTGCACTCCACCAAAAAATTCGATACCGAGATTTCACCGGAAATATATGTTTTAGGGTCCCCTTTATCTAAAAAAAGCATTTTCGGAAAAAGGTCCATATGTGTGTGTGTGTATGTGTGTCCGTGTGTCCGTGTGTCTTGAACACGATAACTCAAAAACGAAAAGTAGGTAAAGTACCAAACTTGATATTTAAGTTCAGTATCTTCCAGGGATGCGACACGAAGATTTTGAGAAAAATCCCCCCACCCCAAACTACCCTTTACATGGAACTTTTTTCGAAAATTTTGATTTTCTCAAAAATGACTCTAACGATTTTGATGAAAATTTGGTATATTAAAGATATTTACCTGACAAATAAAATGTATATCTTGAATTTTCTGGGAATAGCCTCTGAAGAGTAGTTTATTCTGGATGAATTTTACTAAATTTTGAATAACTGCTAAACCGTAAGAGATGGACAAAAACTTACTACACAAAAAATGTAGAGCACGTTAAAACACACAATTTATGTTATATACATTTTTTTCGTGGAGTTCGTCGTTTTTGTGACATTCCTTATTTTTGGTTTTTGCTATGAAAAACTTATACATTTCTCATACAGGAATTTGTCAACTGCTGTCCATACAAACAAAGGAACTTCAGTGACATAGCAACCAGCTTTTGATTATCACTTTAACCTATGGTACTCCCTTATTTCACCTCTACTTACAAGGAAGCAAGTAATATGGCTATTTCTGCTAATGTTTTACTGATTAGCATGAAGTTAATAGAAGTATAAGCTTTTTAAGAATAATTTGTTGCAGGGATATAGAGAAAGTCATGTGAATGGTACACATCCGATTTTTTATATTATTATACATTACGAAGTTACAGGTCGTGCGCCAGTCGACGAATGAGAGGTTAAATGAGAGTCACTTACTCGCCTTTACTGGAGCATTGGTACACAGAAGCAGGAACGGCATTCAGATGTTGTGTGCATTATTCTCACGTTTCTGCGCTACATTAGCAGTCAGTACAAAGCAAATATCACACTCTCAACATCGGTTACTGCTTACATTTTACATCTAATTTTCTTTTATTTCTTTTATTCCCGACATTTTCCCCTCATCCTCTGAATTGCTATCATTTTCAGTAATAACTAAACATCTCTCGTTATCACTCTGGCAATGTTACTCTTTCAGTTAACGCTGTGTATTCTTGAAAAGTAATCATAAGGAAGCAGAGCTCGTTCTTTCTTTTGTATTTGCTAGCTCACTATATTTTTGCTAAAGTTCATTTGTCTAGAAGAACGACCAGTCTGAATCATTAGGAGTTCAGAATTTAAAGTCAGCCCACACAGCATTTGAGCACTGCTATTTTATTGTTTTGGTATGCGATTGCTATCACGTAAGTAAATAATAAACAGTATCTGTACACATATTGTAGCCGAAACTGTCCGAAACGGGGATCTGAAATTTGGAAATTGCTCTATACATTTTTTAAAAGCGTTTAACATTGTTGTAAAATTTTAGATTCTTAGTAAAAAAAAAAAACAAACAAAAAGAAAAACAATTGCAATCCATGATATCTCTCTACATCTTGTAAGAAATTCCTTAGAATGGCCACAAAGAAAAGGTCAACAGGACCTACTTACTGCTAAGGGGCTGTCCTTATTTAACGATCCTTTATATATATATATATATATAAACTTTTACTCACTATGTGATATTTAAAACCACCTTGGTGAAATCAAACATCTTAGGGTAGCAATTTCATTTTCAAGTTTTCTTCTTACGGCTATGCAATATTTTCAAAACATGGTTGTCTGTCTGGGTGGAGGAGTTGATGTTCCACCGATGTTTCACATCCTATTGCTTGAAATATCAGGGAACTTTTAATTTGTTATTTGGAATTGTAATAAATGCAATTATAAGGCATTATTCACTATAAAATACTCTAGATCAACCCTATCAGTAATTATTTCATTGCTTGTTGGGGTTTGTTTATATCTGGAACACAAATTTTACTCGCGGCACAACAAAGATCATTTGGCTCGCCTTTCCAAAGGCGGCATTTCGGATAGGTGTTAATTATAGATGAATTTGCACGCTTTTGGTTGGCAGAATCAATAGTTTATTATAATTAAAGAGTAACCCGTTTGTGTGAGACTTATTCACTGCTCCACTTCTGACTGAAAATCATTCTGATTCCAGACACAAGATTGGTTTCGTCAAGTTCCACATATGATTGGCCAGTGAGATTAAATTCGTATAGACCCAAATGCGATAGACCGGCTAAATGGAGTCCGACGTGACATTTTGTGATTTATGTTCATTTCGACGCAATCTCTCATACTTTGCCATTGCAATGTGTCCGGACAAATTGTATCTTTTTGTTTAAAGCATTTTAGACACTTTGGCATCTCATTGTCACTGCTAGCCTTATTTAACTTCAAAATGTGAAGTAACAAACGGTTTTATTAAAATATTATCACGGCAACGAAAATGCAGCGGCTTTAGTTGCTTTTGTCGTTGTTAGGTTACATTAAGTGGGCAATAGAATATCATAATATAATGTATTCGTTGAACGGATTTGTACCCTATTTTGGTTGGAATAATCCATATTCATATTTTAATTTAAGGTTAACCTGATTATAAGAAGTCCATAAATTCGCTGTCACTACAACATTTAAATTACATTGTACACATTTTAACCTAACAAAATTTCAAATACTTTGTAATGCAAAGATAAGATTACTGATAAATAAGAACCAGAAGGCCATATCAGAAAAAAGCTATTTCAAAACTGGAAGAATCTAGTTATATGCTGATCAACAGAAACTAGCAGGGTCTCTTTTAAAAACTGGTTGATGTTCCTTTGTTTGTATGGCCAAGAGCTTTCAAATTCCCGTATGAGAAAAGTATAAGTATTTTAAAACCGAAACTAATAACAAGGAATATCTTGAAAACGGACAACTTCACGAACATTATTGTATTATCACATGACAACTGGCTTTTGACTAATATTTTAGTCTATGCTACTCCCTTATTTCCCTTCTACTTGCATGGAAGCAAGTAATAAGACTATTTCTGCTAATTTTTCCTCGATGAGTATGGAGTACATAGAAGAATAGGGGAGTAACAGAGAATAATTTGTTACAGAGATGTAGAGAAACACATAAGTTTTTTTTTTAGTTCGTTGTCTGTTTGCTTGTATGATAAATTTAACTCAAGTACTTTTACTAAAGGAGCAAATAAATGAATTCTTATACTAGAATCCAGCCCTAAAGAGAAACCGAAGGATGTTTCAACCAGAAAACGAAGGATGTTTCACAAAGACTCTATAATTAGAAGCTGAAAAGGATTTCAACACTCCCTTAAAGGAAGCGCGCAATAAACCTTCGGGAGGAAGGTGTGAGGTGATAGAGTATGAAGAATGGCCAGAATTGATGGCTACAGGCAGCGGGGCAACTAAGGTTTCCAGATTAAACACTACCCAGATGTCAAGGAAAAATTAGTTCTCTTCAAAGGACATTCATCGCATGTTGCACACCATGATCCACCGCGCCCAACCTGCAGCTTGAAATGAGAGGAAATGAGCGCCAGAAAAATATTTTATTTCAGAATTTGACTATTAACCTATGAAAACCTGGGTGGCCGGGTTCAACGATAATCGAAACCAGGATATTCTGAATTTATTTGCGGAGAAATCTCTAGCTCGGTGATTGACGAGTAATCGTGGAATTTTACGATCACACATGGGATGTGTTTACTCTGAGTGAAAGCAGTTTGGGGGGGGGTGACAGTGTATTTTAGCCACCTAGTGCGATAATTTAAGGATTTTGGTTCGTGTGCACTCTACTTATAACTATGCTGTTTAAAATGTATTTAATCCTCCAACTATTGATATGCATATTGAATGTCGCAAACATACAATAGGTATTCATCCAGTTACTTCTGTGTTCTACTCAAAAAGGAGTTTTATCTATGGAGCTCTTTAACTACTATGGTTCTCAGCGTTCCACTCTATTTGGGCGTGAAAAACCACTGAATATTACTCAGAGGCCTTTTTACTAGGCTTGAGGTTTAGGTGCCGTAAATCTACGACACGGTACCAACGGTTTTACTTCCCTTCCGAAGAAAGCCAAGCTAGGGATTTTTACGTCCGAAAAAATTCATCGTCCTCCGCCGGGTTTGAATCCACGACCTTGGTAAACCGCTACACCACGGACATGTTCAGCGATCTGATAGTGTGTTGTCATGTGCTATGTCCTCCCTTGCTCCTCCAGAGATTAGGACACCCCGCAGACGTTTTCTTGTCAAAGGCTTGCAGTACCTTGGGGAAGGTACGCTGTTTTTTCTTTCTTTTTACTTTCTCTACAATGTAAACGGCAATATGCGCACATATGATGCGGATAAATGATGCATAACTTCCGTATTCCAGATAACAATGCGCATATTGTCGTTTACATTTGTATTTAAAAGATTTCTACACCAAAATCCGCAAACATGCTTAATAATAGTTACGTACAGATAAATGGAATAGAATACTCACTGTGTTATGCTTGTGTTTTCTGTCCTATGCATTAGTACACCTGTATCTAACATGTAACTATCGTTATGAGTAGCTAAAATTGGTGCAATAATTATCTATTGACTACACTTAACCTTTCCATCGTAGTTAATTTATTTCAACATCGGTGAGACACTTCACGAATTATCTTGTTAGACCTCGAAGGACAGCTGATATCCCTCTTTTCATAACATTTCGAAGGAGACTACATTCTTGGTCGCCTCTGTTAACACAACTTCATTGCAAACCATGTTTGCAGAAATTCATGGTGTGTACCAGTAGGTAGCAACTGGAGAAAAAAGCCGTGTAGTTGAGTATGAATGTGCGTAGGGAGCAGTTTTTCAAATTCCTTTATCGTCCAGTTCCATAGCTGTTGCACTTCCACACGTTGGAGTCGATATCTCAGGGTGTCAAACCGTCCACAAATCTGGCAAAAAGGGCTCTACGCCATATTATGCCGGTACTTTTTTCGATCGGAATAATTTCATGGATAATTTGATATGACTTCATCTTCCATTCTGTTGGATTATACGGGGTCCTGAACGCCTTTCAGGTTGCATTCCAGTTATTATTCGGATATTTTGCGTGAATCCCAGATAATTTCATCTTTTTGTGAATACATGATTCTTTAATAACTTCGTCTGAGTTTTCACCCGCACCTTTCAAGTAAGCAGGTAAACCTCTCAAAAAATCTCACGTGGGACGAAAACTGGCTGGAACAGCGCCAAGCTCTTGCGTTGGCTGTTGCATGGGCGGCCAATATTCAACATCCTGTGCGTGTTCATTCCCAGCTTGAATTTCCAATATCCCTTTCATAAGAAGTGTTTTATTTTTCAAATGGACAGTATATGACTACTCTACCTCCCCCATTGCCTCCCTTGGTTCTAGAATGCTTCCTCAGCAATCATTGCTTGCAACGCCGAAAAATGCAGCACTAATCAGGATCGCCTGAGTCAAGGTCAGAATCAACCGGATTACTTTGGTCTTACTATATTCCTCCCTTGCCTTATTTAAAATGCTCACATTTAGGTTTCCAATCTAAAAGTTGTTCGGCAAGTATTTTTTAAACCTTGTAACTTGTAAGGTTGCCCTGCTAATATATAACTTTCCGCGACAATTCCTTCCCCTTTCGCCCGATTGGCTAAGTACACCTTTGAATGACCATATGCACACCCTATGCAGAGCAAGGCAGGTGATATAAGTGATATAAATATTCCGTTATAATAGATATATGTAATTAGGCTATGCAAACAGAACCAAATTTCTATCGCACAGCGACAGTTTTTGAAAGATTTAACTGTTGCTTTAGCCTGGTGTATTCCCTTACTTGCCTTTTGGTAATGCTTACCTTGATTAGCATGCTGAGGATAAAAGAATAATTTTTGTAAGAAAATTTTGTTTCCAGAATGGATGGAGAAAGCCATGTTAGTGAAACTATATACAGTCATGGAAATAAGTATTCATACAGCACTGCAATTGAAATTGAACACTGATATTTCCATATGAAATTAAATGACAGCGCTCCGATTCTGTGTAGGAAGCCACCCCATTAAATAATCAGTGTCATTATAACAAAGATTTGAGCATTAAACAAACGTACCTCAAGGAAATAAACGATACCCCAATGCTGGCTGTATTTGACAGTGAAAAAAGTATTCATACACCACTAGAAATGTAAACACAGAAACCACCAACGAACCATTTGCAGCAAGCAAGGCCTTCAGTAGCAAGCTACACTTCCTGCTTGTTGGTTCTGTTACGTAGTGAATGCCGTGCGAAAGAAATATGGGCCGCAAAGGTAATGAAACAACTGTAGAGAAACGACAGATAGCTATCTCTCAATATCAAAAGGAAAAATCATTTTCAAGCATTGCTCATGTTATTGGAAGAAGCCGGGCAACTGTGCAGTCCATAATAACACGATATAGAGAGAGAAATTCTATCATTAACAGCGAAAGAAGAGGACGACCACAGAGGCAAACGCAAAGAGAAAAGAATATGTTAATAAGAATGATAAAAAATATCCTAAATTGACAACCTCTGCATTGTCTGCCTATGTTAACGATCAGTTCGGAACGAAAATAACACAAGGACTGTTCGCTATGTTCTAAGTAGTGCAGGATATGGAGCCAGGGTACCTAGAAAGAAACCATGCATCAGCAAGAAGAACAAGAAAGTCAGACTTGAATTTGCTCGAGAGCATCTAATCAAGAACACGAGTTTCTGGGACAGGGTACTGTTCACAGATGAAAGTAAATTGAATGTATTTGTAAATAATGGCAGAAGTTTGGTGTGAAGACCAAATACTGAGCTTGAACCCAAGCACCTTCAAGTCCCACAAGGAAGCATGGTGGAGGAGGAATTATGGTATGGGGATATATGGCTACATCTGGTGTTGGGGAACTTGTTTTTGTTGAAGGTAACATGATAGATTTCAATATTTAAATATCCTAAAGAATAATCTGCAAAAGAGTGTTGACAAATTGAGTTTAGGCACAGAATACTACTTTCAACAAGACAATGATCCTAAGTATACGGCGGAAACTGTTCGATTGTGGTTGTTGTACCGTACTCCCCACGTTCTCAAGTTGCCAGCACAGAGTGTAGATCTTAATCCAATTGAACATCTTTGGAATACCCTTGAAATAATGGTGCGAAAGCATGACATACGAAGTAAGGCAGCTCTGAAACAATGTGTTCAGCAAAAATTGTAAAATATTACCTAGAGACTACAAAAAACCTGGTTCATTTCATGCCAAAGAGGTTAACAGAAGTAATACGTAGAACAGGAATGCCTACAAATTATTACTTTTGTTACTGTATTGTATTTAAACTATAATTTTCTTTGAGTGTATGAATACTTTTTTCCTTGTTGTGAGAAGCCAGCTGGTACAAATGTTTTATTTACTTTTTGAAGAGGAGTAATTTAGGTCATGCGTTTATATGTATAGATTCAGGAAGAAATATCATACTGTTAGTTTACCATATAACCTCTCTGGATGTAAACTTTAGTTATAATAAATTACGTTTTTCTACATAAACACTGGTGTATGAATACTTTTTTCCATGACTGTATATATAGTCTTCACTTATCTCAAAGCTATATCATGTGTCCCGAAGATTGCAGAACTCAACGTGGCATTTCAGGTTAAAACCGGCCAGTAAAGAACCGACTGAGTGACCTTCGTTTTTCCCCCGCCACCCATTCTTGTTTATATCGGCGACGGTGAGGGGAATCACGGTCATTGAAAAGACCAAAGGAAGATCGTCCACTCCAGTTCACCACTTGCCAGTTTTAACTTGAAGTAGCCCCGTAGAGTTCTGCAACTCTTTTAGTTCAACAAGGGGTAGGTAACTATAGACGTCAAATAAAGGCAAGTTGGGCCTCCTGGAAAATATGACAGGTTAAAAATGTCTATGCATTTGTAACATCTAGAATACTTTATGATAGGTCAAAGATTTTCATAATTAATACCACGAGTGTTTTCATCTTGTCGATAATTCATGACCGGAGCGAAGCGATGGGAGTGAATTGTCCTAAGAGATGAAAACTTGAGTTGTATTTGATTAGACAATTCAGCGAAATAGATTATTAATAATTTATAATATGTAGGAAGGCAGATTTTATCAGGCTATGATTGTAATACTTGCACTAGTTCTCAAATGGTAGATGGCGCATTCGACCATATTTATTTACCGAATGTTTTTGTTTTCTTTCTTTACTGTCTCCTGAATTATGATATGACCGACCGTGTCTACACCCAATGAACGAATATCGATAGCAACAGTAGAAATTGAGAACAATTATTTTATTTCAGCTTTTAACAACTAATAAATGAAATGGAAACAAGCCTTATTTTATTTGAGGTTATTGTACTCATCTCATACATAAGAAATACAAAAAAAATTGATTGTCTTGGCTCCTTTTTTTGTATTAAATACATTATGAACTGAATAAAACTTTAAGTAAACATTGTAATTGAATTAATTGAAAGCACAATTGTGGAACTGTCAGTAATTAAAAGTGAAGGTTGGCTGACTGGATTGTCACCTTGTTACCAATAACCAAGACAGAAAATTAAACAAACGATGGCAGGTGCGATAAGATTTCAAAGAAATGAACATCAGCTGCGATAGAATTTTTCGACAATATCGCTCCAGTCAGATGGCCGCGATTGTTTGAAATTGCCAAATCTCGGCCATTCCATTGACGCTTTAATAGTTGAGCTAAACTGTCAGGCTAATTTGAATATATTACTAAAATATGTTTTAGCTTAGAGGTTTGCATCAAAATTATATTGTGTCGCAAAATTTAAACAAAGTTTAATTTTAAAAAGAATTCATCTAAAATGTTAGAACTATGATGCGGAATTTAATTAAAATTAATTTACTTCTTATTTATTGAATTTTTTGAGAAAATGGATCTACTCGGAAGAATTGCGCATTTATTTTGGGATTTGGACACATTTAAAATTAAGTATCGGTCAAGTGTATAACAATTATCCTAGGTATCTGGATTTCATATTGCTTTAATTTGCAACGTTGCTAAGCATGTGGTAAAAGTTTTAAGGCTCTAGCAGGCATAAGCATTCCCCTTTGAAGACATAGCACAACGTTTATGTGGAAGTCGCACATTCCCCTTTGAAGACATAGCACAACACGTGGAAGTCACGCTAAATATTTCCCAGAACTGTTAAACAATATAAGAGTTTTGGCTTCATCATAACTAACTAAATTTGTATTCAACTAAGTTAAGAAAGTGTTCTAAATCGAAAACCAGAAGAGAAACTGAACCATAGGTTTTTTATTGCCTCTAATAGATTATCTTGGCCATATAGCTTAGGTTTTCCTGTGTTTTATTATTTTCCGTACACGTACTATGTACATAGAAGGTTGGGAAGGTATTGTATTCCACCCATAAGTTCGAAGTCGAGATTTCACGGAAATATACATTTTGAGGTAATTAAAATCTGTACCTTTCAACAATGCGACACATAGGTTTTCAAGAAAATTCCCCCACCTCAAACTACTCTTTACTGGAACTTTTTTTCGAAACTTTGGATTTCTCAAACAGGCTCTAACGATTTTGATTAAAATTTATTTACACGGTAAATAAAATGTATTGTCTTGAATGACCAGAAACATATGTCTTGTATGCCTCTGAAGCCGCCTTCATTTTGCAGCGCTTTAGCTTTTAAGAGATAGATAAAATCTTACTACACAAAAATTGTAGATCTCATTAAAACACACAAGTTATGTCACATTCATTTTGTTTGGGGGTTAAACATTTCCTATATATTCCTTGTTCTTTGTTTGATTTTTAAATATATCTACTTTTATCAAACGACAACTCGTTATCCGTTTTATGTCTATGTATTTTATTTTACCCCTGACCATGTGAAGAGAACCAAATTTCAATTTAATGGCATAGCGATAGCTTTTGAAAGATTTGAGTATCGCTTTAATTTAGCGTAATCTCTTATTTCCCTTCTACTTACAAGGAACTATGTAATAAGACCATTTCTGCTCATGATTATCTCGATTAATATTAACTATATAGAAGAATAATCTTTCATGATAGCATTTTTGTTTGCAGAACAGGAGAAAGTCATGTGAATGGAACACATCAGACGTCTTTGTTGCGTGTTCATAATATTCAATATTTTTATCTTCAGGTTCACTTATCTCAAAGCAATACAAGATATCAGATTAAACTGTTCTTACATTTGTATCCCATATAATGCTTTATGAGGTCAAATATTTTGAGGCTAAGTAGAACACGTTGTTAAAATATGTTTTACTTAAGCGTTTACACCAAAATGTTGTTGCAATTATTTAATAAATGTAAAAAGCAATTGACACACAATGTCAGAACAGTGATAGGAAATTTAATTACAATTAATTTACTCCTTATATGTTACATTTTTAAGTGGAATCGAAAAAATTGCACTTTTATCTTGGGTTTTCCCCGTTTAAAATTAATATTGGTTTAGAGTTACTTTTTTTTGTAGAAGTGTAGATTTAATTTGCAACAATAAAGTCACACAAAACACATTCCAGTGCCACTAAAGGGCACAGGAGTTTTGATTTCATGATAATTAATTTTATTATTATATAATTAAGTTAAACATTTTGTTCACAAACGAAAACCAGAAGAGAAAGTTAAGTTATAAGCTTATTTTTGGTCTGATAGACTATCTTGTTCATATAATATGGATGTTCCTGCTTTGATACTTTTTTCTTGCATGAAAATACTGTGACGTTATTTTGCAAGGAGAAAAGGCAGAATATAAGGAATGCTGCTTACAGTTCGAGAACCATTGCCTCTGGAAACGTCTTTCAAGGAAGCTGCTTTATTAAAGAAGAATATGTCGACGACAGCAGAAGCACAGAGAAGGAAAAAATAAAAAGAAAAGAGCTACGCTTCGTCACAAAGAAGCAGCAGGATGCTTTCTAAGACTCGGGCTTTTCTCTATAAACTCCATCGCGATGCACGAATGACTTGTTTTTGTCTATAAAGGATTTTTCTTCCTTTTTTGCCCGCATAAAGATGATAGGATCTCTTTACATGAAGAAGTTTAAAGCCAACACTAAGACAATTTGATCCTTTGAAATAAGTTTTCCTCATAGAAGGTTGGCAGCCCTTTCGCCGCTATCGTAGGAAGTTAGAAGCTTATTTACTGGAGTGCACTCTACTAGAAATCCTCCTCTTAGCTTCAAGAGAAAAACCAAGGAGCGGAGCGCACATAGCTTGAATCGATAGTCGTTTACTTTCAGCCGAGAATCGTGTTTACTATGCACAATTTCGAATGAATAATTTACATTAGAATTAAATATTTCACAGCAAGAGTAAACCACAGCATCTGAAAAATTGAATTTTCCTTCGTCTGATAAAACTCGAATTTTTTATACTGTGATTTTTTTCTAAAAACATTAATATTAAAATGTAATAAGTGCCTTGTTAGTCTTTGTTGTTTACTGTCTCTGCTTCGTATAATATATAGGCAGAGAAGGTATTGCATTCCACTCAAAATTCAATATCAAGAACTCAGCGAAAATATACATTTTGTGGCTCCCTGAACAAATGACATTTTACTTTCTCTAGTACGTATGTACATACAGTGTACATAGTAGTTAGAAAAGAAAGGTACTGTGTTCCACCCAAACATTCGCAGTATTTTTATTCAAAGACAACTCCTTTCTTTCACACCCTCGGCCTTATGGTGTATAGATTAACTAATTTACCGCGAACTAGCTAAATAGTAAATGAAATACAGCGCATGCCTTTGTGCATGAACTCTGGGATCTATAGACAGAATGAAACCTTACCATTGAAATCACTAGATGTCATGGTGTATAGCCTACGTACTTCAATTGAGTTTATTCGTACCAATATCATAATGTTGCACTGGCTTCTATGTTTTTTGAAAATGCTTCGTTCGTTGCTTTAGGTTACAAATTTGAAACAATTGCAAATCGGCTGAAACAAAGTCCAAATAATTTAGAATCAGTTCGGCATTCTCATTTCTATAAGATATCAGTGATAGTGTACCATGATTGTTCGAATTGATGTCATCCTCCTTGGTTTGAGGATACATGCTACCTATGATTTCCAAGGTCTCGGGTTCAAACCCGGCGGAGAGCAATGGGTCTTTTTCGGTTGTAAAAATCCCTAACATGGCTTCCTTCGGAAGTGAAGTAAAGCCGTTGGTCCCGTGTCGTAGATTTACGGCAAGTAAACGAATCTGAAGCGTGATAAAGAAACCTCAGAGCAAAATTAGGTGATCTTTTATGCCCAGTATAGAATGGTAGGCTAGGAATCACAGCAATTGAAGAGCGTCCATATAAATATTGTATGCCTAACCCATGCACTAAATAGCTATTATTGTTATTGTTATTATTGTTGTTATTATTGTTATTATTATTGACTATTGGCAAGAATATAGAAAGCATGTTGACATAATTGTATACTAGTCATCTGGAATGTCAGAAACAAATTGTCAAATCAGGTGATTATAATCATTATGCAAATGGAAGATACATCGAAGGCGTTTGCTTGGAGATGGCCAATGTATATACACCGTTCCTATAAAGGTTACTTTTTATCTTCTCTACCAAATATTTTGTAAGTACGTAGTACGTAGAGATGGTATTGTATTCCAACCAAACATTGGATATCGAGATTTCATCGTAAATACATGTTTTGAGAACCCCTGAATACATAAGAAAATAGGATTTTAGAAAAGTGTATTGTGTGTGTTCCTGAGGACAGCATTACTCAAAAACGAAAAGTCGGTTAAATACCAAACTTGGTATTTAAGTTTAGTATCCTCGAAGGATGCAGTACAAAGATTTTCAGGAAAATCCTGACACCCCAAACTACCCTTTACATGGACGATTTTTTAATTTCTCGAGTTTCCCAAAAATGGCTTACACCTAATGGTTTTTATCAAAATATCGTATATTGAAGGTATTTACATGGCAAATAAAATGCCTATCCTGAATTTCTTGGGAATAACTTCTGTTATATAACGATTTGTGTCATGTATATTGGAACTAACCATTCAAGATATTCCTTGTTACCTTTGATTTTAAATTTTAAAATACTTAAAACCTCTCAAATGGGAAATTGTTTTTCACTTGGTCTTAAAAGAGAAAGTAATTTCAATTGCATTACATAGCGACGGTCTTTTATTTAGATTTGTGTATTCCCTTATTTTCATTCTACTTTTAAGGAATTGAGTAATAAATGAATTTCTTCTAATTCGTTTCGTTTCGTAATCGACTTACCCTCCCCGTATTTGTAGGACTGATACCCCCCTAGGACTTACAAACCAATGCATAGGGGTCAGAAGTCTGTCGGGGAGCCAACGGCACGAAACCACAGAATGGGAATCGGTTACGAGGATAATATGAAATGTAAGGGAAATTGATGATAGGAAAGGTGATTATGGAGCAATTGGGGAATAAGTAGCGGGGGAAACCGGAAGACCCGGAGAAAACCCGCCCAAACGCCGCTTCGTCCACCACAAATCCCACATGCGAGCCCTTGGGATCGAACCGGGGCCGCCTAGATGGGAGGCAAGTGGTCTAATCACTCAATCTCGGCGTCACCTAATTTCTCCTAATACTTGTCTAAATTATCATGAAGTAGAGTAAGAATAAGCTTTTGTAAGAGTAATTTACATTTCGGGGCTGAGGCGAAAAGGAAGCACGGAAGTACGGAAGCATTTCACTTGAGTGAGGAAGGCATACTTGTCAGCGAGGGTCCACATCAACACCTGGAAGAGTCCGTCTCGCATTGGTTTGATGTCAAAGTATGGCATTCAAACAATAACATATAAACACATGTCAGTTTTAGGCTTAGAAATGAGAGAAAAACGGAGAATAAGACACACATTAAGAGACTGCTAAAATCAGACATGGATGCTGGGCGTGGCAGAGGCAATGTAATATTTTCTTACGTACATGAACCATGGCGCATTATATCAGCACACCTCCTTACGTTAGATCTAAACTCTATTTCTATAATCCTACCCCACTTATATATATATATATATATATATATATATATATATATATATGTCCGTAATGCAAGGTCAATCTATAATAGCACTTTATCATGAAAGTCAGTCATGGCAAAAATTACTCCCAATGTGTCATACCTTTTCTCTACTACCTATTTCTTTTCTTTATTTCTGATTTTTTTTTTTTTTGTCTTGTCAGGACTTTGGTGCTGTATTCCTTTTTCCTCTTTTTTCCTTTTTATTTCCAGTTTTCTACATTTCTTTTATTGATCTATTAGTTTTGCTTACATATACACACACACATATATATATCTATATATATACATATATATATATATATATACATACATATACCTTTACAGACACATTAACGATGTCTTCGTGACCACCAAGGCCTATTGACTGTTTCAGTTTTTGAGTTTCAATAGCTTGTGCTACGAAAAACCGATTCCACTTAGCGCCTGTGTATGCATTCTGTTCACATTTTCGGAGTAATGTTTTCACGCCTGTGATAGATGGACGTGCTTTGGTCATCTCAAGAGGCAGGTTTTAACCGAAGATCCTCTTACTTATTTATTGATAAGAATTTAAACGGATTCCAGATGTATTTACTCTGTAACATAATATAACAATACAAATTTGGCATTTCTTTTCAAATATTTTAAGTAAAATGATCATATGATAAGGTTAAACAAGTAACTAATTACTTTGCATCGCACAAAAAGTGCTCTACGATAGTAGTCATTGAAAGCTGACTAGTGCAGGTGACAGATAAGAGATATGGGTCAATGCTATATAGAATAGTTTAGCAACACATAGGAGTTCGTTACATTTGTTCGTACAGTCTAAGTAAAGTTTACATGTTAGACAAAAGATTCTTGAGCAATTAAAAAACTTTATAATGTTGCTTTCTTTGTAAGTAATTATTAATTAAGTGTGCGAATAAAACATTTTATTATTAGGTTTGTTTGTTTTAGCGGTGAAGAGGAACTAGAAATACAGAATGTGTGTGTGGAATAGAATTATGTTTTGAACCGGATGAATGAATTGTCAAAGTCGAGTGTTGTTATAGTGTTCGTAATATACTATATTACATAAGCGCATGCTTAAAACAGCAGCCAAATTAAAATGTGGTGCAATTAATACCCTTTTCTCAGATTTTTCAGGCCTTACATCACGGAATTATTCAGGTAGGAAATACACTCCAAATCCCAATCGCGGACATTACTTATTCATAGAATTTTATATACTGTTTATTTATTCGCTTTAAGTAATTTGTTTTTATTTATGTCTTAATCTGTGTCGCTGAAAACAATTCTTAGGCCTAAGATAGTATTTGTTTTATTTATTTCTATGTTGGTTTATGTTAACCGTTTTGTTTGTTTCAGTTATATTTTAAAGTCTATCGGCAACTTTACGTTAAAAATAATTGCAGAGCTTAGTTAGTCGTTTTAAGTTAAGATTGACTTTCAGTTTTGTATCTTATTTTTGAAAAAGTTAAACCACATTCGTTCCCTTATTCTTGCTTTGCAGATTAGGGAAAATAAAGAGTTTTGATGTTTAAAGATAAACACAGTTTTATACGGCAATAACACTCTGAGTTCCTAAACCAGTAAAAAGAAGAGATGAAAAAATCAATGCATAAATTATTAATGTTTAATTTCAACCACAGATGATGAATTCAGGGTTTAAAATAAACAAGGTATTTAAAGTGAACAACGAATACCTCTCGGAGAGCGACATATAGTTTGTGAACCTTACAGATTTTTTTCTAAAGAATCACTTCATAAAGAACGAGCTTTAGTTTGACTTATGTCGAATATGTGACAACAATGAACTATTCGCTAAGGCCCATCATCACTAATATTAAATTGAAGGACCTTGCTGGAATATTGTACGAGTAACTCCTGCACATACCGAGGGTTGTGTTGACCTTGATGGTAATGAAATAAATATTAAATCACTCCGGCGTCATGGACAACAGAGACAAGGTATCTGACAATGAGACTGAAACACTTGGGGTATTGTCTGCAAACGCAATGTCACTTTACTATAATCGATTGCAATTTTGTTGTGTAATTGTGCTGATCATCATCATCATCATCATCATCATTCATGGTTTAAGGCTTTGGGTTCGTTTCGGTCTCATATTTAAACTGTTCTGACCACCTTCTTTTAGGTCTGCCGATGTTTCATTGAAATTTTTGTTTATATTTTAAAACCAACTTTGTGTAGCGGTGTTCATCCATTCTATCCACATGTTGTTTCCAGTTGGTTTGATTTTCTTTGATTCTTTCTAGTAGACTGAAAAAATTATATTCTTTACGTAAGTCTTGATTCCTCCTATCTCTTAGTGTATATTCTGCTACGTGTCTTAGAAAACGTATCTCTGCTGTTTCTATCTTTCTTTCCATTTGTCTAGTTATTGTCTAACATTCAGAGGAATGGATATTCTCCGCCTCTTTCCCATTAGAAAATATTAAATAACTTACAGGCGAACACGAAAAGTGAACCTATTAGGAATAACTAAGAATGCAGTTTTATGATCTAAGGTCTGTTCCAAAGAAGTTTGCCGATATCGCTTAACGGTCATGTGAACTAATCCTTGTTTCTTATAAACCACTTCTCACAATTTTACTCCATGGCACGACAGCTCACGGGGAACCTTGGCCTACCGCCCGGCCGCTGCGTCCCCCATCTCGGTCCACTACAGACGTCATGGATGGGGTGCAGTATTGGAGGGTGAGACGTGGTCAGCGCCTCGAATCCCCCCGACCGGTTAATGCGGTCCTCATGACCTGGAGCCGCTACTTCTCCATCAAGTAGCTCCTCAATTGGCCCCCCAGGGACCTTACGAGGCTGAGTGCACCCCGGGCCAGGTCTCCCAGCGGGGGAAAAATCTCCACGCCGGTACTGGGGATCGAACCCAGGTCTCCCGCTTGGTAAGTAGCAACGCTACCACCGCGCTAAGGAGACGACCACTTCTCACAATTCCCGAACCCTTTCCCCTGATTGACTAAGTGCAATATACAAACCCTAGGCAGAGCAGGGCCAGATGATAAAAGTGATATAGTCCTGATAGATGTCAGTACTTTCCTCATCTGAGAGACAGGTTTAAAACGAAGGATCCTCGCCTACTTCGTCACAGTAGTCAATGACGTGACAGTTAAGAGATACGGGACAAGTTTACGTGCAACAGACTTTACAAACATCTACATGTCATTATAAAGAACTCTGCAGCTTATATTGCGACGCTTGCATAGGTAAAGAAATGGAAAATTAGTTTCCTTGCGAGGCAGCTAAACTCGCTAGCTAACCTTAGCACGGGACAGAGACGCCACCACCCGAAGCCAGCAAAAGAACAGGTAGCGCTCAGATCCTGCACAAAACTTCCACCTGGTGTTATCACGATACTCGGATGGCATAAAACAGTATTTCGATTTATGTTAACAATAATTAAATAATAATTATAAAATTAATGATATTATTTAATTTCCTTACTTGACAAAACTGTCCTAAAATATTAATTTCTTTATGAAATAATTATCTAAATCCCCAAGGGTTATGTAACGAATTCTTACTAATATTCAATACAATAAAGATATTGTTTTAAACTGCAATTTTCACTGTATCTCTCAAAGATTAAGATTTTTATACAGGAGTTCTATGGAACAAGTTGTCAGTATTTTAGTCTGGAACATAAGCAAGTTGCAATGTTTGCTACGTGCTGCAAATTGAAGAAAGCGTTTGAAGTTTTTTTTTTTGCAAATATGTTTTTTTTTTTTTCTTCCAGAAAGTCGTATCGAACAATGAATGATATCAATGAGCTGGTGCTCAAATTAACTATAGATAACTAAGGAAAACCCCAGTAAACTTTATCCGCGTAACTCAACGTAATTCAACTCGGAGCCTCTTGAATGTGAGGCAGAAATTCGTCATTGTACAATGCGTGATGTGCTCATTAATGTTTTTAATGTTGGCAACAATGCCGTGAAACGGAGTCAGGCAATATAGTACATACCTGAGGTAGTTTAGATGCCCACTCTGTCTCAGAGAAAATGAACTTGCCTTCCCCACCCCTACCCCCGATGCTCGTGTGCAACGAAAACAGCTGGTAGAAAACTGAAAGCGCTAGAAGTCGCGATGTAAGACAATATTACGGGGATTGCAAGAGGCTTGCGGTGAGAGTGCTTTTTTTTTACTTTCTCCATACGCACTATGTACATAGTGTATAGAGAAAGTATTGCACTCCACCAAAAATTCGATACCGAGATTTCACCGGAAATATATATTTTAGGGTCCCCAATATCCAAAAAAAGCATTTTCACAAAAAGGTCCGTGTGTGTGTGTGTGTGTGTGTGTGTGTGTGTGTCCGTGTGTCTGTGAACACGATAACTCAAAAACGAAAAGCCGGTAAAATACCAAACTTCGTATTTAAGTTTAGTATCTTCCAGGGATGCGACACGAAGATTTTGAGAAAAATACCCCCACCCCCAACTACCCTTTACATGGAACTTTTTTCGAAAATTTTGATTTTCTCAAAAATGGCTCTAACGATTTTGATTAAAATTTCGGATATTAAACATATTTACCTGACAAATGAAATGTATATCTTGAATTTTCTGGGAATAGCCTCTGAAGAGTAGTTTATTCTGGATGAATTTTACTAAATTTTGAATAACTGCTAAACCATAAGAGATGGTGTAGAGCACATTAAAACACACAATTTATGTTATATACATTTTTTTCTAGGAGTTTGTCGTTTTTGTGACATTCCTTATTTTTGGTTTCTGCTATGAAAAACGTATACTTTTCTCATACTGGAACTTGTCAACTCCTATCCATATAAACAAAGGAACTTCATTGACATAGCAACCAGCTTTTGACTATCACTTTAACCTACGGTTGTCCCTTATTTCGCTTCTAATTACAAGGATGCGAGTAATAAGACTATTTCTGCTAATTTGTAGCATAAAGTAAATAGAAGTATAAGCTTTTTAAGAATTATTTGTTGCAGGGATATGGAGAAAGTCATGTGAATGGTACACATCAGATTTTTACCTTACCGTACGCTAGCAAGTTGGGTCAAAGCCTTCAAAGAACAACAGAATGCGACAGACATGCCTCAGTATGTCTGGTCTGGCCTGGTCATCCCTCAGTACGGAAAGATGTGCAGATGGTGAAGGCGTTAGTGCTGGCGGATCGGAACGGCACGATTTGTGAATTAGCCAATGATGGACTGGCGGTTCTATGGGCTCCATATGATTTGACGGAACATCAAAAATGGCAGCGATATAATGCAGCTTGTACGCATTTGGGGTCTTATGAACGTCAAGGTGAATCCTTCTTACGGCGGATCGTTACTACTGATGACACCTGGGCCAAAGCTTATACACCACAGTTGAAAGGCCAATCAAACGAGTGGGCCACCGTGAAAAGTAACAGTTCGGCTGGCTGCAGTCAATATGAAGGGTTTGCTGATCACTGCCTACGTGAAACTGTGTTATCACAAAGCATACTGTTCCCCGTTACTGCGGAGTACATTATTAACAACGACACTTCCTGAGCAACACACCACGGGTTTTGCACGACAATACAAAGACGCATGTAGTGGGAGCTGTTGCTGATGTCATGAATCTCTGGGGCTGGGAAGTGCTTTACCAACCTCGCTGATACTCCAAATTTAAGCCCCTGCCACTATGATCCCATCCTTAAAGTGAAACAACCACTTCGAGTACTCGCTTCTGTGCATTTCTCCAGGCAACCGACCTTCATAAAACCCAGAGAATAGGCAGTGCCAAAGGTATCGAACTGCTTCCACTTCGCTGAGAACAGGTGATACACAATGGTGGTAATTATATCGAAGGCCTAATAAAACGCATAACCTTGTATGATGCTATGTATCTAAATAAAAAGAAAACCCTGATGTGCTACATTCACATGACTTTCTCTGCATCTCTGTGACACATTGTTGATAAGCTTATTTTTCTATTTCATGCTAATCGAGATAAATATTAGCAGAAACGGCTTTATTACTTAGTTCCTTATAAGTAGAAGGGAAGTAAGACAACTCACTAGGCTAAACCAACAGTCAAATGTTTTAAAATGTGGTTGCTATGGGGTTGAAATCCGTTGACAAATTCCCTATGAGAAAAGTACAAGTATTTTAAAACTGAAACCAATATCAAGGAATATCACAAAAACGGCAAATAAGGGAGTGCATTAGGATAAAGCTATAGTCAAATACTTTAAAAGCTCATCGCTATGTGAAGTAGGAGGCAAATAAGGGAGTGCACTAAGATAAAGTGTTAGTCAAATACCTTAAAATCTCATCGCTAAGTGAAGTAGCAGGCAAATAAGGGAGTGCACTAGGATAAACCATTTTAAAAGCACATCGCTATATGAAACAATTGAAATTAGATTCTCTTTTGCATTCCCGAGAGTAAAACAAAAGAGATAAAAGACTACCTCCGTGGTCAAGGGGTCAGCGAGCTGACTTCTCACCCGGCACGGGTTCGATTCCCAGTTGAGGCGGGAACTTTTCTTTAACTAGACTTATTCCCTATCCACCACAGAGACTGCAAATATGTATGTGAGGGTGTTGTGTGTGTTTTAGGAAAATAAAACGATTTAAACCCAATGTAAAGAACCTATATACAACGAATTGTTTCTAATGCAAAGCTCTCGATAAGACCTTAGATGTTAAAGGGGGCTATATAAATAAATCAATAAAAAAGAAAATATTATGTGTTCCATTCACATGATTTTCTCTACATCTCTGTTACAAATTATTGTTAAAAATCTTATGCTTCTATTTACCTCATGCTAATCTTATTACTTACTTCCTCGTAAGTAGAAGGCAAATAAGAGTACCATAGGTTAAAGTGATAGTCAAAGGCTGGTTATTATGTGACTGAAGTCCCTTTGTTTGTATGGACAGGAGTCGACAATTTCCTGTATGAGAAAAGATAAGCTTTACAAAGCTGAAACCAAAAACAAGGAATATCTCAAAAACGATCAACTCCACGAAAAAAAAAATGTATGTAACATAAATTGTGTGTTTTAATATGCTCTACTTTTTTTTTTTTTTTTTTTTTTTTTGTGGTAAGTTTTTGTCCCCTCGTAAGTTTAGCAGTTATGTAAAATTCCGTAAAGTTCATCCAGAATAAAGTAGTGTTCAGAGGCTGTTTCCAAAAAATTCAAATATACATTTTATTTGTCAGATAAATGTCTTTAATATACGACATTTTAATCAAAATCGTTAGAGCCATTTTTAAGAAAATAAAAAATTTCGAAAAAAGTTCCATGTTGGAGTGGGGGGGATTTTCTTGAAATCTTCGTGTCGCATCCTTGAAAGATACCAAACTTAAATACTACGTTTGGTATTCAGCGGTCTTTTCGTTTTTGAGCTATGCTGTCCACAGACAGACACACACACCCACACACACCCACACACACCCACACACACCACGCACACACACACACATCACGCACACACACATAGAGAGAAAGACTGACAGAGACACACACACATGTACCTTTTTTCAAAAATGCTTATTTTGAATTCAGGGGGACCCATAACGTGTTTTTGCGGTGAAATCTCGGTATCGAATTTTTGGGTGCATTACAAACTCTCGTGTGTACATCGTTAAAAGACGAAACGAAAGCTAGTTTACCGTTTGTGAAAATTTCAAGTAAGTTTGCTTCTTACACAAAATCATCAAGAATGATGACGTCTTCAGAGACTGTTCCCGGAAAATTCAAGATTTACATTTCATTTGTCATTAAAATATCTTAAACATATGAGATCTTAGTTAAAATTTTTGAGGAATAAAATTTTTCAAAAAATCTTCCGTGTAAAGGGTGGTTGGTGGTGAGGGTATTTCTCCGAAAATATTCGTGTGACATCCTTAGAAGAAATTGAACTTAAATCCTAAGTTTGGTATCTAACAGACTTTTCATTTTTGAGTTATTCTGTCCACAGACAACACACACACACACACACACACACACATACATGGACCTTTTGCTAAAAATTACTTTTTTTAATTCAGGGTTCCTCAAAACATGTAAACGTTGAAACGTTGGGTGTAATACAATACCTTCTGTATCCAATATGTCATCGTAAATGCTTTATGAAGAAAGTAAAAGTGAATGAGTGTACTGAACCACATAAGGATTTACTGTATTTTTTAATTTGATATGGTTACATCAAAGCTAGGGGAAAATCCAACAGAAGACGGCAAATAAATATCTGTATCTAAGGAGATTTGTTTAAAGAGAGGGGAAAAAGGTCTTTGTCCTCAGCCGAACGTAAATTCCAATTACTGCGCGGTTCAATAGGAACATCTGATACATTCTATTCCCATGATTTTCTCAACTATATATATTTTTATAAAAGCTTATTCTTTTCTCTGATACATGCTAATCGAGACAAACATTAGCAAACTAGTCTTTTTAGATATTCCCTCGCAGGTTTAAGGGGAAAAGGGAATAACTAAGCTACTAGTTAAATCTTTGAAGAACTGGTCGCTAAGTGATTATCTTGAAATTCGGTTCGTTTTGCTCAGTCAGGAGTAAAAAAGATTAACGACTTCTCATTTGAGAAGCACTATACAAGTAGGTATTGTAAAATTTAAATCCGCAACATGGAATATCTCGGAGAAGGTTAGTTTCACAAAATAGAAACAAAATAAATGTTTTGAACACATAAACGTGTGCTTTAACGAGATATGTTCCTTGCGATTTACCGGTTATGCACAATCATACAAATTGAAGACAATTTCAGAGGCTATCTCCAGAAAATTCAAGTTATATATTTTATTTGTCAAGAAAATATCTTAAACCCAGAATATTTCAGTTAAAATGGTTAAGAGCCACTTTTAAAATCTTCATAAAATATTCCATTTAATTAAAGGTAATTTGTGGCGGGAGATTTTCTATATAATCTTCGTGACGCATCTTGGAAGATGCTGAACTTAAATATCAAGAATGATATTTAACGAACTTTTCGTTTTTGAGTTATGTTATTCACACACAGAAAGTCATTACCATAGATTCAAAAAGTCCCCGGAATTTCTCTTTAATGTATTCGAAAGTAAAGGATATTTAATTTGTAGGTGTTAGTAACGTCCATAACTACTCCTTATTTCATGCAAATAATGGTTGTTGACTTTGCTTGGCAACAAGTTTTGTTGTGTATGTGTGTTCCTTTATCGCTTTTCTTAAGGTTGGCAGCGGAGTACGTTCGAATATAACATTTTATGTTTTGTTAAACAAATCGCCTCAGAAACTTTGAAAATGATGGAAGAAGCTTATGGCAAAGCAGCGATGA
Organism: Hymenopus coronatus; assembly: GCA_030762935.1. NCBI lineage: Eukaryota > Metazoa > Arthropoda > Insecta > Mantodea > Hymenopodidae > Hymenopus > Hymenopus coronatus. Next base: position 32,348,895 of record CM060896.1, on the reverse strand, counting down.
AGAAAACCCAGGTATATGAATGGCATAAACATTTCAATCAAGATTTTCAAAATTACTGTACATGCGACAAAGACACAACAAGTATCAAAAATCTGATGTGTACCATTCACATGAATTTCTCCATATCCCTGCAACAAATAATTCTTAAAAAGCTTATACTTCTATTTACTTTATGCTACAAATTAGCAGAAATAGTCTTATTACTCGCATCCTTGTAATTAGAAGCGAAATAAGGGACAACCGTAGGTTAAAGTGATAGTCAAAAGCTGGTTGCTATGTCAATGAAGTTCCTTTGTTTATATGGATAGGAGTTTACAAGTTCCAGTATGAGAAAAGTATACGTTTTTCATAGCAGAAACCAAAAATAAGGAATGTCACAAAAACGACGAACTCCTAGAAAAAAATGTATATAACATAAATTGTGTGTTTTAATGTGCTCTATATTTTTTGTTTAGTAAGTTTTTGTCCATTTCTTACGGTTTAGCAGTTATTCAAAATTTAGCAAAATTCATCCAGAATAAACTACTCTTCAGAGGCTATTCCCAGAAAATTCAAGATATACATTTCATTTGTCAGGTAAATATGTGTAATATCCGAAATTTTAATCAAAATCGTTAGAGCCATTTTTGAGAAAATCAAACTTTTCGAAAAAAGTTCCATGTAAAGGATAGTTGGGGGTGGGGGGATTTTTCTCAAAATCTTCGAGTCGCATCCCTGGAAGATACTAAACTTAAATACCAAGTTTGGTATTTTACCAACTTTTCGTTTTTGAGTTATCGTGTTCACAGACACACGGACACACACACACACACACACACACACACTCACACACCTTTTTGTGAAAATGCTTTTTTTTTTATATTGGGGTCCCTAAAACATATATTTCCGGTGAAATCTCGGTATCGAATTTTTGGTGGAGTGCAATACTTTCTCTATACACTATGTACATAGTGCGTATGGAGAAAGTAAAAATCTGATGTGTTCCATTCACTTCGCAGACTTTCTATACATCTCTGTAATAGGTTATTCTTAAAAACATTATTCTTCTATCTACTTCGAGATAGCATTAACAGAAATGGTTTTATTACTTGCTTCCTTATAAGCAGAAGGGAAATAAGAGACATTAACTCTAAAGGAACCACCACAAAAGATATCTTCTTTTCAACAGTTGAATGTCGTATACACTGTAAAAATGTCACACCAGACTTCATATTAACATAAATACAAAGGCAGAACGGATATCAATGTATATGTACTGAACAGCAAACTGTTGAACATCTTTTATTTCACTACTCAGTCCTGGAGTATAAAAGGAGAATCTTCGATACACATTTAAATTGTTATAATATTAAATTTCCAAACCACTTCATAAAGTATTTAGAAAATACTGTCTTGGGGAACTCCAACAGTGCTCCAATTGTAAAACGTTATAATATTCTTGTTAGAATATACATTATTTAGCTTGTTTTCTTTCACTAGTATGACATACATATAAATAAGGTTAATTTATTTATTATTATTGTAAACCCATTTATTTTATAACTATAATCTTAATATACCTTAGGGTGAAATAGGGTTTTATGTACGTGTATATCCAAAAAATAAATAAGGGGCATTAGACTAAAGCGACAAATACTTTTAAAGTTGGTTGATAAGGGCTTGAAATTTGTTTCTTTACATGTTGAAAACCAATAACAAAGAATATCTCAGAAATGTTCAACTCCATGAAAAAATTGTATATGACTAAAGTGTGTATTTTAACGAGATCTACATTTTTGTGCAGTAGGTTTCTTTCTATATCTTACGGTTTACCAGTTATACAAAATACATCCAGAATGAAGAGGTCTTCAAAGACTATTCCGAGAAAATTCAAGCTATGCATTCTATTTGTCATGTAAATATCTTTAATATACGGTATTTTATTCAAAATCGTCAGAGCCTTTTTGGAGAAAATTAAAATATTTAAATTTTTTTCCATGTAAAGGGAAGTCGGGGGTGGGGAACTTGCTTGAAAATTGCCGTGTTGCATCCTTGTAAGGTAATGAACTTAAAGTACCAATTTTAATATTTAACGGAATGTTCGTTTTTGAGGCTATGCTGCCCACATGCACATACACACACGGATATGTTTCTGAAAATGCCTATTTTGGACTCAGGGGACCTCAAAACTTGTATTTCCGGTGAAATTTCTGTATCGAATTTTTGGGTGGAAACAATACTTCATCTATGCACTATATACATTGTACGCGTAGAGAAATTAAAATTACTTCCAGTAGTGCTTTCAGTCTCTTTACACGCGGTGGATGAAGTGTATTACTGCGGAAGCGAACTGTTTTAAAGGAAATTGCTTAATGGTAACTTGTTTCTGTGCTGTTTACACATTCCAGAACTTTTTGAGTGTTGTACGTATATCAACACCGATGTTTAGGTGGAACAGAATAGTCCCCTATTTATCTACTGTACATAGTAGACAAAGTCAAAAATCGGATGTGTTGCATTCACATTTCCTATTAACCCTTGTACAAACCATTCGTACAAAAGAATAAGATTCTTGCTACTCCTCTTCTTGTTAATACGTATAAACCTTCATTGCTTCTCGCTCATTTCGTGTGATTTACTTAGTGCATGTAGGTATAAGAAGAATACAATACGATAAAGCGATAATCAAATGTTTCAAGTCTGGGCTTTGATATTCTGTTCTTCTGTTCATGAACACGAAAAGGTAAGAAAGAAAAAAGCCAAAGCAAGAAATAAAAAAGAAAGAACAGCAAATTGTAGTTGAGATAAGTTTAAAGCATCTGAAAATGTAAACCAATAATAAAGTATATCTCAGTAATAGTTAATGCCACAAAAATGTTTATAGCATACATTTTGTGCTCCGATATATTCTTCACTTTTACTTGCTCTACACGTACTAGGTACCCCATGGACAAAAAAAAAAAAAAAAAAGGAGTCATGTCTGGAACGCCACGCCACATCCGCGATACAATTGTGTAGCGGCAGCAACAAGTTGTCACAAGTTCCAAATCTTAATATTACTAACCCATATGATCAATATTCATAATTAAATACATAACTTGAGCTTCTTCAACAACAAAATATTAATCTTAACTAAATATATTAACGACACAAAACATGATACAGTTTGTATTGAACGGCATTTCTAAACCTGCCATGTTCCATATGTCTTCACTGTAGCGCTGTGACAAAACTTAAGTGACTCGTCTGGTGATGGTCGCAAGATCGCATGTAGCAATTTTTTTTTTTTTTTTTTGTTTCTTTTAAAGATGTTGAATCAACACATAGCGGTTATTTCTTTTAGGCATGCTTATTTGATATACAGCATTTGGTAGGTTAATAATATGATAGTTATTATGTTACTTCTTTAAGGGTTTATTCTACCGAACAGCAATATGCTGCACACGAAAGCATGTGCTGCGCGGAATGGCACACATACGCATCAGGCACGAACAGTTCTCTCTCAATGAAAAAAGAAAAAGAAAAAGAAGGAGTTTGTATAGTTTGAAGAAATACCAAATCGTATTGCTAAGAAAACCATGTCTTGAAACATTTTTAAGAATCCAAATTTGGGCAAATTTGATTTTTTGGGAGGTAGGGACTTTTTTATATAGTCATCACACCCCTCACGTATTGATCCAACAGGAAAATGCCAACCGCAAGTATAATTCTCAGACTAAGTGACATTTTCTTCCACAGGTAAGGAAAGAGTGATTGTCTTTAGCCAAGGATGTTCCGATACGTTGCAAAATATTTTATTTCACAATTCCATCATAGTCGCGCATTTGTGTCGTGTTGGGGCTGGATTCAAGGCACGGTCTAGGTGTGCTGTGGCAGTTTGACGATACTCTGAACGGTTTTTTTTTTTTTTTTTTTTAATTTCCTCTGTGAGGATGAGATATTCTGATGGAATTGTTGAATTTCTACAGGATAATCATCCTGTCCACACATCTTGCAAATTGGTTTTCAGAGAGTCAGGATATCAGATTGGTAGCCTGGCCTTTCACCAGATTTAGACCCTATTGAGAATGCGTGGACTGAGGTAAAAAGGGAGCTGCGCTCCAGTTTACCTATAGATGTGGAAAAGATAAAAGATGGCTTCTAGGCACAAATTCAATAACTTTTTCTTATAACTTCTCGTCTACACTACTGCAGTTAATTTTGTTTATACGCCGTAGATTAGGGGCAGCTATACAGGTTGAGAGCTCATAATCCGATGTTAATTATGTTTATTTTTTGTGCTGTAGTTTTAGAAGGGGACGGTTTATTTAGACATTTTTACTTTCTCTACACGTACTATGTACATAGTGAGTAGAGAAGGTATTGCATCCCGCCAAAAATTCGATACCGAGATTTCACCCGAATATATGTCTTGAGACCCCCCTGAATCAAAAAAAAAAAAAAAAAAAGGAAAACGTTTTTTTTAGAAAAATATCTGTTTGTGTCAGTCTGTGTGTGTGTGTTTGTGTGTATATGTGTGTATGTGTGAAGCATGGCTCAAAAACGAAAAGTCCGTTAAATATCAAATTTTCGAAAATGTTTCCGTGTAAAGGGTAGTTTGTGGTGGGGGGATTTTCTTGAAAATCTTCGTGTCGCTCCCTTGGAAATACTAAACCTAAATACCAAATTTGGTATTTAACGGTCTTTTCGTTTTTGAGCTATGTTGTCCACACACACACACACACACACACACACACACACACACACATACACACACACGAACAGACCTTTCTCTAAAAAGTACGTTTTTGGATTTAGGATCCTAAAATATGTATTTCCGGTGAAATCTCGGTATCGAATTTTTGAGTGGAATACAATACTTCCTCTATACACTATGTACATAGTACGTGTAGAGAAAGTAATATAGATCCGTTACACATTACTATACATGTTTTGCACAGTTAACGATTTACAAAAATTCTAAGATATTCCTTGTTTTGAACTATTGATATTCAATTGTGTCTCGCGATTTGTGGTATTTAGTGTAAACTTCTTACACGACTTGACTACCACTATTTCCTTTATATTACAACAAAAGGTGCCATGTAGCTATTTCTGCGACGGTTTATCCCGATAAAAGGAAGTAGATTGAAAAAATATCTGGTGTGTTCCATTCCTATGACTTTCTCTACATCTCTGCGATAAATTGTTGTTGAAAAGCTTATTCTTCTATTTACGTCAAGTTAATTGAGAAAAAATGAGCAGAAATTGTGTTATTACTTATTTCCTTGAAAGTAAAAGGGAAATATGGCAGTACCATAGCTAAAGCGATAATCAAATCTTTTAAAAGCTGGTTGCTATGTGATTGAAGTTCTTTTGTTTGTATGACCAGGAGTTGAAAAATTCCCGTATGAGAAAAGTATATTTTAATACTGAAACTAATAACAAGGAATATTTCAGAAACGGTCAACTGCGCGAAAAAATGTAAATAACAGAAATTATGTGTTTTAACGACCTCTATATTTTTATTTAGGTAAGTTTTTGTCCATCTCTTACGGTTTACAAGTAATGCACAAATCCGAAATATTCATCCAGAGTAAAGATGTCTTTAGAGGCTATTCCCAAAAAATTCAAGATTTACATTTTATTTGTAATGTAAATATCTTCAACGTACGACATTTCAATAAAAATCGTAGGAACCGTTTTTGAGACAGTAAAACGTTCGAAAATGTTTGCATGTAAAGGGAGTTTGGTGTGGTAGATTTTTTCCAAAATCTTGGTTTCGTATCCTTGGAAGATAATCAACTTAAACACCAAGTTTGGTATTTAACGGTCTTTTACTTTTTGAACTATGCTGTGCACTGACACTCACCAGCCTTTTTCTAAAAGTGATTTTTTTGACTTGGGGGACTTCAAAATACATATTTCCGGCGAAATCTAGCGGTAATTCTGAGTTCTCTGCGAGATCCCTAAAACAGCCTGAATTCCGTGGATCTAAGTGCTACCTATCCGTTTTTCTTTGCAGATATTATTTCTAATAAATTTTAAATCCGAATGTGTTAGTGTACTCACATCTCTAGTCCTCAGATCCTGATGTCTAATTTTGGATGCTCTAAGGGACAAATCCTCAGCAGCTTGCCGTTTCAAAGAATTTGAAATCTTCTGCATGTTTAAAATGCTCTCAGGAATTTTTTCGTGATTGTGCAAGATCACCCGTTCAATTATGTCCATTGCAGATGATAATTTGATGTAGGATTTACAATTCTTTTTTACGCAAGCCCACCGTTGTATTTCATTCTTCATCTTCTTTTGGAAATAAAATTGATGATCCTCTTTTATACAAAGCAGTTTTTTTTTCATTGTACATCACTTCCATTTCGTTCGCTGGATGACCCTTGAAGCCACTTGTCATGTGTGACTGAAACAACACCACACACTGTACTGAATCAGCCGAGCTAATTAGCAGACAAAGAAGTTCCCACTCAGGTACCAACAGCACGGAATTTAGGTCATTAAAAAGGTGATACAGGTAGTTCGCATGAGTACATGACGGGCCAAATCTTGGTATCGAATTTTTTGATGGAATACAAAACCTTCTCTATACGCTATGTACATAGTACGTGTAGAGAAAATAATAATCTGTTTTCACCTACTAAAACGATAGAGGTTAGAGGAAATATATACGTAGGTACAAATATATTAGTAATAAGAATAGATTTGTTAATTTAATAGTGATATAGTTCTTGTCTAACAGAGTTCTGCCTTTCTTTCAAATTGCGTCATGCGCACATTTGTTTGTTTTGTTGGGTCTCGTATTTGAAGGAAATTGGAACTAAGAGAGTTTCTCATAAAACAGGAATACTAAGGAAGGAGTTTGATCAAAGTTGGTACGAGCAAGTGGTGTTGAAAAGCTGTCATGCACGATTTGAATCAGACTTGTGAATGAAGGGAGAGAAAACTGCCTAAGACAAGAGAAACGCCAGGAGATTGAGTGGAAGAAGAAACAGGACAGGAAGAGCATCGTCGTCGTCACAATGCCCGAGGGGGATTTGTATACAGTTCCCTTCGTCTATCATTTCCCCCTCACTTCTTTGAGGAGGAACAAATCCGTGCTATAACACAAAGTTGAACGCATGCAAATTTGCTACGACGCCACGGTACCAAGCTCGGGAAGCGCCTGCCGTTAATTACGTGTACTCCACGTCTGACGTGCCGCCCTGACAGCGCATGCGCGACCGTCAAGTGATTGGCCTCGTTATAGGGCTTTCTGTGGGTTGTTAGAGACCAAGTTTGGTGCCTGGTGGTGGATCCGATGCCGCACCTTATGCATCTCTTCAACTCTCTCGCTCAATTGAACAACAGTGCAACGCTCAGCACCTCTTTGATTATCAGCCTTCCTAGTTAATGAGCATAAATGCAAAAACGATAGGATTAAACCAGCACATCTTCAGGAAAAGGAAGTAGGGTAGTTCGTTCATTTTTTACACCCTTTGTTGGCAGCGCCGTGGCCGAATGGTTAGACCACTCGCTTCTCACTCAGGTCCAATACCAGACGACAGTATGTGGGATTTGTGGTACACAAGAGGGTTTTCTCCGGGTTCTCCACTTGCCATCGCATTCCACCGGTGCTCTATCATCATTCCATGTATTATCAGTGTCATCGCCTATGGTATCTTATGTAGTAAAAGTAGGCATTAACACTTAAAAAAAACAAAAAAAAAAAAAAAACATCTTTTACTACTTGCCTACAGTGAGTAGAACAATAATCGGACTCTATCCAAAAAATCGATACCAAGATATTATCAGAGATACTTGTTTTAGAGATCCCTAAGAAAGAAAAAAAAACTTTTTCTGCATCTCTGTGACAAATTATTGTTAAAATACTTTTTCTTCTATCTACTTCATGCTACTCGAGATAAGAATTAGCAAAAATAGTCTTATTATTTGATTCCTTATAAGTAAAAGGGAAATGAGGAATGCACTTGGTTTTAAGCGATAGTCAAATATTTTACAAGATGGTTGCTATATGATCCAAATCCATTTCTTTGCATGACCAGGAGTTTACAAATTCCCACATGAGTAATGTCAATAAGTGTTTGTCTATGTCTTATAGTTTACCAGTTATGTAAAACTCAGCAAAATTCATAGAAGAAAGTGATCTTTAGAGGCTATTCCCAGAAAATTCAAAATATAGTTTTTATTTGTCACGTAAATATTTTTAATATACGATATTTTAATCACAATCGCTAGAGCCATTTTTTGAAAAAATCAACATTTTCGAAATTTTTCCATATAAAGGATAGTTTGGGGTGGAAGAATTTCCTCAAAATCTTCATGCAACATCTTTGGTAGATATTAAACTTAAATACGAAGTTTGTTATTTAATTCACTTTTCGTTTTTGAGTTATCGTGTACACAGTCACGCGGACTCCACATGGACATTTTTCTGAAAATGTCTTTTTGGATACAGGGGACCCTAAAACGTGAAATCTCGGTATCGAATTTTTGTATGGAGTGCAATACCTTCTCTATCTACGTACCATGTACTATACAGAGAAATTAAGAAGAATCTGTTGTGTTCCATTCGCATGTCTTTCTCTATCTATTCTGTAACAAACTATTCTTGCAAAAGTTTATTCTTCTATTTGTCTACTTGATACTATTCGAGATAAGCCACAGTTTAGTGGGGGTAGCCTGCCTGCCTCAAATTCATGAGGTTCGTGTTCGAATCTCGGTTACGGTGAGTAACTCGTTTTTTTTTTTGTTTTTTTCCGGGGTTTTCTCTTATCCACAGAAGACGAATATCGAGTAACTTTGAGTTCCATCACCCCGACATTTGAGCATGGTTTCATTCATCGTCTGATATACCCTACCAACCGAGCAGACAGTTTCTTCTCTAGCCTGAATCGGGAGGTCCGGATTCGCTTCCCGTGACGGTCTGTCTGACCCATAGGCTTTTTCGGGGTTTCCCCGGGTCACCAGGTAGATTAATTTCATCCCCGAATTTCCTTTCCTTCCATTGTTCTTTCATTTATGCTACATTTCGCTAGCTTTTTTCAGGGTTGGTAGTATCGACGACGGTGTTTAGTACGGCGTGACAGGGGAAAAAAGTATGCTCTGAGTAAACATCTCCGTCCCTCGATTCCGGCTCATTGCGGGGGCGTTGGACCCTATATCGGGCGAGAGACCCCGGCCTACCTGTTCGACTCTCGCGGTGCTCCTGTCATTGCTGTGCCTTCGCCCCTGGTTCGGGACGCCCGGTGTATCCTTTCCTGAGTGCGCCACCTCGGGGGACATAGGTTCAGTGCCGAGTCCCCTCCTACAAGTGTTCTGTCCTGTCCAATGACTTACCAGGTTAAAGAGCATTAAAAATAATAAAAATCTTATCTGTTACATTCACATTACTTTCCATACATCGCTGCAATAAATTATTGTTAAACATCTTATTCAAAAGATGTATGAAGAAGTGGATAGATATCCACTTTATGATAGTCGAGATAAACATTAACAGGAATGGTCTTATTACTTGCTTTCTTGTAAGTAGAAGGTAAATAAGGGAATACACTAAACTAAAGCGATAGTCGAATCCTTTAAAAGTTGGTTGCCATGTGGTTTAAATCATTTTCTATGCATGCCAGGAGTTTACAAATTTTCATGAGAGAAAGGTTTAAGCATTTTAAAACTAACAAAAGAACAAGGAATAGCTAAAAAATGGTCAACTTTACGAGAAAAAAAGAAGCGCATATGACAAATTGTGAGTTTTAACGATATATACATGTTTCTGTGTAGTAAGTTTTTGTCTATCTCTTATGGTTTACCAGTTACGCAGCAATATACAACAAAATTCATCCAGAATAAAGAGGTCCTTAGAAAATTCAGATATGCATTTAATTTGTCATGTAAATTTCTTTTATATACGGTATTTTAATCAAAATCGTTAGAGCCATTTTTGAGAAAATCATAATTGTCGAAATTTTTTCCATGTAAAGGGTAGTTTGGGGTGAAGAGAATTTTCTCAAAATCTTCGTGTCGCATCCTTGGAAGATACTTAACTCAAATTTATCGTGATCACAGACACACGGACAAACCAACACACGGAGACGCTGACACACGGACATATACATATGCACACAAACGGACCGTTTTCTAAAAATACTTTTTCTTATGCAGGAGACCCTAAAATATGTATTTCCGGTGAAATCTTGGTATCGAATTTGGGGGTGGAATGCAATACCTTCTCTATCCACTATGTACATTGTAGATACATACTAGAGAAAGTAAAAATAATAACAAATATTAACAACGAAGTAATAAAAAACATCTTATAGTTTAATTCTTTACAAGTAGAAGGGAAATAACGGAATGCACTAGGCTAAAGGGACAGTCAAACCTTTTAAAATGTGGTGCAACGTGGCCGAAATTCGCTTCTGTTTGCATGACCAGGAACAAGCAAAAGAAACAAGAATGAAAAATACCGTTTGAGAAAAGCTAAGTTTTTAAAATTGAAACCAATAACAAGGAATATCTCAAAAAATGTTAACTTAAAAAAATTAAAGCGTAATTAATGTAAATTGTGTGTTTAAACCACATCTTCATTTTTTTATGGTAGGTAAGTTTTTGTCTATGTCCAGAAAAAACTGTATGTTAAACCACATGATATTCTCTACTCTCTGTCCTGTATTAGTACTCTTCTTTCAAAATGTTATAACTTTCTCTACCTCGTTCAATGCGCATAGTAGATAGAGAAGGTATTACGTTCCGCACAAAAATTCGACACCGAGATTTATCGCAATTACATATTTTGAGGACACCTGAATCAAAAAAAAAAATTAGAAAGAGGTACTTACGTGTGTGTGTGTGTGTGAAACGTAAAGTTGGTGAAACTAGTATTTAAGTACAGCATCTTCAAGATGTGATTCGAACAGTTTCAGAAAAATCCCTCCACCCCAAAACTCTTTACATGGAAAATTCTGATTTTTTCAAACTGACACTAACGGTTTTGATTGAATAATATAATTTTAGTATTTTCATCACAAACAAAATGTATATCTTGTATTTTCTGGGATAGCGTCTGAAGTTCTCTTCACTTTTCATTCATTTTTTATAACTGGTAAACCATAAGAGATAGGCAATAACTTGTAACAAAAAATGAGAATCTGGTTAAAATACAGTTTATGTCAAATACATTTTTTGTAGAGTCAACAATTTCCGAGATGTTCATTGTTGTTGGTTTAAATTTTAAAATACTTAATCTTTCCTCAGATTAAGCATAGAGAGCATAGTTTCAAAGTCATCACATGCCACCAGCTTTTAAAAAGTTGACTATCCCATAAGCCTAATGTATTTCATGATTCCTTCGTATTTACAAGGAAATATATAATTACAGTATCTCTGCAAATGTATATCTGGAGTAATATTAAGTAGATAGAAGAGCAATATATTTTAAATAATAGTTTGTTGAAAAACGGACAGAGAAAGTGATGTGAAAGTTGTACTTCAGAATTGTTTTTCGTAGTCTCTCAGAATGGCGGAATCGTTTATAAAGGAGGCTGATTTTCTTAAGGACACCTTTTTAAACTCATGCAATTCATGTTTGACTGCAAGATGCTCGATTTCACACAATAGATGGCTCAGAGCAGGGACCAACAACTGTTTGCCCTTTGATTAAAGCAAAGAGTGCAAATGTGCACATACTCCTTCAGGTTGCTCTCGCCAGTGCGCACGTGACCAACTGGGTGGAAAATAATTCCTTCAGTGCAATGGCAGTATACAACATTTTGCATTTGAAATACGTATTGTAGATTCATAGAGCAATCGCTCTATTATGTCTCTTGAATTAGTATATATACTTTGGTAATGAATATATGCATATTTTCGTAGGTTTTATGGTAATCGGTAGTCCTAACATAAATAATTAAAAAATATATTTATTATTATGATTATTATTATTAATATAGTATTAACATAATAAAACAACAAACTCCATAATTTGATTGACTTGATTTGACTTTTCATAAAGAAGGATTCGGGTTTTTTTTCCCCTAAACACTGAAAGCTAAAGGTTTGTTTTACTATTTCCTTTCTTTATAGTTTTAGCTCTAATGAAAGACGGTGTGTATATGCGTTATGTGTGTGCGTGTGTAATTCCGGAGGAAGTTCATTGGCTAATCGTGCAGACTGCAGGAGGAAATGAGATTAATATCAACGGGCGGCCGAAACCAGACCGCGGGGCAGAACCTCCATAGAGGGCCCCTAGCATAGTCCAAGCAGCTCTTCGTGCAGGGAGCGCTAGAAGCCCACACCCCAGATCTGACCGAACTTCCTGGGTCCTATAGACGAATCCAACGTCACTGAGAGCTGTATTTTCAAAGAGCATTCACCACCACTGAAGGGCGACCCCACCTAAGACCCCACCGACACTTACAGCCCTGAAAGAGACGGTTGGATGAAATGCAGATGAAGTGACGAGACACGAAGTCCAGGGAAATGAAGATTTTGTCTGCATTCGTCTAGTAGTCCGGAAAAATCCATCACAAACTCATGGGCCAGAGAGGTCGACCGCGGGAACCGTACCCACACCTTCCAACTGCCAGTCCTAGACGAGCCTCTGAGCCATCTGGCTCTGATGTGTGAGATCTTAGGTTATTAGTACATTTTATTTTGGAAGATTACCTTCTGGGTTTAATAATACCAGGTAATTCCTTAACTTAGATAATACAATTTTTATGGCAAATGTATGAGAATTCATTTGTAATGAAAAACGTTCTCATTTATGGCAATGAATTTAAACAGGATTTTTTTTTAAATAATTGGTATCGAACACAATTCGAAAGAAACGTTCTTCTCCTTGGTAACTGTTGTACTCACTTGTATGGGTTAAGTTATGAGATGCTGCAAATTGAACTTTCTAAGTGCATAACTACGCCGAAAACTAGACACTTATTCCGCCAATTTCTATAGATAACAATGATTCCTCTTAGGCAGACATAAACTTAGAAGTTGATGACTTCCGTTGCTTTCGGTTTCCGGCATTACAAACTGACACACGGCACAATATACAAGGAAGAGATATACCCACTGCATTCACGGATAAAGTCTATATGTTGCAACACAAAATTCGTGTTTGAGACATCTGTTCTAGAACATGTAGAAACTGTTTGTGAATGTATGTCGAAAATAATTATCTTTTGGAATTTTATAGCTCTTTGGTCTTTTAACACAGAGTGAGAGAGAGAGAGAGAGAGAGAGAGAGAGAGAGAGAGAGAGAGAGAGAGAGAGATTGGTCTTTTAACACAGAGTGAGAGAGAGAGAGAATGAATGAATTGCCAAAATCAATAAACGTTATGCAGATCATCAAAGTAGATAATTTTAAGTAAATAATATTTTTTAAATGGTCTGATTAACCATATTTCAACCGAGCATTGGGAGGTCCAGAATGCGATTCCTATCGACAGTTGATTTTATTCTTGAGAGTTTTTTGTTGTTTCTCCTGATCACTGCCGACATGGATTTTCTTCAAGCTCGATTGCCTTTCTCTCAATTGCTTCTCAACGTTCAAGTATTTCTAGTTTTCGTGATGGGGGGCGCGACTGAGTATACACCGAGTATACTAGAAGGCTGCTGTTTCGACGGGTGGTTCATCGACCCTTATGTTTAGCTACAGTAGGGGAAGGGTTTTCGAGCCGAGAATGGGTAGAGGCTTCCGCGCATCTCTGTATGGCTAATGTCTGTAGCGTGCTGTGATTCCTTCACTCCATCCCTTGCTGCTGAGGTTATGTGGTCGCAATAGATATCAATTCCTGATATAAACAGAGCATAATGTTCCAATGTCTTTATTATTTATGACAATAATAATGAGGTTAAGTTGATAGATTGTCAATCTATTAAGGCGATTTTCCTCTTGTAGTTCGGAATGTGCGAAGTGTTCCCCTTCGTTATAAATCGTCTACCCTGAAACCATATTTCAAAAATCTGATGTGATCCATTCACATAACTTTCTCTAGAAACTATTGCTACAAAAGAGTATTCTTTTATCTACATCATGGTAGTTGAGATAATTATTAGCAGAAATGGCTGCACTAGTTCCTTCTAAGTAGAAGGAAAATAAGGTCAAACACTAGGCTAAAACGATAGTAAAATCTTTTAAAACGCCGTCTCTATGTGAAACAATTGAAATTCGGTTTGGTTTGCCCGGGCAGGAGTAAACAAAGGAGAGATAAAAACAAAGATCAATCCGCTTGAGAAAAGTTAAAATATGTAGTTCAAAATTGAAACCAATAACAAGGAATATCTTGGGAACGGTTAACTTCACGAAAAAAAAAGTATGTGACATAAATTGTGTATTTTAACGAGCTCTACATATTCTGTAGTATGCTTTTGTCTATCTCTTACGGTTTACCAGTTATGCAAAATTCAAAGATCATACAGAATAAAGAGGTGTTCCGAGACTATTTACAGAAAATTGAACACATGCATTTTATTTGTGATGTAAATATCTTTAATACACGGTATCTTAATCAAAATCTTTGTCGTTTTTGAGAATATTGAAAATCTTCGTGTCGCTTCCCTGGGAAACACTAACTTAAGGTACTTTTCGTTTTTGAGTTATGCTACCACAGGCCATACACACACACACACACACACACACACACACACACACACACACACACACTCACACTCACACAATACATACCATTTTTCTAAATATAGTTTTTCTGGACTCAGGAGGTCTCAATACATATATTTCCGGTGAAATCTCGGTAGTGAATTTTTGGTTGGAATACAATACTTTCTCCATACACTATGTACTTACATAGTACTTGTAGAGAAAGTAAAATTCCATACTCGCCGTAAATAGTGTAGAAGAGGCAAGTTGTATGATACAATATAATTGGTTAGATAGAAACAAAGTTATCATTGTACTAAAAATGAATTTAATTTCATATTGTGTAGGAAAAGACAGGAGCTTCTTCTTGGATGACCGCAGATGCCACAGGTACAATACGCCACTCGTGCTTATTTCGTACATCTAATTGCTTTATAAAGGCAAAGGAAATCGCTCCAACTTTCCATGACGGCTAAAGAAACTAATTATACCATAACGAAGGCTTTTCCATTCCGTCTTCTTGTCGTTAAATCGTATTCAAATTATGTAGACCCTACCGCAAATGCCAGTCAATGTTAAAGCGTCTCCCCATCCCTTTACCCTTTGTTATATGCCCGAAAGGATTGAAGTTAAAGGATAAAATAATGATGGGGAGGAAGTAAGCTTTGGGGCAGGGAGGAGGGGGAGGAGGAACAAGGCGAGTGCTGCGGTGAACCGGAACGACCTAAGGTTCAAAATGACATCCGTAATGAAGATGATGATGCCTGTAAAGATAAGAAGACCAGCAGTCTACAAATGTGATGTAGTTTTCCTCTGCATTTCTGTTTTATAATACTTCTCCCCTTGCTCCTATCGAGCATCAGTTTGTGTCCAGGCCGTCTTACTGATTTAACAATTTTCGCGTGCAAACATATTCTGTGGAAAATTGACAATAATAAATAATTTCATATCTATAATTGTTCATTTTGAACAGAACACAGAGGTAAATCACACGTTCT
Organism: Hymenopus coronatus; assembly: GCA_030762935.1. Taxonomy (NCBI): domain Eukaryota; kingdom Metazoa; phylum Arthropoda; class Insecta; order Mantodea; family Hymenopodidae; genus Hymenopus; species Hymenopus coronatus. The sequence continues at coordinate 32,333,334 of CM060896.1, read as the reverse complement.
GTTAAAAATAACATTTAAATTAATTAATTTTATTATTCTTATTTTCAACTTATTCCCATTCAAATAATCTTTATTACCTTTTCTACTAACAATAGTAAACAGTGTTTTATTTCCACCAAAACAGTCCACATTGGGTATTCACGGGAAATATATTTTTGAAGATCCCTGAGCCCAAAAAGCATGTTTCGAAAAAGGTGCGTGGGTATATATGTGTTTGTTTGTGTGTATGTGTGTGTCTGTGAACAGCATAATTTACAATTAAAAAATCTGTTAAATATCTACCAAACTAGATATTTAATTTTTGCAACTTTCAAGAATGCGTCGTGAAGGTTGTAAAGAAAATTCTCCATTTCAAACTACACTTTTACTTTTATCAAAAAAAAAAAAAAAAAACTCTAACGAAAATATAATATGGTTAAGATGCGTTCATGACAAATGAAATGCACAAGTGTTAGAGCAAAAGTCATGACAAGTACTTTAATTTGGGACAAAATGCTATCAGAGCACAAAATGCCATGTGTCGCGGAGGAAGAGAGGCAGTCCTAAACAATGTAAACTTTGTAGGTGGCAGATAAAATTAAAAATAAGCCTAAATTAAAGGTTACAACCCTAACATGCTCCTATTTATAAATTGGAACACACTGCAATTAATAACCTCTAATTTATGTTCTTAAAAAGAGAAGCTAAGGATATATTACTTTTTTTTAACATTTCTGAAATATAAGGTTAAATTATATAAATAGTTTTATACATGTTAAAACCTTTATCATAAATGAATTTTAAATTAATTAAAACTGTTTATGTGATTTAAATGTTCCTAATATTATTTTGAGTAAATAGTACGAAAATGGAATTTGATTAAATGTAAAAATTCTCCATAAATGCTCATGCTAAAAATGTAACATGATTTTAAAGTTGTAATATTTTGAAAAAATACACAATAGCATAATCTTTACATATTGGTAACAGGAGGGGAATACACTAGTGCGAAAGAAACAATTAAATCACATGATTGACCTAATAGGTGGTTAAACTATGAGGCCCGGGACTTAAAGTACTTACTTTAAGTCTCATTGGAGTATGTGATCTCAAAACAACTTGATATGTCCTTGTGGTTTGCCGAGAAAAACACGAGTCAGCTGGAGAATTTAATGCCGTGTCGGAATGTTGCAATGGTAGCTCAGTGGTGATCAGCAGATCCATAGTGCATATCTTACCTATGTTAAGTATTTCAGTCTAAACTATATTTTCAGTTTAAACCTTTGTTTTTAAAAGTGATGTTAATTCGTCATGACCGTAGTTTATCTTTATATACTCTTAACGAAATGTAAAGTAGTGATTAGGTGTCTCTAAGTAAACGATACAAATAAAACAAAAATAAAATAAACTGAGCTTTTCAATGCTTTGTATGAGATAAACGTGGGTTAAAGTTCAATGAAAACAGTCTTCTGTACTACATTCGAATAATTCATCCTAAAATTCTAAATACCCTTTACATGGAACACAATCTTGAATAAAATGCTACACACACATGTATATATTTAAGTACCACATATAATTTTGTGACTAAAGAAATGTAGGTATATCTTGAATGTTCTAGAATAGTCTTGAAGTCCTCTATATTTTGGATGACTTTTGCAGAGCTGGTAAACCGTAAAAGATAAAGAAAAATAATGAAGAGCTCGTTAAATCACACAATTTATGTCATAGACGTTTATTCTGTGAAGTAAGCATTTTTGAGATAGTTTTAGTTATTGGTTTCAATTCCAAAATACTTATATATTTCTCCCACAGAAAAACGTTATAAATTTTTCTTTCTTTGGTCAAGCAAAGAGAGCGGAATGCCACTGCATTACATAGCGACCAGCTCTTAAAGGGTTTGATATCATTTTAGTGTATGTCCTTATTCTTGCATATCTACAAGAAAGTATGTAATCAAGGTATTCTGCAATGTTTATGTCGATATACGTGAAGTAGATAGACTAATTAACATTTCAAAGAAATTGTTGGTATTCATTGTTTCCCACCAGCAGCGCACCACACGGCACAGTAATGTTATATTGTGTCGCGTTGTTGCTCATGTCGCGTCACCAGTGTCGTCCATTTGTGAACCTGGCATTAAGGGCCACTTACATAGAAATATCAACATTAATGCGAGGACATAAACTTTTGACATGAACATAAGATTCGCCTTACTATTCACAATGCCAACCAAACTTTAGCGTCTAGAGAAGAAAATTTAAGTGTTAAAGCAATTAAAATGGAGGTAAGATGATTAACGACGGTGCATCACGTGATTTAATATTGCTAACATTATATTAGGTTGTTCTTGTGTTATACTATATTTTCCATAAAATAGTTTACTGTAATTTAAAAAATGTCCACTAATTAAAACCAATTTTTGTTTATCAATTCATTCGTAATATATTTCCAAAAGTTTTAGCACAATATCTTTGCAAGGTTTGCATTTTTTGTCATTAAGACGACGATTATTCTCAAATAAAATAAACCATCTCTCATAAAATAACCCCATTTTACTCTTTTCCGTTTGTCTGAGTGCAGCTTTGCTTTCTCTACACGTACTAGGTACATATTGTATAGAGAAAGTATTGCATTCCACCCAAAAATTCGATACCGAGATTACACCGGAAATAGGCGTTTTAGAGTTCCCTGTATAAAAAAAAAGTATTTTCAGAAAAATGTGAGTGTATATGTGTGTCCGTGTGTTCGTGTGTCAGTGTGTCCGTTTGTCTGTGAACGCGATAACTTAAAAACTTGGCATTTAAGTTTAATGTCTTCCAGGGATGCGACACGAAGATTTTGAGAAAAATTCCCCCACCCCAATCTACCCTTTACATGGAAAACATTTCGAAAATTATGATTTTTTCAAAAATGGCTCTATTTATTTTTATTAAAATACCGTATATTAAAGATATTTATAAGGCAAATAAAATGTATATCTTGAATTTTCTGGAAATAGCCTCTAAGGATCTCTTTGTTCTGAATGAAATTTGCTGAATTTTGCGTAACTGGTAAACCGGAAGAGAGAGACAAAAACTTACTACACAAAAAATGTGGATCACATTAAAACACACAATTTAAGTCGTATACGTTTTATGTTGTTGTTGTTAAATTGACCATACTTAAACTTTTTCTCACAGAAAGTTGTAAACTCCTGGCCCTGCATAGAAACGGGTCTCATTCACAGACAACCGGCTTTTAAAAGATTTGGCTATATTTTAGCCTAGTGTATTCCCTCATTTTCCTTCAGCAAGTAATTAAGACAATTTCTACTGTTTATCTCGATTATCATAAAGTACATTGAAGAATAAGATTTTTAACAATAATTTGTTACAGCGATGTAGAGAAAGTCACGTAAACGGAACACATGAGATTTTTTAGTACTCCAACGCGAATATGAAAGCTTGGAGATAGCGCAAGCTTTGGCGTTAGGGTCCAGCTATAATGTTCATGTTCATGTGAAGGATAATCGTTGAGAATTGCTTCAGGTATTAACCTGCACACAAGTTTTTTTTGTTCGTGTTGCATTTGGGTTAACGTTTTCATGTGACTAGGCTCTTACGCTGGAGAACTAGCCATATTTTGCCGCTTTTGTAACTTTTGAAAAAGTGAAACTCGCATCAAAAAATTACGTAATCTAGAGTAAAAGTGAACTACAGCAGGACCAAATTTAAAACGATCACCCAGTATGATTAATGCAATATTATACCAATATAATACGATATTTTCACATCTCTAGGCCCAGATACCCAGAATATTAGAGGCATAGATCCAAATATATTTATAAATGTTGCCTTAATGTGAATAAGTTTTGCCACAAAACAGTCACATAATTACTATCTGATCTGTTTTACATACTCTAAACTGCGCACGATGATGATGGTGATGATGATTGGTGTTTAAGAGCGCTTAACTACTAAGGTCATTAGCGCCCTTATCAAACAATTGCAAAAAGCCAAACATAAAGATCAATGTAAAAATAAATGATAAATGCAAATAGTAGCGAAAGGTATATAGCTATAAAAAATCAGTGTATACTCGTAAAACTAATCATGAGAAAGGCAGAGATAGATGAATTTAGAAAACTATTTAAAATTATACAAAAATGTATAAATATGACAAAATCCTGATTTGAAAAGCTAACCTTGATACAATTTTAAAAACGGTCGTGTCCACCAGGACCTCTACAAGACAGTTCGGCCTAACTGCGCAGCGAAATAAACAATGTCTGTCAGTATTTACTATCTGTATTGGTTCTTTGTGCTACACCTCAATACGTGACCTGGAGGTCTAGATAATCTGAGGTCATTGGCCTTGCAGAAAGCATTCAAACTTAGTTCCAACACAACATTCATTGTAGCGAGGAGAGACCACTCAAAGCTGTGGCCTCCAATCCGTGGTCTCTGGGAAAACAAACACGCATGTTTTGTGTGTGCCACGCATACTTGAAAGTAATAACCAACCTGAATGCATACCTATTACTCTTAATAATTAAAGCTATAAGTCCGCAAATGACAGTGCTGTTCATTACATGTTCTTAATTGCCGTTATACCCCTAACAGCCTTTACAGAAGAATGTTGACCAGCACTGCAGCATAAAACTGAAATGAATGAAAAAATCCTTGTAAATGCTATAAGATTTTTTATGCCCGCCTGGTTTCTGAAAATCTGATTAACGCTGTTTATAGAAACATTTTATCCAGGGCTAAACGTTTTGGTTCTATGTGCTACACATCAGTACGTGACCTGCAGGTCTAGGTAGTCTAAAGTTATTGGCCTTGCAGAAAGCATTCAAACTCAGTTCCGATACAACATTCATTATAGCGAGGCCTGACCACTCAAAGCTGTGCCCTTCAAACCGCGGTCTCTGGGAAAACAAACACGTATGTTTGTGCGTGCCACGCATACTTGGAAATAGTAACTCTTAATAAGTAAAATTATAAGTACGCCAATGAGCAGTGTTGTTCTTACATATTCTTAATTGCCAATGCAAATGTCTGCCTCTATCAGCCTGTATAGAAGAATTTTGAACAGCACTGCAGCATAAAATTGTAATGAATGGAAAAACCCTTGTACATGTTATAAGATTTTTTGTACCGATCTGGTTTCTGAAAATATGATTAACGCTGTTTATAGAAACATTTTATTCAGGGCTTCGTTATATTGCCGGTTAAAGCGTTTATATGTATTTATGACATTACAAAATTACTCTCCCTTTGAGTGAAAGTTTTATTTGCTACTATCATATTTACTTAACAACAACGAGTTTATTAAAGTGGGTGCAAAATACTAGCGCACACGAGTTTTAAACGCGAAATAAAATGTCGTTATGAATTTGGCTGTGAAGTTTTAACATTCTTGCAGCAGAGAGAGACACAGAGCACAAAATAACAAGCGGCACGGACATGTGAGGGAGCATCATTAACCAACGCAAACAAATTATCAGAGGGCGCCATCCCCAGCCCCTCCAGCATCGAACAAAACCACCCCCCACTGCGGTTCCCAATGTATGGAAACTGATGGAGCATTTCGGTCACGCGTATTCAAATGAGTGGTGTGGTGATCCTCCTTTCTCTACGGCAAGCCATCATTAAAACCGCGAATGTAACAATCATCAGACGGTACGTGCTGCCACCGCTTGTCATTCTCTACCGTGTTTCAACATATAACAAAAAAAACACTCGCAGAATAGAAATAAAGCATTTAAATTGAACACTACAATAACGTTTAAGCTCCGAATTCAAACCCGTTTTCGACACAATTCAATTGCGAATGCGGTTATTTGCATACGTAAAATAATGAAGTGTGTGTTCCAAAAGTTAATTCGGTGACATAGCCTCTGAATAACATCACGAACGCATAGCAAAAAAAAAAGAAACTTTTCATCAGTATTTGAAATTCGATGCAGAAAAACAACCATCGTCGAAATAATTAAATTAAAGTTAAAACCGAAACCAACGATAAATCTAAGGGAAATGTTATACTGAAAGCTTTAATCTTTTCGATTTCGATCATTGTTTTCCACATGATCTCTATTTTTTATTCCATAAAGAGAGATAATTATCATCATTGCCCCCACGCCATTTTTATTTTCTCTACCACGGACGTATAGTAGAGGGTAGAGAAGGTTTGCATTCCAAAATGTATACAGATATTTTATCGTAAATACCTACATGTTTTGAGTCCATAAAAAGCATTTTTAGAATAAAGGCTGGTGTGTCTGATAACAACATACTCAAAAACGAAATGCCGTAAATACTAAACGTGCTATTTAAGGAATACAGACTGAATTTTCAAACCTCAAAGCTGTTCTGTGAATGCATTGCTCTTAGCTAATATGTGTACCAAATTTAATTCAAATTGGATAAATAATTTGAGGGTTATAAATGATTTTATAACTTTTATTAGGTATGTAAATAAGTCACATAATAAAAAATTCATAATTTGGGAAAATTGGTTGCGACATTTTTAATTGGAGCTTTGAACCACAAAAAAATTATACGCATCCCGGTTTCAATTCTCGGCTGAGAAATCTAGCCCAGGTTATTTCCTTTTCTCCCCAATATCTGGGGGTATGAATGTGAGTGTGATCTAATAAACAAAATTGAACAAAATAGAATCAAAACGTAAATAGAATCCTAACAAACGAGTTAACACCTTTGCCGTTAGGCGATATGTTCCACAGGGAAATACCGCCGATATGACATGGAACAATAAAAAGATTACGAAAATATATTTCAAATAAATATGATTAACAAATTTAGAAGCTTTTACAAAGCCTAAAAGAAAAGTTAATTCTTAAAACTAGCATATTTTCATAGAAGAAACGTTATTATTAAAAATATTGCTTATATTAGCATTGCTCTGTCCTGTAGAATATTTCGAGGGTTACTTTTGCATATTTTGAGAAATTTTAATGGCATTTAGACATTTGAGTGAAAAGGTATTTTGAGAAAAACGTTGTTTTATAAACTGGATGATAGAAAAGGGGTGTGTTCTAAGTTCTTTAAGCACTTGTAGAGCCCAAAGCAAAGCGCATATATATAAATGCATATATATATATATATATATATATATATATATATATATATAAGTATAAATGCTACCTTTGTATAGATGTGCAAAGATACCAACATCCATTTACTAGTAAAAAAACCTATTTTTTTCTCGATTTTTTGACCAACTGCGCTCCAAATTCACTCCCAGTTTAAAAAGTCCACTCCTTAAGTTCAGTAACTTCGAAATATGATACAAAGATTTTCAGGACTATTTCCCCAACCCCATCTAACCTTTACATGGTAGTTATTCGAAATGTTTGAAAAATGGTTTTGATTAACATACCGTGTATTAAGATACCTACATTAAGAACAGAGTGTATATCTTTGAATTTTCTGGGAATAGCTTCATTCGGATGGAATAGTGACAGTGTGAGTTTACTGACCTGGTGCACATCGATACGTTGCCGCGGCTTGTACCAGCGACGCTCCCAAATTATCCCGACGCCGCCGCGTCAATATTTATCGTCACATCAAAAGCGACGCTACATACAGAATAGGTCAACGGGAAAAAGGAATGAAAATCGCAGGTAGTCGATGATAGAGGGAACTAGAAACACGTAATTCTAGATGTAGAATTTTAGCTTTTGATTTACAACGATCTCAAAGCTCTACATACAAGCACTCCTAAGGAGTACTAGAAACAGAAAGTATGGTTAGAAGAAGTAGATATAATCGGAGCAATTTTACCCTTCAAAACTGAAGCTCCCGCCGGGGATCAATCTGACGTGATTAAAAATAAGAGGTTTAAATGTATTTTCGTGCTGACACCAGTAACCTTTCGGTCATTGGCTAAAGTGTTAAGTTTACGATCAATGATATGCTTGAATTTGATTTCCACTTAGGCAAGAACAAGGTAAATAACCTTAATGTATTACCGAAATTTTTATTCTTTCTCTTATAATTATATATATAATGTCAAAAGCCAACCGGGCAATGTAATCTTGCATAAAAGTTAAGCGACAGACAAAAATATATTACACGGAAAATATGGATCTTTCTAAAATCATAACTGAATTTAATTCAGGGAATGCATATTTATTTTATTTGATTATTAAAAAACTTAATGTTGCTAATTTTAAAATGGAATAATGTGTTAAAATAAATTATAATATGATTTATAATTTATTTCAAAACTTGTTGGTGACATCAGCGATTTGTAACTAGCGAGAAGGCAAGATCAAGAATGGAACGCCTGTAGAACGAAGCAATGATTCTGTGGACGTCTCCATAGTGAAGGTTCTAAGTGCTAGAGCAAAATTGGGCACTTGTCATTTTCGGTAAGTGAAAATTTATTCTAATTAATACCCCTATTCGGGACCAGGAAAACGCTGCGCAATGTCTTTATTACAATTTATATTTTACGAAAATGTAGTTAAAGAAACCAAATCTATGAATAGCACATTCTCATGATGACTACCAAGATTATTAATCACGATTATGTAAATTAAAACTATAAAATATCTATAACATTTCAAACTTATTTTAACATTAAAACTGAATAGTGTTTTTTACTTATGATACACATTAAAGTCTTTTTACTCAAAACCTAAATTCAATTTAGATAAATATAAAACAGAATTCACCCCATCCAACCACTCTCCATGATTGTGTTAAAGTCTTTATGGCGATTATTGTTAATAAATCCTGTTGAAAATAAAATACATTTTCTTTGTTATCACCTTATGAACTCGTGAGACCTTTAAGATATAGGGATGTTTTAAGACGCTTCGTTACCGATCCACGGCGAGGACAAGAACCAAATAGGTCAGTTATATTTACAATCCAACACAATAATGGTCAGTCTCACCAGCGAGACGGCAAGGTGAAGAATGGAACACCTACAGCAACGAGGTATTGATAATGTGCACGTCTCTATAGTGAAGAAACTAAGGGATGTTATTAAATGGTTATTAACGGTTCACAATGTTGATACTTAAGTTATTTAAATTCTGTCGATTTTCAGTTGCTTCTTGCGATGTACTGGAAAGAGTATGGAATTTTGAGGCCAGTATATGCCATCCAATTGCAATACCGATACTCCCATTTTATCCATAATTAAATGTGTTATGCAACTATTAATGGAAAGTTTATCCCGATTAAAATGAAGAACATATATAGCAAGTAAACTTTGTAAGACTAATTTGTATACTTACACTCTAATAACCGATAGGGAGTAGAGAAAATCAAGTGACTGTATCACATCAGAATGTTATATGTATATCTCAATTTCCAAACTTCTTTATCCTCGTAGGTTTTAGAAATGTTTTACTCCTTCATGTCCTCTTGAATCTGCCTCTCTACTTCTACTCAGAGGATTCCACCTGAATATCTTCTATTATAAAATTGATACCTTATTAGTTTCATTTTTTATTTTTCAAAAATATGCTTCTGTTCCTAAAAATTCATTTTCTTGTCTTCTGCTTATTCTGTATATGTTTTTGAACTATATTGCATTACAAAAACTCTATTACGATCTATTTACATGACTTTCTCTACCTATTCTGCAAACATATTCTTACAAAATAGCATTCCTTTGTCTACATCATGCTAATCAAATAAACATTACAAAAGGCCTTATTATTAGTTATAACTAAATGCAGAAGAATTTTAGAAACGATTAAATTTTCATTAGGAAATGAAACAAAATATTTGACTTTAAATTTGACGAAGAATCTTTATAAATTGTTTAATTAAAGATTAGTAACATCCCAAGAACCACTAGCCTGCCTTTATAACAAAACACATGGATCAGGTGCCTCCATTCAAGAGTAAATTAATTTTTAGTTTCTCTAGCACGCATGTACAATGTACATAGTAGATAGACAAAGTATTGTATTCCACCTAAAATCTGGTACCGCGATTTCCCGAAAATAAATATTTTGAGACATATAAACCCTAAATACAAACGAAAATACCTTAAATACCAAAATTGGTATTTAAGTTTAGTAATTTACAAGGGCGTGACACGAAGATTTTCAAGAAAATCCCCCACTGCGAACTACTTTTTAGGTGGAACATATTTCGAAAAGTTTGTTTTACTTAAAAATTACTCTAACTTTTTTAATTAAAACACCATATATTAAAGAGACTTACATGAAAAATAAAATATATATCTTGAATTTTCTGGGAATGGCCTCTGAAGATCACTTCATTCTGGATGAATTCTGCATAACTGGTAAACCTTTAGAGATAGACAAAAAAACTTATCACACCAAAAAATGTTGATCTCATTACAATATATGTACAATTTATGTTATGTGCATTTTTATATTGAATTAATCGTTTTGGAGATATTGCTTATTCTAAGTTTCAATTTTACACTATCTAAACTTTTCTCAAACGGGAAGTCATCTTTAATTTTATCTCTCTTGTGTTCTACTCCTGGCCTTGCAAAGTGAAAACCGAATTCCAATCGTTTCACATAGCGACTGGCTTTTAAAAATATTTGATTATCAGTTTAGGCTAGTAATTCCCTCATTTCGCATCTACTTACAAGGAAACAACTAATAAGACTATTTCTGGATAAAAGAATAATCTTTTGTAAGAATAGTTTGTATGTGGAAGAGATTTAGAAAATCATTTGATTTTTTCATAAAAATCCATCACTTTGATGAAGTTTTCTTCATGGAAAAATGATATAGTATTCGCAGTTTTAAAGACGAAGAGCTCTGGTTTGTATCTTAAAACCTCATTTTTGGCAGGCTATTGGTTCATATATAAAATTCTTGAGATTTAACATATATTTAAGGACAGCAATGAGAATTCTGATATGCATGTAGATCTGTCCTTAAACTTTTGACAGACACTGTATTTATCAACTTGCATTCTACATATTTCACTAATCTCAAAATAGTAAATAAAACAGTTGTGGACATAGTATTAATATTTTCATGCTAAGATACAGATACCTACCTGTGATGGTGAGCTTAAGGGATGCTCCTAGCAATTATTATCACCATCGTTAAAATTAATACGGAAGGGTTTGTATTGATTATAGGATTTCCGGAGACAAACCAATTCGCTTGTGACTGTGCAGGGGTATGAGAGAGAGAGAGAGAGAGAGAGAGAGAGAGAGAGCCTCAATTTGCAATGGCTGACTGCTCAATGATCTGTTCCTGACAGGTATACAGAACCTTTCATCTCCTGTTAGTTCCCATCTACCGTTATTACAACGCCAAATGCGCAACACGAAATTTCCGCTCAACATGATGGCTTGCATAGCTGCACAACTTGCATGTCAGTTATTAGATATTGTAATAGCAGTGCAAAGATCCTTCGTAAACCATTATGAATAAATGGACAAGTGTATTTATTTAAATACCAGTATACATACATTAGTCCTCATCAGTCGTACAGGTCCACAATACATAAAATAATAAAATACATAAAATAATAATCAATATTAAAAACAAAAGAATCAAATATGTTGCAGTCACACGACTTTCTCTACCGTTCTGCAAACAAATTAATTTTACAAGAGATTCTTTTATCTATATCATGCTAATAGAGATAAGCATTAGCAGAAAAGGTCTTATGACTCGATTCCTTGTAAGTGAGAGAGAAATATGGCTCTGGCGATCTTTTAATAGTTGGTCGCTATGTGGACAATTGAAGTTCGATTCGCTGTGCAAGGCCAGCATTAAACAAAAGTGGGATGAAAAGAAAGGTGACCCCCATTTGAGAAATGTTACGTAGTTTAAACTGGAAACCAATAACAAAAAATATCTTGGAAACAGTCAACTCTAAAACAAAAATGCATATGACACAAAATGTGTGTTTTAACGAGATCTATAGTTTTTATGTAGTAAGCCTTTGTCTATTTCTTACGGTTTACTAGTTATGCACAATTCAGCTAAATTCATCCAGAATGAACAGGTCTTAGAAGCTATTCCCAGAAAATTCAATATATACATTTTTATGTCATGTAAATGCCTACAACACCTATACGTACTTGAGTCAAAATTGCTAAAGCCATTTTTGAGAAAAACAAACTTTTCAACAATTTTTCCATATGAAGAGTAGTTGGAGTTGGGGATTTTCTTGAAAATCTTCATGTCACTAAACTTAAATATGAAGTTTGGTGTTTAAGGTATTTTATTATTTTGAGCTATGCTGTTCAAATACACACAGACGGACCTTTTTCTAAAAAAAATTATGGACTCAGGGGATCTCAAAACATATATCCGGTGAAATCTTGATATCGAATGTTTGAATGTAATACAATTACCTTTCCTATAACTATGTATTTACATATTACGTTTACAGAAAATAAAATTAAACGAGTGAACACGAAAAGCACCTAACTCATTAAACAGCGGCTCGTGTGAGTTATACTAGGCGCATGATGGATGATAAAAATTACTGATGAAAATGGTATGAGAATTTGTCCGATTTACGATGACGAAGAGTCATGCATATCTTGACAAGATGTAGGGGTACGGAGGAATGAGGGGAAATATACCGCGATCCTTTATCACCTCGAGTGGAGAGTTAAAAGCATGTTGGACGCTACTGGCAGGCGTGGAAGACTCGGAAAAGACAGGTAAATTTCTGCTTAAGGCTAACCAACAGAGATCTGAGAAGAGTGATAATAGGGAAGAAGAGTTGATACGATATGTTAATGCTTTTTATATTTTTATGTCATCTTTAGCAGCAGCAGCAGCAGTAGTAGTAGTAGTAGTAGTAGTAGTAGTAGTAGAAATAGTAGTAGTAGTAGTAGTAGTAGCAGTTGCAGTAGCAGTAGTAGTAGTGGTGGTAGCAGTAGTAGTAATAATAGTAGTAGTAGTGGTAGCAGTAGTAGCAGCAGTAGTAGAAATAGTAGTAGCAGTAGTAGTAATAGTAGCAGCAGTAGTAGCAGTAGTAGTGGTAATAGTAGTAGTAGTAGTAGTAGTAGTAGTAGAAATAGTAGTAGTAGTAGTAGTAGTAGCAGTAACAGCTGCAGTAGCAGTAGTAGTAGTGGTGGTAGCAGTAGTAGTAATAATAGTAGTAGTAGTAGTAGTAGTAGCAGCAGTAGTAGAAATAGTAGTAGCAGTAGTAGTAATAGTAGCAGCAGTAGTAGCAGTAGTAGTGGTAATAGTAGTAGTAGTAGTAGTAGTAGTAGTAGTAGTAGTAGTAGTAGTAGTGGTAGCAGTAGTAGCAGCGGTAGTAGTAATAGTAGTAGTAGCAGCAGCAGTAGCAGTAGTAGTAGTAATAGTAGTAGTGGTAGCAGTAGCATCAGTAGTAGTAGTAGTAGTAATAGTAGTAATGGTAGTAGTAGTAATAGTAGTAGTAGTAGTAGTAGCAGTAGCAGTAGTAGTAATAGTAGTAGTAGTGGTAGCTGTAGTAGCAGTAGTAGTAATAGTAGTAGTGGTAGTAGTAGTAATAGTAGCAGTAGTATTAGCAGTAGTAGTAGTATTAGCAGTAGTAGTAGTAGTTGTTTTTTTTTTGGAGCAGGGGAAAAATCTTAGGCGAGTTGGATTCTCACCAACTAAAAAAAAAAAAAAAAAAAAAAAAACTGCAAGAATCAATGTGAAATTCCCCTCGGATCTGCCCAAGACGACATTACTTCAGGTGGAAGCGATTCAAGGTGGTAAGTATTATTGGCCTATATCATCTAGGAAACTGTGTGCTGGTCTCAGCTGTCATTCATCTCCAATCGTTTACTAAGCAAAATGTCACGGGCCAATTCCAATTCCGTGCACAGGCAAGCATCTTAGACAGAAGGTTGTCGGGCGTCAATACTCCCAATTGGCTCTCGGCCTGATGGCGTTGATGATGCCGCCGAACACAATAAAAGAAGGTATGCTCAGCTGTGTCATGTTTTCCGCAATAATAACGTTCGGATGTAGCACTTAAACCAAAACGATGTACGAGATAGGCGGTAAAGCAGCCATGTCCGGTCAACAATCGAGTAAGATAGAAATTTACATTCCCACGTTTACGGTTATACCAAATGGCGACATATCTAATCAAGCGCTTTGTCAAATGGGCAGTCCCATCATCAACATCCCAAAGTTCCTGCCACTTGGCAAGCAATAAGGTGCGAGCCTCCACTCGTCCGATGGTATGTGCCTCCAACAAAAGTCGTCCCTCAGCAATCAGAACATTCGGAGGAGTTCTGGCAATAAGCAGCAAAACCTTAGTTGATGTGGTTCTGTATGCACTAGTGATGCAAATAGCCACCTTCCGCTGGACGCTCAGGAGTTTGGAAGTATATATGTTACGTCTCAAGGTCTTACTCCATATACGTACTCTATATAAAATAATAGATTGCACCACGGAGAATAAAATGCGCCGTGTGTGCTCCCTTGGGTCGCCTACGTTGGGCATTAAACGACTAATGTGAGCAATAGCCTGCCCTGCCTTCTCTGCCGTTTTGTGTACATGATATCCCATGTATAAGTTACGGTCCAAATAAACACCCAAATATTTCAGGGACTCCTGGCTGACGACGATAAAGCCCCTACTTTCAGACGGATAGTGTGGGCCAACTTCAGCTTCTTCCGTAGCAAACAGTCGTTGACTGCAGTAGTAGTAAAGTTATGTGGCCTTTCGCACCCACAAGAAGTAGACGATCATCCAGATAACTAGCGAGCATATTGTATATATATATATGCTGGAAAGTTAAGAGCCGACAGTTCTCTGAGAGTTCCGCCCCAAGGGGCAGAATTAAAGGCATTTTGTATATCTAAAGTGATTAGCACACACAATCGTCGTTTGCCACGAAACACTATTTTCGCCTCTTCGGCAAGTTGCTGCACTCTCCGTAGGGCAGTCAAAGTGGACCGACCTTCTCTAAAGCCATGTTGGGCAATGGACAAACCGCCATTGAGTTCAATAGCCTCTTTCAATCTGACCAATATCAAATGTTCCAGGAGCTTTCCCAAGACATTAAGTAAACAGATAGGACGATATGATACAACCCCGTCTGTGGACTTCGGCTTCTCCAGAAGAATTAGCCGAGCAGTCTTCCGCTCAGTTGGAAAGATGCCTGCTTTCAGGCACTGATTGAACACAGCCAGACTGGTTTCTGAGTGTGTGCTAACAACCGTCCTAATGATTACGGGCAGCAGACCATCGGGGCCAGGTGATCGTTTATCTTTAAGTTTGGCCAAAGCAGTGTGCAGTTCTGCAGGTGTAAAGCAACACACTTCATCAGGAGACAAACTTCGCTTGACCCAAGTAATCGGGACATGGTCAAGAAACAGAGTAGTAGCAATTTCCATTTGCCTTGCGTCTGATAAATTGAGACGCAAAGGTGCGTGAAGTTTCTTAGTTACAAGCTTGTAACCCTTGCTCCACATGTCAAAGTCAACTTCTTCAAGAAGTGCTTGCCAAGCAGAGCGCTTAGCATGAGCACGCACCAATGCCCGCCTACATTGTAATAAATGTTTCCTGGTTATCGCAATAGCATTGGTCCACCAATATGCCGGTTTGTGAGGGTGTAGTTTCACTTTTTTTGTTAAAGTATTATCAAAGGCGGTCCGAAGGACCTGTGAAAACTGCTGTGACGTGATACACGGTGTGTCCAGGAGGTGAAGAAGACGGCCTACCGCCGCCGACAGCCTTGACAGACACTCGGGGCACACGCTCCAGCCCCTCGTAAGTGGAAGGTGTCGTGGAGGAGCCTCTGTCAGGAAATCGTAAAGTAAATATCGATGAAAGCTAAGAGTCTCTTCTTCCAAGACCTGCCAGTTTGCCACACGCGGGGATAAAGGAGCCGTACTAAAAGTAACATCGATATATGAAGCACTTTCTTGGCGGACAAATGTCGGCGATGTTCCAAAATTGTGCACCACCAGATCCTCTTCCACCAGCCACTCGGCCATCAGCTTTCCTCTAGCATCCTCAACTGGAGATCCCCAAAGGTGGGACTTAGCATTAAAATCTCCTCCCACAAGCACTTCAGTTGCATGGCATCGCATAGACAAGCGCAATGCGCGTAAAAAGTCCATAAAGGTAGAGAAATCCACATTTGGGGATATATAGCAGCCATATATAGTCACCAAAGTAGTCTCCAACCAGACGAAACCGGCCCCTGCTCCGGTCCTAACCACCTGAAGATCGGCGGTAATGACTTTCAGAGCTACATCAGTGTTCTGATCTACAAGCCAATGTTCCTGGTGAACCGTTGCGACAGTAGGTTCAGCCATTATAACCACATCAACTTTATGTTCTATGGCCGTTTGGTACACTAGATCCATTGCGGCTCTCCCTCTATCAACATTACTTTGAAGTATCCTTAAGACAAACGGTCGGCCCAAGTTCAAATGGGAGACTGCCATTGGGAGTGATTGAGGCGTCGGTTCTAGCTCCACTGAAGTTTACGATAACGAGGCCAACGGTTAGTCCCAAGTTTATGACCCAGAGTTTTACACGTTAGACAATAGGATCGATTAGTGCAGTGCACAGCCAGATGCCCGTCTTTGCCACAGTTCAGGCAAACATGTCTTCTATTAGGTCCATTGCACCTGTGAGCACGATGTCCAAACTCCTGACAGTTAAAACATCGTGGAACTCTACAGGAACACCAGCCGATGCGGACTGAGCCTAAATGCAGTAGTCGACGGCCCAGGTCAACGCTTACTGCAATTGTAGCAATCTGACCTTCGGTAGCTGTAGGTCTCATCGAGGTCACCTGAACGGTGTTGGAATCCACTTCCAACACCTGTGAGATTGCATTCTGCAGCTCCGTTGTGGTAGTAATAGCATCAATGTCATGAATATGTAAAAGCATATCATTCCTCCGAGAACAGCGTAGTAGTAGTAGCAGTAGTATGCATACACTTGAAAATGTATAACAATTGCATTGGCGTTGTGGCCTACATGCTTTTCCTGTGCTTGGACATTTATAGTATGATTTTTGTAAGATAGTAAATATATACATTTAGTTATTGCAGAATAACAATAGAGAACTTAAATAACACATATAAAAGGAGGAGGACGTACTAAAATGAAGTACAACTTCAAACTTAGCATTATATAATACATACGGTACTCTATGATTAAGGATTTTTTTTGGTAGTGTTAAACGCCCGCTTTTACTGCAATGGTACCGCAGGCGATGACAATGATGATACATGAAGATGGAGCCCCGGTGGAATGAGATGGCGGGGGAAACCGGAGAACCCGGAGAATACCCACCCCTGCGCCGCTTTGTCCACCACAAATCTCACATATGGTCGCTTGGGATCGAACTCGGGCTGTCTAGGTGAGAGGCGAATGGTCTGTGAATGATTAAGAATAGCTACACCATCACTCACATATACCGCGTCCCATCTTCCGTTCTCTATGATTTTTTTTTATGGTAAAACAGCAAAGGTACTTCGTAATAACATAATACAGAAAAGTCAGATGAAAAAATCTGATGTGATCTATTCACAAGAACTTCTCAACTTATTGGGCAAAAACATTCTTATAAAAGTTTAATCTTCTATTTCCTGCCAGAAATTGTGTTTTTTCTTAGTTCCTTGTAATTGTAAGGGAACTATTGGAATGCAATAGGCTAAAGGGATAGTTAACTGTTTTAAAAGCTGTCCTTATGTGATTGTCATTGAAATTCGGTTCTCTTACATGGTCAGAAGTAAAACAAAATAAAAATGGATGACTTCTGTTTCAGAAAGAATATATTATGTATTTTGACAATGTCTATATTTATTATGTAGTAAGAAATTATTTATCTCTTACGGTTTACCGTTTAGCAAAAGTCATCCAGAAAACAAGATGACTTCGGAAAGTATTCCCAACAAATTGAAGATATACATTTTATGTGCTATGTAAATATATTTAATATGTAGTATTTTAATCAAAATCGTTAGCGTTATTTTTGTTAGATCCAAAATTTCGGAAAATGTTCATGTAAAGGGTAGTTTTGGGTTGGTTCCTGAAAAGCTTCATGTTGCATCCTTGGAAGGTACAAAACTTAAATACCAAGTTTAATATTTAAAGGCTTTTTCGTCGTTGAGTAATGATGTCCAAGACACACACACACACACACACACATGCACACACACACACATGCACACACATACACATACACACAGGTATTTTCTAAAAACAATTTTATTGGATCCAGGGGATACCAACAAACATATTTCTGTTGAAATTTCGACATCGAAATGGGTGGAATACGATAGCTACGTTCATATCATGTATAGAGAAAGGTTAAAAAAATTATAAAAATGAGAAAGAATTAAATTTAAGCCTTAATTATAAATTTAGCATTACATATAGGTACATTATATTCACAGTGCTCTGACAGTTAAGAATAATGGAACCATCACTCTTGTGTACCCTGCCACCCTCATTCGTTTTCCATGGAAATGAACTTATTTTGTCGAATCTTGGATAAAAAGGATCTGATGTGTTCCATTCACAAGACTTTTTCTACCTCTTCTACACATGCACGAGGATTTTTCTAAAAATGTGATTCCTTCCGTTCACATGAATTTCTCTAGTGGTTCCGTAAACAAACTTTTGCTACAAACATTATTGTTCTATCTAAACCATGATAAACATCAGCAAAATTGTCTTACTGTTTGCTTTTTGTAAGCAAAAGGGAGGTAAGAGAATGTACATGTTAAAGGGATAGTCAAATCTTTTAAAGCCGGTCGCTAGGTGAAACAATTGAAATTCAGTTTCCTTTGCTTACTAAGAGTAAAAAAAGAAAAAAGAAAAGAAAAAAAGAAAGATTCCCTGTTTGAGAAAAGGTTATGTACTTTAAAACTGAAACCAATAATTCGAAATATCTCGGAAATGGTCTACTCCACGAAAAAAATGTTTATGGCATAAATTGTGTGTTTTAACGAAATGTACAATTAATGTGAACTAAGCTTTTCTGTATGTTTTACCGAGATGTCTTCAGAGGCTATTTACAGAAAATTCAAGATATACATTTTATTTTTCATGTAAATATCTTTAATATATGGTGTTTTAATCAAAATCTTTAGCCATTTTAAGAAAATCAAACTTTTGAAAGTTGTTCCATGTAAAGTTTAGTTTTTTTTTTTTGGGGGGGGGGACTATTCCTCAAAATTTGCATCAAATTTAAATGCTAAGTCTGGTATTTTATCGACCATTCGTTTTTGTGTTATCGTGTCACTGAAACACAGACATACACACACGGACCTTTTTCTAAAAATGCTTTTTTGGATACAGGGGCTCTATACCTTATACACATGTACATAGTACCTGTAGAGAAAGTAAAAATGAAAATCCAATTACAAAGTGCAGAAGTGAATTGTTTTAGAAAACAATAAGGATGCACAAAAATGGACCATATTCGACCTGAAGATATAAGAGCAGAACTTAATATGGATTCAGTAAGTTGCAAAATATCTGAATCAAAGGATTCAGCGCTATAAGAATGTCAGATCAAAGGTTGCATTTCAGTAGCAAGAAAAAAAGGAGATATCTCGGCCGACCAGAAAATGATGGAAGGAACAGCTTCGAGGCGGAAAAAGCATTATGCCCATGCTGTGAAGAAAAGTCATGTGTGTGTATGTGTGTGTGTGTGTGTGTGTGTGTGTTTGTGTGGGTGTGAGTGTGTGCGCGGTGGCGCGCGTTGGTCTGTGAACACAATATCTCAAAAACGAAAAGTGGGTAAAATATCAAACTGGATATTTAAGTTTAGTATCTTCCAAGGATGCGACACGTAGATTTTAAGAAAAATCCCCTCACCTATAACTGCACTATATACTTGCAAAAAAAAAAAAAAAAATCGAAAATGGCTCTAACGATTTTGATTAAAATGCCGCATATTACAGGTATTTGCATGGCAAATAAATGTATAGCTTGAGTTTCTGGGAATACCTCTGGAAACCTCTTTATTCTGGATAAATTTTGCTGAATTTTGCATATCTGGAAAACCGTATGAGGGAGACAAAACTTACTACACAAAAAGTGTAGATCTCGTGAAAACACAAATATATATATATATATATATATATACATTTTTTCTAGAGTTCCCCATTTCCGAGATATTCCATGTTATTGGTTTCAGTTTTAAAATACTTAAAACTTTTCTCATTTCGAAATTTGTCAATTCCTGACAGTGAGAAGAAACGGATTTCAACCCCATGGCAACCAACTGTTAAAATATTTGACTATCGTTTTAGTCTAGTATATTCCTTTGTTTATCTTCTACTTACAAGGACTTAAGTAATAAGATAATGTAGGTTGATGTTTATCCCGATTAGCATGAAGTGTATGAAAGAATCAGCTTTTTAACAATACTTTGTTAAGAGATGTAGACATATATAAATGGAACACATCAGATTTTTTTTTTTTATTACTTTTCCGCTTCCGACATTTTGGTTTCTGGTTTCTGTTAAGCGTAGTTCAGTTAAGCGATGTTTTACTGTATTTTTTTTATTCAAGAGTCACTTTACCTCAATGTTACCTGAGGCCGTCCAATTGATCTTAAATACTGATTTATGTGAGCTACAGTTGGAAAGTTAAATCATGTTTGGAAAAGTTGTTTCTTAGTCCGATCTCGGCTTTTTCTGTCGAAGCTCTATTGTTCATTTTTTTTTCGAAACTAATTATAATTTTAGTGCAATGGATTTATGAGAAGTTTCTCCTAGTTTCTATATTTTTCGTTTAAAAAACTATAAAGGAGAATGAAATAAAAGTTTACCCAGCAAAAGCCACTATCAACAAACTGACAACGCCACAAATAGCTTGGAAAGATTGGTCTGGAAATTCATTTCAAACCAATTGAACTTTCGGAGAGAGCTTAACAAAAAGGTACTTCGTAATTCTTGCTCCACAGCACGTCTGTATTTTATTCATTGTGTGAGTAAAGGTTGTCCGTAAGTGGATTGTGGTGTTGCATGCACGTGACTTCTCTACCTGTTCTGCAAAATATGAGTTATCTTCTCTCTACTTCATGCTAATCGAGATAAATATTACCAAAAATGGTCTTATTACTTAGTTCCTTATAAGTTGAAGGAAACTAAAGGAACACGCCAGGCTAACGTGAGGCAAATCTTTTAAAAGCTGTCGCTATGCGATTGACATTGCAATTCGGCTCTCTTTGCATAGCCAGGAGTAAAATAAAAGAAACAAGGATGACTACTTCCTATTTTAGAAATGTATAAATGTATTAAAATTGACACCACCAACAAGGAATAGCTCATAAATGGTTAACTCCACATCAAAATGTACAGGACATAAATTGTATTCTTTGATGAGAATTACATACTTTACTTACTTTAACTACCACGTATGTGCAATGTAAATAGTATGTAGAAAAGGTATTTCACTCCCCCCCCCCAAAATAATTATATAAATTAAATAATACCGAGCTTTCTCTGTATATTCGTGTTTTGAGGACCCCTGAATAAAGAAAAAGTTAAAAAAGACCTCCCTAACGCATATGTGTCTGCGGATAGTATAACTCAAAAATGAAACGTCGGCAAAATACAAAACTTGGCATTTAAGTTTAGTTTCTTCCAAGGATGCGTTAAAAAGAATTTCAGAAAATTCCCCTCACCCCAAACTTCCATTTACATAGAACATTTTAAATTGTTTCAATTTTCTAGCAACTGTTCTATCTATTTTGGTTAAAATGCCGTATACTAATGATGTTTAAATGATAAATAAAATGTATATGCTGTATTTCTTGGGAATAGCCGGTGACAGCATGTAAGATTTGTGAGGACAAAGCGGCGGAGGGGCGGGTTTTCTCCGGGTTCTCCTTTTCCCCCGCCAGCGCATTTCACCGGTGCTGCATCTTCATCCAATGTATCACCAGTGTCATCGCCAGTGTAAAGTAGTAAAAGCGGGAGTTAAATACTATAAAACACTTGGGAATAGTTCCTGAAGTCCTGCATTTCTGGTAAGCTTCATATCAGACGCATATTTAGTTGCAGTGACTAAGATCTGTTCTAAATGTTGCCCAGTAGGTAGCTTTTAATTGTCATTTGCATAGTTAACCTCATTGGCTGCTGACATGGAATTGGTTGTTGTGCGGAACAAAATAATATCTTGATTAACGTGATCATTTTGTTAATACATTCAATAACAATTAACAGATGCAGATTTTCATAAGAGTATGTATCAAATAGCTTACATGACAGAGTTAATGAAATTGAAATATATGTAAATTATTGTCAGTAAATACATAGTCCTGCTTCTCGGATGACGAAAGCCTGTGCATCTATCATTAATCCTTGTTGCTTATAAGTAAGCATAGTATCTTGGGGACCGATAGCGGGACGAATCGAAGTTAGCGCACCATGGTATATAGTTTGTTGTGTTTACAATGCATTGTGTGCGTAATGGTAATAATAGAAAGAAAATAGGGCAGTGGTTGCGTGGTAGACTGTGATGGAAGGTGACTGAGGTTGGGTGGTTCGTAAACATATATACCTACCACTGATTTAGAAAACTAACAATTTTAATGTGTACATATATTCAATTGAGTTGTGTAACAAGTCATCAGCACCATTATCCGTTTCATTTTCTCTTAAGATACATAGATTGCAATCCACAACAACGTTTCAAATGTGAACCGTCTCCGATTGGCACCTATTGTGAAAAACTTCTCTCCACATCACAAAATATGATTGGAGCAAAACGGAAATAACACATCATCGACTATCAGATAAGATACTCCATCAGCAATTATTTCGGTAGCAGCACCTCTTAGCATATTTCGTATTTCACGCATTATTGAAAATCCTACATTTTTTCCAAACACTGCCTTCACTTTCTTTTTCACATGGTCTAAAACAGGTGTCACGGATCTCTGATTAATTGCTTGCACAAGTTCATCGACAGTTTTCAGGGCTCGGGGCATTTCAAGGTTCGATGTTTCCAAATATTTATTAATGTTGCAGATATATCTACAAAGTTCTTCTGTATGAATTGCAAATCTTCATGCAATCCATTTGCAGTAATAGATTTTACAATCTTGATTGAAGAGCGTGCACGATCATAAAATACATTAATTATCTGTAACAACAGTATTCTAATTTACACAAGGTATACTGCTACTGGAGCCGCGTTCCCTATCGGGTTACTACAGGATGTTTACATGCGGCGCATGCAGTCACCAATACAGGTTGGTCTCTACTCGGTAGGTATGCAACAGGTACACGCAAATGTTTCGCTATCGGTCCCCAAGATGCTAACCCTACTTATAAGATTGCTCCTCTGATATGTAACCTTCGCGCATATTTCCCTTCCCCTCTCAGAAAGTTTAATTGGTTTGAAATGTGTTTCTAGACCAATCTTTCCAAGCTACTTGTGATGTCAAGTTGTTGATAGTGGCGTTTGCTGGATAAACTTTTTTCTGACATAAATAAAATAAATTGAGTGTTATTTTGGGCGTTCTTTAACTACTATGGTTTTCAGCGTCCCATTCAGAGAAACAGCTCAAAACTGGTTATGAATTTCCAACTTACTGTTCCAACTGATTTTGGAAGTAATTCGCAACGAGTGAAATCAGTCTTGTTGAAAAGTAAGAACTGAAAATTCTTGTCAAGCGCAAATCGTATATCTTATTCCTCATACTCAGGTTATTTAGAATCGGTTCTGTATTGATTGGAACAAATTTGCCGTAAAGTATTATGATTTCGTCTTGCTAAATGTTTCCGATTAATTCAATTTCGAAATTTATTTAGTGTTCACGTTATTGCGTTTCAAAAAATAAAATGTAATGTCCTCTCCCAAATCATCCATATAATACAATTTTAAATATACTCTTCCATTAACTGTTCACATTATTTTATCCAACCAACATCACAAAAATCGTCATTCATTTTATTTGTAGTAGTTACAGTTGCTTAGGTAAATAACTTTTCTAATCATCCTTAATTATAAATGTGTATTCCTGCATTTTCCTATTGGTTATAACAAGTTAGTATAAACCATTTGCAACACAGATATTTCACATAACACTTTTAATTGTTAACTTTCACAACACGTGAAAAAATTCATATTGATGGGCTGGAAACCCCCATCATGTAGAGTATTTTGGAGAGGAAAATTTCCATAAAATCAATCCTTAAATCATGTTTTAAATTTAAGTATTTGTAAATATATAATTTTACTTTGTTTCATATAATGGTAAACATCTACACTAATAAAAGAATAATAAATTATTAACCCATAGTCTTTTTGTAGTATTTGTGCTTATACAATCATTCTAAGGGCCATTTCCGAAATTTTTAACCAAGTTAAAAGTGCTTTAATTTTTTTTTGGCAGTATTTAACTCCCACTTTTAATACTATGGCACCACAGGTGATGACACTGATGATACAGGGAATGAAAATAGAGCACCGGCTCAAACACAAAATTCCTTTGTTCTGAAATCGTACTCAACTGGTGCAAGTACAAGCGAATGTGTTGTTACGGAAGCGTTCAAAACCGAGGAAACTTATAATTATTGTTCAAGAGGCTATCTATTAATATGATAATTCCAGTGCAGTAATTATGAAATCTGAAGAAACATCGACATTTTACAAGCATGGCAGAGGTAACGGAACTGCTGCCAGAAGTAAAAAAGCTAAAATGGATGGTTTCAACATTGTAGACAAATTACTTTAAGTCAAACTGTGTTCATTGTCAAGGACAATAATGACATTAGTAAACACTGCGACGGTCACTCCAAAAGTTTTGATAATGGACAACAATTGGTTGTGGTAACCCAAAGTAGCGTTTCCTAACTTAATATACGAACATGTGCGAGTCTGGATGCGCTCCAACAACGTGCATCGTCAGCACCGCGTGCGTATGTGCTCTACGGGGGATCAGGTGAGGACTTGGCTGCCGGGTGCTGGCAGGGTCCTCCCTCTGTTGCCATTTCAGGGCTAGGCCCTCTACTGGCAGTGGGATGTGTTTAGGATTTGCGGGAGTTTGCGAGAGAGAGAGGTTTAAAATGGGAATTGAGAGGAATTTAAGAGTAAGGTTTTGGAATTTGTAGAAGGTGTTGCCGGTTTTAGATTTTTGTCCTCCTTTTAATTAATTAAGGCTTGCTGAATCTGACCATATGTGCAACGATGATCTATCATTTCAACCATTTCATCTTCCATCCATTGTCGTCCTGCTCCTCGAGGGAATCTCCTCTTCTAAACTCTGCATATCTCCAATAAAAAGTGGATTGCGAAGAGCAAAGATCCCAAATGTACGATGTAGTCTTTGAAGGCATTCTCTTTCCCGCTCGGAATATTGCTCTCGCTCTAGAAAATGGCATAGCAACACAGTGATTAATATAGCTCTGCTTAATGGATGATGAAACACTTGACTGTTGTTATTCATTTATTATTTTATGTCGTCTTTATAATTGATTATAGTGAATGGAAAGAATCCACTTTTTATTGGAGGTATGCAGAGTTTAGAAGAGGAGATTCCCTCGAGGAGCAGAACGACAATGGATGGGAGATGGAATGGTTGAAATGGTAGATCATCGTTGCACATATGGTCAGATTCAGCAAGCCTTAATTAATATGCGGGGAATTTAAATCAGTTATTGACGAAACTTGGCTATCTCGTGGTAGTCAAAAGATGGCTAAAAGAGGACCTGATTTACGCAAAGGAATTTGAATACGTAGGCATAAAAGGAGATACGGTAGCAAGAAAGAGGAGGCCTTTTGTTTGGAAGACGTTAAGTAAAGGAGTAAAAGAAAGTAAAGGAGAGGAAAGAGATACTATAGCTGTAATAGAGGGTAAACAAATAGTTGAAGATGTTATAGTATAGCGATAGTATACAATCCGCCTCTCCTCTCGCGCTTTTATAATCCGTGCCTCCTTAAACGTCTAGAGATAGCTAGAGAAGGTTTAAAAGAGAAATACGTTAATTATGAGGTTATATTAATGGGAGATTTTAACATTAGGATTGGTGAAATTGGTATTAATGGAGGGAATAGCTGGGTGAATAGCGATGCACTGGAGAAACTGAAAAGATTAGATACAGCAAAGACATAAGAGAAGGGTATGAGAAATTTATAGAATTCTTTGAATTGAATACCTTTGATATTTTGAATGGGAAATATGGAGAATATGTGATTGGGGAATATACTTTTGTTAGTAATAATGGGCAAATAGTGATTGATTATGTTTTTTGGTCAATAAAATGGAGTGTAATTTAAGCAATTTAAGGTATTAAATTTAAGTTCTAATAGTGAACATTTTCCATTGATAGTGGACATAAAAATATATACAGAGCAAATGCTTTATAAAGTATAAAGTTGAAAAGTGTAACATTGAAGAATACAGTAGATACAAATGGAAGGAAGAGTATTGCAATACATTTAGGCAGACACTAAATTCTAATTATGGCCATATATGTCAGTGTGGAATAAGTTTTATGACAAAAGTTAAAGAAATTGAAAGTGTCGTGAATATTCTAAATATGATTATGGTAAGAGCTGGGGAGGAAATGAAAATGAGGTGAGGGTTGGTTTAATGAAGAATGTAGGGTAACTAAAAGACAAGTCAAACAATTGCTCATAAAGTGGAGGAAATTGGGAATTAAAGGAAGGATATATGCAAGGGAAGCATGTATATAATTCATTGGTAGAACAAAAGAAAATAAGCTGGAGGAAAACACATGAAAATAATTTTATACGGGTCCTAAATGAAAATAATGTAGATGAGGTATGAAAGGCTATAAAATCAATGCATTGTAAATATGTAAAAAACTTAGTACACAACAAGGGGATTAAATGGAATATTTTAAAAAAAAAAACTGTATGGGGGAAAAAGAGTAAAATGAAATAGAATACTGGGAAATACGTAATAACTATGTGGATATACTGGATGAAGTGAAGAAATAATTCAACATGTGAAATTAATGAAGAGAAATAAAGTAGCTGGAATAGATGGTATCCTGACAGAGTTCCTTAAGGAATGGTGCACTGAAATAAATAAGAGTTAAGGTTCTAGTTGACTTATTTAAAACAATTAGGGTGAAGGTTATATATGGAAAAGTGGAAGAAAGCAATCATACATCCAATATACAAAGGCAAGGGTAGTGTTGACAAATCAAACAACTATTAGGTAGAGGCATTGCATTACTATCAAATGTAGGTAAAAATTTTACTGGTATTATGGCAAGTAGGATGCAAACATTGGTTGCAGAATATACTATTCTCTCGGAATTTCAGGTGGGCTTTAGAAACTGGAGGAGAACAGCGATAATTTAGTTATTATAAAAATATTGGTAGATAAATACTTGAAAGACAAGAGAGGAAAGTCATACATGGCTTTTTTCGATTTAGAGAAAACATACGATCGGATAGAGCTACAATTGTTGTGGCATAAATGTTTGAACAAAGGAATGAGTACACAAATGGAGCATTATATGAGGAGAATACCTTTTGTATAATAGTGGAGGAAGGGTTGTAACATGACAAATCCAGCAACAGAAAAATGTTAGACAAGAATGTAAGTTAAGCCCGGTCCTATTTAATATAGATGATGCATTAATGGAAATTGGTAAGAAATAATAACTATGTCAATAACTAATAATACCCAGATTCCAGGATTACTGTTTGCAGATGATCTAGTTGTAGGTGCAATTAAAGTGAATGGTTTAAAACAATTCTTGTAGGCATTAAACAGTTACTGTAAAAATGGAGTGAATCAGGACAAGACACAGACTATAGTGTTCAAAAGGCGGAGGGGGATTGAGCAAGTATGAAAAATGGAAGAATGAAAATAAAAAATATTATACAGAGAATGTATTTATCTAGGAGTTAAAATAAACAGTGGTGGCAATTGGGAAAAACAAAATAAATTTGCATTGGCAAAAGGAAAAGGAGCTTTATCAGCTATCACAAGTTGCTAATACAAAGTACCTAATATAAATATTAGATGGTTAGAAAACGTGTACAATATGCTGGTTGAGGCAAAAATGATAGAAGTGTAGGGACTACAAGGAGAATGGGAAGTCATAGATGGGGTGCATAGGAAACTTTGCAAAGAAATGCTTGGGTTATCAAATGCAACAATTGGGCAGGTAGCACAAAAAGAGCTGGGCAGAGTGGTAAGTAAGGGAAAAATTATTGAAACGGCATTGAAATTTTGGTATAGAATATTGAACTTGGAAGGAAGGAATTTGTTAAAGCAGTGTTTAATATATCAAGAGAAAATTTTAAAGACTGTCTAGAAATAACTTGGAAAGTATCGGGTTAGGGGAAAGGTGGAAAAGAAGAGAAAATAATGTGAGTAATTTCTGGAAATCGGCAAGGGAAAGATTTGAAGATATAGAAATACAAAAAATATGCAATGAGATAGCTGAAAAGAGATCTTTCGTTTTTTATATACCAATGAAAGATTCATGGAATAGAATAGAGAGCATACAGAAAGGAAACTCGACTGTAATCCGTGCGCCAAAATTCAGTGAGCATGCGCGAATTCTGCCATATTGGGACCCAGTAAGCACCTATGCTGTTGATGTTACACATTTCGTAATATATATTTTGATAATGTTATTAATTGTGTATTTTAGCTACTGGGGTCATACTCTACTCCACGGTTATATTATATACTGTACAAGTTAGAATATTTGTTGACTCTTGAAGCTTACTGCTCTTATAATAGCAGTAAAGGCTTATAATGAGAAACTGCGGCCAATGGTGCTCAGTACCTAACGCAAAAATAATTCAAATAAGATAAACAAACTTGGAATGTTTTCTGTAAAGTTAGTAATGTAGTGTATCGTGTGTTTGCATCAAGCTTCAATTTTGTGTTTGTTTGTTTGTTTTCTTTTGTCTGTATTATTTTTGTATGATAAGACTGATCCATTATGTCCCATCATATTTACTGCCCATTCTGATTCTAAGTCTTAAGCTTTTTATTCTTTTATTAAAGAATACTTGGCAGCACATTGAATCACTTAGTTATTTACTCCTTCCTACACATTTTTCTAACCACAATTCCATGTTGTTAGGGTTTGTTTTGTAGATATGAATAGCAAACAAAACAGTCCCAAAAATCTGATGTGTTCCATGCTCATGCTTTCCTCTAGCTGTTCCACAGTCAAACTTTTCTTACAAAATATTACTCTTTTATTTACATCATTGTAATCAAGATAAATCTACCAGAATTGCTTTTATTAGTTGCTTCTTTGTAAGTAGAAGGTAAATAAGAGAATACACAGGCTAAAGCGCAGGTCAAATCTTTTAAAAGCCGATTGCTATTTGAAACAATTCAAATTCGGTTCTCTTAGCTTGCTAGGAATGACTTCCTGTTTGAGAAAATTTTATCTTAAACTGAAACCAACAATTCGGAGTATTTCTAAAATGGTCAACTCTAGAAAAACGTAAATGACATAAATTGTGAGTTTTATTGAGATCTGCATGTTTGCTTTCTCCGTATGCACATTGTACATAGTGGATAGAGAAAGTATTGTATTCCACCCAAACATTCGATGTCAAGATTTCACGGAAATATATGTTTTCGATTCCCCTGAGTCCGAAAAGAAGCATTCTTAGAAGAAGGTCCACGTGGACTGCATAGCTCAAAAACGAAAAGTCCGTTAAATACCACTCTTGCTATTTAAGTTTTGTAATTTCGAAGGATGCGACAAGACGATTTTCCAGAAAATGCCCCCCAAACCACCCTTTACATGGAATGTTGTTCGAAAATTTGTATTTTTTTCAAAAATGGATGAACGGTTTTGATTATAATAGATTATATACCGTATTTTGCAGATATTTACATCACAAATAAAATGTATATTTTGAATTTTTTGAGAATAACCTCTGAAGAGCTATTTATTCTGTTGAGATTTGCAGAATTGCATAACGGTTACACCGTAACAGATAGGTAAAAACTTACTACATAAAAAAGTAGATCTCGTTAAAATTCCTAATTTATGATATATACGTTTTTATGTAGAGCTGACCGTTTCTAAGATTTTGCTTGTTATTGGTTTCAGTTTTAAACTTTTTTCCAACGGGCCATGGAAAGCGAACGAAACATCAATTGTTTCACATAGCGACCAGCTTTTGAAATATTTGACTATGACTTTAGCCTAATGTATTCCCTTATTTCCCTTCTACTTACAAGGAAGCAAGTAATAAGATCACTTCTGCTAATGTTTATCTTGATTAGCGTGGCGTAGATAAAGAGTAATCTTATTAGAAAAATTTGTTTGTAGAGAAAGTAATGTGAATGGAACACATCAGATTTTTACGTAGTAGGTTTTTATTTACCAGTTATAAACAAGTTATATAAAAGCCATCCAGAATGAAGAGGTTATCAGAGGCTATTCCCTGAATATTCAAGTTATACATTTCGTTTGTCATAAAAATATCTTAAACAAATGACATTTTAATCAAAACGTAAGAGAGAAATAAAATTTTACTACACAGAAAATGTAGATCCTGTTAAAGCCCACAATTTTTCATATACATTTTTATGGGGTTAACCATGTTTGTTGTTGAATAACATTTTTCAAATACATACACATTTTCTTACTTGGAAATTACTATTCAAGCCTTTTTCTTTTCTTTTTTCAAGTTCATGCAAATAAAATGGGATTTCAAAGCATCGAAAGCTACTGGCATCGAAAAGATTTGACTATCTTTATACCTATAACGAAATGCACAATTAAAATGTATCTGTATTAAGAAGAAACAGAAGAAAAGGCTGTCGTAAAAATAGTTTGTAGGAGGGCAAGCAGAGAAACTCATATGTATATCACATATGAGATTTTTATTGCATATGTTCGTGGTTTATTATTTTAATCATTTTAAGCTACTCAAAATCGTATGTAATGAACAGCTTTCGCTTTGCATCTACTAGGTCCCAATATGGCGTCTAGCGCAGTGCTTGGCTGGCTTTATGCACATCAAAGGAGCCCGCCCGCCAGTTTCCTTTCTATATACTCCCTATTCTGTGCTCATGAGGAAGGGAAAAGTATATAGATGTGACAAATAAAGAGGAGCGAGAAGGTATTACATGGGTGAAAGCAGGAGCATGGAGATTAAAATGTTTAAGAAAGAATATTCCGCAAAATCAATGTCCTATATGTGGCGGAAATGAAGACATAAAACATATTTTAGTTAAGTGTAAAGGGACTGAAGTTTGGACAAAAGAGCATATTAATAAGAAATGGTTTAAGATAAAAATGTAGCGGTAGTTGAAATGACAGTAACAAGATTTCTAAGAATTCTTATATAAAGTGAAAAATAAATGGGTATGGACAGTAAATGAATTAAAATGGGGTAACAAACTAGTATTAAGAAACTATTGTAAAATATGAGCATGACCGGTAAAGAAGGGTTGAACACCAGTCATATTCACCTGTATACAGCTTAGCATAAAAATAAATAAGCCCTAATTATTGGTTCGGCAGCAATGAAAACAATATTGAAAGAAACACTTGACATCAGGAAGCTCTGCTGTCGCTAGACTCCCCACCACCCCACAAATGAGCAGAATGGTTCCAGGAAATGATTAAACAATCCAATGGAGGAAGATCCAAAAACATATTTAATATTATAATAGCCGACGAGGTCGATTTACCAGTAAGATCTAGAAATTAAACGACAGTCATTGATATATGTATTTCCAGGAGTACATCTCCGATAAAAACGATGTGAACGAGAAGTGTTTGCAAGAAAATAATCTGTTAATTCTTCTCAACAAGTGGCTGCATTGTAACGAATCCGCTTACAATCAAATGGTACACCGCAAAATGTTTGCCACAAGTGTTCAATGAACTGAGAAAAAGCGTCCTTAGACTGGACTGCATGGAATTTTGTATCACATGGTAATGCCTCTGCCATGTTGCACAAGAAACAACCCAATTTCTGCAGAAGTCAGTAGTCAGATATTTGTCCCATACTCCCTACAGTCCACATCTGGCCTAATGCCACTTTTTTCCATTCTCCAAAATGAAAAGAAAAAAATGAGGCCAACAATTTGAGCCACCTGTAGTCACAGTAGCTGTGAACGAAGAATATATTTGCACTCTCTCCAAAGAAGAATGGAGTTCAGCGTTTGAAAAATGGTTTGAAAGAACGAGAATGTAATAGGAATATTTTGAAAAGATGCAATAATTAGATCTAAATTCTTAATATTTTATTACGTCTGTTCTTAAAACTTTTGGAGCAACCCTCGTACAAGCAATAGGCATTTTTGAAACACATATCTGAAGGTCATGTTTTCTATCGTTTTATTATTCTCATGGGCTATTTTATGTATGTAATGTTTTTTTTTTCTTTCTTTTCTTTACTTATCATGTCAGCACTGATATAAAAGGAAAAATGACTATCTGAACTGCAATGTGCAAAATAGGTAAAAAGTAAAATAATCAATAACCTATAATCTATGTGCATATAAATATTGACGATCCGGCTCTGGTGTGAGCGTAGCTGTCTGGCTCACATTCAAAAGGTCCCGAGTTCGAGACTTGGTTACCCGAATAAGGGATTTTCTGGGGATTTCTCTTACCCTGAGAAGACGAATGTAGAACAACTTAAGCTCTATGGACCTCTGCTTCATTTGAGCATCATTTCATCGATTTCATATGGCCTATCAGGCTAAAAGACGTTAAACTATATTGTATATACTTATGTGTGTATTGTATATATATATATATATATATAGAGAGAGAGAGAGAGAGAGAGAGAGAGAACTGTCTAAAATCTGATATGTTACACTCACATGATTTTCTCTAGCTGTTCTACAAACTCATTTCCAAAAATTCTTCTTCTTTTTGTGTAGCTTAACGTCCTTTAACCTGGTTGGCCATATCGACTGATGAACGAAATTGGTGAAATCATTTAAATTTATGATACTAGTCTTCTCAGGAAATCTCCGAAAAAACCTTATTCGGGTAACTTACCCTAAGTGAGATTCGAACTCGCGACCTGTTCAATGTAAGGCAGACACTCTACCATCACACGAGCTTATTCTTCTTTGTACACTATGCTAATCGAGATAAGCATTAGCAGAATGTTTTTATTACTTAATTCCTTGTAGAAAGGAACTTAAGTGAACTATGCTAAAGCGATGGTCAAATGTTTTAAAAGTCGTCACTAAAATTCGCTTCTTTGCTTGGCCAGAGGTAAAACAAAAGAATCATGGACGAATTCATGTCTGAGAAAAGTGTAAGTATTTTAAAACTGAAACCAATAAGAAGAAATATCTCGGAAACTGTTATCTCCACAACAAAAATGTAAGGACATAGTGTGTGTTTTAACGAGAAATACATTTTTTGTGCAGTACTAAGTTTTTTGTCTATATCTTACGGTTTACCGGTTATGCAAAATTCATCCTGAACGAAGACTAGGATAGGGACTATTTTTAGAAAATGTAAGATAAATATTTTATTTCTTATGTAAATTTCTTTAATATACAGTATTTTGAGAAAATCAATAATTTGGAATTTTGTGTCGTATAAACGATAGTTTGAGGTGGGGGGATTTTTCCCAGTCTTCGTGTTGCATCCTACGAAGATACTAAACTTATATACTAAGTTTGGAATTCTACTGACATTTTGGTTTTTGAGTTATCGTGCTCACGTAACACACACACACACACATACACACACACGAAACTTTTCTGAAAAGTCCTATTTTTTATTCAGGGGAGTCTAAAACGTGAAATCTCGTCATCGAATTTTTGGGTGAAGTGGAATATCTTCTCTTTCTATGTATATGCAGAAAAAGTAAAAATGTGGCTGAATGAAGTAAGCACTTGTTTACTTTGGATAAGAGAGATAGAGTGAAGTAAAAGTTTGTTTCCCAGTCTGCTGTGAAACGTAGCTCACAGGATAGGAGTATACAAGTCCGATTATTTAGTTTCGGTATTTGAGTTGCAGGTCAAGTTTGTCTCCGCCTCATCGTGGAGGACGAGCGACAAAACGCGTTGTTTAACGCGGCGGACAGGAGCAGTAATTACGTGGAATGGACTCTGCGGGGGATTTTACAAACTCGTCTCTCGGGACGTCACTACCAAATGCGCGCCACCACGGGCTAGCCATCTGCAGAGAGGAAAACAAACAGGGTGGCCTCATGTCTTCCATTCGATGGCAATTTTCTGTCTTTCAAGCTGCAGATAATGGGGAAAAAATCCACAGGTTTCCACAATTCGTTGAATAAGTGCAATGTGTTGTATTCACATGCCTTTCTCTAGCTGTTTTGCAACAACATTTTCTTACAAAGATTATTCATTTGTTTACTTTATGCTAATCAAGATAACCGGGATCTTATTACTTATTTCCTTATAGGTAGAAGGGGAACAAGGAATGCTCTAAAGCGATTGTGAAACCTTTTTAAGAGCGATGGTCACTATGTGATGGTTTGAAATTTATGGCCAGCAGTAAAATAAGCAATGAAATAAAATGAGCATACAAAATAAAAATAATTTAAAAAAACAACGATATAACACTTGCGAAAAGTATAAATATTGAAATGGTTTACTCCACAAAAAGTGTTTTAGACATAAATTGTGTATTTTGACATTTACACTTTTGTTTTATGTTATTCTCTATCTCTTGAGGCTTACTAGTTATGCAGCCGAACCAGGTGGCTCAGGCGAAAACTGCCATTCGGGAGGCCGTGGAATCGATTCCCGCGACCGACCTCTCTGAACTATAGTTTTTTTGGGGGGTTTCCCGGTTCACTAGGCAAATGCTGAAGAGGTTTCTTCATTCTCCCGCGCTTTCTATCCCTTCATTTCATCTCCATTTCATCCAACTGATCTCTTTGAGGGTTGTAAGTGTCGGCGACGACTGCAGTGGTGGTGGTAACTGCGCTATGGAAATACAGCTCTTGGCGGCGGGAAGGCGTTGGAAGTCGTTTGTAAACTTAGGGGGTTTGATGAGACCGCTCCTAGTTATGCTCTTCTCAATTCACTCATATGGAACATGAACACGCACACATTAACACAGGATCCTTTTTATAAAAGTGATTTTTGAAATCACGAGACTTCAAAATATACAGTTCCGGGGAAATCTCGACATAGAATTTTTGTGTAGAATACAATAACTTCTCTATTTACTATACATAGTGGAGAAAGTTCTCCTTGCTCTGCATCATATCCAAAGGGAAACGATAGGGAGGAGTCGCTACTCCAAATGAAAACGAATTACAAATTAATTATTGCTTATTATGTTATGAATAAATATATATTGTTGACATGGTCTGGTTTAAACCGATCCATTAGCCTTACATACAAACTCCCGACGTTTGCTGACATCCTGCTTGGTCTAGGGGTAACATGCTAGCTTCTGGCTCCCAAGGTCGTGGGTTCAAACTCGGAGGAGGGCAATGGATTTTTTTCGAACGTAAAAATCCTTATCGTGGCTTCCTTCGGAAGGGAAGTAAAGCCGTTGGTCCCGTGTCGTAGATTTTCGGCGTAAAAGAACCTCAACCCCGATAAAGAGGCCTCTGAGCAAAATTATGTGTCTTTCACGGCCTATATAGAGTGAACCACAGCAATTAAAGAGCGTGAATACATAAAAACTCAATTCAATTCCGACCTTTGCTATATTTTGTAAACAAGGGTTCACAAAACTCTGAATGACCTATAACGCTGTAAATCAAGCAATGATAACCATTCCAGTTAGTAAATATCACTTCAAGCATGTCCCTTAGAACGAATTTGACCATACTCGGGTATTTTAGATTACACGCTCTATTCATGCTGTTTGATGGTTGCATATGCAGCAAAACACATTGCCCCGTCTTTGTTTCCATCTCAAATTTGAACATTCCATGCCACTAATACCTAAATTGCCTGCTTTAAAGAGCTTTTTTTTTTTTTGTAAATTAAAATTTTGTCTATGTGTTACGACAGGCTGATTCTTCTAAAAGCGAAATGAGTCACTCGCAACCCATGCATTGAGGGCAAGCTATCTTCAAGGAATCAGTGTTAGGAATGAAGTAGCAGACCGCAAGCATTATAATATGACCTTTACCCAGTGAGTATTGGCTACCATGTTCCCCCTACAGACAGCGTTGCTTGGAGTTTTGTACCTGTGTGTATTCTCTCTCAGACGAGTCGAGTTGGAACAGCCTGTGTTACAGTTGCAGTTCTGCAAAATTCTCTAGAATGAATAGGACTTCTAAGGCCACTACCAAACACTTAAATCCGTATATTTAATCTGTCATGTAAATATATTAACCATGTTATTTTAATCAAAATCGTTAGATATATTTTAAAAAAATCAAAATTGTTGAGGAATGTTCCATGTAAAGAGTAGTTTGGGGTGGGGACGTTTCTTGAAATTCTTCGTTTCGTATCCTTGAAAGATACTGAATATAAATAGATTTCATGTTGGGCTTGTTTTTCACAGATGGAATTTTTGTACGCATACATATATACGCAGAACCTTTTCTAAATGTGCTTTTTTTTTAATTCAGAGTGTCTCAAAACGTGTATTTATCAGTGATGAAATCTTGGTATCAAATTTTGAACGAATGATACTTCCCCATTTACTATAGAGACAACAAAAATTGAGAATATTACTTTTAAAACTATGTGTAAAGCACCATTCTTAATTTTAGCTTTCATTAAAATCTTTAACTACAAAACCCAGAGTTCTTTTATGTAAACTGACCAATCAAAGTCATTGATTAGCATAACAAAATGTGCCGACTGCCTCCGTGGTCGAGTGATCAGCGAACTGACTTCTCATCCGAAAGTCCCGGGTTCGCTTCCGGGCTGGGGTGGGGAATGTTTTTTTAGCCAAAATTATTCCATATCCCCCACACAGTCTGGAAATATGAATGTAAGAGTAAATGTGCGTGTGTTTAGTGATATAAAATGATTAACGTAATGTTCTACAGCCTACAGTAATACGATTTGTTTCACAAGTCAAAGCCCCTGATATGACCAATGAAGTTAAATGGGGCTATACAAATAAAACAATTTAAAAAAAAATGCGTCTATATAAAACGACAACTTGTTTATCTTTTCTGTATGTATATTCTTAATGGAAAGACTTTGGTGGCATTCCTTATGCTTTCAAGCAAGAGCTGGTATTACATTGTTAATATTACCCCTAGTTTTCGAGTTGTTACACATTTAACGTTATTATTTCTTGCAGCTGTGCAGAACGAGCGACAACCAAGGAACACAGCTACAATCCGACCAGAAGCGCTTGTTGAGATGGACCAAGAAAGAGCACTTCGAGAAGCTGCCGTTGCGGTTGGCGTTTTCGGGTAAGTATATTTGCTTTTTTGTGAGATTATCAGAGTAACGGACGTTAAACATACATCGAGTGAGAAGAAGTTCTATGTTTATTTGTTTCTCTCTATTTTAAGTTATTTTATTGGTCATAATATAGCGACGAATCTGTTAAGAGAAACCTCGTGGATCAGTATGAGGTGGACAGTCAGCTATTTATCCCGCTTGCTATAATTCCACGTTTGCATCGCCACGAGAAGAAAATATACGTTCATCAGTTACGAAAACTTCAGCAATATTCATCGATTGCACAGGTCTTCAGAAACTTTTCCCAGAAAATTCAAGATATACATTTTATTTTAATCAAAATCATTAAAGCCATTTTTTTTAGAAAATCAAGAGTTTCAAAACATTTTCCATGCGAACGGTAGTTGGGGTGAAGGCTTTTCTTAAAAATCTTCGTGTCTAATCCTTAGAAAATGCTTAATATATATACCAAGTTTGGTATTTTACGGTCTTTTAGTTTTTTTTTTTTTTTTTGTTTTTATTTGAGCCTTGCCTCTACAGAAGCGTACACACACACACACACACACACACACGCACACACACACACACACACATCGCCTGCGGTGCCATAAGTAGTTAGAGCGGGCGTTAAACATTACCAAAAACAACAACACACACACACACACACAGACGCACACACACACACACACACACACACACTGCCATAAGTAAACGATGGAGAGAGTAGACGTATTAAAGAAACCAAACAATATATTTGATAGCAGTTCGTGAACTGTGTGTGTATGTGTATGTGAGAGTGTGTGACTGGACAGCGAATGATGAGACTGTTAAATACTAAACTTGGTATTTTTGTTTAGTGTCTTAAAGACTTATGAAAATTGTATTTTTGTCAAGGATGGCCCTGATAACTTGAGTTTCTTGGAGTGGCCTCTGGGGACCTCTTTATATTAGATAAAGGTTGCGAAATTTTATATAATCGTAAAGATGGACAAAAATTACTGCAGAAAAATGTATACATCATTAAAATCACATAATTTGTCACATGCATTTTCCTTGTAGAGTTGAACGTTTTCGAGATATTCCTTGTTATTGGTTTCAATTTTAAACTACCTAACTTTTTCCCCTCTTGCAATAGACAAAGAAATAGCGTAAACAACTGAATTCGTCGCTTGAGAACTCTGGGGTTGAAGTTAGAAATGCTTTCCAGGAACAATCTCTCTGAACATCCAATATACAATAAAATACATGATATCTTACTTACTAATTAACCTAAACTATTTAATCAATTACAAATATTGGTTATGCGCTTATTCATGTGGGCGATAATCCGTCTCACAGTAAAGCAAAAAGCATTGCATTTTTAGCAATCGCTTAGGGATAGATTCTTTAAAAGGGTAAGGCGTTACATTCACATGACTTTCTCTACCCTGTTTCGTTTTTAGTGGGTTTAAAAGCATTCTTTGATATCTTATTTTTCTATATATTTCGCTTTAATCGAAACAAATCTTTGTAAAAATGATTACATTACACTTTTCATTATAGAATATAATGAAATAACGATAATCAAATGTTTAAGAACTGGACGATATGTGCTGGTCTTACTGTTTTCGCGAGAAACAGCTGAAAATAGACAGAACTTCAAAAGAATGACTAAGTATTTAACAATTAGAGTCATTAATTTCCATAATATGGACTCTTGAAAAATTATTGTCACAAATCATTATTTGGAATAAATTATGTGTTTTAAGATATCTTCATATTTTGTTCAGTAAGTTTTCTCTAACGCTGAACGTATACAAGTTATATCGTACAAAATTATTCTGCTCTCATATGAAGTGCAGGATAGTGTCATAAAATCCAACATGTACATTTTATTTGTAGTGTAAGTATCTTTAATGAGTGGTGACTTAATCAAAATCGTTAGTTTTTTTTTTTTAAAAAAAAAAAAAGAAGTTTAAGCATATTACATTTAAAGGGTAGTTGGAGACGGAGGATTTTATAGGAGATCTTCATGTTGCATTTTTGAAACACGTTAAACATAAATATCAAGTTTGAAATGTATACAAGTTTTCGTTTTTTGTTAAGCTGTTCACATAAACGCGCAGACACACATTCAAACACACACTTACACATTCGGACGATTTTCTAAAAACGCTTTTATTCTTTCTCTACAAAGTACATGATACGTAGGAGAGAAGGTAGCGCCCTCCTCCGAAGAATTCTAAACAGAAATGTACCGGAAATACACGTTTTAAGGTCCCATATATTATAAAAAAAAATTTACTTCCTCTATACCTACTATGTACAAAGTGCATGGAGGCATATTGCATGGCAACTAAAAACTTGATACCGAGATTTCAACGGGAATATATGTTTTGAGGTCTCCTTAGTCTAACAAAGTATTTTAGAAAAAAAGGTCTGTGTGTATCTGTGGACAGTACAGCTCAAAAATTAAAAAACCGTTAAATACCAAACTTGATACTTAAGTGTGGTATCTTACAAGGATCCGACACAAAGATTTTCAAGAAATCTCCCCACCCCAAACCACCCTTTACATGATAAAGTGTTTGAAAATATATTTTTTATTACTTTCAGAGATATCTTAAAGATGTGGAATTTTAATCGAAACCGTAGAGCCATTTTAAGAAATTGATCATTCGAAAAAATATTCAGGTTTTCTTGAAGGTCTTGGGATCACAAATACTAAGCTGTTATACCTCCTACCTGAACTTAAATATCATTTTTGTGACGATTCGCTTTCGAGTTATGCTGTTAACATAAAATAGACACACGTTTAGGTATATAAACATCGGATATGTTTGTTCCTTCGACAGGAGTTTCTCTAGCTGTTTCGCAAACAAAGATTTTGTTACAAAGAATTATTCTTTTATCTACATCATATTAATCAATATAAATATTTACAGAATTGGTTATGCTTTGTAAACACAGGATGATTTAAAATTACTTTTTCATTGTTTAGGGATGGATTGCTGACATTAAAACAAGAAAATAGGTTCACATAAATAAATGCTCTAAAGCGCTTCGTTTTCGCGTTATCAACCTTCAACGGCTTTCCGCGTCCAACCTAATAACTTCATTTATTTATGCACTCATTCATAGAGGGCTTTGACCCATTTTCCCCTGTGGAGTTGGCCTTGTGTTGCTACTTGTTAACATTTGTCATTTATCAGATATCAGATGTGTAATACGTTTCCCAGCTCGCCTTAAAAGTGCTCTCTACAGGGACTTCATTCAGACCATTCTTCCAGTCTTATTAGAAATTGTGCCACTGCAAATAAGAAGAAACATATGGTTTATGCATGATGTTCTAGCACATTTATTCTCAGTATTCGAGATGCACTGGCTAGTATCTAGCATAACAAATGGATAGGTAGAGGAGGACCAGTACCATGGCCTGCACGTTACCCCGACCTCAATCCTTTGGAATGTTTTCTCTTGGGGCACCTTAAACCATTGGTTTATGCAGCAGACATCCGGATGAAGAAACTCCTAGTTTACTTGTCATGGAAGCCTGCGAAATCATACGTCACAGATAGGGAGTATTACAGTACATGCTTCGACGAGTACATGTGTGTCTAGACGCAAGAGAAGAACCTTTGGATCATTTGCTATAAGTGGTGCTTATTCGAAATACCTACTAATAAAATGAAAAGTCAAAATAGAGTAATGAGTCACTTGAAAATTTTTTGATTAATAGCATTTTGAACCACAATAAATCGAGAACGAAAGGTTTTGGAAGATGTGTTTATATGAACATTTTTTCCTGTCCCCAAACTTTCTAAAAGTACTTTTGAATCAATAGCTTAAAATTGAAACCAATAGCTTGGAATATCTCAAAAATGGCCAACTCTACTTAAAAAAAAAAAAAAAAAAAAAAAAGCGCAATGACATAAATTGTGTGTTTTAACGACATCTACATTTTTTCTGCAGTAAGTTTTGTCTATCTCTTAGGGTTTATAAAAGTTATACAAAAGGATCCAGGTTAAAGAGATCTTCAGAGGCTATTTCCACAAAAGTCAATATATTCATTTCGTTTTTGATGAAAATATCTTAAAACATACAGCATTTTAATAAATCATTAGAGCCGCTTTTGAAAATCTAATTTTCGAAAAATGTTCCATGTAGTTGGGGGTGTGGGGATTTTCTTGAAAATCTTTCTGTTCAAATCTTCCTTGGAAAGTACTGAAAACTCAAATACAACGTTTGGTATTTAAACGTATTTTCATTTTTGAGCTATGCGGGACAACACACACACACACACACACACATAGACAAACACATACTGACATATTTCTATAAATGTTTTTTTTTTTTTTTTTGTTTTTTATACAGAGTCTCAAAATATGTGTTTCCGGTGAAATCTCGGTATCGAATTTTTGGGTGGAATATAATATCTACTGTATCCACAATGTACATAGTGCATACGTGCTAGGGAAAGTAAAAATAATATTCTTTGCATTCAATGA
This sequence comes from Hymenopus coronatus, assembly GCA_030762935.1. Classification (NCBI taxonomy): domain Eukaryota; kingdom Metazoa; phylum Arthropoda; class Insecta; order Mantodea; family Hymenopodidae; genus Hymenopus; species Hymenopus coronatus. The sequence continues at coordinate 32,291,668 of CM060896.1, read as the reverse complement.
GTCTCAAATGTGTATTTTTGGTGCAATCTCGGTATCAGCATTTTGGGTTGAAAACCCAACACATAACAGATGAACAAATTAATAGAAAACTAAAAATACTTTTATTAGTAAAATATGTTCCCTAGTTTTCAGAAATGTAAAAACCTTCGCTTTGTGAGCTTGAAAATCCCTGGTGTGAGAGAAAAAGGGGCTAAAATTGTGTAATGATGATGTTGCTGCATCTTCACAGGTGAGTAATGTTGGTGGCAAGGTCACATGTGTGAAATGCTGTTTTCCCCACTCGACTGAGAGGCATCTTTGACGGCTAACAGCTGTGTACGTCAACAAGGCAAGTCGTGCGTTCATATCGCACATGAGCGAAGACCAGGCAACAAGGGCATATCTCCATCTCAGCAAGTTTCCGGTTTGGAAAATCTGTGACGCGACACACGGGGCCATAAGAAAACTATGGTGTCACAAATCACGGATTTATATCAGTATTATGCTAATCAAGGAAAACATTAGCAGAATTGGCCTTATTACTTGCTTCCTTGTAAGTAGAAAGGAATACACTAGGCTAAACCGACAGTCAAATCTTTTAAAAGCTGATCCCTAAGAGAAACAATTGAGGTTCGATTCAGTTTTCATGACCAGTAGTAAAACAAGACAGATGAAACGAAAGGTGGATTCCCGTTTGAGAAAAGTTAGGTAGTTTAAAATTGAAACCAATAACAAGGAATTTCTCGAAAACGTCCAACTCTACAAGGAAAACGCGTGTGACAAATTGTGATTTTAATCATATATACATTTTTCTGCAGTAATTTTTGTCCATCTTTACGATTAAACAAAATTTCGCAACCTTTATCTTATATAAAGAGGTCCCCAGAGGCCACTCCCAAAAACTCAAGTTATGCAAACATCCTTAATATACGGCACTTTAAGATCAAAATCCCAGAGCTATCCTTGACAAAAATACAATTTTCATAAGTCTTTAAGACACTAAACAAAAATACCAAGTTTAGTATTTAACAGTTTCATCATTCGCTGTCCAGTCACACACTCTCACATACACATACACACACAGTTCACGAACTGCTATCAAATACACGTATGTTTGGTTTCTTTAATACGTCTACTCTCTCCATCGTTTGCTTATGGCAGTCAGAGGAAGTATCGTATTCCGTTCAAATTATATATAGGGTCTTTTAAAAGTCACTTTAAACTTTAAGGCACTTGGTAGGGACACAGTAGCAATTTCCATACTGAACTCCAACGAAATATACATTAAATGAACTTTTTTTTTTTTTTAAATAGCTTAATGAATGTCCTTTAACCTGGTTGGTCATATCGGACGATGAATGAAATTGGAAATTGGTGAAATGACGCCCAAATGATCTCGGGGTCCTTAAAGTTACTCGACATTCGTCTTTTCAGGATAAGGGAAACCCCCCCCCCCCAAAAAAAAAAAAAAAAAACTTATCCGGGTAATTTACCCTAAGCGAGATTCGAACTAACGACCTTTTGCATGTGAAGCAAACACGCTACCACCACACTAACCAGGCGGGCAAGAACTATTTTTAAAACAATTTATCTAATTTAAAAACGATAGTTCAAATCACAACTTAGGTTAATAATTGCTAACTTTGTGATAATTCAATAAACAAGAAAATTTGAAAAAGTTTTTACAAGATTACCTCTTTAGGCACTTACACTTAATAGATAGAGCTGGTTTTAATGCATATGCAAAACATATTGTTCTTAACGAAGGCTTTGATGTTACTGTGAATGGAATTCCTAAAAAAATATAAAAAATTCTTTTAAAAATTAAAATGATAGTGAATATAATTATATACTTTTTAAAATTGCTATTTCTGTTATAATATCTTATTCTTCCATTATTTATGTCAAATAACATGTTTATAAAGTCTGAAATGTCTCATTTAAGTTGTTTAGGAGAAAAGTGTACCTAAAGAAGAAAATATGTGAAAAATTTTGCAAATTTTCTTGTTTATTTAAATATCAACAAGTTAATAATTATTATCCTAAGTCATGATTTGACTATGGTTCTGAATTAGAAGTTGTTTTATAAGTATTAAAATGTTCATTATAATAGCTTGTATACTTTTCAAGAAATCTTAATATGTATATTTCATTGAGGTTTAGCCTGAAAATTCCACTCTGTCTCTACTAAGTGTTCTTAAACAGCTATAAATGTTATAATGTCTGAGACAGGATAAAAACAAAAGAAGTTATATACAAGGCAAGAAATGTGTTTGTTTTTTTTCAGTTCACCGTTATCATGAGTACAGTTTTGTTGAAAAATGCATTAGTAATTTTATTCATACTGATGTAAGTTACAAATCATGGCTCTTTAAGTAAATGATAGAATACAGCTGATTCAATGCTTTTATGAAATGAAGAGAAGTTTTTCTCAAAGACCAAGAAAATTTAGAACTGTTTAGCAATTTAAGAGCGGGCCCATGTTCCATTCGTAATTATGGGCACTTAATCAGGAAGTTTAAAAAATCCTGTTGCTGATAAGAAGAAATCTGCAAGGTCAAAGGCACTTTGATGATGTCACTGTTGTTGATTTTGTAGCTTAACGGTCATTAACCTGGTAGGTCATATCGGAGGATGAATGAAATAAGTGAAATGGTGCTTAAATGAGCTCGGAATCCATGAAGCTTAAAGTTACTCGATACTCATCTTGTCAGGATAAGGGACCCCCCCCATAAAAAAAAAACCTTATCGGGGTAACTCACTCTAAGCGGAATTCGAACCCGTGACCTCTTGAATATTTACTTATGCTGAGGTACTTCTTATCTATACTCTTGCAAAACAATTAATGAACCAAATCTTTGGCAATCGTATCATCTGTAGATACTTTCCAACAAAGTGGTCGCCGCGATCTCCAGATCTCAATCCGACCGACTTTCGTTGTGGGATAATCTTAAACAACGAGTTTTCCTGACACATCCAACAAACCAACAACAACTAGAGATGTTATCTCACAAGAATATTCCAAGACATCATCTGTAAAATGCTGTACATGGAGCAGCAGAAAGATTAGTGTACGTTGAACAAGAGAACGGAGGACATCTTCCCAATGTTTTATAAAACCCCATTACTTACGCAGTATATGCCATATTTTTACTTCTCTAACACGTATGTACACAATGTACAAGTGACTAAAAAGGCAAGGTATTCCACAGAAACATTCGATGCCGAAATTGCACCTGAAATATATAGGTATTTTGAGGGCTTGTGAGTCCGAAAAAAACATTTTTAGAAAAACGTCCGTATGTGTGTCTGTCTATCTGTCCGTCTGGTGTCTGTAAACAGCATCGCTCAAAAACGAAAAGACCGTTAAGTACCAAACTTGGAATTTATATTTTAGATTATCCAAGGATGCGACACTTCAAACTACCCTTTATATGGAACATTTTTGAAAATATTGTTTTTCTCAACAAAAAAAAAAAAAAGCTCAAACATTTTCACTAAAATAGGGTACATTAAAGATATTTACATCATAAATAAAACGTAGGTATATTTTTAATTTTCTGGGAACAACCTCTGAGGATTTCTGAATGAGTTTTGTAGAATTTTACATAACGGTTAATCCGTAAACGATAGACAAAAACTAACTACAAAAGATGTAAAACACATAATTTAATATTTCATATATGTTTTTCTTGTAGAGTTGAGCGTTATCGAGATATTCGTTATTATTGGATTCAATTTTGAACTTTTAAAATTTTGACTAATGATTTAGCCTAATGTAGTCCCTTGTTTCCCTTCTACTAAAAGGGAATCAAGTAATAAAGACCAATTCTGCTACTGTTTGTCTCGATTAGAATGGTGTAATAATATTTTGTAAGAATAGCTTTATATGGAAGAGCTAGAGAAAGGTATGTGAATGGAACACATTAGATTTTTTGTTTCTATCTCAAGCATTATAATAATTACAGCTGTTTAAATTTTGAAGTAACTGAAAGACACTATGTAGGTATATTTGTTTTAATTGGAAGTAAGGGATTTGAGAGGTCGTCTCCTTAGCGCGGTTGCTGCTTACCAAGCGGGAGACCTGGGTTCGATCCCCAGTACCAGCGTGGGTATTTTTCCCCCGCTGGGAGACCTGGCCCGGGGTGCACTCAGCCTCGTAAGGTCCCTGGGGGGCCAATTGAGGAGTAGCGGCTCCAGGTCATGAGGACCGGCTGACCACGTCTCACCCCCCAATGCTGCACCCCATCCATGACGTCTGTAGTGATGGGGGACGCAGCGGCCGGGCGGTAGGCCAAGGTTCCCCGTGAGCTGTCGTGCCATAGAGTTATAAGGGATTTGAGAATCTTTAAGCCTAAAAGAGATAAGCAGTGAACACACACATACACACACACACTGCGTGCGAATGTGTATGTGCATGTGTGTCTGTATGAATTGATGTGTTGTACTTACATGTCTTTCTCTACCCGTCAGAATTTATCATAAAGGTTAAAGGAAATAAAGGTATCTAGGCATCACATCATAATCTAGATACCAACTTAAACATTCCAGATTACAAAACAAACACACTACCCTGACATTACGGATAAGAGTTCAGCCTCTTTAACCGCGGGCGATGGCTCTGGCGGTTTCATCAGTGGGTTCCTTTCATCACCCGAATTTCCTGCCCCCCTCATAAAGTTTCCTTGGTCATTTCATTTATCCTTCATCCCGTTGGTCTCTTTCAGTTTTAGAGGTTTCGACGATGATGCTCGGTGCAGGGGAAAAGGATGCTGAAAATGAATATCTCCGTCCCTGGCTGGTTGACGGGATGAGGACTGCCCTTGGAGAACCCTGTGTGGAGCAGGGTCCCTGGCCTACCTGTCCGAAAGTCGGGGTGCTTCATTTTGGATACTTTAGGGACCCTGCCATTGTTTTGTCGTCTTTGCTGGTTCCAACTCCCTCCCTCTCCGGGACGTCTTCTCGTGGGCCACCTAGGTTCGGTACCAAGTACTCTTCATTTGTAGCTTATCCCTATTCAGCCTCTTTAAGGTTCGTTGTACTAACAAAGAGTTAGATTTAACTTTTAGAATAAAATCGTTTTGTTTCTTCTGACCATTGCGTGTAACTTTTATTATAACGGCTGATCTTGTAGCTCAGTTCTCGAAACGCTCAAGATTACAGGACTTAAGCCAAAGGTCACAGGTTCAATTTCCGCCAGGGATAGGGAATTTTTACTTTGTCTACCAATTGCTATGTATGTAAATAGTAGGCAGAGAAGATATTGTTTTGAGAACACACTAATTCAGAAAAAAACATTTTTAGAAAAGGCCTCTGTAGGTGTGTGTGCGTGTGTGTGTGTGCATGTGTATATGTGTGTGTGTGTGTGTGTGTGTGTGTGTGAGTGTGCAATATATCTCAGAACGGAAAGTGCGTTTAATAGAAAACTTGGTATTTAGTTCAGTAACTTACAAGGATGCAACACGAAGGTTTTTAGAAAAATCTCCCCACCCCAACTATCTTTTACAAGCAAAAATTTTTCAAACATTTTGATTTTCTCAAAAATGGCTCTATCGATTTTGATAAAAAATCATATTTTTAAGATGTTTTCATTACAAAAGAAAAATATATCTTTAATTTTCTGGGAATAGCCTCTAAAGAGCTCTTCATCCTGGATGGTTTTTTATAACTGGTAAACCGCACTAATAAATAAAGTGATCAAATCTGATGTGTTCCATTCACATGACTTTCTCTGCATCTCTGTAACAAATTATTGTTTATAAGCTTAATCTTCTATTTCATGCTAATCGAATAAACATTAGCCGAAACGGTTTATTGCTTACTTCCTTATAAGTAGAAGGGAAATAAGAGAGTACACTAGGCTAAACCGACAGTGAAATGTTTTAAAATGTGGTTGCTATGGGATTGAAATCCGTTTCTTTGCCTGGCTAAGAGTTGACAAGCTCCCGTATGAGACAAGTATAAGTACTTTAAAACTACAACTAATAAAAAGGAATATCTCAAAAACAAACTCCACGAAAAAATGTATATGGCATAAATTGTGTGTTTTAACCAGATCTACGTGTTTGTGTATGCCCATCTCTTACGGTTTACTAGTTATGCAAAATACAGCAAAATTCATCCAGAATAAACAGGTTTTCCGAAGCTATTCCCAGAAAATTCAAGATTTACATTTTATTTGTGATGGAAATGACTTTAATATGTGGTATTTTAATAAAAATCGTTAGAGCCAGTTTTGAGAAAATAAAAAATTTCGAAATTTTTTCCATGTAAAGATTAATTGGGGGTGGGGGGATTTTCTTGAAAATCTTCGTGTCCATCCTTGGAAGATATCAAAATTAAATACCCGAGTTTAGTATTTAACGGTCTTTTCGTTTTGAGCTATACTGTCCACAGACACACACGGACCGTTTTTTAAAAATGCTTTTTTGGATTCAGGGGGCCATAAAACAAGTATTTCCGGTGAATATCGGTATCGAAATTTTGGGTGGAACACAATACTTCATCTATACACTATGTACATAATATGTGTAGAGAAAGTAAAAATGTAGATCTCGTTAAGCCAATGCATGTCATACATTTTTTGTAGAACTTAACCGTTTCCGAGATTTTCGCTGTTATTGGTTTGAATTTTGAGATACTGTTTAAATTTGTCTCAATCGATTTTTTAAGAATAGTTAGTTTGCAGAAAAGGTAAATAAAATATTTGAATGGAACACATTAGAATTTTGTTTAAGGCACACTGAGATGACAATTTTAAATTACTACACTTTTGTACAGATTTTTCTGAAAATTTGTTGTGATTAAATTATTGTGATTTAATATGAATACTAAATGTTATTCAAATTGGATAAATACTTTGAAAGATATAAATTATTTCTTATTAGGTAAATATATTGTATAATCAAAATGTTCCACGCGCATTTTTTAAATTCAGCTTGAAATTATAGAAAGATCTTTTCGTGTTGACATTTTAAATTCTTTTGTTACTGAATTATGATATCTCTTTAAATTAAAATGTTAACCCCTTAAAATTAATCATTTTTTCATAAAAATATGCTTTTAGAAAATTATTATTTGTGTTAAGATAATTTTTCGAATGTAACATTAAAATATATACAGTGCCTAACAAAAGTTTAAGACCAGCTTGTAACATAAAATTATTTTAATTAAAAAAGTAATATGTTATTTTTTACAACCATAATTAATTTTAATATATATAAGAGACTGTTTTTAACACCACTGCAAGTTTCATCCAGATCTCTTAGATTTTAGGGCAATTCCACTTGTTTTTGCCAGATGCATGTAATATTTTACAAAAATTTAAAAGCATGTTGTAAAATATAATTTTTAAAAACACGCACACACTGAACTTTGTTTCTTTAGTAATCAATAGGGCCTACTTTTATGTTTTAAACACTCCCGAACACGTTTTCGAATGCTCTGGACCAGTTTTCGGCATTCATGGGGCGTAACTCCATTCCATACTCCCGAGATCTTCTCTCGCAGTTCCCGGATGTTTCTTGGCTGGCGGGCAGCTACCCGGAGACCAATGATGATCCACAGGTTTTCTATTGGATTATGATCCGGACTTCTAGCTGGCCATGGCAACAAGGAAATTCTTTTTTCAACAAACCAATTCATTGTTGCCCTGGATTTATGGCATGGTGTGTTGTCTTGCTGGAAGACGAAGTAACCGTGGAGGAGCTTCTGCGTGGATGGCAACATGTTGTTCTTCATGGTCTCAATATATTCTTGTGAGTCCATTGACCCATTGATGAATCTTAATATTCCTGTACCTTCAGCAGATATGCAACTCCAGATCATGACAGCGTTGTCTCTTCCCTGAACAGTTGGTGCGAGACATTCAGGGAGGAATATCTCAGTTGGTGTCCTTCGAACTCTAACTTTTCGGGAACTGTACAGTTCAAACCGAGACTCATCGCTGAGTATAACCTTGCCCCAATGCTCCATATACCAGTTTCTCTTACTTCTGCACTATATTCGACGGTTCCTCTTATGGGTTTTGTTGAGAAATGGTTTCTTAAGAGGGACATAATTAAGTCCATATTCCCTCAGTCATCGAGGAATCGTCATAGTTGTCACTGTATAATGCGTCGAATATTCAAATTCCCGCTTTAGTTCAGGAAGCGAACTCTTGCGGTTCCTATTCCATGAGCCGGTCTTCACGAACAGGTAGCCCTGGGCCGACCGCAGCGTGCTTTGTCAGCCACTGCACCTTCTTCTTGGAATTTTTTATTGTGTTTGTCACGCATGTTTTGCTGAAACCCAAGGCTGATACAATTTCTTTGTGAGGTTTATTGCACCTGTGCATACCAATAATCTGCCACTTTAATGCTTCTGACACACTTTTTATTTTCCCCATTGTCACTTTATCTGTCGCACAAAACCTTGTTTTCTCAGACACAATAGCATACACCCTTGTGTTTCTCAACAAATGCAGTAGGAAACAAACCTATTGTCTCATCTGTTGAGTAAAAGCTGAACTACAGATTGCTTCGGGGTTAGACCACTCCTCACCTAGACGGCCGGGGTTTGATCTCAAGCGACCGCATGTGAGATTTGTGGTGGACAAAGCGGCGCTGGGGCGGGCTTTCCCCGGGTACTCCGGTTTCCCACCGGTGCTCCATCGTACCGCCTGCGGTGCCATAAGTAGTTAAAGCAGGCGTTAAACACTTGAAAAAAACAAAACAGATTGCTTCTTGTTCGATCCTGATAGCTCGATCGGAAAAAAAGATAGCCTTCCATGAACATCTGTCATTTTAGGTACTTTTTTTTTCCGTTTCGAAAAACTATGAAAAAAAAATATAAAACGATAAGAATATTTTTTAGATTTCTTTTTATTATGCCAAAACATTGATAGGTTTTATACAGTTCTGGGAAAAAATTAACACTACGGTTAACAAATTGGTTTAGTGTCTACAAATTAATCTGCAATATAAAATGCTGGGTTTTTTCAATAATAAATTTTTAGTCCAAAATTCATAATTCAAAAACTAAATGTCTCAGCACAATATTCATTACATAAATAAACGCCCAAGAGACCACCTAGTTTTAAAAAAATAACTGATATATTTGTAACAAAATTAAAACAGCAGGAACGTTTTTAAGTTAAATAAGCTAAAACTTCTGTTAGGCACTGTAGTGTTACACATTTTGGGGGAAATTTATTTGTATTTAAATAAAAAAGTGGGACTCTTGGAAATGTTGAAGATATGAAAATGTAGTTTTGATAAACACGCTGCTTTATAAAATAGTACACAAAGAAGCACGATCTTTAAATGGCTAGTGTGCACTAAGGGTGAATAGCTGAATTTTGAATCTTTATGGATTTCCAAAGGTTCAAGCACCATTGCTGTAAAACAAACAAAGTAATTTTCTATTTCAGTCTGTGGTCAAAATTTAATTTCCCGTGTCCCTTAATCAGGTTCAGTGCAGAGTTTGCTGGTTTGAATGCAAAGGTGAATGTGAGTGCATTCTTTTAGCTTCATCATGCTAATCGAGATAAATCTTGGCAGAAATGGTTCTTCCTTGTAAGTAGAACGGAAATAAGAGAATACTACAGGCTAAAGTTTAGTCAAAACTATTAAAGGCTGATCATACAATTGAAAAACGTTTTTCTTTGCATGGAGAGGAGTAAAAAAATGGATATGAAACGAACGAGGACTTCCCGTTTGAGAACATTTTTTGCGGTTAATGCTTATATAATTTTTTTGTTTTATTAATTAGTTTATTTATTTATTGTAGATTAACGTCAAATAGGACAATGAATGAAATTATGCTCAAAGGATCTCGGGGTCCATGGAGCCTAAAGATACTCGACATTTGTCTTCTCAAGTAAAGGGAAAACCCCGAAAAAATACTTATCCAGGTAACTCACCCTAAGCGAGAGAAAATAGTGTAAGTATTTTAAAATAGAAGCCAATAACAAGGAACACCTCGAAAAGGTTAACTCCAAGAAAAAATGTATATGATATAAGTTGCTGGTTTAAACGAGACGTACATTTTTTGTGTAGCAAGTTTTTGTCTACCTCACTATGCATGAACATAGCACGTGTGGGGAAAGTAATACAAACCAAAGGTAGTTATAATATCTAAAGCCAAATAAATGGTAATTTTGGGCACGGCAATTCTTGAAAACCTTCGTGTCGCATCCTTAAAAGATGGTGAACTTAAATACCAAGGTTGTCATTTATAATTGTTTAGCTGTTCACACACACACACACACACACACACACACACACACACACACACACACACACACACATATGTGCAGGCAAGTGGGCCTGTTTTTAAACATGCGCTTTTGGAATCAGGATTTCCGGTGAAATCTTGACATCGAATTTTTGGACGGAATACGATAGCCTCTCTACCTACTGTGTACATAGTACGCGACGAGAAAGTAAAAATGATTTTTTTTTCACTTGAGAAATGCGTAGGTAAGTATTGTATAATTTAAACCAGAAATAACTATGAATATTTCGGAAATGACTAACACCACAAAACAATGTATTTGACATAAATTACATTTTTTAACGAGATCTACATTTTTGTTTAGTAAGAATTTCTCTATCTCATGCCTATCACTTACGCCGTCATCCAGAATGAACAGAAGCTCAGAGGCTATTTCTTAAACATATGATATTTTAATCAAAATCGTTAGACCCTATTTGAGAAAATGAAAATGCTCGTAAAATGTTTTCTTGTAAACAGTAGTTTTGGTTGAGCGAATTCTTCTGAAAAATCTTCGCGTGGAATTCTTGGACATTTTTGATCTTTTACATTTAGTTTGGTATTTAACCGAATTTTCGTTTCTGGCATATGTTGTTCAGGCACACACATACAGACACAATCACGCACGCGCGGATCTTTTCTAAAACTGTTTTATTTAGGAGACCTCAAAACATGTAATTCTGGTGAAATTTCAGTATTGAGTTTTGGAGTGGAATGCAATACCTTCTTTACCTATTACGTACATCGTTATGCATCATTATGTACATAGTAGAGAAAGTAAAGGAGATAATATTTTAAATTGTTTAACTAATGGTGTGGGCATGAAGATCATGGGTTAGCAATTCTATTGTTCTTGTATTTTAAACAGTGAGCTGTGATATAGTGAGTTATAACATTGAACTATACCATATTTTAGAATTCAGTGAAATAATAAGAAATGCATATTGCTAAGCGTCTCTACACTAGCTACAACTATAGCATAATGCATCCATTTTTTATTCAATTGATCCCTATGTTCGTTCCGTTTAAATTGCTTTGGATACAAAGACCAAGTAAAAGAGTCGTTCTAGATACTTGTTCCTTTGCTGCTCGAAAGCAGGAGATCTGTTGTTGTTTGAAGTGGTTTCCACATGAAGGATTCCCTTAGCCCATGGCCGCGCATGGTGTGACGGATGCGCAGTTTCAACCAAAAGATTCTCCGCAGCACCAGCTGAATCAATAATCGACATCCGATGCCAAGGGCAACACACGAAGGGAGAAAATACGTGTCATTAAACATGTTAACTGCCAACCTGATACACTTACCAAAGAGCTTAAAGTGTGCCTCTCACGAACTAACGGAGCTTTGGAAATTTGGTTTCATGAAACTGATGTATTTAATATAGACTATGTCGTTTGATAACTCTAATGTGGCTATGACGAGAATGTTTCCTAAACAGAGCGTGTCTGTTAGTTTTTACTTTTTCTACCATGTATATATAATGTACATAGTAGACAGAGAAGGTATTTTATTCCCTCAAAAATTTTATACTGAGATTCCGCCGGAAATGCATGTTTAGAGGACTTCCGAATCCATAATAGCATTATTCTTTTTAGCACTATGTACAGCGTATATAGTAGGTAGAGAAGGTATTGTATTCCACCCAAAAAGATATACATCTAGATTTCACAGAAATAGGTGTTTTGAGGATCACAGAATCAACAAACAAAAATTAAAAAAGCTCCACGTGTGTGTAAGTGTCGGCGTGTCTGTGGACAGTATAGTTCAAAAAAGAAAGTGAGACGAAGATATTTAGCAACATCTCCCAACCAAAACTAAGGTTTAAATGCAATTTTTTTCGAAATTTTCTAAAAAGAAGGCTCTAATTTCAATTAAAATACCATATGTTAAAGATGTTGACATCACAAATAAAATATATTTCCTCAATTTCTTTGGAAAGGCCTCTGAAGTCCTCTTCATTCTGAATAAGTTTTGCATAAGAGAAGTACCAAAAACTTACTACACTTACCTCGTTAAAACACACAATTTATGTCATGCAATTTTTTGTGGGGTTAACCAGTTCTGAGATATTCCTTGTTATAGGTTTCAATTGTGTAATACTTAAACTATTCTCCTGGTTAAGCAAAGAGAACAGCATTGCAAAAGCAACACATAGCAGCTAGCTTTAACGGATTTGCCTATCGCATTAGGTTATTATATCTCCCCATTCCTCTTGTACAAGGAAATGGTATGTAATACATTTTTTTTGCTAATGTTTATCTTAAACGTGAAGTATACAAAAGCTTTGTAAGAATAGTTTATTGCGGCTTAGGTAAAGGCAGTTATGCAAATGAAACACATAATATTTTTACTTTCTCTAGCACGTATGTACAATGTACATAGATACAGAAGGTGTAGTATTCCATCCAAAAAATTGATACCATGATTTCATTGGAAATATATGTTTTGAGACCCCCTGAATCCAAAAATAGGTGTGTGTGTGTGTGTGTGTGTGTGTGTGCGCGCGCGCGCGCATTTGGCCAGCATAGCTCGAAAAAGTCGGTTATATACCAAACTTGCATCTAAGTTCAGTATATTCCAAAGATGCGACACGAAGATTTGTCAAAACAAATTTCCCTACCCCAACTACCGTCTGCTATATGGAACATTTTTCAGAAATTGCTCTAATGATTTTGATTAAAATTCCATAAGTTTAATATATTTTTATTAAAAGCGAAATGTATATCTGGATTTTTTTTTGGAATAGTCTCTAGAAACCTCTGTAGATCTCGTTAAAACACACTTTTTTTGTGTGAATGGAACATACCAGATTTTTTGTCACCATGTTCGCGCGCGTGCGTGTGTGTGAACAACGTTAGTCAAACATGAAAAGTCGGTTAAATATCACACTGGCAATTTAGGACTTTTAAGAGAAATCCTGCAATATCAAACTACCCTTTAAATGGACAAATTTTCAACTTGTTTTTTCACAAAATTGCTCCATACATGCATGCCTACATACATATATAATACATACATACATGCATGCATGCATCCATCCATACATACATACATATACATACATACATATATATACATACATACATACATTCATTCATTCATGCATGCATGCATGCATCCATCCATACATACATACATACATACATACATACATACATACATACATACATACATACATACTACATATATACATACTACATATATACATACATACATACAAACATACATACATACATTCATACATACATGCATGCATCCATCCATCCATACATACATACATACATACATACATACATACATACATACATACATTCATCCATACATACATACATACATACATACATACATACATACATGCATGCATGCATCCATACATACATACAGCCGTGAACACAAAAAATGAGTCATCCCCAGATTCCGTGTCGATCGAAGAGCTTCGTGTATCTTCGTAAAAGCTGTATTCACAATGCCTACGAAAGAAGTGTAGAATAGTCTGTGACTGACAACTCAATCGTTAATTTATGAGCACCTAATGAAAAAGGTCACAATACACGGTTGCGGTGGCCGAGAGTTTAAGAACACCTTGATTCTACTCATAAATTCCTAAGTTCAAATCTCGCGCTGTTTGTCCTTTTTTTTTTTTTTTTTTAATGACTGAATATGTAGAACACAATACTGCATTAATATTACTTTTGGCATTTGATGTTATGGGCATATCTATGCACAAAAAAACATGATTCTGCTAGCACTCGTGTTAAATAGCCAAACAAATGTGTAAAGAAACACTAACTTCAAAACTAAAGCACATAATTAATATCGCTCATATAACTGCCCTCGGGACATAGACAAAATTAAACGCCTGCAGTAATGTGAACGAGATGTTAAAATCTGGTGAACATGGAGACGAGTCAACCACTCTGATATCCTGGCTCTCTGAAAATCAAAATTGGATAGAATAATTATCTTGTACAATTCCAAAATTCCATCGGGATATCTCATCCTCACAGAGGGAATCAAAATATCGAGTAAGTGTTACCGAGTACTGTGATCCGTTAAGTGTAGCGAAGCTGCCATAGAACACCAGCACGTCCCTTGGCATCCAGCTCCAGCACGATACAGATACACGACCATGATGGAATTGTGAAGTCATATATCGTATCGGGACTCTTTCGACGATTTACGCGTGGAACAAAACGTCACATCGTCTAAGATTATAACGTTATTCCAGTTGCGGTTTGCATTTTCTGTTAGAACGGTGTGTAAAGGGTTTGTGATAAAACGTTCCTACCTCCCAAAAAATAAATAAATAAATAAATACCCCCCCCCCAAAAATTACGCAAAATATGATTCCTACAAAATATGATTTCAAACCATTGGTTTTCTTAAAAATATTTTTATTATTTTTTTATAGTATATAGATTCCTTTTTTTTTTTATTTATTTTTTTTTTATTTTTTTTTTTATTGACAGAACTGTTTTTGCCTGATGCGTTTTCCCACTATTCTGACACCACATGCTTTCGTGTGCTGCATATTGCTGTTTGGTGAAATAAACGCTTAAACAGGCTCATAATAATTATCTTATTATTAATTGTACCGAATGTGAAATAAGTATGCCGCTCTGTGTTGATTCAGCATCGGTAAGAGAAGGGGTGTAAATGCTTACCACATACGAGTAGCGAACCTCACAGAGGAGAGTAACCTACGTTTTGCCACAGCGCTGAAGTGAATACACATGGAAGGGGCAGGTTTAGTAATGCCGTACAATGCAAACTGTATCATGGTTTTGTGACGTCAATATTTTTAGTTAATTTTGATATTTTGTGGTTGAAGAAGCTTAAGTTGTGTATTTGATTATGATTATTGATCATATAGGTTATTAATATTACGATTTGGGACTTGTGACTACTTGTTGCTGCCGTTACACAACTGTATCGCGGATGGTGTATTGAAGGACTGTGCCGTGTAGGACTTACACGATTTTGGCGTTCCAGACAGGACTTTTTTGTCCACGGGCATACATACATATATAATTACATATATACACATACATATACATACACATGCATATATACATGTAACTAGCCCGCCTAAAACAAATAACCAATTTGATGTGAGTTTTCCATATAAAAATCATTACCATAATCGATTTATTTGGTGATATTTCTAATAATTGTGTATTTATGCTAACATTGTGGCAAAACGATATTTACATTGGAAACGAAATCGAGACGTTTCAATAGCGTGGTTATAAGACAGTCAAATATTAAGTGGCAGAGCTGCCCCGTATTTCACGTGTGCGTTATCCCTTAGTGCACATGTCAAATATGGAGCAGTTGACACTTTGGTAGATGTTCAGCTGGATAGATAATAACCGGTTTATAATTGTTGCAAATTGTATTACAAGGGAAAACTACGGCGCTTGGTTCCGTTTGGAACATTTTACAGTACGCATTAAAAAAATCTGATGTGTTCTATTCACATGACTTTCTCTGCCTCTTGGCAAAAAATTATTGTTAAAAAGTACATTCTTCTATTTTCTTCATGCTAATAGAGAAAAAAAATTAGCAAAAACCGGCTTATTATTTGCTTCCTTGTAAGTAGAAAGGAAATAAGGGAGTACTATAGGTTAAAGTGATAGTCAAAAGCTGGTTCCTATGTGATTGAAGTTCCTTTGTTTGTATGGACAGGTTACAAGTTCCCGTATGATAAAAGTATAAGTATTTTAAAGATGAAACCAATAACAAGTAATATCTCAAAAGGACGAACTCCACAAAAAATATATATAAAAGAAATTGTGTGGTTTAACGTGATCTACATTTTTTGTAGTAAGTTTTTGTCTATCTCTTACGGTTTACCAGTTACGCAAAATTCAGCAAAATTCATTCAGCATGGAGGTCTTTAGAGGCTATTCCAAGATAATTCCAGATATAGCTACATTTTATTTGCCATATAAATATTGTTAATATACGTTATTTTAATCAAAATCGTTAGAGCCATTTTTGAGAAAATCAACATTTTCATATTTTTTTCCATCTAAAGGTTAATTCGGGGTGGAGGATTCTACTCCAAATCTTCATGTCGCACCCCTGGAAGATACTAAACTTAAATACCAAGTTTGGTATTTTATCGACTTTTCGAGTTGTCGTGTTCACAGACACACGGACACACACACACTTTTTCTGAAAATCTTTTTTTATACAGGGGACCCTAAAACATGTATTTCTTGTGAAATCTCGGTATCGAATTTTAGTAGGATGCAATACCTTCTCTATATACTATGTAGATAGTACGTGTAGAGAAAGTAAAAATCTGATGTGTTCCATTCGCATGACTTTTTCTATATGTTCTACAATCAAACTATTTTTAAAAAGACTATACTTCTTGAAACATCTGCTAATCAAAATGAACATTAGAAATGGTCTTATTACTTCTTCAAGTGGAAGGAAAATAAGGGAATACACTAAGTTAATGTGCTGTCAAATATTTAAAAGCTGGTTGCCATGTGATTCACATTAAAATTCTGCATATGGTCAGGAGTAAAACAAAATAACTGCCCGTTTGCGAAATATTTAACTATTTAAAACTGAAATCAAGAACATGGAATATTATAGAGTTAGTGTTCTACAAATATAATAATGTGAGACCGTTAATTAGCTTCTCTACAATAACTATTGGTAGTTTATTAATTATTTAGCAGTGTAAGGTTAAAGAGTGCAAATGCTTATTAACTCATGTATTTAGCAGTGTAAAGAGCAAAGCAAAGCAGGCCGGGACTACACCTTAAAATTCGGAAAAGAGCAATTTTCCATTGAATATATGTGTCTCGTGGTTGTTGTGGTGCACCCTGGGATCAGAACAGTGGATTTTGGGTAATATTTACGTCAATTATGCGGCCTTTCTGTCCAATCAGAAAGAAGCCGCCATGACAGTAATTTTAGTATATAAGAAGCACAGTAAGGCACATCGGAGCTGT
Organism: Hymenopus coronatus; assembly: GCA_030762935.1. Taxonomy (NCBI): domain Eukaryota; kingdom Metazoa; phylum Arthropoda; class Insecta; order Mantodea; family Hymenopodidae; genus Hymenopus; species Hymenopus coronatus. The sequence goes on along the minus strand of CM060896.1, from coordinate 32,274,460 downwards.
CTGTCTCTTGAATGCTGTCTGTCTGCTGTCTGTTTGCTGTCTCTTGTATTACTGACATGCTGACGGTTGTCATACTGAACGTCACATCTTCGCACAAAGTAAAACATTGTAACTCTTAACGATACTTAGTAGTTAACAGCGCTCTAAGTCAAGTATATTCAAGGTCAGTGACGTGCATTGAATGAAATTGTGTAAAGTGGAATTAAGAAGGAAGAAGAAACATAAATAAGTACGTGTGAATAATCAAGTATCCAAGTTCCTAGTAAATGATTAAGCTAGCAGAATTGAGAAGCAAAGTGCTTATCTCGCGCCGTCTAGCTACAATAAATGAAATAAAGTTACGTATGTCTACGTCATTTATAAGATCACTCCCTGAACTACCCCAACTGGCTGTACCACCCCGAGAGAGTCAACTATCGTGCAGAATGAGCAACGCCGAGGCATCTCACCGTAGTAGATTTACATCGACAGGTACGTAGGTCTACTCATTGGTAGCGGAGTGAGTCTTAGAGTACCGCCAACGTCACCCCAAAACTGGGCATGAAGCCAAGAACGACTACGACGCTGACGAACACCAATTTGTGAAGGTGAAAGTGTTAGCTACAGCAGGAAAGAAGAAAGAAAAGAGAAGAAAAGAAAAAAAAGGTCAGATAAGCAATTTATACTTGTAAAACATACATAAAAATACAAAATTAAAGATTTGTGCATGTTACTTAGAAACAATAAGATAATGGGACAGAAAATGTATAACTTAGAGAATTTCTTAATTAAGGAGGGAGAAATGAATTTTGAGGGGAATTCTACAGAGCAGAGCCACAGAGATAGGAATGTAGAAGGAATAACAGCTGACGGTCAGAGTTTGTTGAACCTACCTAGAGAGGGGGGAACGTAGGTAGAAGCTCCTCCAACTAATGTAAATATAAGAGGATTAGAGCAGGCTCCTCTAAATCTAGGTCAGGTATTACAGATGTTAATGCTAAAGATGGATGAACAGAAGGAGGAAATTCAGAAAAGTCAAAGTGAGGGCCTACAGGAAATTCAGAAAAATCAGTCTGAAAGTTTATGAAAGATTGTGTGCCTACAAGATATTCAGAAAAGTTAAAGTGAGAGCCTACAGGAAATTCAGAAAAGTAAAGTGAGAGACTAAATAAAATGAAGCTAGAACTAACTAACAGGTTAAATAACGTTTTGCGGGTCAAATGTTAGAGTGGGATCAATACCAACAAGATGTAGCTCGCCGCATACATAAAAGCAAACTAATCAAGCGGGAACAAGATATTTTAGCGAAAATATATCTGGCTATGATTAAACAAAGAAATGAACTAGAAAAAGTTATAGAAAGCACAAGAAATTAAGCTTCATTGATTCACACCAATGGCATGGGGGACATAGCTCGTATAGATAAGAAAATAGAGAACATTAGTGTAAAAAGTGATAAGACACGTAGTGAGTTGGATAAGAAATTGGATCTGATAGAAAGGAAATTAGAAAAGGAAAGAAAGGAGTCCAAAGAATCCATTCTAAAAGAAATTAATGGTAAGCTCTCAAAGCTAAGTGTGGAATCAAATAATAATTCACACAAAGGTACAATTTCTCATGCCAGCCCACAACGTGATGTACAAGGGTATAATACTGGTTTTAATAGTGTGTATGATTTGTCAAATAGAGTGCATGAGAATGTGAGACGGGAGAGCTTGAATTTTGCTAGACCGGTAGAAATAGAGAGAGGAAATATTAATAGCGCGCCTGTGTATGCAGAAAATTCTGTTACTTCAAAGGGTATTGGAAATAACATAGTGTCAAATTTACTTGGTGATCTTCCACTACCGAAATTTGTTGAGGATGGTAATGAATCACCTTTAGTGTTCCTTGACCAGCTTGTGGAATATTTTCATATAAAGAACGTTCCAGACAACTTGAAAATGACGGTGACAAAAAGATGTTTAGATAATCGGACTTTAAATTGGGCAAATCTTGCAATGTCGCCACAGGACAATTTCGAATTCTTTCAGCATATGTTTTTGAACCGATACTGGAATGCTGCAAAACAGCAGAGGATTAGATCCAAGTTGTGCTATGGACAGTATCTATATAAAGAAGGAATCTCAATGTCTGACTATGTCTTAAAAAACTCAAGATTTATCAAACATTTAAGACCTCAAGTGTCTGAATTTGAGTTCATTAAGTTGATGACCAATCACTTTCCTCTCCGCATCCAAAACTATTTATTGATTGCCAAGACTCGTAATATAATCGCTATGACCGATTTATTGAATACGTTAGAGGCTCAGGAAAACGAAACAGGGCGAAACTAGAATTCAGACACCGGAAATCATTACGTTGAGAGAAGGGGGCGGTCAGGAATGACCGGACGGAACACCATGACAGGGCATGACACGACACACGTGAGCGCTATGACAGAACACTCCCACAAACATCACGTAACAATCAAAGATTTCAGAGGCAACGAAATGAGCAGACAACTACTTTCACAGAAGCTACAATAGTGATAGTAATCCGCAATTTGAAAACATTCGTGACATGCAAAAAGGGAAACATACAAGAGGGACTCGAAGCATGAATAATGACCGGTATAGAAATTTTAGGTCTGAAGATGAGGTGTCAGTGCATTCAAGGGACGGAAGAAATAATGAATTTGATGCCAGTCATGTTAGCGAAAGGCAGGAAATTAGACTTGAGCCAGTGAGAAACAGCAGGAGGCGTGACGACTATGGTAATAGTGTGGGTTAAATGAGGAGAAAAGTAAATTCGAACATAGTGTAATTAGTGAACTAAAATGTAGTAGTTTAATTGGTAAAAGGGTAAGAAAATCATGAGTCAAAATTATACCAGCACAAGTTAAACTCTCCAGGTGAAGTGAGGGAATTATGTAGAGCAAGTATGTGTTATTATATTAATATTAAGGATAAATGAGTGTTAACTGTATATTGTAATTTGTATGTGTGTGTATACTTATATAAATATGTATTCAATGATATTTCTTGTTGTACAAAGTATGCTATTAGGGCGACAAGCGCGGTGCTAGGAAAGGTTTAGGAAAGTACGTAAATTAAGCAAGCAGGACATTCCATAAGCAGGAAATTCCATACTTTATCGGGGCATATGAAACCATTAATTAGCTTCTCTACAATTACTTTTGGTAATTTATTGATTATTTAGCAGTGTATAGTTAAAGAGTGCAAATACTTATTAACTCATGTATTTAGCGGTGTAAAGAGCAAAGCAAAGCAGAAAGCTAACGCCAAGCTAGAAGAGTGGTGTGAGGGGCTCATTGTTAACAGGGTTTCTTTTGTCCAGGCATGTACTAACGACTCACGCCGGGACTAAACCTTAAAATTCGGAAAAGAGCAATTTTCCACTGTATAACATGTGTCACGTGGGTGTTGTGGTGCCCTCTGGGATGAGAACAGTGAATTTTGGGTAATATATACGTCAATTGCGCGGTCTTTCTGTCCAATCAGAATGAAGCCGTCATGACAGTCATTTTAGTAAATAAGAGGCACAGTAGGACACATCGAGGCTGTCTGTCTCTTGAATGCTGTCTATCTACTGTGTTTGCTGTCTCTTGTAATACTGACATGCTGTCGGTTGTCATGCTGAACACAAAGTCAAACATTGTAACTCTTAACGACACTTAGTGATTAACAGCGCTCTAAGTCAAGTATATTCAAGGTCAATGACGTGCATTGAATTAAATTGTGTAAAGTGGAATTAAGAAGGAAGAAGAAACATAAATAAGTACGTGTGAATAATCAAATATCCAATTTTCTAGTAAATGATTAAGCTAGCAGAATTGTGAAACAAAGTGCTTATCCCGCGCCTCCTAGTTACAACAAATCAAGTAAACTTACGTATGTCTACGTCGTTTATAAGATCACTCCCTGAACTACCCCCATTAGCTGTACCACCCCGAGAGAGTCAGCTATCGTGCAGACTGAGCAACGCCGAAACATCTCACCGGTAGTAGATTTACATCAACAGGTACGTGGGTCTACTCATTGGTAGTGGAGTGAGTCTTAGAGCACCGCCGTCACCCCAAATCTGGGCACGAAGCCAAGAACGCCGCATCTGGTGCTCCGAACTAGGTGAATAGCACAACACACATAAGGCCACCGCAAATGGCAAAGTGTGTGTTTCAACGAGGTATGCATTTTGTATGTAGTAGTTGTCTCTCTCTCTTACGGTTTACCAGTTATGCAAAAGTCATTCAGAATGAAGAGGACATCGGGGTTATTCACAATAAATTCAGAATTTAAATTTTATTTACCATGTAAATACCATTAATATATGGCATTTTAATCGAACCATTTAGAGCCAATTATAAAAATTACATGTATAATATTTTAAGTGCAGTAACATTAATATTAGCAAGGAGGCATTATATATTATGTTTGTCCTATTTTATCTTTATTTTTGTCTTTAATTTTATGATCATTAATATCTTATGTGAGAGGTTTATATACCTTTAATTCTTTTTTTGTACAAGCATAGGCGGTGTTTATTCAGTAATATTAGCTAGTTGATCCTCAAATTATAATTATGCGTTTAAATGTTAAAAGCATGCTGCATTCCTACATTTGCTTTAGTGCTGAATTCAGATCTTCGCCACCTATACTACAGTTGTCTAAACTGGCCTCATCCTCAAAAGAGAGAACACCAGAACGCTGCAAACAGCGTATTCTCCGGGCACTCAAAGCCTATAGGGGGGATAAAATAATCCACCGGCTCATTACCAGCTTGCCATTTTATTTCATCATGCTCAAATTTAGTTAAATTATTGTGCTAAAATTTTAATAATATACATATTTAGGGAGAGTATAATTAGACAGAAAAGTTCAATGCCATAGCCGGGATTTAAACCACGGATCTCACGGCCTCTAGCCGTTCCTCTACCACTCAGCTACCTGGCAGAATGCCGGCGCGGTACCTAATTCCTGAACTGACTCAAATTTAGTAAAATTATCATGCTAAATTTTAAAAATATATATATATATTTAGGGATAGCAGAATTTGACAGAAAAATTCACGGTAATAAATTTCTCAACTAACTCGTATGGTTCAAATCCAGACTATAGCCTTGAAAATTTCCATTAACTCTACGTATCCAACACCTGTTCTTCTCACAGCTTGTGTGAAAAAACAATTAAATTAATACATAATTTATGTTTCACAAAAGGATGCTTGTACAGGCGTTTCTGATTGTCTCGTTATTATTTATGATGCAAAAAGATGGCTTTGCAATTAAATACCTCAAATAAAAATATGTTGATACGATAAAACGTAGCAAAGATGTAGGTCATGAATTTTGTGGTGAGGTATCCTACGACATACACACAAAGAAGTGAAAATATGAAGAAGAAAGAATTTGGTATTTTTTTTCATAGTTAGCTTACCCTCGCCGTATTTAGGATTGACACCCCCCCCCCAAGAAGTTATAAGCGGATGCCTAGTGGTCAGAAGCCTGTTGGGGAGCCAACGACACCACAGAATTCAGAACCTGGAGTGAGTGGTCGGGCCTTAGCCAGGCATAAGCGTGAGGAATGGAGGATATGAAATGCAATCTAAATGGATGATAGAAATGGACGGAGCAATTGATGGAATGAGAGGCGGAAGAAACCGGAGGACCCGGAGAAAACCCGGCCCAGACGCCGCTTCATCCACCACAAATCCCACAGGTGGGCGCTTGGGATCAAACCCGGGCCGCCTAGGTGGGAGGCGAGCGGTGTAACCTCCCGGTCACGGCGCCACCCTAGGATATTTAAAACTGAAATAAAATGTCTGTGTAGGAGAAGCTAATGTCTTTGGAATAGAAGAGACCCAATTAAACCCAATATTTATTTATGCAACATGTAGGATACTAGCATTATTATCGCCCAAATGAGTTTTGCAAGAACGAAGCGAGCAGCCGAGTGCTATAATTGCATGAGAATGGTAATTAAGCTCAACCCACTAGTTACAAACAATATTATTTTCATTTGCGACCATTTAATAATGACTTCTTATCTTATCTGCATTTATCGTATGGTAACTGATTTATAAATAACAGTATCTTCAGTTAATAAACTTTACGATTTTCTGACATCAGAGTAAACCAAAGACAAAAATTAATAACAAGTGAATATTTATCTGGCATTTACCGCCACCGAATTTGAATTGATAACGTCACTGTTGATAGAGCGAATTTTTATCGTTAAATATTAAATTGAGCTTTATTTATGACTCTTTAATTGTCGTGGTTCTCTGCGCCACATTCTATACTGGGCACGAAAATCGTTTGATTTTGCTCAGAGGCCTCTTCCTTTCCGAAAGAAGCTCTGCTAAGGGTTTTTGCGGCCGAAAAAATGCATTGTTCAAACTCCGTCGGGTTTGAACCAACGACCATGGGAAATCCTTACCGTGGCCAAACATTTCCGAGGAACTACTGGAGGGTTCGCAAAGTGATAGTCTAGCGCAGAAGAGTCCGCTTGGATATATAATGGATATTTGGATATACGTATAATAGTGAAGATAACACTTGAGTAGTATGACTACTGCTATTTTCTATTAGTCCATGATGACTTCATGTAATAGTGATTACAGAAGAATATAGAGCCTTTGGCAACCAGAATATGAGTTAACCTCTTCAACTTGTCATGAATATATCAGTGTCTTTTGTGTTCTGAAGGTACCGCAGGAGCTTGAAGCTGTTCCAGTCAGTTTTTGTCCCATTTGGGATTTGTTGAGAAAGTTTTGCTGCTTCCCTGAGATATGTGGAAGCTAGAATATGGACGACGTTACTATATATCTACTCATAAAAAAGGTGTAATTATTTGGAATTCAGACAAATTATCCGAATATCATTTGGAATACAATTTGGAAGGTGTTCAGGAACCCGTACGCTCCAATAGAATGGAAGGTGAGAGCATACGAACTGATCCATGAAATTATCCCGACCGAAGAAAAGAAATACCAGTATAATATAATGCAGAGTCCATTGTGCCAGATTTGTGGAAGGCTTGGCACACCGAGGCATCGACTCATGAAAAACTGTTTCCTATGAGCATGCATATAGAACGATATCGCTTATTTCTTCAGTTGCAACCTAGTGGCACACACAGAGATTTTCTGCAAACATGGTTTGCAACGGGGTACCAGTATTATGTGTTCACAGAGACAATAAAGAACGTCGTCTCCTTCAAAAGACTGTTGCGAAAGGAGCGACATCAGCTAGCTAAACTAATATCTCCCATAGCGAAACGGTACGCTGCACAGATTGCCTTCCTTGATATGTGACAAGGAGTTGGAATCTACTTAATTACTTAGAGGTGGCTTGTAATTAGTATTTAGTTCTCGTGGTCTGTGCAGAAAAGGAGAATTCATTTTATGTGTTCTAACGCAGAGATCATCACCAGACTCCCAGTGCCGTTGTTTTCGGCGCTGGGGATGGATCAAAACACCGGAAAGGCGGTTTACACGGAACCAATTGGCGCCAGTGTAGCAGAGAATTAAAACCCAGTGTACTTATCATTGTTGTCTTCTTCAATGATTGTTCACGATTAGTTCTTTGCATGTTGCTTCTAATTCTGATGTAATGTTATCTATAAAAACAAATAAAAAATCTGATGTGTTCCATTCACATGACTTTCTCTAGATCTCTGCAACAAATTATTGTTATAAAGCTTATGCTTCTATTTACTTCCTGCTAATTGAGAAACAATTAGCATAAATAGTCTTATTACTTGCTTCCTTGTAAGTAGAAGTGAAATAAGGGAGTACCATACATTAAAGTGACAGTCAAAAGCTGGTTGCTATGTGACTGAAGTTCTTTTGTTTGTATGGACATGAGTTGACAAATTCCTGTATGAGAAAAGTATAAGTTTTTTAAAGCTGAAACTAAAAACAAGGAACATCTTAAAAACGATCAACTCCACGAAAAAAATGTATACAGAAAATTTGTGTTTTAATATGCTCTGCATTTTTTGTGCAATACGTTTTTGTGTATCCCTTATGGTTTACCAGTTATGCAAAATTTAATTAAAATCATCCAGAATAAAGAGGTCTTTAGAGGCTATTCCCAGAAAAGCCAAGATATTCATTTTATTTATAAGGTAAATATCTTAATACACGATATTTTTGAGAAAGTCAAAATTTTCGAAAAAAGCTCTGCATTTTTTGTGCAATACGTTTTTGTGTATCCCTTATGGTTTACCAGTTATGCAAAATTTAATTAAAATCATCCAGAATAAAGAGGTCTTTAGAGGCTATTCCCAGAAAAGCCAAGATTCATTTTATTTATAAGGTAAATATCTTAATATACGATATTTTTGAGAAAGTCAAAATTTTCGAAAAAAGCTCCATTTAAAGGGTAGTTGGGGATGGAGGAATTTTCTTGAAAATCGTGTCGCCTCCTTAGAAGATACCAAACCTAAATACCAAGTTTGGGTTTTACCGGTCTTTTCGTTTTTGAGCTATGCGGTCCACAGAAAACACACACACACACACACACACACACACACACACACACACACACTCTGACCTTTCTCCAAAAACTATTTTTTGGATTCAGGGGGAACCAAAACATGTATTTTCGGTGAAATCTCGCTATCAAATTTTTGGGTGGAATGCAATAGCTTCTCTATTCACTATGTACACAGTACGTGTAGAGAAAGTAAAAATGTGAGAAAAAATTGAATTTCTTCTACGAACTATCAGGTTTTAGCAGGATGAACGTCAGTTATTCTACAAATGGATGCCGCTATGCATATGACAGCAATTCTTGGGCTGCTGCTCCTATTTCTCCTGTACGACTATTGTATTGCTGCCCTCTGTCTTTTTGTTTATATAGGTAATTTTATATCAATGTACCTAAAATCCCTTTTTATAAAGTGATGTCACGAACACTGCTGAAATATATAGAAAACGCAAAGAAATTCTTGCACGCAGCGTGTGTAATAAAGTGTTCCTTACATAAATCAAGTACTAATCGAAAATGGCTTTCGATCATGAAAATATGATGGTTGGTCGACGTGGTTCCGTCGTATGTCAAATCCGCCAGTCTTGGCATGTTTTACTTTCTCTAGCACGTATGTACAATGCACATAAAAAGTAGAAATTGCAAGTATTGTATTCCACCCAAAATTCTATACCGAGATTTCACCGGAATTATACGTTGCAGGATCCCCTGGAGGAAAAGTAAAGAAAGAAATACAGCGACTGTGAACACGATGACGCAAAAGCGAAAAATCCGTACCAAACGTGATATTTAAGTTTAGAATCTTCAAAGTATGTCATACTAAGATTTTCAGTAAAATTCCCTTGCTTCAAAATAAATTTTACATGATAACATTTTAGAAAATTTAAAATTTTCCCATTAGTGGCTCTAATGATTTTGATTACAATACTGTATATTAAATATACTTACATAATAGATAAATATATACTTTGAATTTTCTGCGAATACGCTCCGAATTACTTTCCATTCATGATTCCGAAGTGTTCATTGTTATTTGTTTCAATTTTAAACTATTTAAACTTTTCTCAAACGGAGATTTATCTTACTTTTCACATCTCTTTTGTTTTACTCCTGACCTTGGAAAGAGAACCAAATTTCAATAACAAGCGCATAGCCACAGCTTTTAAAAGACTTTACTATAGTTTAGTCTAGCATACACCCTTATTTCCCTTCTGCTTACAAGGAACTGAGTAACAAAACTACTTCTTGTAATGTTTATATCGATTATCGTTAAGAAGATAACAGAATGATCTTTTGTAAGAATGACTGAGAAAGTCAGATTGTTTTCGCTTTTGTCGTCTTGAAGACTGCGTTGCTAATATGTTAGTATGCAATTGCATAAAAAGTAGTTTACATTTTTATGTTCGTCACCCCAAATACATACTTTAGAACTGGTCGAAAACGCGTAAAAATTTGCAAGTTGTAAATCGAAACATTTGTTCGAAGTTAAAACATCTAGCAAAATAGAAAAATGTAAAAAAAAAGGAAGAGAAAAAAAAAAGGATATGTTCCATTCACATGAGTTTATGTGCCTATTCTGTAAGAAACTATGTTTACTTTATTTACACGTATTATGTACATACCTAGTGTATAGAGAAGGTATTGACACTCCACCCAAATATTCGATACCGAAATTTCCCCAGAAATATATGTTTTAAGGTCCCCTGTATCCAAAATAGTATTTTCAGAAAAATATCCGTGCGTATATGTGTGTGTGTCCGTGTGTCTGTAAGCACGGTAACTCAAAAAAGAAAAGACGGTAAAATACCAACCTTGGTATTTATGTTTAGTATCTTCCAGGAATGCGACACGAAGATTTTGAGAAAAATCCCCCAATCCCAAACTACCTTTTACATGGAAGTTTTTTCCAAAATATTGATTTTTTCAAAAATGGCTTTAACGATTTTCATTAAAATATCGCATATTAAAATATTTACCCAACAAATGATATATATATATATATATATATATATATATATATATATATATAATGCATTTTCTGGGAATAGTCTCTGAAGAGTATTTTATTCTGCATGCATTTTATGGAAGTTTGCATAACTGCTAAACCTAAGAGATGGAAAAAAGCTTACCACACATAAAATGTAGAGTACGTTAAAACATACAATTTATGTTATATTAATTTTTTTAATGGAGTTAATCGTTTTTGAGTTATTCCTTGTTGTTGATTTCACCTTTAAAAACTTATACTTTTCTCTTACAGGAATTCAACGCTTGTCCATACAAACAAAGGAAAAGCTCAAAATGTCACATAGCAATCAGCTTTTGACTATCCCTTTAACCTATGGAACTTCCTTATTTCGCTTCTAGTTACAAGTAGTAAGACTATTTCTGCTATTTTATTTTTTTTCTCGATTAGCATGAAGTAAATAGAAGCATAAACTTTTTAAGAATAATTTGTTGCAGAGATACAGAGAAAGTCAAGTGAATGGAATAATTCAGATTTTTTACATACATATACAATACATTCATATACAATACATACATATATACAATATGCATGCATACTTACATACACACATACAATACATAATTTAAACATACATATATACATACATACATACATATATACGTACATACATATTTACATACTTGCTTCATCTATCTTCTTCGTGCTAATCAAGATAAATATGAGCAGAAATAATCTTATTACTTGGTTCCTTATAATTAATAGGGAATAAGGGAACACGCTAGGCTAAAGCGATTGCCAAATCTTTTAAAAGCGGGTTGCTATGTGATTTGAAGGTCGGTTCTCTTTTTATGGCCAAGAGTAAAACAAAAGAAACTGGAATGACAAACGCCTGTTTGAGAAAAGCTTAAATATCTTAAATTTGAAACAAATGGAAATGGTTAGCTCCACAAAATGTATGTAGCATAAATTGTCTGTTTTAAGGTCTACATTTTTTGTGATGCAAGTTTTTGTCTATCTCTTACGGTTTATCTGTTTTACAAAAGTCATTCAGAATGAAAAGTCTCCAGAGATGACTATTCCCAGAAAATCCAAGAATACATTCTATTTACATGTAAATATCCTTAATGTACGTGTTTTAATCAAAATCGTTGGAGTCGTTTTTAAGAAGAACAACATTTTCGAATCCTTTGCATGCAAAGAGTAGTTTGGGGTGGCAGGACTTTCTAGAAAAGCTTCGTGTCTCAATCTTGGAAGAAACTAAATTTAAATACCAAGTTTGATATTTTTTTTTTGTGTAATGTTGGCCACACATACACACACATACACATACACAACACACACACATGAACCTTTTTCTAAAAATTCTGCTTAAACTTAGTGTTGGTCAAGGTGATATCTCGGTTTCGATATACGTATATAGTACTTGGAGAGCAAGTAAAAGTCGGAAAATATACAATCGTGTGGTAACTACGATCACAAAACGGTGATGAGTAAACGGTTAAACATTGTAGAAAATTATTTAAACGTTTTCCATCCTAATATATTAAAAAAGAATAAAGAAAAAATCATTTTCGTTACTAAAGAGCTTTGCCAAAACATTAGCAGTATACTACCTAAGTTGGGATGAACATTTAATAGCCTATTTAGGCTCCACTTGTTTCCAAATTAAGTATGACTTTATTTCACATCATTTAGGCAAGGACAACAAACCTCTTACTTATACACATTCAGTAAATTTCAAGGTCCTGTAGGATTTTGAGATCAGCTGGTATGACCGTACTAGGCAGGGAGGAGGGGAGGTTTGGTGAAGATAAAATACTTCCCCTTATAGCAGGACGAGTATCGTGGGCAGACTAGGTGGTAGGAGTAGATTGAAAACATCATACCAGGGGTTAAATATGAAACTGTTTCACACAAAAATATATTGAGACAACTTGCAGGTTTTTTTCGGAATTTGAAGTCGTAACTTCCCATTGGGTTGAAACTGCTGATTTAGATCCGAGAGAGTCGAACTACCATGCTACTTCTGACGTACAAAAATGAGAATGAACTTTTGTTGAAATATAAGTGGACTTACAAGTTATAAAAAAGTATTTTGTTGTACAATCACATCACTTTCTCGACTCATTCTTCAAAAATAAAAACAAACTGTATTGAAGTATGAAAAGTTTACTGCATACAAAGCAAATAATAAACGTGCCTGAAAACATTATTTCTTGTCAAAACAGAATGAATGATTTCTATATTTAACAAACATTAGGCATTATGTTTGTGTTGAGAGGCATTTCTTGAAAATATTCGTGTCGCATCCTTGGTATGTGTCTAACGTTTGTTTTTTGAATTGTACTGGTCAGATATATTGAAGTGTGATACATGGACGCTCTTTAACTAGTATGGTCCTCTGCGTAACATCCTATATTGGACGTGAAAGACCGTTTAATTCTACTCAGAGGCCTCTCTATCAGGTCCTTTTACGTGCTGTAAATCTACAACACAGGACTATGGCTTTACTTCCCTTCCGAGGGAAACCATGCACATGATTTTTACACTGAAAAGCTCGATCACCGTCGGGATTGATGCTGCTCAGAGACGCACAGACGCGTGCGCACGCACGCACATGCACACACACACACACTTACAGGTTATTTTTCTTTAAAATGCTGTTAATGGTTTCAGGGGTCCACAGAACATTTGCTCCTGGAAAAATTTTGACATCGAATTTTTGGATGAAGTGCAGCATTTCCCCTACTTACAGTATGAAGTAGAGATAGTAAAAAGGTATGAAACCTTCCTTATTTTGACTGGAATTTTCCAGATTCTTGAAAGCTCTCAGAGGTTTTCGAATGGAAACAAGCTATCCATGAAGGTGAAGCAAAGTTCAAAAGACAGCATATAACATCTAAAAGGGTGGAGGGTCGAGTTGACTGGAAGTGACTGCTTGGGCATGTGATCGGATCGACTCGTGTGCGTGCTCACGTGTAACATGTGCTGGCCGCTATGACGTCAATGCTCTTACCTTTTTAGAAACTGGGGAGCAGGCGATCCGTGAAATGGTCGCGTAGTACCGTAAGCAATACTTGATATGGTTCGCACAACGCTTAAAATGGATACGCAGCGCTAGGACATTCCGACGCTTCGTGTTGTGTGTAGTATCTGAACATTCTCATAGATGGTGCTTGGTTTGCATGTAAATGCATAGATTTCAACGTTTAGTCAGATTATTGAAATAGAACATTCCATGATTATATAATAAACAATAACTACACGTACAATGTTTATTTTCCTGTAAGGTAACTGATGTGCTTAAAATTTGGCTCATAAGGCAGCGAATCTGATTATGCTAGTACACTCAAAGACATTAAAAATACGCCTGACGCTATGATGTTAAAAATATAAACGTTTGGCGGGGTCTCGGGTCTTGTGACGATTTTTCATGTCATGTGACATTTCAACATGCCAGGCGAATATGAAAAGGTAAAACCGTTTGGGCAATCCACCCTTCATCCCTCAGCCCCGCTAGACGCTCCCTCTGAACAAGTTGGCTTGTATAAGCAGTGCATTAATTTTGTGCACCATGTGTGCGAATTTCCTTGACATTTGTCGGTCTGGGTAGCTCAGTTGGTTAGACGCTAGCCTTCTGAACTCAAGAACGTGGGTTCAAACCCGGCCCAGAACGATAGTTTTTAAGTGAGCTTAAAAGCGACAGCTCCATGTCATTAAATTTACTGGCATGTTATAGAAATCCTGAGGTCAGAAATTCCGGCACACATCGTTGTTAACACACACACACACAAAACCTGATTTTGTATCGCCCGGTGAGCGAGGTAGCTTATTGTCCATCCAACCAGAGAGTTTAGGGAACACCAGTTCACAATTCAAAACTTCATTTGTCGCACTTATGTTTCATGTGCACCCCCTTTGGTTTAAGAGCATAGAAAGGCTATATGAGAGGCTTTTGCTGAATCAGAATACGGAATAAGTGACAAACAATGCCCAAACAAGTAGAGGCAGTGAAAAGACCCGTCTTACGATAAGTATTTCCAGAGTATTTTTAATGTCTTTGAGTGTACTTATAAAGTCTCGAAACTATCTCTTTTTCCAGAGCATAATTCTAGCCATTAGATTGGCAGGATACTTAACCTCCCTTATAATAGTTCCGAGCTACCAAAGGGTAATATTCAAACCTAAGCCTTGTATGTATTTTCATGTGATTGTATTATTATTATTATTATTATTATTATTTCTACTTTCCTAAATTTAACATTGTGCTATTATATGACAGGGCTGCTACCAGGCTATGCCCCAAGCAGTGAAATAAAATATTTATTATCTAAAAAAGGTATCGCTACATTACTATTTTCTTAAATCCGTTTATTATTAACGGCAATAATTTTAACTACCATCTACATGTCGGTGAAGAAATCCTTCATCTCTTATATATGTGAGTGTAGAAACTGTTTTCAGTTTAACGACACATATAAATAATAATTCTTTGCCTCTTCAAATAGAATTTCATTTGTAAAAGATTAACCTGGATAATACATTTATTTAGATGTTTATTAAAGTACACTCATGCGTTTTATAGTAAGAAAGAATATTTCGCCTTATTTCAGGGTTGTTTTCCTTATACGCTTATATTTTATGACAAAATATAAATAAAATAAAATTTACAATAACATACCCTAACACCTTAGAGTATTCAAAGACAATTCTGTGCTTCTTTGACGAGATGTAAATATTATTTTAGATTTTGTCTAGTTCCTACAATTTATCTAGGAAGTTTTCTTCTGAGGCTATTCCTAGGAAGCATATTGTTTCACTTCTAATAAGCATAATGACGTTATTTTAATAAATGCTCTTGTTTTAGCGAAACAGCCAGACTACTATCTTTGTTAGTAATCTCTCCATTTGAATAAAACTGTTTTAAACTCAGAATTTTTTTAGAAGCTTCTTTTAGGAGTTATCGGAAGTATATTTTGATATGAAAACTAAGCTAACTTTACACTTCCGCAGATTGTGTATTGTTTTCTTTCTGAAACAATTAATATGACTGGTTTTCTTACAGTCCTCCAGTATCGCTTGCAATGGGACTGTCTCCTAGATACCACACTGGGATGCTGAGTTCTCCAATTGAGATGCAAGCTAAGCAAGAAGCGGATGATGGTAAGTAACTCAAAAGTCTGGTCTCATTTGTCTGTACTATAACACACTTTCTCACAGAATTGCTGATTAAACGGAAGTGGTTGATGCTGCTGATTTAAATCTTTGTAACGGTGTAGGGTAATTATGTCGTGCAATTGAAATCCGGAATGCTGGCTATTTTTTTTTTCGCTTCGTTGTCGTTGTTGTTGCCTTAAATTTACCTAGCTGCTCTTATCACGGGCAGGGTAGTGATAATTGAATAAAGCCACGTTTTACAGATTGAATCAATCACAGTAATGTGGTTGATAACCAGTTACAATTTATATATGAGTGGCTTAATACGTCTGGTAAATTTCCATGAAGACTGGAACATTCTTTGTTGCGGCCTTATGGTTGATAAGGTTGATTATTCAAAACCTAATATAAAAATTCAACAATGTACAGCCTTTCAACAACAAAAATTCGTTTTTGACAGCTGTCTGAGTAGGTTAATGTGTCGACTGCAATTGAAAATTTAGAAACCCAGGTTTTGTGCTGTTACTAAATGTTTTTATTTGAAAGGTTGGACTACCACACAAATCAAAACAGAATTGGATGAAGTTCGCGCGGACTCTGCACCATAATTGAAGACCATTTACTTTTGGAATATGAATTTAAACTGACAAGCACCAAAAGATGAAGCGCGCCCTGGCCGTCCAATTCAGGTCATTACACAGGAAACCATTAACAAAATCCATGATATGGTAATACAAGACCGCCGAATAAAAAGTTGTAAGATTACTGCGACTACCTATAGGCATCTCAACTGAGCAAGTGCATAATATCCTGCATTTGCTATGAAGAAGCTGTGTTCGAGTAGGGTACAGCGATTTCTCACGGTCGACGAAAAGCGCTTCCGGAACAACATTTCAACAAAATGTCTGACGATGTTTAATCACAATCCTCAAGACTTTTTGAGCCGATTTGTGACTGTTAATGAAATCTGTATCCATCACTTTACACCAAAATCAAAACGGCAGTCAAAATAATGGACAGAATGCTGGTGAAAATGTACCGAAGAACCAAAGAAAATTTTGTCAGCCTGCAAAGGTGGCAAGATGATGGCCATTGTTTCTTTTTGTGGGGGGTGGGATAGAATTATCAAAGTACAATCCTCATAAATTACTTGGGATAAGGCAGAACCTTAACTAACCCAATTACGCTTTATTGTTGGATCGTTTGAAACTTGTGTTGGCCGGGAAAAAGAATTAAAAAAAGGTTAGCACGCAAAGAGTACTTTCACCAGGATAATGCACCGTCCCACACAACGACGAAGGTGTATGAATAAGACTTTGAATTGGATCCTCATTCACCGTATTCACCAGAACTTGTTTTTCCGACGGGATGAAAAAGTTGGAGTATCGCTTTAACCAACTGCATATCCCTCAAAGGAGATTATGTTGAGGAAAAAGGTGAGCTGTTTACGAGACTAACATTTTTTTTTTTTCTTTTTACTAGAACTATCAAACCACACTAATACTTGTCCGAAAAACTTAGCAATGCCCGAATTATATATTATTTCCCATTAGCTCGCGCTAGTATGTACCTAAGTCTTAGATTTGATGTACAGTTTCCAGATCAGAACTGGAAGATCAGAATCGTTAGCATTTTACAGAGACGTTAATTTTTCCGCTTGATGTGTTTATGTGTGTGTTTACCGCTGAGCTCTGACTTGGGCATCTTAGAAAAAAAAATCTCTACCCGTTCTGCAAACAAACTATTCTTACAAAAGAGTACTCTCTTATCTACGAAATGCTAATCGAGATAAACATTTGCAGAAATGGTCTTAATGCTTATTCCTTGTAAATAGAACGGAAATAAAGGAATACACTAAAGCGATAGCTGGTCGCTATGTGAACAATAGAAGTTCGGTTCACTTTGCAAGGCAAGCGGTAAACAAGTGAGATATGAAAGGAAAGATAACCCCTTTTGAAAAAAGTTGCGAGTTTAAACCAATAACAAGGAATATCTTGGAAACGGCCAACTCTACAATAATATATAACATAGAGTGTGTGTTTTCGAGATCTATATTTTTGTGCAGTAAGTTCTTGTCTATTACTTACGATTTATAGTTATGCAAAATTCATCCAGGATGCAAACAGGTCATCATAAGTTATTCCCAGAAAATTCAAGATACATATTTTATTTGAGATGTTATCAACATCCTTAGAGCCATTTTTGCGGAAAACAAAATTTCAACAAATTTTCCATGTAAAGGGTAGTTTGGGAAGTGGGGATTTTCTTGAAAATCTTCGTGTCGCATCTTTGGGAGATACTGAATATAATTACCAAGTTTGGTGCTTAACGGACTTTTATTTTAGAGTTAAACTGCTCACAGACGCGTTCCAAATACGCGTTTTTGTTATTCAGACGTCCTCAAAACATATATTTCCGATGAAATCTCGGTATAGAGTTTTTGGGTGGAATACAATACCTGCTCTCATTACTATGTATTATACATACGAAGTAGAGAAAGTAATAGATGATATAGGTAGAGAAAATTATATGTATGTAACACAAGCTTTGTTAAACAAGGCTTTTACTCTGTGAGGATAATTTATTTTTTATGTTTATAAAAACATTTCACGTTCTTATTGGCAAATGAGTAAAAGCGTTTGGCGACATTTCCGCCTTTCTTTCAAAAGAATCGTAAACCTGAATTACATAACTTGTTCCTAACACAAATGAAGGCTCAGATTACGCGAAGGCAGAAACATTTCCTGTGTGCGCAATCCGCGTGTCATGGCAAATAAAACTTTTTTGAGTTTCATGAGCGCAGCACAGAAACGTCAGTTCAGAGTTATAGAGGCCATAAAAATATTATTGCTGAAAGAGCAATTTGATCAGAGACGGGAAGTAACAATAAAGCAGCGGCAGCAACGCTTCCGGTCGTTGCTCAAGTTGCTAGAGGCAGCCTTTTCTGATGATCGCGAGCAGAATTTCTCAACTCCAGATAGGTTTTTGTTCCCTTCTCTTTCCCAGCTTTGACTGTAGTTGTGGGAGGGGTTCAATATTGCTCCGTTTCGTTCTGACAGAGAGAAAAAAAAACCGCCTGTGACTTCGACCTTTTCGGTAGTTCAGTGCTTTTATGTTTACTGTGGAGGGAGAAAAACAGGGGCGACTGGTTGTTCGATTCCATTGGTGAAAGACATAGCTTAATGCCAAGATACTATAAGCCTTAGAGTTTGTGGCCTTCACGTTTTCTGCCTTCAACTTTCACGGAGCTACAGATAAAATCTCTGGTGTACTATACTGTTTTGTTGGAAATATTCTGAGTTAAAACAAAATTAGCTGCAATTCAGAAAGCTATGCAATGTAAAAAAAAATCTGATTTGTACCTTTCACATAGCTTTGTCTAGCTGTTAGAAGAATAAATTTTTGTAAGAAAATTGTTTACAGAATAGCTAAGGAAAGACACGTGAATGGAAAACATTAGGGGTTTTTCCTTATCCCGAGAAGACGAATGTACAGTAACTTCAATATCATGGGCACCGAGTTCATCTGAGAGTTATTTTACTGCTTTTATTCACTGTCCGATATGAACTACCAAACTAAAGGGCATTAAAAATGCTAATCGAGATAACATTAGCAGAATTTTCTTAATACTTAGTTCCTTATAAGTAGAGGGGTACTAAGGTAATGCACTAAAGTGATACTCAAATGTTTTAAAAGCAGTCGTTGTGCGATTGTCACTGCAAATCGTGTCTTTGCTTGTCCAGGAGTAGAACAAAAGAAAATCGGACACTTCCTGTCTGAGAAAAATATAAGTACTTAATCATTGAAAACAATAACAAGGAATACCTCGGAAACGGTTACCTTAAAAAAATATGTAAAGGACATAAAGATCTACACGTAAATATCTACTTTTTTTGTGCAGTAAGCTTCTGTTTATGTCTTAGGTTTAGCAGTTTAGCAAACTTCGGCAAAATTCATCCAGAATAAAGAGGTCTTCAGAGGCTGTTCCCAGAAAATTCAAGATACACATTTTATTTGGGATGTAAATATGTTTAATATACGGTGTTTTATTCAAAATCGTTAGAACCAAATTCGAGAAAGTTAAAATTTTGGATTTTTTTATAAAAACGTTAGTTTGGGGTGGGGGGATTTTCCTTCAAATCTTCGTGTCGCATCCTTGGAAGACGCTAAACTTAAATGTCAAGTTTGGTATTTTGCTGTCATTTTGTTTTTGAGCTATATTGCCCACAGACTCTCTCTCTCTCTCTCTCTCTCTCTCTCTCTCCCTCTCTCACACACACACACAAACACAAACACAGGAACGGACATTTTTCTAAAAATGCTTTTTTTGAATTCAGGGGTCCCAAACATTTCCAATGAAATCTTGGTATCGAATTTTTGGGTGCATAGTATGTGTAAAGAAAGTAAAAAGTGCATATCTTTGTTCACATCGTCTCGTGTTTGGTGTTTTTTTACACTATCAAATCTATACTAGGGGAATTATAAAGAGAGAAAAATGGTGTGTGTCTGTAGATTACTTTATTTGTGTATTTGGGGTAATCTAAAAACTATTCAACCGATTTTGATAATGCTTACATCATTCAAAAGCCCAATTCGTTCTGACGCGCATGGAGCTATAAACCTCTTCTATGTACAATTTACATAGCAGATTAGAGGAACTATTGTATTCCACCCAAAAATTCGATACTGAGATTTCATCGGAGAGAGAGAGAGAGAGAGAGAGAGAGAGAGAGAGAGAGAGTGTGTGTGTGTGTGTGTGTGTCTTTGGACAGCGTAACTCAAAAACGTCCGTAGCATGTATTGCTATCCCGGCGCAAAACCCGATGCGACCGTTCAGGTTTTATAGCGAAGATCTGTAGCTACAGTAACCACATATCTTCCTTAGACGATGTAATGATATCCTTATACCGCCACACACCTCTCATTCCCTTTAATACTCAATCATTCTTCATGGCAATGTAATTAAACCATACTTCGTCCGCTTCATATGACTTTCCCTACAAACTACTGCTACAAAATATTACTACTTTTTTTATCTATATCATGCTAATCGACATCAACAATACTAGAATGGTTTATTACTTGCTTCCTTGTAAGCTGAAGCGAAATAGAGAAATAAGAGAATAACTAAGCTAAAACTATAGTAAAATCTTTTAAAAAATATCGCGGTGTGAAACAATTGAAATTTGGCACTCTTTTGCATTCCCAGAAGTAAAACAAAAGAGATGGAATTCTCACTTGAGAACAGTTTATGTAGTTTAAATACAACTGATACAATAACAAGGAATATCTTGGAAACGGTTAACTCTAAAAATGAATATATAAAACAATTATATGACTTAAATTGTGTGTCTTAATGAGATCTATTTTTTTTTTTTTTTTTTTTGTGTAGACTTACATGTTATACAAAAGTCATCCAGAATGAAGAAATACCCAGAAAATTCAAGATATACATTCCTTTATCACGAAAGTATCTTAAACATATGGTAATTTAATCAAAACCGTTAGAAACAGTTTTAAGAAGATAAAAATTTTCGAAAAATATTCCATGTAAAGGGTAGCTGGGAACGGGGGGATTTTCTTGAAAATCTTCGTCTCACATCCTTAAAAGACACCTACTAAATGTAAATACAGTTGCGTCAA
Source organism: Hymenopus coronatus (assembly GCA_030762935.1). Classification (NCBI taxonomy): domain Eukaryota; kingdom Metazoa; phylum Arthropoda; class Insecta; order Mantodea; family Hymenopodidae; genus Hymenopus; species Hymenopus coronatus. The sequence goes on along the minus strand of CM060896.1, from coordinate 32,253,218 downwards.
ACTAATTAGCCAGCACGCGAAGAGGAGTGTCAATGGAGGGGCACAGGGCAGTGTAGAGAAATTCTTCGAAATAGGGGCAAACCTAGAAATGGTGACTGTATAAATCACAATGTGATTATCAATTTGTATTAAATTATTCTTACAGCGTTACATCTTAAAGCATTAAAATATTTTCTGGTGGTTGAGCGCTGTGGAAAAATCCAGTACATTTGCATACCTGATGGCCAAAAATCCTTGACGACCAATATATTTATATATAGTTATACATATTGCTGTATATATATATATATATATATATATATATATATATATATATATATATATATATATATGAAAAGAGCACTTAGAGCAGTTGGGAGGGACTTTTCTGCTTTTCCAGCTTTAATTCGTTCCAAAAGGGCACCGAAAAGCTCACGACTCACAGGGATCCGCAATATCCAATATGGTGCAGCATTGAGGGAAAGCTACCATTACAGCTGAAGCAAATGTTGGAAATGAAGAGGCAACATAGTGGTGACGTTTTGGCTGCCTGCTTATCCTCCAGCACTGTTTTTTTTTCTTTTTCTTTTTTTTCTGCTTCGGGTTTTGTGACTGAGTACGTGTACTATGATCAGTTGAGTTAACTTGGAACAGCCTGGCCTAATATATACAAGGTGGGAATTGAATAAGCACAAATAACTTGATATTTAGTAGAGAGCAATGCATTCGTGTACCTCATTTTGTCCGTGTACTAATAATAATGTCATTAATGAAACACAAATTTCAGGGTATGTTGTCTTTTGGACGGCCTATGTTATGTCTCTGCTGCGTTGACGTACATCTGGCCGGAAAAAGAGCAGGGAGCCAAGAAGCGTTAGTCGTGTGACTTGGTACGTAAACAACCGAACGTCTAAGATAGAGAATAATAGCCATCCTAAAAACATCCTGAAATTTAGCTCAGGTACATAACTTTAGAAAATAGCAAAAAAAAAAAAAAAAACCTGCAATAACACACATCGCCACATCATCCTCAAACGCTGATACAAATATTTGCACTTATTCACATCCACTCTGTGTGTGTCAATAAGGAGTAGTCTCACATTGGTATCACTTGATAATTGATAATTGTATCATAGGGTTGTAGGAAAGGAAATTTTCTCATATAAATATAGAAGCATTTTATAATGAGAAGAATTTATTAAGTCGCATAGTTATATTTCGCTGATCCAAATGCCTCTCTGTTAAACCGAAATTTAAAGAATGAATGCGGCTCTAATAGGTCTGTACCACAGCGACAGTTGTGCTCTCTGTGTTAAAAGCACAAACGAGCACGATCTGTTTCTAAAAGGCAGTTTTCCAGCACCGCGGGCTTTGAAATGGATGACTCTTGCAGCCACTATCGCTCTGTAGTTGTCTGACCTTCCAGTTGCTTGTCGTTTGTTTAAATACTAAATTCACTTCCTCTCTAAAGTCCACCTATTTGGTGAACTGCCTGAAGTAATATTTCCACTTGGAAAAGCATTGCTGTAATTACTGCTCACACCCATTATCGACCACCTGTCCCCCCCCTTTATCTGTCTCGTACATGTTAGGTAGAGAAGATATTGTATTCCACCCAAAATTCTAAACGGAGATTTCACTGGAAATACGTGCTTTGAGGGTATGTGTGTGTGTGTCTGTGAACAGCTAACTCAGAAACAAAAAAGCAATGTAATACCACTTTTGCTGCTTAAATTCAGTATCCTCCAAGGATGCAACACAAATCTTTTCAAGAAATTCTGACCATTGTCAACTGTCCTTAACCGAGAAGATTTATTCGAAAAGTTTGATTTTTTCAAAATTAGCCCTAAGAACTTTGTCTACAATACCGTATTTAAAATATATTTTTATCACAAATGAAAACATACCTTAAATGTTATGGAATAGCCGCTGAAGGACCTTAATTCTCACGGCTTTTATATAATTGATATACCATAAGAGATAGACAAAACTTATCACACAAACAGGGTAGATCTCGTTAAAACACACAATTTATGACATATGACTTTTTTATAGAGTAAACGTTTCCGAAATATTCTTTGTTACTGATTTCAATTTTAAATTACTTATACTTTTCTCAAACGGGAAGTCATCATTCGTTTCATCTCTCTTTTGCTCTACCCCTGGCCAAGTATCAAACTTTAAGGAGAAAGGAGGGAGCGAAGGAGAGAGCAGCTTAATTCAAAAACAAAAAGTCGATAAATACCAAATTTTGTGTTTAAGTACAGTATCCTTCAAGGATGCAACACGAAGCTTTTAAAGAACGTCCTCCCATCGTCAACCTATATGGAAGACTTTTCGAAATTTTCGATTTCTCAAAATTGCCTTAATGATTTTCATTAAAACACTATATATTATATATATATATATAAATAAATGACAAATAAAATGTATAGATATGCAATTTTCTTTGTATTTCTATGAAACCTCTTTATTCGGAAATTAATTTATATAATCTTGTATAACTGGTAAACAAAAACACGCTACACAAAAGGCGCTTATCTATTTTAAAACATACAATATATTCCGAATATATGTTTGGTTTTATAGGTTGTTTCGGAATTATCCAACATTAATGGTTCGAATTGTTCAATGAACCGGTCGTTTTTTTAAAGTCCATTCGACATTCAGTTATTTCTCGTGACCGTATGTAAAGAGTATAGAATGTCTAGTTCTTAAACACTTGATTGCCGCTTCCCTTTGCATCTATAACGAAATGTAATGTAGCTATTTCCGTAAAAACTTATCTCATTTAAAATAAGTGGATAGAAAAATAAACTTTCACAAATAGTTTATAAAGCCTCTAGTGTTCGCTCTGTGTTCGGTTCATGTTTGTCGAGTGTGACCGCTACCTTAGTTTGCTTCTTAGAGGGTTGGCAAACTACATACTTTAGACTGTGTCCCTTTTAGACTCTATCCACGCGTATTTTTGGTGTCTAAAGAACTTTATTGTTCCTAGTATGGAAAATAAATACAAATTATTAGGTTGTCCTCATATATGCATAAACTATACAATTCAGTACTGGCCTTATCAAAATGTACTTTATATAAACATGTGCAAATATTACTGAAATTATCTTTATAAAAATAATGCTAGTTATAAACCCTGATATAATGACGGTGTAAATTATCAGATCGTTATAACACAAACATAAGTAAACATCTTAAAATTAAATTTAAAAATGTTCTCCTTGCTCAGCATCTTATCCAAATGGAATTAACTAGAGACGATACCTCCAAATCAGAACGAATTACAAGTTTGTTACTGATTATCATAATATTTGAATAGTTAAAAACCGGAGGTGTTCCATTCACAGGATTTTCTCTACACCTCTCTAACATGTTCTTTTTAAAAAACTTATTTTTTAATCTGGTTCATACTAATCGAGATAAAAAAATTAGCATAATTGCTCTTATTACTTGATTGTTTGTAAGTAATAATATTTTTAGACATTAGGCTAAAGCGATAGTCAATATATTTTAAAAGCTGGTTACCATGTGGATAAAATCATTTCTTTGCTTGCCAGGAGTTGACAAATATCCATATGACAAAACTTTTAAATCTTTATTCCTGCAAACCTATATCTAAAACATAACAAAATTAAGCTTTACTCACAGAAAATTCTGAAATGTCATCCTTCCGCAACTGAGCAAGCATTGCGTCCAGTAACCACATTTAAATTGACATGATTTAGTTCAAACATATTTTCAGAAAATACAAAATATACATTTTATTTGTGATTAAAATATCTTAAACATGTAGTTTAATCAAAATTGTTAAAGCCATTTTGAGAAAATAAAAGATTTTTAAAAAGATTCCATGTAAAGGATAGTTTGGGAAGGTAGATATTTTTGAAAAGCTTCCTTGAGTTCTGCATTTAAAGCCTCTTGTACATGATCAAAAATGTTTTTCAATTCAAGTGTTTGCAAGAAAAGTTGTGACATTTTGAAAAAATGTTGATATTGGACAAGGTTTGACAAAATCTGCCAAGAGTTGCCAGTGACATAAATGTATATTTACACATTGTGTTTTTTCCTTTCAGAACACCTTGATAAAAATCTGATGTGTTCCATTCAATGTCTTTCTCTAGCTGTACCGAAACCGACTTTTCTTATAAAAGACTATTCTTTTATCTATATCATAATAAACATTAGCAGGGTTGTCTTATTCCTTGCTTCTTTGTAAGCAGAATGGAAATAAGGGAATGTAAAGTTAAAGCTATAGTTAAATCTCGCTATGTAATACAATTATTCAGTTCTCTTTGCTTGTTAAGAGTAATCAAAAGAGAGACAAAAAGAAAGATACTCCCCATTTGAGAACATTTTAAGTACCCTGAAACCCATCACTCGGAATATCTCGAAAATGATTAACTCTACGAAAAAAATGTGCATCAAGCAAATGTGTGTTTTACTGAGATCTACATTTTTGTGCAGTAAAATTTTGCCTATCTCTTACGGTATACTAAATTTATACAGAAGTCATCCAGAATAAACAGACCTTCTAAGACTATTCCTAGAAAATTCAAAATATAGATTTCATGAAAATGCCTTAAACATATGGCACTTTTATCAAAGTCGTTGCATCTTGATAAATTCAAACTTTTCGAAAAATGTTCCATGAAAAGGATGGGGCAATTTTCTTGAAAATCTTCGTGTCGTATGCTTGGAATATACTGAATTTAAGTACCAACTTTGGTATTTACCTGACCCTTCGTTTTTGAACAATACCACCCATAGACACACAGACACAGGTCATGTTTCTAAACATGTTTCTTTTTTAATTCAGGGAGCCTCAAAACATGCATTTCCTGTGAAATCTCTGAATCGAATTTTTGGTTGGACACAATTATTATCTTCTCTATCCACTATGTACATTGAACACAGGTGCAAGTGAACATAATTTACTATTAGCGTGGCGATGTAACAGTTTGTAATGAAATATGATCACTTTCTCCACATAATACATGTTACATAGGTAGAGGAAGTATTGCAATCCATTCACAAAAATCGATACCCAGATTTCACCGAAAATACATGTTTTTAGGTCCCCTATATCCAAAAGAAGCATTTTTACATAGTTAAATTACATAGTATTTTTGCATATAATTTCAAATTATGTATGCATTGGAAATAACACGATGTGATAGGTTAACTGCACAATATCACATTAAATTGTTGTATACTCTAGAAATTTATCTGACAATTTCCTCTTGTGTCGTGTCTTCTTCACATTGTTGTCCACAGAGTGTAGACAAGGCTAGGTTTCGTAAACTTAAATCTATCAGCTCGCATACGTCGACGCTCCTTACCCAGGTAGTCTTTTTCATTTACTTTTCACTTTCAGCCATGTTGCAGACTTCATGACGCACTTTTAAATACTCTCAGTTCACTGGTCAAAGCCATCAAATCATTTCTCAAATCTGAACATGACGTTATTTGCTCTCTAGACTTTTAAAGTCTTTAAAAGTATTGTAAGCAATTTGACCAGAAAACTTGTGAAGCTTTGACAACTCTTGGTATTCAATTTGACAAAAATTTGATCGTGTGCTAGGAGCTTAACGGTTTGAGTTTTACGGAACACAACACACAAACACACATACACACAGATATTCACTCATAAACATAGACCTTATTTAAAAATTTTTGATTCAGGGGACCTCAAAACGTATATTTACGATAAATCTCTGCTTTGAATTTTTAATTCAATAGCTTCTCACCGAGCCAGGTGGCGCAGACGTTTTGGCTGAGACTGGCATTCGGGAGGTCGTGGGATCGATTCCCGCGGCCGACCTCTCTGAACATGGGTTTATTCGGGGGTTTTCTCGGGTCACTTGGCAAATGCTGGGGAGGATTCTTGATTCGCCGAATTTCTTGTTCCTTCATTTTATATCCATTTTATCCAACCGGTTTCTCTTGGGGTTTTAAGTATCGGGGACTGTTGCGGTGGTGACGTCTTTCCGTAGTGGTGACTGTGCTCTGGAAATACAGCGTTAGGCGTTAGGATGGTATTGAAATTCGTCTATAGGGACCCTCACGACGGCTCATCCCCCGCCGTCCGGTTTCGGCAGCCCTTTGAAATTACACTCATCTCATTCTATCCTCCTGGGGCCTGACGAATAATAAACCAATGGTCGCAGTGTGGAATCCCCTCCGACGTCATACACACACAATATCTTCTCTGCCTACTATGTACATATACGTGGTAGAAAAACTTTAAATGGTTCACATATACGGTTTTGTGCTGTGAATTCTACACTATTTCACAGAAAACAATCCTCAACTCCTAAACACTTTGGAGTAGGGATGTAAGCTCGAAGATTTAGGAGAAATTTTCTAAATAAATTGGCATTACTGTTAAACATTGTAACCTATGTCGGATAGGTGGAGTCAGAATGAAAAAAGTCAATACCATAGCCGGGATTTGAACCACGGATTTTCCGGTCTCTAGTCGGTTGCTGCTCTACCACTGAGCCACTAGCATTGAATTTCTCAACTGACTCGCACGTTTCCCGGTAAACCACAAGGTGATCTCAAATTATTTTGGGATGACATACCCCAATAGCGACTTACAATGTTCTAAGTACTTTAAGTTCGAGGATTCACAGTATAGCCCATTATAATGGTCAATCCAACAAACCTTATAAAAAAAATTAAATCCATTGTAACCTATGTTTGCTCAAGCGAAATGATTTTCGATCTTTCCAAATATCAATATATACTAATCTGTTTTTGCCACTTTTGATTTGAACAGCTTTTTCTTAAAATGACATTATCTGATTTAAAAACTAGTTTTCTCAGAAACTATTGAAGGTATCAGATTTTGATTTTAGAATGTTAAAAACATTTAGATGATGTTATGCATCTAATTTGGTGTTAATAAACAAGGTTGGTTGTTAAATATTATCGATATCTTTTAATTAAAAGGGGGTGCATTTATAAAAATAATTTGATCTTCGTTAATAAATAAATTTACTGTATAAATGTATATTAGCGAATTTAAAAGACATGCATGTATATCCTGTACAAGTTTCAGTCTTATAGGTTAAATAGTTGTGAAATAGTTGGTCAATAATTTAGTAGATGTAACTTTTCTTAAGGCGATGCGAACTTTAGATTGTCATTCGTTGCACAAAAACACCTACTATGGTATCAAAGTTGATCTGCCAGCATGCTGTCGTCACATCGGTGGTGAAGAGCAGTTAATAAGGAATTCTCCAGGTTCGAAAAACAACTTTACTATAAATGCATATCTATTTTGTTGTGACAGCTGCCGTCCGACCGGCCAAGAGATCGCTGTCTGGCCGAGCAGGCTTATTAGCGCGAATAAACACATCCGCCGGACAAATTGTGTTATTTCCCTGAAGGCCAATATTTCACGTACAGTCCATTTGTACAACCTTTTGAATCGTGGTTTCTCGTGATTTCGAGGACTGGAACCTAATAAGCTTGGCTGCAGAGTATATAATGCAATCTGACAATTGACGGACGTTAGTGGAGTGAATGAAAGACGTTAAATCAGTGTAGTAAAAATTAATCCTGACTTAATATAGGCATAATATTGTGTATAAAGTCTTCACTAACGAAAACAATTTTTTTCTTAATAATTTTTGAAGTATTAGAAAAGAAAGCTTTTAAATAAAGTTCCACAATTTTACAACCTTTAACTGTTTAATGTTCATCAGCAGCAGTTGTAAGCAAGAGGTTTATACCAATAAGGACCTGAATTACAAATCATCAGCAGTTGCAAGCAAAGATCTGCACTAGGAATCACCATCAGTTGCAAGCAGGAAGTTTGTACCAATAAGGACCTGCACTAGGAATCACTATCAGTTCCATGCATGAAGTTTGTACCAATAAGGACCTGTACTAGGAATCATCAGCATGAAGTTTGTACCAATAAGGAATCAGCAGCAGTTACAAGCATGAAGTTTGTACCAAAGGACCTGTACTAGGAATTAGCAGCAGTTGCAAGCATGAAGTTCGCACCAATAAGGACCTTCACTAAGAATCAGCAGCAGTTACAAGCATGAAGTTTGTACCAATAAGGACCTGCACTAGGAATCACCATCAGTTGTAAGCATGACGTTTGTACCAAAGGACCTGTACTAGGAATTAGCAGCAGTTGCAAGCATGAAGTTCGCACCAATAAGGAAGGACCTTCACTAAGAATCAGCAGCAGTTACAAGCATGAAGTTTGCACCAATAAGGGACCTGCACTAGGAATCAGCAGCAGTTGCAAGCAGGAAATTTGCACTAGTAAACTTCATAACGGATCCTTAGTTACGATCGGAAGGAAATCACTATTATAAATAAAATGCGCAGTCCTCTTCTTAGCGCGGTGGTAGCGTTGCTACTTACCAAGAGGGAGACCTGGGTTCGATCCCCAGTACCGGCGTGGGGATTTTTCCCCCGCTGGGAGACCTGGCCCGGGGTGCACTCAGCCTCATAAGGTTCCTGGGGGGCCAATTGAGGAGTTACTTGATGGAGAAGTAGCGGCTCCAGGTCATGAGGACTGCATTAACCGGCCGGGAGGGATTCGAGGCGCTGACCACGTCTCACCCTCCAATACTGCACCCCATCCATGATGTCTGTAGTGGACCGAGATGGGGTACGCAGCGGCCAGGCGGTAGGCCAAGGTTCCCCGTGAGCTGTCGTGCCATGGAGTAAAATAAAATGCGCACAGTGTGTAAGTATATAAACTGAATTGCATTAATCTAATCCTAGTTTTATTATTGACAATTGTCTTTTTTGTAGTTTCCTGTTTGATATTTTTCACAATGTTTGTTGCACAGTTCGCAAATACAGTCTTCATCCGGTTGATGAAATCTCTTGTTTTGGCAGAACTTGTGGTGTTACATTTCGCGTCACAATATGTCGAAGTTCCTAGTTTGTCTGCCTCCATTCTTCTGTTGCTATGGCGTTGGTTGAATAGAAGTCGTTCCATAAAGGTTTCCTCTTTTACATAAGTCTTTGACATGTTTTCTCGGAACCGTGTATCTGCATTCTGATGTCTTCTATGAAGAAAATGTCTTTTGTTAAGACGTAGGCCAATCTTAACTGTGCTGCCTTCCTGATTCCCAGGATTAGTTTCATGTAGCGAATTTTGACTTTTTCTAAAGTTTAGAAATCTTAACTTATAGTTTCTCCCAGATTATGTGTAGGAGCTATGGCCATTTTAAATTGTATCAATGCCGTCTTTATGGAAAGTTTTTGGGTTGTTGGATGTTGTAAATTGCTTTTATTGCTGCTATTATTCTTTCTTTCTGTCTCGTGAAAATTGAAGAATGTCAGTAGAAGAAACTCAAAGATATTTGAATTTTGGTTTTAGTTCTAATGTTTTCTTTATAAGGATCAGTGTGTAATTTGCTGTGAGTTTACCTCCTTTGCTGAAAATCATTTTCTTTTTTGTTTTTTCGTGGTTTATTTGCAAGTTATTTTCCAGAAACAATAGTGTGAGTCCATTTGTCACCTTTTGTAGTTATTCTTTGTCTTCTGAACCTATTATCATGTCGTCGGCGTAAAACATAAATGTTGCCGAGCTATCCCTAATGATGTCTGTAGTGTCTGCTGTCATGATGTTGAATAGTGTAGGGATGATGAATCTCCTTGCAATACCCCGTTTGTTTGCGTTAAAAGTCTTGGATACGGAGGCATCACCAATAAATCACTATGAAGAACAGTGCTTAGTTGCGTGCTTAGTTTAAACAATAAGTATTAATACTGAAAAATCGTATGTTTCATTCGTATGGCTTTCTTCATCTGATCTGCAAATAAACTATTCTTAGAAAGATTATTTTATCTTCATCATGGTAATAAAACGTTTCTTAAATGGTCATATTATTTAGTAGCATGTAGCTAGAAGGGAAATACGAGAATACATTAGGCTAAAGTGACAGTCAATTTTTTTAAAAGCTGTGGCTATGCGGTTGTCATTGAAATTCGGTTTTCTTCCCATGGTTAGAAGCAAAACAAGAGATACGATACGGATGAGACCTCACGTTTGAGAAAAGTTTAAGTATTTAAAAACCGAAGCCAGTATCACGGAATACCTCTGAATTAGCTCTATATAAAAAAGCTGTATATGGCATACATTTTGTGTTTTAACGGATCTATATTTTTGTGTAATAAACATTATTCTATATCTTACGGATTACAGTTATGTAAAAATAATTTAGAATCAAAAAGGCTTCAGAGGATATTCCTAAGAAATTCAGGATATCCTTTTTATTTGCCATGTTAATATATTTAATACACGGAATTTTTATCATAATCGTTAGAGCCACTTTTTAAAAAAATCGAAAATTTCGAAAAAAGTTCTATGTAAAGAAGATTTTGAGGCGGGGAGACTTTCTTGAAAATCTTCTTGTTCCATACTTGGAAGATACTAAACTTAAATACCAAATGCTATATTTAGACGACTTTTTGCTTAAGAATTATGGTGTCCTTAGACACACATACACACACACACACACAAACACACAATGACCTTTTTATAAAAATATCCTTTTTTGTATTCAAGGATACTCAAAACATGCGATTACGGTGGAATCTCGTTATCAAATCAAAGGAATGTAATGCCTTCTCTACTAACTATGTACATTGTGCATACGGTCTAGAGAAAGTAAAAATTGTATTTGTATTTTAATACTTTAATTTACATTAAATGTTTTAATTAAATTATCATTTTTATAGACTGTCTATAAGTCCTACAATTATGACCATAAAATCCTATATTGATTGTTTTTGGCACTTTAAAGTTATAATGTGCTTTGGTTTACCGCCCATCATGGTTTAGTAAAGGATGCCATCAAGATAGGTTGTAAGAGTGAAGAGATTTTAAGCACTGTGATGTATTTTAGTGCGAATAACAGTCAGCAGAGGTTATGGAAAAGAAAAGAGAGTTAAGGAAGCTATCAGAAGAGGGAGATAGGCGGCAGAAATCCCAGGAAAGAAAACAGGAGCAAAAGAATGAAAAGGAATTTGAAGATTAAAATGACTAATTGATATCAGCTCCCGAAGGAACTGAAATTAATTAAGAAAGGGGTTTTACCACTCGCCCTCTCATGCAGAAGGCAAGGTCCACCATAAGCCTGCACTGAACCACAGATTCCTCAAGAGGGCAGGAAAGAAGAATGTAAAGTGATTTAAGTTCATTATACTTCGTCAGCTTGCCTCTCTGTTATAAGAAAACATGTGCAAGCGAGTGCTAGAATCGACATTGGTTACTTGCTGTTGAATATATAACACGTGCTGTTAGCGAAAGATATTTCGGTACTGACAGTTTTTACTTTCTCTACACGAACTATGTACATGGTGTATAGAGAAGGTATTGTAATGCACCTAAAAATTCGATATTTCACCGGAAATACACGTTTTGAAATTATCTGACTTCAAAAGAAAGAATTTTTAGAAAAATGTCCATGTGTGTTGAGTGTGTGTCTGCGGGCTGCATAGCTCATAAACGAAAAGTCAGTTAAATACCAAATTTGGTATTTAAGTTGAGTATCTTCCTAGGATGCGACACGAAGATTTTGAAAATACTCACCTCCAACTACCCTTTCGATGGAACATTTTTCGAAATTTTTGATTTTCTCAAAAATGGCTCTAATGATTTTGATTAAAATACTTTCTGTTTAAGATATTTTCATGGCAAATGAAATGTATATCTTGAATTTTCTGGAAATAAGCCTCTTAAGATCTCTTCATTCTGGATGACTATTGTATAACTGCCAAACCATAAGGGATAGACAAAAACTTACTTCACAAAAAATATAGATCTCATTAAAACAGACATTTAATGTTATGTTTTTTTTTTTTTTTTTTTTTGTTTTTTTTTTTTAGTAGAGTTAACAATTTTCGTGATATTCTTGATTATTGGTATCAATTTTAAGCCACTTAAACTTTTCTCGATCGGGAAGACATCTTTCTTCTCGCTTCTTGTTTGTTTACTTCTTGCAAAAAAAGAGAATGGAATTTCAATTGTTTCACATAGCGACGGCTTTTAAAGGACTTGACTATCGTTTTAGCCTGTGCATTCCCGTATTTCCCTTTTACTTACAAGGAAACAAGTAATAAAACTAATTCTGCTTATATTTATCTTGATTAGCATGATGTACCTGAAACATTAACACTTTCAATAAAAGTTTTTTTTTTTTTTTTTTTTTTTTTTTTTTTTTTTTTTTTTTTTGCGGAACAGCTCGAAAAAGTCATGTGAATGGAATACATCAGATTCTTTTATAACTGGCTAAATGAACTCTCTTGGGGAAATTTGGAATTACTGTAAACAAAGGAATGGGTCTGAATCTTTAATCTTCACTGAGATTCATTAGTTATTTAGAACCTAAATTGCATATACAATTGTGTTATATAACATTGTTTTTAGGAATAAAGTGTGCACAGTTAAACAGTAAAGCAAACTTTCAGGATGAAAAATGTTCATCTCATTACAAAAAAAAACAAAAACAAAAAAAAAAAAAAAACAAGGAAAAAAAAGCTTATGTGTCCCATTCATATGACTTTCTCTATCTGTTCTGCAAATAAAGTAATCTTCCAAATATTGTTCTATTATCTATCTACATCATGCTAATTAAGATAAACATTATTTTCCAAGGATGCTACACTAAGATTTTCAAATATATCCCCCACATCAAACTACCCTCTACGTGGAACATTTTTTGAAAAGGTTTATTTTCTTAAGCATGACTCTAAAGATTTAAGATTGCTTTTATGTATATCTTTAATTTTCTAGGAATAGCCTCTTAAGTACTCTTCATTCTGGATGACTTTTGTATAAATGGCAAACCATAAGACATATACAACAACTTTCTTCACAAAAATGTAGATCTCGTTAAACACAGAAGCTATATTGTATACATTTTTGTGTAGATTTACAATTTTTGTTCTGACTTTCTGAATTTAAATTGTAATATAGAGCGACCACGTTTAAAAGATTTGACTGTCTCTTTAGCCTAGTATATTTCTCTATTTTCCTTCTGCTTACAAGGAAATAGGTAATAAAGTCGTTTCTACTAATGTTTATCTGAATTAGCGTGATGTAGATAATTATTTGTAAGAATAAACTATTCCTACAAATAATTAGAGAGGTAGACAGGTAGAGAAGATCGTGTGAATGAAAGACATCAGAGTTTTCAGTTATGCTTTTCATAAACGCAGTATGGACATATATATATATATATTGTATTCAAGGAACATCAAAATATATATTTAAAATTAGCCACAAAGACAAACTTCAAATATTTTGATTGGTAACGAGGACAAGAATATATGAAAATCACAAGTAGATGTACTCACTCATGAAAACAGATGGGGGACACAAAGGTATTGAGACGATAGTAAACTGAAAGCATTGTACTGTGCGTTAATGAATGACTTCATTACAAAACCAGCAAATTAATGATGAAACATAACTAAACGCAAACCGCTAAACTATCATCTGCTCTATATTAGATGATATCGTTACTGGAACAGTTAAAAGTGAGATAAATCAATCACGACTATCTGCTTTGATAAATGGATTACCTTCTACGTTGTGTAAACATTAGCATTCATAACGTTGTCAGTGCGTAGCTACATCATTACTTTGTGCTCTAATGACTGTTTTAAAGTCAGTAGGACATATTAAACGTGTTTATTTTACAATTAAATTAGTGTTAATTACACATTCGTGTAACGCTTATAAAGCAGAGGTTACTTAAATTGATTTAATATTACATATTTCAGAAAACTATTTTAAAAAAATTGATCTGATCACATGACTTTCTCTAACTATTCTGTAACAAGTTATTCTTAATCAAGGTTATATCTTTATCTACTTCTAACTAATCAAACTAAATATTAGAAGAAATAGCCTAGTTAAATCCTTATAAGTAAGGAGAATAAGGGATTACACAAGCTAAAGCGATAGTCAAATTTTTAATGTGAAATAATTGAAATTCGATTCTGTTAGCAAAGGCCAGGAGTAAAAACAAAGCAGAGCTGAAACAAAAGATAACTGCCCGTTTAAGAAAACTTAAGCAATTTAAAATTAAACAAATAACAAATAATATTTTGCAAATGGTTAACTCCTCAAAAAGAAATATATGACATAAATTCTGTGTTTTAACAAGATTTACATTTTTTGTGCAGTAAGTTTTCCTCCATCTACTAATTTACTGGTTATAGAAAAATCGTCCCGAATGAAGAGGTCTTCAGAGCCTATTCACAGAAAATTTTAAGATATATATTTTATTTGTCATGTAAATATCTTTGATGTACGGTATTTTAATCAAAATTGTTACAACCATTTTTGAGAAAGGCAAAGCTTTCGAAATTTTTTCCATGTAAGGGGTAGTTTGAGGTGGGGGGAATATCCAAAATCTACATGTCGCATCCTTGGAAGATAAGTACCATGTTTGATATTTACCAGACTTTTGAGCTATGCTATCCACAGAGTCAGTCTCTCTCTCTCTCTCTCTCTCTCTCTCTCTCTCTCTCTCTCACTCACTCTCACACACAGACCTTTTTCTAAAAATGCTTTTTCTGATCTCAGGCGGTCTCAAAACACGTATTTCCGATGAAATCTCAGTATCGAATTTTTGAGTTCTCAAACACTATGAACAGAGTACGTGTGGAAAAAGTAATATATTATTTATTATCTATTCACTTATAGACATATCCGGACCAAAACGGACCTACGCGGCCAGTGCACCGTGGTGTAACACAGTAGCAGTTCGCGCAATGCTAATAATCTAAAGAATGTATTCATAAATCGTACAATCTTTTCTAGAAATTCCTAAGAGTTTAATTAACGCTGATTTAAGTCATAAAACAGAGCTACAAGTCCTAACATAAAATTCGTAAGAGTCACCTGATATCTGGAATATTGTTTATAGTAGTTGCTGATTGTTGCTGTTGAGAATCGTGAAAGACGATCACCGTGAATTTGTTTTTGTAACTTCGTGAATTACGAAAATCGTTAAGGCTGGCAGACTACTACCGGCGAAAAAGAATCTATTTAATATTTATTATAATTTTTGTGGGAAACATTCAACAGTTCCCCTAAAAGAAATGAGGAAATTAACTACAAAGTTCATCAATGTTTCTGTATGGCATTGTTCGTGAAGAAATTGCACCAAGGGATAAAAAGAAAGCGTGGAAATACGCGATGAAAGTTTGTGACACCAAACAAGAAGTCTCAGACGGTAACGCCTGTGACCCACATTTTGGAGGTCCTGGGATCAAATCCTATGGGCTGAGCAAACTGGCTAGATTTTTCATGGTTTGCCTTAGTCGCCAAGGTAAATGCCGGTTAGGATATTTAATACTATAACCAAAAATGTCCTCCTTCAATCTAAAGCAATAGTAAAACTGAAAACAAATGATAATTGCAATTGCTCTGCCATCTATCCACAGATAGTGCAAGCAGTAGATACGACGGCGTCCCAACCACATTTGCCTGCCGCGGAGCTATGTGGTAAGAATGGTGTGAGGAGATGAGATCTTAGAAGGCTAGCTGCATTTTGCTCTCTGACTACAGATGCCAGTATCTGTACTGTACTGATGCACTGTAATGCGTTTAGTTCAGCATGCATCTCTTCCGAATAAAATTACGCAAATGATAAGGGAAAAGAAGAAAGCCAGAAAGATGTGGCAAAGCACACGCAATGCAGAATATAAGCAAGAGTACAAAAGATTAAAGAATCAAGTCCACAAAGTGATACTTACTAATTTCCTCGAAAAATTAGACAAAGATATAAAGGAAGTTTATACCTCTTCAAACACATGGAAAACCACAAGCAGACTAACTAAACCGTGCACCAACCACAGATGTAAGCAAGTATAAACTGCAACAGGACCTGTGTACGCGGACGCAGAAAAATTGGCTGCAATTGTTGATTATCTACAAAATCAGGTTAGGACTGCAAAGGAAGACCCGAAACTTTCAAACCTTTTCAATGAAATAGATCATGAAGCAAACTTATTTCTTAGCAGAAATTCTACAACAAAAATACAACTAACACCCCTATCAGAAATAAAAGCAATTGCGAAAAAGCTATCTTCCAAAAAATCCCCTGGAAAGGAATGAATAATGATCATAGCAATAAAAAATCCACCGAAATATAAATATAAATAAATAAATAAATATAGCAAAGCTCTTTAGTAGAAGCTTAAAACTACGGCATTTTCCAGATTGTTGGAAACATGTTATTATAATTACGATGCCAAAGACACAAAAAATCAAGCATTTCCAGAAAATAAGCGACCAATTAGCCTTCTTTCAGCATTAGGAAAACTATTGGAAAGAGTGATTCTTCGGCGTTTAGAGGAACACAGTATTGGACTAATTCCTGATCACCAAATGGTTTTTAGACCAGGATGCCAGGGGCCATCTTCGCGTCGGATATGGCTACAACAACAGCATCAAATGTTGCCCACTATACAGATGATACAGTTTTGTTTTCAACAGATATTGATCCTATAAGAGGCGTTAGAAGATTGCAAAATCACATATATTTATACAGGAACTGGGCCAGTCATTGGAAAATAAATCTTAACACTGAAAAAACACGAACCATCTGCTTTACAAAATGTTCACTCAGAAGAATAAATACACTGAAAATCAGAAATAAGGAACTAAATTATAATACTCAAGTTAAATACCTCAGTGTGTTATTAGAACAGCGCTTATTATGACATAAACATGTACAACAAATAAAAGGAAAATCAATAGCCAGGATAATCCAACTCTATCCACTACTCAAATTAGGGTGTATATCGATAAAAAGGAAGCTACAACTCTTCAAAACTCTGATTCTATCAATTCTGGTTTACGCGGCTCCAGCATGGACCTATATGAACGATTCAACGTTTAAGTCACTGTAGGATGCACAAAATAAAGTTTTAAGAATTATTCACGACTAAACAAATCCACGAGGAATTATCTGTGTCTTATTTGCGAATATATTTTACAACATATACAAGTTTTCTATCACTGTCTTCAACTGAGTCCAAATCCAGCAGTACAACTTGGAAAGTACAATGTTAATCAATACATAAGATACAAGACACTAAAGGCTGCCTTAAACGACTGATTTTTCTGATTAATAACCTATCCTAAATTATAGGAAGGTTTTATAAATAGCATTCATTAACTTTTACAACAGTATATTAACCCGCTTTGTATTTTATTAGTTTACTTATTATTTCTGCATAGGTTTAATATAGGAAATATATCTGCTGCAACAGCTAAGTCTGAGCAGATTGCAGAACACAAAACCTTAGGGTGAGAAGTTGCTATTGTGTACGCCAAGGTTACTTTTTTTGTTAATCTTAGCGACACAATTGCTTTTGTAAGTGCGAGATTTTAGCGCATTAGAGACATAAGTAACAGGGATTTTTTTTTAGAGAAAGTCCCTCGCCTTAAAGTTAGCAGCTCGGGACTTTTCCATTATAAAGACCGGTCACGTTAGTCTAATACAACGGTTCCCAACCGGTGTGGCCCGGCACCCTAGGGTGCCGTGTGATTGGCTAAGGGGTGCCGCGAGATATTGAGATAAACAAAAAAAAATACCTTCTACTGAAGCCTTAAGTCTTGTAAGGTCTCTGAAATAACATAAGTCAAATCAATTACTCTCATGCACGGCAGATGGTGATAGTGGTCGATTCATTCCAATAATTCAGTTATACTAGTATCCCACAGATGGCATTACAGCTATACTCAGCCGAACATTCCCGAGACTACTCGTTTCCTCACGAACATTCCCGAGACTTCGACATGAATATATAAAAGTGTACGCCGCTTGGCGCTTTCAGTTGTCTTCCTCCCGTTGATTCACAGTGTTTAGCTATGGATAAGTTCATTGTTAAACGTAAACGCCAGGACAGTGAAAGTGAACAGTCAGCTCCTACTGCTTGTTTTAAGAAGCCAAATCTTACAGTTTCTCCCGGACCGTCGAATTCACCACATAAAGAAGACAAACGAAAGAAAAGAACATACCAGGACAGTTACTTAGCGTATGGATTTAAGAGGAATAACAACGAGGAAAACCCTATCCCTGTGTGTTTAGTTTGTGGCGAAACACTTAGCAACGAGGCCATGGTACCTAGCATACTGAAGCGGCATCTTACAACAAAGCATCCTAGTGTGTCACAGAAAAGTGTAATGTATTTTTCACATATATTAGAAGGGGAGAAGAAAACAGCTGTGCGAATGGTAAAGAGAATGACCATAGGTGATACTGCTCTTGAAGCCTCATTTAAAGTAGTAGAACTGATAGCTAAAAAAAGAAACCTCATACTCTTGGAGAGGAAATCATTGGCCCTGCATGACAAGTTATAGTTTCAACAATAGTTGGCGAAGGAGCAGCTAATCAAATTTCGAAAGTTCCTCTGTCCAACAACACAATCAGCCGCAGGATATCTGAAATGTCATGCAATATCAACGAACAAGTCACGGAGAAAATAAAAACTTATAGAACATTTGCTTTGCAAGTAGATGAGAGTCTCGATATTGGTGACAAACCGCAACTCCTTGGTTTTATCAGATATATTGATGAAAAAGATATTAGTGAACAGTTTCTGTTCTGTAGACCGCTGGAGACTACAATCACAGGCCATGATATTTTCGTTTCTATTGATTCCTATCTCAATGACCATGATCTTTCATGGAAAGACTGTTGTGGTATATGTACAGATGGTGCACCATCTATGTCTGGGAAAATGAAAGGTTTTACTGCCAGAGCTCTCAATGAAAATCCATCCATTATTATAACTCACTGTTTTCTGCATAGAGAGGCATTAGTCGTGAAAGCGTGTAATGAAGATTTTGCTGAAGTGTTTAACCAAGTTGTGAAAATATATGAAGTCTCGACCTTTAAAGTGCAGAATTTTTGAACAGTTATGTCGCACAACGGATGCAGCTTATACCTCTTTGTTACTTCACACAGAAGTAAGGTGGTTGTCGCGGGGTCGTGTATTGAACCGGTTTCTCGAACTTAAAGAACAGCTAAAAACGTTTTTTAAGGATGAAAATCAAGACACATTTCATGAGCTCTTACTAAGTGATTCTTGGTGTTTTGAACTGTCGTATCTGGCAGATATTTTTCATAAGCTGAATGAACTGAATGTTTCGATGCAGGGTCGACATGAAACAATAATCTCCTCAACCAATAAAATGAAAGGTTTTAAAAGAAAACTTAGTTCTTGGAAGTCTGCAGTTCAAAAAGGAGATTTTTCGAACTTTCCATCTCTTCTTAATGTGGCAGGAGATAAAGATCTGGGTAAACTGAAAGACCGCATTTGTGATCACTTATGAAGATTGCAAGATGCAATAGATACGTACTTTCCAACTATTTCCACTACGAATCTCGACTGGGTTGTCTCACCATTTGATTTCGTAGATAGTGCAGAGGAAATAGATTTCACTGCTTGCGAACGAGATGAATTTATTGATCTTTGCGCTGATTCCACACTCAAAAGTAAGTTCACCAAGAGTGAGGCGTCGGTGGCTAGTTTTTGGCTTCAACGGAGAGAGGAGTACCCTAACCTAATGAAGAAAGCAATTAACGCACTTTTGCCCTTTTCAACATCCTATCTGTGCGAGCAAGCCTTCTCTGCTATGGTGACAATAAAATGCAAAGCAAGAAATAGACTGAATAACCTTGAGGATGATTTGCGTGTTTCACTGTCAACTGTAAGACCCGACATCACATATCTGTGCTCTAACCATCAATCACAAGTTTCACATTAATCATTAATCGAACAAAATTTATTGATGTATTTTTACTCAGTGATTGTAGTAACGTTTACTGTATTATGTTATGGTGTACGTTATTATTATATAATATTTCAATAAATTAACATATTAAGCTTAATTTTCTTTTAATTCAAGGAAGGGTGCCCCTGGTGTTTAATGTTATTCCCAAGGGTGCCGTGAACTTCAAAAGGTTGGGAAACACTGGTCTAATACAAATAACTCCCAAAATTAATCACGTGACGACGTTATTTTTGCGATTCTTTTCGTACAATCAGGGCTAAGCTTCAAGATTGGAGATTTTAGGTATTTAAGCGATGCGCTTACAAGAAATTAGGCTTCTTCTTCTTGTTGGGTTTCGTGTTACACTTGTGATGCGTTACGCAGTACGCTATAGGCTGTATGTTGTGCGTATGTGAATGCGGAAATGTTAGTGCCTGAATATGTGATATTATTACGCGAAACGTTGTAGTTATCGCACGAGTTGATTCGTCGCGTAATAGGGAAGTAAGCAGTAATTACCGATGACCGTCGAAAACAAGAACTTAGTAAGCAGAAGAAAATAGCACTAATTATTAATATTTCTAGGTCTTCAAGAATTACTATGTCGGGAGTAGCTCGTAGGATCAGTGCCTCAACAAGTAACAGAGGTGAATAAAAGCATTAATTCAGTGGAATCTAAAGTGAATTACTTCTATTTATGAGTCTACCTCGTGTCACACACCCCAGTCATTCTTTCTCCCCCTCAGTGAGAGTCAAATTTGTGTTCTACGTGGATGAGCAGAACCGGCGCATCAAAGAACTATCAAGAGGTATGTACATGCCTATTTCACTGGTGCTAACCCAGACCGACTCCAAGGTAGACAAAAGAAAAGCGACATATTGGAGTACAACGAGACAGCGGCACTTTGTATGGTACCATTTATGTATAGTGGGGACTGCCTGTCAGTTCGATACTATTATCACTGTAAGAAGTAATTAAAAAAAAAATACACACACACACAAAGTAGTAGTGCAGCTAGACTGAACGGCCTTCTAACACCATCTGCTTGGCGCTAAACGAAGGTAATATGGAACGGGGACTAATCCACCATATACCGTAAACGAGGTACCTTACCAAACAATTCCGTCGCGATATAACCGAGTTAAAGAGACGTAAAATATAATAGAAAAAAGAATGTGACGATTTTGTGAAGAATGTAATTCACGTAATAGTGCACAATACATTTTTTAAACTTAAGCTTATGCCTATAACTCCTAAAAGAATATGCTTAGGGCTCTTTTTGCATCACATTATGTCTGTACTCGCCATTTGGTCGTGAAAGTATGACTATATTCGGCGCCAATGGCGGAAGGCTACATTATAACGGTACACTGATCGCATGGGTTTTGTTTTGTCATGTATCAACTTAATCGTGAATAGATAATAGGGTAGGTTGTTCAAGCTCGACTTCTTTAAGCCAGAAAGCTTAAGCATATCCAACCAAAGATCTCGAAGTCCGGTTGGAGGGGGCGCATGATACCAATATGTCATTGGATGAGTATACCGAAATGCTTGCGTACTAGCACCCCATTTCCAACACTAAATTCAGCCGTGACGATAGGTTGTCCTTAATGCTGCACTGTATTGCATATTAAAAATGTACTCCTGTTGGTTTTTTTTTGACGCACAACCAAGGAAAAAGAGCCTGATTTAGAGATTGAATCAATGTAGCTTTGATAATAGAGATATTCTGTGACAGCCTCCTTTCTGATACAGCAGTTACAGTCTTTCTTCAGTTATTCAGTACGGTCCTCTTATTTAAGGGACATATCCTCTTTTCTGGAGCAACAACGCGTCCGGGTGAATTTTCGGACATTTCGCCAAACGTCATTTTGTTTTGTAGCTAGGAATAGCATTTAAACTAAACGGCCTGATCTCCAGCGATTATAACAAAGTGCATGCCTTGAAAAGTACGCATCATATCGCTATTTTAGTATTTATACTTTCTCTACCACGACCTATGTATAATGTTAATATATGTTCACCCAAAAATTCGATGACGCGATTAGACCAGAAATATGCATTTATAGATCCGTTGAATAAAATATAACAGTTTTACTTTCTGCACATGTACTGTGTACATAGCGTATAGAGGAGGTATTGTATTACAACAATTCGATACCGAGTTTTCACCGGAAATGCATGTCTGTCGACCCCCTGAATCTCAAAAAGGCATTTTAAAAATGTCCGTTTGTGTCTGTCTGACTGTGTGTGTGTGTGAGTGTGTGTGTGTGTTTTTTTTTTTTTTTTTTTTTTTTTTGTGTGTGTGCGAGTATGCCTGTGTGTCTCTGGGCAGCACAGCTCAAAAACGAAAAGTCCATTAAATTCCAAACTTAATATTTAAGTTCAGTATCTTACAAGGATGGAACACGAACTTTCCAAAAAAGTTCCCCCTCTACCAACTGTCATTTACATGGAAGAAATTTCAAAAATTTTTGTTTTCTCAAAAATTCTCTAACGATTTTGATTAAACTATCTTATATTTAAGATATTGAAATGGCGAATAAAATTTTAATCTTGAGCTTTTGGGAATAGCCTCTAAATACCTCTTTATTCTGCATACATTTTTCTGAACTGTGCAAGAGAAATCAAAGAGATAGACATAAATTTAATACATAAAAAATGTAGACCTCCTTTAAACACACAATTTATGCCAAATTATTTTTTTTTTTTTCTCGAGCTGACGTTTCTGAGATATTCCTGGTTTTAGTTTCAATTTTAAAATACTTAAAATTTTTCTTATATGGGAATTTGTCAACTCCTGGCTATGCAAAGAAATGGATTTTAATCGTATAGCAACCACAATTTAAATTATTTGACTGTCAGTTTAGCTTTATTTCATTTCTATTGATAAGGAACTAAGTTATAAGACCGTTTTTACTAGTGTTTATGTCGATTATCATGAATTACATAGAAGAATAGGCTTATTAACAATAATATGTTACAGAAATGTAGTCATATGAATGGAATACATCAGATTTTTAGAAAAATATCCAGTATGCGTATGTGTATACGTGAAGTCCGTGAACAGTATAACGAAAAGTTCATTAAATACCAAACTTGATATTTAAGTTCAGCACCTTTCAAGGATGCGACACGAAGGTTTTCAAGAAAATCTTAACCCCAAATTACTTATATGGAAATGTTTTCGAAAATGTTGATTTTCTAAAAAAATGCTCTATCGGCTTTGATTAAAACGCCATACGATTAAGATATTTTCACCACAAATAAAATTAATCTGGAATTTTCTGGAATTCAAAATAGAGTTTCATGAATAAATTTCTAAATTATGACAGTACTAAAAGGCATTTAAAGAGAAAATTTAGATAGATTTAGAATGCAGTTCCCAAGAGTAAACACGGCTGAATCCACACTAAAACGAAGTAACGCCAACCTTTCAATTATTATTATTATTATTATTATTATTATTATTATTTTAGGTACTTTATATTATTTGTTTGTTAACGACGCTGTCAATTGCCAGGATCATATCCACGCAGTCGGTGTACCGGAATATCGTCCAACGGGAGTTTTTTAACATGACAGTAAATCTAGTGAAATAGGTCGGTCATTTTTCAGCATACTTAAAAACCATAAATCTGGGTCGGGTTAGAACCCGCGACCTTGGAATCAGAAGACCAGTGCCTAACTGAACTATCCAGACCGATAATCTTACAATTAATAGTTCCAAGTCAATCACTAAATAATATCCTGTTTTTTTGTTTTGTAATACGAGTTAATTAAATCAGTTCCAGAATTTAATATTACATTGTATTGTTTTAATACAAAATTATGTTATAAAACAGTTAAAAATGTGCAATACTTACGAAACTCTAAAAAATTTGAAATAGGTATAGCTCACATGGAACACAATGATCTTTACCAAGGAAAGTATAGGATAGTAGGAGACGGAGAAATTTGTTTATTAAATAGAATAGTTGGTAGAACATGAATAGTAATATTATTTTAACCATAATTTCATTTTTAGAGCTGCTCATACATTATATTTATATTCTTATAGTCAACATGGAAGTTATTATTCTGGAATTTATAGAACAGTAAGAGGTTATTGTCGTGTGAGGTTAGTTACCTACACACCACGCGGGGGCACCCCAGGAGAGAGGGATGACTCTCACCGGGCGGCAGGAACCAGGAGCGACAGCAATAACAGGGTCCCTACAGTGTCCAGATTGAAGGCACTGGACAATCGGATAGACAGACCGAGGCCTCCGCCAGAAGCGGTCCTCATTCCAGAAACCAGCTGAAGTCGGTGACGGAGTCACTTTGAGCATGCTTTTTCCCTGCCAAGCATCACCAAGTACTATCGCTCGCTGATACAGCCCAAAAAGAAACCAACGGGATGAAGGAAATGACAACAGAAACGACATGGATGGACAGGAAATTCGGGGAATGAAAGAAGACTACCTAAAATTAGCTCGGTGACCCGGAAAAGAGAAAGTCAAAGCGAGATTTTCAGTGTCAAAATTCACGAGAAACAGTTATTCCTGTAAAATAGCACAGGAGCCCTTCTTCATCGAAGACATAAGACACACCTTCGGATTACCGGAAACACAAATATATAAAATCGTTCTCGAAGAGACAGAAAAATAAAACTGACGAGATACCGGAAGATCTAATGGAGACCGACGCTATGGAGACTGAAATCTGAAAGAGACCAAACTTGGAGTTTCGCCACCTGTATACAGGATTCGCCGCCCATGAGTTTCAAGGGAGAATCTGCCAGAACGAGTCATACCATGAACCCAGGAGGGCTGCGTCTGGAAAAATTGCAACAAATCATACCCTAAGTACCATCTAATGAAGTGTGAAAACAGATTTCAATCACTAACCATGCTAATGAAAGACTTGAGCATTTAAAGCCTCAATTTATACATTGTGTTTAATAAATAAATAAATAAATAAATAAATAAAGTACCCGAAAAAACATGGATCAGCTAGCGATGTTTTCTACATGGGTTTACAATCGCTTGCATATAAACCCATGTTCTTTCATAGGCGCAAGACGCACGCTTATCAACAAGGCTACATCAATCCAGCAGTGCTGGGCAGTATACCAATATCAAACACATTCCTGCTGGAAATGGATGACTTCCATTCTCTTGACTTTATGTCGTCGTTTTCAGGATGCGGGCACCTAGCTCCCCGAGTTGAAATGAACTGCTTGGACTATATTAGGGACCACTACGGTGGCTCTTTCCTAGCGGTCGGCTTCGGCCGCTCTTACACCATCCTATCCTCCTAGGGTCTGATGTACAATAAATTATAGTGTGGAAACCCCTCCGGAATATACCTACCAACACCAAACTAAAAAGTCGGTTAAATACAAACCTTGGTACCTAAGTTCAGCATTTCCCAAGCAGCCATCAAAGTAAATTACAGTGACTTAAACTACCCTTTACATGGAGAAATTCTCCTTACATTTAGTTTTCTCGAACCTTTACGCGTCTCTCTATTCTTTGGAATAAAGATATCTCGCTTTGTTATCAATAATTGTTACATTTATTTGACAGAAGTCTTATATTTTGTTGCATTTGTTTACATTGGGTATTATTTAAGAGATGTTTGTTATGATTTATACACTGACAGAAATAATTGATTAACAAATTCGACAGTCCTCTCACTCGTATCTCTAGCTACTGAGGTTGCCGGTTCAAATGCGGCGAAAAATCCTTAGCATGGCCTCATTCGGAAGGGAAGTAAAGCCGACAGTCCCGAATTGTGTATATATGTGTGTTTGTGTGTGTGTGTGTGTGTGTGTGTGTGTGTGGCAAGTAAAAGATCTCAAGCTCAGTGTATTTCAATTTTATCAAAATCCAAGCAAAATAGCAGACTTGATTCAGGCTATAGTGTATATTGCTCCAAAAAATTCGATACCGAGATATCACCTGAAATTTATGTTTTTAGATCCCCCGAATCCAAAAACAAGCATTATTAGAAAAATGTCCGTGTGTGTGTCTGTGGGCAGCATAGCTCAAAAACGAAAATATCGTAAAATACTAAACTTGGTATTTAAGTTTGGTATCTTACAAGGATGCGACACGATTATTTTCAAGAATATCCCCCAACCCCAAACTACCCTTTACATGGAAGATATTTAAAACATTTTGATTTTCTTAAAAATAGCTCTAACAGTTTTGATTATAATACCTTTATGATTAAGATGTTTTAATGACAAACGAAATGTATATCTTGAATTTTCTGGGAATAGCCTCTAAAGACCTCTTCATTCTGGGGGGTTTCTATATAACTGACATACTATAAGAGTTACGCAAAAACTTACTACACGGTAAGTGTAGATCTCATTAAAACATACAATCTATGTCGTATACATTTTTCTGTTGAGTTAACCTTGTCGAGATATTCCGGATTAAGCCACTTAAACTTTTCCCAAACGGGAAGACATCATTTTTCTCGTTTCTCTTTGGTTTATTCCTGACAAGCAAAGAGATTGGAATTTCAATTATTTCACATGTCGACCGGCTTTTGAAGGACAGACTATGCCTTTAGCTGATGTACTTTCTTATCTCCCTTCTACTTACAAGGAAGCTATTAATAAGACTAATTCTGCTTATGTTTATCTTGATTAGCATGATGTAGATAACAGATTAATGTTTTGAATAAAAGGTTTGTTTACCGAACAGCTAGAGGACATCATGTAAATGGAACACATTAGATTTTTTTCGCTTCTACTTACAAGGAACCAAGTAATAAGACAATTTCTGCTAATGTTTATCTGGATTATCATGAGATAGATAGAAAAATAAGCTTTTTAACAATAATTAGCTACAGAGGTGTAGAGAAAAGCATGTGATTGTAACACATAAGTTTTTTTTTATTTTTTGAAAAGCGTATAAGTAATGCTTATTTTTGAGAATCATTGAGAAAGAAAATTTGGGAAAGCTGCTGTTGAAGCTGAAAGTAACCAACCGCATGAGCATGTTGCCTAAGGGTAATGCTGTAATGTGGCACTGTTGTGTGAGGAAATCTGTGACATTTCAAAGCCCAGGGGGCAGAGGGAAAGAGATCACCGTAGTGGGCCGATCAGCTCCCAGTCAGTTATATTGGTTGTCAGGGCAACGGACCTGCGCATTAGCATCACCACATGAGGAATGACCTTTCCATTTCACCGCTTGGCTATACCGTCACCTAGCTTGCTTCAAGTTTCAAAATACATTCCATTCTATCACCAACACTTTACATCCTAAACAATGGAACAGTTTGTAATGTTAGACAAAACAGAACATTAAAATAAGCAAACTGTTTGGAACTATAGTTTTTCCAAATTCGATATCGACTCCAGTTGTTTCTTTACTAGACACTCAACACACAAATATATTAATTTAATGGGCCAATAACACATCACACACGCACAAAACAAACACAGAATTTTTCTAAAAATGTTTTTTTTGGGGAGGGGATTTAGTTAGCCTCAAAACATGTACTTCTGGTGAAATCTCGGTATAGAATTTTTGAGTGGAGTATACCTTTCTATTTATGTACACTCTACTACGTGTTAGAGAAACTAAATATCTTATGGGTACCATTCACATGACTTTCTCTACATCTCTGTAACAGATTATTAAAAAGCTTATTCTTCTGACTACTTCATGTTAA
This sequence comes from Hymenopus coronatus, assembly GCA_030762935.1. NCBI lineage: Eukaryota > Metazoa > Arthropoda > Insecta > Mantodea > Hymenopodidae > Hymenopus > Hymenopus coronatus. The sequence goes on along the minus strand of CM060896.1, from coordinate 32,225,772 downwards.
TCGAGATAAACATTAGCAGAAATGCTTTTTTTATAAGTAGAAGGGAAATAATGGAATACACTAGGCTAAAACGAAGGCCAATCTTTTAAAAGCTGGTTATCATCTGGATGAAATGCGTTTCTCTGAATTACCACTATTTGACAAATTTTGTACGTGAAAAGTATTTTAAAACTGAAACCAATAACAAGGAATATCTTAAACCTGGTCAACTCCACGAAAAAAAATGTATATGACATAAATTGTGAGTTTCAAGGAGATCTGCACTTTTTGTATAGTAAGTTTTGTCTCTTATGGTTTACTAGTAATGCAAAATCCAGCAAAATTCATCAAGAATAAAGAAGTTTTTAGAGGTTATTCCCAAAAAATTTAAGATATACATTTTATTTTCCATATAAATATCCTTAATGTAGGGTATTTTAATAAAAATCGTTAGAGCCATTTTTGAGAAAATCAAAATGTTCCAATTTTTTTCTATGTAAAGGGTAGTTTGAGGTGGGGTGATTTTCCTCAAAATCTTCGTGTCGCATCCTTATAAGATGCTAAATTAATATACTAACTTTGGTATTTTACCGTACTTTCGTTTTTGAGTTATGTGTTCACAGACACGGACACACACAGGCACCTTTTTTTTTTTTTTTTTTTTTAATCTGATGTGTTCTATTCACATGACTTTCTCTACTTCTCGGTAACACATTACCGTTAAAAAGGTTATTCTCATATTAACTTCTTGCTAATCGAGTTTAACATTAGCAGAAATGTTATTACTTGCTTACTTTTAGGTAAAAGGGAAATAAGGGGATAAATTCGGCTAAAGCGATAATCAAATCTTTTAAAAAGCTGGTTGCCACGTGGAAGAAATCTGTTTCTATGCAGCAACAGAAGTTTATAACTTTCCGTGTGAGAAACGTTTTTTTTAAAATAACAAGGAATATCTCAGAAATGATCAATTCCACGAAAAAGACGTATATTACATAAATTATGTGTTTTAACGTGATCTAAACTTTTTATGTAGTAAGTTTCTGTCTATCTTTTGCAGTTACGCAAAATTCAGCAAAATCCATTCAGAATAAAGAGATCTTTAGAGGTTATGCTCAGAAAATTCAAAATGTACATTTTTTTTGCCATATAAATATCTTTAATATAGAGTATTTTGATCAAAATCGTTAGAGCCATTTTGAGAAAATCAAAAATTTTAAAAATTGTTCTATGTAAAGGGTAGTTTGGGGTGGTGGGGCTTTTTCTCAAAATCTTCGTGTCGCATCTCTGGAAGATACTAAAATTAAATAACAAGTTTGGTATTTTACGGACTTTCGTTTTTAAGTTATCGTGTTCACAGACACACGGACAAACACACGGTCCTTTTTCCAAAAATCCTCTTTTTTTTTGGATTCCGGGGGTCCTAAAACATGTATTTCCAGTGAAATTTCGGTATCCAATTTTTGGGTGAAGTGCAATACTTTCTCTGTACACTATGTACTACATAGTACACGTAGAGAACGTAAAAATTAATAATCGATTAAAACCAAACTTGGTATTTAAATTCGGCAGCTTAAAGGATGCGACAAATATCTCTCCTTTCCTCCTTCCTCTCTTTCTCTCCCTCCTTTCTTCCTTCCTCCTTCCTTCACTACTTCCCATTCCCTCCCTTCTTTTTCCCTCTTTCTTTCCTTCCCTCCTTCCACCCTTACCTACTTCTCTCCTTCTTACCTTCCTTACCTCCTACCTTTCTTTTTTCCCTATTCTCTCTCTCTTTCCCTCCCTCCATCCTTCCTTATTTCCTTCTTTCCTTCCTCCCTTTTCCTTTCTTTATTTTTGTTCTTTCTTTCTTACCTCACAAAAAGGTAGGTAGTGCGTAAAAGATGGTGCTTAGGTTGAGATAATAGTAATTATTCCCTGCAATGTCTACTCATCATTTCTTTCTTTTTATACTGTAGCGTACCCATAGAGACGTACTACGCATAGAGGAATATACCGAGCGGGGTATCCGAATAGGAATCCTAGCTAAATAATTTAAACATGTAATTATAAATGATACACTAATGCATTTTCTTGAGACATTACCTTTATCCTGCTAGGCTCCTCCCTGGAGGGCAACCAAAACCCATCTCAAGACTCGCAAATATCGTAAAGGGCTGTCGGCTCGAGTTCCACCTTGTGTATGGGCAATCCTGTAAATGTGCGTGAATGTCAAACATAACAAATAACAAGACAAATTGGAAAACCAAAAAAACTGCTGAGGGCGGGGAAAAAGTTATGGTCTAACTACTTCCGCTCTGAACTACAGCGGGATGTTGCCAATAGGTGTAAAATGTGTTCATCTGACATGAAAAGACGCAGACACCATAACTTTTAATCATTGTTATGCAAACAAAAACTTAATACCAAACGGTTACAGAATGCTACAGAGAAGTAAAATGAGGGGAGAGGAAAAAAAGTGTCTCTCGTGTATGCATTTTGAAGTGCCAAAAAAGGGTTCCGATTAAGAAATCACAAAATGGCCGTGCGAAATTACATTTATGCTTCACCTTCAAATCTTATTCTAACCATTAATTGAATTAGAAGATAAACAAATAAGTGGGTAACAGAAATAAAAAACGGCAAATCAAGTATATACATATGCTTCCTCTATACGTCCCCGATTGTTATCGTGTTTACGAAAATGAGCACTAGCACCAACACAGCGACCTCATAATTCACTGCTTCTAAAACATTAAACAGTGTAGATCGGAAAGAAAAACAGTGGAAATCAGGGCATGAATCTCTAAAATGTGAGTGAAAAAACATCACACAGCAATAACGAAATACAATACCTTATCCTGGAAGATGAATGTCAATCAATGGATCCCTAGATCATTTGAGCAATATACGAGTATCACCAATTTCATTCTTCGTCCGATATGACCAGCTAGGATAAAGGACGTTAACCTCCCAGGAAAAAAACAAAAACAAAAACAGTAAATGCAAGCTGAAGCCAAAAGTGTAACACGAAGAGTAAGGATCACGTATTAATGTAGCATCTGTAAAGCTGACAACATGGTGGATTTATTTATTTATTTATTTTTTTTTGTAGCTTAACGTCCTTTAACCTAATTGGTCGTATCAGACGATGAATAACATTGGTGAAATGATGCACAATGATCTCGGAGTCCATAGAGCTTAAAGTTACTCGACATTCGTCTTTTCAGGATATGGGAAAACCCCGAAAAAAACCCTATCCGAGTAAGCAAGATTCGAACTCACCACTTGTTGAATGTGAAGCAGCCACACAACCCAGGCGGATTGTTGTCCTAGCTACAAGCCTGCCGCGCTTACACATTTTTCTGACTGTAACGTTTATGTCAGGTTCTAATAATTTCGTTAATTATTATCGAAAATGCAGAATGTGTATTCTCTCCCATCTTCATTCTTAGCCCAACCATCTCTGGCCCTTGAGCAAATGTACTCCCTCTTTATTTGCAATTTACAAGAACACGGAAACCAAATCAAAAACCTAGTTTGACAAAGCTATGCTTCAGAGTAACGCCAAGCCGTTCTTCAGCTTTTCGGAAATTACAGGGACAACATTCAAGTCCTTTGTCCAAAGCCAGTCGTACTATGGATCTTTATCTTCATTTATGCTACGAATCTGGAACGTGAACCGCTGGACATGCATTATATATATTCATGATTTATGATATATTCATATATCACATCTCCCACTGCAGTGGCGGGTGTCAAGTATACCGCTGTCTTACCCTATAGCAATAAAACAACACAGATATGGTCTGGTCTCCTCATCCGTCTGCTAGAAATGTGGACTAATTACAGCAAAGCACCCGTTCGGTGTACTGCGGAATGGCATAGTCGTATGGACCAAAACAAACCACCTCCAGGTTCTTTCACCGCATCTAAATCCCAACTATTCTTTTCAGACTCTCCTAGTCTTGGACCCTACATCCGCCTCCCAAAAACTTGTTCAGATTTGGCTACCAGCAGGCTCCATTCTTTACCAACTCAGTATATGACCCAACTGAACTGTACATATTGTCTGTTGCGACAGACGGCAGCTCTCACCAATTACAACTGCTTTAGATGTCCGGCTGCAGATAGAGGACGGGATATCACCACCTACTTGCAACTTAATCAGTTTGGGTAGATAAACTCGTGTAGTTAAACTGACAAAATTCTCATTACTTACGTTTACTTACTGTGTGACACACAAAAACTGGGCTGATAGTTTTATTTTATTATTCATTTCACGCATATCTTTTATACCCAATTTATTTTTGTTATCATGGCATATAAAACTTCACAAAATAAAAAAGTGTATCAAAAGGCAGAAATATTCTAAGTATTTATATTCCATAATTGTTAATATCACAACTACTGTGATACCCTAACGTCAGAATATCTAGTTATTACTAAAGTTGAAGATTTTTGATGTCATGTTGTTGAGAATAAGTTCACCATTCTTGCGGATGATAACAAATGGTTGTGTTTTACAGAAGACAGCATAGATGTGACGAACGAGGAGACGCTGCCGCCTCCGTCAACACCAAGATCTCTCACTTGTTCTGGAGTTCCCACCCCTACAGTGTCATCGATGTCACAGCCACCGCGCCCTGCTGAACCCGCTGCCCTCTACCCTCCAGTGCACGAGACAGTCTATGAGACATCAGCTAGGCTACTCTTCATGGCTGTAAAGTGGGCCAAGAATCTGCCCTCTTTTGCCAGTCTTCCTTTCCGAGATCAGGTATGCTACATACACGAACTTTCTGACAGAACTGGGAGACAAGAATACAAATGGTTGTTCTACACCGTTTAGTTTAAGGTTCTGAATGTTTCAATATCATGTTTCTGAAGAAAACTCGCCTGGCCGTTTGTAATTAGATATTATAAAACTCCTAGATGCTAGATTTTGAATTGACAATTATTTTAAACATTCGCATTAATAATCGAATGGTGTTTTATGTTCAAGCCCCTTATATATATATATATATATATATATATATATATATATATATATATATATATATAAACATTTTATGTCAAATCAATATCTAAAATAGAATCAAATATTACATCAGACATTATTACCAAACTGCAACCTACAAGCTTATGATATTTTCGTTTTTCATAGTTATCCTTCTGTAACTAAGTATACGTAGAGAAAAAATTCTAATGTTAGCATTGAATAGTATTGCTACCAAAGACATTGGAGGACTTTTCAAAGACTTTTATGTTCAATACCAAGAATGCTGTTGCTACATCAAATTTGTTAACGTTATCACGATGTACAAAGCTCTTTTTAACAAAGATGCAAATACAACTAGTTTTAAACGAATTTAATTGGTTAAATGCTGTTATAAATTATTTAAATCACCAATACTTCATTTAGTAATTAGACTTGAAGGATCAAACAAATGATCTAAGTTTTCATTGTTATTATATCATCAGTTTATTTTGCCCTATTGGAGTCCAATTTAGGCCAATTCAAACAGCAGCAATATTTTGAATTGCTTGCTGCTGTATAACAATGGGATTAGTGTGTTCTGCAAGTGCAATTACTCTGTTTCCAAAGTGGTCACTATCTAATATTTCACAATTGGCTCTCAGCAAGTTAATTCATGTTGAAACAACCTACAGGTTTTTCTTTAGATTGAACTTCTAATATCGAATTTATACTCATCCTGCAATTTTCAGAAGCAAATGTTTCCCTATTTTTATAATGTCGCAGCATTTTGACTTCGTTAGAATTTTAATTTATCAACTTTTGCACAGGAACTGAAAACTTTCTTTTTAGAAAATAAATCAACAATTACATAAAAATGTACACTATTCACCCTAAGTTGATCCGTGCTAACACAAAAAACCAGGCGACCGTCATGATTTAGCCTTCCCCATTCGAGCGAGAAAAACGAGACTGTTATATTTCCGGACCACATGGCGAGTACACACAGCATTTAAAAAAAGAACAGAACCTTTATTCTGACAACTTAAACGGAGACTAGCACATTTGTTAGGGGTTAAAGGTGATGATATTGATTGATATAACAAAATAAGTGGGTGCCCATATATAATAACAAAATAAACGAGCGAAAATAATATCCTTCCTATCAATTATAGCATTTTTCGGCTTCTTATGACAAGGAGAAATAGTAAGTGAACTATAACTGCAGCAGCTGCAATAAATGGAAGTACAAAATGAAATGTGAAAACTCGATTTAAGGTTGCATTATCAACGGCAAATCCAGCTCAGAACTCATTGAACTAGATCAATACCTAAATAAGAAATAGCTGATAGTATGCGAACCCGATTTCACACATTTTATAAAATGGGGTTCTTCTGAAATTAGGTAAATCTGAATTCGCATTATCTTGCTGTAGCACGTCATCAACTGTTGGCGGCCCATTAAAGATTATAAAATTTAGAAGAAAAAAAATGGTGTACTTATACATTAATCACATTCTTGACAAAATCATCACATTCTTGCATCGCGAACTTTACGAGTTTTTTTTTATTTGTTTATTTTTTTTCATTTCAACTTTTTATACTTGTAGCCAAAACAACGGTGAACTTAGAAGTTAATTTCACCACTTCTTTGCAAATGTTCCCATGAAACTTATAATAAACATTCAATACTATTGCTTTGTCAACACTAGTCGATGATTTGCCAGCCTTACGTTTTACATAAGTCAATGAAGATTCAAGAGCATGTTCTCGGCAACCGTTCGCCATGATTCTAAACAGCAACTGTTGTCAAGAACATTCCGGATATCAGGTGACTTGCATTTTGAAACTTGTAGCTCTATTTAACCGCATAAATCAGGTTTTGTCAAAGTCTTACTTATTTATGTAAAATATTGTACAATTTAAGAATAAGTTCATTGTGAAATTTAGATTATTACCATAAGACTACTTTCATACGCGTATTGTTACTGTGTTGTAACACGGTGCACTGCTCAATTAGGTCCATTTTGACTCGGATCAACCTAAGACTGCATAGATATAGTTAGGAGGATAAACTACTGAATTTAACAGCTAGATCATTGTGTCTGTACAAGCAGCGGGAACAATTTAGCTTCCAAATTTGGATGGTTTTCAATGACGCATTGCTTGTTTTCGTTTCTTTTTTTTTCTTTTTTAACGGTTGTGCATTTCGAAATACATTCTTAAGCCTTGAGACAACATTGTTTAATTGTTTTAAAATGTTCTCCCATATTTCATCTAATGTATTTAATTAATAGCACCAGCATGTGAAATTAAATAAACATAGATATTTATTTATCACTAAAACAGTATTCTAAAAATATGAAATGTTCTCAAAACTTAGCTAAAAATAAGGCTTTACATAATTATCAAATTATCTCATTTAATTCAATAATCTTCGAATTACCGTTAAAAGTAAAAACTCTTGCCTATTATATACCATTGTCTTTTTTAACGTTTTATGACTTTAAAACCTTGGAATGTAAAGATAGCGAGCGAGGTGGGGCCTGGTAACTGCGTCTCGCATTCGTCCCGAAGTAAACTCTCTGGACCGAGCAGCTTGACCAAGGATGTTTTCCGCGGTTTTCCTCTTTTGCTAACAAATGCTGCATTAGATAATTTGATCCACGAATTCTCCCATGATCACTTTAATTACCATCTTCTTCACCACCAATAGGTGTTGGGCTGATCACTGGTCCTTGCATAATAGATAGAGAATGTATTACATTTCATCCAAAAACTCGATAGTGAGATTTCATCGGAAGTATATGTTTTGAGCTATCCTGATTTTAAAAAAATCTGATGTGTTCCATTCACAAGAGTTTCTCTAAAAACTACTGTTACAAAAGATTATCCTTTTATCTATCGTGGTATCAAGATAGGTGAACATTAGCAGAAATTGTTATATTAGTTCCTTACAGTAGAAGGGAAATAAGGTAATACACTAAGCTAAAAACCATAGTCAACATTTTTAAAAAGTCGATCCCTAACTGAAAGAATTGAAATTTGGCTTGCCTTGCACGGCGGTAGTAAAACAAAAGGGAGATTAAATGAAGATGACCTTTCGCTTGAGAAATGTTTAAATACCTCAAAATGAAAACGAATAACAAAGAATACTTCAGATACAGTTAATTGCTTAAAAATGTTTATTACATAAACTGTGTGTTTTAACCAGAGCTACATGTTTGTATAGTACTTACATTTTTGTTTAGCTCTTACGGTTTGCGAATTATGCAAAAGCCATCCAGATTTTCAGAGTATATTTTCAGAAAATTCAATATATGCATTTTATTCGTTTATTATGTAAATATCTTTAATATACGGCATTTCAATTAAGTTCGTTAGAGCCATTTTTGAGACAAAACAGCATTTCCAAAATACTTTCCATGTAACGGGTAGTTTGGCAGTGGGTGATTTTTATGCAAATATTCGTGTCGCATCCTTGGTATTTAACGATCTTTTCGCTTTTGAGCTATGCTGTCAGAGAGAGAGAGAGAGAGAGAGTGAGAGAGAGAGAGAGAGAGAGAGGGAGAGAGATATAGGATCTTTTACAAAAAATACTTTTTTTTGGATTCAGAGGATTTAAAACATACTTTCGGTGAAAACTCGGTATCCAATTTTTGGATGGAATACAATACCTTATCTACTTACTATATATATAATATGTACAGAGAAAGTAAAAAAAATCTGATGTGCTCCATTCACATGACTTTCTCTACATCTCTGTAACAAATTATTGTTAATGAGCTTATTCTTATTTAATGCTAAATCACTAGCAAAACGGTCTTATTACTTAGTTCCTTTACAAGTAGAAGGAAAATAAGAGGATACATTAGGCTAAACAGAAAATTAATATTTTGAAGTGTTGTTGCTATAGGATTGAAATCCGTTTCTTTGCGTACCCAGGAGTTGACAGGTGCCCGTATGAGAAAAGCTGAAATCAATTACAAGGATTATCTCTAAAACGGCCAAAACCACGAAAAATAAAATCTGATGTGTTACACTCACATGATTTTCTCTAGCCGTTCTACAAACTTTTTACTTAAGATTATTCTTCTTTCTGTACCTTGTTAATCGAGGTATTCAGCACAATGTTCTTATTACTTAGTTCCTTTTAAGTAGGAAGAAAATAAGAGAGTACAGTAGGCTAAATCGATAGTCAAATGTTTTAAAAGCTGTTATGCGATTGTCATTACAAATCGCTTCTTTTCTTGGCCAGCAGTAGAACAAAAGAAAAACGGACACTTCCGTCTGAAAAAAGTATAAGTACTTCACAACTGAAACTAATAACAATGAATTCCTCGACAATGGTAAGCTCCATTGTATATGACGTAAATTGTGTATTTTAATAAGGCCTACATTTTTTGTATGGTAAGTTTTTGTCTATCTCCTACGATTTATTAGTTATGCCAAATTAAGCAAAATTCATCCAGAATAAACAGGTCTTTGGAAGCTATTCCCAGAAAATTCAAGATATATATTTTATTTGTCAGGTAAATATCTTTAATATACGATATTTTAATCAAAATCGTTAGAGCCATTTTTAAGAAAATCAAAATTTTCGAAAAAAATTCCAAGTAAAGGGTAGTTTGGGGTGGGGGGATTTTTCTCAAAATCTTCGTGTCGCATCCCAGGTAGATACTAAATTTAAATACCAAGTTTGGTATTTTACCGACTTTTCGTTTTTGAGTTATCGTGTTCACAGACACACGGACACACACACACACACACACACACACACACACACACACACACACTGACCTTTTTGTGAAAATGCTTTTTTTGGATATTGGGGACCCTAAAACATATATTTCCGGTGAAATCTCGGTATCGAATTTTTGGTGGAGTGCATGCAATACTTTCTCTATACACTATGTATATAGTGCGTATGGAGAAAGTAAAAATGTATACTTAAATACCAAGTTTGGTGTTTAACGGTATGTTTATTTTTGAGCTATGTTGTCCACAGACACACACACACGCACACACGGACCTTTTTCGTTGGAGTCAGGGGTGTCAAAAACATGTATTTCCAGTGATATCTCGGTATCGAATTTTTGGGTGGAATACAATACCTTCTCTATACACTGTGTACATAGTACGTGTAGAGAAAGTTAAAAATTTAATGTTTTTCATTCACATGATTTTCCCTACATCACTGCAAAACATTTTTGTTAAAAAGCTTATGCTTCTATCTACTTCATGCTAATAGAGACAATTAGCAGAAATAAGATAGTACCGTAGGTTAAAGTGATAGTCAAAGGCTGATTGCTATGTGACTGAAGTTTCATTGTTTGTATGGACAGGAGTTAACAAATTCCTGTATGAGAAAAGTATAAGATTTTTAAAACTGAAACAAAAAACAAAGAATATCCCGAAATCGATCAACTCCTTATGCATAGGACAAAAATTGTGTGTTTTATCGTGATCTACATTTTTTTTTTTTGTGTAGTAAGTTTTTTCTATCTCTTATGGTTTACCAGTAATGCAAAATTCAATAAAAATCATCCAGAATAAAGAGGTCTTTAGAAGCTATGTAAATATCTTAAATATAAGAGATTTAAATAAAAATCATTAGAGCCATTTTTGCGAAAATTAAAATTTTCGAAATTTTTTTCCATGTAAAGGGTAGTTGGGGTGGGAGATTTTCTTGAAAACTTCGTGTCGCATCCTTGGAAGATAACAAACCTAAATACCAAGTTTGGTATTTAACGGTCTTTTCGTTTTTGTGCTATGATGTCCACGGACACACACACATACACACAGCCACACACGCACGGACCTTTTTCTATAAATGCTTTTTTATGGATTCAGGGGTACCCAAAACATTTATTTGTGGTGAAATCTTGGTATCGAATTTTTGGGTGGAATACAATACTTTCTCTATACACTCTGTACATAGTACGAGTAGAGAAAGTAAAAATAAGGAAAGTAAACAAACATATTTTAAAACAGGTGTGCGCGCGTGAATGTGTTTGTGCGAGCGATCGTCTGTGTGTATTTAAGTTCATTATTTTCCAAAGATACCACTCAAAATGTTTCAGTAAAGTGACCCCACCCCAAAAGTATCTTTCTCACGAAAGTTTCTCGAAATTATAGATTTTACAAAAATTGGCTGTAACAATCTTTATTAAATACCAAATGGCAAAGTTATTTATTTGACAAATAAAATTTATGTTTTAAAATTTATGGAATTTCTGTGAGATCCCTTCATTTGGAAGGAATTTTGTATCATCTTCTATAACACGTAAATGTTAAACTATAGACGAACACAAGTGTAATGTCTTTAAAAGACAATATGTTTTATTACTTTTTGACGTAGGCCATTGCCAAACATTCATAACTAACCCATTCACGGATACCCAATAATGGGAGTGAGGTGTCAAAATAAAGAAATAAAAAATATATATTTTGATACTTTGGGGTGCGAACCTACAGCTACGAGTACATAAGCGAGATTAATGTCCTTTGGCCATTCGGACACATGAAAAATGTATCTGCATTCAGTTGTATCCATGTCATCACACCGATTGCTTTAGTTGGTCCTATCCTTTTCCACAGTTTCTCTTGAATGCAGAACATACATTTTGACTGGGTTTGCTCCCGCGATCCTTGCTTTGATTGGTTAGCCAGCTACTCGTATCTTACCTAAGACCGTATGGCCATAAATCTAGACGTCAAGGTTTTTATGATTTCATGGAGTTATCCGATGCTATCCATTGGTAAACTGGTTTATTTAAGTCATGCACAAGACGTCATATCTAAAACTCAGTTTTGAGTTCCGAAGCGCACACAGTTACGAACACACAGAGCAGTCAGCGGTATAAAGAGAGGGAGTGCGGATGGGGTTTGTAACGTAAACATACACTCGTCTGTTCCAAAATTAGCTCACTACATGTATTGACACATGTATTGACATTATATGCAGCGTTCCAATTCATAAAGTAAACAATACCTAAAACAATTAATTCATAAAATGATTAGTAAATAAAACGCCTTGTAGGTATTTTTACAAATAAAATCATAAAACTTGATACAAAAAATTCAGGATGATAATGTGCAGAGCTTTGAAAAGACGATTATCATGAATCTACCAAACTCATTCAGAATTCATTGCAGTGAATTACTGTATTGAAAGAAAAAACTCTCCTCCTGTCACTCAAAATATGTTTGAATCATCCACAAATTTGTTCAGCGTCGAAAGCCTGCCCTTTCGTAATTTAGACATTTTTCAATCTGCTTTCTCTTTCAGCATATATTTTATCTAGTAGCAGGAATTGAACGAGGCCAGGCAGGAGACAATGCTAGAGAGTGCTACACGTTTCGAAACGGGCTGTAGAGATCAGGTCAGCCGCATCGCGTCATAGTTATACTGTGTGTGCACAGAACCTCAGTCCGGCAATTATGTGACCCCGGCCGAGCTCTAGTCATATCGCTGAAAGGGTTAATAGAATTTTTTGTTCCATTCATATCCCATCTTTAGCACTTGGACATACCAGCGGCATTTCTTTTGGGCACATATTGTCTATCGGAATGGCATTCGGTTTTTGTTTTCTTTAATTTCATCCATTAGGTCGCACACACACACACACACACACACACACACATTCACACTCACATATGTACTTCCTGACTTTGGGGAGGATAGGGAATAATCTGGGCTAGAGAAAAATCCCCCCCCCCGCTCTATCAACTGAACTATGGGGGCCAGCCTTTTATATATATAATGAGTCCGGATCCATAGGGTTTAACGTTATCCGATATTCGTCTTCTCAGGTCAAGTAAAAACGCCGGAGAGAAAAAAAAAACAAAAACAAAACATGCAGACAACTCGCTCTAATCGATATTCGAAGTCACGGCCTCTCAAATTTGAATCGGACACGCTACCTCAATACTATAGAGCCGGGACAGTTTAAACCGACCCCCCTCTATTTACTGGTATACTTCGCCTTTAACTGCATGGTATAATCGGCGGCTTTTTCCTTACACATTGCCTATAAGCAGATTATTCGTATACTCGTCATTGCATTATTTTTATTTATTTTTAATTTTAATCATTTGATCACACACATTTACACTCATATTCATACTTCCAGACTCTGGGGAGAATAGGGTATAATCTTAACTAGAGAAAAATTCCCACCTCCATGCGAGAATCGGACCCGGAATCCCTCGAACAACAGTTAAATGCTCATACCGACTGAGCTACGGGCTAGCCAGTGCGATTTATTCAATTTCAAGTCATTTCGATATTCAGTTGTTTCTCGTGATTGTTTGAAAGCAACATGGTTATGGCCACCATTACCACGTTTCCATGTGGAACTGAAATCGATTTGAGTACACATCCCGTGCTGAATACTTCATGGCAACGCGGATTCAGATCGTATTGAATCTTGGGTCCGATCCTCTACAAAATGGGATTGGAATGGGGTCGAATTGAAATACGTTGCATAGAAACGCCTCCGCATTCAAATCGTATGGAATACACCTAGGTTGCTATAATCTGCTGTACCCTTTGCAATTCGCTCGACGCTCGGCATATTTTTTTTTTTTCAATGAACTTGCCAGAAATTGCTGTCATAAAACACAAAATAGAACTATTTTATTGTTTTCATAATTTAGCAATTTATCCTTCTCAAATACATTCACTAACCTCAAAACCTGCTTATTATACACAGGATTATATTGAAAGATACGCCAACGTATATTCAATTAGACCAACATTTGAATTATTTACTATCGAAACTTGCGTATTCATAAGTATATCAATTCGTAGTGAATTTAACCATGAAACGTGGATGTATTCAGAGAGAATTGGACTCAAATCGATTTCAATTCCCCATGGAAATGTGGTAGGTAGTATGGATAAGATCAGTTTTCTAACATTTGACTATCTATAACGAAATGTGTAATAAAGTTATTTCTGAAAAGGTTTATATCAACTGAAATAAAATATAAAAATAAACTTGCCTAAGAAAAATGTTATACCCTCCAATCACGATCGAGGGTAGAAAAAGTCGTGTGAATGGAACATATCAGACTTTTAACATTTATTTCTCCCTTATTAATGCTTCAAAGCTTGAACTGAAGAGGTTTAGAATAATATTAAGTTTCATCACATAATTAAAGTACTGTAATGTATCCGTTGTCATACATTAGTATATTTATTTATTTGTCCTTTCTTAAGTGCGTGGAGGAAAATGGCGTAAATATCACCTACATAAAATCGTGTCCGAAACCTAAAAAAAACTTAGTGGTATAAGTTTCTTGTAACTTTCATAGAATGTATTATGTATTTGCAATCCAAAGTCCATATTCAGAAAGAAATGAGGTATAAAGTAAATTTTAAAACCCTATGTGCCGAAGGACTCTATAGAAACAACTATTCGTATAATACCACAACGCTGCAGTGATATTTCTAGTAGAGTGATTTTAAATTCTACTCTAATATATTATCAAACGGAATGGAATAACAGTAATTTAGAATGGCCCTTATGACCTTTGAGCTGATAAGCTCAACTGTTATTAATAAAATAATAAAAGCTATGTTTACTACATAAATTATGCATGGTGTAGTCTATCCCATACCTGTAACTTTACTTTGGCTACAGAGCAGTTTTTGGATTTTTTTTTTTTTTTGCGAAATATTTTCGGAATATAAAATATTTTTAGTTATTCATGCAAACATAAGGATTACTCGGGCTTAGCTTCACAAACCCCTTGGCCACGTCCTGTCGTCACTCTATAGTTTGCTGCCGGTCACAAATAGCTTCACTCCTCTGCTTATAAAAACATACCTCGGCTACGCTTTGCGGCGTAGAGCCCTCTTCGTAATTGGGCTATGCTTTGATACTTAGGGTCGTACTTCAGGGTTTGGTAATAATGTCAAAAATTTATCCCTCTAATTTGTCGGATACAAAATGCTGCTGCCCGTAAAAATGCTCACAACTTTGCCAATGGGTAATATTTACACAAGAACATTATCTTTTTGCCCATTACGTGAATTCAACTCAATAGAAGGAAAATAGCTTAGCTTACAATGACAATCCAGTTGCCATCATGCCACGTCCTACCTTTACCATGGTTCCTTTAGTTCGTGTCAAATAACTAAAGCCACCAGAATAACGTATGATCGTATCACGTATCAAATCCAGGAATATTATTGGCATAACGTCATCTCATAACGAATAGGATCATCACCCACTCAAAGCCAATAGAAAAGAAATATTTTTGAAGTCCGAGAAGACGCTAAAAAGTGTGAAAATCAAATTCTGGTATACCAATCACTTCCGAAAAATAATCTTTTCATTAAAATGTAAAAATCAATAAATTTGTTCTGTAATTAAAGTAAGTGATTTACTGAATAGTAATTTGTGATTCTACAGGACTAGATTTCGTATCTTTCTGGTTTGTGCTTTTATTTTCTCTAGTTAAACACATTCGCCAATTTAATAATTGTGACACTGGCTCAGTGAAGCCGGTAGTTCATATACTAGGAAGTTTCAAATATCGGTAACCTTGCTTTGTTCAACTTTTTTGTACCAAAAGGATTTCATCGCCTTCGTTTATTTTTACTTTCTCCATACGCACTATGTACATAGTGTATAGAGAAAGTATTGCACTCCACCAAAAATTCGATACCGAGATTTCACCGGAAATATAGCATTTTCACAAAAAGGTCCGTGTGTGTGTGTATGTGTGTGTGTGTGTGTCCGTGTGTCTGTGAACACGATAACTCAAAAACGAAAAGTCGGTAAAATACCAAACTTGGTATTTAAGTTTAGTATTTTCCAGGGATGCGACACGAAGATTTTGATAAAAATACCCCCACCCCCAACTACCCTTTACATGGAACTCTTTTCGAAAAATTTGATTTTCTCAAAAATGGCTCTAACGATTTTGATTAAAATTTCGGATATTAAACATATTTACCTGAAAAATGAAATGTATATCTTGAATTTTCTGGGAATAGCCTCTGAAGAGTAGTTTATTCTGGATGAGTTTTACTAAATTTTGAATAACTGTTAAACCGTAAGAAATGGACAAAAACTTACTACACAAAAATGTAGAGCACATTAAAACACACAATTTATGTTATATACATTTTTTTTCGTGGAGTTCGTAGTTTTTGTGACATTCCTTATTTTTGGTTTCTGCTATGAAAAACGTATACTTTTCTTATTCTGGAACTTGTCAACTCCTATCCATATAAACAAAGGAACTTCATTGACATAGCAACCAGCTTTTGACTATCACTTTAACCTACGGTTGTCCCTTATTTCGCTTCTACTTACAAGGATGCAAGTAATAAGACTATTTCTGCTAATTTTTTTCTGATTAGCATAAAGTAAATAGAAGTATAAGCTTTTTAAGAATTATTTGTTGCAGGGATATGGAGAAAGTCATGTGAATGGTACACATCAGATTCTTTGCAGCTACATTCCTTATTACATATTTATCCCTAATATTATTTATAAGCTTTACACCAATCACCACTTTGACTTTGAGGTAACTAAAAGACTGATGCAGCAGTAGTAATGTTTTAATAAATTTCAACCCAGAATTATTTGTGTCCTTTAACCACTTTTCCGGCATTGTTATTGTCATTGTCTATTTATACATAAACAAACTGTATAGTAACTAGGAAATCGAATCCCCTCCCCCAAAAAAATGATTTTATAGAGAAGGATGATTTGCTTGGTATAGTAATCACAGATAAATATTTTCCACGTGTGCAAAATTTTCAAAACATTGTATTTGCATAGAATATCGTCAAAATGTCAACAAGTGCAACAATATATCTGCGCTATAAATATTCATTATAATTAAAATAATTGTTTGAAAAATAACCTTCAAAATTTGGTTTCAAACAGAGACTTTCTAAAATTGTAAAATTTAAAACTTGATAGCATAAAATTAGTCAACGCCCAAAATAGCTATTTGAATACTTATTCTGAATTGAAACAAATAGTACAACGGTTTTCTTTCAAATGTGTTGTGATCAATATATGTAGGTGATCCACTTAGAATCTATAAGTTGACGATAGTTTTAGCAAATATATTTACATGTGTATTGAGTTAAATCTTTTTATTGCAATCTATACCCTTGTATCTGTACCTTTGCTGGTAAGAACGTTTTGGCTGTAATCATTAAATTTAATAAATGACTTGCTGGACGTTAATACATTTTCAAAATGTAAATACGGTAATTTTCTGCATCTGCAATTTTCTAAAGCTTATAAATATACTTCACATAATACATTTTTACCGCATTTTGTATAATTAGTAAGCCGTAAGAGATAGACAAAAACTTTCTCTACATCTCTGTAATAAATTATTGTTAATAAGCTCATTCTTCTAATCGAGATAGCCTCTGAAGATACCCTTATTCTGGATGAATGTTGCATAGATAACTGGTAAATCGTAGAGATAGACTAAAAGTGACTTAATAGAAAATGTCGATCTCATTAAAACGCTCAATTTATGTTATATAGATTTTTTTTGTGGAGTCAATCTTTTGAGATATTCCTTGTTATTAGTTTCAGCTTTAAAATACTTATACTTTTCTCATACGGGAATTTGGCAACTCCTGTCCAAACAAACAAAGGAACTTCAATCTCATAGCAACCAGCTTTTGACTATCACTTTAGTCTACGGTACACCCTTATTTCCCTTCTACTTACATGGAAACAAGTAATAAGACCATTGCTGCTATTTTTTCTCGATTAGATAGAATAAGCTTTTTAACAATAATTTGTTACAGATATATAGAGAAAGTCATGTGAATGGAACACTTAAGATTTTTTTAAAAAATGTAGTGAGAATGCTAGTAGGTAAAAAGATTCAAATACCAATACTATGAAGCTATATATATATATATATTGTTCTGGTAGCTTGTTACGTGGTAAACTATGTAGCTTGAAGAGAATAAGGGTTGTGGATCTGAAAATATGTCAGGGACGGTGAAGCAGCTAACCTAGTTACTCCAAAGACCTATTTATGGAAGATGGTATTAGTAATTGTGTGAATCAGCAAACAAAGGTTGTGAAGTGAATCATGAACTGATTGCAGGTGATCCTGTTGGAAGAATCGTGGGCGGAGCTATTTCTGCTGAACGCCGTACAGTGGTGCATGCCGCTGGATAGCAGCCCTCTGTTCTCGGTATCCGAGCACGCCGCTGGGGTGCCCAACGGCAAGGCCAGCCAGGTCGCTGCCGACGTCCGCGTTCTCAACGATACGCTTATGCGATTCAAGGCCGTCGGCGTCGACCCAGCAGAATTCGCTTGCCTCAAGGCCATCGTTCTCTTTCGATCTGGTGAGCAATATTCTCTCAACAAAGCCTAGGGTCACATTAAAGTGACAACGACCATGTGGGGTCTCAATTTTAGTTCTGCATTGCATGTACAGGTTCTTTCGAAAATGCTTCAAACGTTATGGTAAAATAGCTTAAGAGAAACTCAGAGTGAAATTTCAAATGTATATATTTTTGTATAGGTTTTTCTAATGTTACTGTAATTGTATTCCTGTTGAATTAATATGAATATCAAATTTCATTCAACTTGAATAAATGTAGGTCTTTCAAAAGTCACTTTAATCTTTAAACGGTTATAACTATTATAATTTTTGAGTTAGGTTAAAAATAAAAAGGGCAAATACTGGGCAAGTAATGGGCTTTTGTTTGTTTTTTTCTCCCCCCAATTTACCGTTACCTTGGGTATGTTGTGTTAAATAAAACATTAGTTTTATTCATATTGCTATAACAATACAATACAGACTGCCTCTGTGGTCGAGTGAGCTGACTTCTCACCCGGGGGTGCCGGATTCGATTCCCGGCTGGGGCGGGGAATTTTTCTCTAGCCAGAATTATTCCCTATCCCCCACAGAGTCTGGAAGTTTGTATGTGAGTGTGAATGTGTGCGTGTTTGAGTAAAACAAAATGATTTAAGCCAACGTAAAAGAACCTACAGACAGCCCCGATATGACCTTAGATGTTAAAGGGGGTTATATAAATGAAACAATTAAATATATATATATATATATATATATATATATATATAATACGTTTATTTCCATAAGTTTCCCAAATTATTACACATTTCTTTACTTATCACTGCACTGAGTTACTGTGCACCCTCAGCCCAACAGACTCAAAACCTTGAGGTTGTAGAGCTATTGGATCCTACTACTATTTACTTTTCCATTTTCGTCCTGATTACTTGTTTTCCTCAGCCATTCGGCTTTTACTCTACGCAAAAAGTTTCCAATTTCGAATAAAATTTCCTTATATTTTACATTCATTAAGTTTATCAATTGAATATCTTTTGGTAACATTGCCCATTATTTTTTACCTATCCCCTCGCTAAGCATCTTAGTTTCTCCACATTCTAATACGATATGCCAATCTTTACTCTTCGGGTGACAAACGCGTTTCTCCAAATCACGCTCTCTCTTCATACTACTCTAAGAATTTGTAGGCTACAACTCATGGCTCTATCACTAAATGATAGCACACAACTGATTAATTTTGAAAGCTATTATGATAACAGAATAAGTTTTTCGGTCAGAGAAAATTTAGAGCTCCCATGTTTCATTTGTAATTGTGGGGATTTAATTAGGAAGTTTGAGAAAACTGGTCCTGTTGCTGATATGAAGAAATTTGGAAGGCTAAAGGTAATTAGCGATACCACTGTTGCTGAGGGCTTCATATCTACACCCCTGCAAAACAATTAATGACCCAGATCTTTGGCGATCGTGTCATCAGTAAACATTTTCCAACAAAGTGGCCGCCGCGAACTCCAGATCTCAGCCCGACCGACGTTTAGTTGTGGGGTTATCTTAAAGAACGAGCTGCATCTCTTAACCCGACAACAGTTGAAAGATGCTATCTCGCAATAAATTGCTAATATTCCAAAACATCTTTTGAGAATTGATTTCTAGAAATAATGGTGTACATTGAACAAGAGAACGAAGGACATCTTCCCAAAGTTTTATAAAACCCCATTGCTTGTCCAGGCTACTTTTGTTTTCCTATCTCAAGCATTATAATATGTTTAATGATTTAAATTTTGAAATGACTTATGAAATGCCTTATGCTTTGCAAAATATAAATTATTTCATAGATTTACATAAATTGTATTATTCTATTATTGTGGCGCAAAATCTGCATGTTTAGTAAAATCTTGGAAATTGTTTTTCGTCTACCTGTGAACAAGATTCACGATTTAGCGATCTCTTGTGGATCTCTATGTGGATCCCTAATTATTTTCAAAAACTCAGGATAAAATATTTATTTGGTAGTAATAATTACTATTTGTTAGTCTGAATCATAAATGAGCATGCTTAGTGACACAAATATAATATACATTTAGTGGTTTTAAACAAAAAAAATATAAGTGAGTATTACAAGCAATATACCAACACACGTTATCATAATTATATAAACATTAAGTCATAAGGACAAATTGTGATAAAGATTATACTTTTTTTCAGCAAATAAAGTTATAACAATGAAAGAGAATAATTCAAAAATAAAGTGATTTCTAAACTATAATGCATTTTATATGGTGTTTAAGCCATATATATTATTTTAAAAGAAGGCTACGAAAATC
Source organism: Hymenopus coronatus (assembly GCA_030762935.1). Taxonomy (NCBI): domain Eukaryota; kingdom Metazoa; phylum Arthropoda; class Insecta; order Mantodea; family Hymenopodidae; genus Hymenopus; species Hymenopus coronatus. The sequence continues at coordinate 32,205,195 of CM060896.1, read as the reverse complement.
TGTATAATATTCTGTGTGAATGCATGTTGCAGACTCAGTTTTCGGTTCAACCATTTCATGGTCTCCATATTATTATTGGAACTACATTCCTCAGTACATGTTAATGTCGAATATTATCAATACACTCGACACCAAATCAATACTTCTATTAATTTCACAAATATATTTGTGATTGTTCCTCGAGATCCAAAATAAAGCCTACTACTTTATTTATTTATGTTGAGGTGTAATTTTCTTTAAAGTATAGTATGGTCTTTGTTTAACTGAAAGTGGATGTTCCGCCGTCGGGTCGTGTTCCTCTTCAGAATCAAAGCCCATAGACGTTAGTCAGTTCTAAGTGTTTATCTTGCAGCAACACTCGAGGTCTTCTTCATTTTCGATTCGCGTTTCTGCTGGTAGCTCATCAGTTCTAGCATTTAACTCCGTTGATACACGCCACACAACCCCATACTTACAAGTAGATATATTTTCCAACAATTCCGTCGCTAACCTGGAGCTAAATCTCGAGTCTATTTTCACCTGCACAATTCATTATGTGAATGCGGAAGTCCATATATAACAAGAATAAGAAGCATAAAACGAAGCAAAGACACCAAACGTAGATATTACACTTCAGATAAAGACCGTCAATTAAATCGAAGAAGTAGCAGTGCTTGACGGAGATATCCGTCGCTATCTGTAAAAGGATTAAGTGGCCTAATCCATTAGGTAGTTCCAACAATTTCATAGCGCATCTGTTGTTAAAAATAAAATAGGTACACATGGGAGTAAAGCAGATATTTTGTGTCGAAATTGTTTCCGCTTGGAATTTTCAAATTCACTTTTGGTCAATAAAGTTACGATTTTCTTTTAATTTTGAACCTCTAATATTACAAAGTTTATACTTAACACTTTGTAGTTTGGAATTACTTTTGAAATCATTTTAAGAAGCACAACAAATAAATGTCTACTTTGTGATTTCTAATAAAAGAGTATGCCACTTGTGTTATTTTTTTGGTTGTGTTTAACACCCGCTTTTACTACTTGTGATACCATAGACGATGGCATTGGTGATACACGGAATGAAAATGGAGCATCGATGGAATGCGATGGCGGGGGAAACCGGAGAACCCTGAGAAAACCCTCCCCTGTGCCGCTTTGTCCAGCACAAATCTCACGTGCGGGGTCGCTTGGGATCGAACCAGGGCCATCTAGGTGAGAGGCGAGTGATCTACCAACTCGGCCACGGCGCGGCCTCCACTTGTCTTAGTTTCTTCCTATATTCAGGATGGCCAAAAATAGACAAACTTCCCAATATTCCAAACATCGCAACAAGGGGGCTTCCAAACTGTGACATAGAAAATATTTCCACCGGGCCCTTATGGGGCAGAAACCAACCTCAGAAGTTAAATGAAACTGTGACTATTATATTTTATATTCTAATTCCCCTCAGCAAACTAAGGAGCATTTATTAAAACCTTTTTTTAATGAATTGTTCAGCTATTATAGAATGTTTTCATTAAAGTTTGCAGTAATTTTGGAAATAAAGTATTAAATGAAACGACATGGGCATTGTGATTTCATAGTCACCTGAATTCCTAAACTGCAAAACTGTATGACGTCAGTCATGTGTATTAAATTCAGGAATATGTAGAGGTAGACATGATTTTACTACAAGATGAATTCAGAGGAATTGTGGATCTGATAATTCTTTACAAAAGAATTTCCCAGTTTTAAAATGCTAATGAAGGACAATTTGAACATTTAATAAAATATTTAAAGTGTTAATTTGAGTATTGAGTTACTTGCTTATTTGTTTTGTACTATTTTCTACTATTGTGGACTTCAATGAAAATCGCTATAACACCGCAACAATTTATTTTGGAAGTAATAATAATAATAGTTAATGAGGGGGATATCATGGTTTCTTTTAAAATTCTGAGGTTTTTCCTTCTATAAAAGGCCCCGCAAAATATTAAACATGTCACTTGAAAGCTAGCTCCAGTAATATTTCGAAATGATTCACGTTTGGTTCTTTTTCCATTCCATATTTACCTACTAACACATTATGTATGACACTCTCTATTGCATTCTAAAATTATTCTGTCATCTTTAAAAATTCTAGCAGTCATATTAACCAATTAACCGATAATTTTTAATATGCAGAAATAACAAACAATATTGCCATTTACTTATTATGACATACTTTTATCGTTGTTGATGATTTCACGGGATAACAATCAACTTAAATTGATATCACAAAAATCCAAGCTTTCGACCATCATAACTCTGTGGTCTTCGTCAGGGAACTTTTATCTAAATTTTCGTGTTATTGATTTTACATATATAATTTTTAAATTCCTCCGATTTTTACATTTTTTCATGTGTATTGTATAGAAAATTCCTTAATATGCATTTATTAGAGCAAATTTGTATTTAACACCTGAAAATATGACCAATATAATTTAAACCGACGCAGTAATACATTTGTGAATTCATAAAAACTAAAGAATGAAAGAGTTCAAGCGGGAGACCTGGGTTCGATCCCCAGTACCGGCGTGGGGATTTTTTCCCCCGCTGGGAGACCTGGCCCGGGGTGCACTCAGCCTCGTAAGGTCCCTAGGGGGGCCAATTGAAGAGCTACTTGATGGAGAAGTAGCGGCTCCTGGTCATGAGGACCGCATTAACCGGCCGGGGGGACTCGAGGCGCTGACCACGTCTCACCCTCCAATACTGCACCCCATCCATTACGTCTGTAGTGGACCGAGATGGGGGACGCAGCGGCCGGGCGGTAGGCCAAGGTTCCCCGTGAGCTGTCGTGCCATGGAGTTAATGAAAGAGTTCGACTTCGGTAAAGGGTTAATAATTCATGACTTTAAATTGTCTTCCGCCATCATACCAATTTCATGTATTAATTTAAACACTGAAACATGCCTACTGAAGTGACTTTAGGACCACTTTATATGGACATTTACACCCGTTCAGAAAAAAAAAAAAATCTGATGTGTTTCATTCAAGAAACGTCTTTAGTATTTAAATTAATATCTTCCAAGGATGCGACACGATGTTCACCTTCTGCTAATATTTCATTGCTCTTATTTTGCAGCGTGTTGTGCGTTCATAACAACCTGCCTCCCTCATTATTTCTGAATGAGACATCTGTTATAGTAGTATTACTAAGCAAATTATGTATCTTAAAGTTTGAAAGAAAAATTACTCACTTGACGCTTAGAAACAATTCCCGTATTCCCTTGCAAATTTCAGACTTGGAAGACAGTTGGCAATGATTATTTTGTCTTAAATTTGTACGTTATTAAGAGATTATAGATATGTCATTTACCCAGACAATGCTTCATGCTTTACATTCCAAAGTAATTGAAAATTATTTACTGGATGTTACAGAGACGAGAGGCTTGAAGGATCCGGCTCAAGTGGAGAATCTTCAAGATCAGGCTCAGGTGATGTTAGGTCAGCATACCAGAGCGCAGCACCCCGGCCAGGCTGCTCGATTTGGACGCCTTCTGCTCATGCTGCCATTGCTACGTCATGTAGTAACATCACGCGTCGAACAAATATTCTTTCAACGCACCATCGGCAACACTCCCATGGAGAAGGTTCTCTGTGATATGTACAAGAACTAGACAGTGCAGTGGCTCAGTGTGTTCAGGAATGCATGCGAGATTGTGTTCCTATAATGAAAGGAGACGTAGTCAATGACGCTCCGGTATGTGCTTGAATGTAAAAGAAATCCCTAGTGGAAAAACATAGCTGTGATTGATTGTAATGAGTTCTTAAGGATTAATGACGAGCATCTAATGATGGGAGTTGGCACTTGTGGTGGAACATGTAGTACGATGGCCGATCAAATATAAACGAGACTCCCTCTGCCTGTCAGAAAATATGTAGGGTAGGCTGAGACGATAATGTTGGATAATCTCCATGGTATCAACATCACTATAAATGTCCTATTTTTTGTTATAATGAAATTGCTTGAGAGAGAAAATTTGGAAGCAGTTGTAACTTTCAGTGATATTCACAAACAACACAGAATAACCATTCGGAGGAAGCTGAATCTGTTGAAAACTAAAGCAGTTAACACCCACCGAGGTAAATATTACTGCTCTTTGGGAGGTTCCTGAATTTTGATCCTTATTTATTTATTTTCAGACCTGTTCCGGGTTCAGGTCTTTCAAAATCTCTAATTCGATTTATGACAACTTGTTTATCTTATTTTTCTCACATTTGTCAAACTGTCTTTCCAGTTATTTTTCTTGGTTTCTAATTTACTTTAAGTTCAAAGTTTCACACATTTTATAAATCCTATTGCAAATGGTTGATTCTATTTGTATGTAATATTTTTATACCAATACTGAAATGTCGAAACTATACAATATTGCTGAAATTAATATCATTTTATAGCATTTTAATTTTATATGGAAATTATTTAACTTTCCACCAATGCCTTTATCTATCTCAATTAAAAGAATAGTCGTAGGAAATAGAAATTCATAACACTATCATTGCATCCCAAATATTAAATTATTTCGATTACGTGGTTGTTTATCAACATTTTGGTAGCTAGTGTCAATTATACTTTAAACTTCACCAATTTTTTTTCTTCTGAAATCTCAATCTATTTCATAATGATATATTTTCCTAGGGTAATGTTATCGTGATAACCTGGAGGAAATTTCTCACCAAGGTGTGTAGCCTAATTTTTTCACTAATGCGCAGAAAAAAATTAGAGGAACTTCCCCATATATTACTTGAGCATTTAACATCTAGTCATTTCCTCTTCTAGTCATGAAGTAAATATTAAGAAGTTAACCTTTTAAGCTCGGTACCATGGTAGAGGACTTTGCAAGTAAATGGGTATAGCTATGAGTGTCTAATTTTTGAGAAACTCGAAGATAACCACTTTCTCGTCTCTTGTCAGTTACATTTATGTATTGTTGAATTAAAAAGGTAAATTGGTGACCTATATGCTTGGTTCTATGAATAACAGAAGAGTCAGTGTCGGTTATATTTGATAATCCCTCGTATCCTGTCCAGAGAAGTTCTCAACTCCAAACAACAACGAGTCCTACTCAGTTTGAAAACCAAAGATCAGTGCTTAAATGTGGCGAAGTTTTGAATAACAGTGTGTGGAATTTTACAGAGGAAAATTAAGGATGATCTAGAATTCTCTCATAGATTCCAGCGAAGACTGCATTAAACAAATAGTGAATTACAACAATTAAACTCGCCAAATCTTAACTACAAACTATGTTGATGAAATCAACAATGTAGAAACGTAATTTTAAAGCTATTGGTCCATATTATTTCACACTTTTTTATTTTTTTTTTTTTTTGCTAAACTTCAAATTAAAGGACTTGTTTTGTTATAAAATAAGCATAATGGACGAAGTTGTCCATCAGAACCAGAAATGGTAGGAAGTTGCAAACGTTAAACCAATCATCACAAGCAAACACAATAAGACATTTTAGAAAATTAGAGCTTCCAATATTTCTTCCTAACGTGAGTAAAAAGGATCATCAATTGTTTCAGTTATACGTAATATCTTTTATTCACCTGTATAAGGCAGTGATATTAATAGAAATAAAATATGTTGGTTTCATTTTAATGCAATCTCAATAGGATGGAATCCCCTTTTTTTACTTGTGTCCCGCGTTCTAAGATTTTTTTGGGAGGCGAACAGGTCCTGTATTTTCTTGATACCGTCTTCCTTAATACTACTTATTGTAGCCATTTCTTGTTGTGAGAAATGTTGAGTCGGCGCTTATGTTACTTATTGTTGCCATTGTTTAGCGCGTTCTGTTAACAATGAAATAGACGAAGTTTGCCTAGTCTAGTATTGGCAGTCGATGTGATGTACCCTTTCCTTGAAAAGACAAAGCTTAAATGAAGCTCGCTGTAAAATTTGCAATGTGACATTTTCGATTGCACACGGTGGGAACTCGGATATTGTAAAGTGCATTTATTCAATACTATCATTCTTCCTTCATTTTAATGTTATGTTAATACCATATTCAGAAAGTATTGACCAGTCCATCACAACCTTTTTAGGCGTCGCGTATTTATAATGAAAAATGGTAGGCTTAGCAAAAAAGCCATTACTAATGTCTCAAGTTTTCTCTTTTTTACTGTTAAGGGTTCATTTTTTTTCGTCTACTATACTGAAATAGGAAGTCTTTGTTTCAATGCGTGGGAATTGCTTCCCGTGCACTGCACAGTTTCTAGCCCTCCGTGTACCGAATAAAACAGTCAACTATACACAGGCTGAAGCGATCTTAAGACCACGTGTTTCAGTGTTAAAGTGTGGTATATTGGACCTGCCATAAGAAGCACACTTTTGTATTACTACGTACAACAATATACAATTGATATGCGGTAAATGTTCAGTTTCAGTAAACCAGAGGCGGTTCCTCACAGTAGACTTAGTTTCAAAAATATTTTTAAAAATTGTTTAACAATAATCATAACGAATTGTATTAGTATGGAAGCTAAAATGCAATGATTTCACTTAACAAAACAAAATCTGCATGTAATATTACATTCCAAATGAAGTATTTAAATGATAGGATTCTTGAAAATTCGACAGATCCGCTTTCTTCTGGAAAGAAAGAGCGATATTTTAAACGAGAATACGCTAGATACTACTGAAACGAACCGTTTGTCTGCGAAGGGCAGGCAAATTCTGAGCTATCCTGCTTCCAATGTCACGATCACGGTTCCAAGTATTTGGCGCCCGGTAGTAAGCATTTCAAGGAAATGTTACACATGCATTGTACATCAGGACTGACAGACAGTAAATTTGCCTGCTCTGCCGACTGCATGCTCTCCCGAAGACAACTAGAACGAGTGAGCGAAGTTTATTGTATGCGAAAAATGTATTGCTGCGCTAACATTCGTGTGTTTTAAAGAAATAGAGAATTGGAACTGAAATTCCTTTAGTAAGTACTTATAAAATATAATACACATTTTTAGGTTCTAATAATTACTGCATCACATTGTGAAATAATATTCCAACAGCCATTTGGAAAATGTTTTCCCGCCAAAGAGCTAGTTTCATTACAAAAGTATGGCGCTATGTATTTAGACTTTTCAAGATTGAGAAAAACAGCTCGAGTTTGTCTACTCCGACGACCAGTTCCTGTCTCGGTGTGTAACTGAAGTTATAAAACCTTTTGTGGAAAGTGATATTCAAAGCGTGTGGCCGGAAGCAAATACACTAGAGATTAATACTGACACCCCTGTGTTAAGCTGAGAGACGGGTATACAGTGGCGCTCCTAGCGGCCAGGCCTTAAGGAACAAGCGATTAATTTTGAATGTTAGGAAAGGGAAACCCAATAATGATATTATAATATACATTGTTATTTTTTATTTATTCAAACTATATTTTGTCAATACAATAATAAACAATGCAGAAAAACAATGTACAGGTTTGCATCTACAGGAATTATTTTTAGTTGCAGGATATTTTTTGCTTTAATGTTTCTACCTGGTTTTTTCTTGTTCTTTTTTCCATTTTCATCATTCAAATAACATTTTATTAACACATTGAATGCTTTGTCAATAAATACATATTTACAATTTCCACATATGCAAGTGAATAATGCATCATCTACACTCAAATTTAACCTTAGTTTTACATTAAGTCATACTGTCAAAAAGATAATGAAGAAAATTTTCATTAAATAGAGTATTGCTGCTGATGTACATTGTATAAGCAGATTCATTGTGAAATATGAATCTAGCGTTTCCATAACGCTTCAGAGCAATATGCACATTTTAATTTAGTACATCTGCTCTCATCGATGCCTACTTATTTGTTTATACATTTCTCATGAGGCAATTTTGCACATATCCACGTGCATACACATGAATTTGCACGCTGCTGAACATTACCTGGAAAATCATCACTTTTGCTGTTTTGGTATAATTAGTGCAGAAGTCTGAATTACAAACGATTTACATTTTTTCTGTAAATCAGACTTTAGAACTAAAAACTTGCTTACATCCATAGGCACAATTACTGTCTTCAGACGATTGTAATAGCTGATTTGTAATTGCAAGTCTAAGACATTGTCCGAATTTTGAGGAATCTGGGGTTACATTGTTCGCACCCTTGACCCTAATAACAGAAAAGAAAATTTCCAGTCTTCTGTGAGTCGTCTTGTAAGTAAATATGAGAAACCATATTGAAATTTTAGCTCCTGCCACAATAATTTTATTGCCAATATGTGCATTAAAACAAGGAGGTTTCTTACGCTGACCATTCATTACAGTGATGTTTTCTAAGAATTTTCATAATTCAGTCAAATACAGTAAATGTTTACCTTCGTCATTTATTGCATAGCGCAATTCTTTAGCACAATGATTTTGAGACGAGTTGAAAATGTCAAATAGACATTCCATTTTTACTATCTCTACACGTAATATGAATATAGTGTATAGAGAAGGTATTGTATTGCATCCAAATATTCGCTACCGATATTTCACTGCAAATATATGTTTTGAGACCCCCTGATTTCAAAAAATGCAATTTTAGAAAAATGTCCGCGCGCGCGTGTGTGTGCGTAGCATAGGTCAAAAACGAAAAGTTCGTTAAATACCAAACTTGGCATTTAAGTACAGTATCTTCCAAGGATGCGAAACGAAGATTTTCAAGAAAATCCCCCCACCCCCAGCTACTCTTTACATGAAAAATTTTTCAAAAATTTTTATTTTCTCAAAAATGGCTGTAACGATTTTGGTTAAAATCATATATTAAAGATATTTACATGACAAATAAAATGTATATTTTGAATTTCCTGGGATTAGCCTCTGAAGACATCTTCATTTTGGATCAATTTTGCGGAGTTTTGCATAACTGGTAAACCGTAAGAGATATGTAGAGCTCTTTAAAACACGCAATTTGTGTTACATACATTTTTTCGTGGAGTTGGTTGTTTTTAAGATATTCCTTGTTATTGGTTTCAGCTTTGAAAAACATACTTTTCTCATACATGAATTTGTCAACTCCTGTCCATACAAACAAAGGAACCTCAGTCACAGTAATCAACTTTTGACAATCACTTTAACTCCCTTATATCGCTCCTACTAAAAGGAAGCAAGTAATAAGACGCTTAATGGTAATTTTTTCTTGATTAGCATGAGGTAATTAGAAGATCCAGATTTTTAACAATGCTTTGCTGTAGAGATATAGAAAAAGTTGTGTGAATGGAACGCATAAGATTTTTTCAATGAAATTAGCAATAGCTAATGTTTCATCAGACATAGAATTAAACGCAACATGCGTTTTAATGCAACAACAGACACAATTTCTTAAAACACGAACGGCCAATCATACCCTCATTGGACTAAATGGTGGTAGTTCAATACATTGGCCGGTCAACCTTGGAGCTAACCGAGGTTTCATGGCTCTGCCTTTTTTTATAAAATTCTACAATATGGTTCCAAGAAACCTTTCTATCTTCACATTATAGAATGCCGTTTCAAATTATTCTTCACTGATTTCAACAGGAGTGAAGCATCATGGAAAAAATACACTCTACTGTTATAAATTTCAATAAATGGATTTTCCTCAGAGATGTTCAGCAATGATCTCAATTTCAGATTATTGCTTCCCTGGAGTGGTTATGCATATCAACGTTTCAAAATGATATAATCTTCTTATGTTGTTTTATCTCGTGGAAAGCGGAAAAAGGACTTGGAAAGTTTCAAAAGTTCAAAGTTATTGCAGCCAAACACAGCACAAACCTTACCAGACATGGTTCAATACTTCTGTTTGATAATCCTTATAACACTGTATAGACCGATACACAGCTAAATTACATTTTAATTAATCATTATTGCTATTACTTAGGCTATACTGAAGCTACAGCAACACCAGCTGATCGCCGCTCAAGGCCGACCCGCTAGAAATATCACGCTAGAAATATCGCGCGAAATATCACAGTGTCCTGCATTAAGCTATAGTATATTTGCCGGAATCTTACAGAGCATTTGTTTATCTTAGCTGCAACAACTCTTTCCACAAATTGCAGTGTCGAGAAAAGTTTTTCTCACTTGAACAGAGTGAAGTCTTACTTAATGAGCACAATGGGACAGGGCAGGGTTACAGCTTTAGCAACGGGTCTATTGAATGTGAACTTCCTCATTCACTGGAAAAATAGGAGACATGGTACGATGTTATCAAGCGTGCCAGCATGAAGGATCAATGCTTTGACTACTTTACAAGTGGTACCTAAGCAAAACGTTTCTGCTAGATCTGTTTTTTTCATATTGTTGATATTTGCTTACCAGTAATCTGTTTCCAAATATCTGTGAAAATGTAGAACAATACATGAAATCCTTAGGTGTATCTATACATTAGCGCATTTTAAAAGGAATAACACAAAGAAAATATGAGATCTATTCTCTTGCGGTCATGATCCAATGAGAGCAATGCGGCCACGTGCCTCTCCCTTCGTTTACCTAGTATATCTCTTAATTCGTCAAAAGTATGGTGCTGCTATAATGTCGAAGACACTTTATCGCACGAATCTTCATAATTCTGTAACAACAAACTTTTGTATACGAAAATTTATATACTGTTTGTGTGCTTCGCAGAGAAACGGTTCATAATCTTGTGAATAGAGTGAAGGAAACCGGATTTATTCTTGATAAGAAACTGCCATTAAATCGCCGTGTTCGTTCAGCGGGAAAAATCAACTCATCGGAAAAAAGTTAGAATCAAGTTCAAGGATATCTCTGAGAAAACATGCACAGGAATCGGGCATTTCGCAAACTTCGGGCTCGAATGCCACTACACCTTTAAAATAAAAACTCTATCAGGAACTGCAACCACGCGATAACGCGAGTAGTCCATTTCTGCAATTTGGTGTTGGATATTGCTGGTTGATTGATTGGTGTATTCCGAACCACCGTGGCGTGTCCCTAACAGAGCCCAAGCAATTTATCTCAACCCCGGAAGTGTTACGAGCTCGTGCCCTGGGTTCTGATTGACTTGTGACGACTTCAGCAAACCCCATTGCCGAGATTTGTATTTCGCATTCTTCACCACCACGGAGAGGCGCCAGAACCGTAGTCTCGCCGATACATACAATCATGAAATATGCTGGTTGAAATGAAATGGAGATGAAATGAAGGGAGAAGAAGTTCGAGAGGATGAAGAAATCTCCCCAGTATTTGCCTGGTGACTCGAGTAAATCCAGAAAAAAAAACGCATGGGTCGGAGAGATTGGCCGCGGGAATCGAATTTGCGACCTCTGAAATGCCAGTCCCAGAAAAACACCTGAGCCATCTGGTTGATGTTAATGGTCAGTTTAACGATTTTTATGGACGACTATTAAGAATTGATGTGTTAAATCAAATTTCCTTTAAAACTCTAAGAGATGTATGGCGGGTGAGAACATTATTTGCAAAATTTTCTATGACGAAGAAGATTAGAATTAGGACTACACATGGACGGGGTTCTCAGTCACTGTGGCAGAGCATCGCATGTAGGTCCTTTGCGACTTATGTTACTCCAGGGAGGTAAGGAGAGAGACCCGAAGGACAATCAGATATGTATGACGACAGGCGCAGGCATGGATGGGGTCCAGATTGAGTACTCCCAACGCCGTCTGGTTACCAATCCACATGCCCCGAATTACTGGGAGCTCCCCAAAGGGGCTTAGTTCATGATAATAAAAATAGTTTTGATATTTACAATATTGGCGTAGCGAGGGAGGGGGGTTGGAGGTTGAAACTCGGCTTGCTATAAAAGCAAAATCTAACTTAATTATTTTATAAATATAAAATCAATGTTTTTCAAATATGCATTCAGGATTAATTCAGATTTATTATTTTATGTCATACATTCGTAGTCGGCTTAACCTCCCCTTATGTAGGACTGAGTACCCCTCATAGGACTCTCAAACGGATGCCTAGGGGTCAGAACCCTGGTGGGAAGCCAACGGCACGAAACCACAGAATGAATAACCTGGAACAAGTGGTCGGCCCGTAGGCAGGCATGAGCGTGAATAAGTGGGTCCTATGAAATGCAAGCGAAATGGATGATTGGAAAGGTGACAATGGAGAAATCGGTAGAATGAGTGGCGGGGGAAACCGGAGGACCCGGAGAAAACCCGCCCAGGCACCGCTTCGTCCACCACAAATCCCACATAATTGAGGAACTTGGAATCGAACCCGGGCCGCCTAAATGGGTGGCGAGCTGTCTGCGCCGCCTCGAATTTAGGCATACTGTTTAATATTGGATGCTTATATATAACTCTCCTTTATACTTTTCTATCTATGTTAGTGTGTTTTAAAGCACTATTTATCCACGAACAATGATAATCACTCTAAAACAATAACAGCAATAATAATAATAGTAGTAATAATAATAATAATAATAACAATAATGTCACGATGCAATGTTCCTGTACAAAACCTTTAATGCACTAGAGAAACTAAGACACTCAAATATGCTCAGCACTTAATGTTCAGTTTTATTTTTGAAACTTCATGTTGGAGATAGTATCTAATAAATATACAAAATCAGTATAAATTAGCTCTACAGAAAGGAACTTAATTATGAAGAAAATATAATGGAGATTTAATTGAATAATGAAATACACACATTAGTATATCTTCAAGTTGCATTTACAAGTACAAAGGCTCAATATGACTAGGCTACCTTTTGTAACGCTGATAAAAAATCAAAAGAACGTGCAGGTAATATTTTAAGTAATGTTTTGGGCTTTCACAAGGTCTGTGCAAGAGGGGTACCGCATTTGCTGACACCTGATCAAACGTTGCAAAGAAAAACTGTTTCTGTTAAGAATGTGGAGCTCTACCGAAAAAATCCCAGTGAATTTTTGAGACTGCTTATTACCATGGATGAAACCTGGATACATCACTACACTCCAGAAAGTAAATCACAGCAAAAATAGTGGATTGCGCCAGGTGAACCAACTTCAAAAAAGGCAAAGTCAATTTTGTCAGCTAACAAAGTTATGGCGAGTGTTTTCTGGGATGCGCAGGGAATTATTTTTATTGATTATTTGGAAAAGGTAAAAGTATCACTAGTGACTACTACGCAAGCTTACTGCAACGTTTGAGTGATGAGGTGAAAAGAAAAATATCTCATTTGGCAAAAAAAGGTCTTGTTTCATCATGACAATGCTCAGGCACATCGCTCAGTCATTGCAATGGGAAAAATGTGCGAATTATAGTTCGAATTGCTTGAACATCCACCCTATTCGCCAGATCTAGCACCCATGACTACCACCTGTTCCCAAGCCTCAAAAAATGTCTTAGAGGACGAAGATTTCATAGCACCGAAGAGGTCATTGATGCGGTAAACAGCTATTTTGAGGGCCTTGATAAATCGCACTACAGAGGTGGTTTAATTAAATTAGAACACCGATATGACAAATGCATTAGCCTTTCTGGAGATTATGTTGAGAATAAAGAAAAAAAAAAGTAAATGTTGTTTTCATTGAGAGGCCCGGGAATTATGTTGTTGCGTACTGTACCCCCTTCTAAGTAATCTAGCGGGTGTATAGTAAAATTGAGGATTTGAACAGAATATTTTAAATGCATTAGACCTCGATACTGTCCTCGATTCAACAGCGCTTATTCTTTCCGAGATAAACACACTTGAAGTAAACAAAGGCGAGAGGCTTCCCCAACACCTAGACGGCCGGGGTTCGACCCCAATCGACTGCATGTGAGATTTCTGGTGGACAAAGCGGCGCTGGGGCGGATTTTCTCCGGGTACTCCTGTTTCCCCCGCCATCGTATTCCACCGGTACTCCATCATCATTCACGTATCATCAGTGTCACCGCCTGCGGTGCCATAAGTAGTTAAAGTGGGCGTTAGACACTACAAAAAAAAAATCACCAACAACGTGGCTGCAGTGAACGCTCTCATTGGCATATGGCCGCAATACTCAGTGTAAGAATAGAAAATATACCGGGTATTTTCTTCATGTTCTTACTTTTAAAATGCATTAATGAATACGTTTAATAAGTGCAATGCAATATAGAGTACTATATATTTTTACTTTTCTTTAGAGATGGAAATCAATCAGTTTACTGAAACTGAACAGTATCGCATATCGATTGCAAATTATGCGGATTACTACAAAAGTGTGCTTCATTGAATGGGCTCAGTATAACGTATGGCGCTAAATTCAAATAGATTTCTTAATATTTTTCAAAGAAAGTTAATTATTTGGAAAAGATTTGCTCATGCGATGCATATTTCTGATTATTGCAACTACACCTAGTCCACTATATAAAGAAACCAGCATTTCAAATTAAAATATTTGGGGGGAAAATCTGATCTGTTCCATTCACATAACTTTCTATACCTGTCCTGAAAACCAACTATTTTTGCAAAAAATTATTCTATGCTAATGAAGATAAACATTAGCAGATATTGTCTCATTGCTTGCTTGCTTCCTTGTAAGCAGAAGGGAAATACACTTGGCTAAAGCGATAGTCACATCTTTTAACAACCGTCGATAAGTAAAACAATAGAAATGGTTTTCTTTATAACGCCAGAATTAAAAAAAACAGATATGAAACGAAAGATAACTTCCCGTTTGAGAAAGTTTTAGTTTAAAATTAAAACTAACAAGGGATACCTCAAAAACAGTCAAGTTTATAAAAAATGTATAGGACATAAATTGGATGTTTTAACGAGATCTACATTTTTACTTTCTCTACACTACAATGTACATAGTGTAAGGAGAAGGTATTGCATTCACCCAAAAACTCGATACCGAAATTTCACCGGAAATAGGTGCTTTGGGTTCCCTGTATAAAAAAAAAACATTTTAAGAAAAACGTCCGTGTATATCCGTGTATCTGTGAAAATGATAACTCAAAAACGAAAAGTCGATAAAATACTAAACTTGGTATATAAATTTCCAAGGATTTGACACGAAGAGTTTGAGGAAAATCCCCCCCCACCCCAAACTACCGTTTAGATGGAAAAATTTTCGAAAAGTTTTATTTTCTCAAAAATGGATTTAACGATTTTGATTAAAATGCCGTACATTAAAAATATTTACACGACAAATATAATATATATCTTGAATTTTCTAGGAATAGTCTCTGAAGACTTCTTTATTCTGGATGAATTCTTCTGGATTTTCCATAACTAGTAAACCGTAAGAGCTAGAGAAAAACTTACTATACAATATATAGATCTAGTTGAAACACACAATTTATGTCATATACATTTGTTTTTCGTATAGTTGACCATTTTTGAGATATTCCTTGTTATTGAGCTCAGTTTTAAAATACTTTTCATATGCGGGGATTTTTCAACTCTGGCAATGCAAAGAAGAGGATTTCATCCACATGGCAGCCAGCTTTTAAAAGATTCGACTATCGCTTTAGCCTAGTGTATTCCATTATTTTCCTTCCACTTACAATAAAATTTATGTTAAATTAATGTTAATGTTTATCTCGATTAGCTTGAAGTAAATAGAGTAATAAACTTTTTAGCAATAATTTGTTACAGAGATGTAGAGAAAGTCCTGTGAATGGAACATATTCAGATTTTTTTAGTAGTAACCTTTTGTCTATCTCTTACAGTTTACCAGTTATGCAAAAGTAATTCAGAATGAAGAGAACTTCAGAGGCTATTCCCAAAAAATTCTAGATATACATTTTATTTGTCAAGTAAATGTGCGATATTTTAATCAAAATCGCTATCGCTATTTTTGAGAAAAGCAAATATTTTCCAAAAAAATTCCATATAGTAATTGAGGTAGCGGAATTTTCTTGAAAATATTCGTTTAGCATCCTTGGAAAATGCAGAACTTATATATCAAACCGACTTTTCGTTTTTGAATTGTCGTGTTCACCGACACACACACACACTCACTCACACACACACACACACACACACACCACGGACTATTGCTAAACGTGTTTTTTTGTTATTGTTTTTTTTTTTTTTTTTTTAATTTACTGGGTCCCAAAATAACATGTATTTCCGGTGAAATCTCGGTATCGAACTTTTGAGTGGAATATAATATACCTTCTCTACCTATTACAATTTACGAAGTAGGTACATTGTACATACTCGTACTTGTTAGATAAAGTAAAATGTAGGGTTAGAAATATAATTTTACAATATCTTTAGAAATGACTTGAATAATTATCAAATATAGAATAGTGAAAAACAGTAAGTAATAACAGATATTTATTCTGAAGTTTCAAGCAATCAAATAAAATTAATTTTCTAAGGTATCTTAAGTAATACAAACACTGCTGTTATTTTGATGATCCATATATTTCAAACAAACTCCTCCGCTTTTAGACTGCTGTTGCTGTTGATGACATTTTATGTACTCAACTCTTCCCCTTCTGTCTGTTTATTTTTATTGTGCATTGCTTTTTAATGTTTACACAACCCGATGTAATTTATTATGCATGCAACTTGTATAAAGAGCATGAGCTCAAAAAATATGCACTATGGTTCTATCGTTTGCAACATTCTACCAGTTTTTTCAGTTCTTCCTTTAAATACAAACTTTGTTTAAGGTATGTGTTAACTATGAGGAGAGAGAAACTCTTCCAAGTCAGGTGAAAATTATTTTAGAAACTGCGTATATAAAAGGGATAATCTAGCAAAACAGATTTTATAAGAGACACAAGTGAGAGTATGTGCTACTAAGTGAATGGCCACTTGGTATAAAAGTGTTAAAAAGTGAAGAGATGCTATTTCAGTGCTTTCTCTTGAAGACTCCATGCAAATGAAATCACTCTGATATACCTACATACACAATTCAAGTATAACAAAAGTGAGATGTTCCACATTCTTTTTTGCTATTAATATGTTCCGATTGTATAAATGTACGTTAAAAGCATATTAAATGTGTGTACAATAGAAATATTTAGTACTTACTTCATGTTAAAGCATGTGCATACACCTCTTTACTGTTCGTCTTTTAATCACAGCCCATTACTAAACCCTTATCCACAAAACATTGTCTGTTAACTGTCACGTGCATTTACCTTGCTCGCTGTAACTTGAAGAGAACCTGTAACTTAAGCAGAAGCATCTGGCAGAAATTAACTAAATTGGCTGGTGTTTTTAGCACTTCGTTATTTTTCTACAATATAGTTCCACGTCTTTATTAAATATGCTGCTTTTCTGCAAGAGGTGTTGTTGTAAGGAAATATGTAACGTTACTGCAACATTATGCTACATGTTTATCGTAAACTATAGAGAAATGGTATTACAACGTGATCAGTTGCTTGTCTTGCCGCCATTTTAAAGTGTACATGGAATCAAGTTTGAGTTCGAGTTAAATTGTAAAATATCAAGTGATATCAGTGGCGGCAGCTAAAATCTTGGAGGTAGCATGTATTCATCACTTACGCTGAATTCACAATTGAGATTGTAAACAATTGCTATACTGGTGGTTTTCGAGCTAACAGTGAGGTTTTATTTAAAAATAATATTATGCTTTTATCTACGTCTTGTTAATCAAGATGTAGAAGGGAAGTAGAACTGAAATAAGGGAATGCACTAACTAAAGCGATCTTTTAAAAGCAAGTTGCTGCATGAAACACATTCAAGTTTAATATTAAAGTGTTGGTAAAATATTATTTAAAGTCGATTAAGTTTAAGATGCTTTAAGAACTCCAGAATGTTTTCAACATGAGTGATAATTTCATATTCAAAGCTTAGGAACTTTCCATATAGTGACCACTTCCTCAAGTCGCTCAGAAAAAAAAATGTTTACAGATATCTATAAGTTTTAAAATGAGATTTTAATTACAATTGTATTGTATTAATTGTAAACCTTTGAATATGCAGTTCCAAAAATTCAGGTTTTATTTTAAAATAAAATTATTCTTTTATCTACATCATGCCAATCAAGATGTAGAAGGGAAGTAGAAGGAAAGGAAATACACTAGCTAAAGCGACCTTTTAAAAGCAGCTTGCTATGTGAAACGAATTCAAATTTAATATTAATGTGTTAGTAAAATATTATCAGTAAAGACACAGGACGTATGAATTAAAGTCGATTAAATTTAAGATGCTTTAAGAACTCCAGAATGTTTTCAACATGAGTGATAATTTCATTTTCAAAGCTCATGAACATTCCATATAGTGACCACCTCCTCAAGTCACCCGGAAAAAGAATGTTTACAGAGAACTATAAGCTTTAAAATGAGATTTTAATTACAATTGTATTATATTAATTGAAACCTTTGAATATACAGTTCCAAAAATGCGGGAATTAAAGATATTTAGTTAACATAAGGCAACGTATATTTTTTTTTTTGATATGGGGGAAAAGGCTACTGACGCCCTAGCCCCAGGCAAGCCTGGGAGTGTGAGACTCCCCGCCCTGGACTCGAACCATGGCGGCACTACCCACGAAGAACTCCCACCGGAAGTAGGAGACCCATGCCTCTCTTGTGCAGTACCGCATTAAGCACCTGCGAATTGGATGGTGAAATATGGATGCTGCCTGCCAGTGACAGTAACAGACAGTGATAGTAAATTGCCAGGAGACGCACATAGCTTGCGCCCTGAGTGCCCACTGGAGAAGTAGTTGGTGAAATGAATGATTAGTGTCGGTGATTCCCCTCTGTAGTGACCTGGTTGCCAAGAAGATATATTGGGCCGTCACTGCTGTCACTCACTTGCTGCTTGCTGAATCCAGGACTCAGCATCACATGTTGGAGCAGCTGTGGTGTTTGATTGGCCCCTGGAAAGGAACCGCTTGGCGGAGTAGAACTGCTGCTGTTGGAGGCCCTGTTGAAGCTACGTGTGGACGCTGACTATCCGATTGGACAGCTCAGCGGAGGTGGACTGAAATGTGGAGATGACGGTGGTGGTGGCAGCTTGCAGGTCCTGCAGCTTCTGGGTGAAGACGCTGGTGAAGGCCTCTTCCAAAGCAGCTAAGCGAGCGCCGATGTTCAGGATCACCGCACGGAGGTCGTGAATGGCATTCCGCGTCGCTGCGTCTGTAGAGGCTGAAGGTGGTGTGGCGTCTGCGGTGTGAATCTGCGATGAACATACTGGAGCGGACTGGAACGCCCGTCCCTCGGGCAGAGGGAACACAGGGCCTTGCAGGTGAAATGTCCTGTACCACCAAGGTGGCACAGAACCGGCGACGGTGGTGGAGATCGTGCCCAGTGCACTGCATTATTAAGACGTTTGTCCCACAGTAGTGGCACCGCTGCGCTGAGGTTCAAGTGTCATGACAGGGCCAGTGGCGTTCCTGTCGGTTGTCTCGACTGCCAGAAGTCCCCCTAACAAGAGTAACCCTGACGCCAAGGCAGCTTTCAGGCCAGCCGGGTCCTGAAGCTCCGCTCTTACCAACGGTGTTGGGCCCCGGTCGTAGTATATGCCGGTGGCCCTCAAGCAAGAAGGACACCGCGACTGCACGACGGTGATCAGATGCCCCTACCACGGCACTGAACCGGGGCGGCGGTGTGGATCTCGGTGGAGACGGTGATGGTGAGGCCGGCAACTAAGTTGCGCTGTCGGCTGGCGGCAAAGCGAGGCTTGCGTCAGCCGGTGGATACGGTGGTAGTTCCACGGCGGCTGCCGGGGGAGTGGCGATGACTGCTGCCGAAGCAGCGGCTGGTCTGCGCTGTTTCCTCTTGGCCATGTTACTGAATCGCAAGAAGAAGTCTCTTCCATACTATTCTATTCCCTTCTTACTATACCTGTTTTCCGTGATGTGTTCCAGGAAACGCCTTAATTGGCAGCACTGTCTTGGGCGGTGTTATTATTTGTACTTATTTCCACTGCGTATATACACCTCATATACCTCTATGTTAACGAAACCACACCTCGAAATTCCTCCCTCAGCACCGCCCAGTATCAGAGGCTTTGCAAACATGGCTTGTAGAGATGGCCATACAGGATACCTACCGATAACAACGGTCATTTAAGGGATTCTGGAGAATCTTTATAATGAAAAATATCGCTGTTTATTAAATGGACCGCTGGGGCGGGGGAGGGCGCTAACTTGCTCTGCTAGAGGCGCTCCTGATTGATATTAAGTGTAGTATTTCCTATAATCTGCTATATGTGATGAAGACAAATCAGATCGGCTTTTAGATAAGACAATAATGCTATTATTAGTTGTTTAACAAGTAAACAGTTTGAATTCCGTTTATGTGAACACGAACGAGCGATGTTAGGCTGAGGGCAGACCGAAGGGGTCAAACCGTGTACTTTGGTCTTAGCCACTAGGAATTGCAGGATGACGGGTGAGAATGAAATTGATGGAAAGAAAGGAGACAGCAGAATTGCTCCTTCATGGCTACTGTTCAGGGTGCAATGGCCCTTCTGCAACGCTGGCGTTTTGTTTTTCTAAAAGTTTTTACTTCAGAGGTTTTATTGTTAATATTGAAGATTTTGGAGGAGCTCAGCTTTAACTGCTGGTGGAAGAGACAGAAATATTATTGTTGTTCAGTTTAAACTGCCTCTCAGGATGCCAAAAGCATATATTATGAGGAAGTGTTACATAATGCATACAGCGTTCAATTTGAGCTTTAGAGTGCTCACATTTTCGGCCCGTAAGTACATCTGAATGAAAATAAGATTGACCAGGGAACGGAAGAGACACATCACACCTTGATCCAGCACGTATCCTAGGTACTTCCACCACTAGTAGGAACGGATGAGGTGAAGGAACCGCGAAGATTACGCCACAGACAGACCCTCACAGGTTCCCTAAGGATTACAAGCTTGAATGATCCGGCGGGCTGATCAGAGAAGGCTTCCCTTCGACGGAACCGGAGAGAACTCGGCCCACCTGAGGCGGCTCAGGTTGATGAGGGATGAATTGGATTGGTTGGTGAGGGATGAATTGGATTGGTTTATGAGGGATGAATTAAGTAAAATACAACAAATGCCCTTCCTCCCCCCCAAAAAAGAATAATACCAAATAATAAATAAAGTTAAAGCAATAAATTACAATCTTAACAATGTTATTAATAAATGCTTACGTTTAGAAGAAGAGGCAAGGTACAGAGGTTATCTCCAACGAGTAAGCCGATGCCTATCGTCACTGCATAGCCCAATGACTATCTGATATATGGATGGGGAAGCTAAATGATAGAAAATGAGGAAAAGAAAATTCGTGATAGAAGAGAAATCACCAGTATTTGGATTTCAAACCAGCAAAAACCATGAAAAACCTATAGCCAGGTCGGCATCAGCAATCGAACCCAAATGGGGGCCTAGTACGTTACCGTTAACAGACGTCATTTGTCTTGGTAGGAACATCTGAAAGACTGGCAGCGATATGAAAAGGCCGAGACTTTGGTTTGCAAATCTTTCGGCAAATCTTATTTAAGCCAGACAAAGAGGAGGCAAATCCGAGAAAGAAGAAGAAGTAGTAACTTTTTACAGTGAACATCAAATATAAGAACAACATTTATCTTCATTAATTACCAACTGCCCATCAAAAATAATTGTTAACAATCCTATGGTTTTCTCATGAGTGCTATTTATTATTCATCCAAGTAGGTATCATTATACAAAGGTAAAACTTGAAAATGAAGATCATATATGTGGTTTAAGCTCACCATGGTGGTCATACCGATACCGATGAACGGATTTGCTCAGACGACAGTGTCTCAGTTTCCCGGAGCTTCATTCCAGTTGGATTTTCCCTCGAATGTTTCCTTCTTCTTTCATAATCGTGGCTTATTAGCAAATAACTCCAAAAGCATTCAGTATCATTGCATCTTATCAAAAAGTTCCACATTGCATTCTATACCACCGTCTCATACATTCAAACCATTTTGCAAATTGTGAACACCATTCCTCTTTGTGTGTATTTCTGTGTTTTTGGACCTTTATATTAAAGATCTGAAATCTCGACATCGAATTTTTGGGTGGAATACAATACATTTTCTATCCACTTTGTAGGTACATTGTACATATGAGCTAGAGAAAGTAAAAAGTTAACGCCAACCGACTTTTTATTTTTGAGTTATCGTGTTCTTATCGTGTTCTCAGACACACAGACTAACTGAAACACGGACACACACGGACCTTTTTCTAAAAATGTTTTATTTGGATACAGGGGACCCTAAAATCTCGGTATCGAATTTTTATCTATACACTATGTACATAGTACGTGTAGAGAAAGTAATTAGGAGGGCTGTACTTGCTGCTATTGGATCTGTCCAGCCGTCATATTATCGCACCTCATCCCTTTCTCTACGGAGGTTTAGCAGCCTAGCCTAGCTTTGGCCGCAGTTCTGATATACTCATCCTTTTCTAATAGCTTCCCCTATAAAGATATGAGAGGCTTTTTTCAGTGTTAATAATGCGCTTTTGATATTGTTATTGTAATTGATCCTTTAAGCAGTTATGGTTAAAATTTACAAAGTAAAAAGTTAAAAACTACCCAACCCATAACCAAACTTCATTTCTTTCGAACCATCCCCAAATTGCAATAGGTATTGCATATGTTTCAGAAGATACTCCATTTTTTGTGAGCATTTGTTACAATTAAATTATGTATTCCATTCACGTGTCTTTCTCTACCTATCTTGCAAACATTGTACTTACGAAGGGATATTCTTCTCTTTCTTCATGCTAATCGAGATAGACATTAGCATAAATGAGCTACCATGCCGGCATATTGCCATGGTAACTCAGCGGTAGAGCAACCGGCTAGAGATCGGGAGATCCGTTGTTCAAATCCCGGCTATGGCATTGAATTTTTCAGTCTGACTCTGCCATCCAACTCCTGTCCTACGCAAGGTTTCTGTCAGAAAACAATTAAAATTATCACAATTGTCATAACAGTTGGCTAAAACCATGAATCCTGGGACTTAAAGTACTCACAACATTGTAAGTCGCCATTGGGGTAGTCATCTCATAATAATTTGAGAGCACCTAGTGGTTTACCGGGAAACATGCGAGTCAGTTGAGAAATTCAATGCTATGCTGGGATGTTGCTATGGTAGCTCAGTGGTAGAGCAACCGGCTAGAGACCGGGAGATCCGTGATTCAAATCCCGGCTATGGCATTGAATTTTTCAGTCTGACTCTACCTATCCAACATTAGCACAAATGATTTCATTACTTAGTTTCTCCCAAATAGAACAGAAATAAGGGAATACACAAGGCTAAGTCAATTGTAAAATATTTTAAAAGCCGGTCGCTATGTGATACAATTAAATTCCCTTCCCTTGCACGTCTAGGACGAAAAAAGTGAATAACGACTTTCCAAAAACTCACAAACTTGGTTAAAAATCCCGGATTTTCATGACTGTCCTTTAAAACCACTTTCTGATGTTAAAATATAATATTAATTAGATTACAATATAAAACGATCATTGACAATCTCCGCTAACACCAAAATTAAAAAAAAAATCTAATCTTCACATGACTTTCTCTAGCTGCTCCACAAACAAATTTTCCTTACAAAAGATGATTCTCTTATCTACGTCATGCTAGCAGAAATTGTCATAAGTAAATACCACGTATGTTTTCATCTTGTCAATAATTCACGACCGGAGCGAAGCGACCGGAGTCAATTGTCCTAAAAGATGAAAACACGAGTTGTATTTGATAAGAAAATTTAGAGAAATAAACTATTAATAATTTATAATATATAGGAAGGGAGTTTTTATCAGGTTATGATTGTAATACTTACTTTAGTTCTCAAATGGTAGATGACGCAATCGACCAGTTTATTTACCATTTCTTTATCTTCACCCTATGTACGAATATTGATAACAACAGAAATAGGGAACAATTATTTTATTTCGCTTTTAATAAGTATTACATAAAATGGAAATAAACGTTATTTTATTTGAGGTTATTGAACTCAACTCATACATAAGAAATACAAATAATAATTATTTTCACTTCATTTTTTAACTAAATACATTATGAACTACATAAACATTTAAATAAACATTATAACTGAATTAATTGAAAGTACAATTCGAACTGGCAGTTATAAAAGTGAAGGTTAGCTACCTGGATTGTAATTATATTACAAATAACCAAGACAGGAGGTCAAACATACGAACGTCAGGTTCGACAAGATTTCAAAGAAATGAACATCAACTGCGGTAAGATTTTTCCAGTCTGATGACCGCGATTGGTTGAAATTGCCTAATCTCAGCCATTCCATTGGCTCATTAATAGTGGAACGGAATTGTCTTATTAATTGCTTCCTTGTAAGTAGGAGTGAAATAAGGGAATACCATAAGGTAAGGTGATAGTAAAATCTTTTAAAAGCTATCGCTAAGTATTCCTTTGCAATCTTGGGAGTAAAACTATGTGATGAAATGAAAGTTAAATTCCCGCTTGAGAGAAGTTTAAGTAGTTTAACAATAAAACCAAAAACAAGGAATACAAGGAATATAATAACCCTACTTACATTATATAACTTATAACCTTACATTATAATATATGTGTGTTTTAATGAGAACTACATGTTTTGTGTAGTAAGTTTTTGTCTATCGCGATTTACAAGTCATCCAAAATAAAGAGGTCTTCAGAGGCTATTCTCAGAAAATTCAAAATATACATTTCATTTTTCATGAAAACATCTTATACATAAACCACTTTAATTAAAGTCGTTAGTGCCGTTTTTGAGAAAATCAAAGGTTTTGGAAAATATTTCATGTAAAGGGTAGTTAGGAGTGGGGGAATTTTCTTGAATATCGTGTCGTATTCTTGAAAGATACTAAACTTAAATATCAAGTTTGGTATTTAACTGACTTTTTGTTTTGAGGTATACTGCCCATAGACACACACACACACACACACACACACACATGGACGTGTTTCTAAAATGTTATTTGTTTGGATTCAGGAGTTCTCAAAACATATTTTCGGTGAAATTTCGGTATCGAATTATGTATATGAATACTATGTACCTTGTACATACGTGCTACAGAAAGTAAAAGTCAATCAAGCAAAGGATAAAATCTGATGTGATCCATTCACATGACTTTCTCTACAACGAATTATTGTTAAAGAGCTTAATCTTCGATTTACTTCATGCTAATCGGGAAAAAATTGCAGAAATGGTCTTATTATTTGCTTCCATATAAGTAAAAGGGAAATAAGGGAGTACCATAGGCTAAAGTGACAGTTAAAAGTTGGTTGCTATGTGAATTAAGTCCCTTTGTTTGTATGGACAGGAGTTGAAAAGTTCCCATATGACAAAAGTATTTTAAGCCTGAAATTAATAATAAGCAATATTTAAAAGACGATCAACTCCACGTAACAAAATTATAAAACATAAATTGTGTGTTTTAACGAGCTCTACATTTTCTATTAAGAAAGTTTTTGTCTATCTCTTAAGGTTTACCAATTATGCAAAATACCGAAAAATTCATCCAGAATAAAGATGTCTTCAGAGGCTACTTCCAGAAAATTCAAGATATAAATTTTATATATCGCGTAAATATCTTTAATTCAAGATATTTAAATCAAAATCGTTAGAGCCATATTTGAGAAAATCAAAATTTTCGAAAATCTTTCTATGTAGAGGGAAGCTGAGGTAATGGGATTCTATTTTCTTGAAACTCTTCATGTAGCATCCTTAGAGAAAAAAGCACGTGTGTGTGTGTTTGTGTGTGTGTGTGTGTGTGTGTGTGTGTGTGTGTGAGCTTAAATACCAAGTTTAGTATTAAACGATTTTTCGTTTTTGAGGTATGCTGCCCTCAGGCGTGCGCGCGCTCACGCACACACACATACTGACAGACACATACACGGACATCTTTCTAAAAAAATCTGGTGTGTTTCATTCACATGACTTTCTCTACATCTCTGTAACAAATTATTGTTAAAAAGCTTAAGTTTCTATCTACTTCAAGCTAATCGAGATAAATATTAGCAGAAATGCTTTTTTGTAAGCAGAAGGGAATTAAGGGATTACAGTAGGCTAAGACAACATTAAAAGCTGGTTGCCATGTGGTTGAAATCCGTTTCTATGCATTGCCAGGAGTGCACAAATTTCTGTATGTGAAAAGTATTTTAAACCGAAACAAATAACAAGCAATATCTTAAAAATGGTCAGCTGTACGAAAAAAAATTATATTACATAAATTTTGTGTTTTAATGAAATCCACATTTTTTGTGAAGTAAGTGCAAAAGTGTCAGAGCAAAGACAAAGAGGTCTTCAGAGGCTATCTCCAGAAAATTCAAAATATATGTTTTATTTGCCGTGTGGATTTTTATAATATATGGTATTTTAATCAAAATCGTTAGAGCCATTGTTTAGAAAATCAAAATTTTCAATTTTTTTTCCATGTAAAGGGTAGTTTGGGGTGAGAGGATTTTCATCAACATCTTCGTGTCACATCTTTGGAAGATACTAATCTTATATGCCAAGTTTAGCACTTTACCGACTTTTCGTTTTTGAATTATCATGTTCACAGACACACAGACACACACGCGCGCGCGCGCGCGCATGACCCTAAATTGCCTATTTCCGGTGAAATCTCGGTATCGAATTTTTGGGTGGGATGCAATACCTTCTCTATACACTATGTATATAGACGTGTAGAGAAAGTAAAATGCTTTTGTCTGGGTCCAGGGGGTCTCAAAACATATATTTTCGGTGAAATCTCGATATCGAATTTTGGGATGTAATACAATACCTTCCATATACACTATGTACATAGCACGTGTTATCAGCATCTGGAAATTTTACGCAATTAATCAATCACACATGATGTCTTATTAGATCTGCATGAGGAAGAGGCGATGTGAAGGACACAGAAGGCGACCAGACGGAGATGTATCTCTGAGGGTCATCACCAGGATATAGGGTATACAACAGAGGGCACCAACCTACGGCAGATCTATTCCATCCCCCAGGAGGAAGAGAAGAAGCGAAGGAACCACATAAGGCTACAGGCCAAAGATTCACGTCGACCTCCGTGGTCTAAGGGTGACATAGCCTCTCGTTTCCATAGGTTGCGGGCTCAAACCCGGCGAAAGGCGATGTTTTTTTTTTTTTTTCGAGCGTAAAAATCCTTTGCATGGCTTCCTTTGGAAAGGAAGTATAGCCGGTGGCCCCGTGTCATAGATTTACCATCTCACTGATACAGATGCCTCTGAACAAAACTAAGCGCTATTTCATGCTAAATATATGAATGGGATGCTAAGAGCGATCATAAAAAAAATTTCCTCTGCACTCCAGTGATTTGACAGTGTTGCCTGTACCGGCTTCAAAACAAATCTGATCATCGTTTTCTTGATCTTCTCGGAACACTCTTCTTGTGATTCTCGCTCTTCACTCTATCAACATGTTCTCTCTTCTATAGTATATAATTTCTTCTTCCAAAGAATTTAAGGCTGACTTCCCTTTTTTCTTCTCATTTGAAATGTCTCATATTTTACTCAGTTTTGACAGCGTGCATGTTCCAGATTCATTAAGAAAATCAGGCACGACCATACTTTCTAAAACTCTTTTCGTATTCATTTTCTAGTTTTAGATTTCCACATATTTATTGGAACATAGGTAATTTATTACTTTCTCTAGCACATAGGTATAATGTACACATTAGTTAGAGAAAGTATTGTATTTCATCCAAAAAGTAGGTACCATGCTTTCACCGGAAATATATGCTTTAAGGTCCTCGAATCCAATAAAGCACTTTTAGAAAAAGATACATGTATGTGTGTGTGTGGCAACAAAACTCAAAAACGATAAACGGTTAAACACCAAACTTGATATTTAAGTTCAGTATCTAGTAATGATGCAACATTTTCAAGAAAATACCCCACATCTGCTCTTTAGATGGAACATTTTTCGAAAATATTGATTTTCTCAAAATGGCTCTAATAATTTCGATTAAAATACCTATGTTTCAGACATTGTAAAGATAAATGTATATCCTGAATTTTTGGGAATAGTCCATGAAAGTCTTTTCGTTCTGGAAAAGGCTTTGTGTGTGTTTTAAGCTCGGAAACCACTCAACTGTTTCTGATAATTCTTTCAGCATTTAAAACCACTGTACTTCCCGAAGGACATAGTCTATATGAGTATTTATTTTAAAGTTCTAAATAACTAAAGTACTAAAATTAATTTTAAATTCATGGGTATAACAATGCAAATATTTTTGGAGCAATTAAAGACCATACTCGCGAAGAAGCTTTTGGATTTGTTGAGAATATCAAGGAGTAAAATAATAATGTTATAGCACAGATAATGTAGCTACTCGTCCAATGGAGGGACTGCAGCAAAATAGCGACTTTCCTTTGGAGGAAAGTTCCAACAATGCTAACCAGTTGGCACATGCACTATGAAGTAACAGTATTGTAACAAATGTCTTTATTGACTCAACAATCGTCTCTAATTCACTGCTGCAAATAGTTAATTGACGTAAAACTAACCAAGGGTGATTTAGGTGGCGCAAGAGGGAATAACCCATGCTTAGGGTTATTCCCTCTTCAGCCTTGTGAATACATTTTTGTTTGTTTAGGATTTTGAGACTCCCAAAAAGCACGACACGACACCAGAGCAGGGGGTGAAATGAGAATTGTTATGAGGCGGTTTTTAGGAAGAAAAGGATTTTTTTTTTATAGGAGTTGATTTTAGAGGGGGGGGGGAGATTGGCGTGACCACTATGTTTGTCCTTTTCCCCCCTTTCCGTCTTGTTTTTTTTTCCCCCTTTTTTCTTTCTTCTTCCTTTTTAAGTACTTTCCGGTCAAATACCCTTGGTTTTCTTTAGTTGTTAAGCGTTTTCTGTGAATTTTGGGATAGGTGGATTATGTTTTATGCTTTCAATGTTATTGGTGCTGAGAGAGTCATGGGCATGTAGCGTTGCTTGTTGTCTATTTTAATTGGTTAAGTTTTGGAGGTGCTGTATTGCTGCTGTTTCGTCGTCCTGTTTCTTCTTGTCGAGATTTGTCTTCTTTAGATTTGAGAGAGTTGAGGGGGTGAGAGTTCGGCATTGGTTTGGTCATTTCTGTATTTTGTTTCTTCTAGTAACAGGTGTTGCCTTTGTATGGGTTGGTCTGCCTTGGTCATGTAGTTTTCGTAGGATTTGTGAATGAAGTCTTCTAAAGGTTCGATTTTTGTCAGGTCGTATATTTCATCATTTGGAAAGCAATAAGGTACTTTTGCGTCTATCCGGAGACATTTTCTTTCCCGTAGGTGTTCGTGATGTTATTGACATTTACGCGGTAGCAGCGTACATCAGGACTAGTCGAATGAGAGTTTTGTATAGATACATTAGAGCTTTTGTTGTGAGGCCAGTTTTATTTTTGCTTTAATTTTTGGATTGTTAAATTGTAATTCAATGGGAGTTCTTTGAAAACAGTCTTTTCTTTTTATTACTATTAATTGTGTTTTCTGGGTATTTATGCGTATTCTCCATTTATTGGCCCATTGCTGAGAATTAGTCAGTTGTTTTTGTAGCTTGTCTTTGGTTGCGGTTGGTTTAATTTCAGAGCACCAGTAGATGGTGTTGTCGGCGTATTATACGAGGTGAGTGGTTGGTGCTATTGACTGTGGTGTGTCATACGTGTACAGGATGTACAGTAGTCCGGAGATAGCGCTGCCTATGGGTTTTCCTGTTTGTAAGTGGATTAGTTCTGGGAGTTGGTTGTTAATTTTAATGTTTGTGGTTCTGTTGTGTAGGAAGCTGGTTGTCCAACGGACTATTGCGCGAGGTAGTTGCAAGTATGTTAGTTTGTGAAGAAGCCCATTAATCCAACATTTGTCGAATACAGAAAGCGGCGAGTGCTGTTTGGCTTCTGATGAAACTGTCCTGGGAGGTGGAAATTACACGGAAGAGTTGGTCTTGAATAGTGATGTCTCATCGATAGCCGACCTGTGTGTCTGGGCGAGTTTTTGTAGTTTTGCATATATCTGTAAGCGATTAGCCATGATGGTTCCAGAATTTTAGACAATGTGGTGGTTAACGAAATGGGTCGTTCATTTTGATAGCCTGTGTTATCTTTGTCTGGTTTCTCGAACAGAAGTATATTAGCGTGTTTCCATGTTTTTGGCTGGTATCCGTGTTGTAAACATGTAATGTACAAGTTTAGTATTCATTTCATCATGTTCATGGGTAGTTCTTTTAACATGCGGTAGATGATGTTGTCCGGTCCTGCAGCTGTGTTTCCCTGTATTCTGATTGTATCGGCAATTACGGTTATGGCGATTGGTCTTGCAGCTCCGTTTATGGTTTCTGGTTCAGTAAGTTATGGTGATTGGTCTTGCAGGTCCGTTTATGGTTTCTGCTTCAGTGACTGTAGCAAGCGGTGTGAAGAGGTTCTGACTATTATTCACATGATAGTTGATTCGTGTATAATAGACTTCGTCGACTTTTGGATCTTGTGGTACTTGAAAAACTGTGTCATACTGCTGTTTAAATATGTGTAACTTTTGGTTGGTGTTCCAGATATGTTGGTTGCCGATTCGTAAGGTGTAAGTTGTCCTCTTGCGTCCTTTTGTTGCACGTATTAGCTGAGAGAAGTTTCTGGGATCTCTCATTTAATGTGCTTATGAAGGTTTTCCATTTCTGTTCGCGATGTGTGATAATGGCGTTCTTTGCTATTTTTGGAGATGATTTAAGACTTTTTTACCGATGGTGTGTGCGCATGTATTGGCGGTTGACGTTAGACAGTTGACAGTTTATATCTGCACGTCATCCATGGTCGCGCACCTCTGCGCGCTAACACTCCAGTCTTTCACGACTCAGTACAATTCACAACTCGACCCCCACTGCAATTCTTCCTCCTTTTTATAGCAAGAAAATGACTTCACAGAGCTTATTGGAAGCTTCTAGAATATAGTAAAAACCCAAGCTTAAAGAACAATCGAGGGTGGCGTTCCCGAAGGTTCCTGTTACATCCTCTTTCTTGTTTAAACGTCTCAGCTGTGATGATTCACATTACAACTCCTCCCGGGAAGAACGATCGCATATACGCATGCTATTGTCACATTATTCTATTTCCATATGCATCCACTATGAAGTACGGATGTTATCACGGGCGTATTCTGTGGGCTAGCTAGCCTAACTGCGAAGCCGATAAATTTGTGAAGAAAGAATTTCTATTAAATATACAGGGTTATTCAAAAAGAAACAACAGACTTCAAACATTTATTGCTTCCAAACCACAAAAGATCGAAACATGATTCTAACATTCATGGAACGAGAAAAGTTTATAATTGAAATAGCGCGGGGCGTAGAAGTTCCAATCAGGGCCACATTGGTGCTGTTGTTTGTTGTTATATGTCTGTAGTGAAGTGGCAGCGACATACACAAGAGAAATCATTTTGTGTGCTGCAATTGGCAAAACTAGAGTTCATTGTTGCAGTTCAACGAGCATTTCGCCATCAATTTAATAAACAACCGCCGCGTCATAAGCAAATTTACGAGTGAAAATTCGTAGATGGTTGCATCTGCAAAAGGAAAAGCACAGGACGTCCTCGCACATCGAACGCGAATGTTGAGCGTATTCGTACACCAAATGAAAGAAACCCACATCAAAAGCAAGCATGGAACTTAACATTCCTCAACCAAAGTTATGGCGAGTTCTAAAACATCGTCTGCACCTGAAGCCATACAAACTGCAATTATTGCAAGCATTGCATCCTGACGACCACAACAAAAGGTACGAACTGTGTATTGGCATGTTAGAAGATATGGAAGAAGACAATTTTGCTCAACGATTAATTTTTTCCGGCGAATGCACTTTTCATCTTCCTGGTAAAGTTAACCGACATAACGTTCAAATTTGGGCAAGTGAAAATCCTAGGACAGTTATTCATCATGAAAGAGATTCCCAAAGGTGAAATCTTCTGTGCGATATCTGTAACCAAGGTTTATGGGTATTTCTTCTTGTTGAAGAAAACTGTGACAGGACTAACCTATCTGGACATGCTTGAAAACTGGTTATTTCCCCAACTTGAAGAAGATTCGGATGACTTCATCTTCATGCAGATGTTGCCCCGCCTCATTTACCCTGCCACGTCCGACGTTGCTTGGATAAAAACTTTTCAGGACGTTGGATTGGAAGAGGAGGAGCAGAAGATCAATTTAATCGCCGGTGGCCTCCCAGGTCACTCCGTGTGATTTTAATCTATGGGGTTACGTAAAAGACTGTGTTTTCATCCCTCCTATGCCTGACACTCTTGAAGATCTACGCCATCGAATTGTTGAAGCTGTGAATTTGATAACTGGAGAACAGTTGATTTATGTCTGGCAAAGAATGATCCACCGTTTTGACATATGTCGTAACACACTGTGCTCATATTGAATGTATATTATAAAATTGTACACTTTTCTCTCTCCATGAACGCTGTAATCATGTTTCTATCTTTTGTAGTTTGGAAGCAATAAATGTTAGAAATTTATTCTTTCTTTTTGAATAACCCTGTACAAGTAACGAAGAGCTTATTCCTAATCTGTTAGCAGTTTGCATTTCTCCCTATTCTTATTGCATAAAACTCGGTTCTGTTCGCAATGTACTGTTCCCTGTCTCCTCAGACGGGAGTAGCATGACTGACCGATGTGATACAGTAGGCATATTCGCGAGACGAGACACGAAGGGGAAATCTCTACAACAAACCCCTCAAGTCTTCTTACCATGCGAAGCATAGCCGACAAGTCTTGAGGACAGTCGAAGCAATTCCTAATACTTGTTGATCACAGCGATAGTGATATTTATGTGGATTTTAATTTGCTTAATGGACATAAAATCGTTACTTTCCATTTCAAAATCAGATAGAAATCGTTTTATTTATTTAAAAGTATGATTAATGAGTAAATACAATTGTTATATCATTAGTATAAACTGTATGTATTACATTTTAGTGCAAATGTTTACATTGTTACAGATACGAACATACATTAAACTAAGGTTGCCTCAGTTTTTCGGATATGTTGCGAGTAAAACTTGCCGTCCGCAAACAATTTTAAACATTCCCGATTTTTCCGCAATTTGTTGAATTGAAGCAAAATTAATCATCTTATTGGAATAATTATTTATATCCATATAGATCGCAGAGAAATCTGGGTTTCGTATATTGACAAAACTCTTTTAAATCTAATAGGCTTGTTAACGTGTCTATTAACATTACATCCATATACATTCTCTGTGAGGTATCAACATTGTTCTGTTTCCATATACATTTTCTGTGAAGTATGGACGTTATTTTGTTTCATATACATTCTCTATGAAGTAGCGACACCATTCTGTTTCCATATACATTCTCTGTGAGGTATCGACATTGTTCTGTTTCCATATACGTTCTCTGTGAAGTATGGACGTTATTCTAGCTTCATATAAATTCTCTATGAACTAACGACATTATTCTGCTTTCACATACATTCTCTATTAAGTGTATACATTGTTCTGTTTCCGTATACATTCTCTATGAAGTGTGGGCATTATTCTATTTTCGTATACATCTCTATGTAGTCCTGATATAATTCTGTTTCCCTATGCATTCTCTTTGAAGTATGAGTATAATTCTGCTTCCACTCTGAATGAAGCATGGGCATTCTTCTATTTGCGTATACATTCTCTATGTAGTATGGCCATAATTCGGTTTCCGTATACATTCTCTATGTAATATGGACATACTTCTATTTCCATATGCATTCTGTATGAAATATGGACTTTAATCTGTTTCCGTATATAGCCTCTATGTAGTATGGACATTATTCTGTTTTCGCATACGTTATGTATGAAATATGGACCTCATTCTCTTTCCGTATGCCTACATTCTGTGTGAAATATGGACGTTATTCTGTTTCCGTATACATTATGTATGAAGTATGGACCTCATTCTCTTTCCGTATGCCTACATTCTGTATAAAATATGGACGTTATTCTGTTTCCGTATATAGCCTCTATGTAGTATGGACATTATTCTGTTTTCGTATACGTTATGTATGAAGTATGGACGTTATTCTGTTTCCGTATACATTATGTATGAAGTATGGACCTCATTCTCTTTCCGTATGCCTACATTCTGTGTGAAATATGGACGTTATTCTGTTTCCGTATACATTATGTATGAAGTATGGACCTCATTCTCTTTCCGTATGCCTACATTCTGTATAAAATATGGACGTTATTCTGTTTCCGTATACATTATGTATGAAGTATGGACCTCATTCTCTTTCCGTATGCCTACATTCTGTGTGAAATATGGACACTGTTCACATACATTCTGTATGAAGTTTGGGCTTTATTCTGTTTTCATATACATTCTGTATGAAGTTTGAATTTTATTCCTTTCCGTATTCATTGTCAATGAAGAATGGACGTTATTCTGTTTCCACAGATAGATTCGCTATGAAGTGTGGTATTATTCTGTTGGCACATACATTCTGTATGAAGGCTGGACATTATCCTGTTTCCATATACATTCACTATTAAGTATGGTCACTACTCTGTTCCCATATTTATTCTGTATGAAATTTGGAACATTTCTTTTTCCACATACATTCTCTATGTAGTATGGACATTATTCTGTTCCCGTATACAATTTGTTTGAAATATAGACGTATTCTGTTTTTTCCGCTATGAACTACGGACATTATTCTGTTTCTGACGTTATGCTGATCCACTAAGACTGATGGGCACCTGTTTAACTGTGAGCGGGACACACCCTCAAATAAACAGGACAGGATGTAATACTTCAAATATATATATAAAC
Organism: Hymenopus coronatus; assembly: GCA_030762935.1. Lineage (NCBI taxonomy): Eukaryota > Metazoa > Arthropoda > Insecta > Mantodea > Hymenopodidae > Hymenopus > Hymenopus coronatus. The sequence goes on along the minus strand of CM060896.1, from coordinate 32,170,557 downwards.
ACCGATTCTGTCGAATAGAATGCAAAGCGAAACAAGTGGACTATTGGTACGCTTACATTAGAATATAAGTTACTTATGAGTCACATGACAAGGAAGCACACACTAGCAAACATTAAGCAAAGTAAGCTATTAAAGTCTCTATAAATACTGTTGCATGTGTGCTGCCTGATGGGCTATCCTAGCTAGCAACATTGACATGCAATGCAGGCCAGAAATCTAGCTTCCACTTGCTCACTGGAGTACTATGCGGGCAACGACTAATGCATGAATGTACGAAATACACAGCATGATACATTTAACATGTGGAGGGGGTGTTTAGTGCGGGAGACCTGGGTTCGATCCCCAGTACCTGCGTGGGGATTTTTCCCCCGCTGGGAGACCTGGCCCGGGGTGCACTCAGCCTCGTAAGGTCCCTAGGGGGCCAATTGAGGAGCTATTTGATGGAGAAGTAGCGGCTCCAGGTCAAGAGAACCGCATTAACCGGCCGGGGGGCTCAAGGCGCTGACCACGTCTCACCCTCCAATACTGCACCCCATCCATGACGTCTGTAGTGGACCGAGATAGGGGACGCAGCAGCCGGGCAGTAGGCCAAGGTTCCCTGTGAGCTGTCGTGAGTTATAAGGGGTTTTTAGTAGAAATATCGTGCCCGTGTGGGGAACTCCACAAATCCTCCCAGCCATTGCACTCCGGCTGGGGAAATAATCCTTTTTTCCCCTCAGTAAAAATAAATAAATAAATAAAATAAAAATACATTCTCTGAAATTAATAATGTCAGAGAATATTATTTTGGCTTTCCCAACCGAGAAAACAAAATTGTGATTATTAACATGACCATTCAGTAGGGAATCATGTTCTTTCTATAACCACCAGTATGTGAAACGCAAAGTGCTATCCTCTATAAATTATGTGTTTTAACGTCCTATACAAGCCTTCTATAGTAAGCCTTTGTTCAGCTCTTACGATGCATGAGTTAAAGAATTACGAAATTCATTAAGGGTACAGGGGACTTCACATGCTATTCGCAGTAAACACAACACATTTTAATTGTCATGCAAAATCTTAAATATATTTTATTTTTGTCTAAATTCTTAGAGACTTTTTAGAAAACAAAAATAATAACGAATTTCATGGGTAAAGGGTAGTTTAGAGTGAGAGGATTTTCCTTAAAAGCATGTCGATGAAGATATCGGAAAATATCGAACTTAACCAACTTTTCTGTGTATCCGAAATTTCGTTATTGAATTACTATTGTATACTATTGTATATAGGGTTTTATTTTTTAAAATAGTTTCTTTTATTAGTGGACCCTAAAATGTATTCCCAATGATATCTCTATATTAAATTTTTAGCGGGCTATAGTAGTTACTTCCTCTACTTATTATAGATTACAGTTGTAGAGAAAGCTATTTTTTTTTCTCAGGATATAAAATTATTAAACATAATCAATACAGCAATCTGTGGAAGGAAAAAGAAATTGTTTAAAAAGAATGAAATTAATACACACAATTGCGCATAAACATGAGTTTCCCGAGAAAATCTCTTGTCATCGGTAGTATAATGGTAAGCATCCCCGTCTATCACGCGGGAGACCGGGTTCGATTCCTCGCCGGGCAGGTTCCTTCTTCTTTATTTCTTTCCACATTATTCTCACTTCTCTTACATATTATGATATAATTTATTGGGACTATAATGTAAAATTGTCGCCTTCTTAGCGCGGTGGTAGCGCCGTTGCTTGCCAAGCATTTGCTGAGTTCTATTTCCGGTATCAGCGTGGGAAATTTTCCTCCACTGGGAGACCTGGACAGGGGTGCACTCAACCTCGTGAAATCCCTGGGAGGCATATTGATGAGTTACTTGATTGAAAAGCAGCGGCTCCAGATCGCATCAACCGGCCGGGAGGGACCAAGGCGCTGATCACGTTTTACCCTTTAGCACTGCACCCCATTCATGATGCTTTCGGGCCGAGATGGGGGATGCAGCGGCCGGGCTCTAGGCCAAGATCCCTTGTGAAGTGTCTTTTTTTTTTTTTTTTTTGGTATTGTTTAACGCCCGCTTTTACTTCTTGTGACACCGCAGACGATGACACTGGTGATACATGAAATGAAGATGGAGCACTGGTTGAATGCGATGGCGGGGGAAACCGGAGAACCCGAGGTAACCTGCCCCTGCGCCGCTTTGTCCACCACAAATCTCACATGTGGTAGCTTGGGATTGAACTCTCGTGCCATAGAGCTATGTTTACAATATAAAATATTTCAAATAATAATTTTATGAAATGTGGAGCTTCTCGTATGGTAAAGATGTTTAGCGCGTGAATGAAAGCGAACATGCTAAGTTTTACGAGTGTTGCAACGAGATTACACGTGGTAAATACAACGTTTTATGCAATTTTAGCATTAAAATACGTAAAAATAATAAATATATTTGCTAAATGAAATATTATAATGTATCAGAGATCACAGATGTGTGACGTAATATAGTTGCTAAGCAGATGTTTCATTTGTTGCAACACTTAGAGAGCAAAATGGAAGGTAATGATAACACTATTGAAAATAAAATATGGATCGTATCTCGCTTAACAGCATCCCCGTCCAACTCCATTGACCGAATTGGACTCGTATATGTTTCCGCTGGCTGCCGTGTGAGAACAGTTGGAGGCGCCAGTGTGCTTGAGAGAACGTCCCATAATTACCCGCGCGCATTCTCATCATACTTCGTCATTGTTTTCTGTTATTCTATTATGGATGCTGCACCATATTTGAAATTGTATTTGATATACAATTTCATTGTTCAACTACTTCGTTTTATTCTTGCCATTTCTGTTAAGTTCTAGTTTATTTTTATTAGATTACAATTTTATTTATATAATTCTAGTAATTTTAAGTTCCCCAAAGCTCAGAAACTCCAAGAACTGTCGCAAACATGACGATACATGAGAATGCAACTATGTATGGCAAAATGGCGAGAAAGAACTTGTAAGCGCCAAAAAAATGTGGGAATAGTGTCAAGATTAGCCCTAAGGTAAGTGACTACTAATACAATTTAACATTAATTGCACATTAAAAGGTATTTGAAAGCAAAAGTGACAGTCCAAATACATATTTTAAAGTAAATGTGCATGTGCATATATCCACACAAATCACGATTACTACTGCCAACCTCTAAACACGTTCAAGCTCACGTGAAACCGTATTTAATTAAAAGTATAAGCCGCAATGTGTTCATTCCGTATAGATTGATGCTGACACTACCCTCTTTGTTCATCATTATGTATAAGCTACATAAAAATTGAGTACCTTTGCTGCTGTTATAATAATGCAAATAAAGCAGACAATTTAAGCGTTTATAAGCTCATTATCTTTTGAATACACAGTTCAATAAACAATACCGATTTATTATTAAATATTTAAAAAGTTACACGCATTAATTATTGGCAAAATAATCAGAAAGTGGTATATTAGATGAACAAACACAACCTATATCACTGCCTTCCTTTATATTGCAAACTGATTAAAATAAGGACATACTCTTAAAATATTGGGCAAAAAATTAAGACTGAAATCAAAAGCCTGGAGTAAAGAGAATTTATTAAGATGTTTTTCGTGATAACTGAATTTAAGTGCCTACCATACAGCATCTGGCAAATTAAATATCTTTCTCAAGCTCAGGTGGTTGAGAAAAAGAAATTATACCTTTATAATATATTAAAAATATAAACATTTTAATATAATAATGCCTATATTTAAAGGATGCTCATAAATTTCTAATTCATGATGGTGATGATGATGCCGATGGGGTGGCATTAGCTACAATCCTTTCTGCTAAGCACATTATGCATTGATTTTCCTCTAATTCCTTTTCACAAGCTTGCCTCTTCTTTGTGGAGGTAAGAATTACCCCGGAAGCCAGGATGACTACATTTTAATTATTATATTTTAAAATTTTTATTTTTGTTTTGACATTCTAAAATTGAATTTCTCACAAATGTCCTAAAGTATTTCTGTCGGTGTTTCTAGCAGTCTGGTTGGCCGTGTTTACACCTTACAGTAATAAAATAATTATTTATTATTAATTATTATTATTTATGTACTAATCCTGTATTATACTTGTTTCAGATATAGCACTGGCTATGAGGTTCCAGAAAATACCACATGGTGAACTGCTATGTTAGAAGACAGAAGATACACATAAGTTACTTTTTGTGAAGATTAGTATGATCTTAGGAGTGCCTAGAGGTTGTTAAAAATAAAACTCTGTTATCAGAAGGACTTTTGTAGAGCATGGTACAAGTGAAATGCTTAAATACTACCTCGTAAAGCAGTAATGAAAATTGTAATTAATTTAAAGCCACTATTATGCCTTACATGAGAATCCTGAAGTACTTTATTGTGCAGATTTTAAAATATTATGGTTATAAAAATAAGCAAAATAAATCTCAGGACAAAATATCAAACTTCAAGCCTTATAAAAGGCACATTTCCGTATTAAGTAAGAAATTTCAGAAGCTCTGTTCTGTGGTTTGGAGACTAAGACAAAGTTCTCATACATAGGTTTCAAATTTCTAAATATTACAAATACATTTACACCATTATTAGATACAGAGTATCATTCTGGGGATCTTGCAATCATAGTATCAACAATTATTTTAAAACTAATCTATGTGCACCTATCATAATATCAGATAAATGACTTTTAAACAATTTGAGATTATGCCTTTTTAATTATACAAATAAGTAACTCATTAAAAACGTTTTATCCAAAAATTTAGATTTTTTTACAGAAAGAACTCTAGTAAACCCATAAGAACATACAATAATATATATTTAAATAGCTACATATTACATGCTGTCTAAAATAGCTTAAGGTTTTTGGAATTTTAAATGATATAGTTTATACAATACAATACATTATGCACAAAAACCCTAAATGTAATTCCTCACATTCGTTATGAACTAATTTGCTCTGTCATTACATCAATAATTAATGGAACAGTCTACATGTGTATGGAATAGCGAAACCATAAAAATGTTAAGATGTAAGTTTTATGTAGGGATTAATTTTTCTAAACTCTATAAAGTCAAATGCTGAATTTGAACTAGCCATGAGGTGAAATATTTTTTTTAAAATCTTGTTTTTTATTCAGAAATTCTATTGCAATAATTGGAATTACAATAAGGAAATTGGCATTATTATTATTATTGTTATTATTATTATTATTATTATTATTATTTTATCTGAAAGATTGCTTCCAATTACAAAACCCCTCCCTAGTTACTACCATGTGTGCATGAAAGAAAAAAACTGGAAGGGTAGGTGAAATATAGTGCATTATTTGATGAAGGCAATTATTATGTAAAAATTATAGAGTAAAAAGGTATTTACCTAAATATTACTTGAATAGATGTATCTAAGTAAATTATGTTTGTAATATTACCAAAATGATAAGTATTTCATATTCATATATCTTTAAAATCCAGTTGTGTTTAATCTCTTAGGAAGAAGCCGCATGCCACCTAATTAAAACCCTTTACATGTTCCGTAGAAAATATTGCATTTTTATCCTTTTAATATGTTTAAAGATTATATGATTAACTTTTCAGGCGCTCTATGATTTATGCCATTAATCTGATGCATTATATTCATTATGAAAAATGAATATTAGTTTGGCACATAAGTTTTTCTCTGCAATGGTTCTTTGGAGCCTTATCACAATGTAATATGCTTTCAAGTATCTTAATTTGCTTTTAATCAAAATAGAACTGATATCGTGAAACTTTATGTGGTTTAATTTTTTTCCATACATTTGCAATTTTGATTTCAGAACCAAAGATTGACATTAGCACCTAATGTTTAATAAAAACAAGAAAAATTATGGACTAATGTTTAATTTTTCTCTGCAGAAAAATGAATAGTTGAGAATAACTAGTACCCCACAATATATAGCACTTTCATTAATGATTTGCTTACCTTTCTTCATTTTCTTCTTATATTTTGCTGTAGTTATTTAGTTATTACATGTATGAGGTGTGGTACTCCATACTCTTTTAAGCTTTGGTTGTGAACATATTTTTGTTATTTTAACACACTAGTCACCTCAGCCTAAAGTATTTTTTGAATAGATCCTTAGCTTGTTATAGGTTCAGTTCAGCCCGTTCTGTGACCCAATTATTTACCTTACAAGTTCATACCCTTCTGTGGAATGGTTAGATATTTCAAAGAAAATGTATCTTTCTTTCTAGAACTTCACACTTCAACAGATGTTTTAACAATGAAAATAATTGCTACATATGCAACAGAAGTAGTAATAAAATATGCCCTCAATATTAATATTTCAGTTCACAGTTATTGATATTGGGGGGCTTTAACTTATGAAACAACTCGTTGATTGAAGGTTCATAAACGTTGGATTTTTTAAACATTTTATTTTCTTCAAAAACACACACACACTTTCAGAATCTGGGGGATAGGGAATGATTCCGGTTAAAGAAAAATTTCCCACCTCAGCCGGGAATCTAAACTGGGACCTCTGGGTGAGAAGTCAGCTCGCTGACCACTCGAACTTGGAGATAGTCAATTCCTAAATTTGTAGGTATACTTTTCCCTGTTTTTTTTGTCATGCATAACTTTAAAGTAATATTGAATAGTTTTGTCATTAACTTTCGAAATATATTGTTCTATCATTACTGTAGTGTAATTTATTTTGGTAAATTCTCCTTCCATGCACTGTACATTTTTAAAGATAAACAAGTAAGGAAAGAAAAAGAAGAACAAATGTGTAGGAATGTTAATTTGTTAATTAAATGTCTCGTCACCACTGATGACAGTTGTTATATATATATTTATATTTATTGCACATAAGAATAAAAGGCAACAGGCAAACAAACAAAGAAATCTCAAGTAGACAATGAAGTAATAACGGCATATAAAATTTTTCTCGAGGCTGCAGTCAGATCAGAAGCTTTGGAGCGGTACATAGACTTCTTAAGGAAAAGCTAGAACCGCTTGAAGGATTTCTGATCCGGCTGTAAACTCGAGAAAACTGGCCAAAATCCTGTAGTGGATGGTGAGGGGTGGGGCGGGACGCTACTTTGATGATTGAGCTACCGTAGTCGGTCAAGTTTCTGTGCCCTGCCGTGTGAGAACACTTGGAGTCGCGTCGATCGTCGGAAGTTGAATGCGAGTCCAATTTTTTAACATTGAGTTAACCATCTATTCGTTTATAATTATCTATGCTTAACAGTATGAAAGAAGCCAGGAGTGCTGAGAGTTTATTAATTCCAGAAAAATCAGAATATATTTATAAGAAAGAATATGAACGCTTTTGTGGATAATGAAACGAAAATGCGTTAGTTCGACTAAGGAAACCACATCACTGGCATTATACAAACCTCTATTATTTCTTAATATGGAAAGTAATTTAAAGTTAGATTGAAAGAGCTGTTTTCTTTTTTCAGTCGAATATTGTTATACCTTCGACAAATCGCGAACATTGAAAGGAAACGTCGACATTTCATCTTTTGATAAAGTTTTTGAGTTTTTGAAATAGTTCTCTGTGGGATATAAGCCAAAAAAATCTGATGTGTTCCATTCACATGACTTTCTCTACATCTCTGCAACAAAGATTTGTTAAAAAGTTTATGCTTCTATTTACTTCATGCTAATCGAGAGAAAAGTAGCAGAAATAGTCCTATTACTGCTTCCTTGTAAGTAGAAGCGAAATAAGGGAATACCATAAGTTAAGTGATAGTCAAAAGCTGGTTGCTATGTGAATGAACTTCCTTTGTTTGTATGGACAGAGTTGACAAATTCCGGTATGAGAAAACAAGTTTTTCAAAGCTGAAACCAAAAACAAGGAATATCTCAAAAAGATCAGCTCCACGAAAAAAATGTATACAACATAAATTGTGCGTTTTAATGTGCTCTACATTTTTTGTGTAGTAAGTTCTTGTCCATCTCTTACGGTTTAGAATTATGCAAAATTCGGTAAAATTCACTCAGAATAAAGTAGTCTTCAGAGGCTATTCTCAGAAAATTCAAAATATATATTTTATTTGTCACGTAAATATCTTTAATATACGATATTTTAATTAAAATCGTTAGATCCATTTTTTAGAAAATAAAAATTTTCGAATAAAGTTCCATGTAAAGGGTAGTTTGGGGTGGGGGGATTTTTCTCAAAATATTCGTCACGCATCCCAAACGTAAATACCAAGTTTGGTATTTTAGCGACTTTTCGTTTTTGAGTTATCTTGTTCACAGACACACGGACACACAGGACCTTTTTCTGAAAATACTTCTTTTGGATACAGGGGACCCTAAAACATATATTTCCGGTGAAATCTCGGTATCGAATTTTTTGTTGGAGTGCAATACCTTCTCTATACACTATGTACAGAGTACATGCACAGAAAGTAAAAAGTGCTCTCCAGACTTGAAATTAATCAAATTCTTGTTTAAGCTCCTGATGATCTGCATTTACGGGAGAGTGGCGATTTCAGGTTTTCTTACAAGCATATTGAATGAAATTATGTTGTGGGCGTGATGATGCCATGGTAATTTCACCAATCACTTTCTGGCTCTGGTGCTAGAAACAGCGTAATTTCGCACGCTTTATGCATCATAATGAAGCATTTTAATGCTGGAATTGTAAATCATATTCTTGTGAAATGTGGAGCTTCATTCAGTAATAAGGCAAGTACTGGAAACTGCCCATTTTACTTCACATACAATATAGCATGAATTGCTCGACGTTGTGTCGTCGATAGTAGGCACAGTGCTTCTCGGGAGGCCGAAGCTCGATTTCCCGTCGGCGACGATTTTTTTTTCACAGTCTTTCCACATTATTCTCATCTCTGATATATATTGGAATATAATTTATCGGCAATACAATATGAAATAGCCCAATTAATGGTTTTATGAAATATGGAGCTTCGTCAAATACCAAAACGAGTGTGGTGGAATCTGCGGCCATTGCCTGAGAATGGAGCATTAGATTACTGTATAAGCATGTCCTCGGTAGTATAGTGGTTAGTATCCCCACCAGTCACGTGGGAGACCGGGGTTCGATTCACCGCCGGGGAGTTTTTTTTTTTACTTCTTTTCCTCTTCCCTCCATACTTTCTTCCCACATTATTCTCACGTCTGTTATATATTCTGATATAATTTATTGATATTACAATACGAACTGCTCGATTAATGATTTTATGAAATGTTGAACTTCGCAGAACACAAGAGCGTGTTGGGGAATCTGCTGCTTTTGGCTGACTGACGATACAGCAAGACCTCTCCGCTGGCTTGTGTCCTCGGTAGTAGAGTGATTAGTGTACTCGTCTATCGCGCGGGAGATCGGGGTTGGATTCCCCGCTAGGAAGTAATTTTTTTTTTTTTCATTTTTTCTTTACACGTTATTCTCATCTCTGTTACATATTCTGATACAGTTTATTGGTATCAGCCGAGCAAGGCCAGTGTAATCCTGCAGGCGAATGAGGCAATACAACTTCACGCATACGTTATAAAATTTGTACAGTCCGGTTTACTCTACTAGCACGCCGTGTAGTACTCAGTGACTGATGAAACGCAAACCATGCTATTTATAATGCTCTTAAGATTTGTGACGGAGAGAAGAAAGAAGCTACAAATACTACTGAACTTCTCGCCTCTGCTGGTTAGAATAAAACGATATGCAAGAACAGAAAGGAGAGCAAGATTGATAAACCTCTTGCAACAAAGACGTTTTGGACGATATGGACGAGTGTGTCAGAAGAAAATTCAGGAGGAATACGAGGTTAAAAAGAAATCCCTGCGCTGCAAAAATTATTAAACTTTTGCAAGAAGGAGAATAATTTCTTTGGTAATAAAGAAAATTTTAGAAAAATATTGAAATTTAAAACGTGTAAAGATAAACGCAGTTTACTGAGAGAATGTTCTGACAGCGGCGCAAAGAGCATAATTTCGTAGAATGCTATTGGGTCAATAACATCAAATAACTGGAAAACCTCGGTTCAGAAAGTAAAAAATATTCAATAAACATGTTGTTCTGTACTTAAAACTAAAACTAAACTCTAGTTCGACCAAGGTTTACCTCCAGAACGCTGCGACCCCCATCTCTGCCCATTACAGGCGTCGTTGGTGGGGTGCAGCACTGGAGGGTGAGACGGGTTTAGCAACCCGAGTACCTCCCGACCAGTTAATGCAGTCTACGCAACCTGGAGTCACTACTTTTTCCTCAAATAGCTCCTCAATTGGCCCTCCATGGACCTCACGAAGCTTAGTGCTCGCCGGACCAGGTCTCCCAGAGGGAGAAATTCCCCACGTCTTTACTAGGAATCGAATTCGGGCCTTTCACTTGGTAAACAGCCGCACCGCCGTTAAGGAGACGACCTGTTCTGTACTTAGGCATCAATAATTTCCACTGGTTTCACCAAGAATGCGAGCGAAGCGAGGTGCTCAGGTTAGTGAGTGTATAAACAAACTGATTTTCCTGTACATTTGTTTTAATCATTTTTCACGCTCACATACTTTGGCTAGGTCTAGGTTATTGTGTGTGTGTGTGTGTGTGTGTGTGTGTGTGTTTGTGTGTGTGTCAATAAACTGATTTTGTTGTGTTCAGTTTTTAGCAATTTCTATTGGTTTATTCTCTGGTTGCTTTTACTACGTTGGTAGCATCTATATATCGTTGTTTCTGGCCCGGAAACAGTTGCTTCCCGCCTAGCAACCGCTGTAGTATCTTCCCCCACCATGCAAATTTTGCCATTTAAGAAAGTATCTTCTCAGGGAGGACGTGGCGGGTTTTGTCAATTCCAGACGACAACATCTTGATACCTAGACGCTCCGCAGTGGAGTTTCATTTCTTAAATTCGTTATATTCTATGATGGAAACATCATATATAGTTTATGAAATGTGGAGCTCTGTCATTTACTACATACCTATATCCCCGCCGCTGAATCATTGCACTTGAAGTTAGGAGTTAAGTTAGTACACTCGTCAAAAACAGATGAAAAACTTTACCCGTCTGCTTTCTGAACCAATGACTAAAAGCATTCTGGTCGGTCGATCAAACAACGGAAACGGAACTTGATTGAACAGTGTTGCCACTATTTCCAACCGCGTGCTTCATTGAGTGAATTCTTGACATGTGCGATGAATGGTTCCTTGCAAGCTAAGTATTATTCGTTATTATTTATATTTGCTGTTATTGTTAATAGAGTTGTTTGTGTTTATTTATATACACATATATTTGTCTATGTTTCAATACATACGAGGGGCGTTCAATAAGTCCTTAGAAAACAAATCCTTTTGGTAGACTTTTTTTTCAACATAATCTCCTTTTAGCTCGATGCCCTTTTCCCAGCGTTTTTCCAACTTTTTAAGCCTTCCAAAAAGTAGGATTTCGAAAAGTTCTCAAAATAGGCATCTGTTTGGGAGATGATCTCTTCGTTAGAGTTGAATCTTAACCGCCGAGCCGGTTTTTCAAGCTTGGAAATAATAATAAAAAAAAGGCATTGGGGGCCAAATCTGATGAATACTGTGGATGTTGTAGGAATTCGAACCTTAATTCTACAATTATCGCCATCGAAATTGCTCAGGTGTGCATCCTGCACTGTCTGGATGGAAGAAAATATTTTTCTTTGCCAGATGACGTTTCTTCTTGATTTCCCCGTTCAACGGGTGCAATAACGATGCATAATATTCTCCATGTATCGTTCTTCCTTTCTGCAAGTAACCAATATAGATGATTCCGCATGCATCCCAAAAAACCGAGGTCATTACCTTGTCTGCAGATTTCACCATCTGTGTCGACTGCACATTTATCTCTGGAGTGTAGTAGTGTCTCCATGTTTCATCCACAGTTATGTGTTGGCGTAGAAACTCGTAAACAATGCGACAGAAAGAGCCAAACCAGCTTCCAAATTGATTACACGATTGCGTTTATTCTCCATTGAGAGCTAAGGCGCACCCATCTTGCCGAGACCTTTGTCAGAGCTAATTTTTTGTGCAAAATTGAGAGCATAGTACATTGTGATATGTCTGTGGTCTCTACTATTTCGCAAACTTTGATTTATCGACCCCTCAAACCCATAGCCTGGATTTTGTCAATCAGTTCAGAGGAAGTCACTTCCATGGACGTTAGGAACGATGTTCATCATTTTTAGATTACGATCACGTTTAAATGCATATATTCAATTGTAAAGTGTTGCAAACGCAGGAGCAAATGTGCCATGCACTTCATCGAACTCGGCTTTTATCTCTTTCGGTGTTAAGCCTTTTAAATAGTTTGTGTGTTTAGTCACCGCACGAAACTCGTTTTTCCCCTTCATCTTTTTAATAAGGGCAAGATTTTTTATTCAATCGCACATAGCAACAAAAGTACGTGATTGCTATAGCTGAAACTATAACTGCCATCTAATACGAGGCGACGGTTACTAAAAACAATTTTTTTCGATGCTACGAGTGTAATTTCTCGGATTTTCTAAGGACTTATTGAACGTCCCTTGTATGTATCATATTATTTATTCAAGATATGAAATGCGTTAATGGCGCCAAAACAACGCCGATCACCGAGTGATGGTTCGTGAAGTGAAAATTCTTTGCGTAACAGTGTGTCTCTTAATAGTCATGCATCGAGTTACTAAGATGGGTTCGGGAATTCTTTAAAAGGCAGGAGCACATGAAAGTTAATGGACACCCTTCTATTCCTCCTAATAAAACCGTGCAGCGGCTCTTGGACTAAGCATAAGTAAAGGGGGTGAAACTTCAAGAGGAGGAAGAGAAAATCCCTGAAACATCTGGAACCCAGCAAGTATTTCTGTCAACTCCAGGGAAGAAGAAAAAACAGCCTCAACCTGTGACAAATCTTGATACTTTCCAATTAGACTCCATACACAGGCACATATTATAGTATCCGACCATGCCAAAGCTCTTTATTTCTCTTAAAGAAGCAGAGCTTTTCACTGGAGGCAAGGCATCGCTGAAAGCAATCCGTATATCGTTGCAAAACACTTAATGGACGTAAACGAAGCGTCTTTTTACACAAAGTCCTTAGCAAACATCTCCACAAATAGTATAACTGGACGAAACGCGGGTCAATGCTGGAAAAGCCCTGAGAAAATGCTGGACAGATGGCACTCCAAATAGTAGCGGCCATCAACCGACAGGGAAAGGAACCCGGTTATTTGTGGCCGACGCTGGTTCTTCCGATGGGTTTATTGAAGATGGTCTCCTGGTCTTAAAATGGAATAGAATCGACGATTGTTCTGAGGAAATGGACCATACTCGCTTCCTGGAGTAGTTCAAGGAACTGTTGGAGCAGCTGGACTGTCTAACGATTACAGTGATAGCGCGTCATATCACTAAGATAAACTGGACAAGGCCCCTACCTCCAACGACAGAAAAGAGGTTATGGTAGAATGATCGAAAGGGTGTTGCTGCAGATGTGAGCATGACCAAGCTGCTGTTGTATTCCCTGATGACAGAAAATAAACCAGTCACATCGACATACGTTGCAGATGAAGAAGTCAGGGAACTTGGTCATGAAGAGATTGGGTTAGCGCCGTATCATTGTCACTTTAACCCCTTTAACCTAGTATGGAGCTACATTAAGACTTATGTGAGGGAAAACAATAAGACATTCACAATTACGAGGTGGATAGACTTTTGCGGAAAGGTGTGGTGAGGGTGGACGCGGCTTCAGGGAAGAAGAAAGTGGATGATGTTCATAAATAATACGAAAAGCACAGGAATTAGGCGGAATCATCGGTGAATGTGAAACACTAATGACATGTCTCGGTGACGATGATGATGGCGGTGACGATGATGCTTCCGAGAATGATGACGGAGACTTGGATAGAATTGAACCTTTACAATTCTATACTGGTATATGAAAATCACTTTATTATACCATGCTTGTATTTGTTTCATTGTGACCAGTAATTTCGAATTCATTTGTTCTATATTGTCGTATTCTTCCCCTTTGCTTATACATAACTAAAATTATAAATGTCCGTAATTTAGAACCTTAGCTATTATAAAATGTAATGTTATTGTTATATGTTTTACATATTTGAGCGTAACATTTTTCACCTATGTTTTACCTCTTTTTATATAAAATTAGGTACAGATTCTGCCTCTTCCACAATTAAAACACAGTAAACTTCAAATTATGCCTGTGCGGAATATTCGGCTTGCAGATTATCGTGCATCTTTGTACAGACCAAATAAATAGTATATATTACATAATTTTTCACCTACTTGTTAACTAAGCTTTCAGCGTTTGAACCGCCAGAGAGGGAGCTTCAGGAGACAACAACATACGATTCCAGCGTGACAGTAGATTACTGTTTCAGATGTCGACTGGGCTGTTCCATGACAGTCGAAAACATGCGTTTTCTCGTGTAAGGTGAACGAAGTAAGTTATTCTTGAATTTCGTTACGTTTAGTGTGACTTTGGCAACCAGAGTTTAATGCATTCCACCTACAATGCTCCAGTAGCGTCAAACTATCAAAGTTAAAATCGTGGGTTTCAATGGATAATTTATTCACTACTGATGGAGCTGTAATTCTCTGCCAGGCTTTTGATAAGATTACCTGTTCAATTAAATCACAACTTGATGACCAACTTGCCATCAGTGCCCTGCATACTAGGAGTAAAACACTACAAACATCTAAAAATCAAGTCCTTCTGTCTCAAATGCAGCAATCTTCAAATGCAAGGAATGCATTTTTCTGACATGTGGACTGCTATGGCCGCAAATAACCTATAGTAAAAACTCCAGGTATCTAAATATCGCGCAGTTTTAGAGAAGTATTTTGGAAGGCAGGTACTAACGATTCTACGCTACTATAAAACTACTTGCATTTATGTTACGAGGAAGCGGCAGATGTACGATGTCGTATAGGCAGTATATGTGAATCGCTGTCGATTAAAATGGTTATGAAAGAGCGCTATGGCGCTAATCTTGTGATTGGCAAGCTGGATGGAGAAGGATCCCTTTACCTTTTCTGATTTCTTCGAAAATGTTGGAACACACAAATCATGCAACAGTTTTGTGAATGATAGACTTAGTGTTGTGGCCTGAAGAAGTTCAAGAAGATCAATTTCTTGCTCTTTATTGGATAGAATTGAACCTTACTTACTAAAGGCGGGAACTGCATTACGTGTGCTCTAACAAAATATGATACATTTCACCTTCTTCGCCCATGGACTGCATCGGGTCCCGAAGAAGTGCGAAGTAAACATTCACAGGTGGACACCATTATTTCCCACGCTGTGTATTGCAACCAACGTGTATTGCACTACAGAGAACAATTGCTAAATGTGAAATTGCCCCCTGAACCTGTCCTGACTAGGTGGGATGCATGGATCGAAGCTGCCTGCTTTTACAGTGCAAAGTGTGTAATAGAATAATTTCCAGATGAATCAGCAGTTTCCAAAGTACCTTCAGTGATTCTAAAGTACTGTACCATTTAGCTTATATCCAAAGTAATTTTAGATTCATTGCTGGCAGTATTTTGAAATTTGAATCTCGTGGCATGCCATTGAAAGAATCATTGAACTTTGTGGAAGATGTGAAATCCAAGTTAAATGCTGTTGAAGGGACAGTTGACATACAAGTATTGCTTTTTTTTTTTGGGTAGCTTGACGTCCTTTAACCTGATTGGTCATGTCGGTCGATGAATGAAATTAGTGAAATGATGCTCAAATGATCTGGGGGTCCATGGAGCTTATAGTTACTCGACTTCGTCTTCTCAGGATAAGGGAAAACTCCGAAAAAATCTTATCCGGGTAACTCACCCTAACTGTTAAGAGGACTTATACACAAATCACAATGTGGTGGTGCTTCTTTTGACAGTAAATAGGAATGTGTTATTCCTGTATGAGAAAAGTATACATTTTTCATAGCTGAAACAAAAAACAAGAAATATCTAAAAAACAATCAACTTCACGAAAAAAAGTATATAACATAAATTGTGTGTTTTAAAGTGCTCTACATTTGTTGTGTGGTAAGTTTTTGTTCATCTCTTACGGTTTAGAAGTTATGCAAAATTCTGTAAAATTGACCCAGAGTAAAGTAGTCTTAAGAGGCTATTCCCAGAAAATTCAAAATATACATTTTATTTGTCAGGTAAATATCTTTAACATATGATATTTTAATCAAAATTGTTAGAGCCATTTTCTAGAAAATCAAAATGTTCGAAAAAAGTTCCATATAAGGGGTAGTTTGGGTGGGGGGATTTTTCTCAAAAGTTTCGTGTCACATCCCTGGAAGTTTGGTATTTTACATACTTTTCGTTTTTGAGTTATCGTGTTCAGAGACACGGGCACACACGTACCTTTTTCTGAAAATACTTTTTTTGATACAGGGGACCCTTAAACATATATTTCCGGTGAAATCTCGGTATCGAATTTTTGGGTGGAGTGCAATACATTCTCTATACACTATGTACATGTATAGAGAAAGTAATAATTTGCTTACTTTATCGAGGTTTTTATTTTTCAAACATAAATATTTACTATCTTGAATGATTTTAAATTACACAAAATTAATTCAGAATATAGTATATTTCACAAGAGGTTATAATAATTCATGTCCTCGGTAGTACGCCTGTCACATGGGAGACCGAGGTCCGCTTTCCCACCGGGGAGGACTTTTTATTTTCTTTCTGCATTTCCATGAGGTTCTCAGCTATATACATGTTAAGAGATGGTTTATGGACACATTCTAAGGTACCCTAAATAATAATTTGATGAAATGTGGCACTTAGTGGAATCTGCTAGCTTCACCAATATCAGACTAGGTAGCACCTACAACTACCTGGTCGGAATAAAACAGAATCCGCTTTATCTAATGCCGAGAATATGTTGTCTTCACTGGTGTTAGCTGAGAACATTTTATCTTCACTAGTGTCAGAAAGAATGTTGGCAGGAGTGAGGGTGTAATAGAAAACAAAATATTTTAAGGTATACATACCCATATCTTCTTACAAATGGAAAAGAAATATCCATGCGTGGTGGTGGTGGTGGTGGCGATGATGATGATGATGATGATGATGATAATATATTTAAGGTATTAACCGAGCCAAGTAGCTCAGCCTTTTCTCTGTGACTGGCATTCGGGAGGTCGTGGGTTCAATTCCCTAAGGAGATGATCTGACTGAATGCTGAGGAGGTTTCTTCCTTCCCACGAATCCCTGTCTCTTCATTTCATCTCCATCTCATCCCAAACGGTCTCTTTCAATGTCCTAAATAAGTGTCGGCGAAGACTGCGGAGGTAGCACTCTTCCTTAGTGGTGAGTGAGCTTTGGAAATCAGCTCTCGGTGACGTCGGACTTGTCTTTGGGACCGAGGGTATGGACTTCTAACGCTTCCTGCGTCAAGATGAAGAACTGCTTAGCCTATGTTAGGGATCCATAATGGTAACTCTTTTCCCGGTCCGGTTTCGGTAGCCCGCCCATTATATTCTCATATCAGCCTGTTCTTCCGAGGTCTGAAGCAAAATAAGCCCATGTGGCTGCAGTGTGGAACCCCCCTTGAAATATACCAAGCAACCAAACAGAAACAAAATTATTGGAAATAAATCGCGCGTTTTACGATATCTTCAGTTCTCGTGTATGAATCTTTAGCATATCCCGCCGGGGAGAAAATTGTTTTTCCCTTCTTTTCAATAAGGTTCTCAGCTCTATAACGTATGTGATGTAGTTTGTTGATGCGTAATATGATTACTGGAGCGTGTGGTGGAATTTGCTAGCTTCGCCAATAACGACCAGGTAGCACTTACAACTGCTTGCTCGGAATAATACAGGATACCTTTTATCTAATTGTGAGAACATCTTATAGTTTGAGACATACTCATTCCTTCTTACAGATGAAAGAGACATTTTCTTGAGTTACAATGATGATGATTGTTGATATTTAAGAGCGCTTAACCACAAAATCATTTACGTCCTCCCGTGCGCTTCGTTTAATGATGTCACTTGATGTATAGAAGTCAACACGAAGGGTGAGTGCAAATACTGGTATTTAGTTGGGGATACATTAAATTGAGTTTTATTTATGGACGCTCTGTAACTGTTGTGATTCTTAGCGTGAAAAACCGCTTAGTTTTGCTCGGAGGCCTCTTTATCAGCCTTGTCGTAAATCTACGACACGGTGTCAACGGCTTTGCTTCCCTTCCGAAGGAAGCCACACTAAGAATTTTACGCCCAAAAAATGTCATCGTCCTCTCCCGGGTTTGAACCCGCAATCTTGAGAATAAGGGGCTAGCGCAATACCCCAAGACCACGGAGGACGACGCTAGTTGTGCATAAACTGTAGATTATACATGTTAAGGAATGCCAATAAGCTAATAGTGTGTATTAGCGGGTATGTGCCGATATCAAAAGCGTTGTACCACGTAGATAGGGTGTGCGTGTGTGAAAGATATAAATAAATAAATATATGTAAGTATCGGAAAGGGTTTCTCTGCAGCTTCCTTAGTCTCAAGGTGTGTAAACCCCTGAGGGTGAGATGACGTGGCTGAGCCCGACATACGGCCGAAATCGACCGCTGGATAGGGCCACAGTGCTGAGTATCTAAAAAAATCCAAGTAGTTCATCATCTCAATACGGGGAGCACTAGAAAAACCGACTCTGGGTCCGAATGAACATCCTTAGTTATACAAGCGACTCCAGCGCCATCCAGCTGCCACCACCAGTCACTTCGACTCTTCCAACCCTAAATGAGACTGGTTAGAATGAAATGGAAAATGAATAAAAGGGTAGGAAATTTAAGGAATAAAGAAACCTCTCCAGCATTTGACTGGTGACCCGGGAAAACCCCCTAAAAAACCATGGGTCAGACATCACGGGAATCGATGTCTTCAGAGGCAATTCCCAGAAAATTCAAGATATACATTTTATTTCCCATGTAAATAACTTTAATATACGATATTTTAATCAAAATCGTTACAGCCGTTTTTTAGAAATTCAAAATTTTCGATAAATTTTCCATGTAAAGGGTACTTTGGGTAGATTTTTCTCAAAATATTAGTACCGCATCCTTGGAAGATATTTATCTTAAATACCAAGTTTGGTGCTTTACCGACTTTTGGTTTCGAGACACACGGACCTTTTTCTAAAAATTCTTTTTTTGGATGCAGGTGACACCTAAAGCATGTATTTTCGGTGAAATCTCGGTATAAAATTGTTGGGTGATGTGCAATATCTTCTCTACCTACGTACTATGTACTGCTTTTTACTTTCTTTACAGTGTTATGTACATAGTGTATAGGGAACGTATTGTATTGCACTCAAAATTCGATACTGAAATTTCACCGGTAATACATGTTTTGGGACCCCCTGAATCAAAAAAAAAAAAAGCTTTTTAGAGAAATGTCCGCGCGCGCGCGCGTGTGTGTGTGTTTTTGTTTGTTGGCATCATAATTCAAAAACGAGAAGTCCGTTAAACATCAAACTTGGTATTTAAATGCAGTATATTCTAAGGATGCGACACAATTTTCAAGAAAATCCCCCCAACCCAACAACCCTTTACTTGGAAAAAATGTTGATAACTTTGGTTTTCTCAAAAATGGCTCTATCGTTTTTGATTAAAATCTCAAATATTTAAGATATTTACATGACAAATAAAATGTATAGCTTGAATTTTCTGGGAATTACCTCTGGAGACCTCTTTACTCTGGAAGAGCTTTTCAGATATTTGCATAACCGGTAAACCGTAAGAGATAGAAACTTAATACCTACACAAAAAATGTAAATCTTATTAACATACACAATTTATGCTATATGCATTTTTTTTATATGTGTGTGGAGTTGACCGTTTTCTAGATAGTCTTTGTTATTAGTTTCAGTTTAAAAATACTTTTGCTTTCTCATACGGGAACTTGTCAACTTCTGGCCACGCAAAGAAACGGATATCAATTCCATAGCAACCATATTTTAAAACATTTGACTGTCGGTTTAAACTAGTGTGTTCTCTTATTTCCCTTTATTCTACTTTAAGGAACTAAGTAATATGATCGTTCCTGCTAATGTTTATCTAGATTAGCATGAAGTAGATATAAGAATGAGCTTATTGACAATAATTTTTAGCCTGCCTGGGTAGTGTGGTGGAAACGTCACATTCAACAGGTTTAGAATTCAAATTCGCTCAAGGTGAATTGCCTGTATAATGCTTATTTTTTTTTCCGGGGTTTACCCTTATCCTGAGGAGATGAATGTCGAGTATCTTTAAGATCCATGGACCCTGAGATTATTTGAGCATAATTTCACTGGTGCCTGCCTCACATTCAAAAGGTCGTGAGTTCGAATCTCGCTTAGGGTGAGTTACCCGGATAAGGTTTTTTTCGGGGTTTTCCCTTATCCTGTGAAGACGAATGTCGAGTAACTTTAAGCTCCATGGACCCCGAGATCATTTGAGCATCATTTCACCAATTCCATTCATCGTCCGATATGACTAATCAGGTTAAAGGATGTTAAACTAAACTAAAAAAAAAACTGGTTTCATTCATCGTCCGATATGACCAACTAGGTTAAAGGTCGTTAAGCTACAAATACATAAATAAAATAAATGTTTTAGTACATAGATGTAGAGGGAATCAAGTGCATGGAGCACATCAGATGTTTTATGTTTTCTACACGCACTGTGTACATAGTATATAGAGAAGGTATTGCAATGCATCCAAAAATTCTATACCGAAATTTCACTGGAAATATGTTTTGAGGTCCCCTGAGTAAAACAAACATTTTTCGAGCTAGGTCCGAGAGAGTGTGTCTGTGGACAACATAGCTCAAAAAGTAAAAGACCATTAAATACTAAACTGGGTATTTAAGTTTATCATCTTTTAAGGATGCGGCACCAAGATTTTGAGCAGATTTTGGAAGATTGTTTCTTAATCTGATTTGGGCTCTACTAAATAAAACATGTTTAGGTTTTTTAATGTGGATTTTAAAAGAGTTATTATATTATAGAAAAGAGTTCTTATAACACAAAAAATCTTATGTGTTATACTCACATGATTTTCTCTACATATTCTGTGACAGAGTATTCTTGAAAAATCTGATGTGTTCCATTTACATGTCTTTATCTACATCTGTGTAATAAATTATTGTTAAAA
The DNA here is from genome assembly GCA_030762935.1 of Hymenopus coronatus. Taxonomy (NCBI): domain Eukaryota; kingdom Metazoa; phylum Arthropoda; class Insecta; order Mantodea; family Hymenopodidae; genus Hymenopus; species Hymenopus coronatus. Next base: position 32,149,449 of record CM060896.1, on the reverse strand, counting down.
AGTATATTCTCCTATCTACTCTATGATAACCGATATAAACAGTAGCAGAATTTTCTCAATTACTGGCTTTGTTGTAGGTATAAGGTAAATAAGGGAATACACTAGTCTAAAATGATAGTCAAATCTTTTAAACGCCGGTTGCCACGTGGTTGAAACACGTTTGTATGCATGATCAGGAGTTTACAAATTTCGTGTGAGAAAAATGTAAGTATTTTTAAATCTGAAACAAATAACAAGGACTAACTCAGCAATGGTCAACTCCACGAAAAAAATGTGTGTTTTAAAAAGATCTACATTTTTTATGGATTTAGTTTTCGTGTATCTCTTAGGTTTACCAGTTACGCAAAATTCACCCAGAATAAAGACGTCAGAAAATTCAAAAAGGACATTTCGTTTGCCATGTAAATATCTTTAATATACTATATTTTAACCAAAATCGTTAGAACCGTTTTAGAGAAAATCAAAATGCTCCAAAATTTTCCATGTAGAGAGTAGTTTGGGGCCCTTCAAACTTTGTCTCAGAATCCTCTTGTCGCATCAGGTTTGGTGTTTTCCTGACTTTACTTTTTTGAGTTATCGTGTTCACGGACACACGGACACACACACACCCTTTTCTTTTTAAAAAATGCTGTTTTACTTTCTCTAGCCCGTATGTACAATGTACATAGTGGATAGAGAAGGTATTGAATTGCACCCAAAAGTTCGATGTCAAGAGTTCACTAATATATACCTATATTTTTAGGTCTCCAGGGTCCGAAAAAAGCATTTTTAGAAAGAGGTCCGTGTGTGTGTGTGACTATGGACAGAAAAACAAAAATACTGTTAAATACCAAACTTGGTATTTAGGTTTAGTATCTTCTAAGGACGCGAAACGAAGATTTTCAAGAAAATCTCCCCACACAATCTACCCTTTACGTGGAAAATGTTGCGAACATTTTGATTTTCTCAAATTTTGATTAAAATCCCGTATATTAAGGATAATTACATCAAAAATAAAATGTATATCTTGAATTTTATGGAAATAGCCCTGAAGACCTCTTTATTCAGGATAAATTTTGCCGAGTATTGCTTAACCGCTAAACTGTAAGAGATAGTCAAAACCTTAATACAAAAAATGTAGATCTCGTCAAAACACACAATTTATGTCCTTTACGTTTTTGTTGTGGAGGTAAATGTTTCCGATATATTCCTTGTTATTGGTTTCAATTGTGAAGTACTTTTTATTAGATAGGAAGTGTCCGTGTTTCTTTTGTTCTGGCCAAGCAAAAAAAAAAAAAAAAAAAAAAAAAAAACAAAAAAAAAACGACTTGCAATGACAATCGCTTAACGATAGCTTTTAAAACATTTGACTATCACTTTAGCCTAGTGCATTTCTTTGGTTTCCTTATATTTATATTTATAAGGAAGTAAGTAATAAGAGCATTTTGCTAATGTTTATCTCGATTAGCACTGTGTAGAAAGAAGAAGAATGCTTTGTAAGAGGTTTGTAGAGCAGTTAGAGAAATTCATGTGATTGTAACACATCAGATATTTTTGGATACAGGGGACCCTAAAACGTGTATTACTGGTGAAATCTCGATATGGAATTTTTGGGTGGAATATACCTTTTATATAAACTATGCATATAGTACGTGTAGAGAAAGTACACTATTTTGTGTTAATCTGGATATATAAATGCTTTTATTACATATTTCAGTATAATTATAAATAGAAGGGTATGCACTAGGCTAAAGCGATAGCCAAATTTTTTGAAAGTTCGTCGTTATGTGAAGAGTTCTACGATCGAACCCACGACCTCCCGAATGCGGGCCACAGACGAAAAAAGCCTGAGTTATACCACTTGGTATATACGGGTAGTTTGGGATGGGAGATTTTCTTAGTCGAGGTCTCTAGATCTATTAGCCCCAGACGTTTTTTTTTACCTCCAAGAAAAGGTTTACTCCCGGAGGTTCCACACTATTCCTGATTTGAAAACAGCAATCCAAGAAGAGATTCATGCCATTCCCAATGGCATTATCCAGCGTGTTATGAGAAACGAGCGCTTTTAGCAACGCATCAAGCTGATGGAGGTTATTTGCTGGATGTTATATTCAAGAAATAGAATAAAATGTTTATAGTTGTGCTTATGTTCTGGCATTCGTTTTTTCATTTTGTACTATATTCCAAGGTCCTATACAAGTTTGGAAGACCCGTAAATAAAAAGAATTTTAATAAAAAGTTCCGTGTGCACGTGCGTGTGTATGAGTGAATATGTGCAGCATAGCTCAAAAAGAAAAAGTCCGTTAAGTACCAAACTTAGTATTGAAATTTAGTAACTGCCAAGGATGCGACACAAAAGTTTTCAAGATAGTTCCTCTCCCCAAATTACTCAGGATAACGGAAAACCCTGGAAAAATCTTATTCGAGTAATTCACCCTAATCGAGATTAGAACTCGTGACCTCTTGAATGTGAGGTAAACACGCTACCGCAACACTACAGAAGCAAATTAGAAGAGTTGACTATCGGTTTAGCTAGAGGATTCCATTATTTTCCTTCTTCTTACAAGGAAGCAAGTAATGAGTCCATTTCCGTTAATGTTTATCTTGATTAGAATGAAGTAAATAAGAATGGAACAAGTCAGATTTTTAAATAGTCTCAAAAATGCATTTCCATAGAAATATCGGTATTAAATTTTTAGCAGAAATCAATAGCTTCTCTACCTACTATGTCCTTTCTGATAATTGTTTCACACTCAAAAGGCTGTACTTCATTTCTAGAACTGTCTAGAGAAGGTTAAAGGAAATAATAAATATACCCATTTCGGTGATTATCTAGGAATTTCTTCCTTACTTAGGAATGTCACACAGGGCTGTACGAAATTGTAATTAGGGTAAAGAGGATGGTTCGTGATTAAAATCTTCTAGACCATTATATAAATATTTTCACAAACATTGCGCTGGGAGGTAATTTAATTGAACCATTAGAGACTTTAATCCGAGTAAGGCACTAAAAATATAAAAATGTAATTTTCTTGTATTTTTATTTTCTTTACTTAATGTATTAAGTACGGGAAATAGGTACTGTAGTTCAAAAAAATTCCATACGGAAATTACACAAAAATATATTTTAAGGACAACAACTTACAAAAGAAATATTTTAAGTAAAAAAAATCGTGGTGTATGTATGTGCGTATGTATGGTATATGTATATGTGTGTATGTGTGTCTGAGAGTATTTAATAGCAAAATACTGAAAAATCAAACGCTAGTGCAGAAAACACAGTATTTATTTCTAAAAACAAAGCCTCCGACATGACCAAGGAACTTAAAGCGGTTAAATAAATAAAAAAAAAAAAAAAATCTAGAGAGTTATGGAAATCCCCACAATGTTGTTACTTAAGAACTGGGTTCCAAAAAATAATCTGATATGTTACAATCTCATGACTCTCTCTACATCTCTGTAATAGATTATTGTTCTATCTACTTCACGCTAATAGAGACAAACGGTCTTATGTAGTTCCTTATAAATAGAAAGGAAATAAGAAAATACTCTAGGCTAAACCGACAGTCAAATATTTTAAAATGTGGTTGCTATGGGATTGAAATCCGTCTCTTTTCGTGGCCAGGAGTTGACAACTTCCCGTATAAGAATTGTGTCTTTTAAAACTAAAACCAACAAAAAGAAATATCTCAAAAACGGTCAACTACACGAAAAAATGTATATAACATAAATTGAGTGTTTTTTTTTTGTTTTTTTTTTTGGCTATTGTTTAACGCCTGCTTTTACTACTGGTGTCTTCTGACACATGTAATGAAGATAGAGCACGGGTGGAATGAGATGGCGGAGGAAATCGGAGAAAACCCGACCCTGCGCCGCTTTTTGAACACAAATCTCACATGCGGGCGCTTGGTATCGAGGTGAGAGGGGAGTGGTCTAACCATTCGGCCACGGCGCGGCCTACAATGTGTGTTTTAACGAGATCTACGTTAAGGAGGTAGGTTTTTGTTTAGCTCTCATAGTTTATCAGTTATCAAGATTTCTTAAAATTCATCCAGAATAATGACGTCGTCAGAGTCAATTTCCAGAAAAAATTCATGATGTACATTTTATTTGTCAAGTAAATAGCTTTAATATGCGATATTAAATATACGTTAGAGCCATTTAAAAAAAAATGTTACATGTAAAGGCTGGTAGGGGTGGGAGAATTTTCTTGAAAATCTTCGTGTCACATCCTTGAAAGATATTGAAATTAAATACCAAATTTGGTATTTAGCGGACTTGTCGTTTTTGAGCTATACTGCCCACAGACACAAAAAACATACACACACAGACAGACAGATAGACAGACACAGACTGACTGACACACACACGGACATTTTTCTAAAAATCCTTTTGGGGGGGGGGGATTCAGGTGGTCTCGAAACTTATATTTCCAGTGAAATCTGGTATCGAATTTTGGATGTATTACAATACCATCTCCATACGCCATGTACATTGTATGTGTAGAGAAAGTAAAAATTTAATGTGTTCTATTCACTTGGTGTCCTCTAGCTGTTCGGCAAACAAACCCTTTATTCTGATGTGTTCCATTCACAACTTTCTCTACATCTCGGTAACAAATTGCTGTTATAAAGTTTATGTTTCTATCTACTTTATTCTAATCGAGATAAACATTAGCAAAAATGCTTTCTTGTAAGTAGAAGAGAAATAAGGAAGTACACTAGGCTGAGACGATACTCAAATCTTTTAAAAGCTGGTTGCCATATGGATGAAATCCGTTTCTTTGCATCGCCAGGAGTTGACACATTCCCTTATGTGAAAGTTTTAAGCATTTAAAACTGAAACAAATAACAAGGAATATCTCAAAAATGGTCAACTCCACGAAAAAATGTATAGAAATAAATCCCCGCGCGCGCGTATGTGTGTCCGTGTGTCTATGGACACGATAACTCAAAAACGAAAAGTCGGTAAAATACCATACTTGGCATTTAAGTTTAGTCTTTTTCAGTGATGCGACACGAGGATTTTGAGAAAAATCCCCCCACTCCAAACTACCCTTTACTTGGAAAAAATTTCGAAAAATTTTACTCTCTCAAAAATGGCTGTAACGATGTTGATTAGAATATGGCATATAAAATATATTTATGTATAAATAAAATGTATATCTTGAATTTTCTGAGAATAGCCTCTATTGACCGCTTTGTTCTGAATGATTTTTGCTGAATTTTGCGTAACTGGTAAATCGTAAGAGATAGAAAAACACTTATGCACAAATAATGTAGATCATGCTAAAACACACAAAATATGACATACTTTTTTACTTTCTCTAAACGTACAATGTACATAGTGTATAGAGAAGGTATTGTATTGCACCCAAAAATTCGATACCGAGATTTCACAGGAAATATATGCTTCGAGACTCCCTGAACCCCCCCCAAAAAGCATTTTTAGAAAAATGTCCGTGTATGTCTGTCTTTCTGTGTGTGTCTGTGTCTGTGTGTGTGTGTGTGTGTCTGTGTCTGTGGGCCGCAAAGTACAAAAATGCAAAGACCGTTAAAAACCAAACTTGGTATTTAGGTTTGGTATCTTCCCCCCACCCCAAACTACCCTTTACATGGAAAAAAATTCGAATTTTTTGATTTTCTAAAAAATGGCTCTAATGATTTTGATTAAAATCTAGTAAATTTAAGGTATTTACTTGGCAAATAAAATGTATATCTTGAATTTTCTGGGAATAGCTTCTGAAGACTACTTTATTCTGGATGAATTGTACGGATTTTTGCATAACTGCTAAACCGTAAGAGATGGACAAAAACTTACCACACAGAAAATGTAGAGCACATTAAAACACATAATTCATGTTATATATATATTTTTTTTTCGTGGAGTTGATCGATTTTAAGATATCCCTTGCTTTTGTTTTCAGCTATGAAAAACTTATACTTTTCTCATACAGGAATTTGTCATCTGTCCATACAAACAAAGGAGCTTCAGTCACATAGCAACCAGCTTTTGACTATCACTTTAACCAATGGTACTCTCTTATTTCGTTTCTGCTTACAAGGAAACAAATAATAAGACTATTTCTGTTAATTTTTTCTCGATTAGCATGAAGTAAATAGAAGCAAGAGCTTTTTAACAATAATTTGTTGCAGATATGTAGAGAAAGTCTTGTGAACGGAACACATCAGATTTTTACTTTCTCTATGCGTATTAAGTACATAGTGTATAGAGAAGGTATTGTATTGCATCCAAAAATTCGATACCGAGATTTCACAGGAAATATATGCTTCGAGACTCCCTGAACCCCCCCCCCAAAAGCATTTTTAGAAAAATGTCCGTGTATGTCTGTCTGTCAGTGTGTGTGTGTGTGTGTGTGTGTGTGTGTGTGTGTGTCTGTGGGCAGCATAGCTCAAAAACGAAAAGACTGTTTAAAACCAAACTTGGTATTTAAGTTTGGTATCTTCCAAGGATGCGGCACGAAGGTTTTCAAGAAATCCCCCCACCCCTAACTACCCTTTAAATGGAAATATTTTCGAACATTTTGATTTTCTTAAAAATGGCTCTAACGATTTTTATTGGAATCTCTTATATTTAAGATATTTACTTGCCAAATAAATTGTATGTCTTGGATATTCTGGGAATAGCTTCAAAAGACTTCTTTATTCTGGATGATTTTTACTGAATTTTATATAACTAGTAAACCGTAAGAGATAGACAAAAATTTACTACATAAGAAATGTAGCTCACGATAAAACACACAGTTTATGCTATTTGCATATTTTTTCGTGGAGTTGATCGTTTTTGAGATATTTCTTGTTATTGGTTTCAGCTTTGAAAAACATATTTTTCTCATACAGGAATTTGTCAACTCCTGTCCATACAAACAAAGGAACTATAGTCACATAGCAACCAGCTTTTGACTATCACTTTAGCCTATGGTACTCTCTTATTTCGCTTCTACTTACAAGGAAGCAAGTAATAAGACTATTTCCGTTAATTTTTTCTGAATTAGCATGAAGTAAACAGAAGAAATAGTTTTTTAACAATAATTTGAGGCAGAGATGTAGAGAAAGTCATGTGAATGGAACACATCAGATTTTTTTTCGTTGAATTGACCATTTCTGAGATATTCCTTATTATTTATTTCAGGTTTAAAATACTTAAACTTTTCTCACGCGAAATTGATAAACTCCTGGACATACATAAAACCACATGGCAACCGGCTTTTAAAAGATTTGACTATCGTTTTAGCCTAGTATATTCCCTTATTTTGCTTCTATTCACAAGGAAGCAGGCAATTAAGACAATTTATGCTAATGTTTTTCTCGATTACCATAAAGTATATAGAAGAATATGCTTTTTAACAATAATTTGTTACAGCGATGTAGAGAAGGTCATGTGAATGGAACATTAGATTTTTATATTCAGAGTTCCTCAAAACATGTTTTTAGTTTTGTGTTTTCAAAGCTTTATATATATGACGTGTTACATTCGTATAATACTCTCTACCTATTTTACAACAAGCTGTCGTTACAAAATCTTAATCTTCCATCCAATTCATGCAAATGGAGATAAACGTTAACAGAAATGGTTTTATTATATATTACCTTGTAGGTACAAGTTGAATAAGGAAATATATCAAGATAAAGCGTGAGTAAAATATTTTAAGCGATGGTGAAATGTACACATATTGAAATTAGATTCTATTTGGATGGCCAGGAGTAAAAAATAACTAAGTAAATAAAATAAACAAAAGAAAAACTAATAATAGTCAGGGGCTGCTCGCGACTCAGAATATCGGTGAAGTGCTAAGAAAATCTTTCGAAACTGTGAAACGTTAATTTTTCTAAATTCGAAGGTTTTCGTCGTCTGTCGATAGGCAATTAATAAAGCTTGAGTTATGTAAGAAAATATCTTGTGGTATCATCTTAACTAGAGAATTATTATAAGACAATATGAAACGGAGAACATTAATATATGACTTCGAAATAAAAATCGTTAATGAAATGTCGGACTTGGAAAAAAGGTCACAGTTTTGAAAGTCGTGATAACACAAAAAGAAAATATTTCAACTTTAAATTATTTTTTGTAGACCAGATCGATTCTTCTGTCCTCCAAAGCTGCCAATCTGGCATGATATCTGCTTTACTTGCAGATCTCAGAGATCTCTATGAATAGAATAGTTGGCCAGGAATGACAACCGTTCTGAATTGTGTACCTCAAGTAAGTTTTTATCCTTTTCAGGTATGAGAAACTTCTTTCCACGGACAAACGGGTGGATGGCAGAGATACTACAAGCGAACACAATTTATAGACTTCCTGGAATACAACTTGAACACCATTTTGCCGAATTGTTTCTAAAGTCTTTAAAACACTAATAGCACTATAATCGGTATCTGCTCATTTTTAGACGTTGAGATTTTTTAAATATAGCTGGGTAACACTGAATCAAACTGTTTAGAGCAAATGAAGGAAAGTCCCACGAATACTGCTTAAATTTAGTTCTGTCTACCAGAGTTAAACATTTTAGTTTTTGCAAATCTTTAAATTTATTTGCAATGCAATTAGATCAATTATATCATAAAACAGATACTTGTATTTCGGATAATTTAACTTTGTGTGTTTTATTGTCCGAATTACTCTTCACTTTTGCATCACGAGGCTTTTGCATACTATAGTACTCCTCGTTTCTTTTTCTAGTTATCAAATACAAGTTTGTTGAATTTTAGTTGCACAATAATTTATGTTCAAAGACTTATTTTTTGTAGCACATGATATAAAACACTAGTTGAATGAATATATCATTAAAACAAGAGCAAAAAAAAAATTAAAATCATTAATTTCGCTCAAGAAACCTCAACATTCACGGATAGATGTGCTGTCGGATGCAGAACTATCTCCTCAAAACGCTATTTTAAGCCCTTCTAATTTTCTACAACTGTTCTGTCGAGTTTTGCAACTCTTTTATCGCAAGAAGGGATATCGATCTGCACACGTCAAATACGAGTAGGTATATACTACCTTAAACCTCTTGGTAGCTGTTTTGAATTCTATACAACTGATATCCTGGCCATTGTATATGAAGAATTCTACTTCACTCTATACAGGCTGATTCAAAAATGCTTTTACAACGATTGGGGATGAATTCCTGGATCGAAACAAGAAAATAGTTTCATATAAACTTATACTCTAAACGCTTCGTTTTCGTGTTATCAATTTATTGATGGAAGTCACCTTCAACGGCTTTCCGGGCCCAACCTAATAGCTTCATTTAATTATGCACTTATTCATAGAAAGCTTTGACCCATTTTACTCTGCGGAATCGGTCTTGTGCTGCCATGGCTACTTGTTAACATTTGTCATTTATCAGATGTGTAATACATTCTCCCAGCACGCCTTACAAGTGCTGTTTACAGGGACTTCATTTAGAACACTCTCAGACTTATTATAAAATATGTTTCTGCAAACAAATGCATGACGCTCTAGTGCATCTTAGAATTATTGTTCGAGATATACTGGTGGTCTAGTGTGACAAATGGATAGGTAGAGGGGGACCAGTCCCATGGACTGCACGTTACTTTGCCCTCAACCCTTTGTATTTTTGTCTTTTGGGGGTGCCTTAAACCATTGGTTTATGCAGCAGACATCCTAGATGAAGAAATTCTGAATCTACGTATCATGGAAGCCTGCGAAATCATTTGACACTGACTGGGAGTATTTGACGTTCCATGCTTTGACGAGTGCATGTGTGTCTAGACGCAAGGGAAGGACATTTGAACAATTTGCTATAATTGTTGTTTGTATGGAACACTTCCTAACAAGCTGAAAACTCAAAAATAGAATAATGTCTCACTTTAAAATGCTTTGAATAAATTGAGAACGAAAGATTTTGGGGCATGTGTGTATATGCACATTTGTTTCTTGTTTTGAAGCAAGGAATCTGTCCCCAAACTTTGTAAAATTGTTTTTGAATCACTCTGTATAAATATTTAAAGTTGGGCATTTATAGGTATACATCTTTCTTCTTTTGTTTTCTTACTTTCTTCATTATCTCTATCATTAAAGTCTTTCTTTACCTTAATCACTTCCCTCACCATTTCTCTCTTAACCATCCCTACATACATAGTTACCAAATATAATCGAGGAGGAAGAAAATATGACAATAAAGGCAAATAGTGACCACTGGGTTGTGTGGTGGTAGCGTGTCTGCATTTCATTCAAACGGTCGTGAGTTCCAATCTCGCTTAGAATGAGGTACCCGAATAAGGCTTTTTTTTTCCAGGGTTTTCCCTTATCCTGAGAAGACGAATGTCGAGTAACTTTAAGCTCCAGGGACCCCGAGATCATTTGAGCATAATTTCATCAATGTCAATCTTCGTCCGATATGACCAACCAAAAAAAAAAAAAAAATAAATAAATAAATAAAAAAAAAAAAAAAAAAAAGAAAAAAAAAAGAGGCAAATAGAAAAACACATCATAGATATATGACACGTTTTGGGATGCATCTTAATGCTCATACAAGTAAATAAACGAGAGTTGTGACTAATAAGTCTCTTTCCGCAAACAGAAAAACAAAAGAGCAATAAAAAGTGTGCCGTTGTTATGCCTTATGTCCTTCAGTTTCCTTCAGTGATAAAAAAGAAACGCAGACGAAGGATATTACATACAAAATCCTGTCTTTTTATTCCACGTTTTCGTATTCTGCTACAGAATGAGACATGACATTCATTTGGAATTCAACATCACAGTCCATGGAATACATTCAGAAACTATCCAAGCTTACGCTTTATTTAAAGCAAATAAAAAAAGGGCGAAGGAAAAGAAAGGGAAAGAAGGAAACAGGGGTTCACCCCGCTGTGGTAGAGAGCAAAAGAACTTTTAAGAGAGAGAAATGGTGGGGGTAACAGGACAGTATCAATCATGGCGTCGGGGCTTGCGCGGTTTGTGAGTCCATCTTGTCAGGGATGAAGGAGAAAAGGAAGTAGACGATGAAGGAGGAAAAATGTTAAAGGGGAAGAGGCTGGTGCCTGATACAATGGTTCCCTAGGGAGCTTAGGCTACTTTCCGGGCAAGGCCGGGCTGTCCATCTTCTCCTCCCCTCCTCTGAGAGTGATGCGCATTGATTCATCCCCTCCATGCACACGGGGAGACATATTTTGTTCTCCTGACGTCGCCTTCACAGAAACAAAAGAACAGCAAGAAACAGCCTTCTCCTGAACCAAAACCAGATCGAGACACCACTTCACAGTATATTTCACTTTTATGTTTTAAAATTATTCTAGGCACAAATTACGCAGATGTTTTCATAAAAAATCTTGTGTGTTCCATTCACGTGTCTTTTTCTACCTATTCTGCAACCAAACTATTCTTACAAAAATTATTTTATCTACATCATACTAATCGTCAGCAATCGAGCAGAAATTATCTCATTGTTTGCTTCCTTGCAAGTACAATGGCTAAAGTGATAGTCAAATGTTTTAAAGCTGTCGCTATCGATTGTCATCGAAATTTGCTTATTTGCATGACCAGGAATAAAACAAAAGCTACCTTTTGAGTGAAGTTTAAGTATTTTAACATTGAAACAAATGACAAGGAATATCTCGGAAATGGTTAATCTAGAAAAAATGTAGGTACTAATGTAAATTGTGCGTTTCAACAAGATCTACATTCTCGTGATGTAGTTTTTGTTTGCCAGTTATACAAAAGTCATCCTGAAGGTAGAGGTTTCTGAGGCTATCCTCATAAAGTTGAAGAATTACGTTTCATTTGTCATGAAAATATATTAAACACATGGTATTTTAATTAAAATCATGATGAAATCAAAACTTTTCAAAAAATCCTCTATGTAAAGGGTAATTGCAGAGAAAGAATTTTCATTCAAATTTTCGTTTCGCATCCTTGGAAGATGCTTAACTTAAATACAAAGTTGGGTATTTAACGGACTTTTCGTTTTTGAGTCACCTATGTTACACACACACACACACACACACACACACACACATACATACATACAAGAGATGACCGCGCAGTGACCGAGTGGTTGGACCACTCGCCTCTCATCTAGACGACCCGGGTTTGATCCCAAGGGACTGCATTTGGGATTTGTGGTGGACAAAGCGGCTTAGAGGTGAGTCTTCTCCAGGTTCTCCGGTTTTCCAACGGTACTCCATCTTCATTCCATGTATCATCATTGTCATCGCCTGCGGTGCCATGTGTAGTAAAAGCGGACGTTAAATACACCTAAACACACACACACACACACACACAAACATACACAGACTGACAGAAAAATACACACGGACATTTTTCTAATGTGTTTTTTTAATTCAGGGGTTCTTAAAACATATAGCATTTCCGGTGAAATCTTGATATCGCATTTTTGGGTGGAATGCGATACCTTCTCTGTGTACTATGTATATTGACATGTTAGAGAAAGTCACATATGTCTATATATCAATCAAATTACTTTTCCGTATCCATTTTCATATACGCCAATAGCTGCGCCATGGCCGAGTGGTTTCACCACTCGCCTCTCACCAAGGCGCCGGTCCCCATGGCCGCGCTCGTCAAGGCGTCCCGCTTTGGTGCTTCGTAGCGCTGGGGATCGTGGGTTCGAGTCCCGCCTTGGGCATGGGTGTTATATGTTTGTCTATATGTGTGGGTTGTAAAAAGTAAGAAATCAGTAATAATACGGCAAAACAAGGTAAAAAGAAAAAGGTAAATAAAAGTAGGATATTCAGTGCCGGAGTCCTAATCAGACTCCGGTACTGTTTAAAAAAAAAAGGCAGCCTGTAATCCATCACTCGCAACTGGATGTGGGATTTCTGATGGAAAAGCGGCGCAGGGTCGGGTCTTCTCCGTTTTCTCCGATTTCCCCCGCAATCGCATTTCACCGGTGCTCCATCTTCATTCCATGTATCTATGTAGAGCCCGCGCTCACATTTACGAACACACAGAGCAGTCAGTGGTTCAAAGAGAGGGAGTAGTGAGGAGAGGTTTGTAGCGGTAAACATACAAACGTTGAATACAGGATGATTCAAAAATACTTTTACAACGTTTGGGAATGGATTCCTTATGTCTAAACAAAAATATAGGTCAATATAAACATATGCTCTAAAACCCCTCATTTTCGCGTTATCAATTTAAAAATTCAAGTTTACGTTCAACGTCTTTCCGGTCCTTCCATGAATGAGTGCATTTATCCTTGCACTCATTCATTGACCCATTGTAACCTACGGAGTTGGCCTTGTGTCGTCAAGGCTACTTGTTTACATTTATCATTTGTCAGTTGTGTACTACATTCTCCCAACACGTCTTACAGGTGTTATCTACAGGGACTTCATTCGGAACATTATTTGCAGAGATGCATCCTGTAAATAAAAAGAAACATGTGGAGATATACTGGCTGTTATCTACCAGAACAGATGAATAGCTAGAAGAGGACCAGTCCCAAGGCCTGCGTGTTCCCCTGACCTCAATCCTTTGGATTTTTTATCTTTGGCGTACCTTAAAAATTAGTTTATGCAGCAGACATCCCGGTTGAAAAAAAAAAAGCTTAATCTATACGTCATGGAAAGCCTGCGAAACCATACGGCACCTACAGGGATATTTGACAGTCTATGCTTCGACGCAAGAAGAGCATTTGCTCTTAGTGGGTTTGTGTTGAACAACTTCTAACAAGCTGACAATGTCAAAATTATAATAATGTGTCAGTTTAAAATATTTTGATTATCAAATTTTGAACCCCAATAAATGGAAATATATATTGACATTTTTTCTTGTATTGATGCAAGGAACCAGTTCCTAAAGTATTTTTGAATCATTATGTATGATCTGTTTCAAAAATATCCCATTACATGTATTGACGTATGTTTCGTTCTAATTCATAAAGTAACACAATAAAGCGATTATTTCAAAATATGATCAATAATTGTACTTTTACAAATAAAATATAAAGCTTGATATAAAAAACTCAGGAAAATAGGTAATGTTAAGAATTTTGAAAAGACAATGAGAACAATCAAACAAAGTTAGAATGTATTGCAGTGAATTACAAGATGCATCTTTATTATATCGAAAGAAAAGTCTTTCCTCCCGTCATTTAAAATATGCTTGAATCATCCAAAAGCTTGTTCAGTATCAAACGCCTACCCTTTCGTATTATCGATATTTTTCAATCTGTTCTTCTTCAGTATCCATTGGTTTATCTACTAATTGACGGTTTACATGGTCACGCTCGCTAAAATACCTAGCTTTGGTGCTTCGTGACGCAGGGAATCGCGGGTTCAAATCCCACCTCGGGCATGGGTGTTTGTAAATGTGTATATATCTGTTTATTTGTATGTAAAAACGAAACAAACAGGATAACAAACAGAAACACAGGGAAAAATATAAAAAAGAAGGAAAGAAGGCTAAAATCTAGCAGGAACTGAACAGGTCAGGCAGTGGGCAATGCTAGATAGTGCATCCCGTTTCGAGACTAGAGACTACGCCTGCTCCATCACGCCATAGATATACTCTGTGTGCACCGAACCTCAATCCGGTATGCATATATACGCCAGTGGTTTTGAAGACCAGTTTCTCATTCCACTGCGTGTGAGTTATCTTTCTTTCTGTTTTTCTTTCTTCAGTGTCTTCTTTGGACGAATCCATCAATATCTACTCCTAAGGTTAAGTACAAAGTTATAAGAGGTGACTTGAGTGATCTACGGCGATGCTGGTTTTTAATATAATTTATTTTAGAGAAACTTTGCTCACAAATATACTTGGAAGCAAACATTGCCATTGAATGCAAATGCAAATACGAGGGTCGGCTGATAAGTCTCGGACTTCACACAGATAAGGCGCCACTGGGCCAGTTATACGGTAGCATCGTAAGTTTAACTCTAGACTAGCTTGTATCCATAGTTGCAGGTCAATAGCTTGTTTAGGTTTCGAAAGACAGCATTTTAAATAAGTCAACTTTAGAGATTGCACGAAAATGGAGGATTTGAAAAAACGAGCAGTGATTAAATACTTCCCTTTGAAAGGCTTAACGCCTAAAGAAATCAAGGGGGAAATGGACAGTACATTGAAAGACT
Organism: Hymenopus coronatus; assembly: GCA_030762935.1. Classification (NCBI taxonomy): domain Eukaryota; kingdom Metazoa; phylum Arthropoda; class Insecta; order Mantodea; family Hymenopodidae; genus Hymenopus; species Hymenopus coronatus. The sequence goes on along the minus strand of CM060896.1, from coordinate 32,134,387 downwards.
AAGCCCCTTCATATTCAATGATTAAAAGGTGGGTTGCAGAGTTTAAAATGGGACGTACGAGCACTAGTAACGAGCCTCGCTCTGGACACCCTGTAGAAGTGACAACTCCAGAGATCATTGAAAAAAGTCATCATTTAGTACTGGAAGACCGCAGATTAAAGTTGTTTGAGATAGAAAAGACTGTAAACACATAAAAAAACAAAAACAAAAAAAAAACAAAACAAAAACGCGCAGGTAATATTTTAAGTAATGTTTTGGACTTTCACTAGGTCTGTGCAAGATAGGTCCACGCTTGTTGACACCTGATCAAAAGTTGCAAAGTAAAACTGTTTCTGTTAAGAATGTGGAGCTCTACCGTAAAAATCCCGGTGAATTTTTGAGACGGCTTATTACCATGGATGAAACATGGATACATCATTACACTCCAGAAAGTAAATTATAGTCAAAACAGTGGATTGCGCAAGGTGAACCAACTCCAAAAAAGGCAAAGTGAATTTTGTCAGTTAACGAGATTATGGTGAGTGTTTTCAGGAATGCACAGGGAATTGTTTTTATTGATTACTTGGACAAGGGCAAAATACTAAACAAGCTTACTGCAACGTTTGAATGATGAAGTGAAAAGAAAAAGACCTTATTTGGTAAAAAAAACGTGTTTCATCACAACATGCTTCGGGCCATCGTTCAGGCATTGAAATGGGAAAAATGTGCGAATTAAAGTTCGAATTGCTTGAACATCCACCCTATTCGCCAGATCTAGCACCCAGTGACTACCAACTGTTCCTAAACCTCAAAAAATTTCTTGAGGGGCGAAGATTTTACAGCAACGAGGAGGTCATTGATGTGGTAAACAGCTATTTTGAGCTTGATAAATCGCACAATAGAGTTGGTTTAATTAAATTAGAACACCGAAAAGACAAATGTGGAGATTACGTTGAGAAATAAAGCAAAAAAAAAAAAAAAAAAAAAAATTAAATGCTGTTTTCTTTGAGAGGCCCGGAACTTATCAGCCGACCCTCGTAAATGCAATTTGGAAAATTAATCCTTAAATTAAATAACTAATTTAAATAACTACCAACCTCTTTCTTTAAAATATTTTATGTTGGTACAATTTTGTAGAGCAAGTAGGTAATTCCATTTGCAGTTCGTGTGAAACCTTAAAAAGTTATGAATTATACTTCCGGCATTTCGAAACTGGTAATCTGTTTATGTTTGTTTAAAAACAGCAATTTGTTATTGAACACTGTACGAATACACCTATGTCAGTATGTGACTCACCGACATTTCCCCAACTTGATTGGGGTCGGAAGAAACGAGTTCTGACATCAGTACCTCGTAAGGATTACCTTTGGACGTGTCTGGTCTATCCATATACAAAAGTATGGTTAGATGTACTAGGGGCGTTCAATAAGTCCTTAGAAAGTCTAAGAAATTACACCGTAGAATAGAACAAAGTTTGTATTTAGCCACCGTCATCTTTTAATAGATGGCAGTTAAAGTTTCAGCTATATCCATCACGTAGTTTCGTTGCAATAGATTATTGAATCAACAATAATGTGCTTCTTTAGAAAGATGGGAAAAACAACAACAAAAACTAGTTTTGTGCGGTGATTAAACACTTCTATTTGAAAGGCTTAACACCGAACGAAATAAGATCCGAATTGGATGAAGTTCATGGCACATCTGCTCCTGGGTTTGCAACAATTTTCTATTGGATAAATGGACTTACACGTGGCCGTACATGCACAAATGATGAACATCGTTCCGGACGTCCAGTAGAAGTAACTTCCTCCGAAATGTTTGACAAATCCAGGATATGATTTTGAATGATCGACCAATCAAAGTTCGCGAAATAGTAGAGACCATAAACATATCACAAGGTACAGTGTTCTCAATTTTGCATAAAAAATTAGGTCTGACAAAAGTCTCGGCAAGATGGGTGCCGCGTTTGCTGTCAATGGAGAAAAAACGCAATCGCGTAATCGATTCGAAAGCTGATTTGGCCATTTTCCGTCGCAATCCTGACGAGTTTCTGCGTCGATATATAACTGTGAATGAAACATGGATACACTACTATAATCCAGAGACAAAAGTGCAATCAGAAACAGTAGGTTTTTAAAGGCGAACCGGCTCAAAAGAAGGGAAAGGTGGCGAAATCTGCAGATAAGGTGATGACCTCGGTTTTTGGGATGCAGGTGGAATCCTCTACGTTAATTACTTGCAGAAAGGAAGAACCATAAATGGAGAAGTTAATTTAGATTTAGTAAATGTTATTTAAAAGGTTTGGTAAAGGCTGTGCCAGCACCCGCGGTTAGACAGCAAAAATTAATGAGCATTCTTGGTTTTTAGATATTGAATTTGATTCCTACATAATTACCCAAAATGAATTAGATCCTTATAATATTCGATTACTTGAAGTTGAACATTATCCATTGTTATTGCACCGGTTGAACGGAGAAATGAGAAAAAACGTCCTCATTTGGCAAAGAAAAATATTATCTTTCATCAAGACAATGCAAGAATGCACACCTGCGCAGTTCCGATGGCAAAAATTGTAGAATTAAGGTTCGAATTACTACCACATACACTGTATTCACCAGATTTGGCCACCGCTGACTTTGTTTTAATTTCCAAACTTGAAAAAGTGGCTCGACGGGAAACGATTCACGTTTAATGAAGAGGTCATCTCCCAAATATATGCTTATTTTGAGGACCTTCAGAAATGGTAGTTTTTGGAAGGCTAAAATCAGTTACAGAAACGACGGAAAAGTGTGTCGAGCTAAAAGGAGATTATGTTGAAAAATATAAAAATAATAAATGAATAAAAAATAAAAAAATCTACTAAAATAATTTGTTTTTCTATATTTTTCTAAGGACTTATTGAATACCCCTCTTACATATTATCTGCGGGAGATGGAAATGGCAGTTAACAACAATGTGCTTATTTTACTCCTTATTGTTTCATTCAAAGTCCTCTTATATAGTATCGGGTAGCGGGTGAAAGAGATGATTTGTAAATAAGCTAACGACCTTTAGAGCTACACGTCTGCAGAGGACAAGGGAAATTCTCGTAAAAGCGTCAACCACGTGCCTCAAACCAAACGAGATTATAACCCTGGACTTCCTGAATGTAAGGCTGGCAGCTGCCCCTATATCACACATGCAGATTGGGCAAACCCTCTCATAAAACAAGGCATCACTTTTAAACCTACTTTCTTATTACAATGTTGCCCCGCTGGAATAATAATTATTCTTCCCCGCTGCGTTTTCTACGCATTTGCTCTATAGTGATAAACAAGTTGTGTGCAATGCAAGAAAAGTCAGTAACAGCTGTCAAGAGTGGACATACTGAAAGGAAGATTTAAACTAAAGTATTCCCCCACCTGTTTGTTGATAAAAATGTACATGTATTTCAAATGGTTAATTCTGTTACGTAATATACTTAATTAATACGATTATGCTAATGTAAACATGGCGATTCTCTTCGAATATATTAATCTAAAAGGATCATGTTAAATAAGGAACTAATTTGTATTACACAATCCCACGACACTACCAATGATAGTATCGCTAGTGCGAGTGATGGCTAATAAATACGGAGCAAAGTTACTTGGAGCAGATTCAAAGGGATCTGCCTGCAATACGTAATGCAGCTGGGAATTGAGGGAAAACAAATTAAATTGAGTTTTATTTATGGACCCTCTTTAACTTCTTTAGTTCTCAGCATCCCATTCTATATGAAAGACCGTCTAATTTTGCTCAGAGGACTCTTTATCAGCCTTGAGGTTCTCTTACGTATCATAAATCTGCTACACGAGACCACCTGATTTACTTCCCTTTCAAAAGAAGCAATGCTAAAGATTTTTACGCCCGAAAAAAATCCAACGCCCTCCGCCGGATTTGTACCCGCGATCTTGCGAACATGTTAGCCCTAGACCACAGAGGACGGCTAGGAATTAAGGTCAAGTTATCGTCACGGCTGAAGGTGGTATTGGCGTAATCAACTGTTGGAATAAACTGATAGAAAGAGCAAGTGCTATGCTTTGTGGCCTTTGACGTGTTGAATATTATGTTCTCCATCCAGCCCTGTTCCGAGGTTTGTGGTGGAGTAGGTGTGAGTACTCTGATTCAGACGAGCCGAGTTGGAAAAGCCTTAGTCGGTTGGAGTAGGAGACAGACGGAAGGGCCTCCAGAAAATGAAGCATAGCACCGCAAGTGGGCCACAGCATGAACCCTGGGAGGGAGGAATGGGGGGTGGACTCGAAGATTGAACAGCTCTGGATGACTATTAGAAAACGTTAGGGAGAAACTTTTCAACGCACAATCCTCCTTTCTACCGCAACACACCGAATACCGTCGCTTGGCACTTCATACATAAAACAGGACAGGAAATGATTAATAGGACATTCGTGGTAGAGGAGGAATTATCCCAGCATTCGCCTACCAATAGGGGAAACTACGAAAAACCCCATGATCCGAGTGGCTGGCCCAATGTGAATCAAACTCTGGACCTCCTGAATACAGCCTCAGACGATACCGCAGAACTTTCTCGCTCGGTATAGGTAGAGGAATGATTGCAAAACATTCAAAAATTTTCATGTCGAGATTTCACCGGAAATGTATGTTTTGCAACTCATTGAATTTAAAAAGCAATAATAAAAGATCCATGTGCATTCGTGTGTGTGCAAGTGTGCAGTATATATTTTGAGGTGTATTATTTTCAATATAGAATAACAGATACATTAAAGAGAGAAAAAAAATATTTGTTTAATATATGAACCAATAAGGGAGTGTTTTATTTATCACCTGCGGCAGTAAGAAGGCAACAAGAAACCACATAATTAGACAAATTCGAAGAAATTAGAAATTAGGGTGAAACAGAATGTTGTCTAGGCAAAGAGTTCAGTTTCGGACGATGGCAAGTTCATCACTTTGGGTCACAGTGTAGTCGTAACTTGTAATCCCGCGTCTTAGCATTCCCGGGCAACAAATATCTGAGAGTATTAATGTATAAAATATATCACAATTAACTTCAGTATGAAGCTAGCCTAAAATAAGTTGAAATAGCTTGGAAGTTACAGGAAGTAGAAACAACTTAACATCCATTTATATTCTTTGTTTCTTTCTTTGTTTTATCGTGGGATTTGGAGAACCAAAAATCTCAAGCAAAGGGAGGAAGGAAAACCCTTTTTTAATTTCTCTACTTAGTACATGATACATACATAGGTAGCGACTTTATTGCCTCCACGCAAAAATTCGATACCGAGATTTCACCGGAAATGTACGTTTAGCGTCCCCTGTATAAAAACACTTTTAGAAAAAGTTTGTGTGTGTATGTGTGTGTGTGTCTTAAATGGTAATGGAGTGTTATTTATGGACGCTCTTTAATACTGTGGTTATCAGCGTCCCATTCTAAATTAGGCGTGAAAGATCGCTTAATTTTGCTCAGAGGCCTCCCTATCAGGCTTGAGCTTCTTTTACGTGCCGTAAATCTTCGACAAGGGACCAAAGGCTTTACTTCCCTCCAAAGGAAACCATGCTAAGGATTTTTACACCCGAAAAAAGCCATCTTCCTCCGCCGGGTTTGAACCCGCGACCTTGGGTATATGAAGTTTAGCATGGTAACCATTACATCCGGGTGCGTGCTTGTGTGTGTGTGTGTGTGTGTGTGTGTGTGTGTGTGCAGCTGTGAACACGATAACTCTAAAACGAAAAGTCATTGTAATACCAAACGTGGTATTTAAGCAAACCGTCTTCCAAGGATGCGATACGAAGATTTTGAGGGAAGTTCCCATCCCAAACTACTCTTTACACAGAAACATTTTAGACATGTTTTATTTTCTCAAAAATGGCACTAAGGATTTTGATTAAAATACGTATATTACATATATTTACATGACAAATAAAATATATATCCTGAATTTTCTGGTAATAGCTTCTGAAGACCTCTTCATTCTGAATAAATTTTGCTAAATTTTGCACAACTGGTAAACCGTAAGAGATAGACAAAAACTTACCAAACAAAAAATGTAGATCTCTTTGAAACATACAATTTATATCCTATACATTTTTAAGTGGAATTGATAATTTCCAAGATATTCCTTGTTATATTTGTTTCAGTTTTAAAATACTTAAATCTTTTCTCATACCGGAAATTGTCAAATCCTGGGAATACAAAAAAAAAAAAAAAAACAAACAAACAAAAAAAAAAAACGGATTTCAATCACATGACAACCAGCTTTGAAAATATTTGACTACCGTTTTAGCATAGTATATTCCCCTATTTACCCTCTATTTACAAGAAAGTAAGTAATAGGTAAGACCATTTCTGCTAATGTTTATCTCAATTATCACGAAGTAGATAGAGAATAGGCTTTGCAACGATACTTTGTTACAGAGATGTAGAGAAAGTCATGTGAATGGAACAAATCAGGTTTTTCTTTTGTGTGGATTTTCTTAAATGGGCTTAGAAGGAGTAAATTAGAAGCATTTATTTCTCTCCACACCTCCTGGTCAAGATTTCATTTCCCAGAAGATACCTACCTACCTGCCGGAGCCAGTTGACCAAAACATCTCTCTCTCATCATAAACAAAAAAAGAAAAAAAAAAAAATGGCAATCTTGCATCAGTACCCGCGCGCGTGTGAACAGCATAAGAAAAACAAAATGTTCGATGCATACAGCTGATACCTCCGTACTGGTCCGTAATGCCTTAATTTGGCATCGGTCGCTGGACGAAATCGGTATCCTCTATTTGCTATGTATCTGCTGACATCCGAACGCTATCAGAGCTGTTGAAACGCACTACCACTCAGATGGGCTTAATGCGCATGGTTAAGTAAATAGGATCGTTATTAAACCTTTTAATTGTAATGCATTAATACGAGTATAATCCTTTCTCTAACACGTACAATGTAGATCTAGTAGGTACGGAAGGCAATGTATTCCACCCAAATATTGTATACCGAGATTTGAACGGAAATTGCACATGTTTTGAGGAAAACTGAAAAAAGAAGCATTTTTAGATAACGCGTGTGAGTGTGTGTGTCTTTGCTTGTCTGTGTTAAAAAACGAAAGGTTTGTTAAATACCAAACTGGTGTTTAAGCTCAGAGTCTTCCAAGGTTGCGACACGAAGATTTTAGGAAAATCGCCATACCCCTACCTACTCTTATCAAGGAATGTTTTAGAAACTTTTGATGCTCTCAAAAATAGCTCTATCGATTTGATTAAAATACCTGGGTAGGTATATTAAAGATATTTATATCACAAATAAAATGTATGTCCGAGTTTTCTGGGAATAGCCTCTAAAGCCCTCTCCATTCTTGATGGCATTTGGTAACTGATAAACCGTAAGAGATGTTTTTTTTTTTTTTTTTTTTTTTTTGGTAGTGTTTAACGCCCGCTTTTACTGCTTTGGCACCGCAGGCGATGACACTAATGATACATTAAGATGGAGCCCCGGTTGAATGTAATGGCGGGGGAAACCGGAGAACCCGGAACATGCGGTTTCTTGGGATCGAACCCGTAAGAGATGGACAATAGCTTCTACACAAAAACTGATCTCGTTAAGACACACGTTTTATGGAAAATGTTATATTTAGGAAAATTTCCGATTTTCCTTTTTGAATTTAAGTTTCCCAATACTCGTATTTTTTTCAATTAAGAAGTCGTTATTTGTTTCTCCTTCTTTCTTTTCTTTTTTCATTCTGGCTATGCAAAGAGAACGGAATTTCCGGTCCATCACATAGTGAATAACTCTTAAAAGATATTACAGTAAACTTTACTACAATCACTGAGTAAAAATACATCAATAAATTTTGTTCGATTAATGATTAATGTGAAACTTGTGATTGATGCTTAGAGCACAGATATGTGATGTCGGGTCTTACAGTTGACAGTGAAACACGCAAATCATCCTCAAGGTTATTCAGTTTATTTCTTGCTTTGCATTTTATTGTCACCATAGCAGAGAAGGCTTGCTCGCATAGATAGGACGTTGAAAAGGGCAAAAGTGCGTTAATTGCTTTCTTCATTAGGTTAGGGTACTCCTCTCTTTGTTGAAGCCAAAAACTAGCCACCGACGCCTCACTCTTGGTGAACTTACCTTTGAGTGTGGAATCAGCGCAAAGATCAATAAATTAATCTCGTTCGCAAGCAGTGCAATCTATTTCCTCTGCACTATCTACGAAATCAAATGGTGAGACAACCCAGTCGAGATTCGTAGTGGAAATAGTTGGAAAGTACGCATCTATTGCATCTTGCAACCTTGACAAGTGATCACAAATGCGGTCTTTCAGTTTACCCAGATCTTTATCTCCTGCCACATTAAGAAGAGATGGAAAGTTCGACAAATCTCCTTTTTGAACTGCAGACTTCCAAGAACTAAGTTTTCTTTTAAAACCTTTCATTTTATTGGTTGAGGAGATTATTGTTTCATGTCGACCCTGCATCGAAACATTCAGTTCATTCAGCTTATGAAAAATATCTGCCAGATACGACAGTTCAAAACACCAAGAATCACTTAGTAAGAGCTCATGAAATGTGTCTTGATTTTCATCCTTAAAAAAGTTTTTAGCTGTTCTTTAAGTTCGAGAAACCGGTTCAATACACGACCCCGCGACAACCACCTTACTTCTGTGTGAAGTAACAAAGAGGTATGAGGTGCATCCGTTGCGCGACATAACTGTTCAAAAATTCTGCACTTTAAAGGTCGAGACTTCATATATTTTCACAACTTGGTTAAACACTTCAGCAAAATCTTCATTACACGCTTTCACGACTAATGCCTCTCTATGCAGAAAATAGTGAGTTATAATAATGGATGGATTTTCATTGAGAGCTCTGGCAGTAAAACCTTTCATTTTCCCAGACATAGATGGTGCACCATCTGTACATATACCACAACAGTCTTTCCATGAAGGATCATGGGCATTGAGATAGGAATTAATAGAAACGAAAATATCATGGCCTGTGGTTGTAGTCTCCAGCGGTCTACAGAACAGAAACTGTTCACTAATATCTTTTTCATCAATATATCTGATAAAACCAAGGAGTTGCTGTTCGTCACCAATATCGAGACTCTCATCTACTTGCAAAGCAAATGTTCTATAAGTTTTTATTTTCTCCGTGACTTGTTCTTTGATATTGCATGACATTTCAGATATCTTGCGGCTGATTATGTTGTTGGACAGAGGAACTTTCGAAATTTGATTAGCTGCTCCTTCGCCAACTATTGTTGAAACTATAACTTGTCATGCAGGGCCAATGATTTCCTCTCCAAGAGTATGAGGTTTCTTTTTTTAGCTATCAGTTCTACTACTTTAAATGAGGCTTCAAGAGCAGTATCACCTATGGTCATTCTCTTTACCATTCGCATAGCTGTTTTCTTCTCCCCTTCTAATATATGTGAAAAATACATTACACTTTTCTGTGACACACTAGGATGCTTTGTTGTAAGATGCCGCTTCAGTTTGCTAGGTACCATGGCCTCGTTGCTAAGTGTTTCGCCACAAACTAAACACACAGGGATAGGGTTTTCCTCGTTGTTATTCCACTTAAATCCATACGCTAAGTAACTGTCCTGGTATGTTCTTTTCTTTCGTTTGTCTTCTTTATGTGGTGAATTCGACGGTCCGGGAGAAACTGTAAGATTTGGCTTCTTAAAACAAGCAGTAGGAACTGACTGTTCACTTTCACTGTCCTCGCGTTTACGTTTAACAATGAACTTATCCATAGCTAAACACTGTGAATCAACGCGAGGAAGACAACTGAAAGCGCCAAGCGGCGTACACTTTTATATATTCATCTGTCGAAGTCTCGGGAATATTCGTGAGGAAGCGAGTAGTCTCGGGAATGTTCGGCAGGGTATAGCTGTAATGCCATCTGTGGGATACTAGTATAACTGAATTATTGAAATGAATCGACCACTATCACCATCTGCCGTGCATGAGAGTAATTGATTTGACTTATTTTATTTCAGAGACCTTACAAGACTTAAGGCTTCAGTAGAAAGTATTTTTTTTGTTTGTTTATCTCAATATCTCGCGGCACCCCTTAGTCAATCACACGGCACCCTAGGGTGCCGGGGCACACCGGCTGGGAACCGTTGCCTTAGAGTAAAGCAAAGAGAGCAAATCCGTTCAATGCTCCTGCGAATTGGTTACAATACTGCACGACCAACTGAGCGGAAAGCAAGAACAGATCATTCCTTCAGTGCCATGGCAGTATGCAACATGTTGAAATGAGTAATTCACCTTTCCTAAGTTAATTCAGCAGCTACTGTAGGTTCATGATTGGTAAAATAATGCTCTATTATGTATGTTGCATTAGTATCTATATACCTCGGATATGAACCGATACAGATATATACAGATTTACGTAGGGTTGGTGGTAGTAACGGTAGTCGTAGTATAAATAATTGCAAACAATAAAAAATAACAATGACAATTATAATAATCTAACATAATAACAATATTATTAACATAACACAGCAAGTTGGTTAATGCCGTTGTGAGCGCATTATATCGCCAACAGTAATATGTAAAGAAAAACCTTTTATAGCAGTGAATATGAACAGCCATTTTTTTTAAACAGTACCGGAGTCTGATCAGCACTCCGGCGCTGTATCCCCGTTTACATCCCCCCCCCCCTAAATTTACTGTTCCTTTACACAAACATATACACATTGCACAAACATATAACATCCATGCCCAAGGCGGGACTCGAAACTACGATCCCCTGTCCACGAAGCACCAAAGCGAGACGCCTTAGCGAACGTGGTCATGGCTCTCGGTAATTAATTAAGATTGAACATAATTTGAATGTAACTTTCTTCTGCTTGGTAACAGTCGCATTCACTTGCATGATGGAGTAATGACGCTACAAATTGAATTTCTGAGTTAATTGTAAAATTCTGACCCTATATAGTGTGTAAGGCCACCGAAATTACAAGGTTAAACCCAAGTTGTGTCCTTAGTAAATAAAAGGCATGACAAACAAAACAGTTCACTTCTGCAAAGTCATAATTACACACTGTAAACATTTAGTATAACCTCTGCTTGTATCCGTAACATTTGTTGTAAAATGAGTTAACGGAAGTCAAGGTCAGCCGTCCTGAATAATGGTATTTTCTTCATTAAACTAGAAGTTTTTATTTCAATCGAACCACAATATTTTGCCCCCCTTCCGTCTTCCTATTGTATGTCTAACAATAGCAATACGTATAATCATTAGCAGAATGTTCTTATTACTTAGTTCCTTATAAGTAGAAAGAAAATAAGGGAATACACTATGTTAAGCCGATAGTCAAATGTTTTAAAAGCTGTCGTTATTCGATTGTCATTGCAAATCGCTTCTTTGCTTGTCTAGGAGTAGATCAAAAGAACAACGGACACTTTCTGTCCCAGAAAAGTGTAAGTACTCACAAATGAAACCAAAAAAAAAGGAATATCTCGGAAACGGTTACCCCCACAACAAAAAAGAACATAAATTGTGTATTTTGATCAGATCTACATTTTAGGTGCAGTAAGTTTTTGTCTATCTCTTACCGTTTAGCAGTTAAACAAAATTTAGCAAAATTCATCCAGAATAAAGGGATCTTCAAAGGCTATTCCCAGAAAATTCAATAAATACAGTTTATTTGGTATGTAAATGTCTTTAATATACTGTATTTTAATCAACATCGTTAGAGCTATTTTTTATAAAATAAAAATTTTCGAAAATTTTTCCATGTAAAGGGGATCTTCTTGAAAATCTTCGTGTCACATACTAAGTTTAGTATTTAACGGTCTTTTGTTTTTGAGCTATGCTGTCCACAGACACACACACACACACACACATACACACATACACACATACGGACCTTTTTCTGAAAATGCTTTTTTTTGGATTCAGGGGGTCCTAAAACATGTATTTCCGGTGAAATCTCGGTATTGAATTTTTGGGTGGAATACAATACTTCCTCTATACATTATGTACATAGTACGTATAGAGAAAGTAAAAAAATCTGATGTGTTACACTCACATGACTATCTCTAGCTACTCTACATACAAACTTCCTACTAAAGATAATTCTTCATTCAACACCATGCTAATCGAGATAAACATTAGTAGAATTTAATACTTAGTTCCTTTTGAGTAGAATAGAACTAAAGGAATGCACTAGGCTAAAGTGATAGTCAAATGTTTTGAAAGCTGTCGTTATGTGATTGTCATTGCAAATCGCTTCTTTGCTTGGCCAGGAGTCTGAGAAAAGTATAAGTACCTACTTCACAATTGAAACCAATAACAATCAATATCGCCTAAATAGTTACCTCCACAACAAAATCGTTAAGGACATAAATTGTGTATTTTGACGAGATCTACAATTTTTGTATAGTAAGTTTTTGTCTACGGTTAGTTTACGGTTTACTAGTTATACCAAATTTAGCAAAATTCATCCAGAATAAACAGGTCTTTAGAAGCTATTTCCAGAAAATTCAAAATATACATTTTATTTGCGATAGAAATGGCTTTAATATGTAGTATTTTAATAAAAATCGTTAGAGCCATTTATAAGAAAAACAAAATTTTCGAAATTTTTTTCATGTAAAGGGTAGTTAGGCGTGGGAGGATTTTCTTGAAAATCTTCGTGTCGCATCCTTGGAAGATACCAAACCTAAATACCAAGTTTGGTTTTTAACGGACTTTTCGTTTTTGAGCTATGCTGCCCACAGACACACACACACATATATACACAGACATACACAGATATACACAGACAGACAGACAGACAGGCACACACACACGGTCATTTTTCTAAAAATGTATTTTTTTCGATTCAGGGAGTCTCAAGGCATGTCTTTCCGGTGAAATCTCGGTATGGAACTTTTGGGTGCATTACAATACCTTCTCTATACACTATATACATAGTACGTATAGAGAAAGTAAAAATAGCAGAAATGGCCTTATTACCTATATCCTTGCAAGTAGAATGGAAATAAGGGAGTGTCATAGGCTAAAACGATTGTCAAATCTTTTAAAAGCTGGTTGTTATGTGATTGAAGTTGCTTTGTATGGCCAGGAGTTGACAAATTCCCATATGAGAAAATTAAAAGTATCTTAAAACTGAAAGCAATAACAAGGAATATCTCAAAATCAAAAACAAAATGTATATAACATAAATTATGTGTTTTAATGAGATCTACAGTTTTTGTGTAGTAAGTTTTTGTCTATCTCTTACAGTTTACTAGTTATGCAACGTTCCGCAAAATTCATCCAGAATGAACAGGTCTTCGGAAACTAGGTATTCCCAGAAAATTCAAGATATACATCTTATTTGTGATGTAAACAGCTTTAGTATACGGTATTTTAATCAAAATTATTAGAGCTATTTTTGAGAAAAACAAAAAGTTCAGACATTTTTCCATGTAAAGTGTAGTTTGTGTTGGGGAATTTTCTTGAAAATCTTCGTGTCGCATCCTTGGAAGATACCAAATCAAGTTTGGTATTTAACGGTCTTTTAGGTTTTGAGCTATGCTGTCCACAGACACACAGACACACACGCACCTTTTTCCAAAATTATTTTTTTTTTTTACTCAAGAGGACTTCTATTTCCGGTGAAACCTCGGCATCGAATTTTTGGGTGGAATACAATATTTCCTCTATACACTATGTACATAGTACGTGCAGAGAAAGTAAAAAAGAAGCAGGCCGGTCTTGCCAAATCCTTACACTGTAGGGACTACAGCCTTTAATTAAATTGGTGAGGAATGAGCGACATCTCCTGTTAAGTTATAAACTAAAAACTCGCACCCATTAGTACAGGAGAAAGGCGGGAACAGCCAAAGGCGGGAGGTGGTCATTCGTTTCATACCTCCGTTGTTTTTTTTCCCCGGCCTGCAAAGAGAACCTAATTTCAAAATTTTCACATTGTGACCAACTCTTAAAAGCTTTGAAATGAAATGGAGTTTTATTTATTTTATTAGCTACTGTAGTTTGCCATTCTATGTTGGGCATGAAAAACCGCTTAATTTTGCTCATAGGCCTCTTTATCAAACTTGAGATTCTTTTACGCGGCGTAAATCTACGACACGAGACCAACGGTTTTACTTTCCTTCCGAAGGAAGGCATGCTAAGTATTTTTACGCCCTAAAGTTCCATCGCCCCCCGCCAGGTTTGAACCCGTGACCTTAGGTACAAAAGGCTAGCATAGTAATCATTACACCACGAGGGTGACTTTAAAAGATTTGATTATGTCTTTAGCCTAGTGCATTCCCTTATTTCCCTTCTATTTACAAGAAAACGAGTAATTACGTAATTTCTGCTAATGTTTATCTCGATAAGCATGTAGATAAGTAAATAAACAATATTCTGTAAGAACAACTTGTTTGTAGAACAGGTAGAGAAAACCATGTAATTGGATCAAATCATATTTTTATTGAATAGGCATGTGTTTAAAAAATTTTATCAGAGATAAAATTAACCTTGTATTTTCTGGGGTTAACTTCCGAAGTCTCTCTGAATGACTTTTGCATAACTGATTAACCGTAAGAGATAGACAAAAACTTACCACACAATAAATGTGGATCTTGTTAAAACACACAATTTGTCATAAGCCTTTTTTTTTTTTGAGTTAATCATTTCTGAGAATTTTCTTGATGTCGGCTTCAAGTATTTTGGAATACTTAACTTTTTTTCAAATGGAAAGTCGTTGTTATTTCACATTCTCTACAAAACCACACATTCTCATTTCAAAACCACCACATCCGCAGCGGGGGGCCTCTGGAATGGCGTAACTGCCTGCAAGCCCCTAAAGCTGAGTGGGTACCTGATGTGTAGGCAGGTTGTGTCTACCGGCCCTACGCAGAGGTTTGTTTGATCACCAAAACACTGTATAGGGTTGTTACCGAATATGTGGACTAGGAGATCGCGAAACAATTCCCCAACCACAAGGTGTGATGCGTTTCAGTGCTGTGTCGCTAAAAGAACCGCTGGGATACCAGGCGACCTCCCAGAGAACATAAACCTTGTTTTCCCTCCATATTCGTGGGACCAATGGGGACACAAGTAAAGAAAAGGAGTCAAATTTAAAATAAAAAAATCTAATGCTCCATTCAACATGACTTTCTCTAGCTATTCTACAAACAAACTTTTCTTGCAAAAGATTATTCTTTTATCTACATCATGCTAATCAAGATAAACATTACCAGAATTGGTCTTATTACTTGCTTCTTTGTAACCAGAAGGTAAATAAAGGAATACACTAGGCTTTTGGCCCCTATGTTAAACAATTAATTATGTTATAATTATGGCCGCAAGGATGAAACCTGCATTACATGGATTCAATCAATGTTGAAAGACAGAATAATTCATACAAATCTCATAGACAGTAGCTTAGTTGCTAAGCTCACGAGCGGATGTTCACAGGTGCGGTCTTATCATCCATACTTTGGGACTTGGTGGTTGATGGGCTTCTTAATCAAGAAAGTGGTTTAGGTTTTAATATAATGGGCTGTGCTGAAGATTGCCATCATAGTTCGAGGTCGAGAAATTGTCAGGGAACTCATGCAGTCGGTCCGGAATGGCGTGGCTAAATGGGATGTGGACGAAGGCTTAGGAATTAGCACTCAGAAAACAACCATGGTACCTTTTACCAGGAAGAAAGATACAGGGGGTTTAGTACCCTTGAACCTTCAAGTAAAAGAACTTAAAATACCTGAGGGAATAAAAATAGGTGGGAATCCTTTTGGATCCCAAGATCAACTGCAATCAATGTTTTAATAAAGTAATAAAACGTACGAAAATTACTTTTGAAGTAGGATATACTGAAAAATTCAATGCCATAGTCAATAGCAATTGACCACAATAGTGGCTATGCTATGAATCGTGGAACTTAAAGTACTTACAGCATTGTAAGTCGCCATGGGATATGTCATCTCAAAATAATTTGAGATCACCTTGTGGTTTACCGGGAAGCATGCGAGTCAGAAATTCAATGCATGTTGCCATTGTAGCTCAGTGGTAGAGCAACCGGCTAGAGACCTGGAAATCCGTGGTTTAAATCCCGGCTTGGCATTGAATTTTTCAGTCTGACTCTATCTATCCAACCCCTATTCTATACACAGCTTTTGTGAAAAAACAATTAAGTCAATACTTTTGAAGTAATTAGACGCACACATGGTAAAATATAGGGATTAAGGCCTGTCATGATTCATTAGGTATATACAAGTATAATCATACCATCTATAACTTATGGAGCACTGGTTTGGTGGCCTAAAGTCCTTCAAACAGGCTCCAAAAAAAAAAAAAAAAAAAAAAAAAAACAACTTAATAAAACCCAGAGGGGTGGACTTTCGCTCTTAAATTATATCCCTCTATGCGAATAGTGGAATGGTGTTTAAAACGGAGATAACATTACATTCGAATACACCTAGTTCGAAACAGGTGACTTGGCGCTTCGCTCTTCTAAGAAACCATCCCTGTTACCTACTTATATTCCACCCAATCTGATACCGATATTTTCACTGAAATTTACATTTTTAGTCTCCCTGAATCATAATAGAAAAGGCATCTTAAAAAGAAAAAGTTCTGTGAATTGCATAACTCAAAAGTGAGAAGTCATTAAATGCCGTTTTTGAGAAAATAAATAACGAAAGTTGTTGAAGTAAAACGTAGTTTACGTGCGAATTTTCTTGAAAAGTCTTTTGAAGTTCTTGGAACATACTGAGCTTTAAATAAGTATAATCTTTGATATTTACTCCAATTTAATGTTTGTGCTTTCTCTATACGTACTATGTATATAGTGTATAAAGTATTGCATTCCACTCAAAAATTCGATACCGAAATTTCACCGGAAATATATGCTTTGGGTCCCCCTGAATCCAAAAAAAGGCATTTTTACAAAAAGGTCCGTGTGTGTGTGTGCCTGTGTGCTGTGGACAGCATAGTTCAAAAACAAAAAGACCGTTGAATATCAAACTTAGTATTTGAGTTTTGTTTCTTCCAAGGATACAACACGAAGATCTTCAAGAAAATCCCCCCACCCCAACTACTCTTTACATGGAACCTTTTTCGAAAATTTTGACTATCTCAAAAATGACTCTAACGATTTTGATTAAAATATCGTATATTAAAGATATTTACCTGACTAATAAAATGTATATCTTGAATTTTCTGGGAATAATCTCTGAAGACTACTTTATTCTGAATGAATTTTACAGAATTTTTGCATAACTGCTAAACCGTAAGAGATACACAAAAACTTACCACACAAAAAATTATTAAAGCATATTAAAATACACAATTTATGTTATATAATGTTTTGTTTCGTGAAGTTGGTCTTTTTGAGATATTCCTTGTTTTGGTTTCAGCTTTAAAGAACATATACTTTTCTCATACAGGATTTTGTCAACTCGTGTCCATACAAACAAAGGAGCTTCAGTCACATAACAGCCAGCTTTTGACTATCCCTTTAACCTATGGTCCTCCATTATGTTGCTTCAACTTACAAGGAAGCAAGTAATAAGACTGTCTCTGCTAATTTTTCTCGATTAGCATGAAGTAAATAGAAGTATTAGCTTTTTAACATTAATTTGTTGCAGAGATGTAGAGAAAGTTGCGTGAATGGAACACATCAGATTTGTTTGTTGTACTTATATTTCCTATGGACTTCAAATCACGCATTTTGCGGTGACATCTCTGTTTCTTTTGGGAAGAGCTTTTTATCGGTTGCTCATATCGAGCGGTGAATTAATTAAATGTATGAAATGATACTGAAATACGGAAATCCATAGAACTAAACTTTCACCTTATCAGCATAAGGAAAACTCAAGAAAGAATCTGATGTGCTCCATTAAAATGACTTTCTCTACCTCTCGGCAACAAATTATTGTTAATAAGCTTATTCTTCTATCTACTTCATGTTAATCGAGATAGCATTAGCAGAAACGGTTTTATTTTAGTTCCTTATAGGTAGAAGGGAAATAAGGGGATACTCTAGGCTAAACCGACAGTCAAATGCTTTAAAATGTGATTGCTATGATATACAAATCCGATTCTTTGCGTAGTCAGGTGTTGACAAGTTTCTGTATGAGAAAAGTATTAAGTATTTTAAAACTGAATCTGTAACAAGGAATATCTTAAAAACGGTCATCTCCAGGGAAAAAATGTATATAATATAAACGAGCTCTCATTTTTTTGTTAAGTAAGTTTTTGTTTATCTGTTACGGTTTACCAATTATGCAACAGTCTGCAAAATTCATTCAGAATAAAGATGTCTTCATAGGCTATTCCCAGAAATTCAAGATATACCTACATTTTATATATTTTAATCAAAATCTTTAGAGCCATTTTTGAGAAAATCAAAATTTTCAACAAAAAAATTCTATATAAAGGGAAGTTGGGAGTGGGGGATTTCCTTGAAAATATTCGTGTCGCACGCATCCTTGGAAGATCTGAACTTAAATACCAAGTTTGGTATTTAACGGACTTCTTTTCGTTTCTGAGCTATGCTGTACACACACACACCCATACGCACGCACACACAAACTCGCACCCGCACGCGCACACACCCGAACCTTTTTCCAGAAATGTTGTTTTTTGGATTCAAGAGGTCCCAAAATATGTATTTCCGGTGAAATCTCACTATTGAATTTTTGGCTGCTATAATTACCTTCTCTATACACTATGTACATAGTACATGTAGAGAAAGTAAACAACTAATTGGTGACTCATCCTAATCAGAATTCGAACTCGGGACCTCATAAACATGAGGCAGATTCGCTATCCCCGCAGCAGAGGTAAAACACTCCAACGTTTGATACGTACTTGGGCATTCGGGTTGTCGGGAAACTTGCAATTAAGAAGGGAAAAATTGTGTGGCAGCACTGTTTGGCTGATTCGTTCATAATGATTCATATGTCAAAGTCAAAAACCAAAACAAACATAATATGTCACGTGCGATGAATACAAAATGGAACAGAAAATCATTAGCCTGTTAAAATTCAATCCTCCTTTGGGACTAACAAATAGTACCACAGCAGCATTATCTTATAGACTGGATCACTTATGCGTGACATCTCCTAAAGGACATTTATTCGTTTATTCACTGTCCACACAAGAAGAGGAATGTTATCATCTAGTATGGGAAAGTCCAGGTCCAACTTACAGGTAAAATTAGCAGTATTTAGAAAATAGCAGAGATGTTGGAGGTTTGTGTATGTTTTTGAGGAGGCAGTAATTTATAACATCGTCAAACATTAGCGGCTACATAACCTATAAATTCAAGCAGATTAATGTACTTTCAGTTCTTATTTTAATGTACTTTATCTGCTATAAAAGCAACTTCAGTATTATAATTAGCATTTGTTAATGTCTTTTGCTTTAAGTACTTAACCCTTCCTGAAGTATACTCTTAATGAACAATGTCCATAGGGTAAATTGCTTTACTTGTCGCGCTTTTTAGTGCACACTTAAGCGTAGCTTGAAAGGCCCATCTAAAACCCCAATCACCTGCGCGACAAGTAAACCAAAACTCTGTTATAGCTTGCGCCAGGGATTTTGGCATAAGAACATTTTAATGGTTAGCTATGGTGCGAATCGGTGCATGACACACACAGGCTACAGTTCTAAAAATGCTACAAATTGATATTATAGATGTACATTAATGCAGTGAAGCTAAACATTCATTATAAAACATTTACAAACATGAACAACGAAACTTGCAATTTCCTATTTTTAATGGTGTTTCCATGTAAACAAACATTGAGTTCCTCACTGACTTAAAATTCTATCACCACCTTTTTCTTCTCTTTTATGCCAGAAATGATTGCCACCTCATTGCTCGCTGCTGTCACTTTTTCAGCTCCATTATTCTGAATAAGTATTTGCTCTATCATGTTTTCTGCGATACCATCTTTTTTCAAAATAATGTTGCACAATTGCTGGTAGCTTTTCCCATTGCATGGGACTAATTTCATCAAATCTTTGGCAGCTCAGATTTTCCTGATTTTTCATCTTAAAAGCTGTGTTTTTAACCCTGCCAGGAGGTGAACTCAATAAAAGGGGGTTTTAGTGTATGTTATGCCAATATCTGGTCTATTACCTAGGATTTTTATTTGGTATATTAATCTTAATTAAATCATAAAGTGTTGCCTTTGTAAAGGACTCTATGAAGGCAATTGCATTTTTAGTAGCCAGGCTTTCTATCTCTTTTTTGGCAGTTGGACATATGATGGTTTTGCAATGATAGTTTGCGTTGTGAATTATCAGGACAGAATTTTTGAGAATGCTTTTTCTTTCACTTTCAAACAAATGGGAGGAATTGTAATTGATTGCACTAATAAATTGGAAACAACTCATGTGTACAACAGTTTTGACAGAGACTGTCTCAGAGAATACAAGATGTAACATAATGTAGTAAACAATTCCAATGTTGCCTTCATTTAATCAGCCCTTCATGCTTCTTTGAAGCATTATGAGGAGGTAGCTGGCTAACTACGTCCTCAAGGATATACGCCAATATTCCTGGTGAGACCTATATTTAAAACTGGCTTGAGATATGTTCCTTGTTATGTAAGTCACTCTGAAACATTATATACATAAAATAACTATAACTACTGCAATAGTTCTTTATTGTGAAAAAAAAAGTACAAGTAATATAAATAACTTATACATAGTCTGTTTTAATACATTTATTACATATATTTTCACTTATGTTCTTCATACACAAATCAAATCACATGCATCTCAACTGAGGAGTCATGGTAACATTTCTTCAGCTGTTCTTGTGTTGCCAACATTGGTGGCACCTAGGCCATAAAATGTAGCTGAGAAATTGAGGGTCCTAAGCTGTAAAGCATAGCCAAGGTATGTTTTTAAAGTAGAGGAATGGAACAGTCAGCGATGGTAGGGCATTTCCAAGAGATCTATAACAGTAGACTCCAATAAATCACAGCGTTTAGCAACATTTTTATGAGCAATTTTTTTTCACTGTTACGCATTTCAGTATTACGGTAATTTGCCTTCACCACAAAGGGCAGGTGAGTAGGCAATGTGACTTCGTTCCAGCAACATCTTTTGCTTAATACCTGCATGTTATGCTATAAATACTATTTAAAGAAGTTGAACAGTTAGATTTTTGAAACAAATGAACTGGAAGAAATCTAAGAGTTATACTGAGTTATAATCCACTTTATAATTAAATACAGGACAAAATAAATCATAATAACTGAACTCCACTTAACAAGTGTTCAGTAGATGGTGGACACCCAGACATTAGCATGACCTGCATTGCACCAGCAGCAGGGAAATATGCCTTCATGTCCAGTGGAAAGAGCACTATTAGTGTTCATAGTTTACTGGGACAATAATTATTTTTGATGATGAAAGACAAGGGTGTTATTATAGTCTGGAGCATTTCTCTCTGTTTGAATCTCAAGAAGAAGAAGAACAACAAATAGCTTTAAATACCATTTCATATAAAGACACAATTAAAGCTATATGTTTTATACAGATATATATTGAATGATTCAATATCACAAAAATTTAATTTAAAAATAAAAAAATCTTATGTATTCCATTCACATGACTTTCTCTGTTCTGCAAAAACACTATTCTTACAAAAGATTCTTTTATCTAAATCTTGTTAATTGAGATAAACATACTTCCTTCTAAGCTAAAGCGATGCTCAAATTTGAAAAAAAAAAACGGGCTCCTAACTGAACAATTGAAGTTCAGCTCTCTTTGCATGGCTGGAAGTAAAACAAAAGAGAGATGAAACGAAAGATGACTTTCCATTTGAGAAAAGTTTAGGTAATTTAACCGTTACAGTCATTCTTTTAGAAAATAAGACATATCAAAAAATGTTCCATGTAAGAGTAGTTTGGGGTGGGTGGATTTTTCTGAAAATCTTAACACATGCTGCATGCACACACTCTCGCTGACCTTTTTCTAATTTTTTTAATTTTGGAATCCTCAAAACGTGTATTTCCGATGAAATATCTATCAATTTTTGGGTGTAATACAATATCTTCTTTACTTACTATATACATTGCACATACATGCTAGAGAAAATAAAAAAAAAATTAACTAATATTTATCTGTCTATCAAAATTAGTAAAATGGAATACTTCAAAAGCATGAAGAATGTATCAACTTTTAGAAAATAAAAACTAAGAATAGAGTCTTAAATAGGAAAAATAGTTTGTCTTTTATAGAACATGTTTGTGTGCATCAAGGGCAAGAAAGAAAGAAACTTCAAGATGCAAAAATGTGATTTAATTTAGTTTGAATAAGTGCTATTAACGTGCCAAGACTTAAGAGGGGATATAATTAATGTTGATGGTTAAAATGAGGATTTACAAAGTTAAAGATTCTTTAATGAATAATAGGCCCATTTAAGACAAATGAAATAAAATGCATTATTGACAATAAAATGATAAAATGTATTCATAAGAAAAATAAAACCAGCTAGCCCCATAGCTCAGTTAATAGAGCACCTGCCTGCCATGCAGGGTCCTGAGTTTGATTACTGGCAGGGAGGTAGGAATTTTTTTTAATCAAGATTATTCCCTGTTCTTCTCCAAGTCTGGAGGTATGATTAAGAGTGTGAATACATATGTGACCTACTGTACAAAATGCAAAGAAAACCTAGAAATCCAATGGCATCTATGGTCGATGGGCAATATGTTGCAAAGATAAAAGGCTACCTAAATGAACATTACACTTAAAAACATTAAATGGAAGAGTTATATAAAAACTTAGCTGTATAAGAAAATGAAGAAATAGTCAAATAAATGAAGAAAGAAAAAGAGAAAAATTGAAATTGATGGATACTGGATAATAAAAGAAGAATAATTTAAAGTGTTGATAATAAAATATTGATTAGATCAGACTCCCCCAAGTCGAGTCAAAGTCATTTGAGAGTGTGCAGGGCTGCTTATAGCCCTCACTGTGGGCACTACAGTTACACACTCCTATCTATCAGTGTTGGTGGAACTCAACATATTACTTTGTACTTGTGATGGCTACTATATTTCTGAGTTCTCTGTTGAACTACAGTTTAAAAAAAATCTGATGTGTTCATTCACATGACTTTCTCTACATCTCTGCAACAAATTATTGTTAAAAAGCTTATACTACTATTTATTTCATGCTTATTGAGAAAAAAATAGCAGGAATAGTGTTATTACATGCTTCCTTGTAAGTACAAGCAAAATAAGGAAGTACCAGGTTAAAGTGATAGTCAAAGCTAGTTGCTATGTGACTGAAGTTCCTTTGTTTGTATGGACAGAAGTTGACAAATTCCTGTATGAGAAAAGTTGAGTTTTTCAAAGGTGAAACCAAAAACAAGGAATATCTCAAAAACGATCAACTCCACGAAAAAACATATCTTATATAAATTGTGTGTTTTAACATGCCCTACATGTTTTGTGAGATAAGACTTTGTCCATTTCTTACTGTTTAGCAGTTATGCAAAATTCCGTAAAATTCATCCACAATAAAGTAGTCTTCTGAGGTTATTCCCAGAAAATTCAAAATGTACATTCTATTTGTCAAGTAAACATCTTTAATATACAAATACTTTAATCAAAATCGTTGAGAGCCATTTTTGAGAAAATCAAAATTTTCGAAAAAAGTTCCATGTAAAGGGGATTTGGGGTAAGGGGGATTTTTCTCAAAATCTTTGTGTTGCATCCCTGGAAGATATTAAACTTAAATGCCAAGTTTAGTATTTTACCGACTTTTCGTTTTTGAGTTATCTTGTTCACAGACACACACACACACACACACACACACACACACACACACACACACACACACACACACACACACACATGGATCTTTTTCTGAAAAAGCATTTTTTGGATACAGGGGACCCTAAAACATATATTTCCGGTGAAATCTCGGTATCGAAATTTTGGATGGAATGCAATATCTTCTCTATACACTATTAACATAGTACGTGTAGAGAAAGTAATAACTGATTTACTGAGTTAAAGGATACAGTGTAGGATAAGTGGAAACCATTTCTCATACACTATTGTTCCTTGACAAAGGTTGCCTAAAGTCCACTCGACACAAACAGTTGACAGGCTGAGGCCAGCCCGACAGTGTGTTAGACGTGTTCCCATTCTTGCTAGAATTTAGCCACGTACTGATGGGAATGTGGGGTTTGCAGGATGGTGGGTGAAAATGAGGCTGGGGAGTGACGGAGGTAGCAAGTTTGCTCCTCAGCGGATGTCAGTCACGGTGCAACGATGGTGTAATTAGTTTACAAAATATTAGTTTATTTTGGGGTTGAAATTTTGAAATCCAAGCAACTCTTGAAGGATTGTAAGGAGCTTAGCCTAGCAGCTGTTGGAGGTGCTCCTTCGTTACCGGGGATGCCCGCAAGCCATGCGGGGAAGCCGGTATCGCCTGAAGCGGCAGTTTCTAGGATTGTTAGCCCAAAGGCATCTATTCTGTACCCGTTGAAGCAACAGCAGACTGGAGTCTGCCGCCATGCCCCAGATCTCGCAGGCGTAGTTTAGCATGGGGGCTATGAGAGTCCTCAAAATGCGCAACTTAAGGGGAACCGGCATCGTGGGTTTCAGCATTGGGTATAAGAAGGCCGCAGTCCCGTGCCCCGACACCTCAGTTCTCTGATGTGTTCCCCAAAAGTGACGCCCTTATTAAACTTCACTCCCAAGTACGAGGTGCATCCAGAAAGTAAGTCCCGATCGCGTCCAGAGATGGCACCACCAGGAGCGCGTGCGCAGGAGAAGAGAGGAAGTATATGGTAACATTGTAGTAAAGTTTCAGTTTTGTGACGGTAATGTTACCGCTGTATGCTAGGAGAAAATGGCTGCTCCGATATTGTCTGCCGCCACATGCGAGGTTCGTGCAGTTATCCGATTTTTGCACGCTCAAAAGCAATCTCCAGCAGAGATCCATCATCAATTGTGTCACGTGTATGGACAGGACATTATATGTGACAGTATGGTAAGACGATAGTGCAGGTAATTCACGGAAGGAAGAACCAATATTCACGACGAAGACCGTAATGGCTGTCCGTCCCTGGTGACGCCAGAATTGTTGGAAAGTGTATGGCAAGCAATTGTGCAGAACCGGCGCTTCACAATTTCAGAACTCTCCTGTCAGTTTCCCCAGATGTCTCGCTCGCTTGTGCACGAAATTGTCTCCCGGTGACTTGGTTTTCACAAAGTGGGTGCAAATAAAAATGAAATGGCGTGTTATTTATGGACGCTCTTTAACTGCTTTGGTTCTCAGCGTCCCATTCTATACTGGGCGTGAAAGATCGCTTAATTTTGCTCAGAGGCCTCTCTTATCAGGCTTGAGGTTCTTTTACATGCCGTAAATCTACGACACGGGACCCACGGCTTTACTTCCCTTCCGAAGGAAGCCATGCTAAGGATTTTTACGCCCGAAAAAATCCATCGTCCTCCGCCGGGTTTGAACCCGCGACCTTGGGTATATGAAGTTAGCATGGTAACCATTACACCACGGAGGGCGACAAAAAAGTGGGTGCAAGATGGGTGCCTAGACAACTGACAGATGAACACACAACCAAACGTCTGGCCGCAGCATTGACATTCTTACAGCGATACGCAGCGGAAGGTGACAAGTTTCTCGACAATATTGTCATTGGGGATGAAACATGGGTGTCGCATGCCACACCAGAGACAAAATAACAATCAGTGCATTGGCGGCGTAGTGGTTCACATGTGAAGACCAAATTCAAGCAGACAATCTTTATCAAAAAAATCATGTTCACTGTCTTCCGGGATTGACATGGTGTCCTCTTGTGCGACTTTTTACCGCAAGGGGAGACCGTAAATGCTGATCGATATTGCCAGACGGTGCATAAACTCAGGCGGGCAATCCAGAACAAGAGACGTGGAATATTGACAAGAGGCATTACGCTTGTGCATGATAATGCAAAACCCCATACAGCCAACGCCACACGAAATGTTTTGAATAAGTTTGCATGGCAGGTCTTCGAACATTCAACCTACAGCCCCGACCTCGCTCCAAGTAACTCTAAGTGGCTGTGGACATTGGCGGCAGAATCCTATGACTTGGGCATACAATTAATGGTGCACCGTTACGATAAATGCCTCAACAATGGTGGTGGCTGTGTTGAAAAGTAGCCAATGTAATTATACCAATTAATTTTCTTACTTAGTGATGTTTTTGTTCTCTTTATCGGTCATCGGGACTTATTTTCTGGATGCACCTTGTAGTTGATGGTGATCGTCCATTCTATCCTTCATCTGAGGTACGTGAATGAAGGGAAGTTTGCGGGAAAACGGCGCTTGGTGAAGAGGATAGCGTGGCTTTTCTCCGAGTTGATGGACAACCGCCAACGCTCGCACTACTCTTGGAGGAGGTGGACGTGTCTCTGAATGGGGTTGAAGGCTCTGCGTGGGTTTTTGTTTGTACAGAATAACAACACGTCATCAGCTTATTGCATATGTTGGCGTGCTGAAAAGCGTGAGAGGTAGTACAGAGCATGCGGGGATTCCGCCTCTTAAATGCCTTCGCATTGATAGACCTTGAGCTATTGTAGCAGCAACATCCTATGAATTTAATGAAAAACTCATATTTACAGGTATAGTAATTTTAACATTAACTATTATTCAATGATAAGGATTATTCAAGGATGATATACCACAGATTTGTGTCCCGCAACTGAAACTGCAAATGAACGGTGTTTTAAATATGTGTATAGAAGATGTATGATGGGTGACGGAAGCTCCAGACGGATGAGTTTTAGTAGGAGACCCGCGTGCCAGGTCGTAGAGAAGGCCTTCTTCAAGACCAGCGACAGCGCCGCAGCGTCCTGGAAGTCCAGGGCAGCGGCCTCCACCACTCACAGCAGTTGCTGGGGTGTAGAATGCCCAGTGGGCTTGAATGGCATCCAAAAGAGGGAACAAGCGGTTTAGCAATAGCTTCTCGGAGACTTTCGAGAGAACTGATTGTAGACTGATGGAGCGGTAGTTTGAAGGATGGAGTGGATCTTTCTCCGGTTTCAAAATGCATATCACGCGGGCCTCCCTCCACTCGCGCCTTGGGCGCCTTGGATTGGGGAGGTAATTTAACCTCCGCGGTGTCGGAGAGTTTTGGCAATCCTCCATACGTCGCCATCCTCGAACCTTATGTGGGCCAATGTCTCCTCTCACGCTTGCACCCTGTGCTCGCGTCGACGGGTCCGGACCCCTGGGCGTAAACACCTCAGGATTGCTAGCTTGCGGTGACGCTGGTATAGACTGCGGGCAGCCCAGGATCGACGGATGAGAAGATGGAATCCCAGGGGAAGGACGTCCGGTAAAGGGGAGCTGGGATGTAAACGGTAAGGTTATGGACAATTCGCACCACGATGGAAGTAAATGATGAGACCGCAGCCTCAAGGGATGGGATGTCTGTAATACTAGTGTTCGGTTGGATTGAGTCGTTGAGGCAAACCTTGACGTTTTCCCAATCCACGTCGCGGTGTTGAACCGAGACGTTATGATTGGTAACCCGTGTGTTAACTTCGGCTAAGCCGGAATTATGATCGGAATGAAGTGCATTGGTCGAAGTGAGATGTATGGAAAGGGAGTTGTCTGATTATCGCGAAGTCAATAACGGTTACCCGTCCTTGACCTCGTGGATGGTGTGTGGGTTGCCAGGGGCCCTCTACTCTAAGTTGAGGGTCCGCATCTTCAATGCGTATGATTTCATTGCCTCGAGCGTCCGCCCGGGGGCTGCAATGCCAACGCGGATGTTTGGCATTGAAGTCCCCTGCCAGAATGACATTAGGATATAGGGCAAGGATGGAAAGGTAATTGTTTCGTACGAACTGCCCTCGAGGTGGGTGGTATACAGACACCAGTAAAACTGCCGTACCGCCTATGTCACACAGACAACCTTGGCTTCTATGGTTTGAAGAGGCGGGAGCTGGATAGGTCTATGGACTACTCTATTCCTCACGAAGATCGCTGTGTCACCTCCACGGTGACCCCACGGGATCCACCCTGAGGCAGTTGTAGCCCGGAAGGCGGAAAGGGGTGCCTGAACGGAGATGTGTCTTGCTGACCAGCACTAGTTCTAAGGCAAGTGAGCCGGTAAAATGCTGGAGCTCGTTCCCCTGACCAATCAGGCCACACGCGTTCCAGAACGCGAATCGAAATGAGGTACGAGATCTAGTTCAATTCGCCATTCTGGACGGTCTGGACAATCATGATCAGGAGGGCGACATGGCAACAACCATGACAAAACAACCATTTTTGCGGCCGGGTCGGGGGCGAAAAGGAATCTGACAAGCAGATCACAAATGCACTGGTCGTGGTTCAGGAGAAGCTGCTGTAGTCATGCCATCACATCTGATAGCTGCAGGACAGAGGGAGTGGCGGTGGTGGTTCTTGGAGAGGGTGTGGGAGGAATGCGTTGGGAGGGGGCAGGTCCGCCGCTAGCCTCCTCATTATCCTGGTTGTCGCTCGGGCATGCGGAGCCCTGGGGGTGAAGTACAGTTGCCTAGCAGGCCAGCATACCCTAGCTTGGGTAGGTGAGTTTGTTGAGGGGTTGGCCGGAGCTGATGTTTGGCATGGGGGTTGGAGTGTATTGTTACCATCCCGAGACACTGCAGGGTGCACATTGGCCTTTGTGCCATTGTGGCATTGGTGGTGATCCTTTCCAGTGCAGACTACCTTACTCATGGAGCTGGTGCAGGTGCTTATGTTGGTGTTTGTTGGCCACAGATGCAGCTGTTGTGTCCTGCTGGGTTTCTGGTGGCGGCGGCCTCCAGGCTGCGATGACAGCTTATCTCACAGACAATCACCATAACATGCTATTTAGTTGCCCTCACAGTTGGCACACTTCGGCTTCTTGTGGAAGCCATCTGACTGACCTCTTTGGGGTGAGGGCTTCTGCAGGTAGCAGAAACAGAAATGACTGGAGTAGTTAAACCCCAGGCACTGGTGACATTGAGGGGACCCACCAGAGTCCTTGGATGGTTCTATCTTTACTCGGAGAGATAACAGAGGGTGGTGATGCCATCTATCTTGGCCTCTGGATCGTTGCCTCGCACCACTACTAAGAGGAAGAGGAGGACTGCAGGAGTTTTGTGCATGTTTGGAACAACTGTGAGACACTGTTTTCCTTTAATGAAGCTTACAAAATCACATCAGTTATGATTGGGGTACACAAACAATAGTTCTGGTTGAGTATGGAAAACTAAAAATTGTGGCAAATTCCCAACATTTAAGAAAAAGGAACTTTTATTAGCTAGTTGCATATAATAATAGCATGTTGGGTTTTAAATTTATCATTCAAACTTTCTAGCAATAATAAGAAGAGATTTTTATTTGTATTGTGTTAGGTATCTGTATAATGGTATATAAAATGTTGCGCCTGTGTAAGTAGCAATGAAAATATTATACACTTATATCTATATCAAAAAATGTAAGTTTACAATGCAAATTCTTGGAAGCACAACTGTAACTTACTTTTAGCTGCAGCCGAACATCAGAATATCACTTAAGCATGGGGCAGCCAGTTGAGGATGTCTGAGTTAGATAATAAACAGATCCTGTTTACCTGAGATCGTCTTTAAATAAGTTTGAGAAAAAAAACTAGTTGATAATTAGGTACTAAATGGAATAAAGTTTTCCAAAGTTGTCTTTTTTGATAAATTGAAGAAAAATAAGGTTTGATGTGGTCCATTTACATGACTTTCTCTGTCTGTTCTACAAATAAATTGTTTTTACAAAAGAGTATTCATTTATCTGCTTTATGCTAATCAAGATAAACGTCACCAAAAATCGTCTTCTTACCTAGTTCCTTATAACTAAAAGGAAAATAAGGATATACGCTAGGCTAAAGTGGTAGTAAAAGTCTTTTAAAAGCTGTCACTGTATGATTGTCAATTAAATCTTGATCTCTTTCCACAACTGGGATTAAAACAAAAGAGATATGAAATGGATGAGGACTTCGCATTTGAGAAAAATTTAAGTATTTTAAAGCAATAACAGGGAATATTTCGAAAATGATTAGCTCTATTAAAAAAAAAAAAACTTTATGAGATCAATATTTTTTGTGCAGTAAGACTTTTTGTCTATTTCTTACAGTTTATCAATTATGCAAGTCATTCAAAACGAAAATGGCCTCAGGGGCTATTCCCATAAATTCACAATATATATTTTATTTGCTATATAAATATCTTTAATATACAGCATTTTAATTAAAATTGTTACAGCTATACTTTTGAAAATGTTACATGTAAAGCGTAGGTTGAGTAGGGGGGATTTTCCTGACAGTCTTCATGTCGCATCCTGGGAGACATGACACGCTCATGCACGCATGTGCATGCTCACACACACACACATGCACACACGCACAACTGCACAGTGCTTTTTCAAAAAATAATTTTTTTTATTTAGGGAGCTTCAAAACATGTATTTCTTGAAATCATGATACTGAATTTTTCAGTGTAAAACAATTCTTTTGCTATCTACTATGTACATTGTACATACATGCTAGAGAAAATAAAACTAGGAAACCATGAATTGAACAGACAACTGCTAAACCAAGTTCATCAGGTTTGGGATGCACAAGGTTGCATTCTGGTTGACTTTCTTGAACCTGGACAAACCATAAATTCTGCCCACTACATCAAGACACTTCTGAAGCTCCGTCGGGCTTTGCGTGATAAACGCCCTGGAAAGAGGATCATCCTTCAACAGGATAATGCGCTTCCGCATACTGCCCGTGCCACTATGGAGAAGATCAGGGCATTAGGGTGGGAAACTCTTCCACATCCTCCCTACAGTCCCGACTTGGCACCCTCCGACTACCATCTTTTCGGTTCTGTGAAGGAGCAGATGCATGGCCAACGCTACGAGACGCTGGAGGATATTCGGAAAGCAGTGCGTCAGGGTCTGCGGGCAGCTGGAACGGAGTTCTTTCACAAGGGCATTTTCAAACTTGTAGAACGATGGGAAAAATGTGTGCAAAACAATGGAGACTATGTTGAAAAGTGAAGAAAGTCTGTAGATTATGATGATGTATTTGGTTTGACTTAAAAATAAATATTAAGATTGTAAAACAGTGTTGCTCATGACTTTCAGTATGCCCCTCGTATCTAATGTTTCATTTCAGTTCACCATCACCATCATCTCTTCTCCTCTTCTTCTGCTTTCTACTTTAGTGTGCCTTTTGCTTTAAATCTTAGAACATGATAGTTAAAGTTTTGCAATTAGTTTCAGGTTTTCTGATGATGGAAAATATCTGCTTGTTGTTCTACAAACAAGAAGTGTGCAGATCTACAGTTTAAACAACTCTAAAGTGAACCTTCTTGTTGAGATAGATCCATTGCAGTTAAATTCTTTACTAGAATGTATCACAGCAGGTAAGTGCGTTTCACATCTCAAATGATAATTTGATAATTTAAGAGTCTGGTTATATAGGTCTGAAGATAGATTCAACAAAATGGGGCAGCACATGCATTAATCTCTTGATAATTCATTCATTATTTCCTTGTATGAGGGGATGTAAAATTAAAGAAAGTACAGATTACTGACAATGTTAAATATTTATTTGGAGACATAACTTACGAAGGCTGTCCCAGAAGTACCCAATCTAACAAAGAAAGCACAAAAATTTTGGGGGAAAACATCTTTATTTCTCTACATAGACTCCTTTCAGCGTGGTACACTTTTCCCAGTGATGATCAATGGCTTAGATACCCTGTTTATAGGGAGAACTATCGAGGTCTGCAAAATAGCCAACTGCAGACTCTACCTCTTCGTTATTGGCAAATCTTCTACAACCAAGTCATTTCTTCAAGTTTGGAAACAGAAAATAATCAGAGAGGGCTAAATCTGGTGAATAGGGTGCATGAGGAAGCAATTTGAACTTTCAGTACATTGATTTTGACCATGGCGATAATGGATGTGTGAACTGGTGCATTATCTTGATTTCATCATTCAAATGCTGTAATAAGTTTGCATAATATTCGCCAATGATTATTTTTGCTTTTTTGAGATAATCAATGAAAATTATTCCGCGTGTGTACCAGAAAACTCATGCCATGACCTTTCCTTCAGATGGAACCAACTTCACCTTCTTTGGAGGCGATTCTCCCGTTCCAATCCACTGTTTTGATTGTCCCTTCATCTTAGATATGAAGTGATGGACACAGTTCTATCCATTGTTAGGAATCAATGCAAAAACTCATTTTTCTTGCAAACACTAATTTGAAATATCCTCACAATGTTGTTTTTTGTTCTATTGTGAGCAAACACGGCACCCACCTTGCACACAACTTTCTCATATCCAAATTCTCAGTCAGTATGCGATGTACACAATGTTTTGAAATGCCTGCAATGTCTGCTAGATCGCGCACTTTCAGTGACGGTCATCCAATACCATTTTGTGGATTTTCTTTACAATTTCTTGACTGGTAACCTCATTTGGTCGACCACTGTGAGGTTCGTCTTGGCAGCTCGTATGGCTGCGCTTATACTCTGCCACCCAATATTTCACTGCTGTAAACAAAGGAGCAGACTCCCCCAAAGTAGAATCTAGCTCAGCTTGAATACTAGTTGGATTAAGACATTCAAGTAAAAGTATTGTATCACATAACAATGATCAGTTTTATCCATGTTTACAAATTCGCTGAGAACATTCACTAATGATGGCTGCCAAACAATATAAAATCATCAGACTTCAAACTTAAATTTTCAAAGGTTGGAGCTTTTTATCACTTGTTTTGAAACAACAACCGCTATCTATACATCAGGTCGGGTACTTTGGGGACAGCCCTAGTATAATTCTAAAGCTGGAATATCATACATTCATTACAAAAATTAAAAAAAGGGGGTGGGGTGATATGTTACATTCACATGACTTTCTCTACATATTCTACCACAATCCATTCTGCTGCTTCTCTACCTATTCCTACAAAAGCTTATTCTTCTATCTAATTAATGCTAATCAAAATAAACACTAACCAAAATAGGTTTATTGTAACAGAAATTGTTTTATTACATATATCATATAGGCACAAGGGATATAAGAGAATACAAAATTATAAAGTCTGAATCTTTTAAGAGCCTAGGACACTATGTAATTACCTTGAAATTCTGTTCTGTTTGCATGATTAGGACGATAAGAAAGGTAAAATACAAATGACGACGACTTATTTAAGAAAATGTAGGTTCTGGGAAATTTAAACCAAAGACCAAAAATATCTCAAAAATGATAAACTCAACAAAAAAAAACATTTTTGATTAAATACTATGTTTTAACAATTTTAAGATTTTTGTCTATCTCTTGCAGTTTACTAGTTATGCTTCAGAGGCTATTCCCAGAAAATTCAAGAAATACATTTTATTTGTCATGCAAAATTTTTAACAGCTACTAACATTCACAGTTGGTCTCTGAAGAGGAGAGCAAAAGATAGTTCTCAAAACTGGTCAGACATAAAAACATTGTAAGTGGTGAAAGGGGTCTCCATTCAACTTAAACTTTCTCTTAAATTTTAATTTCGCATCACTGTTACTAGCTTATCCAAATATTATGTGAACCAAATTTGGTATTTATGCAAAATTTGACTAGCATCTTCAGCTGTTTATGACTGCTGGATTTGGTGAGTAGTGTGGCATGCTAGGCTCCTCCGCCAGAGGAAGAATGAATTTAAAATTGGGATTATCCTCTGTGTTGATATTAAAACTTGTGAGACAGCCTTCAACTTTTTAAAAAACATCTTCTCCAAGACTGTTGTTGTGAACATTTTTCAGTATTTTAACTTCTGATTATATATCATCTATATCCTCCCAAAAGTGATAAGCCACAGTATATTTGTTTTTTTCCTTATTACTTTCTCTACACATACTATGTACATAGTGTATAGAGAAGGTATTGTAATGCACACAAAAATGTGATACCATGATTTCACCACAAATATATGTTTTGAGACCCTTTGATTCCAAAAAAAGCATTTTTAGAAAAGTGTCTGTGTATGTGAGTGTGTATGTGGGTGGGTGTGTGTGTGCGTGTGGAGACAGCATAGCTCAAAAACAAAAAGTCTGTTAAATACCAAACTAGGTATTTAAGTTCAGTATCTTCCAAGGATGTGACACAAAGATTTTCAAGAAAATTCCCTTACCCCCAACTACCCTTTAGATGGAAAACTTTTAAAAAATTTTGGTTTTCTAAAAAATGGCTCGATTTTGATTAAAATATCATATATTAAAGAGGTTTATATTGCAAATAAAATGTATATCTTGAATTTTCTGGGAATAGCCTCTAAAGGCCTCTTTATTCTAAGTGAATATTGCTGAATTTTGCCTAACTCGTAAACCGTAAGACACAACACACAATTTATGTCCCCTATGTTTTTGTTGTGGAGGTACCTGTTTCTGAGATATTCCTTGTTATTGGTTTCAATTATGAAGTGCTTATACTTTTCTCAGACAGGAAGTGTCCAGTTTTCTTTTGTTCTATTCCTGGCCAAGGAAAGAAGAGATTTGTAGTGAATAATAATTGCATAATGATAGCTTTTAAAACATTTGACTATCCCTTTAGCTTGTGCATTCCCTTAGTTCCTTTCTGCTTATAAGGAACTAAGTAATAAGAGTAATAAGAGCATTCTGCTAATGTTTATCTCAATTAGCATTGTGTAGAAAGAAGAATAATCTTTTGTAACAAGTTTGTAGAGCAGTTAGAGAAAGCCATGTGATTGTAATCATCAGATTTTTTTTTTTAATGTCTTAAAAGGTCCATTTATCAAATTGTAGTGTTCATTTTGGTCATATGAATACATACTTTTTCAATTTGCTCAAATTGGATTTTGTATATTCCGAATTTCTTTTCATGTACTATTTTGTCTCACTTGTTTGATCTAGTTTTGTTCTTGACACTTCTATTGCTTTTCATGCTAACTGTATATGAAATTTTTAAAATATTTTTGCTCGAAAGTAATATTGTGTATGATTAATCCTGTGAATACACCATCCTATTTTCTAGCAAAATGGCTTAATAAAAGATTTGAGTTACTCAAGTTTGAAAGCTACAGTATTAAAAGTTCATTGTAGTTAGTGCAAAAAATCAGAAGAAGACAAATGTTTGATTTCTTTGATGTGAATGCATTGTTTCCAAACATCCCTAAAGAAAACTTAATGCAGTACTTGGGTAATTGTTAGGTGACTATTTGGAACTTATTATCATTTGTATATATCAAGCACTTTTTACATATGGTGAAAAATATAATAAACAGATTTTGGGCTATCAATGTGCAAATCACTATCTCCTTTTCTGGCAATTTTGAAATACATCTCACCTTTGTATTCCCATATATATATATATTTAAATTATGGTTTGGATATGCTGTTAATATTGTTACAATAGTCAATAGAAAACTAATAGATGGTGTCTTAACATTAGTAAATTTAAAAGAACCTTACACCGTGGAAATAGAGGATATTGAGTTTATAAAAAAATCTGATGTGTTACAATCACATAAATTTCTCTAATCTCTATAACAAATTAGTGTTAAAAAAACTTATTCTTCTATCTACATCATGCTAATCGAGATAAATGTTAGCAGAAATTGTCCTTATTACTTGTCCGTATTATTGTCCCTTGTAAGTAGAAGGGAAAATATCTAATGTTTTCATTCACTTGATACCCTCTAACTGTTCAGCAAACAAACCTTTTATTCAAAAGATTAATCTGTTATCTACATCATGCTAATCAGGATAAACATAAGCAGAATTAGTTTTATTACTAGCTTCCTTGTAAGTAGAAAGTATATAAGAAAATGCACAGGCTAGATGGTCTCATCCTTTAAATACTGGTTGCTATGTAAAACAATTGCAAATTCCAATCTCTTTGCTTTCCAGGAGTAAACAAATGAGAAATGAGAAGAAAGATGTCTTCCTCTTTGAGAAAAATTTAAGTGGCTAAAATTTTTGGGTGCAATATAATACCTTCTCTATACACAATAACATAGTACATGTAAAGAAAGTATTTTGTCTATCAGGTGGGGAATTGATCCTTGGACTGCAAGTATTACCAACTTCATAAACAGGCTGATGTACTGGGCGATGTACAACTGTTTTTCACCAGGACATTTTGTCATTCTTTGGTTTTCATGCTTTCTTATTTATTCTGTGCATGCCAGTTTTCATTTACTGCAGTGAAGAGTATGAACACGCATTTACTGTAACCTTCCATGTTATCATAACCATCCAATTATTTGAGTTACCTATCAGCATAAATGCTGTGATTGTGAGTTTACAAGATGTAAGTGAATGTTCCAAATGTAAGTATTGGAAAGGTACAATACAAGTTCCACTTTACCTCAAAACTGTTGAGATCCATCTCTTCAAGTCAATATTTGCTAGTACTTTGCAAAAGGCAATACATGATAAACTTGCTACCTAGTATTGACGTCATGCTGAGACAAATGACTGGCAGCAAAGTCCGAATAAATATGAAGACCCTATACATACATGACAGCATAAATTGGCAGTAATAAATAATTTAATTTACAGACTGAGTAAAATACCAGTTAGTAAAGCAGAAGAAAAATGAAGATATAGTTAAAACTGCAGTATATAATTGATTCAGTAAAGAATTAGTGGACAAAAGTTAAGTAGATTTTAATTTAATTGCTTTTTTTTCACACAAGCCATGTGTAGAACAAGAGTTGGATAGGTAGAGTAGACTGAAAAATTCAATGCCATAGCCAGGAGATCTGTGGTGTGACTGTGGCATTTTTCAGTCTGACTCTACATATCCAAAAGTTAAGAAGTTTAAAACACAAAAGTGCATAGAACATATCAATACATTTTCAACAGAAAAAAACTAAACAGTATGTAACATAAAGGCTTCACTTACCATCCTATAACTACTTGCTTCTTACCTAGGCAGAGCAGATTTGATCCCCGAGACACAAAGCATTTGTATGTATAAAAATGCAGGTTTCTCCAGGTTCTCCTTCCATTCATTCCACCAATTGCTCCATAACCATCTTTCCTTTCATCTATTTCACCATTCTTTAATAACATTCACTACCTCACTTTCATACCAGGCATTAGGCTAATCACCTATCTTGGCATCTCTCTCATCCGAGCCTCAGCACCTCTACAATGTGTGACCCCAGGCCTGACTTTTGAGTCCCGGGGGTATCAGTTGTACTTATGAGGAGAAAGAAAAAAAGAACATAATTAGTTCAAACAAGAGAGGCAAAATGCCAATTGAAAAGAAAGTCAGAATATACAAAATCCAATGTGAGCAAATATGAAAAAGTACAAGGGCCATTCAAACATAAACTTGAATTTTTAAAACAGCTTTATTGATGACACATACAAATACAAATAGAATGCCTTATTTTTCTACATAGTTTACTTAAACAGAAATACATTTTCTCCGTCAAATAGGAATGTTTCTGGCCTCTTAATGGAAAAAAGAAGAGGGCTGCCCCATCAGGCATTTCAGCCTACTGTTTGATCGCAGTATCATCTTCAAATCTTTTCTCTCCTATGCCTCCTTCAATGGCCCAAACATATGGTAGTACAGGGGGACAAGACTGGACTTTAAGATGGGTGTTCCAGAGGTGGCCAGTGTAATTTAGCGATTTATCAGTAGTAATAGCTGCTATATATGGCATGCATTGTCATTGCAGAAGGAGACCGGCATGGATGGGTTACCAGCATTGTTTTTGCAGTGAGCTGCTTTGGCTCTATCAACTGACAGTAGTAGGCTGCATTGACCATCCTTCATTCATGTAAGAAGTCAATGACCAATACACCTTTGGAGTCCTAAACAGTAGCCCCTTTCCAACTTTCCTCCTCTTTACTCATTGTCTTGTTCTGTGGGGTGTAGTAATGGACCCCTGTTTCTATGTTTTATAGCAGGTCATGGTATGGTCCAAAAAAGCCTCTGCTTCTCCTTCAAAGTGATCTAGAAGTTGCAGACAGATGCCTTTCCATACATTCTTTTGTGCCTTGGTAAGAAAGCTGAAATCCACCTTATCAATAACTGTGCTTGGAGTCTGTTCAAAATTTCACTCAATTCCACACCTTTGTTGATGAGATGCTGTACAACAGACACAAGTACTTCCTGTTCACTCAGTGAAAGTGAATGGGGGACATGACTGAGAGGTGTGGATATGGCTACCCCTTTCCCATTCTCTTGCCAACAATACCCTGGTGTATCGCACTGCTCATGTCACTATGTGAGTCAAATGAATAAAATTCCCACTTATATTTGAATGGCCCTTGTATGTATTGGTATAACCAAAAAAACCAAATAATATTACAATTTGATTAAAAGAGCACATTTAAAAAAATTAGGAAAAAGGCAAATCTACAGTGACTAATAACTATTGGTAGGATAGACACAATTTAAAATCACATGTTAAGCTATTAAAATGCTTGCAACAAAAATGAATTAAAGGTCTGGAAGAAGATATTTTTTAAAAGAATTTGAAGGCTGCGTAAGAAACCTAAATAAGTGAAGCTAGAGAGCAAAGTGTGACTCATTATTCAATAATTATAGAATTAATCTTCAATATGTTAAATTCCAAATTTTAATATTTAAACAGGTTTAAACCGTTTGTATACGTACCTATGTTTGATTATTTATAGGTGTAAATGCAGGTGGAGTAAACTTTACAAAAGCATTAATATAGCAGTTATGCTTGAGTATAAAGTGTTTTAATGTAAAAACAATACACAAATTTTGAAAAATCATTCCTCCATATGAGTATTTTCTTGTTTTTATTTTCACTTTCACAATTAATGTAAGATTGATTTGTAATACTCTAACTGTAGCAAGAATCACTTCAATATACACATATAGTCACAGCACTACACAACACCACACTCCTAACACCTATATATAAAGTGTTTCCCTATGGATGCATAGACTTCAATGGCAACTTCCTGACATTAAGATGAAACATAAGTTCTTATACAATTTTCCACTATAGTGCATGGTTGCATAAACAAAATTGGTTAAATGTTTGTTTGCATATATATTGCATGCACTCTTTTATCATTTATTTCTGAATAGCGAATTAGAGCTGAAGAGATGCGTTATTTGTGTTTTTATAATTTGTTGCTTAAATGAGTCGTTTAGCCACAAAAATATTAAAGAATTGTATTCTAGCATGTCTACTGGAATAAAGTCATGGTCATACATTTAGTAACTATGGAAACAGAAGGTCAGGAATGTTGACAGTAATGTTGTGACTCGACACCTTACAGAACAACTGTCAGTGCTTCAGATGTTAAATGCATTCAGAACTATGGAACTCTATAGAAATCAGGAGAATGTAGATATGCTTCTTGCTTATGGCAAAGCTTAATCCTTTAGATAATTATTTCTGGGGAAATTTGAAGAGTAAAGAGTAACATGATGAGGTTGCTACTATTGATGATCTTCGCATCAGTGTTTGAAGCAGCCCTAGAGATTGCAGAGAATGCAGAAGTTTTAACGAGAGTAGGGCAAAATGGGCTAAGAAGATGCAATACCTGCATAGATTCTAACAGAGTACTTTTGAACATCTGT
Source organism: Hymenopus coronatus (assembly GCA_030762935.1). NCBI lineage: Eukaryota > Metazoa > Arthropoda > Insecta > Mantodea > Hymenopodidae > Hymenopus > Hymenopus coronatus. Next base: position 32,094,853 of record CM060896.1, on the reverse strand, counting down.
TGTAAATGAACATATATTTTAATGTTGCAGTTATTGACTATTAATAAATTTCCTGTTTAGTAAGCAAAAATGTAATTATTCCATGATACAGCCGAATGAGGTATTTCCAAAATTCATATTTCAATTTGCTTTATCTTTGATCATCAGACTTAATCTTATGCATAGCCTCTTGTGCAGTGTTTACATCAGATCCTGAATACAATTGGATAGCTCGAAAGAAAATCACCCCACCCCTCGTTACTGCCAATAGCTGTTGATAACACACAAGCACTTGGTAATCCAGGTTTCCTGCACAAAGCAAAACAAAACATTGCCCTGACCGCATACCAAAACAAAATATTCAGCTTTTAAGTCCTACTCTGTTGCCAAACTGTGCAAATAATGTATTCAATAATGTTTAATTATCCCTGTTACTTTACAAGATAGATGAAATTGTTATTGGGCTCTATTATTCATCACATTTGGCTCTCCCCGCACACAAAATCTATGTACTCATACCCCTAACATGTGTGTGTGGTGGCAGGGGGGGTTATGAGGAGTTGTGTGAGTGTGTGAAAAGAATTTACTACATTCAGTCTTTTAAGTATATCTTCTAGAAATGATAGGCATGTATACTGGCTCTCTTCCACCTTAAAGAGTCAGAATTTGAGAATCAGAAAAGTAGTGAAAACAGTAAGGGAGATAGCAATTAGTTTTATGTTAGTTAACGATAAATCCACAACACTCTCATTAATCTATGATCAACAGTTTACATGATACCTATAAGGCACTGACTGGAACTTGAAACACAATGGAATATTTAATGCAATGTGAAATTTATAAAGAAACATGAAATTCTACATAACATTGGCCATTAAAGGCATTAATTCACATGTATTGTGTGGAACTGATAGCTTGTGCTAACAATTTTTGTTGCAGATATGAAGACTGCCAACATGAAGATTGTGAGTTTTACAAGTAACCAACTTATATTATTAGTGGAAAGAAAATGGATGGTCAGTGTACTGTTAAAATTGGCTGAACAATTGGAGCCATTGACAATTAAAGTGGTTGCTCATTTGTCATCATTGGTGGCATTGCGGAAATGCAAGCAACATGCATATTGCCTTACAGCTGGAGGAAGTTTATGTATCCTTTTTAAACCTTACACATAGTCCTTTCTTTTCTCTGTTTTCTGTACCAAATGATTAAAAATATTCAAGTACTTAAACAAAGCATTTTTATTACTCTTATGTTGTAGGTTCAAGTGTAGGTAGTCATTCACAATATAAGGCATTTCTAACTGTAAGATATTTTTGACTGTTTCTTGCAATAAATTTTCTTTACACATTTTGGAAGTTTATTATATACATTAATATTTTTGTCTGATGTGAGTTTGAGACTTTGGCAAGCCTATGATAGTTTAAATGAAAACCTGTGTACTCTATAGTGATATAAAATGTTACCCTGCTAAATACTCTTTTGATATACTGCATAGATCTTCCATTTGTTTCTCATTAACCACTCCACTTCTCTTAGGTACATATCCATAAGTTAACTATTTTTCTGTATTCATTAAACTTGAATATCTTGGTTAGGTAGAGTCAGACTGAAAAATTCAATGCCATAGCCAGGATTTGAACCATGGATCTTCTGGTCTCTAGCCAATTGTTCTACCACTGAGTTACCATAACAACATGCCAGCACAGCATTAAATTCCTCAATTGACCCGCATATTTCCTCGTAAACCACAAGATGATATCAAATTATTTTGAATGACAATTTGATGCTGTGTCAGCATGTTAGTCGTAGAGCAACCGGCTAGAGACCATGAGATGCATGGTTCAAATCCTGACTGTTACATTGACTTTTGCAGTCTAACTACTCATCCATCTTGTTTCTACACACACATGTGTGAAAAGACAATTAAATTAACACTTGAATGTCTTCCTTAAAAATAACAGTAGCATATTCTTTGGAGAGTGGAAAACAAGTGGCTAGTGTCAACCTTCATTCACTCAAGCATGGAAGTGCAGATGGAAAAGCACTGGATATATTTACTGATTTAACAATCTCAGAAGAAGGTTCACTTGTTGCAGTGTCAGATGTGACTGGCAAAGTATACTTTGCCAAACTTGAGGATTTGTTTTGTTCTTACAACTCAGAGGAAGGAAGGTAAATTAACATTAGCACATATGTGTGTATGTAATGTATATACAATTGATGATTTCACAAATTTTGTAAGAGCAAGGTGACAAGACCGTAGCATGACATACAAAAATACACTTTGACATATAGTAGCATCAGTGCTAAGACTTATTTTTGTCTGTAGATCCCAGAGTTTACACATGTGCACTATGTTTTATTTAATAGATAACCTATTCACCATAATGGCTGAAACTTTCTTGTTTGACAGTACTGCAAAAAAAAAAAAAACTGATGTGTTCCATTCACATGACATTCTCTACATCTCTTTGAAAAATTATTGTTAAAAAGCTTATGCTTCTATATACTTCATACTAATCAAGATAAATATTAGCAGAAATGGTCTCCTTGTAAGTAGAAGAGAAATAAAGGAATACACTAGGCTAAAGTGTCAGTCAAATCTTTTAAAAGCTGGTTGCCATACAGTTGAAATCTGTTTCTATGTAGTACCAAGAGTTTACAACTTTCTGTATGAGAAAAGTATTTTAAATATGAAAAAAAATAACGAGGAATAAATGGTAAATTCCATGAAGAAATGTATATGACAAAAATTGCGTGTTTTAACGTGATCTACATTTTTTGTGTAGGAGATTTTTGTCTATCTCTCATGGTTTACCAGTTACACAAAATTCGGCAAAATTCTATTGGAATAAAGAGGTCTTTAGAGACTATTCCCAGAAAATTCAATATATACATTTTATTTGCAATATGATATGTAAATCAAAATCGTTACAGCCATTTTTCCATGTTAAGGGTACTTTGGGCTGGAAGGATTTTTCTCAAAATCTTTGTGTCACATACCTGGAAGATACTAAACTTAAATACCAAGTTTGGTATTTTACCGATTTTTCTATTTTGAGTTATTGTGTTCATGGATGCACAGACACATAGACATTTTTTCTAAAAGTGCTTTTTTTTTTTTTGGATTCAGGGAACCCTAAAACATGTATTTCCGGTAAAATCTTGGCATTGAATTTTTGGGTGGAATGCAATATCTTCTCTATACACTATGTACATAGTACGTGTAGAGAAAGTAAGTCACCATGACATATAGTAGCATTAGTGTTAAGACTTAGTTTTGTCTGTAGATTCCAGAGTTTACTCATTTGCACATGTTTTATTTAATAGATAACCTATTCACCATAATGGCTGAAACTTTCTTTGGTTGACAACACTGCCAAAAAAAAAAAAAATCTGATGTGTTTCATTCACATGACTTTCTTTACATCTTATTAATAAATTATTGTTAAAATGCTTATTCTTATATCTACTTCATGCTTATCGAGATAAACATTAGCAGAAATAGATTTATTACATGCTTCCTTGCAAGTAGAAGGGAAATAGGCTAAAGTGATAGTCAGATCTTCTAAAATCTGGTTGCCATGTGTTTGAAATCCGTTTTTTTGCTTTGCTAGGAGTTGACAAATTCCTGTATGTGAAAAGTTGGAAGTATTTTAAAGCTGAAACCAATAACAAGGGATATCTCAAAAATGGTCAACTTTTAGAAAAAAAAAATGCATAGGACATAAATTGTGTGTTTAGACAATATCTACTTTTTTGTGAAGTAAGTTTTGCTTATCACTTATGGTTTAAGAGGAATGTAAAATGTAGCAAAATTCATCCAGAATAAAGAGGTCTTCAGAGGCTATTCCCAGAAAAATTCAGTATATACATACATTTTATTTGTCATGTAAATATCTTTAATGTATAGCATTTTAATCAAAATTGTTAAGAACCATTTTTGAGAATATCAAATTCCTCTAAATTTTTTTTGTGTAAATGCTAATTGGGAGTCTTTGTGTAGTATTCCTTGGAACATGCTTAACTTAATTCAAAATCTTCTCGGGCTTCTAGCCAGGTAAAAACTTGGCTTGACACCTTGTCAAGTTTTTACCTGGCTAGAAGCCCGAGAAGATTTTGAATTAATATGTTGCCAGGAAAGCTTCAGTTCTTATTTTAATTTATGCTTAACTTAATTGTCACGTTCGGTATTTAATGATCTTTTAGTTTTTTAGCTATGCTGTCCACAGACACATCATGGGGCTTTTTCTAATAATGCTTTTTTTGGACTCAGGGAACTTCAAAATGTATATGGTGAAATCTTGATATCAGATTTTTGGGTGGAATACAATACCTTCTCTATATACTATTTAAATAGTATATGTAGAGAAAGTAATAAATGGGCAGATTCTCTCTTCTTCCCCCTGACTCTCACTTTCTTGTAAAGCCAACAGCCAAGAAAAGCTGTGTGCATTATCTGCGTGTTTTTTTTTTGTTGTTGCTTTTTTTTTCCCCCTTTAGAGTTAAACTAAGGTAGTCACTGAATATAGTTTTGATTCAATTGTAGAATTAAATCAACATTTTATACAATGGCAATTAGATAACTATAATGGTAAACCTAAATGAGAATCTATAAAATGAAGATGATATACATGGCACATTAACCCATTGACATCTTGTTTGAATACCCCTATGACTACCTTAGAAATCTGATTTAAATCCCTGTATAGTATATAATTGCTTTGTAAAGTTTAAAAATCTGATGTGTTCCATTCACATTACTTTCTCTACAAAGTATTGTTACAAAGGATTATTTCTTTTTCTACATTATGGTAATAGAGATAATCACTAGCAGAAAGGATTGTATTAGTTTATTCTAAGTAGAAGGGAAATAAGGAAATATATGAGGCTAAAGCGAGTCATCTTTTAAAAAAAACTGGTCGCTATGTGGTCGTTTTCGCTTTGCATGGCTAGAATTAAACAAAAGAGAGGTGAAATGAAAGAAGACCAATCATTTGAGAAAAGTTTAAGTATCTTAAAACTGAAACCAATAACGAGGAATAACTTGGGAATGGTTAACTCTACAGAAAAACTGTATATGACATAAATAGTGTGTTTTAACAAGAGCACCATTTTGGTGTAGTAAGTTTTTGTCTATCCCTTATGGTTTACCAGTTATGTAAAATTCATCCAGAATGAAGAGGTCCTCAGAGGTTATTGCCAGAAAAATTCAAGATATACATTTTGTTTGTAATGTAAACATCTTTATATATATATATATATATCTCTTATATGGTATTTTAACCTAAGCCATTTTTGGGAAAAACAAAATTTTATATGTAAAAGGTAGTTTATGATGAGAAGATTTTCTTGAAAATATTTGTTTTGCACCCTTGGACCATACTAAACTTAAATACCAAATTTGGTACTTAACAGTCTTTTATTTTTTGAGCTATGCTGGCCAAAGACACACATGCACATGCGCATGCGCGCACACATACATGCACACACGCGCACTCACACACACATGAACCCTTTTCTAAAATTTCTTTTTTTTTAATTCAGGGTACCTCAAAACATATTTCTGGTGAAATCTCGACATCAAATTTTTAGGTGCAATACAATAATACCTTCTCTACCTACATACTCTATGCATCGTACATGTAGAGAAAGTAAAAAGGTATAAAAAATCTACCAATACCTATCATTTCTGCAAGCATAGTGCTCAAAACGTTGACTTTCCAATTTTGGGGGGTCTCATATGGCTGTTGGGTGTAGTAGATATCAAAACAGTTCTCCAAATGAACAGTTTTATATTCTGTTTTACATTGTAAAGAACTTTGCTATTACAGCATACCATACATCTTTTTTTCTTTTATGGTTTTCTTTCATATCTTTGGGGAATGTGTATTTGAAAAGTGGAGTTAATGTAATTATTAGTCTTTTAACCTTTTCACTGCTGACATATTTTTAGCATAGAAACACCTCCTTACTGACTAAATTACAGAAATATTAAAACTTTTAAAATACTTAGAAAACCATGTAAAGGAAATATTAACTCACCAGAAATAATATAGGCTGTTTTAGATGCTTTAGATGTGCCAAATTTTCATTTTGAAATTATTTGTATGATAGCATATGCAACACACACAACATAAGATTGTTATTGTGACTAATATTTACTATCTTTGATTATATAACTAGAGACTAGTTTTAAAGTTATAAGAAGAAATATTAATGTGCATATATAAATTTAGGTTTTTGTATCCAAATTAGGTTTTTACAAATAAGAAAAAGGGTCCAAAATAAGTTTTTTCTGAACCAATTCATTTTCATTTTTTTCTCTCTGTCACAACGCTGTTTTTCACAGATCACCTCAAAAATATGAAGATGTGTGGGACATTTCAAAGCAAAGGTGTGCACATAAGGAAGCCCACATTTGGCACACATTACCTGCTTTCTCTTGTTTCTTGTGTTCAAAGGACATGTTGAAGCAGATATGACAATGCTTGTAAGACGTTTTCTTTGGGGTTGGTGATACAGGCAGTGGGAAATGTTTGTCAATCGGAGTGGTTGTTCAGCAGTTGGTAGTCATCCTGATGTAGTGGTAAATCTTTGAGTATGATATTTTTTTTAAAAATTTCTGTAATAAGCAAATGGAATTCAGCCAATGAAATGTTCTTGCCAGTTGTTATGTTATATACTATCTGCAAATTTAGAATAACAATGTCGAAAAGGTTAAGGCAAATTTTCAGTACCATTTCAGAAACTTTTGAAGGCAGCAAAAAGAACTTAGAATCATGTCAGATCTATTCTCTGCACCCCTGTTGCTATTTTAGTCCAATGCACAATCTGGTTTTCTCACTGGAGTATATGTTCTATTAACTTTCCCTGAATTCTTCATGGCAGTTGTATGCATTTTAGACAGAATTCACACTTTTTGCCTGTCCATCCATCTCAGTGCTATCTTATTGTTAGTGTGGCTGGATTACAGCTCTCCTTTTTTCAATTTTGATGTTAGTTTGGGCATTTCCTTCCTATTTTTCTGTATTGTTTTTTTTTGGGGGGTTTTCCCTTATCCTGAGAAGATTAACTTTAAACTCCATGAGCACTGAGATCATTTGAGCATCATTTCACAAATTCCATTCACCATCTGACAATATGACCAATTAGGTAAAAGGATGTTAAGCTACCAAAAAAAAAAGCACTAAATTTATTTCTGAGGTGATCTAATACTGGTTTCAGTTTGTAAAGCCTTTCAACATGCACAAAATAAGAAGTTGCCTACCCAAGATATATATGGATGGATTGTGGGGTTTTAAGAAGTGGATTTTGGACCAGCTTTCTGCTATTGACAATATTTTTACCCTGGGCCATCAGCAATGTTATTCAGAGGAAGACTTGCAGCTCTTCTTTGGTGACAATTTTCCATTTAGGAGTTATTGGAAACTTCTCACTTAGAAATGTGTAATACCTATTTGTTTTGTTTGTGCTGCACTAAGTGAGGAGGGAAAAACAGTTGGAAAAACTCTAGTACAGTGCAATCATCCCTAGTATCTACAGAAATACCAGACTGATTCTGTTAAAATTGTGAAGCCATGGAGTAACATTTACACTGTTCCAACAAAGGAGATGTGCATACTTGCTAATGTGGCTGCTTTAATACTGCTGTCTGTTACTTATTTTCACCATCATCAGATTCTTCATTATTATGGGGAAGGTAGATATTACTGTCACTATCCTTGAGCTCCGATAAATCCGAAAAATCATATGGTAAAGACTGAAAAACATCTCGTAATTCATCAACAAAATGCTGTGAAATGCTTGAAGAAACCATAGTTTACTGCTTTTGGAATACTCTGATTGCACCATATGGATTACATGTTTAGTATCTTCAAGAATTCTCATGCACCAACTTCCTATATCCTTCAATGGCAATATCATGCAGGGAGGTGGTTGAGAAATAAGTTCTTACAGGCATGTCAACATGAGTGCGTGTTTTAGTTTGTAATCCCAAAGGATGAAGGGCCACCTTTAACACTGAACTCTCCTAATGTTACACTTAAAAGCAGCTGGTAAGCAATATTAGTTGTAAAGTTCATATAATTTTATCAGTCATTTAAGAGCAATGAAACAATTGAATATACACATGTCCATAGACAGAAAAATCTGACGTACAAAATTCAGTTAACTTTCTCTATCCCTTATTAGCAGCTTATAAACTATTTTTATGAAAAGGTATTACTTTTTCAACATTGTACATAGTACATAGGTACAGAACCTATTATATTCCACCCAAAAAATTGATACTGAGATTTCACTGGAAATGCATGTTTTAGGGTTCTCAGCATCCAAAAAAAAAAGCATTTTTAGAAAAAGGTTCATGTGTATTAAAAACGAAAAATCTGTTAAATACCAAACTTGATATTTAAGTTCACAATCTTCAAAGAATATGACACAAAGATTTTCAGAAAAATCTTCTCACCCTAAACTACTCTTTACATGGAAGATTTTTTGAAATTTCTCATTTTCTTGGGAACAAACTGAAACAAATTTGGCATTCAACTAACTTTTTGTTTTTTAAGTTTTTCAGTTCAGAGACACACATTCAGTCACACACATTCAGATATTTCTTTATAAAAATGCTTGTTCATTTGTTCAGGGAGTTTAAAGCATATATTTCCACTGAAATCTTGGTATAACATTTTTGAGTGGAATACAACACTTTTGCTTATTATACCTAGTAGAGAAAGTAAAACTATTTTTCTGTAACATTTAGCTGTGTATTCATACTAATAGGAAGCAAACCTGGTCTTAAAATTGACAACTCCCATTCATGCTTCTAGTAATCAGGACACACTTTGGTTTCTTCACCTCCTTTCTAGGTGTCTGAGTTTTCCTTCTCAGCTTGCCCTTTGCTATGTCAGCAGTTTCATATTTCATCAATAGGAAAAAATGTCTTTGTTATTCTTTCATTTCACACACAGCATTTTCATTCCAGACCATACATGGTTCATACATGCCACATTTTACCTAATTAGTAGATATTTCAGATTATACATACTTCATTACATATCCTGCATCAGTTTTTCTGTTCATTATTCTTCTAGTCTCGCAATTGTGGAGATTATATGAATGCCTCCAGGTAGTTCAAACTGCAGATATATGTTTTATTTCCTAGTGCACACTTGTGAATTGGTTTGTCATGTAATTTAAATGCCATTACTACCTGCGCAATATAGCTTGTCATACAATGCAAGTGAGTTGTTGCCCCACCCCATTGTTCCCTAAGTTACTAAATGACCAGTTGTAACTTTACATATTCATAAGTAGTGTGAATTGGATGGTTATTAAATTACCATTGACAAAATGGAGCACTACAGGGGTTCACCCCAAAAATTTTGAGAGTGGACGACAATAAATTTTTGATAAGCCAAAGCAGCTGTTGCTAACTTTAGATTGATAGCAACATGTGCAAGTCTGGATGTGCTCTAGCAATGTGTATTGCCAGCACTGTGTGTGAATGTATAGCAAGTGTTGCTACATCATATGCTGGGATAAAGCTCAAGCAATAGTATTTCTATGCTATGATTTTGTATGATTTAAGGTCAGTTTAGGAGAGAGAGAATACCTTGAAGGACTTACATCATGCATTTGTGGATCTTCGCTATTCACCATTTATTGATGCTACACCATTTAAGATGAAGACCGAACAGGATGGCCGGCTACGGCAACAATGTATGAAAATGTGATGAAAGCAGAGTGCATGTTGTGCTCATTGTTGCACATGCGATTAGATTCAAGAAACCTTAAATATTGGATCAGCAGCAGTGAAAACAATCCTGAAAGAAAAACTTGACCTCAGTAAGAGCTGCAGTCACTAATCCCCCCACCACATCACACAGGAGCAGAAACAAGCAGGTGTGTAATGGTGCCAGGAAATGATTGAAAAATTCATAGCATATTTAACATTGAAACAGGTGACTAAAGCTGGATTTACCAGTATGACCCAGAAAATAAACAACAGTCATCTGTCTGGGTCTTCCCAGGAGAATATCTCCTAACAAAAGTGAAGTGAATGAGAAATGTTGATCAGCAAGTGTCCACATTGTGACGATTCTGCTTGAGGGACAAAAGACTGCTACTGCCAGATGGTACACCACAAAATGGCTGCCACAAGGTTCAATGAACTGGAAGAAGGGATTCTAAGTCTGGTCCACATGAAACTTGGTTGCATTATGGCAATACCTCTGCCCACACTGCACAACCCAATATACAACCCAATTTCTGCAGGAGTCAATTTGCCCCTTCCTCCCTATAGTCCAGATCTGACCCCATGCAACTTTTTTCTATTCCCCAAAATGAAAGAAACAATTTGAGGTCAACTGTTTGAGTCATCTGAAGTCATAGTAGCTACTTATGGACAATGAATTTGTACTCTCTCCAAAGAAGAAGGCCATCAGCATAAAAGATAAGTGAAGATTTGTAGCAACTATTATTTTTATATTAATATTTGTGTTATTCTTCACTGTTACTAGCTTCTTTTTACATTGATAAAACAGTATTTTCACATGGTGGAGAACCAAAAAATAAATGGACAGCAGGTCCATTCAGAAAAAAAAAAAAATGGAGTGGGCTAATAATCTTGCCTCTAATGAAAAATTAGCTTACAAAAGATTGCACTGCGGCTGATATAATGGGTACTACTCAAGAGAAATAAGATACCTCTCTTTGCACAAATTCTTTAATTGATAATGCAAATTCTAGTATTTAACTGGTCCTATTTTGGATAGGAATTCCAATTCTTGCTCCTTGTTCTAAAAAACAATTTGTGGATTGTAACTTATTACTTTAACAATGGCTTTTAATCACTTATTTCCAGTTTTAAATGCATCCACATGCTTGCTTGAGGATTCTGTGGAGGGGAGAAAAACACTGCAGCACCCAGTATGCGAACACAGAACTTTTGGGTGAGAACACAGAATACTAGCCATTCGGCTATGGAAGCAGTTAAGATAATGGTGTATAACATAGGGCCATAACATAAATTTTACATCATAACATATATTGAAGCACTGATTGCTTCATTATCTGAACTTCATCAATTGCCTTCTTTTTCTCTCATACCACACCATTTGTCATTACTACATTTATACATTGTACATAACTATATCTGTTATTCTTTGCAGCGCTATGTTTCTTTTTTGCTTTGCTAACTACAATTTGGATTTGTAAATGGAGAAAAATGGCCAATAAGGCTTTAATCAGGTTTGCAGGCCTCTGCAAGCATTACTTTGGTTGGTGAAACAATTATTTTACCAAAATGCGGATTTAACTCTTTAACCCGAGTTAAATACAATTATCGTTGATGGTGAAACCGGCCCTGAGTATTAAAGTATCAGTAATATTGGAATTGCATCCTATAAGAAATTAAGTTTGTCCATTGCAATAATTTTAGCAATAATAAAGCTATCCTCAGTTTACTCTTTGGGAAATAATTTTATGCACATTAGTAAGTTTTCTGTATTAAGAACCGTGAATTGAAATGTATATTTTTTAAAAATGTTAGGGCCTTGTATTTCAAGTAGTGTTTAAAGCCCGCCTTTACTGCTCTGGCACCGCAGGTGATGACACTGATGATACATGAATGAAGATGGAGCCCCGGTGAAATGTGATGGCGGGGGAAACTGGAGAACCCGGAGAAAACCCGTCCCTGCACCGCCTTGTCCACCACAAATCTCACATGCAGTCGCTTGGGAACGAACCCGGGCCATCTAGGTGAGAGGCAAATGGTGTGACCACTCGGCCACGGCTTGGCCGTATTTCAAGGAGTATTAATATCAGATGATATCAACAAATTTTACGTCTCTAAATTCATAACAAAAATCATAAGGTTCAGTATTGTAAGAAATTGTGTCACCCTGCATGGTTAGCATGCTAGTCTCTTGTACCCAAAATCGCCAGTTCAAAACTGGTGAAGGGTGATAGATATTTACGGGTGTAAAAATCCTTAGCATGGCTTCCTTTAGAAGGGAAGTAAAACCATTGGTCCTTTGTCATCAATTTATAGCTCATAAAAGAACCTCAAGCCTGATAAAGAGACTTCTTCGCAAAATTAAGCAGTCTTTCATGCCCAATATAGAATGGAATTCTGAGAACCACAGAAGTTAAAGAGTGTCGATAAATAAAACTCTATTTCATTTGTAAAAGTATTGTGAAAATGCACAATGGCTTTTGTTTTCTTACCACAAGATTCATGCAAAGAGTACTGCAGTTACCTAATACAAAGAAAAAGGTTATTCTTACTGATAATGTATTTTGTAATTAACTCATTTTAGGTATAAAGATGATGATGCTTCAAGTACAATCTCAGTAAGTTCTGGAACATCCTTTACATCCATTAGTACTGCTGCTAGCCAACGTAGGCTTCCTTCCAGCTCAGCGTAAGTACATAAATAATAATTTCTGATTAGAGTATACTGTTTTCTTGTGGGATTATACTTGTAATGAAACAAAACTGGTACCATAAAAGCCTTTAATAATAATAATAATAATAATAATAATAATAATAATAATAATAATAATGATAAATTTATTATTTTCCTTATATTTATAATTCATACATTTTAGGTCCTTTGTGTCTATTGTTGATGGAAATCATGAATTCCTTGTGAATTTACTGTTTAGCAATTCACATATCCATTTAAGTATAAAATTGGTGCATATTCTACCTATGGTTGTACTGTTACTATGTAGCAATGTATCATTCTGCTGCAAGCAGATGGTAGAGATTGTACTATCCTTTCATAAAAGGAAGATTAACTCTAAAACTCTTCTAGGTTTCACATCTGCATTGCGTGATATTGTTGATCAAATGATTACTCAAATCCTCCGTGATGAGTAACAGTCATCCAAGTTGAGTATTATCATGCACTCTTTTTTTGTTGATACTTTTCTGAGGGGCTCAACTTTCAAGTATTCAAAAATCAAATAACACCTCTTACCTCAGAGTTAGTAATAGGTATTTTGTATCACACATTCCTTTTGAACAATCACAGAATGCACAATAACAACTTACTTTGAGTACGCTAAGAAAAGATATTAAGAAAACCATTAGACTATGGATAGAAGCTCAACAGCAATCCACACAATGGGAATGCCCAAATCGTTGTTGCATTTTGAACTATCCTCATATATTATGTTCATACATTTATAGGTTAAGAGATGATTAAGCTCTGTCATACATGTTGTATACACTTTGAAATTAATTTAACATAGTCACAGTTTTTATCGATACTTTTATGGCTGACATTGTTATATATTGAAGTTTAACTTAAAAGTTCAGAAATGATAAATAAATGTGAAAGAATGAAAGTAAAGCAGTTATGCTTTCTGAAGGTGAAACATTTAAACAGAATCACATAGCTGAGACTCAAATCATATCTTTGGCTTTCTATGCTAATGTGATCTAGAAGCCTGAAAGTTGAAAAAAAAGTGATTGTTTAAGTCTTATAAGGAGTTGTATCTCAAAGTTACTCAGATTGCCTTGATATACCCAGGAGGCATGAATTAGATGAGAGGTAAAAGACCTTAGTAAAGCTTTAGATTGTGTAGTTCACACATTCGTAATTAATAAATTAAACTACTATGGAATAAAAAGCCCCGCAATAGATCTTTTTAGATCCTACCTGGAAAATCGTTAACAAGTGTTATGTATAGGACACAGGAAATCAAAAGTGGCAGAAGTCAAATGTGGCATTCCACAGGGCTCAATTCTCGGACCGTTACAATTTTTGTTAATGATAAATGATCTCCCATCTTGTGTATCCACTCACTCAGTCCTTTCTGATTAGAGGTATAGGTTAATGCAACTTTAGAGATGTCATTGACACCAATGGTGTTTTCATAAAAGCTGCAGAGCTGTGGGAAAGTGAAAATAAATTCACTTGGGTGATTGTCCAATAGCGGTTTGATCGACAAAACAGAGTCAGCAATTGTGGATGAATTATCAGAGGGTTTAGGTTTCTTGGTTACAGAAGTAGACTTACGCTTAGGAGGGTCCTCATCAGATGAATCGTCTTGTCGTGAGAGCCCATCGATGTCAGAAAGAGTGTGATCCTCCAAGATGCAGGCGCTTTGTGCGAACACAGATATCCATAGGTTGATCAACAGTCTGTATTGGAGGTCCATCCAAGCTTCTCACCATTGCAGATATGTCACATTCAGTGTTTGAATTTGCTGTATCCAATGGAGCAAGTGTAGTAGGTGGCTCCGTTTGTTTAGGAGTGGCTGTTAATGAAGTACTCGCCCGCGCCGGCACTTGGGAGTCATCTTTGTTAGAAGCTGCCTTTCCCGAGAGTGCAGGAAAATCTGTAGTGTAAGATTGTAAGGATTGTGATGAGTAGATCACTAACACTGTTAGGGCATTCCCTAGCCATATGACCTTCCATCTTACACACAAAACATGTTGGTGTGTCTGAAGAGACATATATCCAGTATGTAGGGTCTTCGTGATGTACAAAAAAGCTCTCAAGAAATTTGTTGTCAGGTGAAACATATAGCTTATGTCAATATATGGCAATAGCCTGGAGTATTAAGCCCAGTACAAATATGACTAATAGCAGAAGCAGAAGTAATGCTATAGCTAATCAAGGATTGTTCCAGAACAGAGTTGGGTATAACAGGGCAGACGTTGGATAGCATAGCCCGATATTGTTTGGTCAAGAGGGGACGCAGCGTCAATGTTACATTGCTTACCGTGATAGTTGGGTGCCATGCACTAATTGATTCAGCTCTCTGTTTGTTTGCTAAGTAGATGCATAGTCAGTTATTTGAAATTCTAGAAACAAATGATGTGTGAAAGATCTGTCATTTCACCAATGGCATAGATATATTCTTTAAGAGGAATGCCATCATGTGTCTCGGTTACAAAAGCCTGATCCTTTTTCGGTCCAGTTTGAACAATTGTAGAATAACTTTTGGTTGTGTTTGTCATTTGAGAATTCATTTTTAGGTTACCTTGTTGTAGTTGCATTGCAGTAGGAGTCCAAGTGGCCCGAGTCAATTCTGGCCCAGGCACGTTAACTCTCGACACTGTTAGCCTATGCTCCTTTGATTTGTGGAAAATTCCAGTTTGATATAACTTTGTTTATGTTCAAAAATGTATTATTTTATTGCACTAAAGCACAGAGAAAACAAACTCGGTCATGGCCTACCATGAACCAAAAGAGATTTTGTTAGAATACCAAACACCAAAACTTTCAACAACTACAAGCACTGTAAATGTCTTTGCGGTCTTTTGGCAATATGACTTAATCATTTGACCGTGCATGAATATGTACAGATGCAGCTACTATAAAGCATTACAGTGTGACCATCTGACCTGTTGTTGCCCACACTGATACACCAAATGAGCATGCGTGGATTTCAAAATGCAATCTTTAAGCATAGAATGAAATATGTGAGTTTTGCTGTCCAGTTAGTGGTAATAGGATGCAATTCTTCCTTCTGAAATATAAGAAATCCTGATTAGTATGGGATGTCTGACAATTCTAGTTATGAACTGGAACCAGAATTTGCAATGTTATGTTTTATAAGACTTTCATTATATTTATATTATAAATATGCAAACATGCATACAAAATTTTAGTACATATGCTGCAAAACACAACTATGATACAAGCTAAATGTAAATTATATTTAACCTTGCAGTATACTAAACTATTTGAGAATAGCTTTTATTATCAAGGTATTAAATTTTACAATAATTTGCCTTTGGAAGTAAGAACTATATAGTAAATTTCAAAAGGTGAGTTCAGAAATTCTTACTTAATAAATGTTATTACGCAGTTAATGAATGTTTGCATTTGAAAAATGAAACAAGGAATGAATATATTTTTAATGTAATTACCCCTGTTATAAATATGTTGTTTAATTATCATTATATTTGTAAATATTTTATTATAAAATTATATGATTGACTAATGCTCTTTTATACTGTAAATGAAGTAAACATAGTAGTTTATGATTTATGCAACATCTATATGCATATTTTGACAATTCCATATTATGTTTACATAATGAAACAGATTGAATAAATGAATTGAATTGAAAAGTACACAAATAAATGATGATGTATCAAGGTCAGGCCATTAAACTAAATAAATATTATTTCAGTATTAGAATTGATAGTGTAGCTAGAAAAAGATTTGTGGGGGTGATTATGTATAGGTGTGCATTTCTTTTTGTATAAAATCAAATGTTAAATGCTAATTAATCCAGAGTTGAAATATTAAAAAAAAAAAAAAAAAAACTGACATTAAATCAATAGATTAGGTGAAGCAAATGTAATTAAAAAGATGTTACTATTACTTCTTACAGTTGTTTTTAGTAAGCAGGTTTCAACCCCCAAACTCCCCCCCCCCCCCCCCCGTGGTTCAGAGTATTAATGGTCAAAATTGAAAATCCATCTTTGTAGTATTGCAGTTTTAAAATCAAATTCAATTTTCCAGTCTTGATCTATCCATGGTCATTGCGAATGAACAGATACTACATAATTTTGTCAATCAAGGTTCCACCTTCTTGCCTCCTTCCTTCACAAGTTCATAGAAAATAAGCACCCTTAGTTGTGTATTCTTAGCTTCCAGAGAAGGCTGCATAATCTTGCGGGTTGCCGACTTTTCACTAATGTTGCTGTGAGCTTCTTCTGGGTTCTTGTGCAGTCCTTGTTTTTTTTTTTTTGTTCTCGCTTATATAGTGGTGGTGCAGTGAAGGTTGCCCAGTCTCCTCACTTCTGGTTGGCTAATTGCCTGCCAATTGGTATGGGTGCTGGCACCTGGTGTTGGAGTTGGTTTATGCTTTCTTTTTTCTTGTTTTCTTTTCCTAGATTGTTGTTTGACTCTTCCTTTGGTAAAGGCTGCTATGGTGGGCCGTCAGTTTCAAGAAGGCTGCATGAATCCACCCATTGCCTCTCTTCCTCTTGTGGAAGCCAGCCAATGGCTCTCTTTGTGAGCAGGGTCTTCCAGATGTTGTAGAGTTGCTTTCCGCTTTCACCGTTGATGTTCTTTTCTTTAAAGATTTCTATTTCATTCTGTAATGAAAATTGCTGCAGTTCTACTTGGTGTTGTCAAAATCGATGTCATGGCCGGTTGTGATTACGTGTTCAGCTAATGTGAATTTTTCAGTTTGGTTGAGTTTTAGACTGTATATGTGTTCTTTTCTCCACATTATTATGGACCGTCCTGTTTGGCCAATGTAGGCACTACCACAGCCGCATCTAATTCTATATATGCCTGGGTTTAGGAGTAGATTGCTAGTATCTTTGGTTGGTCGTAGGTACGATCTCAGGTTTCTTGTAGAATTGTAGTGCGTTCTGATGCCGTAGCTTTTAAGGGCGTTGGAAATCCTGTCTGTGATGCCTCGGATGCATGATACACTGATCCATTTATGGTTATTTTTTCCAGAGCCCTGATTGTCGTCCCTTTGGGGGTTTGTTCGATTGGTGTTCCTTTGCATTCCCCCTATTTCTTTGTGTGCATAACCATCAGCCCTGAGAATGCTGTTCAGGTGTCTCATTTCCTCTCTGACAAGCTCTGCATCGCATATGCGAAAGGCATGGAGGAATAATGTATTTATCATTCTAATGTATTTATCATTCTTCGTTTAATGGCAGATGGATGGTGAGAAGATGCATATAAATATCTGTTAGTATGGGTGGGTTTTCTGAAGACTGAGCAGCGTACAGTCATGATCGTTTTATCTTGTTGTACCAAGAATCTAAAAATGGAAGTATTTCGGTCTCTTCTATTTCCATTGTAAATTGCATGCTGGGATGAGTTGAAGAAAAACGGCTATGGTTTCTCTGCCATGTGGATGATACATTTGTAGCATGGCCTTCTCGAAACTGATGGCTCACCACAGCAGCCTTTACCAAAGGAAGAGTCAAACAACAATTTAGGAAAATAAAAAAAAACCTTAGGAAACTGAAAACAAGAAAATAGAAAGCCAAAATCAACTCCAACACCAGCCGCCAGCACCCATGCCAATTAGCAGGCAATTAGCCAACCAGAAGCGGGGACGGGACAACCTCCAACGCACCACCATAATATAAACGAGAGCAAAAAAGCAAGAACTACACAAGAGCCCAGAAGAAGCTTCATGGCAAGATGAGCGAAATGCCGGCAACCTCACACAAGATACGCTGGCTTCTCCGGAAGCTAAGAATACACATCAAGACACAGGTTGTGGAAGCCTACGCGTCCACCCTTAGTTTCTTCCTTAGTCATAAGTCACTGGATTCTCCATTCTGGTTTTTTCTATGCCTTTATTTTTAATTCTACATGCATTTTGCAGTTCATGTCATTCTTACTACTGTAGTCTTTCTTTTCTTTTGCTATTCTTGCCTTCAATTATAATTTTCAATTAATAATTATAAATTAAAAAATTAATTGGGATATTTTAATCCAACCAAAAAATAACTACCTGGGTCTTTTTTGAATTTTAAAATCTTACATGGTCTGAGTTTAAGCCAGTGTAAGCCAAGTTGGTTTCCACCTTTAATTTTATTAAGTATCTTAGTACAAGATGACCAGATATTTTAAATAATTTTATTGATATTGAATTTTAGTAATTACTCTGGTGTCTTAATAAATATCCTGTGAATTTAATTCTTCTGTTTCTTATTTAGTTTCCAAACTTCTCTGGTTGTTTTTGCTCTCTCACTAGCTTCTTCATTGGTAATTTTATCGTTCAACATATTTTCTGTAACACTATGTTTCAAATGTTTGTTCTTTTCTCTGGTTTTAGTATTGACCAAGTTTCACATCCATATAATATTATTATCCATACACATTTTCAACAGATTTCTAAACTAATATTAATTAATGTAAATATATATTTAGCATCAAGTTAAGAGTCGGGGTTGTAACACATATATTACTTACTCTAATTTGTACCTGACCAGTTTCAAGAGCTATTGCTCTTATCTTCAGAGGAGTCCGACAGTCGGGCTGGTGACTGGTCAAGTGATATGTGTGTTACAGCCCAACTCTTAACTTTATGTTAAATTTAAACTTCACATTACTGTTAGCTTTTCCAAGTATTATACAAAGTAAATATATATATTTTAACTGAAGGCAAGTTTTGCTTGATATATTCTTATTCTATTAATAATGTTTTTTTCCATGGTGTAGGGGTAATATGGTAGCCTCTGGTTCCCAAGGTCATGAATTCAAACCTGGCGGAGGGCGTAGCATCCAGATTTTTTTTCAGGTGTAAACTTCCTAAGCATGGCTTTCTTCAAAAAGGAAGTAAAGCTGTTGGTCTTGTGTCATACATTTATGGCACGTAAAAGAACCTCAAGCCTGATAAAGAGGCCTCTTAGCATAATTAAGTGTTCCTTCATGCCCAACATAGAATGTGACGCCGAGAACCACAGCAATTAAAGTGTATCCATAAATAAAATTCAATTTAATTTTTTTATTAATAATTTCTTTCTTTCTTTTTTGTTTGTTCTTCCATTCTTTCTTTTTTTTTTTTTTTGTTCTTCCTTCCTTCCTTCCTTTTTTTTTTTTTTTATTTTGTTTTGTTTTGTACTTCTTTCATCAGATGTTATTTTACTATCATGGTATTGAAATTCTTCAGCTACATCTAATATTTTCTGCTTAATCTAATCTGTGTTTTATTATTTCCTTTTTTCCTACTGTTATTATTATATTTAAATGATAATTATTATTTAGGGTGTAATTATCCTTAATACTCAGGAAATGTTAATGCCTTCGGAACAGCTAAAAATCAAAAGAGCAAAAGTATATAATTTATTATTTATAAAATAATAATTTTAGAATTGTTATGCATATAATTACAGTTTTGGACATTTTATCTTTCAGAGGAGACAGTATATCTGTATATACAATGGATATTTCAGAACGCAAGAGGCCATCACGTGTATCACTTTGGCACTCTTATTTAGCCTCAATAAAGAGCCCTTCTGCTGAATTAGGTAAGAAAACATTTAAATGTTGGCAATAATAGTGGTATAGTATCAATGATAATAGCAGTAATAATTAAATATTCCATACCTTAATGAAAAGAGGTATTAATAAGAGCATAGAAGGGTTCTTGAATCATTTTATGCTCAGCATTGTATTTAACTGAAGTGCTTTGTTGTAGCAAAAATACTCCCAGAAAAGTAAAACAGAATGCTAATTAGAAGCTATTGTGCCTCAACTGAGTGCTTGGTAGATAGAACAGAAAAAAAAATTATTCACCCTAAGAAATACAATGAATTCATGGCTTAATCAAAAGAAAATAATACATACTTTAACAAATTGATTAGATATTAATATAAAAATAATAGTTGCAACAAATCTTCACTTATCTTTTGGAATCCTTGCCTGGACTAGTTTCGCAACGATTTCATTGCATTATCAACATATCCTTAGTACATAGCATTAGTACACAATCCACCTAGTAGCAGTAACCATAACAGTGTAAATAAACAACATCAAAAAAAAGAGACCAAAAGGATATGTTGATAATGCAATGAAATCGTTGCGAAACTAGTCCAGGCAAGGATTCCAAAAGATAAGTGAAGATTTGTTGCAACTATTATTTTTATATTAATATTTGTGTTTTTCTTCACTGTTACTAGCTTCTTTTTACATTTATAAATTGATTAGATTTTTATATGCGTTATATTTTACAATAGTGAGCAAAATAAGTAAATACAATTGACATTTAATACAATCTTGGTCTCGAAGATGGTCAATAGGTTTCCTGTTAAGCTGAAGTGCATTCCCCAGATAAACAGGATCCATGAAACAAACAATTTCACAAAGGTAGTATCTTTAAAAAATTTACTATGGTTCATTGCTAATAAAATCAACTTAAGTTTTCTGCATTAAGCACTTCTGTGGCTCGTCAAAATACAATTTATTAAAATTATATAAATATTCAGAATAAATTATGCATCTTGAATTAACATTTTATATTCATATAATCATATACATAGAATGGTAACTTACTCAAGAGAATGTTTTTACAGCTATCTTAAGTTTTTTGTGATTGAATTTGTTAACATTATTTGAGAGATGACTATTGATTTAAGACACTGGTAAGGCTATGAGTGTTGAGGTGCATGATAATACATGCTCTTGTATTATGACCATGGCAAGACTTGAGTTACTTTGAAGAGCTCCAAGTGTAGATATATTTAAGAGAGTGAATTTGTAAGTGATATGTCAGAATAATGTTGAATAATTTAGGGGTTATAATTGAGTATTTCTTATTGGGAATATATCTCTGTAAAGGTCTTGTTATCGCTATGGAGGAAAGAAAAGTTTTTCAAATACCATGTCAGTTTAGATGAAATTCTGTCACACAGAATCATATTTTCCCTTTTGGCATTAAAATACCACTTATGTTTTGTTCTCTTTGCACTTTTGAATTTCACTGGTATCCCATTTTTAACATTGTTTATATCACCATTAACCTAAAGTTTGCTTTTTGTTACTTAAATGATAAGGGCTTCCATTATATATTATACTGCATTTTGTAGTTCTGGTTATAAGATATCAAGTATCAGCATATACTAGAGTGCTTATTGAAAGGATATTTATTTTTACAGCCTATTGTAAACATGTTCTACTTATGCAGAACTATCAGACTTGCATTATGTTTATGGTGCTGCTTGGGGAATTGCGAAAAGGGCACGAGATCTTTATGCTGAGCTTTACCCAAGAAGACATTTCTCCCATCATAACATCAGTGTCTGCGAGAAACAGGAACTTTCCAAAAGCAAGTGCATCGCTTGGGAGTCCAAAGAAATGTAAGAACAGTGGCTCTAGAAGAGGAGGTTCTTGACTAGGTCCATTATTCTCTGTCTACAAGCACAAAAGCAATAGTGCATGCCATGCATACAGGCCAGTCTTCAGTTACATGAATTCTGCATGAACAGTAATTTCATTCATATCATTTCACCCGAGTTCAAGCACTAATGAGATGACTTTCAATCCTGATTCCAGTTTGTCTGGTGGTTATTTCATTAATGCATTGATCAACCAAGATTTTCTACAACCATATTGTAGACAAACAAGAAGGTTTTTACATGATAGGGCATGTTCAGCACATATAACAGTCACATTTGGGCACAGGAAAGCCCTAGAGTTATTCAAGTTACAAATGACCAACACCAATTTGCAGTGAACATTTGGGCTGGCATTGTGAATGATGCCTTATAGGACCCTATTTACTACCTCCACATTTGATGGTCCACATGTGCCTGCCTATTTTACAACATACTTTGCCAGAACTTTTGGAAGATGTCCCTTCAGGAATATGCCACTTAATGGGGTTCCAAGGCGATGAGGCGCCTGCATATTATTCCAGTGATGTAAGGGATTTCCGAAGGGTAATGTGTCCTAATTGCTGCATTGGTAGAGGAGCATCAATATGTTCACCAGCATGTTCACCATATGTAGCTCCTTAGGATTATTTCCTTTGTGGACATGTTCATTCTTGCATACAAGATGCTGGCTAATAGTGAAGAGGAGCTAATAGCCAGGATCTTTGTAGCATTTGATGCTAATCATGAAAGTACTTGGCACTTATTACTATGACACTATCACCTATGCTCTGAAGTCCAAGGTCGGCATTCTGAACATCTTTTATAAGCATTTACGTACTTGCTCAGTTCTTGTTTTGTTCTTATTTTAACTATATTTGAAGTCTTTTAAAATCACCTTTGTATTTGCATCACTTAACACTGTTTTAACTTTTTGAAATAATTTGTATAAAGGTGGAGAAAATTAGACCAACAATAATAGTATATGCACATGTTATTGACAAAATTGACACTATATTGTATTGTAGCTTCGTTAAAAGGTTTAATCTATTTCAGAGCACATGAATTTAGTTTCATATTATTATATCAAGATTTACAAGATACTTTTGTATTGTATTATTTAAGATTAAAGATAACAGCTACTCTTTTTTCAGAACTCTCATAATAGCAACCTTTTCGGTGGAATTAATCTAACCTGATGCAGTGCTTCAAAAACTTTAATCCCTGTAGCTCGATAAATAGACATTTATGCATATACTTTCCCCATAAGAAAATACTCAATTATAATCCCTAATTGTGACGTAAAATTACTTGGTGCTATTCTGACTCATCCTGTGTGTGTGTATATTATTCATTATTTTATATGATAACCCAGTAGCAGCCTTTCTCTCCTTCACTACTCCTGTGGCATCTGCCAGGACTTCGGACTGCCAATTCCCACTTGAAAATGAATTGTCGACATTTCTGTGTTGCTGAGTCAGGTGCACATGCAGTCAATTACAGATTTAGGTGCTTCTACCACTGCAGTAAACATGTTACATCACTTAACTGTGGAAGAATGTGTGTTTATTTGTAAAGTTTACTTTGAGCATGAATCTGCTCACCATGTGCACAGGGAGCTTGCTGAAAATTTAACAAACTCTATACCATCTGCAAGAAAAACTATGCATGTGGTTGTCAATAAATTTGAAGCTTCAGGTTCAGTTTTGGACAAGAAACAGCTAGGAATAGATCAGTGTTAATGAATATAAACTGGATGAAATTGGTGCCACTTTGGAATGGTCGCCTCGAAAATTGCTGAACAAATTAGTGCAGCAAACAGGTGTATCTCCATCTTCTGCTAAATGCCTGTTGAAACTAAAACCTTATCGTTACACATGAGTGCAAACATTAAAAGCCAATCACTTCGGTAGACATGTGAATTATTAGAATTGGTTTTTCCAATTTGTAGAAAGAGGTTTCATTGACCCATAGCTTTTGTTTTTCTCTAACGAATTTTGGTTTCACTTAAATGGGCATGTGAACACTCATAACTGTCAATACTGGGCTTAAAAAAAACTGTGCCATTAGGTAAAACGCCTCACTATGATAAAAAAATTGGAGTTTGATGTTCAATAAATGTAGAGCTATATCAGAGGCTAATTCTCAAATCATTTTTTAATTGCTTAACAGAAGAAGAGAAATCATATGGTTGGTTCCAGCAAGATTTTGCAATAGCACACACAACTGCTAAATTGTTAAACATAGTAAGAGAGGTGTTTGATGACAGAATTATTAGTGTTGATTTGTGGCCCCCTTCATTCTCCTGACCTAACGAGTTGTGATGTTTATTTATGGGGTTCTTTAACACACACACACATGCACACACACACACACACACACACACACACACAGATGCACCCACACCCACGCATGCACACGGTAGGAGTGGTATCGATAGCTGTTTGAATGTTGCCTTATTCTCTGTATGTATCAATCATTGCTTGTTTGATTTTTATAATCATTTTTGGTAGCTTGAGCAACTCTATACTTTTAAAAGAAGACCCCTATTCTATAATGCTATAAGAAAACAGCAAGTGTCACCCAACATATATTGTCTTTAAGCCATCCAAGGACAATCTTTTTAAAGGATTCAAAAGATGTAGCATAGACTGTTTAGTTTTTTATTCAAATTAGGTATATGAGTTTCCCAAATTAAATTTGAATCTACCCATACTCTCAAGGTACATACTCCTCAGGAACAAGGTGCATAAGAGCTCTAGTCAAGCTTGATGAGTATGTTTATGTGTGTTAAGTAATTTATGAAAGTACAGCATTCTTACTACTCAGAGCCCTATATTTTGTGAATCTTAATTTTGTAATACATATCTAATATAATTAACAAACATTAAAATTAATAAACATAACTTGAAAAGGGCTGGTCCAATAGTTCAGTAGAACACCTTGTGCAAGGGTTCAGAGGTTTGATTCTTAACTGAAGATTGGGAATTTTTCTCTATCAGGATTATTCCCTATCCTCCCCAGAATCTGAAAGTAAGAATGAGAATGTGAAACCAGCCATGCCATGCCTCTCACTGAGGCAGCCCAGGTTCGCTCTCAAGTGACTGGATGTGGGATTTGTGGTAGACAAAGTGGCACAGGGGTGAGTATTCTCCGGTTTCCCCTGCCATCACATTCCACTGTGTTTCATCTTCATTTCATGTTTCATCAGTGACAATGTAGTAAAAGCAGGAACATTTGAATGTGTGCGTGAACTAATGTATAAAATCCAAAGAAATAAAACTCCAAGGACATTGTACACGAGATAACATCATAACCCATGTACTTACAGTATTTGAAAGGGAGTCACACCGAAAAATTCAACTCCTGACCTACACACTAATGAATGTAGAAACTATGACACTATAGTTAAACTATGAAGCCCAGGACTGAAAGTATTTATGTCATTGAAGTCATCATTGAGGTATCATCTCAAAATAATTGGAGATCTTGTAGTTTACTGGAAAAACGTGAGTCATTTGCAGAATTTAATGTTGTGTCAGCATGTTGCCACAGTAAGTAGTTAGAACAATAATCAGATGGTGACTGGGAGATCCATGATGCAAATCCCACCCATGGCATTACATTTTTCAGTCTGACTCCATGTTTCCAATCCCTGTCTTACACAGCTTGTGTGGAAAAAATACAATTAACAATATGCATTGTGTTGCAAAGGTTAAATGCAGCTGAAATGACCATTGTAGTTAAAGGCAAGGTATAAATGGAATAATTGAAAAAAAAAATTAAAAAGATGTATTCAGTTTAAAATATTCAGTGCCATAAATAGGATTTGTGCTGTTGCCGCTGTAGCTCTTTTAGTTAGAGCAGAGGCACACAGCTGAAGATCCATGGTTCAGATTCAGATTCTGGGTATGCTGTTTAACTTTTTTTTAGTTTGATTCTATCTCTTCAAGTTTACCTATACATAGTTGTGTGGAAGACAATTAACTCTGTGGTTGGGAGCTATAAGTTGATAAATGAAAAATGTGATAGGAGGCCATATCAGCTTTTGGCTGTATTCATGTATCAGATATGTAATTGTGCCCAGTAACGTTGTGGTTTGACTTCAAATTGTACAAGAACAACTATTGACAAGTTCAAGATTATGTATGTAAATGCTAATTTTGAACCATTTAAGCAACTCTTATCAATTAAATACCAAAAACCACAAAATCTTAATCAAGTTATAGCTCCCCACCACAAAATTATCACACTTAAAATTAATAACAATAAGTAGTTCTGTTTAGCTATTTGCCACTAGCTCATTTATTCGTAATTACATGCAAATTAATTCATTTAATGCATACACACACACATGCATGCACGCATGGATGCACGCACATGATGTGCACTAACAATTGAAAAAATTGGATTATTCAATACTTCCTATTAGTTATTCAATTGTTATCTGTATTTGGGTTTAAAATGTTTCTGCACTATTGGTTGCTTGGGATTCAACAGGAACCAATACTTTTCAAGTTGCTTTCATCGATGAACCAATGCATATATGTTTCCAGATTCATTCCAGAGAATGTAAAGTAACTAATGTTTTATATTCTTTGTTTAACTGCTTTGGCAACAAGTCATAAAGATGATTACACTGAAGAATGCTACATACCAACGACTAAGCAAGAAATATAAATATGCAGTAGGTCTACTAGGCATATCGTATGTTTTAAACATGTACATTAGTATTGGTAATAGTGCCCAAGAGGTTGCCATTTTGTGCTGCATGTACCAGTTACCCAGGGTAGGAGGGACAGTTATTATAGTAAACAAAAACTAAAATGTTAATTTCAAACCTTAACACAATCTCATTTTTGGGTAACAGAAGTTAAAAGTTGTAATGTTGATACTTTATGTTTCCTTGCTAGTTAATAGCCACAAAAACTATTGTACACATCACCTGTGTATTAAAATCAAGAAGCACATATCCATATGGAGCTTAGAATATCAACTATGCCTTACATTTAGCTCGACCCAAAATATAATTTAACCAAATTTAGGACAGAGAACTTCAAATACAGAATAAGAACTAATTGCTAAATCAAGGTCTTCATATATTGTGAGGGAATGATCTTTGTCATATACATTTTAACCTCAAATCAAATGGGTACAAAATAATAAATATGATATAATCTATATAACACAACCTCAAAATACTGAATCACACATAATTCTGAAATGGGTAGATAAGCTTAAAATGGTAAATTTATTTCTTTTATGTATCTTTATTTAAAATATATAAAGTTCTGTTTCAGAGCTGTATGTGCTAGTGTCATTATGGTCTAGGTGTAACATGCTAGCCTCTGATTCCCAAGGTCATGGGTGCAAATCTGCCGGAAGGCAGTGGATTTTTTTGAGTATAAATATCCTTAGCATGGTTTCCTTTGGAAGGGAAATAAAGCTATTCTTTTACAGCATGTTAAAGAACCTCAAGCTTGATAAAGATACTCTGAGCAAAATAAATGGTCTTTATGACCAATCTAGGATGGGATACTGAGAACTGCAGCAGTCAATTTAATTTAATTTTACGTGCTGGTCTGATTGAGAAACATTATGCCTTCACAATCCAAAATTTATAGAATTAGTTTATCGCTTTAATTACTAGAGAATAACTGCAAGCAATTAAGTGTTTTATTATTTATAATAATATTCACTAAAGTCTTTTTTATATTACTTGAGGACTAGCATGCCTATTACATTGTGCTTTTTAAATCCAAATGAAAACTGGTTACTTAAACAACTTCTACATCAAAAAAGAGACCAAAAGGATATGTTGATAATGCAATGAAATTGTTGCGAAACTAGTCCAGGCAAGGATTCTAAAAGATAAGTGAAGATTTGTTGCAACTATTATTTTTATATTAATATTTGTGTTATTCTTCACTGTTACTAGCTTCTTTTTACATTTATAAACTTCTACATTACTACTTCACACATTTGCAAAACTAAACATTTTTTAAATCCGAATGAAAAATCTAATCATTTGATAGTTATTTCTCACAGTCAAAATATATTCAATTGTTAAAAACATTTCGTAGTGCCCAACACTACTATACACACAAAGGCATCTCTGCTGTCAATGCAAAGGAGACCACATTTTAGGTAAACAAGTTGATACACCTTTATATTGATATCACTGTTAGATATGACAATCTTTTAGGCAAATAAAAATACTGTAAAAATCTGATGTGTTACACTCACATGAGTTTCTCTAGCAGCTCTACAAACAAACTTCTTACTAAAGATAATTCTTCTTTCTACACAATGCTAATCGAGATGTTTTTATCTCTTATCTCCTTATAAGTAGAAAGGAACTAAGGGAATGCACTAGGCTAAAGTGATAGTCAAATGTTTTAAAAGCTGCTGTTATGTGATTGTCATCACAAATCGCTTCTTTGCTTGGCCAGGAGTAGAACAAAAGAAAAATGACACTTCCTGTCTGAGAAAAGTATAACTATTTTACAATTGAAACCAATAATAAGGAATATCTCAGAAATGGTTACCTCCACAACAAAAATGTAAAGGACACCAAGTGTGTGTTTTGATGGATCTACATTTTTTGTGTATCAAGTTTTTGTCTATCTCTTATGGTTTACCAGTTATGCAAAATATGGCAAAATTCATCCAGAATAAAGAGGTCTTTAGCGGCTATTGCCAGAAAATTCAAGATACACATTTTATTTGGAATATAAAATATCCTTAATATATGCGATTTTAATAAAAATCGTTTGAGCCATTTTTAAGAAAATCAAAATTTTCCAAAATTTGTCCATGTAAAAGGTAGTTTATGGTGGGGAATTTTCTTGAAAATCATGTTGTATCCTTGGAAGATACTAAACCGAAATACCAAGTTTGGTATTTAATGGTCTTTTTGTTTTTGAGCTATGCTGTCCACACACACGCATGGACCTTATTCTAAAAATGCTTTTTTTCAGATTAAGGGAACCCCAAATCATACATTTCTGATGAAACTTGATATTTAATTTTTGGGTGGAATACAATACCTTCTCTATCCGCTGTGTACATTGTATATGCAGGCTAGAAAAAGTAATAAGATGATCCTCCTCCTCCTCCTTCCTTACTTAATGGGAAATGAAAGTCCAGCTTGAACACTTAGAATTACTCATATGAAATGAATGATTTCACACTTCTGTGCCCCACTTTGTACTTTCTCTACTACATATAGTAAGAAGGGATTATATTGTGTTCCACGCTTTTGGTATTTAATATTAGTGTTTCCAAAGATGTGACAAAGATTTTAAAGAAAATCCCACCTCGCCCCCCAATTCCCTTTACATGGAACAAGTTTTAAAATTTGTTAATTTCTTAAAAATGGCTCTTAGTGATTTTGATTAAAATACAATATATTAACAATGTTTCCATAATGAGTAACATATCTTGAATTTTCTGAAAATAGCATGTGAAATCTTCATTCAGAAAGAGTTTTGTATGATCTTATATAACTAACTAGTTTACATTAAGCAATAGATGAATGCATGGTACACAAAAACGGTAGATCTCTTTAAAACACAATTTACTCCAAATAACCTTTTCTATAGCAGAAGCCATTTCCAAGATATCAATTATTAGTGGTTCAAACTTATCAATACTTTGTCATTACTTTTAAAGTCCTTCAATTTTTACTTTCTCTATATGCACTATGTACATAGTGTATAGAGAAGGTATTGCACTCCACCCAAAAATTTGATACCGAGATTTCACCGGAAATATATGTTTTAGGGTCCCCTTTATCTAAAAAAACCATTTTCACAAAAAGGTCCATGTGTGTGTGTATGTGTGTGTGTGTGTGTCTGTGGACACGATAACTCAAAAACGAAAAGTCGGTAAAATATCAAACTTGGTATGTAAGTTTAGTATCTTCCAGGGATGCGACACGAAGATTTAGAGAAAAATCCCCCCACCCCAAACTACTCTTTACATGGAACTTTTTTCATAAATTTCAATTTTCTCAAAAATGGCTCTAACGATTTTGATTAAAATTTTGTATATTAAAGATATTTACCTGACAAATAAAATGTATATCTTGAATTTTCTGGGAATAGCCTCTGAAGAGTAGTTTATTCTGGATGAATTTTACTGAATTTTGAATAACTGCTAAACTGTAAGAGATGGACAAAAACTTACTACACAAAAAATGTAGAACACGTTAAAATACACAATTTATGTTCATACATTTTTTTTGTGGAGT
Source organism: Hymenopus coronatus (assembly GCA_030762935.1). NCBI lineage: Eukaryota > Metazoa > Arthropoda > Insecta > Mantodea > Hymenopodidae > Hymenopus > Hymenopus coronatus. The sequence goes on along the minus strand of CM060896.1, from coordinate 32,064,794 downwards.
TCGTCGTTTTTGAGACATTCCTTATTTTTGGTTTCTGCTATGAAAACTTATACTTTTCTCATACAGGAGTTTGTCAACTGCGGTCCATACAAACAAAGGAACTTCAGTGACATAGCAACCAGCTTTTGATTATCACTTTAACCTATGGTACTCACTTATTTCGCTTCTACTTACAAGGAACCAAGTAATATGGCTATTTCTGCTATTTTTTTTACTGATTAGCATGAAGTAAATAGAAGTATAAGCTTTTAAGAATAATTTGTTGCAGAGAAAGTCATGTGAATGGTACACATCAGATTTTTTGTTATATCTTGCTGTTACATGAAAAGAGTATGAAACTGTAAACCAGTTCTTAAACAACTCAATTAAAATTAAGTATATAAAAAATAAGTCACTAATAAATTATAGAGTATAGCCACTTGTGATAATGGATAGAGAAAGTCATGTGAATGCAACATCAGATTTTTAATTCTTTCATTAACCCTTTCAAGGACATCCAATAGTGGAGGTGAGATGTTAAGATAAATAAAAAAAAATGATATGTTCCATTCACATGACTTTCTCCACATCTCTGCAACAAATTATTGTTAGAAAGATTGTGCATCTATTGAGAAACAATTAGCAGAAATAGTCTTATTACTTTCTTCCTTGTAAGTAGAAGCTCAATAAGGGAGTACCATAAGTTAAAGTGGTAGTCAAAAGTTGGTTGCTATGTGACTGAAGTTCCTTTGTTTGTGTGGACAGGAGTTGACAAATTCCTGTATGAAAAGTATGTTTTTCAAAGCTGAAACCAAAAATAAGGAATATCTAAAAAAAATGATCAACTCCACGAAAAAAATGAATATAATATAAATTGTGTGTTTTAACAAGCTCTATATTTTTTGTGTGGTAAGTTTTTGTCCAACTCTTATGGTTTAGCGTTATGCAAAATTTCATAAAATTCATCCAGAATAAAGTAGTTTTCAGAGACTATTCCCAGAATATTCAAGATATACATTTTATTTGTCAGATAAATATCTTTAATATATGATATTTTAATCAAAATTTTCAAAAAAAAGTTCCATGTAAAGGGTAGTTCAGGGTGGGGGGATTTTCTTGGCAATCTTCGTGTCACATCCTCGGAAAATACTAAACTTAAATACCAAGTTTGGTATTCAATGGTCTTTTCGTTTTTGAGCTATGCTGCCCCCCCCACACACACACACGCACCCGCGCCCACATCTGTGCGTGCACTCGCACTCTCTCTCATTCAAAAAATTTCTAAAAATGCTTTTTTGGGATTCAGGGAGTCACAAAACATGTATTTCCGTTGAAATCTCGGTATAAAATTTTTGGGTGCATTGCAATACCTTCTCTATACACTTGTACATAGTGCATATAGAGAAAGTAAAAATCTGATGTGTTCCATTCACATGGCCTTCTCTACATGTCTGCAAAAAAATATTAAAAAGGTTATGTTTCTATTTACTTCATGCTAATCGAGAAAAAATTAGCAGAAATAGTTTTATTACTTGCTTCTTTGTAAGTAGAAGTGATATAAGGGAGTATCATAGGTTAAAGTGATAGTCAAAAGCTGGTTGCTATGTGACTGAAGTTCTTTTGTTTGTATGGACAGGAGTTGACAAATTCCAGGATGAGAGAAGTATGTTTTTCAAAGCTGAAACCAACAAAGAGGAATATCTCAAAAAGATCAACTCCACAAATAAGAATCTGATGTGTTCCATTCACATGACTTTCTCTACTTCTGTGTAACAAATTATTGTTGATAAGCTTATTCTTCTATTTACTTCATGCTAATCGAGAAAAAATTAGCAGAAATAGTTTTATTACTTGCTTCCTTGTAAGTAGAAGCGAAGTATGGGAGTATCACAGATTAAAGTGAAGTCAAAAGCTGGTTACTAGGTGACTGAAATTCCTTTGTTTGTATGGACACGAATTGATAAATTCCTGTACGAGAAAAGTATAAGTTTTTCAAAACTGAAACCAAAAACAAGGAATATCTCAAAAACGATCAACTCCTCAAAAAAAAAATCATATAACATAAATTGTGTGTTTTAATGTGCTCTACATTTTTTGTGTGGTAAGTTTTTGTCCATCTCTTACGGTTTAGCAGTTATGCAAAATTCCTCCAGAATAAAGTAGTCTTCAGAGGCTATTCCCAAAATATTCAATACATACATATTATTTGTCAGGTAAATATCTTTAATATACGATATTTTAATCAAAATTGTTAGAGCCATTTTTGAGAAAATAAAAATTTCATTCCGCCCAAAAATTCGATACCGGGATTTCATTGAAAATACACATTTTAGGGTCCCCTGTATTGAAAAAAGATATTTTCACAGCCATGTGCTCCCAAAAATATCTTCCAAGTATGCGACATGAAGATTTTCAAGAAAATCCCTCCATCCCTAACTAACCTGACGGATTTGCTCGGTAAGACACCTTGTTGACAATATGTAGTGAACATAGCCTTCAAGGTCCCATCCCCAATCCATACTTCTTTTACTTTACGCCAAGCAGACGGTGCCAGAGTGGTGTCCAAGCTGTTCTACCACCCGTAGTCAGAAGCGCAGCTAGCCCTTGTATACGTAGTAGAAAGAAAAAAGTCATTCAGAAGAAGACCTCACACCTTTTTCCAAAATTTTTTTTTTTGGATTCAGGGAACCCAAAACGTGTATTTCCGGTGAAATCTCGGTATCGAATTTTTGGGTGGAATACAATACCTTCTCTATACACTTTGTACATAGTACATGTAAAGAAAGTAAAAATGTATATAGCGCAAATTGCGTGTTTTAACGTGTTCTACATTTTTTGTGTGGTAAGTTTTTGTCCATATCTTACAGTTTAGCAGTTATGCAAAATTCCGTAAAATTCATCCATAATAAAATCAAATGAGCAAATCAAAATTTTCGAAAAAAGTTCCATGTAAGGAGTAGTTTGAGGTGGGGGAATTTTCCTCAAAATCTTTGTGTAGCATCCCTGGAAGATACTGAACTTAAATACCAAGTTTGGTATTTTACCGAGTTTTCATTTTTGAGTTATCGTGTTCACAGAAACACACACATACACACACAGACCTTTTTCTGAAAATGCTTTTTATGGATACAAGGGAACCTAAAACATATATTTCCGGTGAAATCTCGGTATCGAATTATTGGGAGGAGTGTAATACCTTCTCTATACACTATGTACATAGTACGTGTAGAGAAAGTTATAAAAGAAAAAAAAAATTGGTCCTTTGGGGCCAAACTCCAACCATAGTAGTATGGTGAATGCTCACATACCATGGCTTAAACTGCACGGCCATCGAACTCATGATAACCACACTATTATCTGATCATATAATTCTATGTACTTATGAGAATGAAACTTTTTTTACCCCCCCCCCCCCCCCCAAAAAAAAAAAAGTGCCAAATGTATGTCTGCATTCAATTGAAACCTGCCAGCATCCAACCATGTAATCACACCGTTTGCTCTTCCCATCTTTTTCCAGCATATATTTTGACTGGATATGATCCTGTGATCCTTGGTTTGATAGATTAGCTACTCCTATTTTGCCTTAGCCTGTATGGCCATAAATTCAGATGTCAAGGTTTGTATTATTTCATGAACTTATCTAATGTTGGAGTTGTATTGAGTCACACTTATTTACACTTAAAAATCTCCACTTAATATGTTAAAAAACACTGAAACGTTTTCCAGGACATTCACCTTCTTCTTCAGCAGTTTGGTGACGGCGTTCCATTCCCTTTCTCTCTTCTTCTTCTTGTATCGGATCTTGTTGCCATCTGGTGTTGGGAGTGCAAAGTTTTAACACTTCATCCAGTGGTGGGATTTCAAAATTTAAAACGTTATTGCTGTTTTTTATAATGTGAATTTTTTCCCAGGTGTCTAATTCTATTGGTGACTCTAATGGTTTCAACAATTTTATATTTTACCCAATGTTGTGGTTTTCTTCCCAAAAATGATATGAAACAGCAGATTTGTTTATTTGCTTTAGTTTTATGTTTCTCTGATGTTCTTTTAGTCTAATTTCCAAGTTTCTCTTTGTTTTACCTATGTAGAATTTTTCACAATCTTCACAGCTGACCTGGTAGATTCTGGATATCAGTGTGTTTTGAATTGTATTCTTAAGGGGCTTTTTCAGAATGTTCTTCAGGTTGAATTTGTTTTGTGGAGCTAGTTTTATTTTGAGTTTTTTGAAGATTTTTTCGAATTTTTTATAAGCCCAGGGGTGGTAAGTGAATATTTGTATTTCCAATCATTGTTTGAAAGAGGTGTTAGTGTTGTGTTTAATGCAATTTCTTTGAGTTTTTCTTTCTTTTTGATCATGTTCCTAATGAGGTCAGGGTTGAATCCTTTTTCCATTGTTACTTCTCAAATATACACTTGTTCTTTTTGAAATTCCTCCTTGCTCAATGGGACACTGTATAACCGTTGGATCAAGCTTCTGAAGGCAGCCAGTTGGTGTGAGGTTGGGTTGCAACTATTCTTTTTTATGTAATTGTCCACATGTGTGGGTTTTCTGTGTATTCCAAATTTAAAGTCATTTCGACACAATTTTTTCATGTACAACAAAAAATTCTACAAACAGTCTAAAGGCCTAGCAATGGGCAGCCCACTTTCACCCTTGTTGGCAGAGTTGTACATGAGCTATCTCGAGGTCCATATAGTAAAAGCCTTCCCCCAAATATATAAGTTTTGGCGAAGATATGTAGATGACATTTTTGCTATCATCCTCCAAAAATTAAAAGAAGATTCCCTAAAACTTTTGAACCTACAGGATAGCAACATTAAATTTACAATGGAAATAGAAGTTAACAACACCCTCCCTTTCTAGACCTCAAAATCATTAGAGAACAAACTGACTTTAAATTTGGAATACACAGAAAACCCACACATGTGGACAATTACATAAAAAAGAATAGTTGCAGCCCAACCTCACACCAACTGGCTGCCTTCAGAAGCTTGATCCAACGGTTATACAGTGTCCCATTGAGCAAGGAGGAATTTAAAAAAGAACAAGTGTATATTTTAGAAGTAGCAATGGAAAATGGATTCAACCCTGACCTCATTAGGACCGTGATCAAAAAGAAAGAAAAACTCAAAGAAATTGCGTTAAATACAACTCTAACACCTCTTTCAAACAATGATTGGAAATACAAAAAATTCACTTACCACCCATAGGCTTATAAAAAATTCGAAAAAATCTTCAACTCCACAAAACAAATTCAACCTGAAGAACATTCTGAATAAGCCCCTTAAGAATACTGTCACAGGCTGGAATATCGAGGACCTGAGTTTAGAGTTCTGTAAGTCTCTGGAAATTACGGACTTAAGCATGTGTGTCACAGAGTGGAAGTCGCACCTTTCTTTAAGCTATTTTAGTTTATATGACTTCCACTCTGGGCCACAGAGTCCATCCTCGCGGATGGAACAGCGTCCTGTTTTCGAGATTTCGGATCTCTTGTGGTTTACCACATCCCCAGGTTTTCAAGGGATCGGGAAAGTCATAATGACGTCAATCTGACAGGATATGGGGTTGTGTATATATAACTCCAGGGACATGACCGGAAGTAGAGTGAGACTCTCGAAATTAACGGAGAGGCTGATAGCAAGAAACGCAACGAGTAGAGCAGATCCTCAACATTCCAACTTGACCCATCACCCCCGGTAAGTACGGCCGAAGAGCCTTCTTGCTCATAAACATATTGTAGTATGTAATCTATAAAGTGCAGGGTACATCCCTACAAACGTTATGTATACTAGAGGAACATCCATTAAATAAGAATTTAGCAACTAACTTGGTGTGCATACTTAGTAGTTATACGTGCTTTACCCCTTCCTAGCTACGCTCCCCAAATGTCCACGAAGTAATCGTGACAATACAATTCAAAACACACTGAAATCCAGAATCTACCAGATCAGCTGTGAAGATTTTGAAAAATTCTACATAGGTAAAACAAAGAGAAACTTGGAAATTAGACTAAAAGAACATCAGAGAAACATAAAACTAAAGCAAATAGACAAATCTGCTGTTTCATATCATTTTTGGGAAGAAAACCACAATATTGGGCAAAATATAAAATTGTTGAAACCATTAGAGTCACCAATAGAATTAGACATCTGGGAAAAAATTCACATTATAAAAAACAGCAATAACGTTTTAAATTTTGAAATCCCACCACTGGATGAAGTGTTAAAACTTTGCACTCCCAACACCAGATGGCAACAAGATCCGATACAAGAAGAAGAAGAGAGAAAGGGAAAGGAACGCCAGTCACCAAACTGCTGAAGAAGAGGGCAAATGTCCTGGAAAACGTTTCAGTGTTTTTTAACATATTAAGTGGAGATTTTTAAGTGTAAATAAGCGTGACTCAATACAACTCCAACATGAAGAATACTTCACTGTTAATAGTGCTTCTGTTTATAGTAGTTAACTTATCTAATGTTATTTGTTGGTAAAATGGGATATTTAACATCATGAGCAGGACCACATCCATGTCACTGAATGGGTTAATTCAATAAAAATGTACTTAACTACTGGTTGGAGTTATTTGTTAACCCTCTTGTTACCACATGTCAATCAATCAATGGTGCTTGTCCGGTGTTTAAATGCCTAGTTTAAATATGGCATTAGGGTTGAAAAATACCACTTAGCTGCCCTAGTTTCCATATGGTGAAGAATATTTTCGGAATGGAATCCAATTCCATTTCAATTTGTTACGCATAGGTTATGAAGTATTTAATCTCTACACAGTATCCAATTTAATTCATTTTCAGAAGAAGCATAAGCTTTATTTTGCAGCATAATAACAAACATACAAATAAAAATAAGTATATAAAATTGTATGCATCATATAAAGCAGACTTTGCCAAACTTTGGTCCAGGGACTGAACTTGGCTTTTGTTTGGACCACTTAAAACCTCAAAAGATATAACTGTACCTGAGAGCCATTGTATTGTAAGTCACATTTTATTGATTTTACAGGAGAAGGAAAAAACCACAAAATTAATAAAACAGCATTAATTTCAAGGTTTATTTTTTTATTTATTGCTTCAAAATGTATTAACATGGTACATTTTACCTTATCCTATCAAGACATATACTATAACAACAATGTTTTCAGCAAGTTACAAAATTAAAAAAATATTAATATGAAAAAGTGTACTTAAGATTGTATGGTTCCAAGCTTTAAACCCTATTTTAGGGACTTTAGATAATCAAACATAATAATATATGGAGTAATAAACTCAATAATATTGCATAATCTACCTCATGCATGCTATTAACATTGTTGAAACAATTATGCCAGTGTGGAATTAAAAAATGTGTACAGAAACTATGGAAAAATCTTATACTAAATAATACTATATTCAATGTTCTTCTTCAGGAAAATCAGGTATATCATTCTGATGTGGTAGGTTTTTGAAGTAATCTGTATATTCTTCTGGAATTCACTGCAATAATTTAAGAATGTCTTCATATTTGCTTCACTTATGCGCTTCTTTTGATCTCTGATGAGTGGTATATTTGAAAGTAAGTGAAGCTGAAGTCGTTTGTTCCTTCAAATATCAACTATGTGAAATTCATCTTCATCAAAAGCTGTTTTATGACTATAATATCCTATGTTCTCCTTTCGCACTTGAAGGTGCATGCTTTTAGAAAATTGAACATCTTCACCCTTTTTCGGCTTACAAATGGGGAGTTGATATTGACAATAAAACTGATGAAGCTCTTAAAATCCTCTAGCTCCATCCTCAGAGCATAATGTTTTTACCACTTTGTTTGACAAGCTCTGTTCTGTGTATTTAATTTCTTTTTCTTCCTCTCTATTAGGCTGTGAATACTGTCAACCTCCATGTATGTGTGGCCTTTAAGCCAGAATTATGATTTATCTCTTTCAGATTTTCTCCTACAGTCAACAATAAAAAATACATCACAATCATTGCATGATTTCGATTTTGACAACAACAGTTGTCTGTTTAAAAGAGAGATTAAATTCCTCATTGAATATTTTTTTAAACAGTCATTCTTTACCCATAGACTTTGAATTTGTTGTACATTCTTCTGCATAGTTCCTATACATTATACTTAAGTTCAAATGCGAGCCTAAATATTTTTTCCGAGTTTTCTGTATGCTATAATGGCTTTCATATGCGGAATATTTAGCAATATGATTCTTGATATCTTCAACTATTAAGTCTTCAGTCTTGTTTATGGGAGTATGCCGTCCTCTCTGATCACTCTGAATCATTCCTGATCTTTCTTTTCTTTGTGCTGTTTTCACAAATTGCTCAGTTACAGACAAGGTGTTCAGGTACATTGTTTTGCATACAATTACATTTTTACCATTCAATGAAAATGAATACACATTGGTGTGTTTTATTTCTCTTCTAATATTCTTTAATCTTGGTCTGCTTCTTTCAATTTCTTTGTCCTTTGTAGCCGAAAGAATATACTGCCTTTTCATATCCCAAGTAAAATCTTTGTTCCAGAATTCATTGAATATAATCTCCCTATGTTCTTCACTTATTTTTGACCTACACTTTAATCGACACTGCTGATGACACGGCTTCTTTATTATCTTCCCAAGAGCAGATATATGTTCTTTTCCAGATAAACATTTCCTTTTTCGCATAGGTTTTTTCCATGCACTAATGTTCTTCTTCCTCTTCCTTCTTGTCACATTTTGTTCATCATTGTTATCGGTTTCTGTGTCAGAATATGGTACTAAAGGGGGTGGTCTCGCTGCATGTTTTAGATTAAATTTCTTATCATTCCTGTGTTTTGCTGCTTCATATACTTCATGTTCGCTGAAAGACTCATCTGTGTTCGGTAGGTAGTCGCTGTAACTTTCATCACTATCACGAGTTTTGGAAAATGATTCATTTGATTCCAGTTGGTTGTTGTATAATGTAGATTGTGTGATTGTGGGCAGTTTGTTTTTTTCCTTTTCATTTATATTGGAATTAGTAAAAAAGCATGTAGATCTATTACTTTGGAAGACTGCACACAGCTGGTCGCTGCTCTGAAGTTTGGGATTTTCAAGTAGTTGTAATGAAGCAGGGTCATAGTCAGCAATGTTATAATTTTCATTACAGTTATTTTCATAATTCACTTCCCCAGAGGCCTAAGAAATCTGAGAAATATTCAATTCTTCATTTAACTCTGGCAGAGCTTCATTTAGAATATCTGTAAAATACAGTAATAGAATTTTGGTAAAGTGAACAAATGAGCTTAAAAGAAATACATTCAACACCGATTAAAATCTTGAGCTATTATTTTCTTCTTAGTAATTCTTACCTAATGACTCATTAGTTAAATGTGATATTTCCAGCTGCTGACTTGTGGGGACATCTATAAGGAGTCCTAGAAGTTAAAAATAAATAAATAAAAATGATTAGAGATTCAAGTACTGAGAACATAATTTATTATAAGCAAATTAATGTGTAACTTTTGTATATTAAATTATAGTCTTACCTTCCTGCAGTTCCTCGTTAGTGGTGAGTGGCTTTTCAATACTTTCATTAGTGTTAACTATTTCTAGTGCCTGTTGAGCCACATTTTGTGCATTAGAATTAATCAGCTTTGAAATAAAAATTTCAAGTGAGGTACAAACAGCTGTTTAATTGTTTTATTTATATGCAAATATTTAGAGAATATTATGATTATAGCTTGCAAATAATATAGCTAATGTCACAAGTTATTTCTAAATATTTAATAATTTATACATGGATCCGAAGTGGCGAGAGAATTTATCTGTAGCATTTGGAAATCCAGAGTAGTATTTCCTTGCATTATTTTACAAATAAAGTGAAGTGTTTTACGAAAATCATATTAATACTCTGATCTCATCAGGATATTAAAGAAGTTAAAATAGCTATGTAAGGAGGAAGTCGTAAAGAGATTTCCATAAACATTGGAGTCAAAGTATAAATAATAATTTCCTTACCTTTTAATAGAGCAAGTTCAACAAGCTTACTTCCCCTGCTAGCCATGTCACACTATTAAATAATGTAACCACATGATGGGTATTAGCGATTTCATAGTCAACAATTATTGATGATAAGCACGTCATTCTTGCTAAGGTTCAATGATGTAGGCATTGAATGAACCAAACTATCTTACGTGGACTAACAAAAATCGTAGAAGCCCTGATGTTAGAGCCAGCATATCTTAAGTCCTTTTCAGATACTTTAGCACTAAAGAGTGAAGGGACTTACAATCATATGGTCCTCAATATCTTGCCTTCTATCAAAAATCGAAAATATATGATAGTATAGCTCTAAAGAGAATTGTTATTTATCAATAAGGGTGCCAAAATCTCAATTTTCCATTTTTTGGACTTACAATATTATGGTTCCCAGGTACAGATAAATGAAAAGAAATTATGTGCCTATATTAGATAAATTTATAATGGTTGATTAATATTAATTGCTGTACAGAATAATGAAGACGCTACCATGGCAGCACCATCTGCCTCATCAGAGCATCTTGGGTTGGTTCGATCCCAGGGAACCACATGCGAGATTTGTGGTAGATATAGTGACATTTGGGTGGGTTTTCTGCAGATTCTCTAGTTTACCCTGCCATTTGTTCTGCCACCAGTTCCTTTCCCTTCATCTGCACTGTTATTTATATTATCTTGAATATTGCGACTACGCTTTGTAATCATAATTGTAGCACGTGTATGAGCAGCTTGCTTCAGAACTCATAGCTGATTGTTGTCACACATTGTTACACCTGTGCAATTGGCAAGTTCTTTAACATTGAAGCTACAATTGTTGCATCTACATGTGTTTGTGACACCTGTGGTGGTTTGCATGTGCGACTGCTTCTGAAAGTTTTTTGCTATGTCATCAAAAGGAATAAAAAGGAGAGAACGAGCCTTTCAGGAGTCAGTTACAACTGTGGATGTACAGCATACAGCAGCTGAGTAAATTTTGATGGGAAATTTGGAGTGTGCAGTAGTGCTGTAGCAAGCATCAAAAGGACACTATATGACAGAATCATTATGAAAGCATTGAAGAAAGATATTTATTAGAAAACAGATTTTTATTTGTAATCAATGAGGAAATAAGGGTTGTTTATGTAATAAAGAAGAGTTTTTGTTAAATATGGACTGCTATAACATAAAAATCTGATGTGTTTCATTCACATGACTTTCTCTACTTCTGTATAACAAATTATTGTTAATAGGCTTATTCTTCTATTCACTTCATGCCAATCGAGAAAAAATTAGCAGAAATAGTCTTAATCACTTACATCCTTGTAAGTAAAAGCAAAATATGGGAGTATCATAGGTTAAAGTGAAGTCAAAAGCTGGTTGCTATGGGCTGAAGTTCCTTTGTTTGTATGGACAGGAGTTGACAAATTCCTGTATGAGAAAAGTATAAGTTTTTCAAAGCTGAAACCAAAAACAATGAATATCTCAAAAACGATCAACTCCTCGAAAAAAAATTATAAAACATAAATTGTGTGTTTTAATGTGCTCTACATTTTTTGCGTGGTAAGTTTTTGTCCATTTCTTACGGTTTAGCAGTTATGCAAAATTCATCCAGAATAAAGTAGTCTTCAGAGGCTATTCCCAGAAAATTCAAGATATACATTTTATTTGTCACGTAAATGTCTTTAATATATGATATTTTAATCAAAATTGTTAGAGCCATTTTTGAGAAAATCGAAATTTTCGAAAAAGGTTCCATGTAAAGGGTAGTTTGGGGTGGGGGATTTTTCTCAAAATCTTCATGTCTCATCCCTGGAAGATACTAAACTTAAATACCAAATTTGGTATTTTGCCGACTTTTCGTTTTTGAATTATCGTGTTCACAGACACACGGACACACATACACACACAGACCTTTTTGTGAAGATGCTTTTTTTGGATATTGGGGACCCTAAAACATATATTTCTGGTGAAATCTCGGTATCAAATTTTTGGGTGGAGTGCAGTACCTTCTCTATACACTATGTACATAGTAAGTGTAGAGTAAGTAAAAATACCTCACTTAACAATTGTTAAGATAGTCAAGAGCTTTTAACTGCAAAATCTTCAATTATTGAGCAATCTTTATCAAACATTTAATGATTCATAGGGGAACAAATGATAAGTGTTCTGTGGGCAAACAGTTGAAATAAAAGTTTTAATGACATATTTAAAACATTTTAAAAAGTTATAAATTGTTAATGAAATTTTGTAAATTTGTAAATTTGTTGTTTCAGGATATTCTTAAATATATGTAGAATGCTCTGAACCTCAGAAATTTATGCAATGTACATTTTGAAGTTTAAAAAATATTTTATTATTTACAAGGGTGGTTTTTTCCCCCAATAGTTTCCATTTATTGTACACATTTTTGTATTTTGCTATTTTCTAAAGATTTTCTTTTGCTTCAGAACATAGAGTATTTAATTTCCTTTAATTAGAAATAAGATACAGCCATTTAAGATAGAATATGATGGGTCTATTATTTTTTGAAACTAAAAAAATGTATAGAAATCAATAAATGAGAAAACCAGGAACAAACTTGCTACTGTGGTTGAAGTTGCTATTACTTCCAATTATAAAAATGCAAATAATGGTCAGTTAAAACAAGAAATCATATATGAACAGCAAAAAGAACAAGGAACCATAAGATACCAACATTTTAAAATCCAAAATGTTACCAAAACAATAGTTTTAAAGGGTCATGAATATCTTAAGATGTATTGCCTATGCGTTGCATTATCATGAGACTATGAATGAAATACTGCTCATTTGCTAAGTATTTAATTAAATCAGTTATTAATATATGTGTAGAACTTAGTTCAGTAAAACACTGTGTTTAAAAACTAATTTAATTTGTGTGCTTTGTGCCTGCAAGTTTATTTTTGCTATTTTAAAATGATTCCTTCTTTGACAGTTAATGTGGCTTCCATTAAGAAAAGTTTGGCAATCCCTGGTAAAAAGGATCATACTTGAGAACTATCCATTATGCTATATGATAATATCACCACCATCTCTGTATGCATCTGGCAAATTTTTCAAACCCCCTTCATACTGCTATAGCTACTTGTAAAAATTAAAAGATGATGTAAGTTGCTATTAAATACCTAAAATAATAATTATATTAAACAATTAAAATATTAAAATATCTTGTATTTTTCTATCAGAATTTTTTTTGACAGTTGTGTAATTTTGTTTATTTTTATTTTTACTTTTGTTATCAATCTAAGATTGTCAGTGTTAAGAGTATTGGAAAGAAAAACACGTTTTTAAAAATCTGGTTATAGTTTCTTCAAACTATTTTTACAAAATCTTATTTTTAATTTAATTTATTCTTATTTTTGTTTAATTTATGTTACTCAAAATAAATTTTTGCAGCAATAGTTTCATGACAGAGGTCATCATAGCTACAAAGGGAGAGACAAAACCAAATTGATAATAAAAGTGAGACTATATACTGGCTTTGATATTCCTTACTTTTTATATGATATGGCAAGAAACAACTGAATAATGACATAGAAATTACAAAGTGTTTAAAAATTCAACAATAATAATGGTATCCCAGATATGTCTGATGCCACAAAAAAGTTGTTGTAAATAAATTGTGTGTTTCAAAGAGATCTAAATTTTTGTTTAGTATGTTTTAATTTATTATTTAAAGCTTACCAATTATACAAAATTGGTTCTGAATGAAGGGGACTATTCCCAGAAATTCGAGGTATATGCTTTATTTGTCGTGTATGTGTGTGTGTGTGTGTGTGGTGGGGGTGGGTGGGGTGGGTGCCTGCGCGTGCACACCTTAAATATTTGGTACATTTTAGCTAAAGATTTTATAGCCATTTTGAGAAGATTAAAATGTTTGAAAAAATGTTTATGTAAAGAATAGCTTGGGTTCAGGAATATTCTCAAGAAAATCTTCCATGAAAGATGATGAACTTAAATACCAAGTTTAATATTTAACCAGCTTTTCATTTTTAGTTATGCTATTCGCATGCACACATGCATACACTCCAACACAAACATACTTACTGTTTCTGAAAAATGCTGTTTTTTGATGCAGGAAACTTCAAACCAATACATTTCCGTTGCATTTTTAACATCAAGATTCTTGGTATAATGCAGTCCTTCCTCTTACCTACTATTGACATAGAAAGTGGAAAGCAGTTCCAGTTTTTGGCCTATTTAGCATGTTAATGAAAAACTTTTAAGGTACCATTTCTTTTGATATAATTTTCTAACAACAATGTGTCTATTTTTGTTCTCAGATCCTGTAAGAAGGCACAGTAAAGTAAACTCTGCAGATGTAATGAGAATACTGGATACTTTTAGTATTCCAGAAAATCTTTCATTTAGGAGTCTGCATATAATGGCAGCAGGAGTAGTATTATGGTATGCAGAAAAATATTCTTGGAGAGGGGGATTGTACCAGTTGTACAATATAACCACAGGAAAGCTCACAGCAGAATTTTCGGTACCAAAAGACACTCTTGTTATTCCTGGAGGCTACTTGGGAATAATGGATGCATTTTTATCCTCTGATTCATTGTGGCTTTTCTTGGGACATTTATCAAAGGAGTTGGTAATTACCAAGGTAATGTTAAACTAACATTATTTAATGAATAAAATTGTGATGAAATCACACACAATGAAGAGATCTCATGAACTATGGTGCAATAAAATGTATTGAACTTTAATTCTCTGATTAAAAATTATAAAATAATTCAAATTCTGGAGTTGTTATAAACAGAGAAGCTGCATAATATACTTATTTGGTGATTGCACACACTTAAAGTCATTAGCACTTTCAATTTATCCAGACTAATTTTTAAAGCATATCACTTTCATCAGCAGTGCTTCATGGTCTTCAGTAAATTTGAATTAGATGCAGTGTGATATCACCAATCACCAACCCTTTGGTGGTTGACTGATAAATGATAAGAGTCTATTTGTAATGTCACCATTAATGCTGTGTTTGTGCTTAATTTTTCCCCAGATGTAGAAATAGCCACAAATAGCCTCATAGTTATGGAAAAAAATATAAAGATGCACAAAGTTGTCAAGGATTGTAACAGGTCAAACATCAAAATTAAAAATCTGCAAATAGACAACCAAAAAAGGGAATTACTAACCAATAATTGTTACCAAACTTGATAAGGACAATAAGTTGATTATATGTTGACTTTCACTCCAGAATGCTTAAATTACTTAAAAAAAATGAATACGTGGAAATTATTGAAAATATGTTTAATATTATGTAGATAGTGTAAAAAAGTGTAATTGAAGATCTACAGTCATATCAGGTATATCTTATACTCCCAATAATAGTGCATGTTTTACCAAAATAATAAATTAAATCAATGCTCCAACTTACTTTTTAGTTGGGTGTTTAACAGAAAAAAATTAGGTTCTTTAATAAATTCAGATTTTTAAACAACATAAACTTGCTGGAATTAATAGATAAAATTATGGCCGTTAAGACCAAGATAATTGAAGTTTTAATATCCTTCAGTGTACGCTTGTATGCAAAAAAAAGTGACCCATTCCCATAGACTGCAATTGTTTTTTTCTCTTGTAAGGTTTGAAAGAAGGAGGTTCCTGGGCAAAATTTTCGGCCATTTCACATCCACAAGAGGTGATTTCATCCTAATGGGCCATCTGTAGGAGACAAGCTGATCCTTCATCATCATGGCACATAGTAGTGAACTCACAAACTGGAAATTAAAATCCAATCATGGAAAAATCATAGCAATGCCCTTTGTCCACTTATGCAATACAGAAAATACCACTTTCGTTTTGTAGTCTGCTTACCTCCCCACATTTAGGACTGACACCTCCCTAGGACTTATGAGCAGATGCCTAGGAGTCAGAAGCCTGTTGGGAAGCCAACCGCACAGAACACCACAGGATGGAGAACTTGGAATGAGTAACTGGCCCATAACCAGGCATGAGCATGAGGAATGGATAATATGAAATACAAGCGAAATGAATGATAAGAAATCTGGTGCTTAAGCAATTGGTGGAATGAGTAGTGGGGGAAACCAGAGGATCTGGAGAAATCCACCTGGATGCCGCTTCCACCATCACAAATCCCACATGTGGGCACTTGGGTAAAACCCAGGCCTTCTAAGTGGGAGGCTAGCAATCTAACCACTCATCCATGGTGCTGCTGGAAATACTATATTATGCTATAATAAATGAGTTGGTAAATGGTAGCACATCACTGAAAATTCCACTTACTTGGACATGTTTCAGGAACAGGGTAATGTTCCCATTATCAACAATTCTCCATTTACCAACTCATTTATTATATAACTACGCATCACAGTTACTAGCTTCTATTCCCTCAAATTAGTACTACTATACTAATTAAACTAAAGTAAACTACACAAATAAAACTATACACACAGAGTAGGCCATGCGTCATCCAATAGATAGGCTATGAAAGTTTGTTCTGCTTTTTTTTCACAAAACTAGTATGTTTATCACATAAAACAATTCTTTCTGTAACATGAGAAAGTTTAAAATAAGAACTGAAGCTTTCCTGGCGACGTGTTAATTCAAAATCTTCTCGGGCTTCTAGCCAGGTAAAAACTTGGCTTGACACCAACGTTTCGAAGAAGTGCATCTTCCTCGTCTTCAGGGTGAACTGATCAGTGAGAAGATTTTGAATGAGAAAGTTTGTTTGTGTATAGGGAGTACGTCTAACGTGTGTGAAGTGTGTTTTGTGCCCAGTCCAAGCTGACTTGGGCAAATTGAAAACCTCAAGTTCAACTCCTAATCTCAGGTAACAACAATGAATACTAAATCTAATGTATTAAGTTATTCAGCGATCGCACAAATTGGACCTAGTAAGGATCAGGCAATTGTTATTGCAGCTCATGATGGTATTCCTATCAAAGATTATGTTTACGCCATAGCAAAACTTACCGAACCAACTAATATATGGTTCATCTCACGAATCTCAAATAACTGTGTATGCATGTGCCTCTCTAACAAATGAATAGCGGAAGAAATAGCAGCAAACCATCCCCAGATTACTATCAATAATGTTGTACTAGATCTGCGACCCCTATTGACTAAACACAAGAGAGTCATACTGTTGAACGTCTGTCCAGTCATCCCCAATAATACCCTAGAAAATTACCTGGCGTCCCAAGGTATATATCCGATCTCTGCTATTTCACACGTCAGGGCCGGAATGAGCACTCCAGGTTTCTCTCATATTTTAAGCTTTTGCCGACAGTTCTATGTTAAGCCTGAGGATATCAATCAACTTCCTGGCAGTTTTTTAATCTATCATGATAACATAAACTACTGGGTCTATGTGTCAACTGACACACCTACTTATTTCATTTGTAAACAAGAAGGCCACTTGTCTAGCCAATGCAAAGCATCAGAAGTGCAACAGACCACCACAACACCCTCTACCCCAATTCAGGAGACTTTCCCTCCTTGCCTACCACAACAGTAACTTCTGGTCTAGCTACCTCAAAAAAGGACACTCATCATGTCAATGACGACCAGGTAAAATCCTTAAACACTGAAATGGCAGAAAATTCTTCTTCTCATACAGTAAACAATACCATGCTTCTCACGATATTACTACAGTATACTTAGGTGAAGTAGCCACTCCTGTTGACAGTCTACCACACCGCATAAAATGCCCTATTTCTTCAACTAATAGTGATTCACAACATCCAAATGATTCAAAACTTCAGCAGGATAATTCTGAACAGTTATCCAAATCACAGGATGAGTCATCTGATGATGTCAACATCTTAAAGACCAGTGCTAAACTAATGCCTAAAAAACCAAAATCATCAACGACAACACAATCACTACATGAACTGCTGCTACCACTTCAAAACCACATGGAGGCTAACCCGGACGAATACCTTTTGAATTTTACACAACTTGTCAGCTTCTATAAAATTCAGTGGGGTCCTCTGATGTCGCCCACTTAGCCACATCATACACCACAGATCATCATGCATTAGCACAATTGCTTAGAAAGATATATTCTATGTTAACAAACAATAAAAAAATCTGATGTGTACCATTGACATGACTTTCTCTATATCCCTGCAACAAATTATTCTTAAAAAGCTTCCATTTATTTCTGTGCTAATCAGAAAAAATTAGCAGAAATAATCTTATTACTTGCTTCCTTGTAAGTAGGAGCGAAATAAGGGACTACCATAGGTTAAAGTGATAGTCGAAAGCCGGTTGCTATGTCAATGAAGTTCCTTTGTTTATATGGATATGAGTTGACAAGTTCCTATATGAGAAAAGTATACGTTTTTCATAGCAGAAACCAAAAATAAGGAATGTCTCAAAAATGACGGAACTCCACGAAAAAAATGTATATAACATAAATTGTGTGTTTTAACGTGCTCTACATTTTTTGCGCAGTAAGTTTTTGTCCAGCTCTTATGGTTTAGCAGTTATTCAAAATTTTGAGAAATTTATCCAGAATGAACTACTCTTCAGAGGCTATTCCCAGAAAATTCAAGATATACATTTTATTTGTCAGGTAAATGTCTTTAATGTATGATATTTTAATCAAAATCGTTAGAGCCATTTTTGAGAAAATCGAAATTTTTGAAAAAAGTTCCATGTAAAGGGTAGTTTGGGGGGGGGGGAGATTTTTCTCAAAACCTTCGTGTCGCATCCCTGGAAGATACTAAACTTAAATACCAAGTTTGGGATTTTAGCCTCTTTTCGTTTTTGAGTTATCGTGTTCACAGACACACGGACACACACACACACACACACAGACCTTCTTCTGAAAATGCTATTTATGGATACAGTGGGTCCTAAAACATGTATTTCCGGTGAAATCTCGGTATCAAATTTTTTGGTGGAGTGCAATACATTCTCTATACACTATGTACATAGTGCCTATAGAGAAAGTAATAAAAATCAGAACCACACGGCTTGAAAAGAAATTAATGTCGGGCACTACTAAACCAGAGAACAACTTGGGCACCGTCTCCACAGATGTTTCTAGAGTTAGAGCTCATGACTCTCAGCCATGAACTTTGATATGTTGCTACTACAATGGAACATCAATAGTTATAGATCTCAACTAGAATACTTGCAACTACTTCTCTCTACTCATAGTCCCGCTATTATTTACCTACAGGAAACTAATTTTCATACTGACTACATAGCACCAATACGCCAGTATACTGGATACCATAAAAATCGTCTCAACCCTCACCATGCTAGTGGTGGTGTTGCAACATACGTGCTTGAGAACATCCACAGAAAGAAATTGTCCTTCAAACCTGTCTGGAAGCTGTGGCTGTCTCTATTTTTACTTTCTCCATACGCACTATGTACATAGTGTATAGAGAAAGTATTGCACTCCACCAAAAATTTGATACCGAGATTTCACCAGAAATATATGTTTTAGGGTCCACAATATCCAAAAAAAGCATTTTCACAAAAAGGTCCGTGTGTGTGTGTGTGTGTGTCCGTGTGTCTGTGAACACGATAACTCAAAAACGAAAAGTCGGTAGAATACCAAACTTGGTATTTAAGTTTAGTATCTTCCAGGGATGTGACACAAAGATTTTGAGAAAAATCCCCCCACCCCCAACTACCCTTTACATGGAACTTTTTTCAAAAATTTTGATTTTCTCAAAAATGGCTCTAACAATTTTGATTAAAATTTCGGATATTAAACATATTTACCTGACAAATGAAATGTATATCTTGAATTTTCTGGGAATAGCCTCTGAAGAGTAGTTTATTCTGGATGAATTTTACTAAATTTTGAATAACTGCTAAACCGTAAGAGATGGACAAAAACTTACCACACAAAAAATGTAGAGCACATTAAAACTTACAATTTATGTTACATACATTTTTTTCGTGGAGTTCGTTGTTTTTGTGACATTCCTTATTTTTGGTTTCTGCTAGGAAAAACGTATACTTTTCTCATACAGGTACTTGTCAACTCCTATCCATATAAACAAAAGAACTTCATTGACATAGCAACCAGCTTTTGACTATCACTTTAACCTACGGTTGTCCCTTATTTCGCTTCTACTTACAAGGAAGCGAATGATAATACTATTTCTGCTAATTTTTTCTGATTAGCATAAAGTAAAAAGAAGTATAAGCTTTTTAAGAATTATTTGTTGCAGGGATATGGAGAAAGTTATGTGAATGGTATACGTCAGATTTTTCTCACTATTGAGATATGCATTTGCAACCTCTATCTACCAAACATTGACCTACAAATGTTCACACATCTTATTCACCAACTACCCACACCGTTCATTTTACTGGGAGACCTTAATAGTCATAATATTCTGTGGGGAAGCCAGCGAACTGATCGGCGTGGGAAAGTAATTGATTCAATCCTGAATACATTTCCCTTAGTGGTACTCAATTCCCCATTACCTACCCGTTATGATGTAGCCCATAACTCTACAAGCAGTATTGATGTCCTCATGTGCTCCTCGAACATTGTTCCTCTGTTGCATTGGTCCATTGAGCATACTCTCTATGGTAGTGACCATTATCCTATTATACTGAAGTCTACCTTCAATGCACCCAAATATGCTCGACATCTTACTTGGCAACTCCACAAAGCTAACTGGCCCCTGTTCAAGGTTCTTGCGCAGAACGCCATTGCAGATTTTCCGCAACCGGATATTTTCCCACAAATGGATGTAGATGACCTTATTAATATGTTCTTTACAACCATACTTCAGCAAGGACGTCTCAGCTTTCCTTTAACGGAAAATATTTCAGGTAAACGCCGTGTACCATGGTGGAATGCTCAGTGCGCCAAAGCTATCAGGAACAAAAACCATTCATATTACAAATACAAACGTCAACCTACACTCAAAAACAAGTGCGCCTTCAAGTGTCTCCGAGCTGCAGCTTGTCGGGAGGTGAAAGAAAGCAAACAGCGTTCTTGGCTTCAGTTTCTATCTACTCTAACGCTAATGCACCTCAATCCCAATTGTGGCATAAACTACACACTCTCTGTGGCAACCGCTCCTCTCAGGTGATATCTCATCTTCGAACACCTACTTCAAGTGCGCCTATTATCGACTCTCTGGTAATAGCTAATACCTTGGCAAGTACATTTTCTGATGCTTCCAGTGACTCCCATTATGATCCTGTCATCAAATGTTCAACGAAGAACTCACGGTGAACGAACTACAGTATGAATTAAAGTGTTGCACCAGCAAAAGTCCAGGACTAGACAGTATCCCATATGCATTCCTACAGCATCTGCCAACAACTGGTCTTTCTTACATATTAGATATCTATTACTACTTATGGGTTAATCAGTTTTTTCCTAATCAATGGCGTAGCTCCATTGTGGTACTTATTCCTAAACCCAATAAAGACCACGCTCTTCCCTTCAATTACCGTCCAATTTCACTTACCTGTACCCTATGTAAGCTGCTGGAGAAGATTATCAATCGCCGTTGACATTGGTATTTAGAATGCAAAACATTTTTTGCAGACATTCAATATGGTTTCAGAAAATGCCGTTCCACTACTGATGCATTCCTGTTGCTAGAATCCTACACTGCCGAAGCCTTCTTGGGCAGACAACATATCATTCTTGTCAGCTTGATTATCGAAAAGGCTTACGATACTGTCTGACGCGATCACATCATTCGCACATTAATGAACCATGACGTTACAGGAAACATGATTGCATTCATTTGCAATTTTCTCCAAAACCGGAAAATCAGCACTAACGGTGTTCTCTCCCAAAGCATCAACATTGACAACAGAATACCACAGGGATCTGTTCTTAGTGTGACACTCTTCTTGGTAGCCATCAATGATGTGAATTCCTGCCTCCAGCCACCTGTAAGAGCTAGTCTCTTTGCGGAGGACTAACTATATTTTGCAGTGGAAAGAATGTACAGACTACCCAGGAACTAGTGCAAAATACAGCAATGGAGCAATAGCACCAAATTCAAATTCTCTGCCACTAAGAGCCAATGCATTCTGTTTAGTCGTTCTCGTGGGCAATCATTGCCGCCTCTCCTTATTCTAGGGAACCAGACGATTCCTACAGTATCCGCTGTCTGCATTTTAGGGCTGCATTTTGATCACCGCCTAAACTGGATCACACACTTAAAGCTTTTGAGAGCAGAATGTTTTCAACATTTAAATGTCATGAAAATAATGGCAGCCAAAACTTGGGGAGCTGACTTTGAACATATAGAACAATTATATGTCCTAAGCTGAATTACGGCTGCCATATATATCATTCAGCCAATCCAACAAGCCTGAAAATGCTCGATAGTATTCAATCTTCGGCACTGAGGATCTGCTTGGGTGCTTTTCACACCAGTCCCATAAGCAGTCTCCAAATCGAAGCAAATGAACCTCCACTGAATATGAGGAGGAAGGCCTTAAGTCTCTTGTACGCTACATGAACTGCCTCTAGGAGTCCATCAACAGTTTTCAACCCAGAGAATTCTACTTTTTTTGCAAGAGTTTCAATTGAATATTCCGCCAATGGTCACCTGCTCCTTCACCCTTGACACTATTCCTTGGAAGCTACAACTACCTACCATAGATATTTCCATGGCTCGTTACAACAAAGACAGTACAGATACTTCAGTCTATCTCCATCTATTCAGAGCCCTTTGTATCTCACATTCTGCATCACAAAAAAAAATTTACACAGATGGCTCCAAATGTGAAAATCGCTGCAGTTGTACTGTGATTTTACCACATAAGACATTGCTCTACGGCTTATCTCAATTTCTATCTTCTATTGTGAACTGATAGCTATTCGTCTCACTTTGGAGTACGTCCTTGAAGCCACTGCTCTCTTCTTCACCATCTTCACAGATTCGATGAGTGCTCTCCTCAGTCTTCAACAGCGAACTCCAACCAATAACCTGGTGCTTTACATTCAGTTACTCTATCATAGATTATCTACTATGGGTAAGCAGGTCCTGCTTGGGTGGGCACCTTCCCATGCTGGCATACCCGAGAATGAGAATGCCGATGCTGCAGCTAAGGAAGCAACACGACACCCTCCCAACTTATTGGGCCTCAGGATTCCTTACCAAGACTTCAACCGTTTTATGCATGGCACCATTCTCTGGCAATGGAAGCAACAGTGGTTCAACTCAACTAGAGACAAACTATGTGATGCCTGTCCTCTTTCCACTTCTGTTTATCCTCTCACACATTACAAGCATCATCATCAAGTTCTTCTATCTCGCCTACGTCTTGGACACATTGCTCTCACTCAATCTTATCTTCTGTCCGGCGATCTTCCCCCCAAGTGTAACTATTGTTACTCTCCACTTATAGTCACATTCTCACCAGCTGCCATTTCTACGATGATGCAAGAACTAGATGCAGTATTCCAGCAGCTATGTTAACACTCTTAGTGATCCAGCCTTCTCGAAGAATGTACTGAACTTTCTTAATGAAACACATTTATGTAAAAGAATTGTAAAATTTATTGTAGTCACGATTTGACCTTGTTGTTAAAGCGGCACTAAATAAAATTAAAAAATTAAAAAAAAATATATATTTCAATTCCTATAATTTTTTCTTTCTTTTTTACCTTTATTTTTTAAAATTTTAAACTATTAAACTAAACAAACTGGTATCCAATATTAACTAAAGCTAGTATACATGTATAAAGAATGGCAGATGAGAGAGACATTACTCCACTATAGACCAATAGGAAACAGAAGCATTGGCTATCCATGGCCAGATGGGGAGAAAGAGGAAGAGAAAAGATGGAGAAGATGGTGATAAACCATCATTGTTCACCAACACACAGATAGATTAAATAAACTGCTAAAACTTGGCTATGATAAAATGGTTTGTAAAAATGTATGAAGTCTATAAAGCCATGCTTAAAACAAAGTCACTTCACATTTGATAACAAATGTTATCAGCTAAAAGGGGGTTTAGCCAGGTAATCCAGTATCACCAACTTTAGCAGAATTTTATATGAGCCCATTGGGAGTATATATCATCAAGCTTTTCCATAATTTTTTAAGACTTACTATATATATATGGGCTGAACACCGGTCATATTCACCTGTATAAAGCTTAGCATAAATAAATAAATATATATTTTTTTTTTGATCCAAATGTCACAAGCAATAAAATAAGCTAACTTTTGGGATCTACAGAGAGCTGATGTATGTAGAAAATTACGTAAAGAAAATCACTTTAATCCCAAATTATGCTAACATGTAGTTTTCCTTTATTTTACATGGAGGCTAGTCTGTACACCATTAAATCCCCCCTCTAAAAAGCTCAATACTCAGTAAAAAATGTCAGTGGAGTGTTATTTATGGAAGCTCTCTGAGATTCTCAGCTGTCCTTTCTATACTGGGTGTGAAAGACCGCTTAATTTTGCTCGGGGGCCTCTCTATCAAATTTGAGGTTCCTTTACATGCCATAAATCTATGACACAGGACCAACGGCTTTACGTCCCTTGTAAAGGAAGCCATGCTAAGGATTTTTAGACCGAAAAAATCCGTCTTCCGTCGGGTTTGAAACTGCGACCTTGGGTATATGAAGTTAGCATGGTAACCATTACATCACGGAGGATGACTCAATACTCAGTAGAACACTGTGGATAAGTGGATAAGTTTCTGAAAAGTGCTAACTTATGTGGTTACTAGTGCCTTATTTCTGACTTGTGGCCGACTGCTTCACGGCTTGCTACTACTGCTGATCAAGTAGAATATTCACAGACCCTGAACTCAAGTGCGTAGCATGAGGACAATTCAAGCATATAGATTTACATGTACATGTCTTTATCACAGAAGGTGTTGGAAATGATGTCCTAGTGCTGCCACGCATTTCTTACACCTTTTAAAAAAATCTCCATTAACACGTATTAACTCTTCTTCTGAAATTGCAGTAATTTCTCTTCTGATATTGTCTTTTAGTTTTTCCTATGTATGTGGGTTGTTCTGATACATTTTACTTTTTAAACATAAAAGTCGCATAACGTAAGGTCTGGGGAGCGCAGTGACCATACTGATTACTCTATCTTCAAAAATGTCCTCAATTTCAACAAGAGATTCACTGAATGTGCTGTAGCACAGTCTTGGGCACATTATGCCTATATGCACTCAATGTCACACAAATATGGAATGGTTTGATTATTGTATCCCTGTACCTTTGTCCATTAACTGTATCTTCAAAGAATATAGACCTTATAATTCGATGTGCATTCACAACACACCAAATACCAATTTTCTGGTCATGCAATGGCATTTTGTGTTTAATATTGGGTTTTTATGCACTCCAATATCTGCTGTTATATGTCGATACATGGCCATTTGAATGAAACGATGCTTCGCCTGTGAAAAAAATTAACTTTGCGTCCACAGAGTCATCATTAACTTTACCTGATGCCTAATTGTAGAAATTTAATCTACTCACAGTTTCATGTGGTTGCAGTTCTTGAGCTATGGTTATATGGTTTTAATTTCAAAAGTTTAGTGTCTTTCCAAGCCAAGAATTGTGAAACTCCCATTTCCTGTGATAACCTACTCAGAGATTTTCCCGGGATATGTTCTAACTTTTGCCCTATCTCAAGTTTTTCTCTGTAATCACACTGATGCAGAGAAAAGTGGGAGCCAGGACTGGTTAAGCACTGTGTGCATGCAGTTACCTCCCTCAAAATAAGGCACTGTATTAATTTTGATATACATAACTGTCTGACTTGCTGTGACATTTGAATTTAGTGTCTTCATCATTGTAGTGCTTTTGATTTTTTCATAAATAAAACTTGCCCATGAAAATAAAAAATAAATGTACACATGGTATAATAAAATATAGTAGATTATCATATTAATTTTCTTTTGGCAGCTCCTAAATTGTATGGATACAAAGTCTATACACCGTTTGCAGCATGCAGGGGAGTGGAAAGACTTAATGGTTCCCCTTCCTGCTCTAACTGAGGGTCTTAAGAATCAGCACATGGATGTAGCAAAACTTGCACTTACCCTGCATTCTGAAGGTATAAGTTTAATTATTCTTATTATACCCATTGTTCATGTAGTATGCAGGTTGCCACAGTAATTATTTAAATTTGTTGCAGCTTTCAGAAGCTCATTTTGCAAAACTGCAGCAGAGACTCACATTATTTGGCAGACAAGAGTGCAAAGCCTATCCTTGCAAATGGAGGAGCTTTTTGGTGCTGCACATGAGACACTGAAGAAGAGTAGGCAGATGTCATCTTTTATGGAACAGCTTATTTTGCTGTATTTACAGCATGCAAATGATTTGATACAATTCCTGTGTGAAGTTGAAAGCAGAGATGCTTTGATTGAGAAAAGGATAAATCTGATGATGAAACAAATAATGATGCATGTAGCTCAACTGCGGGGATATCTGCGAAGGGCTTCTGGAGAAACTCCTTTAACTGCTGATTTGTACAAGCCATTAGAGAATTTGGATGAACATTCCAAAGCACAATGGAATCTTTGGCAGAATATGGAGGATGAGGAAATAATTCTAGATGCAGCTTCTAAGGATAAAATACCACTTATGGAGATGTTCTTGCATAAATGCCGTGGATGGAAAGCAGAAAATATACTTCATAGAATAAGGAAATATGCATCAATTACTCTGAAAGATTTATTAAGAAGTGGAGAAATCAAAAAGGCTGAAAAGCTCTTGATGAGCCTGGTAAGTATAAATATGTTTCTTCTTTCAGCTATTCAATCCTCATTAACTTTTCCAGTCATTATTGAAAGCAAAAAAGCAATATATTCTATTAAAAAAAAGTTTATATCCACTTGAAATCTTTTTACTTTCTATATACAATGTACATAGTGGATAAAGGTGTTGCATTCCACCCAAAAATTTGATACCAAGATTTCACTGGAAATACATGTTTTAGGACCCCCTGAATCCAAAATAAAAAAAGCATTTTCAGAAAAAGATCATTGTGGGTGTGTGTGCGTGTGTCAAAAACAAAAAGACTGTTAAATACCAAACTTGATATTTAAGTTTGATATCTTCCAAGGATGTGACACAAAGTTTTCAATAAAATCCTCCCACCCCTAATTACCCTTTTACATGGAAATTTTTTTGAAAATTTTGTTTTTCTTAAAAATGGCTAATGCTTTTAATTAAAATACCACATATTAAAGGCATTTCCATCACAAATAAAATGTATAACTTGGATTTTCAGGGAATAGTATCTGAAGACCTTTTATTCTGGATGAATTTTGCATAATTTGTAAACCATAAGAGATAGACAAAAACTTACTACACAAAAAATGTAGATATTGTTAAAATACACAATTTATGTCATAAACATTTTTTTCGTGGTGTTTACCATTTTCAAAATATTCCTTGTTATTAGTTTCAGTTGTAAAGTATTTATACTTTTCTCAGACAGGAAGTGTCCGTTTTTGTTTTGTTTTATTCCTGGCCAAGCAAAGAGGCGATTTGCAGTGACAATCGCCTAACAATAGCTTTTAATACATTTGACTATCACTTTAGCTTAGCACATTCCTTTAGTTCCCTTCTACTTATAAGGAACTAAGTAATAAGAACATTCTGCTTATGTAGAAAGAAGATCTTTCGTAAGAAGTTTGTTTGTAAAGCAGCTAGAGAAAATCATGTGAGTGTAACACAGATTTTTTTTTTTTTTTTTTTTTTTGGTAGTATTTAATGTCCACCTTTACTACATAGGCACTGCAGGCAATGACAGTGATGATACATGGAATGAAGATGGAGCACTGGTGGAATGTGATGGTGGGGGAAACTGAAGAACCCAGAGAAAATCTGCCTTAGTGCTGCTTTGTCCACCTCAAATCCCACATGCCTGGGATCGAACCCGGGTGAGAGGCAAGTGGTCTAACCACTCGGCTACAGCATGGCCCTGAAATCTGTTTTGAGATCCCCTTAAAATATAATATTTTTAGAATTTGATTACTTGTTTTTTTTTGCACAAACTGTGAGTAGGACAGGAGTTGGATAGGGAGAGCAAGATTGAAAAATTCAATGCCATAGCCAGGATTTGAATCACAGATCTCCCGGTCTCTAGCCGGTTGCTCTGCCACTGAGCTACCATGGCAACATGCCGGCATAATATTGAATTTCTCAACTGACTTGTATGTTTTTAGAATTGTATTTTTCTACCCAAAAATCTTTCCTTCGTTCCTCCCTCCCTTCCCCCTTCCTTTGGTGTTCATCTGCGACCGGCTTTGAAAAGATTTGACTATTGCTTTATCACGCTCTACTATAATGACTGCTGTAGTGAAGAAACATCATATTACCCTTTTATGAATTGATGACATTTTTGTTTGTAAATGTATTTCATTGCATTTCAAAGCATGTTTAAAAAAAAAAATGTATTTTGTTAAACTGTGTTATATTTCCAGGGTACTGATCCACATGCAGAACTGAAAGGTATTTGTTTACAAACCAGTGATTGTAACCTTCGAGATAAATTGGCGAAATATTTGTCTCAAAATGGATTGCTTGCAGCAGTTGAGTTAGAAGCATGGAACTTCATAAGGCTTATTGAAAATATCATTCAGACTGCTCCTGTTTCTAAGGGGTAAGTTACTGTACATCCTGTTCTTTTTACTTTCTCTACCATTTGCCATGTACATAGTTAACAGGATTGTATTCTATTGTATTCTATCTAAAAGATTTCACTGGAAATATTTGTTTTGAAGTGCCCTGAATCCAAAAGAAGTATTTTTAGAAAAAGCTCCATGTATGTGTTTGTGTCTTAAACAGCATAATTAAAAAACAAGAAGTTGGTTAAATGCCAAACTTAGTATCAAAGTTCAGCATCTTTCAAGGATGTGACACAAATATTTTCAAGAAAATCCGTCAAACTATACTTTACATGGAGGTGTTTCCAAAAATGTTGATGTTTATGTATATGTTTAAGATACTTCCATTTCAAATAAAATGTAAATATTGAGTTTTCTGGGAATAGCCTCTGAAGCCCTCTTCATTCTGGATGAGTTTTAATAACTGGTAATCTGTAAGGAATACCTAGATGAAAAACAAATACAAAAAAATGTAGATGTTAAAGCACAATTTATGTCATATGTATTTTTTTGTGGAGTTAATCATTTCTAAGATATTTCTTGTTATTCATTTCAGTTTTGCAATAATTTAGCATTTCTCAAATATGAAGTTATTTGTTTTTTGTTGTTTTTTTTTTCTCCTGGCCAAGCAAGGAAAACAGCATTACATAGTGATAATTTTTTAAAAAGTTTGACTATCAGTTTCGCATATTTTATTTCCTTTTATTCCTCTTGTACAAAGAAATAATATGTAATAATTTCTGCTGGTGTTTATCTTGATAGCATGAAGTAGATAGAAGAATAGGCTTTTGTAACAATAATTTGTTGCTGCTGGTAGAGAAAGTTATGTGAATTACATCAGACTTTTATTATGATGGTGCACAAAGGGATTTTGCAAAGCTGTTCTTTAATAATAATAATAATAATAATAATAATAATAATAATAATAATAATAATAGCAATAACAACAACCATAATAAAAACAATAATAATCATAAATATTGTCAACTGATTTGTTTATAAATTTCTGACATTGTGAAAGTCAGTTAAAAAAGAAGAAAAGAAACAAGAGTAGGTAATATAGACAAAATTAAAACATTGATGAATTATTTACTTCTTCTTTGGTGGACTACCTTCCTCTTTGTAGTATTTACACCCCTAATGCCTTGGGCTAGTGCATGTCAAGGAGAAAGTAAACTCTAGATCATAGGATATACAGAATGGGTGATCAGCCCATGCTATCAGTGATGAAGAAGAAACTGCAATGAGGAGCATCAGAACAAAACTCTCTAATTCCACCCTTGGATGGAATTCTTTTTGATATTGAATGCCCCCCTTCAGTGCTATTCAACAGCGTTGAATTGATCTGTGCTGTATAAATAATATCGTGTGTGTTTCAGAAAGTGTTCTGTGAAGGATATACCTCCTTACCTACGCATCATTCCAACACTTGATATTCCAGATAGATGCAGAAATTACAGCCATCTTTCACTTAATTCTATTCTGAGACAATCTTTGGATTGGAGGACAACAGTTCTGGTTGAGCTATATCTGAACACATCTGGTAAGTTATATGTGCAATTTATTCAAGCAGCAATGATTCCTTTATAATTTATTTATGGATGATATAATATTAAGATTAAGAAAGGCCAACAAACCTATGTTGGTAATTAATAATATGGCAACACTGGGGCTTCTGCACAGTGGTGGGAGCTGACTAGCAGCACAACAGCATGTTCTCCTAGTCTTCTTGTGGATTTATTGGTAATTTTTCTGTGAATGTTATTAAATGTTGCATCAGGGCCACATAACCCGGGTAAGTATTGGTGGGTCTGGGAAAAAATTATATTTCAATTTTTTTTTTTTTTCATTGAGATTTTATTTTTTTAAATTTAATTTTCCTCCAAACTGCTGAAGGGATGCAGTCGTATACTTGGCCAACAACAGAATAACAAAATATACCCTGCCACTTGGAAACTTTAGTTTGATTTCTTTCATAAAAAAAAAAAGAACTTTTAACAATGCTGGGCACTGTTGGAATGAACTGAAAGTGCTTTTTGTCAACATGTTTTATATATCGTGTGTATTCTGTGCTAAATTTTGAAATTAATTCAGTATTTAAATTTAAGATTTAGAATATGAACTGTTTGTCTATGCCCTTCCACAAGTTGTGTGCCAGATATAGTTATCTCCATTGATATCACACACTTATGGAATAGACAAACCGCCTTCGAATATTAATAAACCCCCTAACATCTTCATAGTAATGAGTGCAACGAGATTCAGCTGTGACCTGGTGGGAGTAGTTCGAACTACTCATTACTTCCACTCTTTGGTAAATCACCATGGGAAAAACTTAGTCAGTCTAGCTGGAATTTGCCAAGGGACAGATGATCCTTAAGAGGAGAGCAAAGTTTCATTTCATAACTTCCAAGGGTAGCCAAAAGTGAGCTTTCTTTTGGCTTGGAATAAATTCTGAGATTGAATATCTTTTGACGAGTCTAAATTATTATTATTAATTTGAAAAACCTACCTTGCTAGTCGGGACAATCAAGCATTTCTTTTATCATAAGATTTAGTATTTAAATTTTTAATTCAAGACCTGTAACTTACAAATGTAACAAATGTTAAACTTATTCTAAGCAAAATGCATTAACATTAAAATCAGTTATACAACAAAATTGTGAGGTTGAATGTTTTGGCAAGTCTAAATTATTATTAATTTATAAAACCACCTTGCTAGTCGGGACAATCAGGCATTTCTTTTATCGTAAGATTTAGTTATCAAAATTTTAATTCAAGGCCTGTAACTTACTAGTGTAACAAATATTGAATTTATTCTAAGCAAAATACATTAACATTAAAATCAGTTTTACCTTTAATGGCTGCTTGTTAAAAGATGCTATGCTAATAAATTGTGAAACTCTGCCTGTGTTTCTTTGCAGTTTTCTCCATTCTTTTTCCCTAGGCCTTTAAGGAAACCTGTTTTGTTTTATTACGATTGCCTTTTGGCTTTTGTGCCTTAGTTGTTTGCCTAGGATAATGCAGTACAAACAGAGTACAAGTTCTGTATTTTGTAAAAATTATGCATAAAAATGTTCATATGCTTATTTGTTTGCGTAAATCTATATAAGAAAATTTCCTGAGTAATTACTAGTGTTCAAATCTATTTGAGTAGGATTTGGTACAGATTTGAATAGGTAACAATTTCTTAAAAGCTGACAGGGTAGCATATTTCCCACACATTCAAGCATTTGAATCTGTATTAATATAAAAATAATAGTTGCAACAAATCTTCACTTATCTTTTGGAATCCTTGCCTGGACTAGAGAAGTCGTTGCGAAACTAGTCCAGGCAAGGATTCCAAAAGATAAGTGAAGATTTGTTGCAACTATTATTTTTATATTAATATTTGTGTTATTCTTCACTGTTACTAGCTTCTTTTTACATTTATAAATTTGAATCTGTGTTATTATGAGTGGTTTGATTAGGTTTTTCCAGAATTTTCCCATTACCCTGAGAAGGCAAATGTCAGGGAACTTTAAGCTCTCTAGGCCCTGGGCTCATTTGAGGATAATTTCATCTATTTATTTCATTGTCCAATTTACCTAGGCAACAAGGTCCTTAAACTTAGAAAAAATCAAACACCGGATGTGTTAAATGTTGATGTAAATTCTGCACCGTCTAATTAGTTTATGAATAAACATAACAAAAGCTATGTGGATAAATAGCTAACTACTCTAAAATCTTGCTCAAATTATACCCAATTAATTAAGTGTGCATGTTTATGGTAAATTGGATGACATGAAATGCTTGGTGATAAAAATGAACTTAAAGCGCTTAGCATTTTGAAGCAGATTTGAATATGGTAACATTTTCATGCAACTGAATACATTCCTATTCCACTGTTCAGGTGTATCAACACTGAGACTAAAATCATTTTAAATTCTATTTTCATGAAGATTTCAATGCAGTAACTATATCAATTGGCCATGAATATTGCATGAAAACATAAACATGTTGATCTTAGATAGTTTCTAAAATAAATGGTTATGTTTTTGTATTTATATATTATTACTTTCTCTTCACATACTATGCACATAGTGTGTAGAGAAGGTACTACATTCCATCCAAATTTTTTTGATACCAGATTTCACTGGAAGTGCATGTTTTACGATCCCCTGAATCCAAAATGTTGCTGGATGTATTTTTAGTAAAAGGTATGTTAGAGAGAGCGAGAGAGAGAGAGAGAGAAAGAGAGAGAGAGAGAGAGAGTGTGTGTGTATGTGCGCATGCGAGTGTGTGCACGCAGGCGGGCAGGTGCGTGCGCGCCTGCATGTGAGTGTGCATGCGTGTGTGTGTGAGCTCAAAAATGAAAACTCGGTTAAATAGTAAACTTGATATTTAAATTTAGCATCTTCAAAGAGTGCGATAGGAATGTCTTCAAGAAAGACCCCCTACCCCAAAATACCTTGGAAACAATTTCAAACATTTTTATTTTCTCAAAAATGGCTCAAATAGTTTTGATAGTTCAAAATCCAAGAAATTACACTTGGAACATCAAAAGAAGTTTCTATTTCCAACCATCTACCCATACTAGATGGTAGTTAAAGGTTTCAGCTATGTCCATTACATGGTTTTGTTGTCATAGATGATTGAATCAACAATCTTGTGCTTCTTTAGAAAGATGGAAAAAAACAAGTTTCATGGGTTGTTAAACACTTCTATTTAAAAGGCTTAACAGCAAAAGAGAGAAAAGCTGAGTTGGATGAAGTTCATGGCACATCTGCTCATGCATTTGCAACAATTTACAATTGGATAAATGATGAACATCATTCCGGACATCCAGTAGAAGTGACTTCCTTCGAAATTATTGACAAAATCCAGGATACAGGTTTTGAATGATCGTCGAATCAAAGTTTGCAAAATAGTAGAGGCCTCAGGCATATCACAAACCACAGTGCTCTCAATTTTGCACCAAAAGTTAGGTTGACAAAGGTCTCAGCAAGATGGGTGCCGTGTTTACTCTCAATGGAGAATAAATGCAATCATGTGATCAATTCGCAATCCTGACAAGTTTCTGCATCGATACATTACTGTGGATGAAATATGGATACACTACTACACTCCAGAAACAGAAGTACAGTTGAAACAGTGAGTTTGTAAAGGCAATTGGCTCCAAAGAAGACAAAGGTGATGAAATTTACAGACAAGGAGATGGCCTCAGTTTTTTGTGATGCACATGGAATCATTTACATTGATTACTTGCAGAAAGGAAGAACTATAAATGGAGAGTATTATGCATTGTTATTGCACCGGTTTAATAGAGAAATAAAAAAAAAAGGAAACCTCATCTGGCAAAGAAAAGGATTCTTTTTCATCAAGACAGTGCAAGGGTGCACACTTGTGCAGTTTTGATAGCAAACATTGTAGAATTAAGGTTTGAATTACTACAACATCCACCGTATTCACCAGACTTGGCCCCAAGTGATGTTTTTATATTTCCAAACTTGAAAAAATGGCTCGGTAGAAAATGATTCACATCTAACGAAGAGGTCATTTCCCAAACAGATGCCTATTTTCAGGACCTTCCACAATCCTATTTTTTTAAGTATTATTTTACCAATAACTTGGCACTGTTAATTTTATTAGTATTTAAAATTTACTCATCTTTGTAAACATATTGTTTAGTTATTTATTTTTGTTATGTATTCAATGTTACAATGTTCAATTAAGAGTATAAGTTAGAAGTACAAAAAAACAAAAAAAAAAACTGGAAAAGCATAAATGCCAGCTAGAGAAAATAAAAATACCAATATGTGGCTAATTTTTACCAAGAGATAATTTAGGTCTAATGAAAATAATCCTTCAAAATCAGTAGAAACAGAAACAACTGGACCTGATGGTGTTTCGGCACTTGAAGAAGAACCAACAGTATGTGTCTGAAGAAGTTGTGACTGAAATCCAATTGATTCTGGGCAATGCCCAAATCCATTAACTTAAACTATAGTGACAAAATTGTTAGAAAATGCTTTTTAAATATTGACTTTGGAACTGTTCAGCTGTATGAAGACAAAGTAAAACATTTACAGAGCATTGCTTATATTCTAAATGCCCAAAAAAACTTTGAAGTGTAAAGAGATTAGTTTGTGCAGAGTGACAGAGAGAAGAAAGCTCTTCTGTTTGCCCTGTTTATTATTTTTAAATGCTTGCAAATAGGTTAGCTAAATTAGTTGAAGCATTGGGCTATATACAAATAATTCTGAAGCAGCTTTACTCCATTCTTCCTGATCACGATAGCAGTTGTATAAAAATAATTATTTAGCATTGAGATGTTGTAAACAAAGCCTAGTAGTTAGCGGCTGTTTCCATGTTCTACAACTGTTGCTGAAACAAAGGGACTTTTTATGTGATCTCATAAAAGGAGTTTTTTGTATGTCACATATCTTTTTTAACCTCAAGAAATTTACTTTTAAGGGGAGGTAGTTACAATCTAGGAGAACCCAATAATGAAAACTTTTTGGATAACTGGCTAAATGTGACCACTTTTGAGGGAATGCAGGGTTATGCTAAAAGCTATCAAGAAAAGCATTAAAATATAGCCCATTTTTTATCTTTCTATGGTGAAAAGTTATTGCAGAACATTTTATAAGAAAAGCAAGAAGATCTGTATTTTTCATTCACTTGTGATGCTACTCTAGATGTATCTAAGGCAAAATATAATAATGATTTTGAGTAATGATTTTCTATTAAAGAAGATAAATGGTAAATTCATGAATCGTTTCTGTAATATTTTGATTTCCAGTAAAAGATAAGTGAAGCAATTACTTAAATGTGATAAATAAACTCCTATAGGCTAAAAAGTTTAGGGATCACATCTATGGGCAGCCCTGTTAGCTTATATAGTTTAAAATCTACAGTGGTTAAATCTGCTGCATCACTCCTTTAAATGTGATGGAACATGGCATGGTCAGTAATATGTCTTGAATTTTGCACATATTAAGAAGCTTTTGCACATGCACGACTGGTATGACATAATTTCCTTATCGCTATATATGTGGATTGTACACACTTAAAAGCATACACAATGATGAAGCCTCTTTCATGCTGTTTCTGTACTACCATACAATTTTTTTTAATGCTATTGCAGCTCACTGTGGCAGAAGTCAAGGTTGTTAGATGGCAACATTGTTAATGCTTCTTATTGATCTGCCATTTAGTTACTTAGCAAAGGTAGATAATTACATGAGTGCAGAGTGGCATATTCTATTTGTTCACTTTATTTAAAGATGTACATAACAAACATCCACAAAATCTATCCTTCCTTTTGTAAGCCAATTTATGTATCATCATCACCATCATCATCATCATTATCTTGTTGAGATTGGCTACAGTTGTATCGCTTTTTTTATAATCGTAATATTTCCCCATATCTCTTCTTCCATTCTTTTCTCTTATCCTTTTCTAGAAGTTGTATTTGTTTCTTTTTCCTAATTTCAGGGATGTAACAAAAATGGTATGGGCCGCCTGCAAAACTAAAAATCCAGATCCTCCTAAAATAAAATGTTTAACCCAAGCCTGTCCAACTTCAGAGGGACTCTGGTCCAGAATATTTAGATAATTAATGCTGAGGGCCAATACTGAAAACTTTCACTTAGACACATTTAACAGTAAAATACAGGAAAGAAATTGTTAAAATGGTATACATTATCTAAGTCCAAAATGCAGAAACCAATGTGAGTACTCCTTCACCAAAGTAGGGATGTCCATTAGTAACTGCTAGTCTTAGTAGGTGTAACAAAGAACCATTATTGAGGCAGCTTCTGTACTTATTTTTTATAAATTTAATGTTAGAGAAAGAACTTTCACACAGCTAAGTGCTTCTAAGTATTGAGATAACCTGCAAACCAAAATCTCTAAGCTGCAGGTATCTGCCCTCTGGAAATAGCTTGAAAAATTTGAGCCCGCTTTCAGTCCCTTGTTTGAACAAAAAAAGTTTGCATGAAGGGTGCTGAGTTCCAATTAATGTTTTGATATCTTATTATCAATATCCGCATTCAAGAATCATTGAAAAGGAGAAGTTTACCCCTAATATTTTTAAAGCCAGAAAATCTTGAATTGAATTCTTGAGTAATAACTTCAATATTTTCACAAATTTCAGAAAAAAATCATATCTTCAGTTTCTCCTAACAGCTATACAACTTCCGATGATACATTGCAAGAAGCAGTTAATGCAGTGGTCCTTGTAGATGACATTTTTGTAAACATACTTACCTGTATGATTTTCAAGTTTTTCTTGTAATCTTGTAAAATTATAGTTCTTGAAGCCCCCTCATAATAATGTCTCTTAATATTGTACTGTTTACAAGCAGATATTATTTGCATTTGCACAACACAATGCAACTTTCCATTATTGGTTGCAACGAAGTAAGCCAACTCCCATGTCTTTTTATTACTTTTATTTTCATCTTGTATTTTCCTGTTCTTGCTAATGTTGCTCATGTTTGCTGTCTAGCAATAAGTACCAGTAGATAAATATGAGTACATAACCTCGCACATGCAAAGGAGACAACAGGCTGGTAAACAGCAAATATAAAAATATCTCCCTGACTTTGATGCTATAAACACAGTCAAATGGATGCATGCTCATGATCATAACCTATAACAAACTTTCCAAGGTATGCAACACCAGCGTTATTGTATGAAATTTCAAACAGGAATCAGTTGGTGTATCAGAGGTATCCATGGTAGCAAAACTATGGATTGAGAACTGCGAGTTGGACAGGCATGATTTAACCTATCAATAATTAATATAACTTTAATTACAGCAGGTATAAGTGTAAATTTATTGAAATGTGTTGTATATCGCATATAAACAAAGGAATTATCATTTTTTTTAAAAATATTA
Source organism: Hymenopus coronatus (assembly GCA_030762935.1). Taxonomy (NCBI): domain Eukaryota; kingdom Metazoa; phylum Arthropoda; class Insecta; order Mantodea; family Hymenopodidae; genus Hymenopus; species Hymenopus coronatus. The sequence continues at coordinate 32,027,352 of CM060896.1, read as the reverse complement.
AAAAATTTATGAATAAATATTATTAAAAATTAAATGCATTATACACTTAACTGTTAAACATATACTTGAATCATTGATTGATGTACTCTCGCTTATAAAACCTCACTGTACTCCCCTTGACCTCTAAGAAACTGGATTTGTAGTCTCTGTGATGCGAAAGTATTGATGATTTCACTGACACTTTCAATACTGAGGAGGCTAAGTTCATTAAGTCTCCTTGAGTCATGGAATTCAATAGATAATTCTTTATAAATTTCAGCTTCAAAATAAGTGCTCGACTGAAGAAACAGTAATAGTTAGAAATAGATAAAATGCTATGCATAAATCTGGAATGCTAGCATCTGTAATTGAATTCTCTGTTACTAATAGTTTTGTTAATGAGGCTATTTCTTTTTTAAGAGCATTTTTGAAACCTTATTCCCCTCCAATTTCCTCTCTATGTCCATGAAACGAAACGCTAATTATTTGATGCCAATGTTAACGTAACATTCACAATACACTCATGGACCTGTTTCCATTTGTTTTCACCTTTCTTTAGTTCTGAATACATACCTGCATCAACTGTGTTTTTCTTATACCACGAATTGAAAACAATGCATGTTTTCAAATGTGCATAGCTAGTTTTGTGTCGCACTATACTTTTGGTCCAACCTCGAATAAACAGAATCTTATCTAGATGAATAACAAAACCATTGTCTCCAAATTCTTTGTCCTGTCAATGTGTACTTTTCATAAGTCTTGCATTTAGTGGAGAAGAATCTGTTTTCCTGATTAGCACCATTAGGGACTGGACCTGCTGGTTGATAAAGATTTTGTCTAACAAAGAATTTTTGAGTTTTACATCTACAATTATATTAATCTACAGGATCATTTGAATATTCTGCAAAATTAGTGGGCTTAATTATACTATTGGCAATTTTATTACAATTTTCTTTTCTGCTTTCACAATTATTGTTATCACTTTTCACTTCTGTATCCATTGAGCTAGCACTACCACTAGGAAGAGAAAAACATTACTTATTTTCACTAATTTGTTTGTTTCTTTTTCTAACTCTCACTTCTTCTTTCTTTTTTTGTGCATTTCTTAAATGTTTGTATTTTAAAAGACTTCTCCCTCCCAAATACCATTTCACATCTTTCTTAGCTATGCACCTTCTTTGACCATAATCATGTTTATTTTTTGTACTAGTTTTAATCCCCATTCTTCTCAATAATTTTATATTTTGTAACTGCTCTTTTTAACTCTATCACCATTATGACACTTGTCATTAACCACATATAACATCCTCCATGGTCTAGGGGTAACATGCCTCTGGTTCCCAAGGTTGTGGGTTCAAACCCAGCTGGAGGTGATGGATTTTTTAAGGTGTAACAGTGGCTTCCTTAAGAAGGGAGGTAAAGCCGTTGGTCCCATGTTATAGATTTGTGTCACACAATAGAATTTCAAACCTGATAAACCAGCCTCTGAGTAAAAGTCTTTTATGCCCAGTATACAATGGGATGCTGAGAACTGCAGCAGTTACTGAGTGTCCATAAATAAATAAATAAATAAAAAAGAATAATAAATAAATAAAAAACTCAAATTTTCATTAATTCTGTACTTCATACCAAGTTGTAATGTTAGGGTTTTTGATTTCTTTTAATTTCTCTTTATACTAACCTTCAATCATAGAATACAAGTGTTCATAGCTGTTTTATATTGTAAAAATATTAAATTTTTCAAATAAAATTATACTGTTTTTAAAGAAACAAAATTCATTCCACTGTCAGCATCCAAGTGTGACATTCGTTATTTTACTTTGGCCCTCCCCATTCTTGCTTGATTGCAGTCCCTTGGATTTGGGCTCATGATATTTGTCTTTGAATGGTTGGTCGGTCGGTCCTTAATACTCAACACCATTATAACTGCTTCACTATGGTGTCTTTGAAAGGGTTATGAAAGCTGTTTTAGGAATTGGAGAAAGGGCAGCATAGAGAAGCAAAATAATTTGGACATTAACCAGAAATCTTTGGAACCACTCAAAATTGCTATAACCATTGTATCACTCTTTTTCTCAAACACAATAGACATAATTGAAAATGGTGCATGTCACGCTGGAGGAATCATGGGAACATTCCTTCTTCTTTCCGTATGTTGCCAATATTCACGGTCTGAACATTGTGGAAGAAGTCACATAGTGCATATGAGGTAGAGGGCCTAAGCCATAAAACACAAGGAGAGGTTGAGGGCTCTAAGGTGCAAAGCATAGCTGAGGCATGTGTTTCAAAAGGAGAGGAAAAAGTACTGAAAGTATTGCTAAAGATAACAGAATATTAGCAATAGAAACAATGCTATACATCATTATTGGAACAACAAAAATAACAACAATAACAGATTTACCATTATATATGTTTACAGTTGCTCATAAACAACTGATTTGCCAAAGATTTTAAAACGACTCCTAAAATACAAATGATCTAAATAAAAGTACGACACAGCATGATCAGCCAGGATACAATACTTTAACTTAAGGCATCATAAATTCCTTATTGATTAGAACTGATGATCCAATAGGTATGCCATTTCTTCTGAATTAAATGTTTGTGTTTTAATATTCTCTGGTAAGGCAAACAAGTGAGCCAATATAGAAACATGGATGGAGGGGCAGAGAAAGGAAGGGAGAATAGGGAGTGGAAGGGAAACGAAGAGGATATATCACTGAGGATATTTGAGATTGAGGTTATGGTTGGGTAAGAAGAAGTGAGGAGGGAGGTCTGAGAGAAAAAGGTAAGAATTTGAGATTAAGGGAGGTTAAAGAAGTGAGGTGAATAAAGATCAACATAACAAATCAGACAAGAAGTGCAAGAAGAAATGAACAATAAAGAAAAAAAGAAAGAAAGAAAGAAAGAAAAGGAAATTAAGATAAATAGGCAAAACAAACAGTGGGAAGCATCCACAGATAAAAGATGGCTAGGGTGTTGAGCTGTATGGGGCCCTACAGAGATAAGGAAATTTGCAGGATTAGTAAAATTATAATTATGTATTGGAGGAAGGAGAAATACATTCATTCATTTTCTGGTATTCCTGGTATTCTTTATTTCTTTTTATTGGGCAATGTGATTTACTTTTCCATACTCTAGCTCTACAGTGTACATAAAATGGCATAATGTGTATAAAGGTTACTGCTTTTTAATAAAGTGCATGATACTGAAACTATTGGCTTGGTATATGTGATTAATTCTAAAACTATGGATAAGAACAAATCTGAAATACAAAACCTCATCAAAATAGAGAAAAAAAAATGTGTGACCCTGTGAGTTCCATTTAAACAGATTTAATATATTTGTTTTTAGTTTCTTTTTATTTATATTTTTTGTCTAGAATGCTTCATTGCGATCTGATATATAATTCAAATACAATTAGCTCTTTATGACATTGAAGCTTCTAGACTGTGCTAGAATATTTTATAAATCTTTATTACTATAATTCAAGACAAAATGTAACAATAAGGTAATGACAAGATGTATAAAACTATTAGATTATGCATTAACTACAGTACCTTTTCTGAATTGCTAATGCTTACAGAAGCTGAATTGGAAAAGTTCATAGAAGCAAAGTCCGTATGGCAGTATCTGTTGCATATCAATAAGGAAGATGCACTTTTATGTTGGATTAGTTCCTTTTATAGTAAATATGAAGACAGATCTGATCATGCTACCTGTACAGCTATATCACTAACCCACTGGGATAACAAATCGCCTTTGCTCCTTAAACCTGAAATACAAAGAATTTTCAGTGCTTGGGAAATTACACAAAACATGATTGATGTTATACATGGAGCAGATTCAATGAAAACCACTAAGGAGAAATTGCTGGACTATCTTAGCAGGTTAAGTATGATTTTTAAAGTCTATCTCTTCCTTCTGATCAAAACATTTATTATGATTTCTTTTAGTCACTCCCTCTTCCCTGAGTCAAAATATATTTTCTCTTTACAGGCTTAATATTTTGTCATTTGGTTGCATGATTTTGTACTTTATAGTATTTACATTTTGTATAAATTCATTTCCATCTCTTAAAATTTATAGCCATCCTATAAAACAGGATATGTTTTTGTTTTAGCTTGTTACTCTATGACTTTTATTTTTATTTCTTTCTTTGCTCATTTTTTTCTGTTATTTTAAATAAAAAGAGAATCAATCATTGTCTTAAAATATAAATGTTTTCTTATAACAATGAGTGAATATATGTAGTATCGCAGAATACACATCAGTAGAGGTACAGCTGTGTGTTTCTTATGTCAAAAATACAAAGACTATTTAATTCATTGCTTATTTTTAAGAGTAACTAACCCATAAAAATAATAATTTAGAATTATCTAAATAATAATATTTAATTTACATATCTTTGAGTATATATTGTGAAAATTCCATCCACGCATGCAACCTTTCTCATATTCACAGTGGTATGCAGCAGTGGAGCTGGAATGTGAGATACCACAGTTGGATGCGTAAACAACAGCTTGATGAAATAAGAGACTTTAGAATGTGACACATTGACATCACGATTCTTCCCGGTATTTGAGATGTTTCACCAGTTTCAGTTTCTACTACCTTCAAAAAGCTTTCAGAAACTTTGTGACATCATTTTGCTCTTATAAAAGGAGGAAGAAGTGCTGTGCAAGTTGTTGTTGTGATTGGTACTGAGTCATGAGCGACTGGAGTGTTATCGTGTAGTGTTGCGCAAGTCACAGACTGTCTAACATCAAGTGAATCACTTATAGCAGTGAAAATGACTTTATTTTTAACTACATCTAAGCCAATAAAGACCTCTGTTACAATATGTAATAGACTTATTATCAAATATGTTGATTAACGAAGAATCTTAGTGATTTATCCAAGGATGGGTATAGGTAATTCATCATAGTCACATACACAGTATCATACTCAGTTTTGAATAGTAAAATTTGCATTATAATTTAAAAGAATATTACTTTAACATTTTCTGTGCACCTTTTAACAATACGTGAGAGAAAGACTCATGAACCCTACTGATTGTGACTAGCAGTTGCCACATAACTTTTCCAGCAACTTCATAGTTAACAATCCAGCTTATAAAAACCCATCTACTTGCTTCACACATGGAGACCAACTTAAGTGTAAAGTAATCAACTTCATTCCACCTACTGTTTCGCACCTTATTCCTGCTTTTTCTGTGAAATATGAGGGTCATAATGAAAATAGTGAGCAACAATTTACAAATCTTTCAATATTTATGTTTTGGAGCAACCGAGTATGTCATTATAATCCACAAACTTTTCTCTCACTTTCAAGAGTGTCTCCATTTCCTTATACATATTTCTCCTATCATTCTACAGTTTGACATTACAAAAGAAAATACCCTGTTCCAGCTGCACGAAGACACTAATGCACTGCTTTGAATATTTTCCATCAACTTGTAGTATTGACCTCACATCTGTTCCTAAGCAGAACCAAAAAAAAAAAATGGTGATTGGATGGTGAAGAGGATGAGGGAGAATGTGGAAAAATTTCCGACCCATTGTGACAGGAATAGCGTAGGGATGTGCATTATCCTGTTGCAGGATGATCTTCTTTCCAGGACACATTGTGCAATGCCCAACAGGGCCTCCAAAGTGTGTGGATATAGTGGGCAGTATTTATGATTTGTCAGGTTCAAGAAAATTAATCAGAATGCAACCCTATGCATTCCAGAATTTAGCTATAACCTTTCCAGCTGATCACACTGTCTTCTCTTTCTTCTTCGATGGCAAATCCAAATGGTGCCATTCCATACTCTGCATGTTCTTTCAGATTTGTAAGATGGAACCAACTTTCATCACCTGTCACAATACTTGTCAAAAAATTATCTCCTTAATTTTGAAATCTCTAAATTTTGTGGTCTTCAGTCAATAAACATGGAACTCAATGGGCACAAATGGATATGTAATGATAGATGAATTACAGATTTCTTTCCCAAACATTTCTAATTCTTTTCTTGCTGAAATTGGACAGCATCTTGGCTTAATGGATTGGAGGCACCAAACAGCAACACAGAAGTCTAAAGATTGTAAAAGACATTAATTTTTAATTAAATGTTTTTTCTGAAGTATTAGAAGCCCAAGAGCATTTAGAGTTAATACATAAGTGCTATCAAATTGCTTATAATTTTTCACAGAAAATATGAATTGTCAAAATTCTTAGGCTTTCACGGCCGGTGTCAATACTGGCTGGAGTATAATCCGGGCTTGAGGGCCGTGGTCTACTGGGCTCCTCCTTCTTCTTCCCAAACGTTTCGTCTGCGACTACAGCAGACATCTTCGACCTCGCCGCTGCCACCGAAGATGTCTGCAGTAGTCGCAGACGAAACTTCTGGGAAGAAAAAGGAGGAGCCCAGTAGACTACGGCCCACAAGCCCGGATTATACTCCAGCCAGTAATATGAATTGTACTGTATTTTTTACAAGCATTCTTAACAAGCATGTGTTCATTTTACAGAAATGGAGTATTCAGTGTTACTGAGCAGCAGAACCCAAGCATGATATTAGCAAGACTTTGCAGAACAAAGAATTTGATGTATCTAAAAAATATCTTGAATCAGCCATCAGCCAATGTATCATATTTCCTCTTCCAAGAACTTTTTATAAAATGTTGCATACAACTTGAATTCAATAACATTTTCTTTTCTTGTCTACAAAATTTGGACTTATCAGAAGAAAGAATGGAGCACATATTGGAATCATTGCCCACAAAGGATAAACAAAAGCATAAGTGGTTCAGATTTTTCCTTAAAATGAAAGATTTGAATGGAAACTGGAGTGATGAGTTATTAATATACCAAGCAATAAATGGTATGGTGAGCTGCATATCCAATGAAGAAATCAATATTTACTTGGTAAATCACCCTCTGGTGGTCCTAGCATTGACATTATATGCCAAGAAACAAATAAGCAAAGTTTTGAAAACTGAAGAACTGGGAGAATTTGTTGTTGACACAGAAATATTGCATGCAGCATTTGAGCAGCTGCCTGTTCTGAAAATGGCATTGACATACCAGAAACATGGCCTTTCTCAGCAACCTTCTGTTTCTGTGTATCATCTCTTGCAAGACAGCTCACCATTCAATGTTGCTAAAGTCTTCTCCTGGCAAGAAGGAAATAGGTATGTGTATAGATTTTAAATTCAGCTAAATATTACTTTTATTAGTTTTTTTTCCTCTACATGTTGGTGATTGTGGTTTAACACCCAGAGATTAATTTGTTTTAAGCCATGTTTAAATACAGTAACATTTTAGTTATGCATTTTCATAGAGATTCAGATAAAATAGTATATAAATGAGGAAATGTAAACATGAATTTATTTATGAAACTATTTATACTCAAACTAATTATGTGTTATAGAATGAATGAAGCAGAAGTATTTAAAACAGCAGAATTTAATCACTAAAACTACTGTGATTCCGATACATAAAAAGGGAGACAAAAGTAACATGCAAAACTGTAGACCTATAACCCTTACCTCGGTAATAGCTAAGTTGTTCGAAAAAATACTATTGAAGAGAATTATGAGTTTCTTTGAAAAATATGATATTTTAAATGATTTTCAGCATGGCTTTCAGGCTAAAAGCTCAACCACCACGGCCCTAATAGACTTTACTCACAACATCTTAAGTAATCTAAATGAAAAAAAGAAAACTGTAAGCATATTTTTTTATCTATCTAAGGCGTTTGACTGTGTCCAACACGATACATTACTAATAATCTTAGAAAAGAATGTATTAGAGGGGTTACCAATAGATTAATTTCATTGTATCTAAAAGGTCGTGACAAGACAAATATAAATTAAATATAATTAAATTTGAGTTAAGCAAGGAGAAAAAAGATATATTATTTCATATTAACTTTGGAAATGTTGCAATACAGGAATCTGATTCTCACAAATTTTTAGGAATGCAAGTAGATAAACTCATGTCCTGGACTAATCATATCGATGACCTTTGTAAAAAAATAAGTAAAGGTTTGTATTTAATGAGGGAATTTGCAAAAACTTGTAATGTTGAGGTTCTAAAACTTATATACTATGGGTTAATTTATTCACATATCCAATATGGTATTGAATTATGGGGAAGTTGTAATAAAATGCATATGCAAAGGGTTCTAGTGCTACAAAAGAAATGTATCAGAACTATGTTTAAAATGGGGAGTCGAGAATCATGCAGGGAAGTTTTTAAGAGAGAAAAGATGTTTACTGTAATATCTCTATACATATACAAAGTAACTTACTTAATTAACCAGAAAAAACCAAAACTAAATAGTGAAATACATAACCATGATACTAGATGCAAACTTGACTTACATTATACCAGCTACAATGTAAAATCTGTAAATAAAGATCCCTATATAATAGGATTACACATGTATAATCGACTCCCTGCATATATAAAAAATGAGAATGCTGTTAAATTTAAACAATGTCTCAAGACATATTTACTGAACAAGCCTGTGTATGATATCAATGAATTTTTAAAGTAATTTATGTAGACTATATTAATACTTTGTTAAACCAAACATCCTGTATATATTAATGTATTTTTATAATTTATGTAGACTAAGTTTATTTAATGCTAATTTTGTCTAATGTAAACTGACAATGCCCGATACTCGAAAAGAGTCTATAGGCTGCTAATAAATTACAATTAAAACAGACAAGCTTTGAAAACATGTCAGTTTCAGTTACATTTTAAAACATTGTTGGAGGAACATGGTTCCCTCATCATCAGCTGATGCTCACTGTTGTTGTCGGGAGATTGCTTCCTTCCACTCCTTTGTGAAAAAGATGGATTCGTGCAAAATATTTGACACCTTAACCCGTCTGCATTAGTTTGCTATATATGCTGTTTTTTTTCTAATTCGTAAACTGGCTTTCATAACCCTGCCAAAGGCACCATCAACAAAGTGGTTTGAATACCCATGGACGTTAAGGTGATAGGTAATGGATTGGCCATTCATTCATAGCCGAACATCGCAAGTTTGAATACCAGCAACTGGTGTGCTTGTAGTAATGAATGGGGAGGGCCTACGTAAAATAACCAGTGTGATAGCACACTTGGAAGCTGACATTTGATTGCACTTACATGGACTTTCCTCCTTTTCTTTTTTTTTTCTTTCTTTTTTTTTTTTTTTTTCACTATAATTTTATTGCAAAAATGTAATAAATTAACCCTAAAGTAAGAATCCTATTTGTATGGTAGCACTTAAAACAAGCAGGACTTATAAGTACTGACAGGCAACAAAGAGTGCAGCATAAAAAAAACATTCTGAATTATTTGATAAATTGAAAATTAATTACCAAGACTAATGAAATTCTAACATCCTTTAATGTTACCTCATTGTTTACCAGCATACCCAGAAAAATTACCCATAAAACAATGGCTCTCAAGACAAAGTTTCACTATATTTCAAATACTACAATCCTAAAACTACAACACTACAACAAACTTAAAAATAGTTTCATCTTTAACTAAAAGATCTATCGCCTATACTAGCTGACACATTTCTACAAAGTTGTAAAGTGTGGTTTCGATATGTAGATGATATATTTGCAATAGTTCAGAAAAGTTAGCCCAGGGTGCTTTAAAATTTTTGAACACACAGGCTTGATCAATACAATTCTCTAATAAAACAGAAAAAGGTTGCTGTTCTTGGATTTAAATAGGGACAGATTAGAATTTAGCAGATATAAAAATTCAACACATGTGGATAATTATATTAAGAACAATAATCTCAAGCCTGCCTGAGTAGTGTGAGGGTAGCGTGTCTGCCTCACATTCAACAGGTTGCAAGTTCAAATTTCACTAAGGATAAGGTTTTTATTTGGGGTTTTCACTTATCCTGAGAAGACGAATGTTGAGTAACTTTAAACTCCATGGACCCCAAGATTATATGAGTATCATTTCACCAATTTCATTCATCATCCGATATGACTAATCAGATTAAAGGACCTTAAGCTTCAAAAAATAAAATAATCTCCAGTCTTAAGGAATATCAATATTTCACAGTTTAATCAACAGATTGGTTAATATTTCATTGACAGTTGAAGAATATAATAAAGAAATAGATCAGATAAAACTAGTTAAAAATTTGAATGGCTTTAACCAGAAAATTATAAAGAGATATAAAATGGTAAGAGATATTAGCAAATTAAAACCAAATGATGGGAAAAAAAAAAGGGCATTGAAATCACAAATCATCCAAAGGCATTTAATAAATTTAAATATTTTTGATGGAATCAATACCAACCTGGTTCCACACAACAGACACAGTACCTGTTTTATAGCATATTTGGAACTGATGTGTTTTCAAAGTTCACCTGATTTATCAGTTTTAGTAATTATATATTGTTTAATATATGAATGGGAATATGAATATTCTCACCCTTAATATAGCTTCATACATATACAATAATAAATGAAAACAAAAACATTTTTACATTTACAACAATTAATGTTCTAAACCAAAATTGAATGAAGGCATATTATTGTGCTTTCTTAATCAGATACATATCATTACACTTTCAATTTCACTTGTATATTCCATCCATCTCCCATATGCTAATACCCTGGTTATATTATATATGGGCCCTTCACAAATCCTCTACTATTCATTTTTTGGATGATTTAAACTCTGTTCCTTTTACATAACCTAGCTTTGTTCCTGTTTTTCCTTTGTACATCCCACTTCAACATAACTCACTTTTCTGGCCCCTTATCTCCTCACATATTGTTTACCTAACCATTTCCGCAGCCTGGTTAACTTCTCCCTTTCCCACCTAGTGCTCTCTTATTTGTTCCACCAGCAATTTCACTTGGCACTTTTTCAGTGTCCTCATTTTTTACTTTTTCTACATGTTCTATGTACATAGTTTATAGAGAAAATATTCCAATGCACCCAAAAATTGGATATTGAGATTTCACTGGAAATGCATGTTTTGGGTCCCCCTGAATCAACAAAAAGCATTTTTAGGAAAAGGTGTGTGTGTGTGTGTGTGTGTGCGCGCGCGTGTGCATGTGCATGTGGGGGGGGGAGTGGGTGCGTGCATGCTTGCACAGGTGTGGGCATGGGCATTTTTTATCTTCTAAGTTTCCAAGGATATGACAAAGATTTTTCAAGAAATCCCCCCACCCCCAACTACCCTTCATATACATTTTTTTGTGGAGTTGATTGTTTTGAGATATTCCTTGTTAATCGTTTCAGCCTTAAAATACACTTTAATCCTTTTCCTTTTTTTTTTTTTTTTTTTTTTTTTTTTTCAAATGTTGTACAACATTTGCATGTTTGCAAATCTCACTAGGATGTTCCATCTTCCTCTTTGTTTCCCAATTCTAAATGTGTCACATGTCTCAATGTCTCTTAGTTGCATTTTTAATTTGCTTAATTATAGAAGGCATGGCCAGAAAGATAGCATCTTTTGTTCTACTGCCACCACTATGTTAGTGTTGCAGTTCCACACATGTGCCCTTGTCTCTCTGGTTCATTGTCTGTCCACTGACACCTGCACAGCTGGATTGTGTTTGTTTACAGTTGTTGTACAAAATGTGTAAGACAATTTCTGATCTCACCAACTGGGAAGTTCGTTCTGTAATATGGTTTTTGAATGCAAGGAATGATAAGCCAGCTGAAATTCATTGTCAACTTGTAAAAATGTATGGTGAAAATGTAATGACAGATGGAATGGTGAGAAAGTGGGTTAGGCAATTCAATGATGGCTGATCTAATGCGCATGACAAAACATGGAGTGGGTGGCCTTCTGTTGTCACTGATGGTTTGCTTGAACAAGTGAATTAGGCATTTCGTGAAAATAGATGGTTCACAATAAGAATGGTTTGAGATGTGTTTCCTCAAAATATGCTGTCCAGCAGTGGTTGTCTTGACTAGCGGCAGCTTTCTTTGAAGAGGGCATATAAAATTTGATTCCCCAATATGACAAATGCTTGAGTAGTGGTGACAACTATGTCAAAAATAGGCTTAGGACTGCTCTTTCATGAACAAATAAATGCTAGGAAAACAAATATTTTATGTCTTTTTTTCATAACTCTCTTATTTCCTGGTAAGCTCCAGCCCCCCTTCTCACTTCAATCCCTGAAATCAGCAGCAGGAACTAAACTTGTAGACTAATAAGTCTGACAGCTATAAGGAACTTTCTTAAACACTATGCCATATAATGAAGGACTCTTCTCCCCTCCCCCCATTTTCAATTTAATATTTTATCAATTTATATATTATTTCTTTCATCTTTCTTGACTGCTTTAGTCCTTTCCTCCTTACTTTTGCCAAATATTCTCTCATCATTTTATTTGTGTGTGGATTTTCCACCGCTTATACTTAACTAACATTTTAAAAGCTATAATTTCTTTTTGTAACATATCCCTTTTTATTTCCTTCTCTTCATCACATCCTAATATAAAATGAAAAATTCCTTCTAGCTATCTAATACCTTCCCCATTTTCTCTTCTCTAACCTTTTAAAAATAGTACTCTTAATCACATCATGCAAATCCTTCCTTCCTAAATTTATCACAGCAATCCACTTGTTCCTCCTTCTCCCATTTATTTTAATAATTAAACATAATTTTAGAGAACTCTTTTCTCTAAAACTAGCCCAGATCTCTTGAATATCTATCTCTTGAATATCTATCTCTTGAATTTGTTTGTATAACCTCCTTCCTAAACCCTACTCTGCTTTGATCTCCAAATTTTTGTGGTTTCCTCCATCCCAATTTTTTTTAGAATTTCCCATATGTCTCCCATCCAGTTGCTACCTTGTTTTCATCCTTTAGGCTTTGTAATGTTAGAAGCCATTGTGTAATTTATAGAGCTTGAACTGCTTCATGCAGCGTAAGAACACCCTTTATTTAGGCCTACTAATTTAATCACTATTATCATCAAGATATAACCTAAGGAAGAATGACCTTATCTAGCTGTTGTTAACAATAATAATGCAGTAATGTATTCCGAAAATACTGATGCCTCACCCAACATATCTGCTTTTTAGTTCTGTGACAGCAAGAATGTGGTATTCAAAAACCATACATTAAATATACAAGTGATACCTTCAGTTGTTCTCTATATAGCCTTCTTCATGCTCTGCACACTTTTTCAGAAGATTTAGAAGCTTGAAAATTCCTTTTTGAAAAAAAAAGTTTGTGGGTGCTGGGAAAATCATTTTTTTTTTGGTAGTGTTTAATGCTCGCTTTTACTACTTGTGGCACCGAAGGCAATGACACTGATGATACATGGAATGAAGATGGAGCACTGGTGGAATGCAATGGCGGGGGAAATTGGAGAACCCAGAGAAAACCTGCCCCTGCACTGCTTTGTCCACCACAAATCTCACATGCGGTTGCCTGGGATTGAACCTGGGCCATCTAGGTGAGAGGCGAGTGGTCCAACCATTCGGCCACAGTGCAGCTAACAATCAATTGTGCTCACACTTTTCAACTTCATTGTGGGTTTTTTTTTTTGTTCTTTTTTTTTTTTTTTCTTCAAGCAGTTCTTTCATGGGTACAAATCTAAAACATGTGATTAGGGATACTCTGGAATCCAAAATGATGAGTAAGAAGCATATCTAGAGAGTACAAATTCTAGCAGTTTTTTTTTTTTTTTCCCCACAATGACATACGTTGAACATGGCTACTATTGCTAGTTGCTTACATCAGTTGATGATGCACCCTAAAACTTTTTTGAACAACAATTTTCAAGCTTCTAAATCATTAGTAAAAGTGTGTAGAGAAAAACTGAGGATGTCATTTGTGTATATGATTAATCAATAAATGTATTAACAAATTACTGTTTATATTTGAATCAACCTTGTATAACAAGCCAATTCACTTCAAAATTCACAATAGTGGAAATTTAAGGATTAATGAACTCAACACTCACTGCACAAAATGGCACTAAAGTTTGCTTTCAAAATGCAAAGGTAAAGTGAGAAGCACTAGAGAAAATAAAGTAAGAGTGGAGGGTGATGGGAAAGAAAGCTGATTGGGATTAAGTGGAGAGCATAGAGTAATGAATAAATTGAAGTGACTGACCATTAATGTTTTCATGGAAGCTAAAAAATGGTGTGTTCTAATTCACTTCACTTCAGTTCATGTCGAGTATTGGGCCACCTTGACAGTGATTTCTTGATCAGGGAATTTCTAGCTTGCAATTTCGCAAGCATGCAAATGGTGGATAAAATCACAACTTGTGAATGTGAAATTTAGCCAAGGGGTATTTTTCTTTCAAGGTATGGGGTTCTTTTGCATGCAAATAAATGTTACATGAGACCAAGACTTTACTTATTTTCCAAAAGAAGCCCTGTTAGGGATTTTTATGCCTGAAAAAGTCCATCACCCTCGCCACGTTTAACCTGCAACCTTGGGTATCAGAGGCTAGCATGGTAACTACTACACCATGGAGGAAAGCTTTGTTGTAATTAATTTATACTAAATGAAAACAAAACTGTATCTTTTTACATGCATTTATTGTATTTACTAGCAAAGTTAAAGGCAGATGTAAATTTTTTAAAATTCTTAGTACTGTAGTAGATAGTATACTTTACATGGGAAAGCCATATTGATTACATCGGCAAAAATTATCAAAAGTAATATTTTCATGCTGAATTTCAAAATGTACATGACAAAAAATTACATCAAAATAACAAATATTTTTCATATTTTCATAGCACATCATATGGATTATTTTAATGGGGTAACATCACTCATGTTCATAAAATTTTAAAACTTCAAAGAAAAGCATTTGTAATCATAACAAAGCGACCAATCTGCAAACCATTTGTTTATAAATGAACAAATAATCACAGCTAATAATATGTATATCTTTCAGGCTTTACAATATGCAAAAGAATATTTTCAAAGTTTAACTCAAATGAGTGATATTCCCTGAGGTATAATAGAAGTAGCAAATTGTTTGATGTACCCAACTGTAGATTTTTCAAAATAATGAGTAATTTTCCCTTCATGGCATTAAAGATCGGGAATAAAATTCCATCCTATGTCTATGAATTGGAAAAGAAGGCTTTTAATAGGATTATCTCATAAAATTTTAATTGAGTTGGATAATAGTAACACCATAACTTCACTAACAGATCAATTTTACCTGGACATATTTCAAAGCATGTCTGCACTTTATCTTCAGCAGACTCCAACTGACATGTGTTTCCTCTGGTGGTTTTTGAATTATTCAGCATTGACCTTATTGGTGTTCCTGCTAGAATTTTCAAAGACTGCTGCTGTGTGATGGCAAACCAAATTCATTAGGTTATTTTGGTTCCTAATGAGGTGGATCTTCTCCCAAACATCCAACTCTGCTGCATATCTTGCTGGTTTTATATTAAAAAACCATCAGAGGCAATGCTGCACCAGTTGGAGTCTGCTGAAGATAAAGTGCACACATGCTTTGAAACATATCCAGGTAAAAATTATCTGTCAATTAAATTTCTAATTCAAATCCACCTCAGTTTGAATTATTCACCGTTTACCTGATTGGTGTTCCTGTTATATATTTCCAAAGACTGCTGTGTGGTGGCAAATCAAAATTCATTAGGTTATTTTGTTCTTCATACATAACAGAAACACCAATCAGGTCAATGCTGAATAATTAAAAAAGCACTGGAGGAAATACAGCGTCAGTTGGAATCTGCTGAAGATAAAGCACACACATGCTTTCAAACTTGTCCAGGTAAAAATTATCTGTTAGTGATGTTACAGTGTTACTATTATTCAACTCAATTATTAAACTTCTAATTCAAATACTTCACAGTTACTAACTTCTGTACTCAAATTATAGGATTATTTCTGTTATTTTACAAATAATCCTTTTTATGATGTTAAACATTGTTACTTTCTTCACTTTGATCATAGTACACAGATAGAGATGGTACTACATTCCACCCTAAAATTTGATACTGAGATTTCACTGGAAATGCATGTTTTAGAGCCCTCTGAATCCAAAAGAAGCATTTTAGAAAAAGGTCCTTGTGTGTATGTATGCATAATTACATGTGTGAACAACTTTACTCAAAGATGAAAAATCAGTTAAATATAAAACTCAAGTTTCAGCTCAGTATCAGCTTTTCAAGAAAATTCCCTCATTACCCTTTATATGGAAACATTTTTGAAAAGTTTGATTTTCTTAATAGTGACAAATAAAATGTATGTCTTGAATTTTTTGGGGCTAGCCTCTGAAGACCTCTTCATTCTGGATGACTTTTGCATAATTGGTAAACCATAAAAGATAGACAAAAACTTACTATGCAAAAAATATAAATTTTGTCAAAACACTCAATTTGTCTTAATATGTTTTTGTTCTGAAGCTAACCATTTCCAAGCTATATCTTGTAATTGGTTTCAATTATAAAAGTGACTGCTTTTAAAAGATTTGACTATCACTTTAGCATAGTGTATTCCCTTAGTTCCCTTCTACTTATAAGGATGCAAATAATAAGACCATTTCTGCTAGTGTTATCTCAATTAACATGAATTAGGTAAAATAATTATATTTTGTGAGAATAGTTTGTTTGCAAAACAGGTAGAGAAAGTCATGAGAATTGAACACATCAGAATTTTTAATAGTAGTGAAGTTTTAAATGGTTAAATTTCTATACAGCCCTATAATTTTAATTGGCAGCATGTGTTAAATATTTTGAGTAAGTCTATGACATTATCAGGTATTCTCTGACTGTATATTAACTATTTAACAATTAATATGGAAACAAGGTGTGGTTCAGGAAACTCTCTTTAATAAAACAATATGTGCATATTGGCAGACAGAAAGGTAAAGAGGGTAAAATTTAATAAGATGGATAATGAAATTAAGGAGCAAAAGAATGTTTATAAGCATCCCAGTAAACTGTTTTAGAGGCTCTAAACCTTGTGTGCAGCTTGCAGATAAGAGAACGTGATATTTACTTGTACTAGATGCTTAAGTGTTTGTTAATTTGTATGTATTATATACTTTTTAAGTTTGTGGATATAAATAAATAATTCTGAGTATTACGTTCATAAGTTCTTAACCACTAAATAATTATATTATAATTACAGATGCAAGGCAGGAGAATATCCACATTTTTCTTCTGAAAAACTTGTTTCAAAGTATGGACATATGGAGATTTTGACCTTTTTGTATTACTTGAAGCAGGAACAGCCAAGCTTTGCAGTAAATATGTTTGTGATAGATCAGCTTAAAACTCACAAACGAATTTCTAAACGTGCGTAAGTACAGTTTATTTATTTTTTTTTTAAATAGGATTTAACATTTGAGTTTTGGTTGAAGAGAAGTTTTTGAAATTATGTAAGCATAAATCACACAATTTTTGCAGTGTTACACTGTAAATAGCTTGCAACATGTAAATCAAACAAGAACAATCATTTTCTCTTTTTTAAAATAAATGTATAAATGCACTGAATGATTTCTTCTCAGTTTGCAAATACTTCAAAATTTAAGTAGCAAATTTGATGTAATTGGGTCACATTTGAAGGTGAAGCAGGAAATGTGTCAGAGGCCTGGATATTAAGGCATCTAGAAATTGAATGGATCTTTTATTTCTTTTAGAATTGTAACCTTCTGCTCAAGAACTTAGGTCTGCAGAGATGGTGAATGAAATGAGTAAAATGAATGGTCAAATGAATCCAAGGTCCACAGAGTTAGGAGTTGCAGAATATTTGTCTTCTGAGAATAAGAAAAAATATGGAGACACTTCAACAGAAATTAAAATTCAGGCCGGCCCTCCAGACTTGAAAACACATTTCCTACTCCTACTTCATGAGACATGAAACGTCAAGTTCATTTAAATTTGCTGCTCACAGAGGAACATTAATTGACACATGTTAGCTATGCTGATTAGTTTGCACGCTATGCACATATAGCAGAGACAAAGTGAAATGCATTCCAATATTGAGAATCGATTAACATGTGCAAAAAATTGTAAGATCAAGAAGTGTGAGTTGTTATTCATTAATATTAATTTTTTATACATTGTTAGCTGAGGTAATGAACAGTAATTATTATTATTGTAATTATATTGAGTTCTTTTATATTTAATGAGCTGGATTCCAGCATAATGAAGTAGTAGGTTATGTTTGAATCTTTTAAGTTTTTCAACTTTTATCATATTTTATTTTGTTTTCTCAGTTTCAATGTCGATTGTCACTGAATAAAATGACAGGAAGAAGAGACTTAGTGGGGCTCAGATTGGTTCATTGGCGAAAGATAAAAGAAAAAGAGAAGAAGATGCATTGAGAAAAATCGACCCAAGGAGTTCAGTTGAAGACTACGGGGAAGCAAGTACCCCAAATAAATCTAAAGATGAAAAAAACTTTTATCAAATGAAGGTGAAGGCGGAACTTCCATCAATGCTGATGAACCCTTTACAATTAGTGCTGATCCTTTTCTTTGGGAAAAACTGGTAAAACACAGGACTATATTGCAATGAATGGAGTAAAACAAAATAAAGAAGGTAACTTTTCTAAGTAGAAACATCAGTTTATAGATGGTGCCACAAGATGTTGTACTAGTGCATTTTTTCGGAGAAAACTGGCAAACAATGAAATTATTAACAGAGATTATTTAGTATATTCTGAAAGTCAGGGAACATTATTTTGTGTACTATATACTCTTTTTTGGAGGAACATCAGACTTGGCAGGACCTCGTAGTTTCTCAAACTGGAAGCATCCATAGCTAATTGCAACTCATGAAAACAGTTCAAGGCACCAAGACTGTGTTCTTAGTTTAAAAAAACAGAAGTTCCATTTTGACAAGGATAGATGGAAAATTATTCTTACAACTTGAAAATGAAGTTCAGTACTGGCGTAATGTCTTACAAAGTGTTGCTGTTGTGAAGAAACTTTCCTCTCCAGGACTGTCTTTCCGTGGCAATGATGAAATTCTTGGAAGTGTTCATAATGGTAACTTTTTAATGGGCATGGACTTATTGCCGAATTTGATCCATTTCTTGCTAGCCACATGTCATTATAAAAGGATTCTGGAAGTGGAAAAACTTCATATTTGTCTTTTGCTATATATGAACAAATAATCAAAATCATGGGGAAGAGAGTTGTCAAAGAAATAGTAGCACAAGAAACTGCAGCAAAATACTACTCTATAATTGTTGACTCCAGCCCTATATTGCAACCTAATGACCAATTAAGTTTTGTCTTGCCTTATTTCAACAAAGACGGGCTAGCTGAATAGTGGTTTGTTGAATTTGTGCCAAAGCCAGGATATGGTAGCCAGGATCTGTCAAAGGCAGTGATAAACTGTCTTGAGAGACATGGGTTGGACAGGGTTATGACAATGCACCAAATATGTTAGGTATTTATTCAGGCGTGCAAGCTAGAATCAGAGCTCTCTCTCCTTATGGTTTCTATATTCCTTGTTCAGTGCACACTCTGAGTTTGGTGGGTTCAAGTGCAGCAAGATGTAACCAAGCAACTTATTTTTTGACATTTTGCAAGAAATATTGAATTTTTTTCAGTGCTTCTTGTCATCGATGGAATCACTTAAGCACATTTTTCAGTAAAGTGAACTTGAGTGTCAAGTCCTTATGCATAACCCAATGGTCTGTTAGAGAAGAAGCTTGCAGAAGCTTGAACAAAGATGGCGAGGCAATCATTAGAGCATTGTTGTCAATAAAGGGAATGAAAGTGAGAAGTCTTTGGTGAAATCTGAAGCTAAAGGCATAATGAAGAAGTTGTGTAGTGTTGAGACATCTTTTATGACTGTAGTTTGAAATTCCATTCTTGAAAGGTGCAATGTTGTAAGTAAGCAGTTACAAACAGCAGACATGGATTAGCCACTGTTTGTAATTTGTATAGTTCTTTGGTTGGTTTCTTGGAATAAATGAAAATGGGAATGAAGTTTTCAAGAATCTAGGACAAGAAATTTGAATCTCTTTGTAACATTACTACAATTGATCAGGATAAGAAACACATTAAGAAAAAGAAAAGATTCTTTGATGAATCTGATTCTGACTCTGAAGGAAATGCTGATTCAGATGACTTAAGGATGTCTTTCCTTTTGATTCTGGATAAAGTGATTGAAGAACTGAACAGCAGAGTCTTTCTACAAGGAATTCAGCGAAGCATTTATGCTTTTGACAAATCTGAAGATGCTTAGTCTACTTGAAATTCAGGAAGCATCATCCAGGCTTCAGAAAGTCTACAGTTCGAATCTTGAAGATTCAGCATTTGTACTTGAATGCTTACACTTCAAAAGCTACATAGAAAAGAATGAAAATATGTTGTACTCTCTTACACAGCTATGCAAGATGTTAAAAGGAACTGTCTAGAGAGTGTTTACCCAAACTTAAACAAAACTCTACTCCAGCTTCCAACTGCTCAGCTGAGAGATTATTTTCTGCTCTGAGACGCATAAATAATTATTTAAGAACATCACAAGTGAAGGATCATCTTAGTTATCTTGGTGTTCTTGCAATTTAATCTGACTTAACAGTGAAAATAGACTATGACAAACTCATAAACTTGTTTGCAAATGACAGGGCAAGGAGGAAGCCTCTTGTTATTTAAACGGTATATGTTTTGTCATACAATATGGGGTGATGCCTCTTTAGTGTAAGTTCTTTCTATTAAGATTTTTCTACATAAATTTTAATAAACTTACTTATGGTGTTAGCCACTCATACTTAAGTATCCAAACTAGTGAAACCATTCTCTATGTTGTGATAATTTAAGTAATATATGTATTGCAAGTTGGGGGGGCAGAAAAGGTCCTAGGGGCATCAGAGGTCCTAAATTCGAACCTAGTCATAAGCATTAATAGCCTATTTTCATTTTCAGACTTTTAATGGATGGATTATACTGGGTCATTGGTATAAAAAACCTGCCTGCTTGCATAGTGTGCTTCAGAGCCAATGCCAGCTGACTTCCCCACAACTTGCACAACTTGCACTCATGACAGGCTTTCTGTCCTTAAGTTACCATGTAGTTAAATGTTATTGTGTGCAAATATTAATTTAAAAACGAATCGACTCATAGCAGCCTTGAAGCATTCATCCTAAAATTACTGTACTTTTGCCTCCTTCCAGTACTTCATTCACAACCTTATTAATAAATTTAAGACTACTGGTGTAGAGAAAAACAGAAACTCATGCAAAGACATAAAGTGATAGCAGAAGAAAAATGAGAGAAAATCAGTAAAAATCTGAAGTTTTTCATGAAAATCACTCACATTGGAGCAACTTGAAGGAAAACATACAAACAGAAATAAGAAGTATTACAGTGGCCAAGCTAAATTATGTCAATCTAAGTATATTTATTTGAAACAATACTTATTTAGTATGGAAAGATGACATTTCCAGCATTTGCTGTGATGTAAGAGTTAATTTTGTTATATTTTATGTACAAGTATATAGGATGCAGATTTAAAAAGTGAAGACAGAATGCTGCCATATTGTGCTAATTGGATGCAAAACCCCATATAAGCAGTTTTATACTGAAGATTTTGTATCAGATGAATCACCTGCCCCTAGGTTATTTGTTTTAAATTTATGCAGCCTACTAAGTTAGGGTTGCCAGAATGAACTTTAGGCAGACCCAGACAGCTGGCCATGCACATTTTTATAATTGGGGATGGATGTTATTAAACAGATTTTTGTTTATTATTACAGCCAACATTTGTACTAACATATAAAATTTACTACCACTACTACTATTAACCAAATAAAAATAATAATAGTAAAAATTACATACTGTTATAAACGTGAATTGTATTATTAATTTTTTTTTAGGATCTCGCTGCATTCAGAAGGGCCTTGTTTTTAAGAACCATGCTGCAGAAATCTTCTGTGTAATTTTCTAATTCATCTAAACACAATTCTTCGCTTTCACAAGTTCCATTGACATTCTGTTTCTAGCATCTGACCATAATGCATTATACTAAGCACTTGTTCAACTTGCGCATTACTGATAGGATTTGCTAGGACATACTGCATTTTTTGAACAGATTCAATGCATTAGCATCTTTGAAAAACTCACTCCACACTTTTCAGCAATTATTATACTTCCTATAAAGATCTGATACTACAATTTTTAAAACTCATAATACAGTTTGTTTTCATTGAAACTAATTTTCAGTCTTTCCCACTTAGGCCAAGTCATTAATTAAAATAGTTTTGGTTGACATAAATCTAGCACAGACGAAATTTTATACACATTGTCATTCCCACTAAAGTTAAACTTTATTAAGATAGTATAATAATATACTGTAAACAAGGGTGCACTTGTTTACTAGAATATTTTCTTCTTCTTCTTCTTCTTCTTCTTCTTCTTCTTCTTCTTCTTCTTCTTCTTCTGTAGCAGGTTCTAGACATGACTTAAAATCCATGAAAAAAGCTTATTGTCCTTATAACTCTCTTTCTTCACTTCCAACATAACCTCATGAACATCTGTGGAAAGTGTGTCCTCTTTTTCCAAAAGTCTAATTGCTTTAGAAAATACAGGTAATGTTGCATTTAAAAATACAGAAACCACTGTGGTAGTGTTAATGAATACTTGTTTATTTTTTTGTGAACTAATAAATTTCCAAATTAGGGGGTGTTTGTGTTCTTCGCCCTGTGCTATATAATGTATTTTTAAAACTCACATCTTAACAAGACACTCCACAGCTGACTACAAAGACAACCATCGCACAAAAATGTGTTGCAATACTATAGTCATGCTGATGCAAACTCACAAAATGTTTTTAGTTTCTCAGAATTTTTTGATGATGAAGAAACCTCTGAATATATTTTAAGAACTAGACTTTCTACATTATATTTTAGAAGCTTGAATCCAAATTTAGCACAGTTATATAATATATGAGAGCAACAATTGACTTTTATTAAGTTTGCATTTCCTTCTTTTAATCTAGTAAAGACAGAATTACTTTTAACAAAATTAAATGAAGCACTGCTCACTGAATAAGAATTTGCATTGTTTAGTGTTAAACTGTGTTCCAATAAAATAGATTTTAGTGTATTTGAAACCGCTTCTGCAGTTTTCGTCTTCATAGAAATAAAAAAATGTTACATTTTCCCTTATCTTTGGAGAAGTACGTTATAACTATTGGATGATTTTATTGCCCTTATTTGAAGCATTAGAAGCTAATGAAAATGGAACACTTTGCTTTAATTCACAGTAGATTCTTTTTAGCATAAGACAAATGCACATATTTTACTAACACCCCATTTTTAGTTTGGCCACATCTTACTTTCAGGAGTCTCTGAAAACATGTGGATATAACTTATTACCACGATCCTTGAGAACTGTAACAATGGGATGTTTCACACATTTACAACTCAAAGTTAATTCTATTGCAATGATTTTGTTGTCTTCTGTAGAAAATGTTTTGGCAGTAATTTAAGAAGAAATTTATTTTTCTTTTGTGTGATAATATTTCACACAGCCTTCATGCCATCATATTTAACAATAAATGAAATACTGCATATTCTGAACTTGCACATACACTCATCACTAACAACTTTTTATAGCCACTGTTTTCGTCCTACAACCATTTTAAATGGAGCAAACTTAGAGATCATCTCTTCATTTCACTTTTATTGCTCACTACCACGGAACTAGAAGATCACTACTCTGAATTATGAAAGTTAGTCTATTTGCGTACAATCCAAGCATCCCAATAATTGCTGGTAAACTGATAAGTGAGAACCTAAAAACTGACAATGAAGAACAAACACAAAAATAGACATTGCCAGTTGCCATGTCCCACAACGTGTTTCTTTAATAATAATGTATGAACTGAATATTACAGACACGACAATGAAAGGTCAGAATAAAATTAGAAATGTACTGTTTTGTTACCACACAAAATTAATATTCAAACAAAATTATTCAAAATGATTAAAGAGTGAGATCACATTCAAACCTGTAGATTAAAGTCTTTGACTTGTATACTGGGAGAATTCATTCTAGACCCAGGCACTCCGGGAGGCACCTGAAGATCTGGCAACTGTATACTAAATGGTAGAATTCCCTTAGTTATGTCTTCATATCCCACTTACAGTTCATTTATTTATTTATTTATTTAGATACATGAGGGTTCAATAACCAATAAAAATCCATTAAGATATAAAAGTTATATTACAATGTAAAACATGATCCATTCTGCCAGAGTCATAAAAAGTTTTCTAGTCTATGTTATAAAATTCCACAATAAAGTGTTATATGCTACCCACTTCAATTTTTATACATTGCTTCAGCATAAAAATCAACCAGAGAAAACATCAGATCTAAGTAGGTCATTAGTCAATTAAAATTTAGTTGAGTCGATTTTGTAACACTACATCACTTACTTTTTTATTTCGGAAAACATGTTTCAGAAGCCATGTGCTTCCATTGTCAATTCCTTTGGTCGACTACCGGCATTGCTTGCTGTGGTGGTTGTCTCTGTCCTTGGTGGTGGTTTGATGAACTTCTGGATGAGTAGATCGCCTGGCGGGATTTCAAAATTGAAAACCCGGTTCTTGTTTTTCCAAATATATATGTTTTCCCAAACTTTTAATTCTGTCTTCCTTGTGATGTTTTTGAGGATTTTTGGGCTTCTATTTATAGTGTGTTTCTCTTTCCAAAAATGCCAAGTTACTGCAGATTTTTCTTCTTGTTTGAGTTTAATATTTCTGTGGTGTTCTTTTGCCCTGGATTTTATATTTCTTTTTGTTTGGCCGATGTAAATTTTTTCACAGTCATTACAGCTGAACTGATATATTCCTGGTTTGTTTTCTTGTGGGATATCATCTTTTAATTTGGAATTTAAAATGTTTTTTATAGAGTAATTGTTTTTAGGGGCTAGAATGATGTTATGTCTTTTGAAGATCCTCTGGAATTTGTAGAAAGTTGTAGGGTGGTATGTAAACTTCTTGTAGATCTTGTTTTCTTTCTGGTTTTGAGTGAGTGTGCTGACTTCTTTAATTCTCTTTCTATTTTTGGCTTTATTAACTTTTTTGTACACCAGTTCTGCCCGAAATCCATTCTCTGTAGCTATGTCCAAAATTTTATTAAGTTCACATTGGTATTCTGTTTTTCCCATTGGTACATTTACCAATCTGTGTGTAAGGCTGTTGAGTAAAGCATGCTGATGGGGAATGGGATTGTAACTCTTTTGTTTTATATAGCTGTTGGTGTGGGTAGGTTTTCTGTAGATGCCAAATGTAAGGTGATTATTAGTTTTTATGATTTTTAGGTCGAGGAATGGTAGTTGTCCATCACATTCCTTCTCCATTGTGAACGTTATAGACTTTTCTTGCATATTTAGGAGTTTTAGAGCATCTTCTAGGTGTCTTTCTGGGACTATTGCAAAGATATCGTCTACATAGCGGTACCATATTTTGAACATCCAGGGGAATGCCTTTTTAATCCTAGTTTCCATAGTGCTCATGAAGAGATCTGCTAATATAGGTGACAGCGGGCTGCCCATAGCTAAACCAGATGTTTGTTTGTAATATTTCCCGTTAAATGTGAAAAAATTTTGATTTATGCACAGATTCGTTAATATGATGTATTCTCGCACTTCTTCTGTTGTTTTTCCTATTGCAAGTAACCAATTTTTGATGTGGGATTGTATGCTTTCTGTGGGTATGCTTGGAAACAGAGCAGTAACATCAAAGGAAACTAACATATCGGTTTTTTCCAATTTTATGTCTTTAATTTTTTCGATCAGATCTAGAGAGTTTTTTATACTTGCTGTTTCAAATTTAGGGAAGGAAGAGAATCTGTTTGTTAACCATTTTGCTAGATTATAAGTAGGTGCACTTATATTGTTTATAATTGGTCTCATTGCATTTCCCGGCTTATGTATTTTTGGAAGGTCATAAATTCTGGGCAGAACTGGATTATCAACTTTAATTTTGCATTTTTCTTTTTTGTCTATTAGTTTACATTCTTGAATACTGGCATTTAATTTAACTATACATTGGTTTAGAGGGTTCTTTTGTACTGTAGAGTATTCTTCTTTTTCTAAAAGTGTTTCCATTCTTTCTACATATTCAGTTTTGTCCATAATTACTATTGTGTTTCCTTTGTCTGCTTTGCTATAAATTACCGGTTTGCTTTTTAATGCTCTTATTACATTTTTTTGGGGGTTAGTTTTCTTTTTGCTTTGTATTGTTTCGATAATTTGGCAACATTCACTTTTTATTATGTTTTTATCAATATCATTTATGTGCTGGGTGGCTATTTGTACGTCCGCAATGTAATCGTCAATTTTTTCTGAAAAATCGATGCAAGTTTTCATCCCTTTGTTTAAGAAATCCAGTTCTGATTTGGTGAAAGTTTGGTCCGATAGGTTTTTGACGTTCATTTGTGGTGTGGACTTTTGAATTGGTTTTCTTTTCCCCTGTTCTTTGCACAGCTTTTCAAGTTTACGTTTTTGCGTTAAAGTTTTGTTTCTCATTTTGATGCTTAATTTAGCCAAAAGATTGTTTTCTAAATTTTCCCAAATGATGCTTCCTAATTTTTTGGTTAGTAGTTAGTTTCAAACAAGAAGAAAAATCTGCAGTAGCTTGGCATTTTTGGAAAGAGAAACACACTATAAATAGAAGCCCAAAAATCCTCAAAAACATCACAAGGAAGACAGAATTAAAAGTTTGGGAAAACATATATATTTGGAAAAACAAGAACCGGGTTTTCAATTTTGAAATCCCGCCAGGCGATCTACTCATCCAGAAGTTCATCAAACCACCACCAAGGACAGAGACAACCACCACAGCAAGCAATGCCGGTAGTCGACCAAAGGAATTGACAATGGAAGCACATGGCTTCTGAAACATGTTTTCCGAAATAAAAAAGTAAGTGATGTAGTGTTACAAAATCGACTCAACTAAATTTTAATTGTTAAAACACATCACTGTCTCAAAGTCCACCATATATCAGGATAGGTCATTAGTCAGTTAAAGTACAGAGATGAGTCGTGCAATCACTCCTCCCAGGGATACTGTCCTTGACTTTTACTTGGCATAATATAATTTCAAAGATAATTATTTGTTCTTTCATACACAAGCTTTATGTAGACTAAAGTTAAAAAGGTCAAATCAGGCTGAAAAATGCACAATGCCATACCCAGGATTTGGATTTCGTGCCATTACAACCAACTGAGGTATCATGGCAACAAGCTGGCACAACATTAAATTTCCCAACATATAATTAATCACTTTGATTGATTTTGTGTAATACTTGAGCTAGGAACAATGATATGGATTCAAATGTAAGGGGAATTATAGAGTCAAAATGGAAACACATACTTCACTCACTTTTTGTGCTTGACCAATACTGAGAGCTTTTTGCTTTCATCCGTTGAAGAAACTGTTGTTAATCATGTTCAATGAGTTGCTTATTAAAACATTAAAAACTCCACTTACTCAGGTGTAAAGCCTTGGGAATGTTGGGAAACATTATGTCTCCATCCTCTGCCTTGTTGATGACTGGTCACTATCCTCCTGTTCATAATCTTTCCCACCATCAACTGATCTCTGGTGGCTGGCTTGATTAATTTAATGTTTCTTACTTTGGTAACTCAAAATTCAAAACATTAAATTTGTTCTTAACACATTGAAGCCCAAGCCCAAGTATAGCTCGGGCCATGCGAAATGTTCATGCGGTCCACACCTGAGCATAACTGTATTCACTATGCATTGGTGTTCTTGTTTGCATTCTTTTTCTGTTGAATGAATGACATCATTAATCTCAATATAAACATGTGTTACATTTTATACAATAATAAACCTTTCGTCTTTTCTCTTTTTTCATTAGACACATTCAGCTAAATTTCTATCCTTGAGACTTGAGTGTTCCTTTGGACCATGTACACATTAACATCCTGGTTATTGGTATATAAGAATCCTGTTTAACTATTACTAGATAATCTCATTCTCTCCTCTGCTCATTTCCTCCTCCTTGCACTGCCTCACAATTCTACACCATAACTCACACAGCTTTCCCAAATATTTTCTGCAAACTATAATAAATTCTCTTCTGTTAAAAATTCTAATTTATCACATTTGTCAAATCTCAGTTCACTTCTCCATTCCTCTGTTTTCTTGCAATTTAATAACATAATGCAGAGTTTACTCATTTTCCCCACACATTGGGCATACATTGTCATAATCCCGTCTGAGCTGCTGTAGTTTTAACACATTTGTTCTTCCCCAAGTATAATCTCTTCTTCCTGTTTTATCACAGAAGTGCATATATCTCTCTACCCCAATCTCTTTTTAGATTAATATTTTCTTCTGTTTGAAGTGTACCAACTATAGATCAACACAAACAACCACCACACAATGAACACCAACACCAGGAACCGGTTGGTCTCTTCTGAGAATGAGAGCAAATAGCTTTTGAAACCAAACACAAAAAATATAAATGATATATATGTTTCCATTCTGACTATAATTTCCCTTAAATATTTGACTGAGCTAAAAGTGATTAATTTTGAAGTCCAGGACTTTTTAAATTGTAAGTTACATTAGGGTAAGTTATCTCCAAATGAATTTGAGAATGCCTTATGGTTAATGTGAAAAATGCAAGTCAGTTGGGCAATTTAATAGCATGCTGGCATAATGCCATGATAGCTCAGTTGGTTAGAGCAATGGCATAATAAGCCAGATAACATCTTATCATGGCTATGGCATTGAATTTTTCAGTGTGATTTTACCTTTCTATCATTTAAGGTTTACCACTTAAAATATGACAATGGTCCATGAATGTGTGTGGGTGTGTGTCTGTCACTGTATATGTGTGCCCATGTATGTACACATGTAGTATAATTTAAAAACAAAAAGTAGGTTAGTATTTAAATTCGGCATTTTCCAAGGATGCGACACAAAGATTTTAGGAAAATCCCCCACCTCAACTACTCTTTATATGGAAGAATTGTTTAAATTTTCAATTTTCTCAAAAATGACTGTAACAATTATGATTGAAATGTCATATATTAAAGATATTTACATGACAAAATGTATACCTTGAATTTTCTAAGAGTAGCCTCTGAAGTCAAAATATGAATTGAAGCTTTCCTGACGAGTGTTACCTGAAATTGTACTTGGGCTTCCAGCCAGGTAGTAAAGAATTCAAATTTCCTATGTTTCATCATCTTTGTCTTCAGGGAGCTGAACGGTGAGGGAAGAAATCCACTTCTATTTATATGTAGATGGCCAATGGGAGCAGTGCCAACCAAGAGATGAAATATGACTGGCTCAGCTACTTTATGGATCTTCATATAAAACTACCCTGTGATGTAGTTAAACCTTAGCATGGACCCCTTGGAAAACACTGCACAAAGCTTCACTGCAGCTTAGTCTATACTGGGCATGGGCCTCATAGAAAACTTGCTGGTTTTTTAGCAGATTTCTTCTGATGAAGGTGCTTTATAACTAGTGTCCAGGTCATTATTAAGCTGTTTTTTCCAATCCCAATAACTTGAGCATTTGGCTATTAAAGTGGTATCTTTGAAGCTTGCTCTGTGAACACATTCAATGCAGAGTTCTGCCAGATGAGATTTTTCTGCTTGCATTAATCCTTTGGTGTTCAGAAAGGTGGGTAGTCACTGTTGGTCCTGTTTGTCCTATATAACAAACTCTACATACATTTGGGAATATAGTTTACTCCAGATGTTTTGAGTTTAAGAGTGTCTTTAACTGCTTTAATTAAGCTCCTTATGAACTGTTTCTATGCCATATTCATAAAGGATTTGTTTATTGCACCAAAGAAGTTCCCCATGAAAATATGTAAGCAGCTATAGCAATCAGTTTTTCTGTTTCTTTATTTCTTACAGATTGTTTAGGTTTTTTTATACTGGGCTCTACTGAAGATTTGATGTCACCTTTCGAATAACACTTTTGTTATAATGTGAACTGTAAGTGTTGAAGTACTGTATGTAGATTTTCTGAATCTGAGACTGAGATAGCTCGTGTGCCAATGTATTTGGAATTCCCACCCTTTGTGGCTTATGATGGAAACTCTGTGCTTTAAAATAAAGATCTGTATGTGTAGGTTTTTGGTACACAGTATGTCTTAAAATTCCATCTCCATTCTTGGAGATAAGAATATCTAAAAACAGCAAAGCACCGTTGTATTCAATTTCTATAGTGAATTGAATTTGCAGTCGAAGACTATGTATTTATATGAGATAGAAAATCTGGTAGCGTACTGCATCCATATGGTCATAAAACAAAAGTGTCATCTTGCTGTAGCAAGAATTTCATGTTCTTGAAATTCTGTATAAGAGTTAGCAACAGCTGGGTATAGTGGAGAGCCCATTGCTAACTAATAAGCAGAGTTTCTTGAACATGAAATTCAAGGCTGCTACTGATTGTGGAGTTGGAGTAAGTGATTGTTAGAGATCATTTCCATATTTTTTGAGCTTTTCCATATCTGAAGTAATCTTAGTCCCAATTAGTTTGGATAATTGTAAGTCCATTGTACCCTTTTCTGGTGTAAGTTACTGCATATATTTTTGTGATTTTTAAGAATTTGTAGCATTGTTTTGATTACCCTTTTCTAATTAAGAGTTTAAATTATATAAAGGTGGATCTATAGCAGTTTGAAGTACATTAATTAATTTAACAGAAGTAAAAAAAATCAAAATTTCTGAAATAGAAAAGAGTTTTATAGATAAATTGTTTTTTCCTCCCTTTGTTTTAGATGTAATGTGATCTATTTTTGCAGGAGAAAGCATGCTTGCAATCTTGCCCATGGTTTGGCTTTAAAAGAGTTCACCAAGGAAAATATTGTGTGTTCATGCATATCTTTTATTGAAATGCTGGGAGCAGATTCTGGATCTGTTAAGATCCATGTAGCAGTAGCAAACAAAATACTAAATCATCTTGCTTCCTCAGGTTCAGAAAACATTGAAAAGAATGGAAGCCATCAAGCTAAAATAAGTAAGTAAACTTCATCCTATTGTTTTTCATTTATAACAATTAAAAAATGGTTATATTTATCTACTATTTATTGTTAATTCCTTAATGCTAATGTAACTTAAGGGTATTGTTAGAATTTAGCAGAACAGGAAGTAAAGGCCTAATTATTGTAACATTTCTAAAGTGTTGTCAAGTGAGATGATTGGAAGGGCAAAATATTATTAGACAGTGTTTAATTATGCAGGAGAAATCTAAAATGTTTGGTAACTGAAGCAATTAAATTGCATGAGGAAATTGCTACGGGTAATTTATGGAAGGCATAAAAAACTCTATATGGAAGGTTCTGAAAAGAACTTGGACAAAGAATATAAAATATTAATAAACAAGAAATATTTGCAGTAATAGGAATTAGATGCAGTATTACAATAAGAAATTAAAAGGATCAGGATAGGGAAAAAATATATAGGTGTTCCCAAAATCACCATTTCTTTCTATAAGTTATACATCATAAATGCACATGGCACACCAGTAATGTGGGCTCTCTGTTACCGAGTTTAAGGGGTATACAAAGTATATCGTATGCGATTACCAGTTGTACGTCTTTAAGTGTAGGGTGTGTGTTCGTCAAAATAAATTTTGATGATTCTTAAAAGAACTAATGAAAATACTTTCATCAAATGTAATTAATGTGGTACTGAAGATAGTGCAATTAGTTTGTTACATAATGAAAATGAAACAGCATGACAAAACAAAACCCATATTTTATTTCCTTTGATTGTTAAACAATTAATAATTATGCACTTGTCATTGTCCTTCTGCATTCTACTCTGTTTGCATTTGAAACTTAAATTATTAAATAATAGAGTGTTACTATGTTTTGGTTGATATTCCCTTCATATGTATGCAGTGATGAAGATGCTGCTCTGTGTCCTGGTGTACCTGTCAAAGTATCTCTGATATAGTTTACTAACAAGACAATCTTTCTTGAAATGCTCAGAATTAAGGATATAATTAGTGTACTAGTACGTACTACTAGACCCCCTGAAAAATAGTAAATAAATTTAAAGGAAAGCGGTATAAAAATTTAGCTCTCAGCGGGTTAAACACAACCAATACTTTTATGTAGCGGTAAATAAAAAAACTGTACTTATTTATTTAAATACATACAAATCCAACCATAATATACATAATTATATCTTAAATTGCACACACAAGAAACACCCCATACCAAAGCATGCATATTCAAATTAAATTCCATACACAAAACATATTAATTACTACAATACCACATAACTAAAAAAGGATTATATACACACATACACACCACAAAAGTCAAGCTTTTTTGCTCAGATCCAAAATACACACTCAACTCTATTTCCAAAGTTTCTGGAGAGGCACTTGTTCTCAAGTCTGACAAAATATGTCCACATGAGGAGGTTGCACATTCACGATCTACATCAGTAAAGCTGTTGGTCCCGTGTCATAGATTTATGGAAAGAACCTCAAGCCTGATTGAGAGGCCTCTGAGCAAAATTAAGTGGTCTTTCACGCCCAATTTAGAATGGGACACTGAGAACCACAGCAGTTAAAGAGCATCCATAAATAACACAACATTTACATTTAGAATGGCTTCTTTAATGATTATCTGAAAGTACAAGTACCCAGAAAGTAGCACATGACTGTCCAGATTTTTAAGAAGTTTCATGACAGCTAAAATTTTCAATATAGTTGCTTCATTGTTTCTGGCAATGTTTTTTTCATCAAACAGTTTGCCCATGTTCTCAGTAATTGTGCAGGATCCACTGTTGCAATTCTTGTCAATTTGGTCTCGCAGAGAGACCCCACATTTTCAATGGTTTGCTTAATTTCAGCTTTCCTTATCTCAGATTTGAGAATACTGATGGCTGCAGCTGTTTTAGGATTAAATAGCCCTTTGCTCACCAATCTGAAGTTGCTGAGAATATCAGCAATTCTGCTTTGTAGTTTTTGTGACAAAAGGAATATGAAGATCCTGTTAAGGTGCTTATGGCATCAATAATCTTAGCTGTGCTCTCTAAGGAAGGTAGCACTGGCAGTGATGATCGCAACCTCCTTATTTTGCAATTCAGAAAAAAAGTGCATAGCAGTACCTCCATCTGGCAAGGCCATCGGCTTGCAGAAGTTGGCCAAATCTTGTATAGGTGATCACCACATAGAACACAAATTTATACCAAGAATTCCATCTGGTCATCACTGTTGATGGAAAAGCTGTTATCTTCGTCTCCTCTTCCAAGTAACATCCCGGAGAAAAGAAATGTATTAGAGTTTCCTTTTCCTGGCATTCAAAAATAGCATCTTTGCATTTGTCACACATTTATTTAGTTCTTGTAACTGTGTGGACCATATGCTCGCCACAATGTTCAGCTTGTGGTCCCAACATTACACATGGAGCACATTGCAGGGCAGAGCATGTCACACATTTGTGCACATGAAATCATGTATCTTGCAGAATACAAGGCCAAATAAATAAATATTGAAGGACTGCCAATACTGTTCTAGAACACTCTGTTGTATTTGCATTTTGTAGCATCTTGATGCCACCAAGAAATACATTTTGTTCAGCAGCACAGCTCAACAACCTCAGCAGCACAATAAACACAAAATGACGCATAATGGACACCTTTTGGCCATTGACAGCCAATTTTACTTCCTCGTTCTTCTGCTTGACCACATGCAGAGCATATGTGTTCTACAGGTTTATGTTATGGGAATATCTCCAAACCAGTTCCAAAATATAGGTCCTTATAATTTAGCACAATAAATAGCAATTGAAGCATATATTTTATATTTAATTTTAGTTATTTAAACAACATAGTGTTAAAATAGTGATATCAATGCCTAAGCCAGAGATCAAAGTAAGAAGTACAGTATTTATTCGAATACAAGACAATGTCTTTTTTTTTTTTTTTCCAAAAATATTAATATTGAGAACTGGGAGGAGGGGGGGGTGATCGTCTTGCATTCTCATTATAATTTCCCAACAGCATATGAGAAAAAGTAAGTTTCAAACTTTGCACGTACTGCAGTGTAAATTGTATGACTAAGGTCGTGATGCATACAGCAGGTTTTTGTGTGTTTCATTTTGTGCTGTAAAGTTAGCTGTTAGCATTCTCGTTGGAAAAACTTTGTTTGTATTTATTCAGCAACTAAATAAATACAAAAAAAAATATTGAGGCATCATTTGCATTTCTCAATGTATTGGCTGCCAATGGTGAAACGGTAAAAGAGGTTTAACTGTGTGCTTATCTTCGCCTACCGCACACATACTTGAACGTTTCCGTTCTCCCCTCTTACATCTGCACATGTGATTTTCTGTGCAAATACGAACCTAAAATGTTTACCACAATGTGTAGGTATGTTGTCTAAATAGAAAATGTATGCATCGCCGTTGCCTAATTTTCGTTCTCCCCTCTCCCTAAACCATTACGAAAATTCAACAATGTATTATATTAGGTATGTTGTCTTAAAAGATAATCATCCATCATCGTTGTTTAAGCTCTGCTGCAGTTGATAACACCTATCGCACACGTAGGCAGGCAAATTTTTTATTCATCGAACCGATGATCGATGGATTGCACCAATGGAATTTGCGATCTCTGTTTTCTGCTGAAATGAAGAACGGTTCGATTGTTTACAATTTAGTTGCGATAAGGGACTATCCATCACTTTCATTCGTCTCTCAAGGACGATGCAACCGATGGTTAAACGATCCATCCTACGCTGGAAATAGAAACGAGTTGATGGATCTCGGTGACGAGTTTAAAAACCGTGCGATGAATTTTCGGTGGATACACACGAGTATGCGCTTGGTTTAAAAAACACATCCAGCGGTATTATTTCATTTCCTGCTTCAGATTAGGAGGCAAACAGATCATTAGATGGATGAGATGAAACCTTTTTTGGTTTTTAGCTTAACGTCCTTTGGTCAAATCGGACTATAAATGAAATTGGTGAAATGATACTCAAATGATCTCGGGATCGATGGAACTTAAAAGTTGCTCGACATTTTTCTTCTCAGGATAAGGGAAAACCCCGAAAAAAAACTTATTCGGTAACTCACCCTAAGCAAGATTCGAGCTCGACCTGTTGAATGTAACCGCATTACCCAGGCGGGTGAGATAAGACTTCAAGGTCGAGACTTATTTGCAGGCAATTACATCATCGATTAAAATCGATTGTAGTTTCATCATTCAACACCGACAGCAGTGGGTATGAGTTAATATTGATTTTAGTTCACATTCGATATAAATCGATTTTGAATATCGTGTCAAGTGTAACATGTTCTTTTTGGTGGAGTTAACGCACGAAAATAAAATTTTAAGTGCTATTTTGCGCAAAATATCGCACAAAAGCTAAAAATGCTCAAAATTTGTGAAAAGAATTTTATTTGCGAAATTTTGTTGAATGTTGTTTGCATACAATTCATTCATTGAAGCATGTAGATCCTGCTGACATTTAAAAAAACCTTCTGTTGTCATTTTTAAAGAATTCTCGAAAAAAATGCGTTTGCAAAATTTCAGGGGCCCTACATATTACAGATATAAAAACCTGCAGATGGGAGCAGAATTCATATCTCTCTGTTAGAAAGCTGCTACCCTAACTACTCGTGCAGAAAATGCAGCTGCAGATATGTAGATTAAAGAGTTACATAACAGATAACTATCATACTTCTGAATTCTTAATGGATGAAGCTTATTATTATTATTATTATTATTATTATTATTGTTATTATTATTACTATTATTATTTAGACATCTTGGAATTAAATTATAAACAATGTACCCTACCACTAAAACAATAATAAATACATTATGTTGATTAACTGGTTATCTAAATGGCGTTTTTATTTATGGACGCTCTTTAACTGAGATGGTTCTCAGCATCCCATTCTATATTGGGTGTGTTAAGGTGAAGGGGTATATACCAGATAAGTGGAGGAAAGCAATCATACATCCAATATACAAAGGCAAGGGTAGTGTTGACAAACCAAACAACTATAGAGGCATTGCATTATTATCAAATGTAGGAAAAATTTTTACTGGTATTATGGCAAGCAGGATACAAACATGGGTTGAAGAATATGATATCCTCTCGGAACTTCAGATGGGCTTTAGAAAAGGGAGGAGGACAGTTGATAACTTATTTATTATAAAAACACTGGTAGATAAATACTTGAAAGACAAAAGAGGAAAGTTATATATGGCTTTTGTGGATTTAGAGAAAGCATACGATAGGATAGAGCTTCAATTGCTGTGGCATAAGTTGTTGACTAAAGGAGTGAGTAAACAAATGGTGGACACCCTTAGAGCATTATATAAGGAAAATACTTTTTGTATAAGAGTGGAGGAAGGGGTTGTAACAAGAGAAATCCAACAAGAGAAAGGCCTTAGACAGGGATGTAAGTTAAGTCCAGTCCTATTCAATTTATATATAGATGATGTATTAACAGAAATTGGGAGAAATAATAACTCGATGCCAGTAATTAATAATATTCAGATTCCAGGATTACTGTTTGCAGATGATCTAGTTATAGGTGCAATTACAGTGAATGGCTTGAAACAATCCTTGCAAACATTAAATAATTACTGTAAAGAGTGGAGTTTAAAAGTGAACCAGGACAAGACGCAGATTGTAGTGTTCAAAAAAGGGGGAAAATTGAGCAAATATGAAAAATGGAAGAATGAGAATGAAAAGGAGTACAGGGTAGTGAGAGAATGTATTTATCTAGGAGTTAAAATTGATAGTGGTGGCAATTGGGAAAAGCAAAAGAAATTTGCATTGGCAAAAGGAAAAGGAGCTTTATCAGCTATTAGAAGTTGCAAATACAAAGCACCTAATATAAATATTAGATGGTTAGAAAAAGTGTACAATATGGTGGTTGAGGCAAAAATGCTATATGGGATAGAAGTATGGGGATTAGAAGGAGGATGGGAAGGCATAGATGAGGTGCATAGGAAATTTTGCAAAGAAATACTGGGGTTACCAAATGCAACTGTTAGGCAGGTAGCACAAATAGAGCTGGGTAGAGTGGCAAGTAAGGGAAAGATTATGGAAAGGGCATTGAAATTTTGGCATAGGATATTGAAATTGGAAGAAAGGAATTTGTTAAAACAGTGTTTAGTATATCAAGAGAAAAGTTTAAAGAACAAGGGATGGGTAGACTGTCTTCGAAATAACCTGGAAAGTAGTGGGTTAGGGGAAATGTGGAGAAGAAGAGAAAATAATGTGAATAACTTCTGGAAGTTGGCAAGGAAAAGATTTGAGGATATAGAAATACAAAAAATATTTAGTGAAATAACTGAAAAGAGATCTTTAGTTTTCTATATACCAATGAAAGTCTCATGGGGAAGGGAAAAGTACATTGATGTGACAAATAAAGAGGAGCGAGAAGGTATTGCATGGCTGAAAGCAGGAGTATGGAGATTAAAAGGTCTAAGGAAAGGTATTCCACAAAATCAATGTCCTATATATGGCGGAAATGAAGATATAGAACACATTTTATTTAAATGTAAAGGAACTGAAATTTGGAGAAAAAAGTATATTAATAAGAAATGGTTTAAAATAGATAGAAATGTAGTAGTAGTTGAAATGTTTCAAAAAGATAGTAAGAAGATTGGACAATTCTTATGCAAAGTGAAAAATAAATGGATATGGACAGTAAATAGACAAAATGATGCAATAAACTAGAATTAATAAACTATTGTAAAATATGAGTATGACCGGTAAAGAGCCAGGGCTGAACACCGATCATATTCACCTGTATAATGCTTAGCATAAATAAATAAATAAATAAAATAAATAAATATTGGGTGTGAAAGACCGCTTAATTTTGCTCAGAGGCCTCTCTATTAGGCTTGAGGTTCTTTTATGACACAGGATCCACAGCTTTACTTCCCTTCCGAAGGAAGCTATACTAAGGATATTTATAAATGTAAAAAGAAGCTAGTAACAGTGAAGAATAACACAAATATTAATATAAAAATAATAGTTGCAACAAATCTTCACTTATCTTTTGGAATCCTTGCCTGGACTAGTTTCGCAACGATTTCATTGCATTATCAACATATCCTTTTGGTCTCTTTATAATTTAAATAAACAACATCAAAAAAGAGACCAAAAGGATATGTTGATAATGCAATGAAATCGTTGCGAAACTAGTCCAGGCAAGGATTCCAAAAGATAAGTGAAGATTTGTTGCAACTATTATTTGTATATTAATATACTAAGGATTTTTATGCATCATCCTCTGCCGGGTATATGAAGTTAGCATGGTAACCATTACACCACGAAGGGCGACAATTGATTATCTAAATAACAATTACAGCTACATGTTAGTACACCAAATACACTTATTTTGAATGTGACAATGTTAGGAATTCTAGAAAGCTTATAAATAAAAGCAAGTACTTACTATGTATCTGGCACTAAAGCCCTATGTAAGCCTTGGCCTCCTTTGCAATAGTCTCCATGCATTCTTATCTTTAATTTTTTTCTCTCCATCCTTTCACCTTCATAATCTTCAAATCATTTATCATTCCATCAATCCACCTCATTCTGGGTCTGCCTTGTTTTCTTGTTGACCACAGTCTTATTTTAAATACTCTTAAAAGTATTCTATTCACCTCCATTTGTTCTAGATGAAACATGCTTTATAGCCTTAATGTTTTTATAAAACATACTATATCTTCTCTTTTTATAATTTGCTTAATTTCTTCACAATGTATTCTCTACACCCTGTTCTACTGTAGGGCCACATATCCTTATTATCTGGTTCAAATTTTCTTAATGCCTCTTGGTCAACATTGTCCAAGTTTCTGCGCTATATTTGACTACCGGTCTAATCAATGTTTTATATATCAGAATTTTATCCTTCCTAATTAGTACTTTATTTTTTAGGAATTTTAAGTTTACAAAGTATGCTTTATTCCCTGCTTGTATCCAGTCTTTTATTGTAGTGCTCATTCTGGCCCCATTGTCTATTATATTTCCTAGATAAAATGTTTCTGTTCTTTGAAATACATTCTGATCAATTCCCAAATCCTGTTTTTTCCTTTTCCCTTCTGATATAATCATATATTTTGTTTCTGTAAATTAACTCTCAATCCTATTCTGTCTATATTTTCCTGCAATTTCTTATATACTTTTATTATTTATTTTCAGTTTTAGCTACATTAGCATAAGCTCATATCTGACTCATCTTGTTAAAGATAGTGCATCTCTGATCTTCCTCTCCTATGGCATGATGCAAAGTCAATATGAATAATGTTGTGGATAATCCATCTCCTTGTTTTACCCCTTTATTAAACTGGAGGATATTTGTTATCAATTTTGGCTTTTGCTTTTGCATTTGTATTATTCATAGTCATCCTTATTAAGTTAACTAATTTATTTGGGATACCCATTTATCTTCATAGCTTCATGCAATTTCCTCCTATTAACACAATTGAAGATTAATGAACAATATATGTAGATCTATCACATATTCATAATGCTTTTCCAAGAATAAAGCAAGTATTAATTGAACATGTTTTCTTGGGCATTGGTTTTACAGGGAAGCAAGGGATTAGGAGAAGATGAGAGAACCTGCCCGTGTTTCTTTCTTTGAGGCCTTCAGCCATTATGGTGAATTGGTTATCTAATTACTGCAAACTTATTGAATTATTAATCAAAACATAATGCATATGCTAGTGAGTGAACTCTGGGATCTGCAGACAGAATGAGACCTTAGTGTTGAAGCCACTATATGTCAGGATGTATAGCATACTTAATGTCTCAATGTGATTGCTTTGCTCTTCTTCTGAAATTGTGCAAAACCTAGCAAATGAAGAGTTAGTGAGCTGAGTGCCCAAACTAAACATGCACACATAGTAGTCCTATTTAATGTAATGATACTACATAAAAGGTCTTTTACCATCTCCATTGTGTCATATGGGTTGCATATTTGAACAAAGTGGAGAGCAATTTGGGAACATCCTGTATTGAAATATATAGTAAATTAGGAAGAAGAGATATGCATGATATAGAACTGAGGCAACAAAATTAAAGAAGGGGGAAATTGGCATAATGGGCATATATAAAAGTCTATGGTGTGCAAGTACAGAAAATTATTTTCATTATATTTTTGAATGTGAGGCACCAATTTGTACTATCCAGATGGCTCCAGTTATGTTGATGAATAATTAAAATAAGCTTTTGAAAATTTAGAGTTTTAATAGAGATTAATAAATTACTGGGAAAAAATTGGAGCAAAATGGAGATGCAAAATCTTAACATTCTTAAAACCTTTATAAGGATACCTATCTAAATAAATTGACACAGCTGAAGTTTGTTGTCTAGGTAAATAGTGAATTTGGCATATAATATATCAACAAACACAGTGTTAGATGTATTTAGGTCAGAGCCAGTTCAAAGATAAATGTTAAATAAATGGAAAAGTAATTAACATGTGTTATGTGATGAAAATTTATTTTTATATGAAATATGTTGAAACTGACGTTAAAATTAATTCATTCATTAACAGCAGGGAAAATAACTTTAAGGCGGTTACTGCAATCATAGGCAAATCTTTAGTGGAATGGATTATCTTATACAATAATTACTTTTAATAAGAGACAGGAAAAAAAATCTACTTACTGGTACAAACTATTCTTAATGATCCTTATTTGTCATCTATGTCATGTTAATTGAGATAAACATTTGCATATATTGCCTTGTTGCATATTTCCTTGCAGCTAAAATGGGATTAAGGGAGTGCAATTGGCTTTAAGCAATAATCAAATCTTTTAAGACCTTGTTGCTATGTTGTGTTTTGAAATTCTGTTCTGTTTGCATACAAAAGAACAAAAAATTAATAATGACTTCCCATTTGAGAAAAATATTACTTATTTTAAAATGCAAACCAATAATAAGGATATCTTGGAAATAGTTAACTTCACAAAAATGTTGTCATAAATTGTGTTATAGTTTTTATGCAGTAAGATTTTGTTTATATTTCTCGGTTAACTAGTTATGCTGAATCATTCAGAGTGAACAGAACTTCAGAAGCTGTTTCTAGAAAATTAAAGTTAAATATTTCATTTGACATGAAAATTCCTTAAACATATGTTAATTTAATCAAAATCATAAGAGTCATTTTTAAGAGTTTGTTGAGCATTTTTCCATTTAAAAGGTAGCTTGGGTGGGGGATTTTCTTAAAAACGTTCATGCCCTTGAAAGATGCTAAAGTTTGGTATTTAATCAACGTACTTTTTGCTTAGGTGGCACCATGGCCAAGTGGTTAGACCACTTGCCTCCCATCTAGGTTGCCCGAGTTCGATCCCAAGCTAACGCATGTGGGATTTGTGATGGACAAAGCAGTGTCTAAGGGGGGTTTTCTCTGACCCTCCGGTTTCCCCTGCCATTCATTCCACCAATCGCTCCCTCATCACCTTTCCTGTCATCCATTTCACTTGCATTTCATATTATCCACTTCCTCACGCTCATACCTGGCTATGAGCCGACCACTTGTTCCAGGTTCTCCATTCTATGGTTTCGTGCCGTTAGCTCCTTGGGGGGATGTCAGTCCTAAAATACGGGGAGGGTAAGCCGGCTACGAAAAACATTTTGTTGTGCTGTTCACTCACATACACACACATGGATCTATTTTCAAAACATGTTGTTTTTTTTTGGGGGGAGGGTTTCAGGGTTCCTCAAAACATATATTTCTGGTGAAATCTTGGCATAAAATTTTTGGGTGGAATACTATTTTTCCTCTGTTTACTATATGTAGTGGAGAAAGTAAAGAAACAGACTTCTTTGTCAAACCTCTCTTATAGAAACAAAAGAATTATTATATGAAAATATTTAACCTATTTTAAAAGAAGTAATTATATGTTAAACTCACATAACTTTTTCTAACCTCTATTATGTATTACCATATTGAGCCTATGTTGGGAGAAGGTATTGTATTCCACCCAAAATTCACCATCAGTATTTTACTAGAAATGTGTCTTTTGAGGTCCCCTGACCATAAAAAGCAATGAATTAAAGTCATCCATGTGAGTCTGTCTGTAAACAACATTAACTCATAAACAAAATATCAGATAAATACCAAGCTACATATTTAAGTCAACAAACTTCTAAGGATGTGACACATATTCCTAAAAATATGTGTTTACAATTATTAAGTAATTGGCTCTAATATATCTTTAATCTTTAGATGTGTTACTGATGATAATAGTTCAATGAGTATTATATGCTTAGCATCTTCTACTTCATTTCACAGGTTGTTTGCTGCATGGATTAGTACAAAAGGATGTAAATGTTGCATATGAAATATTAAATCTTCTTGAAACTACACTTCTGCATAGTATAAGTACAAGAAGAGATTCTACATTAGTAGAGAATGTATTGCATTGGAATATTGCAGTTAAATTTGCAAAACTCCATGACATATGTTTGCCAGAATTATTCCTAAGAGAATGTGCAAATACCAATGATTGGCTCACATTCATTCTGTTTATATACATGCATCAGTACCCCTTACAGCAGGTAAGGTATTTATTTTTTAAACTTGGCATTTGCATTATCATACTAATAAATAGAGAGAATTAATTGCTTGTTTCCTGAATAACCTTAAAAACAATTCCTTATATGTAAGTTAGCTAACTGAAATTTAATGTTATATGTGGATGCCCTTTAACTGCTATGGTTCTCAATCTCCCATTCTATTTTGGCATTAAAGGTTGCTTAAGTTTTGCTCAGAGGGCTGTTTATGAGGTTTGAGGTAACCACTAACTTTACTTCCCTTCCAAAAGAAGTCATGCTAAGGATTTTTACATCTGAAAAAATTAATTGTATTTTGCTGTGCTTAACCTTGTGACTTTGGAAACTAGAGGTTAGTAGATCATGGAGGATGACATCATGGTCAAAGGCAAGAGTTTTTGTATTTAACAATAACTGAGAACGTTGTTGAATTAAAAAACAAAATGTTTTGTATGCATTTGATATAATTTTTAAATGATGTGTAGGCTTATTTATTTCATGAATTTTTAGAATGTTTCATACATTTAAGAATAATATGCTTTTAATGATAAATGAGAAATATCTTCATATAATAATAATAATAATAATAATAATAATAATAATAATTATTATTATTATGATGATGATGATGATGATTATTATTATTATTATTATTATTATTATTATTATTATTATTATTATTATTATTATTATTATTATTATTATTATTATTATTATTATTATTATGCTAAACGTTGAGAAACAATGTTTTGAATTTCAACAAAAAGAAGTTACCAGTTACAGTACTTAAAAAATACTAAAATAGGTTTCAAGCAGATTTCTCTAAATTGCAAGTTAGTAACAGATGCAATTTTAGAATTTTATTCTAAAGACAAATCTGTAGCTCATTTTGTTTTATTCCAAATTAACTCACCAAAACCAAATGTGAAATATTAGAGAGTGGTCACTTTGGAAGCAGAGTGAATGCACTTGCAGAATGTAAGGATTCCTGTTAGAGATACACAGAAGACACATTTTTATTTTACCATGGGTATATTTTTTACTGTTAGAACCAGCTGAACAATTCAATGCCACAGGTGAATTTGAACACAGTTCTCCCACTCTCCATGGGGTTGCTGTAACCAGTGAGCTACTGTGACAGTGTGCCAGTATGATATTCAATCCTCCAACTGATTTGTGTTTTTTACCTGGTCAATCAACTGGTATGTTTCCCTCCAGAGAAAACCTTAATGGCGACTTGCATTCATTAGTCTTCACACTAAAGAATTCTGGAGTTCTAAGTGAGACCACAACAGCTGAAGAAGTTAAATTATTGGGAATAGTGCTGGATAAACAATTATCATGGAATCCGCACACAGATCTTTTATGTAGTAAATTGTCTCGGGTAATATTTTTAATAGCAAATTTAAAAAAGGTCATCTCAAATGATTTTCTACGAACAGCTTATTTTTTTTCTTTCAGAGCATATTTAGGTATGGGTTAATTATATGGGGTAGCAATTCACGTGTATTAGAGGTGCTAAGGATTCAAAAAAGGCCATCAGAATTCTATCAGATGCCAAAAAAAATGGATCATTGTAAAATACTTTTTGTTAAACTAAAAATTCTGACAATTGTAAATTTATATATTTATTATGTTCTAGTAAATGTAAAAGAAAATATGCTTAATCATAATATGAGAAAAGAAATACATAATTACAATACAAGAAACATAAACAAACTGGATATGCCTTACCATAGATTAAGTAAAACAAGTAAACATTATAAAATAATAGATAATGCACTACCAGATAGAATATGTAACCTTAA
Organism: Hymenopus coronatus; assembly: GCA_030762935.1. Taxonomy (NCBI): domain Eukaryota; kingdom Metazoa; phylum Arthropoda; class Insecta; order Mantodea; family Hymenopodidae; genus Hymenopus; species Hymenopus coronatus. Next base: position 31,983,062 of record CM060896.1, on the reverse strand, counting down.
TCTTCAGGTATTTAAGAATAGAATCTATAAATGGCTGATGAAAAATCCTGTATATAGTATTCAGGAAGTTGAAGAGTTGAACAAGAATAGTATATGAGTTTGAGTATCGTTTTATATATTGTATAGCCAAGGAGAATATGATTGTATATAAAGTTGTAAGTGACGAAGTCTATTGTAAAGTTTTGTATTTACCCAAGACAGATAAATAAATTCAATTCAATTCAATTAGTACTTAGTATCCAGGTAATATTAACATAGTTATTGCCAACTATCGGGCAATTTTATTATTGTACTGGTAATGCGCCTATGTTTATGTTACCATGGGTATACTTTTTAGTTTTTAATTATCTGTAATGGTTAGATTCTAAACTAAAGTGTACTTTTTCAGCACATAAAAAAGCTAATTTTATTCTTATAAATTGTCTATATTTTGTATTTAAAATGTGCAACATATGTTCATAATGCATTATGTCTCTGTCTCTTCTGATTTATGCAGCATGCATATACATATGCAGGGACCTAAATATGTAGGATAAAATTAACTTTTATAATTGTAGCAGTGATTGATGTAGCTCAAATTACTTTCTAGTTATAGCAAATAATAATCTAGAGGTGACTGTCAGTTTGTGTCTGTAAATAAAATAATCTAAATTAGAGAGATATTACTGCTGTAGAAAGATAAACTAACTGCATTATACATCTCTATGGTGGAATTAAGAGGGCTGTGTTATATAACCAGTTCTGAAATGAAATGAAATTGAGTTTTATTTGTAGGTTCTCCTTAACAACTGTGGTTCTCTGTGTCCTATTCTATACTAGGCATGAAAGACCGATTAATTTAGCTCGGAAGCCTTTTTTATCCAGCTTGACATTCTTTTAAGTGCTGTAAATCTACAACATGGGACCAACAGCTTAACTTCCTTTCCGAAGGAAGCCATGCTAAGGATTTTTACACCCGAAAAATCCATCATTTTCCACTGATTTGTACCTACAACCTTGGGTATGTGAGGTTAACATGGTAACCACTACACTATGGAGGACAATAAACCAATTCTGTAACCATCCCTTAAAGATTCATTTCCTCATGGTCTCTCTTTCTTCCTTTCATTCATTCTTTCTTCCCTTTCTTTCTTTTTCTTGAAAAAAACATAAGAAAAGAGTTGACAAACCACAGGAAGTGCCTCCAAGAAGAACAATGTCTCTGCTTATGACCACTCAACATTGCATAATAAATAAAAATAATAAAGAAAATATAATAATAAGCAATACAAAGCTATGTTTGTGTACAATAGTGTAACAAGACAGCATGTTATCTCTCAAAGCTTATAGGTACAGGAAAAGGAGAGTGGAGTCAACTTACTAGCTAGAGCAAGCGTCACCAACTCACTTGATTATTGTGCCTCAGTAAGTATGTTTGCTCCATGCATGCTTTGGATAAACACGTGACAGCAGAGATTGTCTATTCCTTGTACTGTGTGCATGTGTCATTAACTCCTATGTTTATGTATCTAGGAGGAATATTTCTTATTTATAGAAAGTGGCAGAACAAATGTTTAATTTGTGGCAAAGTTTTGCGCTCAGTAAATTAAATTTGTAGTGTCATTATGCAACCCATGTAAGTGAAAGGTACTACAGTTACCAAGGAGATGAATGTTTCTTTTGAATTGTATTCGATACCCATTAATTACCAATCTTATAGATTGCTATAAATGTAAAAGTTTTTTTTACAAATTAATTCTCATATTGCTGGCATTAAAATGTGATTACAGTGTTATTAATCAAATTAAGGAGCCTAATGTTTTATTATATTAATACTGTAATAACTGTCATATTTTTTGTAATTATTTATGTTACAACTACCAATTACTACCAAACCTATAAAAATATGTATGTGCTATACATTCATATCCAAAGTATAATACTAATGCAAGAGACATAATAGAGTGCTTACAATAGGTGATTGATTAATGTATGAACTGTGGGTTACATATTTCAAAAACAACATTTTGCACATTACCACAGCACTGAAGGAATTATCTGTTCTTGCTTTCTGCACTTTGCTCTCTTTCTCCTTTACTCAAAGGGCAACCATCGGTGACACTTGGGCTAGAGCAACATTGTGTGTCACTAGTTATGTTTTGCAAATAGCATTATAGGCTTGCTTTCTCTATTTTTCAATTCAAGTTCCAACATGCCATGCTAGCATATTTAGGACATATAGTGATATTTTCTTAATCAGGTAGGTTTGCTAGTTTGTGATTCTGCACTATATGCATTCTCTGTTTTACTAAATTTTAGTAAGTCTTTGGAAATTTCTAAAATTATAATAAATATTTGTTAACACAGTATAGAAGATGATCTATAGATTTCATTATGCTTGAAATTACTGGTAGAAGTTTAAATAGTAATATGTACAGCTTTGATACCAGAAATAAAATCTAAAATAGTGGCAATTGAAAGTATATTTGATTAACATGGCTTTATTGTGTTATATTAATCAAACAAATGTCTTTATATTTAGTTATAAGTTCTGTTATCATTCTTAGTTGCATTTTGGTTAGTATTGAATAGGTGGTATATGATATGGATGAATTTCATGCCCTTGAAAGTAATGTAACAGTTTTGTAATTTTCCTAAAATTAACTTTCTTTTTATATTTATTATATGTGGGCCAAAGTACTGCTATTTTGTTACTGTCCATGGTTGTAATTAAAACCAATATCAGTTACAAATTGGCACTAATTTGTTAAAATGTGATATAGTAAAGGGACAGAGCAGTTGTTTTATTACCCAGCCAGTTTACAGGAATTTTGGTGTTACATATGAGCATAAATATGCACTGTAGTAGGTACTAACCAAGTTATAAGTGGTGTTGAAGGTGGTATACATATGCACTGAGATATTCTTGGCATTCCTCATTACAGGGTTCAAATTCATAAACAATGGTAATTTTGTTTGGTTTCAATTTTAAAACTTTAGCAGCAGTATGAACAGATTTTTAAACACCCACTTGCTGTGCAATATATCTTAGAGACTTTGAAAGTATGTAAATGATGAACTAATTTTATTATATACTAACTCGAAAGTATATGAATCATATAAAAACACTTTAGTCCTGTTTACTCAGTTTTTAAACCTTTAGACATGTTTTAAAGACCCTCATCTTCATCCTCAGCAACTCAACAGATGTACTGAGAGGAAAATTTGATGACATTCTGACTATAGTGTCACCTGGACATCTGGTTGAGAGTTGGATTAACTTGTCTGCTGGAGGTATTTCTAAATTCATAACTCTATCAGAATTTTCTGTTATATGGACCTTTTCCCAAATTGTTAATTCTGTTTGTGTTTTAGATATTTAATCAACCTTATTTCCTGTTCTATTTTGTTTGGTTGAGAACCAATGGTGAGCAACTGCTGACTTGTTTGTTTGAGTTTTACATTTTGTACATGTTTAATTAACATGGTTTGTAGGTCTTTCTTTGTTCTTCCTGTGGGCAGTCCTCACAGTTAATTTGGTACATGCCTGAATTTTGTGTATTGAAAGTTCCACTGTCTATATGTATAAAATTTCTTCTATATATATTTTGTCTTGAAATGTGGCAAACAAGCCAATGAAATGAAACTGGTAACAAACTTCCAAGCAACATAATGGTGAGAAATAAAGTAAAAGAGGAAATAGGTTTAAAAACTGTGTAAATGGGTCTCAAGTGTTTTTGTGTGACTCATATACTTTCTACTTACTATGTTGAAAGTCCCATTATATATCACTCTTATAAAACTTGTGTACTTTGTGTTAATTTCATTATTTTTTTTCCTTCTTTAGAACTTTTTCACTTCTTAGAGTTAATGATCCGGTTGTTCTGAACTTACTACCCCAGGAATCACCAACTGGATGCCTTTTGAGTAAAGCAAAAAGAGCAAATTTGCCCGATGCTCCTGCAAATTGCCTAATGTGCACTGTGTGACCAACACATGGAAAGCAAAAACAAATAATTTGTTTAGTCCTCTGACAGTATGCAACATTTTGTTTTTGAAATATGTAATTAAATATTACCTATTGTAGGTTCATGATTGGTAGAATATTTGATCTATTCAATCCTGTGCAGGCTTTGCCCTTACAATCCTACAATTGATATTGTAGAATAGTTGGTTTGTTGAAGCTCATTGCATAGGATGACATTGGGCATACTGGGTTCCTCAGAAGTGAGTTTGCCCGCAACTATGGCAGCAATATATCTACCACAAACATCCGTTGTTTTCACACTTAACCAAATGTTGTGGTCAGTGATGTCTGCCTTTATGTCTTCAATAACTTTCTCATACAACTGGGGCAATACATTCTTTCTTAAGGTGGACTCATCTGCTACTTTAGAATTGCAAAATTATTGAAAAAAGTTTTTCGATATTGGATTTTTTAGTGTAACAATTGGTATAATGGTGGCAGTAAAAGCTTCACATAAACACATGTTAAATGAATTAGCTTTGGCTTCATTAGAACTGCATGGCTTTGATGTTAAGAAACTGCTTCTTTTGAGATTCATTCCTAACAGCATTTGTAGAATGAGTTGCTGATTGTCGATGTCGCATCAAGTGAGAACGTTTTTCTGCTGGCACCTGTATATTAAATGTAAACAAAATTAGTCAATTTAAATACCCACTACTGGCAAATAAATATTAAATAATTTTGGATGTGTGATGGAGTCTAAAGAGAGCATACTTTAAGTTGCACTCCAGTATTATTTTAAAAGATAACAGGGTGAAGAATTACCAAAATAAGAAAAACACAAGAAATTATTCCTACCTGCTTCTGACATGTATTAAAATAAGTAACCTTTCCATCTGTAGAAAAGCTTTTGTCGGATCAGGATCCACTCGTGGAGCAGAGAACTTTATGATTTGTTTTTGGACATGGTGCAAACGACTACTATCGTCACCAGTAGCAAGAAGACTGATATTTTGCCACTGAATTTTAAAAATGTTGTATTAGAAACTCCCTATAACAGAAGAAGCAATAATGCATACTACTCAACAGTGCTATTAAAATGTTTGCCTCTAGTTTTCACCTATTGTTGAGACATACTGCGTGCCACTGACCTTTTCACCTCTTTCAACAATAGCTAGGAAATGATAACTGAAGGCGGCATACGTTTTAATTAGTTTATTATTGTGGTGGTGTAGCGGACGGTTTAATTAAAGTTTATTATTGTAAGGTATTGTGCAAGATTTCATAATATAATTATTTAATGCTTCCTTATTCGAACAGTCTCCCTTTGTTTTAAAAATACTTTTATATACAAAAATCTACTCTTATTTGCTTAAATAACCAAATTAGACACTTTTAGGTTCTATCATAAAAAATAGGTTTTATTAGGTCCTAACGTAAAATTAGGTCAATTTAGGCTCTATAAAATTGAAGTATATTACTCGTTGGTAACTAAAACATTAAAATAAACCAAAGTTTGGAGTATATGAGGTCAGAAATAAAATAGGTCAGAACCTAATAATCCGGGGCTTAATAATAACAGTGCAAATTGAATTTTCTGAGTGCAGAACTTTGCCAAAAACTGATTACTTATTCTGCACTTTGTGTAAATAAAACATGTTACTCTTAGTCAGGCATATATGAAAGAGTTGATGGTTTGCATGTGGGTCACTTTCTGTACCCAGCATTATAAATTGACAAACAACATACTGTATAAGGAAGAGCAACAATCCTATCTCTATTTGAAACTAGAATACCAGCAAATATTCCATGAAATTGTCTATATATCTGTCTGCATGATTTGGTTTTTATGTATTGTACATAAAAGTTCTTTGTTCAAACATGAATTTTTTGATAGGCATTTCAGTGGACTTGCAGTACTGCAGTATCCTTACCATTCACTACTGGGGGAGGGGTTTTTTAGTCGGTATGCCCACTCTGAGAGACCCTGACACTCTGGGCTAGCCAGCCTGGGTTAATCCTTAAGGTGGATTTTTTTTCCCTCCACTCGAAAAAAAAAAAAAAAAAAAAAAAACTAATGACAGCTGCTCACAGTACTTGTATCTTGTTTTGTTCTAATTTTTAGGGTTCTCTCTCTCTTTCTCCCTCCCTCCCTTTCTCTCCTCTTCTAAACTTCAAATCTCACATGGATTTTTACTCTAATTTATAGTTCCAGATTCTAGGGAGGATAGAGTTTCCTAATTATTACATCTGTTTCTATTTCACTGCTCCATTTACTAAACAATTATTTATTCTCTTTATTGTGACAAGGCATAAATTGCTTTGGAATTTCTCCTTCAGGAAACAAGATATTATTCTTATATTATAAGTTGTTTGAACTCTTTCACTTTCTTTGTTATTTTTAATAGGCTATGCAGTTGATTAAAGAATTTAACTCTAACAAACTTCAAGAACATCTTTCATATGCAGTTGCTCATACAAAAGAGGAGCGAATAAAGAAGGTAAAGGAGACATCTAGGGACACACGCAATCTTCTGTATTCAAGATTACAGCTTCTCAAAGGTGGCACCAAAAGTGTAAGTTTTTAAATGTATTACATTAAGCATTATGTAATTATAAAAATCTGATGAGTTGCACTCTTAACGATTTTATCCACTCACTCTTGTACACACTATACTTACAAATGCTTATTCTTGCTTCTATTTTGCATTAATTGAGATTGAAGAAAATATCTTATGATTTCCTTGCGATAAACTGGGATCAGGTGAGTAAAGTAGGCTAGTAGGCTTTAAGCAATAGTCAAATATTTTAAGAATTGCTCTCTTTGCATAGCTAAGGAAAAAAAGTTGAATACAAACTTCACATTTGAGAAAAGTATGGTTTTTAAAATTCAAACCAATAAGGAGTACCTTTTTTAACTCAAAAAAAAAATTGATACTCTAAAAGTATATTTTTTTATTTATTTATTTTTTTTCATTATTATTTATAGAAAGATTTTTCTATCTCATAGTTTACCAGTTATGCAGAAGTCATCAGAATTAAGAGAACTTCAGAGGCTATTGCCAGAAAGTTCAAGATGAATTTTATTTCTCGTGGTGTATTACTCTAATTCATTAGAACTGTTTTTGAGGAAATCAAAATTTTTTAAAAGTGTTCCATGTGAAGGATAGTTTGGGTTGGGGGAGGGCTTTTTTTAAAGATTTTGTGTCACATCTTTGGCATATGCTGAACTTAAATACCAAGTTTGAGGTTTAACCAACTTTTGATTTTTGAGTTATGCTGTTGACTGACATACATATAGCAGTGATAGTAGTAATAGTTTTATTCACTTTAGGAATACAAAATATCCTTAATGTCGTCAAACTTATTTCTATAGAAATAATTCAATTAAAGTTACATTCTTTTGTACCACTATGGAATGCTAAGTCAAAATAATAATTTCTGTCTACAGTTATTTCTACTTAAGTGTAACATGTTTTCATTTTACAAAGAGATCATAATTTCATCAATTAAGTTGCATGCATAGACATACACACAAACCATTTTGTAAAAATATTTCATTTGGTTTAGGAAGATTCAATACATATGCTTTCAGCAAAATTTTGTATCAAACTTTTATATCAGAATCCAATACTTCCTCTACTTATCATGAGTATGTAGTAGAGAAATTAAAAGATAACATTTTGTGTAGAATTTATATTTTGTCTGGCAAAAGAATGTGCATAAACTGTTATTAAAAATTAATCGGTCAAATATTCATAAGATAAAGTTTGAAAGTTCAACTAAAAATTCCACTGCCAGATGATGAACTTGAACATGTGGCTGACTTATAGGGAATTTGCTTGCCACCAGGAAGCACAGTTTATCAGTGGAACTACATATTTATAGCCCCATCTCACGTAAATAATAGTCACAATAATTACATACCTCCATCATAGAAGAGTGGAAATGGTGACTCGTGGCACTTCACATCTCTCACAACTTTTAAGAAAATATGCATTAACACTCATTAATTCTTCTTCTGAAATTGCAGCAATTTCTTTTCACTTCTTCCAAAGTATGTAGGTTATTCTGAGACATATTTCATTATTTAAGGACTCCATAAAGAAAAATCACATACAGTGATCTGGAGACAGCACCAGCCATAATCCTCCATGGATGACTCCATCTTCAAAATTTCCTCAATTAATTTGAACAAGAGATCAACTGTATGTTTTGCAGTGGAATCTTGTTGAAAATATGCGCATATTCACTGCCACAAATTTCTTATAGAAATGGTCTGATTATGTCATCCCTGCACTTCTGTCTATTCACTATATATTAAAAAAATTTGGCCTCTATAATTCTGTAACCGTTCACAGCAGCCAAACATCAATTTTTTACTTTTTATTTCATATAGTAATATGGGAAGTATTCCACCCAAAAACATTGGGGCAATTGGAGGGTTTAACCAAATTTCCATCTGGAAAATTTTATCCTTTTCATCAATTGATCATATTGGTTAAATATTAACTTTTGAATATAGAGATATCACCAGGAATAGATTTTTGAGGACCCCTGAAAAAAAGAAAAAAAGCCATTTTTAGAAAAAAGGCTGTGAGTGTATGTGTGTGCCTGTGAGAGAGAGAAAGAGAGAACAGCCCAAAAATACAACACTAAAATTTTCAAGAAAACCTCCACACCCCAAACTATTCTGTACAAAATATTTTTAGAAAATTGTGATTTTCTCAAAAATTACTGTAATGATTCTGATTGAAATATCATATGCTTAAGATATTTTCTTGCTGCATAAAATGTGTAGAGTATATCAAATAAAGCGCCATAGTTAGTGGAGCGCCATAATTTAAGTGAATTGAGTCACCTTAATACACTTTTTGCTTCAACTTTGCCTCCGCTTGGGAAGACCAGTTTCAGGGTACTTTAACTCTCTCTTCAGTTTCGGGGATGACTGAAGACACTGCATGCAACAAGTGGGTGTGTGCTGCCTGATATATTGACATGGTCTGCAAATTAGAGAAGTGAAAATGAAACTTAAATAGGTGCAACAGGTAACAAGATGGCAGACAACAAATAACACCATGGTGCACACAACCACCTGTTGCATGTAGCATCAGTCATTCCCGGAACTGAAGACAGGGTTAAATTATCCTGAAACTGATCTTCCCAAATGAAGGCAAAGTTGGAGCAAAAAGTGTAAAAAAGTGACTCAATTTATGTAGAGCATGTTAAGGCATGCAATTTGTGTCAAACACATTTTTGTGGTAAGTTAACCATTTCTGAGATATCCCTTGTTATTGGTTTGGATTTTTCAATTCCAATTCCTATAATATCTTACAATGGAAAGCCTTCTCTTTATGTTTTTTTTGTACTAGTCTTGCAAAGAGAAGAGAATGTCAAAGTCATCACATAGTGAACTTTTCTTAAAATATTTCATTATCCCTTAAGGCAGACCTTTGCAAATTAATGGCTTACTCTGGGCAACTAGGAAAATTAACCTTGCAAGTTAGCCAATAAGCGCACCTGATGATTGATTGAACAGATATGCTGGAATGACAAAACTTCAAGGTGAGCAATGAGGGAAAGATTCTCTAGCCTAAATTCTTACATCAAATATGCTTGAACATAAAGTAAACTTAACAGACCTTTAAATGTAAACAAATATATGTTAAATATTTTTAACATTTAAACAAAGATCAATATTTTATTATGATAATAATGTAATAAGATCTCTCTATTACTCCAACAAATAATTCTTTATTTCTTCTACTGATTACAAATAAAAATCAGTTTTCTAATAAATAGCTTTCTTTGGTGCTTTTGCAATAATTCTGCCGAATAGTTCTCTTTCAATACTTGATGGCTGTGGCTACTACTGCACACTCCAAATTTCCCTTCAAAACTCACTCAACTGCTGCACTCTATGCATTCCCAGTTGAAAAGTGAACTCTCTGCAGGGCTTGTTCTTTCCATGTTCTTTCCTGGCGATTACTTGACAAGAAATTTCCAGAATCAGTTGCATGTGCTAGTCACCACAGTGGGACAAACTTACACAGGTTTAACAATGCAAGGCTTCAATGTTAACCCTTAGAAGCAAATTAACATTAGAACAGCTAAAATATTATCAATTTCAAAATTTTACTATGTACTTCCTAAGGGATGACAAATAAGCAGTGGCATTCTAGTTGGAGTTTGAAAAAATCTTACTTCTTCTTTTAAAATCATTCAAGAGATGAACAATACAGATACAACAGAAATAATTAAACTAGACATATGGAAAAATAAATATCATTTCAAAATTTATTCTGTTTATAATCCTCCAAACAATATCTCAAATCTTGCAAATATCACAATAAATTCAAATACAATCATAATTGGAGATTTCAATGCCCATTCAAGACTAAGGGGATATGGCAAACCAAACAATTCTGGAAAGATCATAGAAGACCTACTAAATTCAACAACTACAGAAGTTGTTTACCACAAAAAAGATCCACCAACCTTTATCCACTATTCTGGTGCTGGTACCAACCCTGACTTACTTTTAGTATCCTCAGATTTATACTCATCAACTTCCAAACAAATCTTAGAAGATCCAGGCTTAGAACACAGAACTATAATTGCCACTATTCAACTTGAAAAGAAAAATTTAACTCCTATAAAACATAAACCTAGATGGAACTTTAGAAAGCAAACTGGAAAGATTTTACAAATGAATTAGAAACCAAATTTGAAACACCAGTAAACGAATCAACAAAATCAATTAAACTAAACAAAGATGTATGTGATACAATTTTGAAAACAGCAAAAAAATACATACCAAGAGGATTTACTAAAAACTATAAACCTTTTTGGAACTCATAACTAGACAAAATGAAAAAAGAAAGAGACCAGGCTAGAATCACAGCAGAAAAATGTAAAGATCCGAAAGAAGTAAAAAATTGGAGAAAATTAAGTGCTCAGTTCAAAAAAGAAATTAACGACACCAAAAGAGAACATTTTAATAATTTTCTACAAAACATGGACTATAGAAAAGATGCACAAAAAGTATACAGATTCATACATAGCAGTCAAAACAAGAAAGATGATAAAAAATATGTTTTATATATAATAATAAAATAATTACAGATGACAATAAAATAGCTAATAAATTTAATAAATACTATGCTAATACCTATAAATTATCTGCAAATACCAAAAAGAACAAAAATTATTAAAGAAAAGCATTAAAGAATACGTAAAATCAACAACTAAATTTAAAGATAATATATTTAATCAGGAATTCAATATTAAGTTATCGTCCAATAACACTTAGCATCATATAAGCAAAAATCCTGGAAAAAATTATTTCCAATCGTTTAAACTGATTTTTAGAAAAAAATAACTTAATTTCAACTAAACAAGCAGGATTTAGAAAACACCATTCAACAAATGAATAGATTTTAAATCTTAGTCAAGACATTAAAAATGTAAATAAAAAAGAAGACACTCTAGCAATATTTATTGACTTTCAAGGAGCATATGATTGTATTTGGAGATACAAACTACTTGATAAACTTAAAATTTTAGGAATCCAAGGCAAAATGTTACATTGGATCAGTGAATTCATTATTCAACACTTTATTGCTACCAAATATAATGATAAATTAACAAAATATCAACAGACACACCGTGGCATACCTCAAGGCATATCCTTAGTACAACACTCTTTAATATTTATATCAATGATCTTCCATATCAATTACAAAAAAGAGAATCAAAAGTCTTAATGTTTGCAGATGATGCAATCTTATGGAATTCTAAACTGAAAAATCAAAATCAACAATTAATAAATAAAGCACAACAATCCTTGCAACATTAAAGAATTGGTCATCTAATAATTTAATGAAAATTAATACACAGAAAACAAATTATCAACTATTTACACTATGGAAGAAACCAATAGATATTTCCCTTCAACTAAATGGAAAAACTCTCACAGAAACACGTGAAGCCAAATATTTAGGTATTGTTTTTGATGCAAAATTAACATGGAAAAAACGCATTGATAATATAATATAAAAAACAAGGAAAAAATTACCACTCTTAAAAAGACTGGCAAGCAAGAAATGGGGAAGAACAACACAAACTTTAAACACGTTTTACAAGATGTATATTAAACCAATACTAATAACTGCAAATATAGAAAAACTTAATATTATACAAAATCAAACTCTTCGCCTAGTAACTGGAGCTGTTAAAACTGCCCCAGTACTTGCTCTACAAATTTTAACAAATAATCCAAGACTTGAACTTGACATTGAACAAGCAGCCATCTTACAATATGAACAATTAGACTATCTTTTAATGACTGGGAAAAAAGAAAACCACAAGTAAACCAAAAAAGTCAACAAAGTTTCCTTAATAAAGTCAAAGAAGTCAAACATAGATTAAAACTTCCTTACTTAAGAGAAAACATACAAACAAATATTAACCCTTTAGAACTATTTGATATTGAACACTATCTACACCTAGCTGAAGAATTTACAAAATCTGAAACTTCTTTATGTGTTCTGAAACAATTGGCACTAGAAATAATAAATTTAAGATACCCTACCAATGAATGGCTACATGTATATACTGACGGTTCTAGCTTACCAAATAACAGTGGTACTGGTGCAGGTGCAATATGGCCTCTCTTCTCTTTCTACAAAAGATTAAGTTTAAATACTACAAATTTTGATGGAGAGATTTCGGCAATACTTCAGAGCTTACTAAACCTACTATATCATATAAATAAATTTGAAAAAGTTTTACTGTTATCTGACTCTAAAGCAGCTATTATATCCATAACATCTGATGTAAAACTTAATAACTTAAGTATTGTAGAATGCCGCAAAATCATAAAACAGCTAATGAATTTAAATAAAAGATTAATACTTCAATGGATACCAGCACATTGCAGAATGCAGGGTAATGAAACAGCTGACTTTCTAGCCATGAAAGGTAGTAAAATTACTTCAAATTCATCCAATAAGTTATCAGTTATCATTATATCAACATATAATGACAAAATTAAAGAAGATAATGTATTACAAACAAAAGGAAAACCATGGGAAAATTTATGTAATAACACAATCAGAATCACTACATTACCTGTAGCAACTTTTAGACTCCTAACAGGCCACAACTGTCTCAATAAGCATTTATTCAGGATTGGTATAGTGAGAGCTCCTGTGTGTCCTTTCTGTACACTTAAAGAAGACATGGATGGAAACCATATACTGCGCTGCCCATCTCCTTTGGTGCTGCTGTAGAAAGAATCTATTTCTGGTTTCCCAGTAATTATCGTCACTCTTAGAATGATGCATGCTTGATACCAAAAGCACACATTTATTTTTCTTTGGGGTATATGACAGAAGAGTTATATTCTTGGAATCCATAAATGGCAGAGCCAATTTTCACTCTTTACAAGGTAGAAATTCAGTAGGTATTTCTCTTTTATTTTGTCCCAATGTTCCTACATATGTCAGATTTCTCTTTTGTAGTTCATTTATAAGTTGGATGAATGAAAACCAATTATCGGCAGTAATGTTCCTATTTGTATTTGATATTGGCTGTGTCAGTCTCAAGTTTGATTATGTAGGAATACTAAGTTTTCTTTCTTCAGAACCAAGTCCTATACCATCGGATTCTTTCCCACAGTATAGATATCCATTATAGATATAACAGGTTTGTGCATTTGTGAGACACATAACTTTAAGACCATATTTTGCTGGCTTCTTTGGCATATAAACTTTAAAACTGCATTTACCTTGAAATGGTACCAGCATTTCATCTATGCATGTGTACTCACTTAAGGAATATGATTCTTGTCAATTTTGTACAAATTTAAGAAATATACCTGAAATTGCAGCTGCTTGTCTTCTTTCTTTCTTATTTCCTTGGTATGTGGATTGTCAAAACGAAGACAAAGGAGAAGTCCCGAGAAGCATTTCACAGATATAGTAGCCCTGAATAAAAGTCATCCTAAACTGTCTGTCGAGAAAAGTGAATACACATCTTCATGGCCAGATTTAGAAATAGAACACAGCATCAGAAGAGCAATGAAAGCTTTCATTTCACAGATGTCTGTAGCATTGTAATTGTATTTTTGTTCTGTATGGACTCTGCTTCTGGCTGCTTCTAATTTCATATTTGTGCACATAGTAATCTCTTCAATTAATTTATCATCAAATAATGTAGACCAAACATCAAATTTATTAGGATTTTTCCCTAAGTTCCTAGCTTTTCTTGTCAAGCCAGGCATCTCTCTTATTATATTATGGTGAAGAACACGTCAATTTCTTGGTGGTTCTTTTGAATTCCAAACACACCATTTTTTCCTGAGTATGTAAGAGACTGAGCAAAATCTGAAGGGAGGTGATCATTTACATTCACATTTTCAGCCTCACCTGAACTCATCTCTTCATCAACATCAGATCCATATAAAGTATCATTAGATTAATCTTCTTGGTAAGGATGAAAAGAAGGATCAGCGTCAGAATCATCAGAAGAAAATAAGCTGAAGACTTGCACTTCATCCCACATTCTTGCTATCTTTGCTTGAAAATTAGGATCAGCTGCACTTACATGCTCCACCCTACGTCTTTGTAGTCCTTATCCATTACTTCAATTATTCTAAAAAGAGAAACCCTATTAAACACTATAAACTGAATGTAAATATTCTCTGCAAAATGAGTAATTAAACATGAGAAAAATACACTTACCAATAAAAAATAACATTCCTGGAAATGTGTGCCTGTGATACACTTACTAACATAGCACAATACTGGCAAAGCGTAGGTTTTCGGAAAATCATTATAAATAAGAGGCCGCCAACAATGAACCGCGCCATCACATGGCAAATGAAATAATAATAAGCTACTGATATGTTTAGGTCATTACTGAAATCAGTATTGCCAACACAACATAATGAAATAAAATATGTGTCTGACAGACACACATTTCCTGTTAAGGGTTAAAGAACTTGCTGATGATACACATGTTCACTCATGGGTGTAACAATGCATGGCAACAATTAGTTATGACTTCCAAAGTAAACTGCTTATACACATGCAGCGATTATGGCCACAAGGTATATTCACAATAATGATGATGATAAATGCTGTCTATCCCAAAATTGAGACATTTGATACATCTGATTTTAACACTATAAATTAATAATTATTGTATCAGAATATAAATGCAAATTATATTTTATTCCACTAAATCAAAGTTATTAGATATTTTTAAATTTAACATACATTAAATTAAAGTATTATTATTTGAAAGTAAAAAAACATAATTACTTTAATCTGATGAACCATTAAAAATTGTAGCATTTTAAGCAAAGAAATTGTTTAAAGAAATATGTAAATGCAAATAACTTCAAAAGAAATTTAATATTTTATACATAAGACAAACAAATGTATTGTACTGAAAATCCTATTTTTCAGTTCCTCATAAGCCAACTCATATTCGTCTATTTGAATGCTTTTCATCTCTTTGAAGTATTGAATTATCAATCTTCCTTAAGTTAAGCATGCAGCAAATTGATTGTAAAACATTTAAAAGAATGGTATCAAGAAAAAAATCTGAAGCAATACAAATGATTATAAATAAAGATGTTAAATTGTATAAATAATTTAAATAAATCTTCCTTTATAATATCTTAAATAATTATGCTCACTAATATTCATCCAATATGATTAATTGGTGAGAATGAAAGGATTTTACGAAGGGAAATTTGATAAAGACTATCTGGGCACTTCTGGATTCTACCAGTTTACTTATGATAGGAAAAATGATTTTGCATTAATTCAATGCCTAATATAGCTTCCAAAGCTGTATCTGACATGCTTAATATTTGTTTGTTTTTTTACTTATTGAAGTAATTATTGAAAACATATACCCACAAACAACCATCGAGCCAAACATTGCTACAAAATTGGTATATCTGTGCATGTAGAATGCAGTCTGTCATATCATGCTGTGTGGTAGCATTGGTGAATGGGAAGGAGAGAGGGAATGACTAGGGAAGTGGAAGTGGTGTGAACAGTTCTTAGCTGACCCATGAGCTGGCAGAGTGCTCTAGGTCAATGAGCGCCAGTTGATAAGTTATGGCATAAGGCATTCTCCTTACACCTGCAGAAAAATACTTGCTCTGTCCCAAAATAATATTGCATTCCTTTAATGAACTTTATTATTTAGAAACCAAACTTAATAGATATTTAAACAAAGAGCATTGATGTTTGGTCTGTTACAGAGCATATGAAAAGGTTTTAGTATTTTGGGCAGTATGCTTGACCTTGGTAGGTTGTCGCATAATCTGGGACATTCACTTCAAAGCAAGCTATTGGTGAGTGCAGTTATTGTTACTTGAGTCTGATAATTTGTTTACGAAATAGAAGTACTGTTTACTGCACTTTTTATGGCTAGGTCAAATTATAGCAATGGAAAGAATGAGAAATGTTGGAGATGATCAGCGAGGTACGAGGGCAATTCAGAAAGAAACCGCCGTTTGTGCATAGCACAGGAAGTGGTGGGAGTAGCGCCATTTTTTACACATCAGTGTGCACAGTGGTCAGTATGCTTCTAGCTGTCTTAGGAAGAGCATTGTACTGTTGCGCATTTGAGAGATATAACTTCAAAACATGAGCGCTGCAATAGAAAATCCCGCTAAGTGTGAGGTTCGCGGTGTTAAAAGATTTCTTTTGGTAAAACATCACTCAGCAGCCAAAATTCATCGTGAATTGTGTGCAGTATATGGTCCTAACATTATGAGTGAAGGTGTTGTCGAGTTTTTAAAAATGGAAGAACTAACATTCATGAAGAACACAGGAATGGTAGGCCTACTCTTGTCAATGATGACAAGATGGTGGTTAAAGTGAATGGAAAAGTTCGTGAGAACCATCGGTTCACAATAATGGAACTTTCCGATCATTTTCCCGAAATTTAGTGACCAAACACCTAGGCTATCACAAGTTTTGTGCTCGTTGGGTACCAAAACTGCTGATTGACGACCACAAAACCAAAAGAATGAGTTCTGCCATTGACTTTTTTTCTCGGTATGCCACTGGAGGAGAAGCATTTTTGAACAAAATTGTTACTGGCGATGAAACTTGGGTGGCCTACGTGAATGTTGAGACAAAACGGCAGTCAATGCAATGGGGACATACGGCTTGTCCAAGCAAACCAAAGAAAGCCTGTCAAACTTTGTCTGCGAGGAAAGTCATGGCTACGGTTTTCTGGGATGCTAAGGGCATCTTACTCATTGAATTTATGGTACGTGGCATGACTGTCAATTCTGAAACCTACTGTGAAACATTGAAAAGGCTAAGAAAGGCAATTTAAAACAAGCGTCGTGGTCTTCTGTCATCTGGTGTTGTGTTTCTGCATGACAACACTCGCCCGCACACAGCTCGAAGAACGAATGAGCTTTTGGCCAGTTTCAAATGGGACGTTTTTGACCATCCCCCCTACAGCCCGGGTATAGTTCCCAGTGATTTTCATCTGTTCCCATACATGAAACAGTGGCTTGCATCTCAGCGTTTCGGCAATGACGAAGAGCTTCATCATGCCATGACGGGTTGGCTACGTCCATAGGTGGCAGAGTTTAATGCAGAGGGTATTTCAAAGACTGTTAAAAGGTATGATAAGTGCTTGAATTTGTTTGGAGAATATGTAGAAAAATAGAAAAAATGTTGTATTTTTCATATATAATAATACAATTTTTATATCTCAAATGGTTTAATTTTTATTTCCAAATGGAGGTTAATAAAATAAAGTTCTGTGAAATATGCTGTTCTTAGGTGGCCCATAGAGCATATATGGAAACAAGTGAGAACTCCATAATGAATAACAACATTATTGCTGATGTCTCCTCTAGAATGAAAGGGAGAGTTAGCAGCAAGAAACAAATCTACAGATCAGGATAGACTTCAAGAAATTCAGGTTTTGTCAAAGAAAGATTGTCAGATCTGTGGCTGTTGCTTTTCTATGACAAAATTGACAGTGCTTCACAGAATCCAAGAAAAACGCCTATGATGACATGCATCAAAATTAAGACCAACCTTAATAGAACAGAAATGTTTGCAATATTGCTGGTCAGTGTTGGATCCAGTGGTTTTCAGTACATAGAGCAAGATTTCAGGAAATGTTTGATCAGATACATATAGACATATTTTCATTTACATGAAACAGGCAACTTTTACCTTGCAGCAGAGGAACCTGCTCCACATCAAACTTGTCAGAATTAACACTTCATTATGAAAGTAATGTTTCCAGCAGCATTAGCATGTCCTCATATTGATTCAATATGTAAACAGTAAATTGATTGTAAAATTAGGCTATTTCCATTCATCTTCCAACATCTAGTACATGTGATAGCAAAATTATGCATTGGAGTATAGTGGTTACAAAACTGGTCCAATTTGTTATAAAAATGCATTTAGCAAATGCTCACTAAGAAAGTTCTTCCTGCTACCAAATCAAAATAGCTTTCATGGACTTATCAAAACCCATCTATATACAACAGCATAATGCAAAATGCACATTGATCCTTCTGATCCTGAGTAATAGTTGCTGTTACTAATACTAGTTCTAACCATACATTTATATTGTCAGCTGCCAAATAGCTCAGATATGAATGTCCTCGATCACACTTCTTCAAAGCCACAAGGGCAGTTGGTGAATCTAACGGTGGTTCAGAAAATTAGCACTGTAAATTAGAGGATTTTCACTTATACAAATTTATCCAGACAAAGAAGCAAATTGGAAGTCATCAAATATAACACATCAAGCTAGTGCATCAAAATTCAATTTTATAATTACGTGGGGAATAACCATGGTGAATAATTGCAAGTCAGTAAGTTCATGTATTCTGCTAATAATCCAGATGCTAAGACATTGCCTTTGATTTATGTCATATATATTTATGAGCCAAGACAGCAGAGACCTCAATATTATGCTATTATGCAGAAGTGGTGCAGGAAGTGTCAAGAGTATGTTTTCAATTGTCTCAGTCATTTGCTTTCTTTATATGTTATAAAGTGTTTCAACAGTGTGTCTTGTGTTATTCTCTTATTAGTTCATGGAAATGCCTGGCAACAAATTCACATTTGAATAGCATATTTTTATGTACAATACATATGTGAAGACAGGTGTGTAGATAATTTCAGCAGCAATTTCCTAATTATCCAGTTCCACATAGACACTATGAGAGGTTTTTTCAATAAATCTAGAACAATGGGACCACTAAACACTAAACCAAAGGAGGGAAAATGACATGTACTAACAGATGTAAAGCTAGGAAAATTGCTGCTGCATTGCAGCACTCACTTAAGAAGTCTCTCAGCCGTGTTGCACAAAAAATGGGTGTTTCACAAACCTCTGTTCATAAAACTATTAAACCTTTAAAATTGTGTGACTATAATGCAGAAATTATGGGCATCACACAGAAGAACATTGCGTGTGAATGGTAATTTCATCTGACAATATCAAGAACGTCTTTGTACAGATGGTCTCCACTTTCAACAACCTTATAAATAAGGGTAGTATTCATTACATATATGTTACTAACACTCATAAGTAAGTAATGCAGGAGTTGTGTGCAACAGAAAACCTCACAGTGTAGTGGACTGTGTGCGGAGCATATATTTGCATATCTGCGGCCTTGGCATAAAACAAAAGCACTGTGTTTATCTTATGATCAGGTACACATTTTGATGACATGCTTGTTGTGACTCATAATAGAAACATAATACAGCTATGCAGGTGGTGGGTATTCTCCTTAACCATTTATTTCATTTGCATAGCTAAAGCACGGATAAAATTATGCAACTTAAACTAATTTTGTTCAGGATAGACTTCAGATTATACTCATTTTATGAATATAATATGGCTGAATTCTACTGTGAAAATGCCGGATTTAGCCATCAAATGGCTAAGTTGCCAATAGTAAATAGGGAACCGGAAGTGAGGCAAAACATTTTCTGTGAGCTCAGTAAAATTTGCTGTTTAAAGGAACTTTGAAAAGGTTTGTGCCGTTAGCAACCACCCTGTTCAATTCTCTCTAACTATTAGCTTAATATGCAGCTTATGCCCTTCAGTTCCGTGCCATATGCCTCTGAACTCCCTTGGTTTATTACGCCCTATATCTAGCCATTATATGACTGCGGGTTGCATTTGACAGTGTACTACTTAGTACCAGCAAACAGTACAGCACTTATGAATTGTTTCTTCCAAATTAGGCATGTACAGAACTCTATCCAGTTGCTCTAACCACTGAGCTATCATGCCAACATACCAACACAGCACTAAATTCCCCAACTGACTTGCATTTTTCCTGGTAAACCTCAAAAAGCTCTCAAATTATTTTGAGATGACCAGAAGATCCATGGTTCAAATCCCAGCTGGGTATTGGATTTTTCAGTCGGACTCTACCTTTCCAACTCTTGTCCTACACACAGTTAGTGTGAAACAAATAATTCCTAATGATTGATGTAATAGTTGGTTAGACTATGAAGCCTGGGACTTAAAAGTACTTACAAAATTGTAAATTGCTATTGGAGTATGTCATCTCAAAATTATTTGAGAGTTTCTTGTACACTGGGAAAAGAATGAATCACTTGAGGAATTTAGTGCTGCATTGGCATGGTAGCTCAGTGGTTAGAGCAACTGGACAGAGTTCAGAGTTCTGCACATGCCTAATTTGGAAGAAACAATTCACAAGTGCTGTACTGTTTACTGGTGCTAAGTAGTACACTTTCAGCTGCAACCCACAGATTTTCTCTTGGAAACCTGTTCAAATCCTGGCTATGGCATTACATTTTTCAGTATGACTCTAACTTTCCAATACTGCGCTTGCTGAAGTCCACTTCACAAGATCAGAATCATTCCAAAATATATAAACAGTACACCTTTTTACATTAATGGGAGAGCCAGGATCTTGGTTGCAGCACAAACTTAGTATTAACTTATTAAGAAGCTGCCCCTGGTCTGCAGTCTCAGCAACATTAAGAAGTGCCATCCACAGCAGACAAACTTGTTACTGCTGTTGTGAAGCCTTCAAGGGCCTTCCTGCTGAGACATTGAAGAATGTTTTCCTGATCCTGCAACAAGTAGTGATTGAATGCATGAAATTCATGGAAAGAATTCCTATAAACTGTTTTGTATGGGAAAACAGAAGGCAACAGTAAGAGTGTTTACCTCTAGTTCTGCAGTCTAACTCAGACATTGTTGTTCCAACTCGCGCTGCCTTAGACAATGTTGTGAGGTGCAGTTGTGAGTACTGTCAACAGCATCGACTGATTGTATTTTATTAGTATTGTTTATTAGCAATTAATTCCTTGCTTAAAAACATGTGACTATTATTTTGGGACAGAGAGAGTATTAATACAACTTTTCTGTAAATGTTTATCTCAATTATCATCAAAAAAATAGAAGAATAAGATGAATAAACTTTTATATCTAAGAAAAAGTAAAGAAAGTCATGTAAATGTTAATGCATAAGAATTTTTTGGTCATTCAATGGCATTTCATATATGAAATAAAAAAAAAAATCTGCACTCCTGAATCTATAGTTATTTTGCTGCTATGTGTCATGTAAATAATTGCATGCTTCATCTGTAAAAAATTGGATGTGTTCCATTTACATGACTTTCTCTACATCTCTGTAACAAATTATTCTTAAAAAAAAGCTTATTCTTCTATCTAAATCACACTAATCAAGATAAGTGTTAGCAGAAATGATGTTATTACTTGCTTCCTTGTAAATAGAAGGAAAATAAGGGAGTACATTAGGCTAAAGCATTAGTCAAATCTCTAAAAGCTGGTTGCCATGTGGTGGTGCATTTCCAGGAGTTCACAAATTCCTGTATGAGAAAAGTTTAAGTATTTTGAAACTAAAACTAATAACAAGGACTATCTCAAAATGGTCAACCCCATGAAAAAAATGTATATGACATAAATTGTGTGTTTTAACAAGATCTACATTTTTTGTATAGTTCATTTTTGTCTATTTCATACTGTTTGCCAGTTATGCAAAAGTGATGTCAAATTTGTCATTAAACATCTTTAATATACAGTATTTTAATCAAAATTGTTAGAGCCATTTTTCAGAAAATCAAAATTTTCGAAATTTTTTCATGTAAAGGGTGGTTTGGGGTGGGGGAATTTTTCTTAAAATCTTTGTGTTGCATCCTTGGAAGATACTAAACTTAAATACCAAGTTTGGAGTTTACAGACTTTTCGTTTTTGAGGTTATGTTCACATATGCATGCATGCACACACACACACACACAATTTTTTTTGATTTTTTTTTTTTTTGGTGGAATTAATACTTTCTCTAACTACATAACATGTACTATGTAGAGAAAGTAAACAATTCAACTCAGCTGAACAGACTGATCATTAATATTATTCAATGCCTAATTGTAGAGATTACTCTTGTAGAGTTTTGTGCTGCAGAAATTACAGAAATAAACTATTTTGTTGCAGGACTCATTGCCTGAATCCCCAACTACAGATGTTGGTACTGCTATACTCACTAGCAGTAGTTCAGAAGAAGAGTTTTACCGATCAAGAAAGATAGGAGTTGATGTTGAAACAGCAATGTTTCATATAAATGGAGACATATTCCACACGCTCCTTACTTGCCACAGAAGTCAAGATCCACCTCAGGCACTTCTTACTGCATGTCATATGCTTCATAATCCATTGTTGGCTGTGTTTGCAACATGTTATGAGGTAAGAAATGTATATTTATATTAACCTTCCCAAGTTGATGATGATGAGGAGGAGGAGGAGGAGGATGGTGGTGGTGGTGGTGGTGGTGGTGGTGGTGGTGGTGGTGGTGGTGGTGGCGGTGGCAGCAGAGGCGGTGGTGGTGTAATTGAAACTAATAATAAGGAATATCTCAAAAATGGTAAACTCCATGAAAAAAATGTATTTGTCATAAACTGTGTATTTTAACGAGATGTATATTTTTTGTGTAGTAAGTTTTGTCTGTCTCTTACAGCTTATTAATTATGCACAATTCGGAAAAATCCATGCAGAATCAACAGGTCTTCAGAAGGTATTCCCAGAAAATTCAAGATATACATTTTATTTGTGATGGAAATAGTTTTAATATGTGGTGTTTTAATCAAAATCGATGGAGTCATTTTTAAGCAAAAAAAAATTTTCGAACATTTCTCTATGTAAAGGGTAGTTTGGGGTGGGGGGATTTTGTTGAAAATCTTTGTGTCGTAACCTTGTAAGATACCAAACTTAAATACCAAGTTTGGTATTTAATCGTCTTTTCAAGATATGCTGTCCATAGACAGACAAACACACATACACATGGACCTTTTTCTAAAAATGCTTGTTTTTATATTTGGAGATCCTAAAACATATATTTCTAGTGAAATCTCGGTATCAAATTTTTGGGTGGAATACAATATCCACTACGTAAATTGTACATATGGGGCTAGAGAAAGTAAAAAGAAAAGCACCACTATAAATAATTTGTTTACTATAAAATACACCTATTATATTAAATGTGAAGAAAGTTTAAAAAATCTTATGTGTTCCATTTACATGACTTTCTCTACATCTCTGCAAAAAATATTATTAAAAAACTTATGTTTCCGTTTAGTTCATGCTAATCGAGAAAAAAATAGCAGAAATAGTGTTATTACTTGTTTTCTTGTAAGCAGAAGTGAAAAAAGAGAGTACCATAGGTTAAAGTGATACTCAAAAGCTGGTTGCTATGTGACTGAAGTACCTTTGTTTGTATGGACAGGAGTTGACAAAATCCTGTATGAGAAAAGTATAAGTTTTTCAAAGTTGAAACTAATAACAAGGTATATCTCAAAAACGATCAACTCAACGAAAAAAATGTATATTACATAAATTCTGTGTTTTAATGTGCTCTACATTTTTTAAGTGAGTTTTTGTCCATCTCTTATGGTTTTGCAGTTATGCAAAATTCTGTAAAATTCATCCAGAATAAAGTAGTCTTCAGAAGCTATTCCCAGGAAATTCAAGATATACATTTTATTTTTTCAGTTAAATATCTTTAATATACAATATTTTTATCAAAATCATTAGAGCCATTTTTGAGAAAATCAAAATTTTCGAAAATTCCATTTAAAGGGTAGTTGGGGATGGAAGATTTTCTTGAAAATCTTCATGGCCCATCCTTGCAAGATAGCGAACCTAAATACCAAGTTTGGTTTTTAACAGAATTTTCGTTTTTGAGCTATGCTGCCCACACGCACGCACTCAACGCGCACCCACACGGACATTTTTCTAAAAATCTGATGTGTTACACTCACATTACTTTCTCTAGCTACTCTACAAACAAACTTCCTTCAACACCATGCTAATCGAGATAAACAGAATTTTATTACTTAGTTCCTTATAAGTAGAAGGGAACTAAGGGAATGCACTAGGCTAAAGTGATAGTGAAATGTTTTAAAAGCTGTCATTATGCAATTGTCACTGCAAATCGCTTCTTTGCTTGGTCAGGAGTAGAACAAAAGAAACATGATCACTTCCATCTTCACAATTGAAACTAATAACAAGGAATAGCTCAAAAACGGTAAGCTCCATGAAAAAATGTATAAGACATAACTTGTGTATTTTAACAAGATCTACATTTTTTGTATAGTAAGTTTTTGTCTATCTCTTACAGTTTACTAGTTATGCAAAATTAAGCAAAATTCATCCAGAATAAACTGGTCTTTATAAGTTATTCCCAGAAAATTCAAGATAGACATTTTGTTTGTTATAGAAATGGCTTTAATATGTGGTATTTTAATCAAAATCGTTAGAGCCATTTTTAAGAAAAATAAAATTTTCAAAACTTTTTCTGTGTAAAGCGTAGTGAGGGGTAGGGGGATTTTCTTGAAAAGCTTCGTATTGCATCCTTGGAAGACACCAAACATAAATACCAAGTTTGGGTATTTAATCGTCTTTTCATTTTTGAGCTATGCTGTCCAGACACACACACACACACACACACACACACACACACGGACAGACACTCACACACACACGAACCTGTTTCTGAAAATGCATTTTTTGGATTCTGGGGGTCCTAAAACATGTATTTCCAGTGAAATCTTGACATTGAATTTTTGGGTGGAATACAATACTTCTCTATCACTATGTACATTGTACATACAGGGCTAGAGAAAGTAAAACACACACACACACAAAATTTTTTAAAAATGCTTTTTTTGGAACTAACTAAAACATCTATCCAGTGAAGTCTTGGTATCAAATTTTTTGGTGGTGGCAGTTTTATCTTTACCTATGTACTGTGTACTAAGTAGAGAAAGTATATTTTAATAATTAATGGTGTCTCTATGCTAATAATTGTTTTTGCTTTCTGCTACTTGTTTTTGTGTTGCTTTTAAAACTGGTTGATCCTCTCTCTATATTATATCTGCTTTCCTCCTACCTTATATAGAATTTCATTGGAAAAGAATATCAAATTTAATGTCAGAATTCAAACCACAGTTCTTTGTCTCCTTGTGTACTTGTATTAATTAATGTCTACTCAAGTATATTAAAACTCTGATGCGTTCTAATCACATACCTTTCACTATCTGCTCAAAAAAACTATTCTTCTAAAAGATTATTCTTTTATATGCATAATGCTAATCAAGATAATTTTAGTTGCTTCTGTATAAATAGAAGGGAAATAAAAGAATATATTAAGCTAAAGTGATAATCAAATCCTTTTTAAAGCAGTCACTATGTGATTGACATTGAAATTTGGTTTTCTTTCCAAGGCCAGGAGTAAAACAAAAGGGATATAAAAGATATGAGAAAGTTTTAAGTATTTTAAAATTGAACAATAAGAAGGGACATCTGGGATATTGTTAACTCTATAAGAAAATGTATATGACATAAATTGTGTGTTTTAACACAAGCTTCATTTTTTTGTGTAGTAACTTTTTGTCCATCTCTTACAGTTTACCAGTTATGCAAAAGTCATTCAAAATGAAGAGTACTTCAGAAGCTATTCCCAGAAAATGCAACATATCCATTTTATTATTCCTGTAATCATCTTGAGTGTACAGTATTTTAATGAAAATCGTTAGTCATTTTTAAGAAAATCAAAATTGTCAAAAGGGTTGTTTGGCATGCTGGGATTTTCTTGAAGATACTACATCCCTGGAAGCTGCTGAACATAATTATCAAGTTTGGTAACTAGCCTACTTATTACTTTTGAGTTATTGTGTTCACACATGGACTTTTTTCCAAAATCTTTTTTTGGATAGAGGTGACCCTAAAAAATGTATTTCCAGTGAAATCTGCTTATCAAATTTTTGTGTGGAATGCAATAAAGTAAAAAAGGGTTATATCATTTGCTGGTTGCTGTAACATATGAAGATAACCACAGAATATTTGTTCTATAATGTGACTGGTGATTTGCGGATAATAAGAAATAATAAATAAAACAATTTTTGTACCTGTTCATTTTAAAGCACAGTACTGTATTCTAATAAGGGTGGCTTTATTTAAGCTATTTATTTGTGTCTTCATTTTTCAGCCATCATCATTGCTGGCATGTTTCTGCTCATGGCTCATAACATCACTGACTAGTTATGGGGATGATGATCAGATGCTGAGTTTCAGATCTGCTCTTGAAGAACAGATATGGTCTGCTGAGCAGTTGGAACAACTGTTACAACAAACTGTTACAGATCAATGTGTGTCTGTGCTTTCAAGAGGCTTTCAGCTTTTCTTTCCAGTAAGAAACCACAGATTGATGTTATAACTTCAAACTATTGTCTATGATAGTACAGTATAATTATTTTGATTTAATTTACTTTTAAAATGTTAATGAGTCGATGTTCACAGATAAACTTCACTTATGCCAAGTTGTAAAATTGTTGCACATTTTATAGACATTCATCTCCATCCTCAACATGGTGGCACTTGACATTTGTTACCTATTCTTCCTTGTTCTTTAGTATTATCATCTAACTGCTGTCGTCTAGAACAAAATATATAACATTGCTAAGCATAAATATAATCATTAATAT
Organism: Hymenopus coronatus; assembly: GCA_030762935.1. Taxonomy (NCBI): domain Eukaryota; kingdom Metazoa; phylum Arthropoda; class Insecta; order Mantodea; family Hymenopodidae; genus Hymenopus; species Hymenopus coronatus. Next base: position 31,956,056 of record CM060896.1, on the reverse strand, counting down.
TTTAAAAAGTAAATTAAATTAAAATAAAAATAATTTCACAATTAATAGTGCTGCTGGCTGTTGTTAGTAAGGAATATAATTAATTCTAAACACAAATTAACCTCACAATGTTTTTTTTTTTTTTTTTTGCAGAATAATCCACTATGTTCCTTCAGTATCTTTTTAAATGAATGTGTTCAGAAGAAGAATTTCAAAGAAAGTGCAATATTTATGAAGGCATTTAAAGCAGGTTATGTGAATATAAAAAACTATGTAAGTATATTTATATGTGGTCTATAGCATCTTACACCAGAGTAACCTTAGTAAATTATGCATAAGTGACGCATAACCATAGATTCTCACAACTGCCAGAACATTGTTAGAAGTAGTTAAAAATGTAGATTAGTAAAATTTCATAATTGTATTGAGCAAATTTAATCTAAACTACATTTTAAAAAACTTAAATTGTTCTCCAGATATCAGATATATTAATGTGTGTTTATGTCTATTGCTCGGAATTTGACAGTAGTCAATCTTCCTCTTCCTGCTCCATACTTGGATGCAGTATCTCTAAATTGTAGAAATCCATCAGTATTATGGATTTAATTGTTAATGTGAGTATTCAAATGTTTGTATTTTCCCAAAAATGGTGTCCATTGACTGCCTGAAAGTGGCTACAAAATTTTCTACATGGTCCACAGTTTTGTTGTATTCATCTATTAGTATTTTCCACTGAACATTCTCATCATTATTCTGTGCTGATATAGACAAGACCTTGATACTTCAACACTCTAGTTACTCATTGGTATTGAAGTATGTCTAATACTGTGCGATAAATCTTTTATATTTTCTCGACACTTTTAAATGTTTAAGTTTTGCATCATAGGAAGTTGTTGAGTTTAACTTTATGCTAGACAAGGGATGAAAGAAGTTGAACTTCATATCATTGGCTCACGTGTTTTGCCCAAGAGATGCTGGACTATAGTACTTGATAGACTTTACTGTATGTCCTGTGAATGAATAAAGCAACATTCCATAAAATGAAAACATGCAAAACAACAGATGAAGGATTAGAGGGACAGCATTAACTGAATTGGAAATGAAGCTAATTTAACTGAGCACTAAATTGCATTTCTGCATTAGTATCCTACATTAATCTAACTCACTCTCAGCTATTATTATTATTATTATTATTATTATTATTATTATTGTTGTTGTTGTTGTTGTTGATGATGATGGTGATGGTGATGGTGATGGTGGTGGTGGTGGTGGTGGTGGTGGTGGTGGTGGCGGCGGCGGCGTAGGCGGTGGCGGTGGCGATGGCGGTGGCGGTGGCGATGGCGATGGCGATGGCAGTGGCGGCGGCGGCGACGGTGACGGTGATGGTGATGATGAGCATCTCAAAGCTTGAGAAGAGTCACACTCTCACGATAAGAGTCTTGCATTCCAAAGGTTCCTGTTACGTTGTGCTCTTTGGGTCTAAGGTCTTCAACTGTGATGACTCACATACCAAGGTGAATGTGAGAATCACAGCAGAAGATGGCACTGTCACAATATTTGTTTTTTCCTTTTATTTGTTTGTGTTTATGTAAGTTATACTCGGTTACAAGCATAGTTAAAAAGTATATCATAACCATAGCGGATAGAATGAAAGTGTGACAACTTGAGTTCATTTGCATGTTCTTCTTCCTATGCAGCGCTAGTATCGCATTGCGGCCTAGTTCACCAACAGCTGATTCCTATTCGTTATGGCTGATTGTAAATATGAAGATGTTAAAATAATGTTTTGCAGCATTTTAATTGTAAATAATACATTACAGTATTATAATCTTCCTGTGTATAATGTCTCCAATTATGCAGTTTGTATTGATATATTGGTGTAAATAACTAAACTACAATAAACGGATGTGCTTTTGTGAAAGTAGCAATTCATGGATTCATTTAACATTTTAATGCATTAAATGTTATTTTTTGCTTCTCAACATCATTTAATGAACAATCAAGATAAAAGTGCATTACAGTGGTGTAATTTTCTTGTGTATGTTGTCTCTAGGCATGCAGTTTGTGCTTATTTATTCACGTAAATAACGAAAGTAAAATAAACTTGTGCTGCTCTGAAAGCAGCAGTTCATGGGCTGAAGTTGGATATTTTAACAAGTGCTATTTTTTGCTTTTCAACATCATTTAATGGACAATCAAGATAAAAATGTAGACTGATGAAGTATAGCTATAATATGCATTGGTATTTATAACCATAATCTACAAGTTTTGATTCTGACCAAGAGCTACCCAATGCACCTATCTGTTATAAACTTAAATAAGAAAATTTCAATTTGTGCATAAACCACAGTACCAATATGGTAAATGAAAAGTGTATTAAAGTATGGCTTCCTTTTTTCCAATGTACTAGTGGTGCCCATGCACCAATAATAATAATAATAATAATAATAATAATTGTGTATTAATGATACTGTCAATTACCAGGATCTTATCAAAATCGATAAATCCGCTGATAAGGGGTGTTGCATTTAAGCATACTCTGGCTTGAGTTTGAACTGACGACTTAGAATCAGAAGGCCTACACCTAACAGCCACCCAGACCGACTATCTATATGCAATTATGTAGCTTTAACATCAACCATATCAAATAAAATAGTGAAAGGCACTCGCCAAAATTAACTGTTGCATACAGGTTTATTGTGGTTACACTGAAGTTCCAGGTTACAGGTGGTACATTAGGGATGGTTACATGAAGGTTGTGTTTGATACTGTGCCTGAACATATGCAGCAACCTTATTACATATCCTGTTGTACATACCTAGAGACCACAGAAATTGATAGCTCCTAAATTCAATGTGAAATAGTCAAGATGTTACTTAAGGAAATGAGGCTTCAAACTATTACACCTGAGCAGTTTGAAATTTTCCAGCATATTTTTTACAATTTCTTTATATTTAGGGTCTTTCACATTGCCCAAAAATATCCTACCAACCTCTCTGAATCCATTTCTGTTATGAGGACTGAGAAAAACCTATAGAAAAACTTCAGGGAGGATGGACATAGCAGGATTTAAACTGCGGGCCTCTCATTCATGAGTCCATGTCTTAACGACCTCAGCCAAGCATTTACTGAGATGCAGTTCAAGTCAACAGACCTATCATTTTTCTTTAAAATTTACATTAATGAACCATACATTTAATATTTTACAGTCAACTGAAGGCATCTGTACTATACTATAATTAAATAGATACCTTTTACTTTAGTAATTGCATTAAATGTTTTGTTAACACCAGACGGACTTCATTGCACAATAATGATCCTCCAAAATGTATAACAAAAAATGTATGCTATGATTTACAGTTTCTTATAATGTGAATATCAAGCATTAATGTTCGAAAATTGGTATCAAGTAACGAGAAATAGTAGTATCATTCCATCACAAATAAGGTACATTCTTTTTCTCTCCTCCATCTTGCAGGTTGTAGCAGTTAATTATGACATGGATGGTGCATTCCTTAACAGTGCTCAGTGGATAGCATCAGTAGTGGTTAACTTGGCCTGCTTAGCATTAGCTAAATGTTTTTCTTCTTCATTTCACCAACTTCAGTTCCTAGGAATTTTGTGTGATACAAGTTTTGCAGATTTTCTGACAGGTATGTTCAGCTGCATGTAATCAACTAGAACATAAAGCCACAGTTAATAAATGTATTTATTTGTTTATTTGTACTAAGCAAATTTCAAGAGAATATGGCGGCATTCAGCTCAGGCTCTTAGCTTGCAATATTCATACAACAGATTTTCTGATTATCCAAATATAAAATCATTAACATTTTTTAAAATTCCTTCAAATTAGCATAGTTAACAGCAGGCTCTAATGGCTTCACACATGTCAGTGTAAAATACTTATTCGGCAACCCCATTAGATGCACTGTCTCCCAAAATTGGTTCTTTCATAAGTTGCAGTAATTTAGCACTGGTATCAAGCCACAGTTAGTCTTAGGTGTACAAGTCAGTTCAAAACTTAATAGCTTGGAAACGCTGTGTAGCATATACTGAAATTTAATTCAAAGAGTACCTTTAGAATTCAGCAGAAAACAAACATATTCCATACATTTAATTTTACCTATATAATGAAAATTGTATAATTTGATTGCTTTTAATTCAAATTACTGTTTAATTTGAACTTTTTCTATATCCGAATGAATTTGATATGTAAACTTTATAAATATCATTTTTATACATTATATTGTTTAATGGAACTAAACTAAACTCACTTTATAAATTTTGTTTGAAAGTATGTCCTTGTGCCTGTAATGCTCTATATGACAAACCTATGTTAAAATGATTCATGACATCATTTGGCCTATCATTGAATTGTACCATTACTAGTGCATAGCATTTTTACTTTCTGTACCAAGTATGTACAATTGAACTTAATTTATGCATATATCAAGGGGAAGAGTGATTACTTATAGCTCAGAAATGATAGCAATACAGTGGACTTACATGTGTAAAACTTCACAAAAAACAAATATATGTACGAAGAAAGCATTATTTTGAACTTGGCCGTACTTTAAATAAATCAGTGAATTTGGTTTGTTTCACTTTTCTTGCATTAAGTTCATACACCTCATTTTGCAAATATATTAATGAATTTAGAGCTTTTCCACTACAACTTTTGCACTGATATAACACCTACATGTGTTAATTGCACTTAACACTTTTCATGATTTGAGTTATCATCCCCATTATTGTCAGTGTTGCTAGAAGCTGGTCCGCTTTCTTGATCACCACCACACATTGTTTGGCACACCTGGGTTCCTCATACACAGCTAGATTGTCATCAAAATACATAAAGGTATTGAAATTTGCACCTCTGGTTAACACAATAGTTAATTTTTTGCACAACTTCATCACTACCAGTACCATCATTAGAAACAGCCTCTTCGTGTAAGATACAGGATTTAAAAACACAGTGTTTGATTGTGGAGTATGACAACTGCTTCCAGACTGCCAAAATAAATTCCATGGCGTGTAGTAAGCTAATGGCAAGGTCTTCATTTCCTGCATCAGACAGTGTTATTAATATTGAATCAGCATTTTTCTATAACAAACTTTGAATTTTGCAATGATGCCCGAATCAAGTGAGATTGTAGATGACTGGTATAATATTATATATTATATACTGGTATTATAAGTATTATAAGTAATTCATAAGTCTGAAGCAGTTTTGGTTTTAGTTTTGTGTGAATTAAATTCCTCCTCTTGTATGAAATTTATTTTTTGATCTAGTGTATAATGACTGATTAAAAGCAACTGAGAACTGAAAGACAAAAACCACTGTCAACAGTAAACACCAGATATTGACAATTTTTATCTACTGCCAGCTGTACCAACAAATGCATGCCTTTTGTTTCCTCTGCTGAAAGCCACCCACTCAGCTTGCATCTTTATCAACAGAGATAGCAAATGGCTCATGCTTATTATAATTATATAAAACACACATGTATTTCACTGAAATTTAATATGTATAACAGTGAATTATGTATAGAGATATACGCATAAATAAGGTTCTATTAGCACATTTCTAAATTACATTTTGCTGGGACCTACAAAATTTACATATGAATACGAATCACTTAGAACTGACTACAAGTTTGTAGTAGGTAGGGAAGACATTGCATTCCACACAAAAATTGGATACCAAGATTTCACCAGAAATACAGGTTTTGAGTACACCTGAATTTAAAAATAATCATTTTTAGAAAAAGGCCTGTGAATGTGTAAACAGCATAACTCAAAAAGTCAGTTACCATTCAAGGATAGACGTGAGGTATTAAAATATATATATATATTTTTTGGCTCTTTGGGGTGTGAACCTCTGACCATACTCTCACATACACCATGCAGCCATTCAGGCACACAATAGCTGTAATATTTTCTAATCTTATAATCTTATTTTGCTGTTTTTTGGTTTGTTGTTGTTGTGGTGGTGTTTTTTTTTTTTACATAATAAAATGGTAAAATAAGTGTATTTGCATTCAATTGAACCCCATCAGCATCCAACCATGCCATCACACCAAGTGCTTTATTTGGGCTCTCCCTATCCTTTACCACAGTTTGTCTTGAATGCAGAACTTACATTCGATCCTGCAATCTTTGGTTTGATAGGTTAGCCACTGCTATTTTGCCTTAGACCACATGGCACCCAAACATTGGGGTTTATATTATCCAATGTTATCCATTGGTAAAATGGGTTGTTTAACAATCATGCACAGGATGTTATATCATATCTATATCACTGAAGGAATTAAGTGCCAAACTTGTCATTTAAATTTATTGTCTTCCAAGTATGCGACACACAGATTTTCAGAAAAATCCCCCAGCCCAAACTACCTCTTATATAAAACATTTTTCAAGATTATGGTTTTCTCAAAAATAACTTTAATGGTTTGGATTAAAATGTCATATATTAAAGTGATAATATGGCAAGTGAAATAAATATCTTTTATTTTTTGGAAATAGCCTCAGATGTCCTTTCATTCTTGAACGTTTACATAACCAGTAAACATATTAGACAAATAATGTAGATCTCATTAAAATTCAATTTATGTCATATAAATGTTTTTTATGGAGTTAAACATTTTCAAATTATTCCTTGTTTTTGGTTTTAAAATGTCTAATACTTATTCTTTTCTCAAAGTTGCCATTCACTCTTTTCCTTTCTGATCATGCAAAGAGAAGGCAATTTCAATTGCATCAAATAGCAAGCAGCTTTTAAAAGATTTGACTGTTGCTTCAGTTAGTGTATTCTCTTATTCTCCTCTTTTTAAAGGAACTAAGTAATAAAACCATTGTTGCTTATGTCTATCTCAATTAGCATAATATAGTTAAAAGAATAATCTTTTGTAAGAAAAGTTTGTTTATGAAACAGCTAGAGAAAGACATCTGAATGGAACACATTCCTCAATACAAAACAAATAATGTTCAATCAAAAACATTTAAATGAGAAAACAGTTACACACTGATGCTGACCATCATTCACAAGACAATACAGATGGTGCTTTGAGTACATGCTAACAATGCCCTTGGTAGACATTAAACAATAGTTTTGCTTCCAACCATTTTGGCAGTGTACCTGTAGTACTGTGAAGGTTCTTCATTCTAGGTTCTTCGCTTGCCACTCAATGCCCTTGCACAGGTTCGTCTTAATGTAAAATACACCCCTGATTATACTTATAAATATTGATAGGAAATGAGCTTTCATAAAATCCAATTGTAATTTAGAATTGTTTTGAAGAGGACTTCTCCAAGTGTAGCTATGATTCATTAATCTAAAGTATTTTACAGAAATCTCAGAACATGTTATCATATAACATTTTTTTTTTTTTTTCCTTGTAGTGCAAAGTGTTGATTTTCAGCTATTGCATCAATTGGGAGAGTGTCTGTCCGGAACAGGTATTATTCCTGAATGGTCATCACTGTGCTGTATTGGGGAGAAATGTAATCAGGAACTGATGAGGTGTGTGGATAAATTAATAGAAGCAAGAAGATATCAACAAGCTCTGGATTTTGCCGTTCTAGCTGGCCTCTCTAAAGAAAATATAATCATTGCACAGGTAAACTTTATATGATGTATCTTCCTCTTCTCTTGATTTAGAAGGTAATTTAATTTTTTCAAGTTTTTAACAGAATAGCAACAACTTACAATTCTATGAACGAAGATGACATTCCCAAAATACCTTTCTAACTTTATACAATGCCCATCCTGATCAGTAGTGTTTGTTACAACTACAAATCTTGGAAATGTTCAGTTGTAAATAAATAGCAAATGTTTTATCTTATATAGAGCCTTTACAATGTATGATTATGCAAGAGAAAGTATTAATGCTGAATAATTGGCCTTTATCACTAAAAATGATTATAGAGGAAACAGGGATGGGGAACTTATGGAGGGAGAGAGAATGTCTGAAGGAAGGGTTTTGGAAAGAGATCAGAAGGGAGTAGAATATATCAATATTCAAGATATTTGTAGCAATATTAGGGGTAAGAGATCCTTGATATTAAATAGGCAAATTAAAAAAGACTGTGGAGGAGGGAAAAATATATTGAAGTGTATAATAAATTGGAAAGGGAAGTCAGGGCAGGTATAGAACTGGAGCAATGAAATTAAGGGGAAATAGACCCACAGAAGTGCCCATTATGTGGGGGAGTGGAAAATGCCCTACATTTTATTTTAGATTGTGAAGAGACAAAATTATGGAGGGACCAATGGGTACCAGTTAGGTGGAAATGGTTACTGAGAGAAATGATTAAAATGAGAATTAGGAAGTTTAAGAATACAGATGACATTACAAAGTGGGGGGATTATTAGGAAAGACTAAGGAGAAATATAAAACAGGAATTCTAAAAATTAAAATTTAGTTGAGTCGATTTTGTAACACTACATCACTTACTTTTTAATTTCGGAAAACATGTTTCAGAAGCCATGTGCTTCCATTGTCAATTCCTTTGGTCGACCAAAGGAATTGACAATGGAAGCACATGGCTTCTGAAACATGTTTTCCGAAATTAAAAAGTAAGTGATGTAGTGTTACAAAATCGACTCAACTAAATTTTAATTGTTAAAACACATCACTGTCTCAAAGTCCACCATATATCAGGAATTCTAAAATTTTAAATTATAATTGGAAGGATGCCTAGCAGGAAAATTAGAATATTTAAATATAAGGGAGTTAATAATTAGGTAGATAGTGAACCTGGTGTATAATATATTCATAACCATGGTGTGTACTTATATTTGCACCAGTGCTAACCCTAATGTAAGTATACAGGCTATTTTACCAGAAAGGAAGAGTTGGTGTATGTATATGTAATAGGGTTAAGCTGTATAGTGATTACAGTTATGTATGTTGAAAGTGTAAAGTGTAGTTGAAATACTTTCAAATTATAAATGGCTAACCTGCATTATGTTGGCTGAATTGAAGACAGATAAAAAAATAATCATTGAAGTAAGTGAAGTCGCAATGCGCAAAATTTACCAGGAAAAAAAGAAGAATAAATGCATTTTCATTCTCGTTACTGGGTTATTGTGAACCAAAATCTTGTTCCTGATTACCATTCTTGGTTTTTTGTAAACAAACCTTAAATGGTAAAAAATGAAGTAAGTTGTATAAGAAGTAGGGACAGCCACATTTTAGTGGAAAAACAGGAAAGATAAATAAATGAAAACTGAGAATACATTTTACAATTTAACACTAACACTTAAAGCAAAGTTTTTTTATAAACATTGAAAAATTGGCATTGAAACAAAAAGTTTTTTCAGTTATGTAAAATTGCAATTTGCAATGAAATATAGTCCTGTGTTTGTCTTTACTCTCTTTTAGTAGTTTGAAAAACTTGGTGTTGAAGATCATGAAAACAGAACACTCTTATAAAACTATCTCTGGAATTGATACTAACAATTTTTTGTGGTGCCTGGATTACTTGCTTCGCACATTGCTCCACTGCTTGGGTGTCACATGAAAATTTGTTGAAGTTCCATTGAGTGCTCTTCCACCTGATTGGACTTAGACCAAATCTCTTAATCAGCAGCAAAGGTGCCAGTGAATCATTTTGATGAAGTCTATGTCCAGGAAATTGGCTTTGGGTGGTTGGAAATTTCTGCTAGACTTTCTTTTAGAAGCTAAATTTCTATCCTTATAATTCTTCTGAAGCCTAACTCTCTTGTATGATCCATTTTATCTACTGTCAGACTCAAAAGCAAGTATTCTGGATGGGCAAAATAGATGTTTCTCTCAATTACTGGTTCAACAACTTTTTTTTCTGACAGGAATCTTGATGATTTTGTAACTTCAAATGCATGTTCTGGTCCATGCTTGCTTTTTGGTGACATGAAACCACCATACCACCATTTCTAGGTTTTTTTTTTCCAAAATGAAGAGATAGAAGTTAAGAAGCACATTCAAGTAATCCTTAATTTTTTTCGTCATAAAGTCCAATTGTTAAAATAATATACTTGTGAGTGTTCTTGTGTGACTCTAGGATAAAAGAAACTAAGATTTTGTACTCAGCTTTTGGGCTGTCAGTACTTAAATACAATTGATGAACTAAATTCTTTGTTGTTAACTATCTTGAACAAGAAAGCGGGCTAGGTTCATGAACATAAATCTTCAGGACAGCTACGTGATCCTATAGCAGAATTTATATCCAGTAGATACTATAGACCTTTGCTTAAAATTTTGCAGGCTATTTCTGGAATCTTGCATCCAATACTGTCAAAATTTACCACTGGTAGTTTCTAACATTTTCTGAATTGTGTGACACTTGAATCACCAAATGATTTTGGCCCAGTCATTTCACCATCTACAGTTGGAAATAAATGGCAATTCATTGAAATGTAAGAGACACAATCCCACTGTAGTAGTCATTTAACTTATTCTTCTATTATGCGAATAACACTCATTTTCGAACATGTATTAGTAAAAGTGCCATTACACCCATTTGCATCTAATTCATGAAGTAAAAATTCAGATTCAGTCAAATAATAAAGAATGCTATTGGCAATGTTTTGAGCTCAGAAGAGGCTGAAAGTATACTGTATTCTGGATCTGAATCTTGTACAATATTCCTCTATTATGATTCTTTGAAACTTCTTAGAATTTACCTTTTCAATCACAGAGCATTAGTTATCCTATCTGCCATCGAAATATAGACCTTGAAATGCTTGCTTTTGTTTTGTATTTTTGTCCATTGCATGGGTGTGGTCATTATCAGTGATACTAAAATCTTACATCACCCTAGAAGTGATAATTGGCATTGTTCTATCTGAAATCCAAAGTGATCGCTAATCAGCATCATTTTTTCAATTTAATGTGGAACTGTTTTAGTGATTTAATTTCAGACTCAACTTCTTCAAAATCTTCATGAATGTTAACTTCAATCTCTTCAAATCTACCTCTTTTAACCAGATAATTTTTGTACCTGTATGTTTTGGATGGCTGTGATAAATCAGTAGTGGACTGTTCCTTTATGTTCAACAAAATTCCTGTCACGTCTTCTGCAAAGCTTTTTTATTTACTACATACACACTTCCAATTTTATCTAGGCCCTGCTTTCTTTGGAAGTCCAAGAATTTTAGTTCAAAGATGAGTATACTTTTGCTTTTTCTTAGTTACAATAAGCAAGTACAAACATTTGAAATGCATTGTTGGCACAGTCCATAGAGTATGGAAAGTAACAGTACAGAATGACTAGAAGTTGCGGGCTTCAATACACAACATATTGTGCCATGCGAGAGACGACTCCTAATGTTTTAAATGTGTTAAATAATGGCCTGTGCTACCTTATGTAAAGATCTTTTTTTTTATTCCCCTTAATGCAATGTGTGTTTTTTTGCCTCTCTTTTAAAGCCCTTTCAGTTTAGCGCTGTTATACCTTATTCATATATAACTTTAAAAAAAGCAATAATAAGTTTATTTTTCAATAAATTTCAAATGTTCAAGTGCAGTGTACTACTGCCAGAATTAAAAATCTATTTCTATTTTTTCTGAATTTTTCTAATATACCATATAGACAACTTTGTTTATAAACTTTTTTTTGACGCACCCTAGTGTACAATGCTTGCAAATAATCCAGTTAGTTGTACAAGCATATTATATGATAAACATAATAGGTCAATATCCCCTGCATTGCTAAACATTATTGGTCAATATATGTTGCATATGAATGGAATATCAAGTTTTTTATAGTCGGTTTACCCTCCCCTTATGTAGGACTGACACCCCCCTAGGACTTACAAGTGGGTGCCTAGGGGTCAGATGCTTGTTGGGGAGCCAACAGCATAACCACAGAATGTAGAACTTGGTACGAGTGATCAGCCCGTAGCCAGGTATGTGTGCAAAGAACTGGATGATATGAAATGCAAGCGAAATGGATGATGGGAAAAGTAATGATGGAGCAGTTGGTGGAATGAGTGGTAGGGGAAACCCACCTAGATGTTGTTTTGTCCACAGATCCCACAAGTGGGCACTTGGGATCAAAACCGGGCTGCCTAGCTGGGAGGCGAGAGATCTAACCACTTGGCCATGGTGCCATCAAAATATCATAGATGCATAACAAAAAATACAAATATTCAAATTGGAATGTGTTCAGTTTATACCGAAAATGTGTTTTCTGAGATTATCACTGTTACTTTTGACCAAAAAGCAATAAATAGTTGACAAAAATGACCAGTGGGCAGGAATAGGAAGGAGAGAAGATAGAAATTGAGGATATTTGGTAGCTGGAGGGAAAAAAATCTGATGTATTATATTCAAAAGAGCTTCTCTAACCTCTTATTTATGAGTATAAACACTATTCATAAAAACTTATTTTTCTAGCTGCTTAATTTTAATCAGGATAAACCTTTGCAGAAATAACTGCATTACACAATGCTATGGGAATGGTGATAATCAAATTTTTTAAAACGGGATTCTGTATACTGGCCTTAAAATTCTGTATTCTTTCTGAAATCGTGCATGGCCACAATGTCTGCATGTAGCCTCTCAATGTCGATGTGTAGCCTCAGCCAGTAATACAATTGTTAGATCTTGTTGATTAGTTGGGACCCAGATATCTTCCCAAAATCCTCTTATGTACTCCTCCAGATGTATCAACATCCTATTCTGGAGGAGGATTAACGGTTCTTCCTGGGTCTTTCCGTCAAAAGACTCCCAACTTACACCTTACTTGGTATTCAGTGAATCCCATTGGGCCTAGTAGGACTTATACATGCTACTTCTGAGTGTGATGTCTTCCTAGTTAGGTCAAGTACCTGCCACCACTTCTTTCAAGAGTGGCCCCCAAGCCAGCACCCACCAGCTGTTCCCTCCTCAGGCCTTTGCTATCCCATCTATCTGAAATGACATGGATAGCTACTTTATGCTCCTTCTCCATCTTCTTAGTGCATTGGCCAAAATCCTTTAGGCAGGATTCTTGACCTAACAACTGCACTTAAATGGCTCCTTTTCATATCTTCTGAAGTTGTACTTTTGGATTCTTTGGACCAAATGGGCTCAGATCCTGCAGTTTTTGGAAGCTCAACAGCCAGGCAAGAGAGAGCAGTCATTACTGTGATGGAATGGCCGGCCTTACAGGTACTTGTAGAAGTGTTCCAGCACCTTTACTACCACCAGGAGCTCTTACTGTGTAACCCAATAATTTTTTTCTGCCTTGAAGAGTGTCTTGCTGCAGTCTGCTATTACCTGCTCCTGGCCATCCTGGACCGTTGTTGCTGACATCTGCATTCACAATAAAACCTCTACCAGATTCTGGAAAACCTAATACAGGTGCACTGCAGAATGCTGACTTAAGTACCTAGAATGCACTGTTGTCCTCTCCTAACCTCATGTAAGACCAGTGCTCTTCCATCACGCTTTTGAGGAGTTTCATGATATTGGAGAAGTGGCAATAGTAGCTGCATAAGCCCAGGAAATTTTGCAACTCTTGTTTATCTTTGGGGCAAGGCCAATCTCAATGCCTGAGCTTTCTCCAGACCTTTGACCAGCTCAGTTGGTGAGACTACATGAACCAAATAGTTCACCTCCTTACAGAAGAGTTGGGACTTCATGTTCAGCTTTAATTAGCTGCCTCTGCAATATCTTGATCAGGTTCTGGAGATGGTCTTCAAATTGTTGCCAAGAATGATGTCTAGATATAAATAGCCTCACAAGTTAATCCCCTCATTAAAGACTTCATGAGGCACTGGAAAGTGGCTGCATGCAACAGAGGTCAAAGAGTATAACTGTAAAATGCCAAAGCCATGACCAGTAGAGAAAGTAGTCTTCTCGTTGTCTCTAGTATCTAGGATAATTTCCCAGTGTGCCTAATTTCAGGTCCAATGTTGAGAACCTCTGGGCACCAACGAGAAAGTCACCAATACTGGGTAAGAGAAAACAATCCTTTCAGGTGATGGCATTCAGTTTCCTATAGACTACAGGGAAGTTTAACTTTTTCACTAAAACTATAAGGAACCACCAAGGAGTCAGACTTTTCAATAATGCCTCTGGATTTCATGCCCTCCAGCTGTCCCATACCTCCACTTGCTTTGCCAGAAAAACACATCTGGGTGGTTTTTGAATAAGCTAGGCTATGAATACCTTAAAGATGTACAGTATTTGTATATGTAAGAAGTATGTATTCAAGAGTTTCTCTTTAGCAGCATTAGGCATACATTTTGAAAAAGTATACATGTTTGTCATAATTTTACTGCAGTGCACTTGCTTGCTTTCCAGTGGAGTGACTTGTTTCAAGAAGATGCTTCAAAGCTTAAATATAAACAAAAAGATGAGACTGATTATTTTTGGTACATGTGTAACACAGCTTTTGTAGAGGCAAATGTGCATCCAAAAACTGCGGTTAAGTTTTTCAGAGACCATTCTGAAAAAGTGTGTGATTTCATTGAAAGGTAAATTAAGTTAATGTAATTTTTTCTTTTATTCAAATTATACTGATGAAACAAATTGAGTTATATTTAAGATGTGCATTATATTAATTTATCCAAAATTTTGTTACTCTAAGAGTAAAAAGCATTTTCAAGTAAATTAAGAATGAAAGAAAGAAGTGAAACTCATGTCTTATAAAATATGCTTAATTTATTATGAGAGAAAATTAATTTACCACTGTTGATTGGTAAAATGTTCTTTCAGGTTTCATGTACTTAGATTGGCTCTAAACTGGCTAAGAAGCTGTAACAATCTATCCATACAGAATGTAAACAGTGATTCAAATGAGAAGCTAATACTTGAAAAAACTGAAATGGAAATGTGGAAGTGTTTGCTTATCAGCAAGGCAGAATTAGAAGTGAGTAATTATGCAATAATAGATGAATTTAAAATGGAAGAGAAATGCATTTTTCAGATGTTAGTTTTTTCATAGATAATCCCAGAGATATTATGAGTTAATTTATAGATTGACAAGTGTAAAGCATGGGTGAATTTATCTGATAAAGTTGGTAGCCTCGAATGAGATTTTTGAGACTATTGCATGAATCAAATCTAACAGATTATATAAATCATAATTATTTTCTTACTTCTGTTGTTTTAAATCAAATAACCATTGTTTCAGCTCTCAGATCATGATATACCTACTAGATGAATGACTTAATATGTTGCTGAATACTAACCAATGCTACCAGTTCTGGGAATTAGAAAAATAGCATCAAAATGATATAAAATCAGAACATAATAAGTCCAATTTTTTAAAAATACATTATTGATTTGGAAGCTGTTAAATTTATCATTTTGAAATTTTTATAGGATCTAGATGGATAGCTTCCCAGTTCACAGATCAATTTTTTGAGTTTGTTTATTAGGGAAGATAGGATTAGTTTCTTGATTATACTATTTCTTTAAATAAACTTTATCAACACTTATTTTTCCAAAAATAACCAACCAATATTATTTACACCACTGTATATCCAAAACAGCAATTGAGATTATTTTTACTATCTTAAAAGTTTATTCAACTGTCATCAGTAGTTGCTGAAGAAAAAAATACCCATATATTTGCAAAGAAAGTAACTCCAGTACTACCAATTTCCCTTAAAAGATTAGTTGAAGTTTACCTTTCTACTCGATAGTGTGTGGGTGGGTGTGGGTGTGGGTGTGGGTGCGTGCGTGTGTGCGCGTGCATCTCTCTTTCTCTTTCCAACCCCCTCCACCTCTTCCTCCCCCTTCCCTGCCCATCCTCCCCTCCCTCTCCCCTCTCTCATATATCAAAATGTATTTTTTTGCAATTTTTTACATTTAGTTTCCGTTAAAAACTTAATTGGATGATGTAATCTATTAATCATTGCAAATTAATGCTTAAACAGTTCAGTAAAGAGCTAATATTTTAATCAGGAAAATTGCTGCCTTGCAAATATATATATATATATATATATATATATATGCTGTTATATAATATATATAGCCAGGCATTGCTGTTGGTAAATATTGATGGGAAATATTGTTGTCATATGTATATTCGTATGTACATTATGAATGGAATAGTGAGCTAAAATTGCAATTAGAGACATTTACTGCTAATAACAAGAGCTAAAATGGAATGGTGTACAAAACATGGTGCCATGTGTCAGTCAAATAGTGTATGTTATATCAATATATTTTGTTGATAGAAAGCCCTTTAAAAAGCAAAATATTCTGTTGATGAATTTGCTGTTCATAAACAATACTATGAGAAATACAATTAATTGTGTAGCATCATAAATATTACCTAATGCTATACAACTATGGACAAAACCAAGATAATTATGATTTAAAGTTAATACAGGACTCAGTTATAAACTCTAGTAGTATTTTACACATGTCTAAACATACTACAGCTAATAGTCTGTGATTAAGCTGTTATATAAAACTTACAGAAGATACTGGGATCGCTGTGCTCAAGTATCAGGAAAATACATTCTTTTTGACACTTAGGTTCAGTTGCACCAATAGCAATAATCTTATAGCTCAGAAAAAAAAAAATAAAAAGAACCCTGCTTTGGTAAAACAGATATTTCATCAACCAGTAACTGAAGTTCCTGAGGGTTGCAAACTCAGTTAAAGCACTAGCAACATCACATATCTACTTCATTTTAATTGAGATAAACCTTCACAGAAACACATTATATATTTTGTTATAGATATAAAGAAAACAGCAATAGTTTATGTCTTAAGAACTAGACACTGTAAGCTGTCATAAAAATTCCATAAGCTTTCCATGCAATCTTAAAGAACATAAACTTATCAAGTGATCAAATTAATTTGGCTTTTACCACAACAAAATTGGAAATATTGACAAAGTACTAGGACTTAGTTTAGGACTTAAACTAGCAGCCAACACAAAACTAATGCTACCAGATCATTTCCTAGTATAATAGGTAATGTATGTAATGCGGACCTTCTGAGACGTAATCTTGACCAAAGCAAAACTAATGCATACCAGAGTATTAGTAAGTGAATGTTAAAGAACATGTCACAATTGGCAGATTCTACTTAAACTGTCACTTTCATTGTAGTGGAATAGAGTGCATGTTTGAGCATTGTATTTTCTTGATCAAAAGCTATTTTAAATCTGGTACTTGAATTATTCAAGAAACAAAGAACACTTCATTACAATGCTGTCCGATGCATTTCTTTGCCCTTTCCCTGAATTTCAGCAGTTTCCATGACAACACCTTATAAAATGGTTAATAGGTACGTTGATATAATAAACACTCATAAAACCAAAAGGACAGAGGAAAGAAGCAGTCATATGGGACAAATAACAAACCCACCACATCCATAATGGCATCCATTTATAGAGTAACTTACATTCAGCACACAAAAGGCACTGCTGCAGCCGTTGTAGCTGTTAAGAACACCTCATGTTCAAAACACAAAAGGCGCTATTATATCCATGACAATGTATTACATTAACTCATGTTCAGATACCAGAGGTGCTGAGTTATTCATGCCAGACTCTCCTCTCTACTGTCATTTTATACCCTCTTAAGCAGGTCCTCCTATTTGGTTACAATAAAGATTGACTCTATAACAGTGATGCCATTAATTCAAATTCTGTCATGGTAGATGCCAAATAAATTTGATCTCTTAATGTGATAGAATAAAAATCTAAAACTTCGTACTCTGGCACCTAATTTCTTATACAGAGCATGTATTCCAAATCTTTATTACTTATTTACAACATTTCTTAATACATCTCACAATTATTATTTCACTTAAACAGAAATTTACTTTAATTACTAAATACTAATTATTAAAACATTCAGGCAAACAAATTAATAGTTACTAAAAGTTTCATATAATTCTTAACTCAAAATTAAATTTACTCTCCCCACTCCAAAAAATACAATTATAATTCAAGTATAACTCATCATGAGAAACAACTGAACAACAAGAATGACAAAGTATTGAATATTTGACTATTAATAATGGATACCTATACCATGAATGGCTTATGGCTGAAAAAGGTTATTTGAAATAAATTGTATATTTTAAGGAAATCTATACTTTTGTGTAATAGGTTTTGTTTATTACTTTATGTACCAGTTATACAAAATTCCCTGTGAATGAAGAGGATGTCATTAAGTATATAAATTATATTTTAATCAAAATCTGTAGAGGTATTTTTGAGAAAATAAAAATTTAGAAGATGTTCCATATAAAAGTTAGTTGAAGATGGGAGAACTTTCTTGAAATAGTTGTTATATCTTTGGAAGATAGTAGACTTAAATATCAAGTTTGGTATTTATCCAACTTCTCATTTTTGAGTTAAGCTGTTCATGACAGACATACATGGATCTATTTCTGGGCTCAGGGGGTCCTCAAAATATGGATGGAATGCAATAGCTTCTCTAACTATTGTGTACATGGTAAGAAAGTAAACCTGGCATAGCAAGAACTAAAGGATTTAGTTATGGAGAGCAATGAATGTGAAGTTAGAGATGATGGATATGTGGAGAATGAGAGAAATAGAAGGTGGCCAAGGTGGATCAGAGAGTAATGCAATTATTTCAATATATATTACAATCTCGTCTCCATGGTATAGTAGTTACCATGTCTCTAATATCCAAAATTGCAGGTTCAAACCTGGTGGAGGGTAATATATTTTTTTCGGATGTAAAAATCCTTAGCACAGCTTGCTTTGGAAGGAAAATGAAACTGTTGGTCCTCTATTATGTTTATTGGCATGTAAAAGAATTGCATATTTTGAAAGAAAAGGTTCCTGGGCCAAATTCTTCCATTTTTACATTTGCAATTGTAATTTTGGCCTATGGTGCCATCTATTGATCCCTCGTCACCATAAGTGTATAGTGGAAAATTCATGAACTAGAAATTACCTTGATCAAGAAAACACCATTAAGGTGTCCCAATATGCTAACATAGTGTGACAGAATTTGTCATTTACATTTTTATTTAACAGATTTCTACACCAAGACCCACAAACATGCTTAATAATAGATATGTACAGCTAAATGGAATGGAATACTTATTATTTTATACTAATGTTTCCAGTCCTATTCATTATTACACCACTATCAATGTATTATTACCACTATGGGCAGCTAAAATTGGTGCAGTAAGGATTGATTACACCTCATACCTGAATTGTAATTAATTTTATTTCAATATCGGTGAGACACTTTGCAAATGTACCTTGTTAAAGATAAGAAAAGTTTAGCACAACACAGACTCATGAAATGAATTGTATCAGAGAGTAGTGCATTGAGGTATGTAGGTTTGGGAGAAAAGGTTGGGCAAAGACTAGATTAAGTGTGCATAAATTAAGAGGAGACAGGAAAGGAATGATCTTAGATACATGCCCATTGTAGGAGGGAGCAGATAATGGCTTTAATATAACCCAAAAATAACCAGAACAGAAATTTTTAAAAATTGAGATCATGAAGCTAAAGAAGGAAGGGAATATAAAAATATTAGGGGAATTCATGAGAAGAGCAAGAGAAAAAAGGTACAGAAAAATAAGGACATGAATTAAGCTAATGTCTACTGTGCATAAATAATCACAGTGTTGTATGGTGGACTAAGGGATAAATACAGCAACTCCAAGTAATGTATAAAGAAAAAACAAATTGTAAAACTTAATGTACAGTTTATGGGAATAAATGCAAATAAGATAGCTCTCTAAATCAATGTTTACATTAAGAGCCAGACACACTGATAGTGGTACCTTAAACAGGAAAAATATAAAGTGAAGTATCTTATATGACAAAGAAACAAACACAAATACAAAATATAACAGATATAACTGAATTCTAAACTTATCTGTTTGTTTTTTTAGCATGTACCAACAGAAGTAATAGTGTCAGATAAACCAAGATTGGTCCAGTGCCTTAAGGATGAACTATTGGCATCATCTGGATCTTTATCTCTTACTTTGCATGAAACTGTTAATGATGAAGAACAGTTGAACTGCTTGAATCTCCTGATTGAGAGATTATTAGATGAAGGTGACATTTATACAGCTTGCAGACTTGAATCCATTTTCAACCATAGTAGTCAGGTAGGAGGTATTTTGTTTAGTCGCTTCTCTCTACATGGCCTTTGTTTGAATGTTTGGCTGGCTTAAAGGGAATTATTTTGGCACCAGGAAGCATGCTGTTTGCTGACAGAGTCAATTATCCCCATTCCCATACAAATTACGAGGGTAATCCCAAAAGTACAGTCTCCAAAGCGCTGGGGTTGCAGGGAAGCTGTTTGTGAGGGTGTTGGCCATACTGCTTTTTTCCTTCCTCCCTCCACTCTCTACAGAAACCACCATACATCCGCTAGCACCCTCAGTCTTGGCTTGGCAGCCAGTTATAATGGAGCGCCCATTAGCCACTACTGCCAGGTTCGAAGTTTGTGCAGTTATTAGCTTTTTTAGTGCAAAAGGGGTTAAACCAATCAAAATTCATCAACAGTTGATGGAAGTGTATGGAGAGTCTTGTATGGATGTCAAAAATGTCCACAAGTGGTGTAGCGAATTTGCAGATGGTCGTACAGAAATTCGTGACCAGAAAAGAAGTGGTAGACCGTCCATTTCTGACAAAACAATCACAAAGGTTGAACAAATTGTGTTTCAAGATCGGCAGATCACTCTCGATGAGCTCTGCATTGTTGTTCCTGAGATTTCTCGAAATACCATTCATCAGACTTTGATTGAAGAGTTGAAATTTCAGAAGGGTCCAAAGAATGCTGACAGAAGATCACAAAAGGCAATGCGCCGAAATTGCCCGCCAATATCTTCAATGCTATGCAGTGAAAAGGACAACCCTTTGGATTCAATAGTCATTGGTGATGAAACCTGGACTTTCCACTTCACACCTGAGACCCAACAACAATCACATGAGTGGCGTCATTCCGGTTCACCCAAGCCGCGAAAATTCAAGAGAACACAGTCTTCCGGTAAAGTCATGGCAACTGTGTTTTGGGATCAAAAGGGGATGTTGTTGGTCGAGTTTATGGATCCTGGGACAACAATAAATGCCAACAGGTATTGTCAGACATTAAATAAACTCAGACAGGCAGTTCAGAAACGAAAAAGAGGAATGTTGAGCAAGGGCATAAGCCTTCTCCATGACAGTGCTTGCCCTCACACCATCCGTCAAACAATGAATCTTCTGCAACAGTTTGGATGGGACATTATCACCCATCCATACTATAGTCTGGACTAACTCTTGTTTCCCAAGTTGAAAGAACACTTGGCTGGAAGGTGCTTCGATGACAACAAGGTCCATCACTTCTTCAAGAGCATGGTGGCAAGCTGGTATGACATGGCCATACAAAAACTGCCACAGCATCTACAAAAACGCATCGATTGAAATGGCGATTATGTGGAAAAATAGAAAAATGTTCAAGCTTCAAAACTATGTACCATTTGTTGTCAATAAACATTTCTTTGTATTTTAAAGAAAATTGGGGACCTTACTTTTGGGATTACCCTGTATAATGCAATACACTTGTATCTATTTTCACAAAATATATGCAAATTATAATGCAATTTCTTCATTTCTTATTATAAAAGATGGATGATACTATTGTATTGCCACACATCTCTCATATCTTATAAGAAAATTTAAATTAACATTACTTCTTCATACTATATGAATAACAGCATGCTTTGTTTGTAAAAAAAAAAATCTGATGTGTTCCATTCACATATCTTTCTCTACTTTCTACAAGCAAACTATTCTTACAGAAGCTTGTTATTCTATCCACTTCATGCTAGTAAGATAAACATCTTACAAATTAGTTCCTTGTAAGTGAAAGGGGAATAAGGGAATACCCTAGGCTAAAGCATTAGTCAAATCCTTAAAAACTGTCGCTGAGCCACAACATTGAAATTCGGCTCTCTTTGTACAGCCAAGATAAAAACAAAAGAAAAATGAATGACAATTTCCTGTTTGAGAAAAGTATAAATATTTTAAAATTGAAACCAAAAACAAGGAATTTCTCAGAAAAAGTTATAAAATGTTAAGTTATTTGTTTTAATAAGATCTACATTTAATGTGCAATAAGATTTTGTCTATCTGTTATGGTTAATGGTTAATGAAGGTCATTCAGAATGAAGAGGACTTCAGGAGCTTTTCCCAAGAAATTCAGGAAGTACATTTTATTTACAATGTAAATATCTTTAATATTACACTATTTTAATAAAATTATTAGAGCCACTTTTGAGAAAGGTAAGAATTTCAAAAATCTGCTATGTATAGAGTAGTTTTGGGTGAGGGGATTTTTTTGAAAATCTTCACATCACATCCTTAGAAGATGCGGGTGGAATACAATACTTTCTCTATGCACTATGCACACTTTCATTTGTACATATGTGATAGAGAAGTTAAAATTAAATGCAGCACATGTTCTTAAATCTCTAATATTAATTTAACAGGACCTACAGCTGTTGTTGACATGTATGGATCTTGCTGAGGGAGAAATTTCACATCACCAACTCACTGGACAGCAGAAAACGCTTCTTATGGATGCAAATTCTACACCAAGTGGCTTGTTTAAACGAAGAGCACTTAAATCTTTAAAACATACTCCATTGAATTCTAGCCGAGGTAAATGTTCATGTAATATTTAGTGAGCATTGTCAGAAATGCCTCATTCAATGCTGCATACTAACTTCTGTTATTGGATAAAATTTATGATTTTTATTTAATTGCTTTGGATGCTCTGTAACATTAAGTTCTACTCTTTATTATAGCATGCTCTGCCTTCTTTAAAAATAAATTTAAAAATATTTACTACAGTAAAATCATGTTAATATGATTGGATGAATAACACTTTACTCCTACTAATTTCACTCTTTATTTTTGGTCCCTGAATATTTCATGATTTTATCCTCTTTATTGCTTCCGAATCCCAATACAGCACTATTTTCAAAAGTAACTTCTAACTTAAATTGTTATAAATATTGTAATATTGTTATGCTAGTTAACATTATGACACATGAAATCATGAAACTTGCTGGAAGTAGCCAAAACTGGCTTATGTCATGACTAACTTATAGCCGTGCAATTTTGGAGTGTGAAGAAACTAAAGAAATGAGAGGAAAATCTTAGTATTGAGAAGTGGCCTAATTTACCAATAGTGATAAGAGGTAAAAATTGGTGAATGTGAAAGCAAGGCAGGAAATCTGAAGAGTTTGGATATTATGTAGGCAAGGTTTAAAAGAAATATAGTTGAAGAAAATAAACAAAAATGGAGAACAGGTAAAAATATAATTTAATAGAATAAAGATTGAGATCATTTTTAGATGTAAGTTGACCTGATAGTTGAATAACTGCAAGGTTGAAACTATTCAAACCACTTGTTTAAACAGCAACTCGGGAAGAGTCATTAGTATCTAGTATTGTTGTATTTTCTTTGTAAGGTCAAATGATTGTAGAATTGTATTACAGAACCTTATTGTATTATTAAGTGGAAATAAATTCAATTCTATCGTAACTTTTGCACATGTGGACTGAAGTAAAATCTAGTTTCGTAATGCAAACTAGCTTCTAGCAAAAAATGAGAATCTTGTTGCATTGGTTAAACTACACAGTTTGAATTTCATTTGTTTCCTTTTACAGTGCATAGTTACTGTGATTAGAATTTTGTTGAATAAAACACTAATGATTTGTAATTTAACATTAATGGGAAAAATGGTGTTGTTTCTTTATTTGGCAGTTGTTATTTGAATGATAACCAATTTTGGAACAACAAGTTTAATTATGAATGTAAAGGAATGTTCTATAAGCAAGCTATACTTCAAAGACTTCTGAAAACTGTTGGATCAGTTTCTATCACCAGAAACCTGGCATTCCTACATAGTCCTAATATAGAAGGCAAGAATTAAGTATAGTCCTAATACAGAAGGCAACAATTAAGTGTAACTGGAAGTATATTTGTACAAATGCAAACAATTGCAATATTATCTTAGCCTGAAGGGATGTGATATACAATTATCAATTAAATTGTTTCCACAACAGAGAAATTACAGTGTCATGGCTGTAGCTTAGCATATATGGGTCAGTGGATACCCTTGAAGCCAGCCTCTACTGCTACCAATAGATAGAGGTGACCTGTCAGAGATCCATCCATCCATCCATCCATACCGGGCAACAGACCGAACTACCTACTCACTGACCAACCAACTGACTGAACGGCTGACCTACCAACTGACTGACTGACTGCCCTACCAACTGACTGAACGACTGACCTACCAACTGACTGACTGACTGCCCTACCAACTGACTGACCAACCGACCTACCAACTGACTGACTGACCTACCTACCAACTGACTAACCGACCTACCTACCGACTGACTGACCAACTTATCAACTGACTGACCAACCTACCTACCGACTGACTAACTGACCTACCTACCGACTGACTGACCGACCTATCGACTGACTAACCGACAGAACTACCTACCGACTAACTAACCTACTGACTGACTGACTGACTGCCCTACCAACTGACCTACCGACCTACCTACCGACTGACTAACCGACCTACCTACCGACTGACTGACTGACTGACTAACCGACCTACCTACCGACTGACTGACATATCGACTGACTAACCGACCAACCTTACTGACTGGCTGAATGACCAAACTATCTACCGACTGACTAACCGACAGGACTACCTACCGACTAACTAACCTACTGACTGACTGACCAACCAACCTACCTACCGATCGACCAACCTACCGACCGACCAACTGACTGACCAACCAACCTACCTACCGACTGACTGACCAACCAACCAACCAACCAACCTACCGACTGACTGATCAACCAACCTACTGACTGACTGACCAATCAACCAACCTACCGACTGACTGACCAACCAACCTACCTATCGACTGACTGACCAACCTACCTACCTACCAACTGACCGACCTACCCACCAACTGACTGACCAACCTACCTACCTACCGACTGACTGACCAACCTACCTATCGACTGACTGACCAACCAACCAACCTACCTACCGACTGACTGACCAACCTACCTACCTACCAACTGACCGACCTACCCACCAACTGACTGACCAACCAACCAACCTACCTACCGACTGACTGACCAACCTACATACCGACTGACTGACCACCAACCTACCTACCTACTGACTGACGTATCTATTGACTGACTGACCTACCGACCAACTGTCTGATCAACCAACCTACCTACCAGCTGACTGACCAACCTACCTACCAACTGACTGACCTACTGACCAACTGACTGACTGACCTGCTGACTGAATGATCAACCAATCTACCTACTGACTGACCGACCTACTGACTGACTGACCAATCTACCTACCGAGTGACTGACTGATGTACCTATCGACTGACTGACTAACCGATTGATCGACTGACCAACCTAACGACTGCCCCACCCACCCTTACATTCTGTAGATTGTAGGATGTAGATCATGTCAAAAATTACATTTATTCATTCTTATTAATACATTTATTTACAAATAATAACTCTGACATAATTTTCAGAGGTGTCTGTTTTGTATAATTTTCAATTACATGTCTGTTTCCAAAAACCTATTCGTACACATGCATTCTTAAAATATTCGTGTTTATTGCATTTACAATGTTATATTAATACCAGTATTTTTTGATTGAATGAAATGTGAAGGTGTGATTAATAAGGTATATTTTTAATTCTGGTCTAAACTTGTTTTTGTCCATTTGAAATTCTTTTATTGAAGAGGGAAATGAATTAAACAAAACTTTTCCCTTGTGGTAAACCCCTTTTTGGAATAACTGCAAATTATTTGTTGGTCTATGTAAGTCCAACCTATGTCTGGTCTCTTTGTTATGAATATCTGCATTTTTTGTAAACTCTTCAGATTATTTATTACAAGTGACAAAATGACTAGTATATATTCACAGGCTAATGCTAAAATTCCAAATATTTTGAAAAGTGTTGGAATAATGGTTTTTTCACACAAGCTGTGTATAGGACAGGAGTTGGATAGGTAGAGTCAGATTGTAAAATTCAATGCCATAGCTGGGATTTGGCAGAGCAACTGACTAGAGATCGGGAGATCTGTGGTTCAAATCCCAGCTATGGCATTGAATTTTTCAGTCTGACTCTACCTATCTATTTTGAAAAGTGATTTGCAGTGAGTTGATCATCTTTCCCCTGCCATTACTCTTATTATGTATTTTTGCATAATGAATATTTTTTAGCATTTACTAAATGTCCCCAAACTATTATTCCATAGGTCATCAATGAATGAAAATATGCATAATAAGCTGTTTTTAGTATGCTCTTATTTATAAGCTGAATTAAAAATTGGATTACAAAACATGCAGAGCTCATTTGGGTAAGATGTAATCAATATGGTATTTCCAATTCATGTTATGATCGATCGTAAGACCTAGGAATTTTGTGCTCCTATACTTGTCCTGAGGAGGAACTACCTTCTGTACAACAGTTGGCCCAACTAGAGCTCAAAATGAAAGATACCAAGTTTCATAACTTTACTGTGTGTTTAGTTGCAGACACAGTGAATTGGTTTATTAAAGCAAGACTGGAAGAGGCAACGCTTGGGAATCATGGGAAACATCTCTCTTTCTGAAACAGAAGTATATACAGAAGAAAACTATAAGGCAGTTGGAACTACAATTTTTTAAGTTGGAACAGCGAAAGTTCTGATGCCCTCCCCCTCATAAAAAAATAGGAACATAATGGGTATCAAGTACTGGAAATACCTTTTAACAAAATGTAAAGATAATTACAAACATAATAAATTTTCTTATTATTGCATTGATCATAGAAATATATGTTATACTTGAGCATTCATTTATAAAGAATAAAATTAAATTAAACTGAGTCTTATTTATGAACGCTCTTTAACTGCTATGATTCTCAGCGTCCCATTTATATTGAGTGCGATAGACCCCTTAATTTTGCTCAGAGGCCTCTTTATCAGCCTTGAGGTTCTTTTATGTGCCATTAATCTATGACACAGGACTAACGGCTTTACTTCCCCTCTGAAGGAAGCCATCCAAAGAATTTTTATGCCCAAAAAAAATTCATTGACCTGCGCCACTTTGAACTAGAGGCTAGTAGGACCATGAAGGACGATAGAGTAAAATTATCAAATTAATAATAACCAAATAGAATAAATATCCTGTGAATCAGCAGTAAAGGAGCAGTTACAAGGGGGGGGGGGGTTCCTACAGTCAATATTCACTTAAACTTTCAAAAATTTACACCAGATTTTATATCTACACAATTTACGAGGGGCATACTGAAAGTCATGAACAACACTGTTTTACAATCTTAATATTTATTTTTAAGCCAAACCAAATACATCATCATAATCTACAGACTTTCTTTCACTTTTCGACAAAGTCTCCATTGTTTTGCACACATTTTCCCCATCGTTCTACAAGTTTGAAAATGCCCTTGTGATAGAACTCCGTTCCAGACCCTGATGCACTGCTTTCCGAATATCTTCCAGCGTCTCGTAGCGTTGGCCACGCATCTGCTCCTTCACAGAACCGAAAAGATGGTAGTCGGAGGGTGCCAAGTCGGGACTGTAGGGAGGATGTGGAAGAGTTTCCCACCCTAATGCCCTGATCTTCTCCATAGTGGCACGGGCAGTATGCGGACGCACATTATCCTGTTGAAGGATGATCCTTTCCAGGGCGTTTATCACGCAAAGTCCGACGGAGCTTCAGAAGTGTCTTGATGTAGCGGTCAGAATTTATGGTTTGTCCAGGTTCAAGAAAGTCAACCAGAATGCAACCTTGTGCATCCCAAAAGACACTTCCCGTAACTTTTCCTACAGACTGCAATGTCTTCGCTTTCTTCTTCGATGGTGAGTTCAAGTGGTGCCATTCCATACTCTGACGTTTCGTTTCTGGCTCATAGTGATGGAACCAGCTCTCATTTCCAGTCACAATACACGTCAAAAATTCATCACCTTCACTATGAAATCTCTGAAGAAGGTTTTTTGCAATGGTTCTTCTCTGAAGTTTGTGGTCTTCAGTCAATAAACGGGGGACCCAACGCGCACAGACCTTTCGATAACCCAAGCTGTGGATCATTTCTTGCACTGCATTATGTCCTATTCCAAGTTGCGCAGCAATTTCATTCACAGTGAAACACCTATCTCCTGTAATGAGCTCATCAACTCTTTCCTTGTTGCGTTCTGTAGAGGCAGTTCGAGGACGCCCGCTAAGAGGTGCATTTTGCAGACTCGTGTTTCCATCTTTGAAATGTTTCACCCATCTTCTAACACTGCTGGCACCCATGCAGACACCTCCATACGCACGTTGAAGTCTGAGATGAATTTCAGGAGCAGATTTTCCTTCTTTCACAAGGAATTCAATGACAGCACGCTGTCGAAACGAAACATCAATGTCAGCCATTTTTCAAACACCGTCTGTGGTCACGTGATAGAAGCTAATGACATCACAATATGTCAACATGTGGCTTAAAGTCTGTAGATTACGATCCTGCAACTCGTTTCGTTACATTGTTGAAATTTAAATTTTTACAATGGGTTGCTCGTGACTTTCAGTATGCCCCTCGTATATCAGGATATAAACATTTAGGATTTTAAAGATTATATTACAGAAGCAGAATGGAAATTTGTGTATCTATCATAAAGAATAAACAGTTGAAGCCTTTTTGTTTCGTTGTCCTATTTTTGAAAGAAGTTATATTTTGGCTTGGCATTTAAACTCCTGTGAATGAATTTATTACATATCACTTCTTTTGTTATAACATTAATTTTTACAATTTTATTTGTTTATACTCAACATATACAGTTTATTAAACAATAAATTTCAATTTTCTATATATTATATTGATAACCCTAAATGCCAACATTGTACATATGTGTTTAATTTCAAAAATTCTATTTATTATTTTAAATTGTTATTTATTGACTAGAAATAATGAAGATTGATATCTATTAATAAATACAAGGATCTTCAAAAACGGAGGAAGAGCCACCACAAACAGAGATATTCATAAGGGAAACAGAACTGAAAATAGTACCAGACTTCAAATACCTAGGCATTATGCTACAAACAAGTGCAAAAACCTTTACAAAACAGAAAAGACGACCCAGACAACATTGGCAATGCATGAAATAAGAAACATTAGATCCCTCACCCTAGAGACGGCAATGCTGTTGTTCAGAGTAAAAATTCTACCAATACTGGCATACAGCATAGAAATCATCTAGACACATTTAACAATGAGGAATCTGTGCTCTCTGAAAAGGGTGATAGCGAGATATAAAGGAAATATTAGGAGTATCAAAAATAACGAAGTCAAGTCTCGCATACCTACTGGTGAAGGAAACTTTCCTCATTGACGACCTCATAAGCAGCATACTCCTACCCAGCACCAACGCATCACAGAAGCTGCTAGCAACACTGAATAGGGAAAGAGAAGAAATACATCCAGAATTCTACAGCCATGGGCCATGGTGGACCGTGTGTGTGGACAAAGGAAAATTTTAAAATGAGACACGTCATCACTAGATTGGCAGTCCATGGATTCCACTACCTGATATGCAAGAACACAAAATTCTATGAACCAAATATAGATTGTAAATGTATTCTCTGTGAAAAGACATCACATTGAGCTATGCACAGAAAGAACAAAGACAATATGTGAATATGCAAAAATTTAAATTTATGTATTCTTACTTTAATCCTGGCTATTTGGCTGCAATAAAATTTATTATATCATCTATTATTAACTTGTGTAATAATTATTTCACCTGTGTAATAATTTAGCTATATATCTATATTATATATATTTTACATAAAACAGGGTTGGAGAAATTGTAAATAAAATAAATAAATAATAACACATGTTGAGAAATATTTACAAATGCATATGAATTGTTGAATAGAATATTTATAGAGGACAGCAGAAGTGTCTGATAGTATTTAAAGTTCAAAAGAAGTGTAAATGGACAATGAAAAAAAAGAATATTTATACAAATAATAATATAATAAATGTTGTGCAGTGTATATGTACTGAATGAATGGTCAGGATCAATCTCAGTAAGCTAACCTTATATGCTGCAAATTTTGTAGCACTAAATAAATAAACAAATAAATGCTGCCATAATCTTAATAAAACTAACAAGTTTGACTGAATTTACTGTCAATTTTAAAGCATGTCCAATTTTTTACTTTCTCTACATTAATTATGTACATAATGTATAGAGGAAGTATTGTATTCCACCCACATTTTTGATACTGAGATTTCACTGGAATATATCTTTTGAGGTCCCTAGGCCATAAACAGCATTTTTAGAAAAAGGTCTGTGTATGTGTTTGTGTCTGTGGACAGCATAGCTTAAAATCTAAAAGACCATTAAATAACTAACTTGGTATTTGAGTTTGGTATCTTCCAAGGATGTGACACAAAGATTTTCAAGAAAATCCCCCCCCCACCCTAAACTACCCTTTACATGGAATGTTCAAAAATTTTGTTTTTTTCAAAAATGGCTTTAACGATTTTTATTAATATTCTGTATATTATTTACATCACAAATTAATGTATATCTTGAATTTTCTGGGAATTGCTTCTGAAGACCTGTTCATTCTGGATGAATTTTGCATAACTGGTAAGCCATAAGAGATACACTAAAACTTACTACACAGAACATGTAAAGCACATTAAAACACACAATTTACATCAGATACATTTTTGTTGCAGAGTTGACCATTTCCGAGATATTCCTTGCTATTGGTTTCAATTTTAAACTATGTATCTTATTAAATGGGGTTACATTTTGTTTCATCTCTCTATTGTTTTTCTGGGAATGCAAAGCAAACCGAACTTCAATTGTTCACATATTGATCAGCTTTTAAAAAATTTGACTGTCACTTCAACCTGGTATATTCCCTTATTTCCCTTCTGCTTATAAGGAACTAAGTAGTAAGACCAACTGTGTTAATGTTTATCTCATTTAGCATGAAGTAGATAGAAGGATAATCTTTTGTAAGAATAGTTTGTTTGCAAAACAGGTAGAGAAAGTCATGAATGCAACACATCAGATTTTTATAATATTCTTTTACAAACTCTTAATATTACAAAAGAAACATGTCACTACTGGCTAATTTATGACTGACGATCATGCAATTATTCCACTACCAAGGATAAGTAAATATATGCTGCATATTAAAGTAAGAGGGTAGAAGAATATTAGTCATGCATATTCAATCATTAGAGCATTTTGATTATCTTCTAGCTAAAGTGTTAGTCAAATTTTTTAAAAGCTGTTGCTATGCAATTGACTTTGAAATTCAGTTCTCTTTGCAAGCCAGGAGTGAAACAAAACAAATGAAGATTTTCCATTTCAGAAAAGTATAAGTATTTTTAAATTTAAACCAATAACAAGGAATATCTCGGGAAAAAAAATGTATATAACATAAACTGTGTGTTTTAATAAGACTTACATATTTTGTGTAATAAGTTTTTGTCTATGTGATAGTTGAAAATGAGTCGGAATAGTAACACTCACCTCACTTAACATGAACATAATTACATATAAGTGAGGTGAGTGTTACTATTCCGACTCATTTTCAACTATCACATTGATTAAAACTTCACTTGTCTCAAACTTCTGAGTTAATTAATTTAAGTTTTTGTCTATTTATTAAATTATGCAAAAGTCAGAATGAAGAGGACTTCTGAGATTATTTCCAGAAAATTCAAGATTTTATTTGTCATGTAATTATCTTTAATATATGGTATGTTAATCAAAATCATTAGAGTTGTTTTTAAAGTTTGGTGTTTGACCAGCTGTTCATTTGTGAGTTATCCTGTTCAGACATGCATGCAGCACACATGCACCACACAGCATACATGCACACACAATATTTTTCCAAGAGTGCTTTTCTTGGACACAGGGTGGCCATCACCATGTATTTCTGGTGAAACCTTGGTATTGAATTTTTGGGTGGAATACATTTTCTTCTCTACCTATGTATGAAGTAAAGAAAGCAATATGGAAAAAATTATTGTATGTAATAGTTTTGTCAGTTGAGTTAGTTTAATAAGAAAAGATAGAAATAATTTGTAAAAGTGTTCATCTTTATGTAAAATATTATTGCTAGTGTATGCGAAAAATGATATATTGTAGAGCATTTTAGGACATTTCTTTGTGCATATTTTCTGATTTTTTGTGTTATAATTCTCACCACTAATCATAACAGATGTATATTACTACCATGAGGTAGGACTGTGAGTAGTTTATAGAGCACTAGTAAGCTGTATTACACAGGGCAGCCAGGATTTAAAAGATTAAATGTGAGATCAGATTTTACAAGATGCAACAGCTTTTATAATTACAGCTTATGTTTTTTCAATTTTAGTAAGAACACAGTCAGAATCACTGGATCAGAGCGTTAGTTCAGATATTTGTGAAACTTCTGTTTTGGAAAAACAAGACATGCTGTTGATACTTGAAAGACTTCTAGAACGTGTTCAGCATGGGAAGCAAATAGGAAATCGAATCATTTGTTGCTACCGAGCTGCATTGAGCCTTGATAGGACATACCAAGTAAGTTTCTTAAGTATATATTAAGCTTTTAAATATTGAATAAGATCAAGAAGTATACCAGGATGTTTTGTAGGCTGCATGAAGATGATGTGTGAAAACTAAAAACCTTGCCCTCTCTGGTTTTTATTCCTCCCATTCTTCCTTCTAGAAAATTCAAGATATAAATTTTATTTGTCACGTAAATATATTAAATATAAGAGATTTTAATCAAAACTATTAGAACCATTTCTCAGAAAATCCAAATTTTCGAAATTTTTTCCATGTAAAGGGTAGTTGGCAGTGGAGGATTTTCTATAAAATTTTTGTGTCACATCCTTGGTAGACACTAAACTTAAATATCAAGAATGGTATTCAACAGACTTTTCATTTTTGAGCTATGCTGCCCATATATGCACATATGCATACATGCACGAATATTTTTCTAAAAAGGTTGTTTTAAATCAGGGGTTCTCAAAACATGTATTTCTGATAAAGTCTTGGTAGCAAATCTTAGTAGAGATTCCAATGTAAATTTTTATATATAATATATAATTTTGTAGTTTCATTTTAAATTAAATATAAAAGGTTTGAAAAATATAGAAGAAAATATTTTAAAAAAATAAAAAAATAGAAATTAATTAATTAAAGAAAAAGAATTAAGTTGAAATTAACTAAAGATTAAATTAATAATTATGAATAATGAAATATTAAAATAAATATATATAGATGCTTTTATAGATAAATAGTAAGAAATTATAATTGATAATTTGTTGGATAGGTCCAATGATAATCTGTTACTAAGTTTTGTATTTAAAATTGTTAATGTGTTAAATTGTATACATTAAAGTAAATAAAGAAGATAGTTTAGTAATTTTAAAAAAATAAATTGATGTTTAATATTATCAACTATGCATATATAAAATTGTATTGGAATGATGATATATAATTATATTTATTTATTAAGTGTTAAGTACAGACATATTTAGGGCTGACCCTAATCCAAGCTAGTTGACCAGGCTTAACTATTTAATTATGCAAAATTTTACATTATTACATGGTTAATATGATCTGCCTATCTATATGTTCCATTCTCGATCTCATTTCACTCTAAAAACCTCTTCCAAAGTATCCTATTTTAGCCCAAATATCTCCTAACACATTTTTAATTATCTCTTCCTTGATTTTCTTCAACCATCCATTAGATATAGGATCCAAACTTTCTTCTTGATATATCTGGCATTTTTTCACTAATTCTTGATCAGGTAACTCTTGGACTCAAAATAAATATTTCAGATTTTCTCCATCATTAACCTCCCCCTCCCCCCACACTTACCTTTCTTAACTCTAATAAGGCATTTGCAGCACTAATGAGAATTCCTAGAATTAATTTATAGAAACTTCTTAATACTAAATCCATATTACACCAATTCTCTTCTATTCCCCAAATCTCCATCTGTAACTCCATAAGGATATATTATGTGTATACAAATTTTAATTAAGGTGAATTTGTTTTTTTAAGAATGTTTTAGGGAGTATAAAAAAATTAGGTGCCATGTTGCAGATTTTTATTTTGTTTTTATTTTGTACATATGTACTAGAGAAAGTAAGAAACACCTACAAATGTGACTATCCTCCATTTGATAGCTTAGCACATAACTTTGTCATATTATGTATAATTGTGATCAAAAATTTATTTTTAATAAAAGATATACTTACAGGAACTTTAATAAAATTCATTCGTTCGTGTTGTATGAGGGTAATCCCAAAAGTGAGGTCTTCAAAGCACTGGGGTCGCAGAGAAACTTTGTATGGATGTTGGCCATACTGCTTCTTTCCTTCCTCCCTCCACTCTCTACAAAAACCATTGTACATTCCTTAGTGACCTCAATCTTGGCTTGGCAGTTAGTTTTAAGAGCTCCTGTTAGCCACTACTGCCAGGTGCGAAGTTTGTGCAGTTATTTGGTTTTTGAGTGCAAAAGGGTTTAAACCAATTGAAATTCATCGACAGTCGATGGAAGTGTATGTAGAGTCTTGTATGGATGTCAAAAATGCTTGCAAGTGGTGTAGAGAATTCATGACGAGGAAAGAAACGGGAGACCATCCATTTCTGACAAAACATCACAAAGGTTGAACAAATCATGCTTCAAGATCGGCGGATCACTCTTTATGAGCTCTGCATTGTTATTCCTGAGATTTCTCAAAGCACCATTCATCGGACTTTGATTGAAGATTTGGAAGGTGTGCTCAAGATGGGTCCCAAGAATGCTGACAGAAGATCACAAAAGTTAATGTGCTGAAACTTCCTGCCAATTTCTTCAGTGCTATGCAGATGAAAAAGAGAAGCTTTTGGATTGAATATAGTCACAGGTGATGAATCCTGGATTTTCCTCTTCACACCTGAGACCAAACAACAATCACGTGAGTGGCGACATTCTGGTTCACCCAAGCCGCGAGAATCCAAGAGAACACAGTCTGCTGGTAAAGTCATGGCAACTGTATTTTGGCATCAAAAGGGGATATTATTGGTCGACTTTATGGATCCTGGAACAACAGGTATTGTCAGACATTAAATAAACTCAGACGGGCAATTCAGAACCGAAGAAGAGGAATTTTGAGCAAGGGCATAAGCCTTCTCCATGACAATACTCGCCCCCACATCGTCCGTCAAACCATGAATCTTCTGCATCAGTTTGGATGATACATCATCACCCATCCACCCTATAGTCTGGACTTAGCACCCAGTGACTACCACTTGTTTCCCAAGTTGAAAGAACACTTGGCTGGACGGCACTTCGGTGATGACGATGAAGTGAAAAATGAGGTCCATTACTTCTTTAAGAGCTTGGCGGCAAACTGGTAGATATGGGCATTCAAAACTGCCACAGCGTCTACAAAAATGCATCAATCGAAATGGCGATTATGTGGAAAAATAGAAAAATGTCAAGCTTCAAAACTATGTACCATTTGTCATCAATAAACGTTTCTTTTTATTTTAAATAAAATTGGAGACGTTACTTTTGGGGTTACCCACATAGTTGGTATTTCATTTAGGCTTTCAGTACTTGATATTTCAACTCTTTGCAATTTGAATTTTATGCTGAAAGGAAAATTTATTTGTTTATACAGGAAGCTGTTAATCCACTATATAAAAATGCTTTCAGGAAATTATAACTCTTGAAGATCCTGTGTCACTACTGAAATTCATAACTACAGAGCCTCACACAATAATGGTAGCCAGTGATCTAATATCAGCAGCACAGACTAACAGTGAACAAATAGCTGCGCTATTATGTGAGGAAGTTGTAGCAGCTGTCAGCAGAGGCCACATTCAAGGTTTGTATAAATTTTACTTCTTAGTATTGTTTCAGTGTTTAAAATGCCAATAGTAGTTCTGCAAATAATTTTATTAATATTCAATATCTTGATTGTAATACTTTGCTTAAAAGATATGAGTTTCTTAACATTGCAAGAAGATAAATAAAACATCACAAATGAAAGTAGAGGATTGAAATGGCTACTACAAATGAACAGTGAGTGGAGTGCATTCTTTGATATGTTATTTGATACTGTTAAATAAGTTTGAAGGTAGTTTTGACATGAATAAGGTATGCATAATGTACTTAAATACAATTCCATAACGTTGTGGCATCAAACACTTGTTGAAACAGATTCAATATTAAAAAGCAACATTTCATTCATATAATTTTCTCTACCCTCTTGTGTATAAGAAGTTTTACCAACTCTTCTTAAGAAGGTTTACTTTCTATGTACTTCATTTGAATTGAGATAAACTTTTGCAGAAATAGATGCATTACACATTTTATTATAGATACAAAAGGAATACCAATAGTCAAATGTTTAACACATGGATACTGTATACTCATGCCATGCAATAGCAAGGAACAACTGAAAATTGACAGGACTTTAAAAGAATGATAAAGTGTTGAACAATTCTAACCATATATTTCAGAAATGGCTTATGTCACAGAAGAAGTTATTTGGAATAAATTGTGTGTTTTAAAGATATTTACTTTTTTTGTGTAGTGTGTTTTCATCTATCACAACATTTACCAGTGATACAAAAGTTCTTCCAAATGAAAAGAAGACTATTCCCAGAAAATTTAGGAGATACATTTATTCTTCATAGAAATATCTTTAATATTGGTATTTAATCAAAATCACTGGAGCTGTTTTTGAGAAATAAATATTTTGAAAAATTGTCCTTCTAAAGGGTAGCTGAGACAGGGCATTTTCTTGAAAATCTACATGTCACATCTTAGGAAGATACTGAATTTAAACACCAAGTTTCATATTTATCCTACTTTTCATTTTTAAATGATACTGTTCACACATGCACACACCCACCCACACATACAGCGGACACACTCACACTCCCTTTTTTTTTTTACTTTCTCTACATGCTCTATGTACATAGTGTATAGAGAAGGTATTGTATTGCACCCAAAAGTTTGATACCAAGATTTCACCAGAAATACATGTTTTAGTACCTCCTGAATCCAAAAAAGCATTTTTAGAAAAATGTCCAGTGTGTGTGTGTGCACATGTGCATGCAGGCAGCATAGCCCAAAAACGAAAAGTCTGTTAAAGACCAACTTGATATTTAAGTTCAGTATCTTCCAAGGATGTGACACAAAGATTTTAAAATCTCCCCACCCCCAACTACCTTTTACATGAAAAAAAATTTCAAAAATGTTGGTTTTCTCAAAAATGGCTCTAATGATTTCAATTAAAATATCATATATTTAAGATGCTTACATGGCAAATAAAATGTATATCTTGAATTTTCTGGGAATAGCCCCTGAAGACCTCTTTATTCTGGATGAATTTTTCTGAATTTTGCATAACTGGTAAACCTTAAAAGGTAGACAAAACCTACTTCACAAAAAATGTAGATCTCATTAAAACACACAATTTATGACATATACATTTTTTTCGCGGAATTGACCATTTTCAAGATATTCCTTGTCATCGGTTTCAGTTTTAAAATACTTACTTTTCTAATACAGGAACTTGTCAATATCTGACCATGCAAAGAAACTGATTTTAATCCCATAGCAACCACATCTTAAAACTTTGACTGTTAGTTTAACCTATACCCCTGCTGCTGAATCCTTGCGGGTGGTTTCGCATGAGGTTGACTATGTTGCCTTTGCAGCATTGCCAGAGTGACCAGTTAACAACAACAGCTGATTAAAAATGTCTCTATTATGCATAAAGACGAATATAAACAGTGTGCATAGTAAATGAATGCCAATGGATAATGAAACTAATTTGTTGTTATTGATGTTAAATGAAAATAATAGTGATATTATAACTATGTAGCACACATTACGTATTTACGACAATTTAAAACAAAT
This sequence comes from Hymenopus coronatus, assembly GCA_030762935.1. Taxonomy (NCBI): domain Eukaryota; kingdom Metazoa; phylum Arthropoda; class Insecta; order Mantodea; family Hymenopodidae; genus Hymenopus; species Hymenopus coronatus. Next base: position 31,918,137 of record CM060896.1, on the reverse strand, counting down.
TAATGCAAAACAGCTTGTCAATGAGAGAAAGGTATAACAAAATGATTTTCATAAGTATAGAATTTTAATGGTTCAATTGCATCCAAGTTTCTGTCATCATCGACTTCGTCTCGTCACCAAGACATATCAGTAGTCATTCACATTCACTGATGATTCCATGTAATTCCTGTGCTTTTCCTATTATTTTGTGCACATGATTCACTTTCTTCTTCAAAAGCTGCATCCATCTTCGCCACACCTTCCCACAAAAGTCTATCCACCTCTATAATTGTGAAAGTCTTGTTATTTTCCCTCCTGTTCAAGCATACACCAGCAACAATAACAACAAATATAAATAACGAATACTATGTAGCTTCTACAGAACAGCTCAATGCACATGTTAGGAGTTCACAAACTGAGCACGTGGTTGGAAATAGCCAGATATTGCAACAGTGCGACATCTAGATCCCTTTCTGTTGCCTGACCAACCAACCAGAATGCTGCTTTTTGATTCGTTCAGAAAGTCAAATAAGTAAAGCTTTTCAATTGTTTTTACTGGTATACTAACTTAACTCCCAACTGTCAAGTACAAGGATTCAGCAGCAGGGGTATAGTATATTCTCTTATTTCCCTTTTACTTATGAGGAACTCAGTAATAAGACCATTTCTGCTGTTAACCTGATTCATAAAGTCGAAAGAAGAATAAGCTTTATAACAATAATTTGTTACAGAGATGTATAGAAAGTCATGTAAATGGAGTATATCAGATTTTTTTAAAGTTCTGTTGTTTAATTCTGGGAGTCTCAAAATATGTATTTCTGATGAAATTTTGGTATTGAATTTTTGGGTAGAATACAATACTACTTACTATGCATAATGCAACTTGTTAAAGGAACAGATTTTGGAAGACAATGATAGTACCCTCTCTGATGAGGTAGTACAGTAAGCCTTTTAGGCTGGCGTACAGGAGGTCAACAAGACTCCTTCAAACTCCTGTTATCTAATCTAATTTAATTTACTATGCATAGTAGAGAAAGTAAAAAACATGCAGGAGTCCAAAAAGCAGCTATCTCTGAAGCCATGACAAGGATTCTATAAAAAGAATGTAGGTAGAGATAAATGCCATGTAAGTTATAATATGTGAACGAAGCTAGTAACAGTGAAGCAACACAAATGTTAATATAACAATAATTTGTAATAAAACTTCACTTATTGTTATGAATAAGCCTAAATTCAAAGGACTAGTTTTGCAATCACAATTCTAATGCATCATCAGTTTAACTTCTTGTTGCTTATTTAAATTGTTATGGTTACTGCTTCTAGGTTATGGATTATTTACTATAGTATTGCCAACTACTGACATTAAAATAAATTTGGTGACAGAATCAATTGGTGATATATCAAAATTCACTGCATATTTTTATTCTTTAAAATAAATATTTTCTCGCAAAGTATTAAATCTATGGGTCTGTTTAAGTGTTTAACAGTTTAACTTCTAGATTTATTTGATAGTTTTATTTCCAAAAACCATATGCCACAGCTGATTTATCAATTTGTTTATGTTTAATATTTCTAAAGTGCTCAAAATTATGTTTGGTATTACCAATGTTAACAATGTCACAATTTTATAGATACATGCCAGATTTTTTTGATTTTTTAAAATTTCATCTTTTTTGAAAAGCCTAACAAATTTTTAATTTATTTATTTTGAGGAACCAATATATACCATGCTGTTTAAAAATGTTTGAGAATTTTTTATTTGCCAAGGGTGATAAGTAAAAGTTTTTAGAAATTGTAATTATTATTTTTTTATTTTCTTAAGAGTAGAAACATCCTTAGCAGCTTTCTGATATTTAAACTTCTAAATTTTTTATCTATAAAATTAATTGGTTTTGTACTAATTTTATAAATAAAATCTGGTATTAAAGATATTTTAATAGTGTGTTTATATTTTTTTATTGAATTCTTCTTTATTAAAGGTTAAGTTAATCAACCTATAAATTGAAGCACTGAAACAAAAAAGGGGCTAACTGCCAAAAACCTTAAGCTGAGATAATTGAAAAAAACAATGTAATTAATATAACCTCATAATTTACCTAACCTTCAGTATAAACATTCTTCATAAGGGGATACATTTTTCCTCCAAACAATATTATAATAGTGAGGTTAAATTTGAGTTTGACTTATCAGAAGTAAGAACAAGCCAAATGCACCTTTTACAAAATCAAATAGGGGCTATGTGCATAACATGGTTTTCAGATTACAGAGGTATATGACAGATTATTATTTCAATATTAAAAAGGCAAAATGCTCCCATGGTAATTCATTACAGTGGAAGCTGCAATTCCAGTGTTTTACCTTAAAAAAAAAAGCAATATGAAGTATCCTGACAAAGCAAAATAGCAGTATGCTATAAATATAACATAAATAATATAAAATATGTAACAAACCAGTATTCTTTTTACAAAAATAAAATATATTATTAGTGTATATACGCGAAATGCCCTGCATTTCACTATGTACACTAAGCATGCTTGAGTATGCATAGCTTGAGAAATGTTACAACATTGTGAGCATAAGATATTTGGTTGCCTATTTTTTATTCACAACATTAGAAATAATTTTGCTTTTGTTCAAACACAAGTAACATTCACTTGATTATAATTCCATAATCAGAATAAACATATTTTCTATTTAACATCTTTTACTTACCTGTTTCTCTGGAGACCTTCATGCAGGAATGTCTTTTCCATTGGAGGTTCTATTAGCTTCCCCACTTTGCTTTAACATCTTGTGTTTTGCAATTTTGTTTTTCCCACATTTCTTTTTAGTTTTAGTAGACACGAAATAGTCATTTCCCTCCATCCTCAATCAACAAACAAACACAGTGCTTACTGTAACACCTGCAATAATGCTGTACATGCTGCGCTGATAGCGCCTTTTTAATTTAAGCGCCTTGGAACATAGCCCTAGTGACATCTTCTGCAACGTTTTTCTATTACTTCCCACCTGAATATGCAATAGTGCTTTTGTGGCTGCAAAGTCATCGTAACACAGCACCTTCTTATACTGCTAAAAGAGTTTGTGAAAAATCGGCAGTTAGCACTTTTTTAATTCAGCGCTTCAATTAAACTATTAAAAACAGCAAATTTATGTGAAAAAGAATTAAAGTTGTTATTTTTATGCAATTAGTGTGAGTTGATTTTCTATAAATTCCAAAATTTAATTTACTATTATTTTTTATTATTTTTAAATCTAAGAATTTTATAGCTTTGTGAATTTTATAATCTTGTAATTTTAAGTTTTAAAGCATCATTTATGTGTATATAGAAATGATAGCAAAAATTTAAAGTCAAATTTAAAATTAAAGGAAATGCTGTAGTGACCTGTATTTCAAAATAGTTAATGTAAAGATCAGCAAGAAAAAGTGAAAGTGGAATACTCATTGCTAAACCAGAAGTTGTATTAATAGAATTTGTTATTAAAACTGAAAAAATATTGATCCAAACAAAGATTAACAAAATAATTTTTAAATCTTGATTTAATTCTATAGAACTTCACCATTTTTTCAAAAATGTCAAAGTTTTTCTCTAGGAATGCTTGGAAATAAAGCAGTTACATCGAAATAAACAAGTTTATCATTAGCAGACAATACAGTATTGTTGATCTTTTCTTCTAGCTCAAAAGAATTTTTAATACTTAAACTGTCAAATTTTTCAAAATTATCAAATTTTTTATTTAACCATTTAGCAAGATTATAAGAATGTGATTTTATACAATTTACAATAGGTCTCATTATGAATTTTGGGAAAAATATAGGTAAAATTGGATTGCTCACTCTTCTTAATTTTGTTTTCTGTATTTGGAATAATTTTCACTTGAAGATTATAAAGAATTGATAATAACCCATAAATTCATGCATTTCAACTTTTAATAAAAATCTTATATTACAATTGGTGTCTTATCTTGGTTCACTTTTAGTCTCCATTCTTTATACAATGATTGTCTATTTGATACAATGATTGTTTCAAACCATTAACTGTAACTGCACTTACCACTATATCATCTGCAAAAATTAATCCAGGAATCTTGGTATTATTAATTATTGACATGAAATTGTTATTCTTTCCAATTTCCAATAGTGCGCCATCTAAATAAAAATTAAATAAGACCGGACTTAACTTGCATCATTTCTGAGGCATTTTTCTTGCTGGAATTCTCTTGTTACAACCCCTTCCTCCATTATTATACAAAAGGTATTCTTATTACATAATGCTGCTGAGATGTTTACTCACTCCTTTACCCAACAATTTGTACCGCAACAATTATTGCTCAATCCAATTGTATGCTTTCTCTAGATCAACGAAAGTAATGTATAACTTTCCTCACTTGTCTACAAGTATTTTTCTACCAATGTTTTTCTAATAACTGAATTATCAAGCATTCTTCTCCTGTTCAGAAGCTCATCTGCAATTCTGAGAGAATATATTCTTCGACCTAGGTTTTGTAACCTAAACATTTTCCCAACATTCATATCTATGTGCTTCCAAATTAATATTTGAAAATGCAAGGGTTAGGATATAATCATAGCAACCCTTTTTTGTGAGAATACCAGTGCATGTGGAAAATGTTAAATAAACACATGATAGAAGAGGGTATGAACAGTATGGGCAGTGAACAACACCTCAAAATTGTGCTTCACATAATATTTATTTTCGGGAGTTGACATGGCATTATTGGTTTTATGTTTCACAGTCATTAGAGCATAGTTCACCTGTCAGTTCTAAAGGCCCTCAAAGTAGTCCTCTGCACCATTCTTAACACGCTGCTAATGATGTGAGAGGTGCAGAATACCATGTGTATCATTATTTTTCTCTCATGTGGAAATCTGATCCGCATTTCCAATAACCTTGCATGTTGCAAACCACCTATCATGTAATGGTTTGTTACATTGCCAATGTGATCTATATGTCATATTGGGGCAGATCAGAATTGTGAATGCTCAAATTCTTCCCATCCTCAGTGATGCTGAGTCATCCGACACACTCTGCTTTATCTACCCACCTTGCAACTGTCCTATATGGCAGGACATTATTCCCAATAACTACCACCAATTGCCTATTACGAGGGTGATTCAAATATAAACGTAATTGTTGCATATCACGGAGGAAGCAGTTCAGAGTGGGGTGGTGGAGTGAGGGTTGAAGGCTGGTGTGTTAGGGAGGGGGAACTAGCTTTGTTAGCTGCTTCGCTAGGTTCTGGGATCAGTACAGCTATGAGTGAGCAAGAAGTCCCTTCGTCTGTTGCACAACGCATTATTATCAAGTTTTTAACCCAGGAAGGGGTTAAACCTTCAGAGATTTTAACTTGTTTAAGGGCAAAGTTTGGAGCAGAATCGAGTGTTTACTTGGGCCAGACAATTTAAGGGCGGCCGAGAATTAGTGGAAAACAAAGGTCATGCTCGACGCCCAAGGTGAAGTCTCACAGATGACAACATCCGTGAGGTTTGAGAGCATATTGAAGGCGATTGCCGCTCCACTCTCAAAGAAATCTCATCAGAAGCTTACTATTACCAATTGTTAAGATCTGTAAAACCTGCCTACTGAAGCAAAAGAAGTTGTATGCCCATCAGAGATGTCATCCTTCTCCAAGACAACGCTACACCTCACACCGCCAATTTGACAATGGACACAATGACGGACATGCACTGGGAAACCCTTGAACATCCTCCCTATAGTCCAGACTTGTCCTCACCAGACTATTTTTTGTTTGCACCCATGAATTGGAGGGAAACATTTCGAAAACAACGAGGATGTCGAGGAGCATGTGTGCAATTTGTTGGCGACACGCCCTCAAACGTTTTTTGAAGAAGGAATGTTCAAGCTTCCAAAACGTTGGCAAAAATATGTAGAGTGTGAAAGAGGGTATGTTGAGAAATGCTGATGAAGTCATTTGTATATATATTTAATGAATAAATATTTTTAACAAAGTTACCGTTTATATTTGAATCACCCTCGTAAATTCTCTGGCAGTTTTCTCATGGAAAATGACTGATTTTATGTATGTGCAGTCCAACACAAGTTACATCCATCTGCTACAGTGGTCGCCAGATAACTGATTTGCATTCCTCATTGCACTCCTGCAGGCAATTCCAGGACCATCTGATGCTGTTAACATATATTAGAACTGCCTTTCTTCCCTGAAATACATAACATTTTTGCTTACAAAATAAAATAGCTGTTATGACTTATCCCCTAACTTTGTGTATGCATTGTTAACCTTTAGAGAACTTAGTGTTTTGCTGCAGTAAAATGTTGTTTCCAGGCTTCTTGGCTGTGGTCCAATTTATGCCAAGAAGTCCAGAAACAACATTTTACTGGATAGATGCTGGCTGTGAAAGTTTAAGTATACATATTAGTGTTAAACCTGTGTGAACATCTCAGCCATCAGTAAATACCAACAAGCACTGGAATCTATCATCAATTTATAACTTAGAAATCATTATCCAACTCTGTATGTAGTTTTCTTGAGTATTCAATGTTTGCTGCAGATGGCGCATTTGAAGGAGTGACAATATGGGGGTCTGATGCAGAGCAGAACTTTCATCTCTTTATTGAACTGTGTGATGACCCATCAATTCTTGGTACAAAGCTTTTGAACGTTGCAACACACATTGGAGCTACTCAGCCAGATGCTATTAAAGAAGGTAAATAAGAAGATAAAATTAAAGATAATATAGTGGTAATATATTATTGCTCCATTCTTAGAACCAAACCTAATGTAAACATATGACAGTAGTAACTACTCCATTATATGCAGGAAAGCAAAGCACATCATAACCTAGAGTTCTTTAAATACATGCAATTATTTGTGAGTTTTCAAGAAATATGTCAATTAAACATTGTGCAAAACTTTTCACTGATATGAAATTGTACATAATGTGCATGTAACTAAAGAAAGATATTGGAAAGTTAGAGTAAGACTGAAAAATTCAATGTCAAAGCCAAGATTTGAAGCACCGATATCCTGGTCTCCATTCATTTGATCTAACAGGGACCCAAGAGATCCATGGTTCTATTCCTGGCTATGACATTGAAATTTTCAGCAAGGTGCATTTTTTCCAACTCTTGACCTACACACGACTATACTCCTGCAGCCAAACCTTAGCACAGCTTGCAGTTAAGTTGGTGCACTCATAAAAAAACAGACTTCACCTAATAGACTTTCTGAACCAATTATTAGGAGGCATTCTGGTCAATTGGTCACAAAACAGAAACAGAACTGGAAGCGGCTCTGTTTCCAGATCTGGCTGCTTCCAACTGCTTGCTTCACTCTAACATGTAATTGATTTTTTTTAGCTTAACATCCTTTAACCTGGTTGGTCATATTGGACTATGAATGAAATCAGTGAAATGATGCTCAAATGAACAGGGTCCATTGAGCTCTAAGTTATAGGATAAGGGACTCAGGAAAACCTTGAATTAAACCTCATCCAGGTAACTCACCCTAAGTGAGATTTAAACCCGTAGTTTTTTAATGTTAGGTAGACATCTACACCCACACCACCAAGCAGGTGTCTGATAGTATTATTGGTGTTTATTTACGAGGGTTGATTGATAAGCACCGGGCCTCACAAGATATGGCACCACTAGGCCAGTTAGATGGTAGCATTGTATAGTTTAACTCTAGACTAGTTGGTATCCATAGTTACAGGTCAGGAGATTATTTAATTTTTAAATGATAGCATTTTAAATAAGACAACTTTTAGAGTTTTCACGAAAATGGAGGATTTGGAAAAATGAGCAGTGATGAAATACTTCCATTTGAAAGGCTTAACACCTAAAGAAATCAAGGAGCAAATGGACAGTACCTTGAAAGACTCTGCCCCTTCATATTCAATGATTAAAAGGTGGGTTGCAGAGTTTAAAATGGGGCATACGAGCACTAGTGATGAGCCCTGCTCTGGACGCGCTGTAGAAAAAATTGAAAAAATTCATTGTTTAATACTGGAAGACTGCAGATTAAAGTTGTTTTGAGATAGTAGAGGCTGTTAACATATGAAAAGAATGTGCATTTAATATTTTAAGTAATGTTTTGGGCTTTCATAAGATCTGTGCAAGATGGGTGCCGTGTTTGTTGACACCTGATCAAAATTTACAAAGAAAAACTATTTCTGTTAAGAATGTGGAGCTCTACCATAAAAATGCCAGTGAATTTTTGAGACAGCTTATTACCATGGATGAAACTTGGATACATCACTACACTCCACAAAGTAAAACACAGTCAAAACAGTGGATTGCGCCAGTAAACCAACTCCAAAAAAGGCAAAGTCAATTTTGTCTACTAACAAGGTGTTTTCTGGGATGCATAGGGAATTATTTTTATTTTTTATTTTTATTGATTACTTGAAAAAGGATAAAATTATCATTGGTGACTACTACGCAAGTTTACTGCAACGTTTGAGTGATGAGGAGAAAAGAAAAAGACCTTATTTGGCAAACAAAAAAATGTTGTTTCATCATGACAATTCTGCAGCCCATCTTTCAGTCATTGCAATGGGAAAAATGTGCGAATTAAAATTTGAATTGCTTGAACATCCACCCTATTCGCCAAATCTAGCACCCAGTGAGTACCACCTGTTCCCAAACCTCAAAAAATTTCTTGGAGGACGAAGATTTCATAGCAATGAGGAGGTCATTGATGCGGTAAACAGCTATTTTGAGGACCTTGATAAATCGCACTACAGAGATTGTTTAATTAAATTAGAACACCAATATGACAAATGTATTAACCTTTCTGGAGATTATGTTGAGAAATAAAACAAACAAAAAATGTTTTAAAATGCTGTTTTCATTGAGAGGCCTGGGACTTATCAGCCAATTCTCATACATACCTTGTTGATAATTTGTTACTGTTCATTAAAAAAATCCTAAAATATTTTAATAAACCACTTTTTTACTTTCTCTCCACATAATAGTCATTGAGAATTCACCAGAAATATATCTTTTGAGGCTCCCTGAATCCAAATAAAAAGCATTTTTAGAAAAAGGTCCATGTGTGTATGTGAGTAGCATAGCTCAAAAATATAAATACCATTAATACCAAATTTGTTACTTAAGTTTAGTATCTTCGATGGATGCTACAAAAATTTCCAACAAAATCCCTCCCTCCCCAAATTACCCTTTACATGGAAAAATTTTCAAAAATGTTGATTTTCTCAAAATGGCTCTATTGTATAAATGGCGTGCGGTATTAGAAGGCATATGAGGTAGTACTAGGAGGGACTGGCCTAGAGCGACTGGCCTATCATAGACATACAATGTTGCCTAGTTAGGTGTCCACGGCACAAGGCGTCGGTAACAGAGCTTCCTCTCTTTCATGCGCCCAAAATGAGTACTGGAAATTCGATATTATAATGTGCCTAGGTATATGCGGCAAAAAATTTGAAGCAGCCTGTCCAAAGACTATGTTTCTATGTTGTATATTTCTCGAGTTATCGTTGTAAGAATAAGCATCACTTATTCTCTCGTTTTTGTTTATGGTATGTGCCAACTCTAATCTTGCCTATGTGTTATTTCTTTTCATCAAGCGGTAGTCAATGAGGCATTTACGGAGTAAGGTTCTAAACTGAAGTATTTCCTTTATAAATTAATTGAACACGGTTTACTGCAGTATGGAAGCGTGCGCGCTTGTTCGTTTAGTGACCACTGCTTAAGGCAAATTAAGTGTTTTGTGTAATTGTAACAATAAGCATAAAGTGTTTATTTTTACATGCTGTGTTTAGTGAAGTGTTAACAATGTCACTTTCAAAACCTGGTACCAGTGCTGCAGGCACTAAGGGTAAAGTACTGTGCTCCCAGGCCAGAAATATTATTTTTAAAGTGTACTCTTTCTTTAAGGAATTGTCATCTGAGTGAGTGCGTGATCAAATAAATGTTTTACGAAGCCAGGAACTCATGGCTAAAGCGTGCAACGTTAGTGTACATACCATGTTGCGCATTGTGAAAGAGGGTAAAGTATCTATTACAGAACTTGGCAAACCTTTGTTTAAATCTCCAGGAAAGCATGCCAGAAAGCAAAAAAGTGTTTCCAATTTAGATGATTTTGAAAAAGACATACTTCGCCACACAATATATGAAATGTATGACAACGGCGAAAACCCCACTATTAAAATACTGGTTCATATTATGAAGGAAAAAATAGACTATATGGGTTCCTCTGCTTCAATGGGATTAGTACTGAAAAGTTTGGGCTTCAGATACAGAAAAACTAACGATGGGCATAAATTCTTGCTAGAAAGGGATGATATTATTGCTGCAAGAATACAATTTTTAAGAACTATGCACATGCTTAGGGAGTCTGGAGGTACTCGCCCCATTTGTTATCTTGATGAGACGAGGGTAAATCAGAATCATTGCAAGCAAAATATATGGCAAGATTCAACGGGAAGAGGTGGACTCAAGATACCTGTAGGGAAAGGAAATAGACTTATAATGTGTCATGCAGGTTCTGCACAAACAGGATTCATTCCCGAAAGTAAGTGGGTTTTCCGTTCCAGACCAGGGAATAAAAATGTTGATCATCATTCTGAAATGAATGCAGATTCTTACACAGAATGGTTCACAAACAAATTTTTAATTTTTTTAGAAGGGGGATCAATCATTGTCATCGATAATGCAAGTTACCATTCTAAAATCTTAGATAAGCATCCCTCTACTAATTCCAAAAAAGCAAGACATTCAGGACTGGCTGACATGTAATAATACAACATTCCATCCTGCTGGAACTAGAGCAGAATTATTACAAAAAGTTATTCAGTACAAAACGTCGGGGAAAAAGTACGAGCTCGATCAAATTGCAGTAAAAAACAGGCACCAAATTATTCGTTTACCTCCTTATCATTGCCAGTACAACCCCATAGAATTGATTTGGGCTAAGGTAAAAGGGGAAGTCGCTAAAGAAAACACCACTTTTCGTCTTGCGGTTGTTGAAAGGCTTATGCACGCTGCACTTGATAGAGTGACAAAACATGACTGGGCTAGTCATGTGAAAAACTGCAGGAAGAGGAGTTCCACAAAGAAGTAGCTTGAGATAACACCGTGCAAAAACTAGTTATCAATTTGCAGGAAACTGATTCCGAATTAAGTGAGGATGAGAAAGAGGAGGAGGAGGATGACAATGACGATGAGTTAGCAACTCCTCTACAATAAATTACTCTCAGAAATTCAGGTATGTTTTCAGTGAATAAGGACGGTAATATTAAATGTTACAGGTTATAATGCAATAGATAGAAGCATCGTTTGCTGAGTAAGTTTACGTTCTGACAGTTTGTGCCGCGGTGAATACTACTTTCCCTCTATCTTGCTCTGGCGCAGCACTTGGCAGCAGTGTAGCTATGGCAGGCAAGCATTGGCTTAGCTCATATTCCTTCTAATACGTACGCTGTATAGTAAAGATATTTACATTACAATGCATATTTTGAATTTTCTGGGAATAGCCTTTGAAGACCTCTTTATTCTGAATGAATTTTGCAGAATTTTGCATAACATAAACCATAAGAGATAGACAAAATCTTACTACACAAAATACGTGGAACTCATTAAAGCACTTAATTTTACCATATACATTTGCAATTTGTAGAATTGCACATTTCTGAGACATACCTTGTTGCTTTCAATTCTAAACTGTGTAACTTTTTTCAAACAGGAAGCCACCTTCTGTTTTATCTCTCTTTTGTTTTACTTCAATTGTTCAAATAACGATCAGCTTTTAAAAGATCTAACTCGCTTTATCTATATATGTATATATATATATAAATGAATTGCTGAAATATATGTAGGCATATCACTTCCGAACGACTGAATCAAATTGAACAATTCTTTTTTTGTTGTGTTCTTTATTGTCACAACAAGGTTTGTGGAAAAGAAAATGTTTAAAAACAGTACAGGAAAGTATTTAAAATCTCATAATATTAATAAAAATCGTACCAAGCAAATGCATTTCGGTTAATAGCCACCAGATGGCAGTGGTACCATGGCTATTTGCTGCTAAATTGTCATAGTAGTGCTATATTTTCCCTCCCCATTCAATGTTAAGGTAACACACCAGTTTATCGATTCAATGATACTACATAGCAGTGAAATTAAAATACATGTTTGTATATTAATTGTCCTTTCCTTATTCCTATTGTTTAAAATAAAGCAGCAAAGAAGCTTTCCTGGCAACTAACGCCTAGAGTAAGTACTATTTATTTGCCACTAGATGGCCGAAGTTCAATATTAAGGTATTGCAACAGTTTATCGAGATAATGACACAACGCAACAGTTAAATTCAAATACATTTTTATGCATTAACTCTGCTTTCCTTACTCCTGTCGTTCAAAATAAAGAAGCAAAGAAGCTTTCCTGGCGATGAACATCTAGAGTAAGTACTTATTTATTTGCTGCTAGATGGCCATAGTAGTATTTTTCCTTCCCATCCAATGTTAAGGTAACGCAACAGTTTATCAAGATGACACAAGGCAGCAGTGAAATTCAAATACGTTTTTATGTATTACTGTTCTTTCCTTACTTCTATAATTTAAAGTAAAGAAGGTTTCCTGGCGACGAACACCTAAAATATGTGAGTCTTCTTAGCTTCCGGAAAAGGCTGTGTTATCTTGCATGGGAATGCCAACGTTTCGCTCATCTTGCCGTGAGCTTCTTTTGGGCTCTTGTGCGAAACGTCGGCATTCCCATGCAAGACAGAAGAAGCTCACGGCAAGATGAGCAAAATGTCGGCATTCCCATGCAAGATAACGCGACCTTCTCCGGAAGCTAAGAAGACTCATCAAGACACAGGTCGTGGAAGCCTACGCATCCACCTAAAATATGTACTTATTATTTGCCACCAGATGGCTGTAGTATCTACTGCTCTATTTTTCTTCCCCATTCAATGCTAAGGGAATGCACCCGGTTATGGAGACAATGATGCAAGATAACTGTAAAAATCAAATATATTTCTTATGTATTAACTATCGTTCCCGTGGTCAAATCATTAAAATAAAGAAATAAGTATATTTTTGTTGTAATTCTTTAAAATGAACAAGTTGTAAACAATGCACATAACCATTAACCCTTCTTCTTCTTCTTCTTCTTCTTCTTCTCTTCTTTTAATTTATTGGCTTTTAGATATTATCCATACAGCCAAAGACAATAATAATAACAATTAACTATTGAGAATAAATTTACAAAGAAGTTACGTTTAGTCTTCAAACATATGTCAGTGCATTACAAAGGACATTTACATTTAAATGTTAATATTTACATGGTTTAAAAATGCTATCATAGCAGTATATACATGAGTATTCTGAGTCGCAAGTAACTGAGCAACATTGCATGCAAGATGAATGCCTAAATTCACTATCTGATTCTGTGTATTGCTGTCCATAGTTTCTTGCTTGCAAAGAATATGTGTTCGCAATCTTCTACCTATCTGTCACAATAATCACAGAAAGGTGTATCCTAAATATTAATCCTATTGAGATGTTTAGCGAAGCATCCATTATTGAATTTTAAATGGGCTATAGTTGTTATCATTTTCCTTGGGGCTTTCGCACTGTTGTACCACTGAGTTAACCCTTCTTGGAATCTGAAAATAGCAGAGAAATGACAGGATCTGTTTTAGGTTTAACTTCCTATTGCAGATGTTGGTTATTTGATGTTATGTGGTACATGAGCTAGCTAAAGAGCATGAAGATACCCCCATCACCCTTACACTGCAATTATGATGCTCTTAATACATTTGATCAAGTAATATTTTGGGTTAAATGGAGAAATTTAATACACAAGGCTACCATCAAATGAAAGCTTATCAATTACCTAACCAGATCTACTTGCTCTTTAGTTATGTCATTGTTAACCTTAGAAATGGCTGTTTTGACATAGAAGAAAATAAAGAAAGAGGTGGAAAACATTAGAAGTAAAGGAAAGAAAGAGTTTCGGAAGAAACAAGAATGTTACTTTGTGACTTTCTCCTTAATATAATTCATTACCTATGCCAGCGTATACCCGCCACACTATGCCAACGACATCTTGGTTGCCCATGCTGTTAATTGCATATGTCATCCTTTCCACATTGCCTTATGGGTGCTCTGACTTCGTCCTTTTTGCAATACAAACTATAGCGCAGATCATTGCGCTTTTCAGGTACAAAGGCGTTATTAGACATCGGCAATGGGCAAGTTCCTGTTGACACTTCTACTGGCTTCATTTTGTTTCCATCAAATTTTTGTCACTACACAACATCAAAGGAAGAATTAATATCAAAAGTGTTTTCAAATATTGGTGCAAATTACAAAAACTATGCTTGGTTGACTGAATGAGCCATTTTAGCAACAGCTAATAAGAATGTAGATGATTTAAATGTAAAAATTCAGGGTATAATTGATGGATAAATGCATTCATTTAAGTCGATCAATTCCATTACCAATCCAAATGAAGTCGCCAATTATCTAACTGAATTCCGAAATTCATTGGATTTGCCAGGATTCCTGCCACACAATTTACAGCTCAAGGTTGACTCGGGATAATTATACTATGCAATTTTAATCTGCCGAAATTATGCAGCGTAACAAAACTCACTGTTAAAAAAAATTTTGATTTACGTTACTATAACATAGGAAAGTTCAAAGGCGAGGATGTACTTGTTGCAAGAATACCACTAATGTCAACTGACTTTCCTTTTGAATTTAAGCGCTACTTGCATTCGCAATGACAATAAATCCCAAGGTCAGTCGTTAAAAGTGTGTGTGATATACCTTGAATTGTGTTTTTCACATGTTGTACATTGTGTGCTTGGGAGTCGTCAAACTATCGGTGCTGTTTTTTCTCTCCAGAAGGAAAATTGTACATTACAAGGCATGCAATAAAGTGTTGTCAAATTATTTAATTGTAATTCTATTTCATTGCATAGTTGTACTGTAAATAGAAGATTTTGTCTGAGTTTTTTTTCATTATGTACACCACCCTGTGAAGCCAGGCGGGCAGCTAGTGTACATATATATAAAATCTTAATTAAAACAAGGGAACTAAGGGAGCTCACTATTCTAAAGTGACACTCAGATGTTTTAAAAGCCATTGCTATGCAATTGTCATTAATTTGCTTCTTTGCATGTCCCAGAAACACAGATGGCTTTCTGTTTGAGACAAGTAAGTATTTTAAAATTGAAAACAAATAACAAGGAATATTTCGGAAATGGTTAGCTCTACAACAAAAATGTATGCACTCAAATTGTGGCATTTTGATGAGATCTACATTTTTTTGTGTACTAGGTTACTACACAAAAAAGTACCATAGTAGTATGCAAAAGTTATTCAGAATAAAGACTTCAGAGACTATCTTCAGAAAATTCAAGATATAGATTTTATTTGTCGTGTAAATATCTTTAATATTGGGTATTTTAATGAAAATCATTAAGGCATTTTTTTAGAAAATAAAAATTTTCAAAGAGTTTTCCATGAAAAGGGTGGTTTGGGGTGGGGAAATTTTCTTGAAAATCTTGGCACATCTTTAGGAGATACAAAACTTAATACTAAGTTTGGTATTTAGCAGACTTTCATTTTAGGGTTATGTTGTTCACAGACATACACATGTGCACACACATGCACCCACATGCACACATTGAAGTTTTTCTAAAAATGCATTTTTTTGCATTCTAGGTGTCTCAAAACATATATTTCCAATGAAATCTTGATATCAAAATTTTTGGGTGGAATACAATACCTTGACTATGTAATAAGTACATTGTGCTTTTTTGCTAGAGAAACTAAAAAGTTTAACATTTATTTAGAATACTTTTATTTGATCTATTAGGAAAGGTTAGACTATTGCAAAACATGTACAGCTGTTGCCAAAAGAAATGGGTCATGTCTAGAATGGCAAATTTGTCTAAAGTTCCTCACAGCACAGCGCCTTGTGTACATCCTTTGCAATACAGTTGAGTAGTGGCAGCAGCAAGTTGTTATGAGTTCCAAATCTTAATATTACTAACCCATATGATTAATAATCATATTAAAATACATAACTTCAATGTTAACTAAAAATATTAACAATGCAAAATATGATACACTTTGGATTGTAAAACTGCCTCTTCCCATGTGTGTTTACTGTGTAGGTTACTCCTCTGGTCAGGATTGCAGGTTCGCTTCTCACATGCAGCAAATATTTTTTTTTCTGTCTCTTAATAATCGTGCACATAACACTGTTTATTTGACATGCTTATTTCATGCAGTCGGTACAGTTAATAATATGATAGGTATTATGATGCTGATGCTGCTTTAAGGGTTTATTCTACTGAACATCAATGAAAGCATGTGGTGTGCAGAAATATTAAAGGTATTGTTAAGAAAATCAATGTTTTGAAATATTTTTAAGTTTCAATTTTTTTTAACAAACACACCCTTCAAAAACAAATCTGTGGTGATATGCTCATATGCGATGACATTTTATACCACATTTATGGGAAAGGTGATTGTCTATCATCCAAAGGGGACCCAATACAACAAAAAATACATAGCTTCACAATTCCATCATGGTCGCATATCTTTATCGTGTTGGGGTTGGATATCAAGGAATGGTCTAGGTGTGCTGTAGCAGCTTGATGATACAATGAACAGTGTGCAATACACTGTGACACTCGATAATATTTTTATTCTCTCTGTGAGAATATGTTCTCTATTGAAAATATGTGGGCCGAGGTAAAAAGGAAGCTGTGCTCCAATTACCTGTAAATGGGCGAAGGACAAAAGATGACTTCTGGGCACAAATTCAAGAAGCCTGGGCTCTTGTAGCTTTTCATGTACATTACTGTAGGCATTTACTTTGTCTATGCCCCAAAAATTGAGGGTAGTTATACAGGCTGAGGATTTATTAATTATGTTTATTTTTTGTGTTTTAGTTTTAAAAGATATCAGTTTATTTACGCATTTTTTTTTTTTTTTTGTTTAATACAAGTGTTAGTAGAATTATGTTTTTGTGTGCATAGATAGGCCTATAACTTCAAATGCCAAATTTATATTAATGCAATATTATATTCTACATATCCAGTCATAAAATTAACAAACATAAAAAAATGACAAGCAGCGTGAAATTTGAACCTAGGAACTTATGAGTGGAAGCAAGGCCTTCTTAACCTCTCGGCCACTGTAATATTTTTCCATGATCTGTTTTCAGTACTCAGTTAACCATTGCACTGTTAGTCACAGACCACTGTATAGTTCTTTCATGTGCATTGTGAGCACATCTTTTACGAAGATACTTGAATCTCTTTGATTAACACATGGAATCTGGGGTGATTCATTCTTTGTGTCCATGTGTACCTAATGCAACATTTGTAGAAAATTACAGCAGTACATATGTTTTGAGAAACAATAATAAACCTACTGCATCATCATTAGTTTCTTTCAGTCTTTTGGGAGCATAGGGCATTCACAAAGCCATCTTACTCTGTTGTTTCCCATACTCTTTACTTCACTCCAACTCTTTCCTTGTTCCCATCCTTCATCTTCTACTGATCTCCATCAGGAGTGCTTTGGTTTCTTTAAGGTGTGGCCTATCCAGTTCCATTTCCTTCTTTTTATCTGGTATTTGATTTGCTCTTATGATGTTCTTGCCCATAATTTCTAATTTGTGATCACTTCTGGCCAGTATATATTCAACAATTTTCTCAAGCATCTGTTAATATTAATAGCCTCTCTGTTATATGTTTTGTGACCCTCCACATTTCTGAAGTACACAGCAAGACAGTTTTTATATTGCTTCTAAAAATTTCAGTTTGGTTGTTGTTATGATTTTATTTCTCCCAACTGGGTTAGTTGAACATACATCCCATTGGCCTTCCTTATCCTTTGTTTCACATCTTCTTCGGCCTCTCCATTACTTTCCACCATACTACCCTAATATGTAAACTCTTTCACTTCCTCAAATCTATGTTCTCTGCCTTTATAGAATCCTTTATCTTAGTTTGTAATCTCATTGTCTTTGTCTTTTGTTTATTTATTACTAGTCCAAAGGTTTTTGCCTCTTCTAATTTGGTTACTGCATCTTGTATGTTTGATATTAGGCAGACGTCATCTTGTATCCCTAAACCTACTACATATGTGCACAGAAAGGGCTATGCAACAATGGAACAAACTTTAATAAAACTTTATTTTTAAATTTTTTATCATTTACATAGACATTTCCTATTTTAATGTAGAGCTAGGAGATATTGTTAAATTAGAACTATTTTTAGAAAATGAAAAACAAGAGAGAAGAGAGAAAAAATAAAATGGCATGTTATTTATGAACGCTCTTTAACTGCTGTGGTTCTCAGTGTCTCATTCTATACTGGGTGTGAAAGACCACTTAATTTTGCTCAGAGGCCTCTCTATCAGGCTTGAGGTTCTTTTACGTGTCGTAAATCTACGACACGGGACCAACAGCTTTACTTCCCTTCCGAAGGAAGCCATGCTAAGGATTTTACACCCGAAAAAATCCATTGTCGTTCGCCAGGTTTGAACCTGCGACCTTGGGTATATGAAGTCAGCATGGTAGCCATTACACCACGGAGGGTGACAGAGAAGAGGGAGAGAGAGACACACACACACACACACACACACACACTTACCTCTCTCTCTCTCTCTCTCTCCTTTTGATTCAATGAACCCCAAAATGTTTATTTCTTATGCAGATATTGGAGTGTAACACAAAAGTACTTCTAGGTAGGTGGAAGAGAAATGGCCTACAATAGAGATCTGCTCATCTTTAAATTTATGGTATTTTAAAGTTAATTTAAAGTGTTCCATTTTGAAGTTGTAGAGATCCTGGTACGTGCCCATGATTGCTACACAGCTGCTTGTAATATGGAAGGTATAGCTGCAGTATTACAGTTAGCTCAGACTCTGACTGAGAGTTTACTTCTTAGGCAAGAATGGGCACTTATGGTAAGCATCAAAGGTATTAAAATATTTTATTCTTATAGCATGCAATCATTCAATAAAATAAGATTTAAGATTTACCAAAATATGTTCCAATTTGAAAATCTGCTTTTATCATTATTTTGTATTGCTGGGTAAGGATGAAAACTTTGTAACTCATTTAATATTTTATAAACTTTATAAAAATTAAACTAGAACAATAAAAAGATATATTTCCTAACCTTAAAGGAATGGGATTGACTATATTTATTCCTATCTTTTGGGACAAGAATATTGTATTTTTAATAAAAAAAATCTGATGTGTTCCATTCACATGACGTTCTCTACATCTCTGCAACAAATTAGTTTTAAAAATCTTATACTTCTTTTTACTTCATGCTAATGGCCAAAAATTTAGCAGAAATAGTCTTATTACTTGCTTCCTTGTAAGTAGAAGGGAAATAAGGGAGTAGCATAGGTTATAGCGATAGTCAAAAGCTGGTTGCTATGTGACTGAAGTTCCTTTGTTTGTACGGACAGGAGTTGACAAATTCCTGTATGAGAAAAACAAGGAATATCTCAAAAACGATCAACTCCACGAAAAAAATGTATACGACATAAATTGTGTGTTTTAATGTGCTCTAGATTTTTTGTGTTGTAAGTTTTTGTCTATCTCTTATGGTTTAGCAGTTATGCAAAATTCCGTAAAATTCACTCACAATAAAGTAGTCTTCAGAGGCTATTCCCAGAAAATTCAAAATATACATTTTATTTGTCAGGTAAATATCTTTAATATACAATATTTTAATCAAAATCATTAGAGCCGTTTTTTAGAAAATCAAAATTTTCGAAAAAAGTTCCATTTAAAGGATAATTTGCGGTGGGGGGATTTTTCTCAAAATATTCATGTCACATCCCTGTAAGATACTGAACTTAAATACCAAGGTTGGTATTTTACCGACTTTTTGTTTTTGAGACACAGACACACACACACACATGGACCTTTTACTGAAAATACTTTTTTTGGATACAGGGGACCCTAAAACATATATTTCCGGTGAAATCTCGGTATCAAATTTTTTGGTGGAGTGCAATACCTTCTCTATACACTATGTACATAGTACGTGTAGAGAAAGTAAAAATATACTAGGCACACACTATATCTTGGGTGCCGGCTCCTTATTCTTCATTCAATAGGTTTTTCACAATTTAAGAAGCAGGGCAGAGCAACAACATTGAGACATATACACTATACACCTTCATATCTAGTGACTTCAATGTTAAGATTTCATTCTGTCTATAGGTCCCAGAATTCACACACATGCACACACACTGCATTTCATTTAATAAGTCAGCTAGTTTGCTGTAAATGAGATAACCTTACCACCATAATGGCTGAGGGCCTCAAAGAAAGAATCTTTTGGTTAACGAGGAAAACAGGTGGACAAGCGAGCTCTACTTCTCCCCGGCTCTCACTTCCCTATAAAACTAGTGTCCAAGTAAAGTACTGTAGATATACTGGATGTTCATTTTTATCTGTGATTTTCCATTAAAGAAATGTCATCAATGTCATCACTGATGAAGAAAGACCATGCACTGTCCTTGTAGTGGCAGGAGATCCAACTTAATGTGATGCAATCCTGATGAGGTAATGTGAGTACTGTCCTAGCACCAGGTATTCATACTTAACTCCTTCAGCAATATGGACATGATATAACATCCTGTGTACGACTGTTAAATAACCTATTTTAGCATGGTATAGCATCGGATAACTCCATGAAATAATACTAAACTTGATGTCTGGATTTAAAACCATGTAGTCTAAGGCATAATAAAGCAGCTAACCTATCAAACCAAGAATCTCAAGATTGAATCCAGTCAAAATGTTTGTTCTACACTCAAGGGAAACTGTGGAAAAGAATGGGGATGGTGGCATGGATGGATGCTGATGGGTTTTGATTGAAGGCAGATACATGCATTACAATTTTCTTCTTCTTCAGCTTCTTCTTTTTAAAAAAAATTCACTCAATAAAATTATACAGTATAATAAGATCAGATAATATTGCAGTTATTATGTGTCCAAATAACTGCATGGTATAAGCATAATATGTGAGAGTTGCCCACACTTTATGTTCTGCCAATTTAACCACTTTTCCTAATTAGAAGTTATTGTGATTGCTTTCTCTTCTGCCACCATCTCCTTTCCTTAGTATGAGCACGGTCACTTCATTGTGGCCTAAACAGTCAACTATAAGATCAGTTTTGCTCTATTCGTACCCAAGAAATCAAAGATAAAAATGAATACCTAGTATTTTGTACAGTTAAAAAAATTGCCAAACTATCATAAAAGCTGTAAGATTTGAAGCTTTCACAGCGATGATTATTGATTAGAGCCTTAATCATCATAAAAGCTAATAACTAGGTTTGTGAGCAGGCTTGTGAAGGTCATACCTAAAATGTTTCATTAAAATCAAGTCAGAAGGGATGCTTATAGGACAGCTGATATCCCAAAAAGTCTTAAATTGGAGAAAAATACAAAGAAGTAGTGTTAAATTGTTATAAAGCTCTATACAACTTCTTAAAAAAAAAATAATTATAACACTACATTAAGGATTTTGGTCCCAAGAATCTTATGTAAGCAGTCTAAAGTTTATGGACAAAAATTTAATTCTGCCTTCCTTAAAAAGTAGAAAACCTTGTAAGAAATTGTTTAAATGCAAAAATACCAGCAACAGTATACTGTGCTCAACTGGAAGAATATCAGACATGTAAGCTGTAATAACATTGTATATATAATTATATATTTTATATAATAAAATATATTATACTTTATTTACATACTTTTTTTCATTCTGCACTGGCAAAATGTATATTTAATTGTCAACATGTTTAATGATTAGTATTAAAGACTGCCAATGTATTTACAAACCTCTAATATGCAGTTTCTCAAGTATGAATACAAATGAATACAAATGCCTTCCTCATGTCCCATGGCCTAGCGCATCGCTGAATTCACCTTGTGTTTCTTTTCTGAGTTGTGCATAAACTAAGATGTAGTACAACTAAATTAAGTAGACCTTATGCTTAAAATGTTATAATTCTGTTGAACATGTTATCAAGTACTCTATAAATTTCAGCTGCCAAAATGTTTGAATCACATGCCAAATACTTTCTTCTAATTCAACTGTATGGGGATTTATTATGTATCCACATCTTTTAACATCCTCCAAAAATAAAAATCACATGGATTTAGATCTGGATAACGAGGAAGCCAATCAAGTATCCTGTATCAAACACCTCAATTCTGTCATAGATAGTTGGCTCCCAGACTTATCTGATTAAATGTTCAGCACACTAAATAATGTGCTGAATACTCTTTGTATATATTTATTTATATTTTACTGCTTCATTGACATTGTCAATTTGTAGCCTTGTCTGTTTAAAAAAAATAAAATTGAGTCATTGATTGATTTATTCATTGATTAATTAATTGATTTGAAATTAAATTTATATAAATTTTGAAAACACTAACCACATTAATTTTTGCACTAAGCATAACAGTATCTCAGACTTAATAATATATAATGAAGGTAATTATAATATAATATGAAGGTAATCAAATTGCAGAAGCTGGTAATATAAAACTCCTGGGTCTTATTATCGATCATAATATGAATTGGAACACCATGTTTATTATATTATTATTATTATTATTATTATTGTTATTGTTATTATTATTGTTGTTGTTATTATTATTATTATTATTATTATTATTATTATATTGCCCAAACTGAGCTCTGCATATTTTGCAATCAGATCACTAATTCAGCTTGTAAATAAGAGCATTCCAAAGCAGCCTTGTGCGTATTTTCATTTTATAACATATGAAACAATAATTTGGGGAAATTCCTCTAAATGCAATGAATGTTTATTATGCAACAAAGGTAATAAGAATAATAGCAGGATGAAGACAATCATCTCACTGCAAACCACTTTTCAAAATGTTTGGAATTTTACCGTTGTTATTTGCAATAGATAAACCAGAAAAGTTTACAAAAAAATGCAGCTATTTATAACAGAGAAACCAGACACAAACAGGGCTTAGATAGACCAACAAATAGCTTGCAGTCATCCCAAAAAGGGGTTAATCCATGGTGTAGTTTTATTTAATTCACTTCCATCCTTGATAAAGCAATTGTGTATGAATAAAGAAAAGTTTTGGTCAGAATTAAAAACATACCTTATTACTCACAGCTTCAATATACAGGAGGATTTAATCTTTGTAAATAAACATAATGATAATTATCGAGAACAGTCATAAATGCAATCTCTGACATAATCTACATCCTAGAGTTGGACTTTTTAGTCTAATTTCAAAATAGGATCTACAGATTGCAATCTTATGTATATATATATTATAGTATTTAATTTTGCATATCTCTTTATTATGTATTTTAAAAACAATGTTATTATAACATTTCACATATTTTATCTCTTATATTCATGATAAATTGTAAATGCTACTGTATTTTATGTTTTGCTTTCTTTTGTAAATTATAACCTTAATAGGCTCACACTAACAAAATAGGATTGTTAATTTTGCAAAAAATAAAACAATTTTTTTTAAATGTTTAAATAAAAGGCAGTATTGATATCAAAAAGTAGTATTTAAATTGATTAGTCTGTCCAGTAGGTACACTACTTTATAAGTTAGTTTGAGTTTGTCTGCATTTCTGAGAACAGATGTTACTGATGCACCACTCTGAAGTGCTAAATGGGGCAATGATTCTCTCCAACTTCTTTCCCAGGCTCCTATCTCATCTAATTTTTCTTCAGAAAAACTTACTTCAACTTTGTTTTCTAGTTTTCCTTTCTTGCGTTTACTTTTTTTTTAATCATGGATCCAGTCTTTTGATATTTTTTTTATTAATTTAGATATATTGTTGGACCGTTAGGAACCCATAGACAAGGAAATTTCTTTATGAAAGCAAGCCAATATTTTGCACAAAACTCTATTCTTGCATAGTTAACACAAGAAACACTTTAAACATAAAACAGTAAACAGTTACATATTAAACAAAACCACACATAGTAAACATATACTTAATTTTCAACCAAATAATGCATTCACAAACACTTCAAGCATGAATGCTGCCTACTTGCAGTGATATTACTTACCTTACAATGCTGGAACTAGCACTTGAATCATACTTGAGAAACCTGTGTGACATGTTCTGTTAATCATTACATTACTGTATATTTTATTCGCAGGTGCGGTTGCTTACCGGTATTGGAAGATATACAGAAATGAATTACATTTTTCAAATTTTAAAAAACAATGAACAATTTGAATTTTTGCTTGGGAAAGGATTAGACAAGGTATAATATAACATTTTCTTGCTTAATTCATCATCATCATCATCATCCATAACTTATGAACTTGTGAAAATGTTTATACTACAAAAAACATGTTTTTAGTGCAATTTACAGTAAAATGGATGATTTTCTGCCTGTGAAACACATAATAAATACAAAGCACTGTGAGTTTCATGGTATTCATTATGCTGATGCACAAGGGCCAGCAAGACTACTGACAAATACAGTAAAACCCTACTTAACCTAACTGTGCTTAACTAAAACCCAGTTACCAGAAGTCAGAGAAACAAAAAAGGAAGGACAATTAAAAAAAAAAAAAATGAATCCTGAAATTCAAGCTGGAACATTGCTATGAATATAGCAAGTTATTTTGCCATAACCCTAATTTCTATACAGCTACTTGCTCCAAGCCTACATTTCAATACCCATTGTGCCTTTATTACAATGCACATGCATTCAGTGTGGAGACCCAATATTATGTTAATGTTAGTGTTGGTCAGGGTACATTTTTGTGTAAGATGCCAACAAAAATAAAGCATGTTGTAATAGTGACAAATGAGATTGGGCCTGCATTTTGTAAAATAAAGCAGTGAATGAACACTAACAGATTTAAGTTCTTATCAAATAGTGGCCTGATATAATTACTCGCAAGCATTGCAAAAGTAAAATTAAAAAATACAAATATATTGTTTCTTTATTTTTTGAGTTTGTGACATAGTCTGTAAATACTCTAAGGCATGTTTTACTACTGTATACACTAGTAGTCCTTCATTAAACTTTGATACATGTATTTGGAATATATTATCATATCTTTACGAATAGATTCAATTAGGACATATTTCATACTCCAAATTTTATTACATCATCAGTATTTCTTGTTATTTGTTTATTGTTATGACTACTGCTGCTAGGTGATGGACTGTTCGCTACAGTACTGCCATCTACTGAAATAAAACAAATTTGGTGAAAGAATCTAGTGGCAGTGCATAAAAATTCATTACAGAATCTCAGTTCTTCAAAATAAATATTTCCTCTCATACCATTAAATCTATTGGTGCAATCCTTGAGCAAATAAAAAATTCACAAGTTTTTAAAGAACATGGTATTATAGTGATTCCTCAACAAATACAAAATAAAAAGTCTGGTATGTTCATTCCCATGATTTTCTCTACCTGTTCTGCAAAAGAATTATTTTTACAAAAGCTTTTTTCATACACTTCATGCTAATTGAGATAAACATTAGTAGAAATTGTCTTATTACTTAGTTCCTTGTAAGCAGAAGAGAAATAAAGGAATACACAAGACTAAAGCAATAGTCAAATATTTTAAAAGCTGGCTGCTATGTGGATAATTGAAGTTCGGTTTCTCTATGCATGGCCAGGAGTAAAACAAAGCAAAAGAGAGACCTGTTTGAGAAAAGTTTTAAGTAGTGTTTTAAAGTTGAAACAGATAATTGGCTTTAATTTTATTATCTTTTATTTGTTTGATTTGAAGATATTCTTTACTAGATTTTTTTATTATCAAATAGGTATTTGATTTTTATTTTTACCTTTACCTTTATGTAATGTTTGATTTGTTTCTTGTCTTGCTGAAACAAATCGTAGACCAGTTGATTTTGATGAAGGAGAATATCTCTAAAGCAGTTACAAAAAAAAAAAAAAAAAAAAAAAAAAAAAAAAAAAAATATAATATAAATTGTGTTTTAACAAGATTTTTATTTTTACTTTCTCTATATGTACTATGTACATAGTGTATAGAGAAGGTATTGCACTCCACCCAAAAATTTGATACTGAGATTTCGCCGGAAATATATGCTTTAGGGTCCCCTGTATCCAAAAAAAGCATTTTCAGAAAAAGGTCCATGTGTGGTTGAGTGTGTGTGTATACGATAACTCAAAAACGAAAAGTCGGTTAAATACCAAACTTGGTATTTAAGTTTAGTATCTTACAGGGATGCAACATGAAGATTTTGAGAAAAATCTCCCCACCCCAAACTACGCTATACATGGAAATTTTTTTCGACAATTTTGATTTCTCAAAAATGGCGGGCTCTAATGATTTTGGTTAAAATATTGTATATTAAAAATATTTAGCTGACAAATAAAATGTACATCTTGTATTTCCTGGGAATAGCCTCTGAAGACTGCTTTTATTCTGGATAAATTTTACGGAATTTTGCATAACTGCTAAACCGAAAGAGCACGCTAAAACAAACAATTTATGTTTTATACATTTGTTTCGTGAAGTTGATTGTTTTTGAGATATTCCTTGTTTTTGGTTTCAACTTTGAAAAACTTATACTTTTTTTCACACAGGAATTTGTAACTCCTGGCCATACAAACAAAAGAACTTCAGTCACATAGCAACCAGCTTTTGACTATCACTTTAACCTATGGTATTCCCTTATTTCGCTTCTACTTACAAGGAAGCAAGTAATAACACTATTTCTACCAATTGTTTCTCGATTAGCATTAAGTGAATAGAAGCATTAACTTTTTAACAATAATTTGTTGCAGAGCTGTAGAGAAAGTCATGTGAATGGAACACATCAGATTTTTTTAGTAGTAATTTTTTGTCCATCTTTTGTGGTTTACCGGTTATGCAAAAGTCATTCAGCATGAAGACGAGTTCAGGGGCTATTCCCAAGATATTTAGGGATATACATTTTATTTGCCATGTAAACATCTTTATTATACAGTATTTTAATCAAAATAATTAGAACCATTTTTTAGAAAGTCAAACGTTTTGAAAAATGTTCCATTTTTTTGAAAATCTTCATGTTGCATCCAAGTTTAGTACTTAGGTGATTTTTTTGTTTGAGTTATGCTGAACCCCACACACTTATTTTTTTAATTCAGGGGCCCTCAAAACATGTATTTCTAGTGAAATTCTAGTGTTACATTTTTGGGTGGAATACAATACCTTTTCCTCCTATGTATGTAATATATCCATGGTAGAGAAAATAAAAAATTTAGGTAAAAAGATAAAATAACATTTAAAAAAATAAAATCTGGCATTTATCAATAAAATTGTTTAAATTGTAACCATTTTTACATGGGATATGAGGCACTTTAGAAATATTAAATACAAATAGATTGTTAAATTAGTTGTGGTAGAGCATTTTTAGACATTTAACCATGAAAAAATCCAGAGTTAAATTAATAAAAACTTAAATAGGCGTTTATCTGAAAAAAATGTATTATCTGACACAGTGGCCCAATTTAGTTCAGTTAAGCAGGGTTCTACTGTGCAATGATAATTTTAAGAACTGTTAAGTATAATTTACCATTGATTACGTATTAATCTTTGTAATACACTTGAAAAAAAGTGAAGAACACTCTTGATAGCTTCATTCATCTGTTAAGTAGCACGTGTATCGTGAGCATAAGTTCCCATCCTCAACTGCTTATTAATTATCACTCCTAACACAGTTGCAATTAAACATTCCTATTTGCAAATTCTACAGGTAACTGAACGATGTGGGCTCATGCTCACAATCATGTTCTGCTTAACAAGCAGGTGAGTGAAATATTAAAAGTATTCAAGTTGACTCCATTTTCTTCCAAGTGTATTTTAATGAATTGCTTCACTGTGTTTGATTCTAAGAACAATTTTTTAATATTAATTTATGTTTCAAACCAGGAATGGGGAAAATGGCACCAAAGTGCCACTTCATTGAATTGTGCTCTTACCTTATTCTACCGCCCAACCTCTACCCTTCTCTGACCATCCCTTTTATCTGTGCTCCAGGTATAACTTTGAACTCAGGACACCAGTTTCAGGAAGAGTGGTAGAGAGAATTATAATTGAGTTGCCCCACTTTTTATCAAATAAGAAACTCCAAGCAACATAAAATCTGTGTTTGATTCACATAACCTGCTCTGCCTGTTCTGCAAACAAACTATTCCTACAAAAGATTAGTTTTTTATTTTCTCTACATAGTACAAAAAATACTGGAATGCAAGAGAGCGAATAGCTTCACTGCCAACTGCTCAACATTAGATACCAACCAACCAACATTGTACAAAGTAAAACACCCAAAAATTTGATACTGAGATTTTACCAGAAATATACGTTTTAGGGTCCCCTGTATCCAAAAAGAGCAATTTTAGAGAAAGGTCTATGTGTGTTCGTATGTGCTTGGGCATGCGCATGTACATGTGTGTGTTGACTCAAAAACAAAAAGTTGGTAAAATACCAAACTTGATATTTAAGTTTAATATCTTCCAAGGATGTGACAAGGATTTTGAGAAAAATCCCCCAACCCCAAACTACCCTTTATATGGGAAAAAAATTTGAACATTGTGATTTTCTCAAAAATGGCTCCAACAATTTTGATTAAAATACAGTATATTAAAGATATTTATACGGCAAATAAAATGTATATCTTGAATTTTCTGGGAACAACCTCTGAAAATTTCTTTATTCTGGATAAGTTTTGCTGAATGTTGCATAACTGGTAAACTGTAAGAAATAGACAAAATCTACTACTCAAAATGTAGATCTCATTAAAACACACAATATATGTCATGTACATTTTTTATGTGGAGTTGACCATATCCGAATATTCCTTGTTATTGGCTTCAGTTTTAAAATACTTAAATTTTTCTCATACAAGAATTTGTAATCTCTTGGCCATCCAAAGAAACTGATTTTAACCACATGGCAACCAGTTTTTAAAATATTTGACTATTGCTGTAGCCTAGTGTATTTTCATATTTCCCTTCTACTTACAAGAAAACAAGTAATATGATCATTTCTGCTAATGTTTATCTCCATTAGCATGAAGTAGATAGAAGAATAAGTTTTTTAACAATACTTTTTTACAGAGATGTAGAGAAAGTAATTTGAATGGAAAACATCACATTTTTATTTACACCATGCTAATCAAGATAAAACATTACCAAAAATGGTCTAATTACACTAGGGAAATACACTAGACTAAAGCAGCAGTCAAATCTTTTAAAAGCTGTTGCTATGATTGTCTTTGAATTTGTTCTCTTTCCATAGCCAGAAGTAAAAAATAGAGAGAGATATGAAATGATTGAGGGCTTCCTGTTCAAGAAAAGCGTAAAATTGAAACCAATAACTGGGACTAATCTCTGAAAGATTAGCTCTACTAAAAGAATGCATATGATATAAAGTGTATATGAAATAATATGTTTTAATTACATCTACATTTTTCATGTAGTAAGCTTTTGTCAATCTAACGGTTTAATAATAATAACAACAACAATAATAATAACAATAATTATTTATTTATTTATTTATTACCCATAGACTCAAATACAAATTTTGAACATTGTCAAGTACAAAGATAGAAAGTTAAAAATTACAATAGTTCAGATCATTAATATTATATACAGGAGTACAAAAAGATTGAAAATGACAGTAGGTCAGAAAATATGCAAAAGTCATTGAGGCTATGCCGAAGAAATTTAAGATGTAGATTTTATTTGTCGTATAAACATCTTTAATATATGACATTTTAACGGTTTACCAATTGGGTTGCAGCTACTCCAAAGAAATTTAAGATGTACATTTTATTTGCCATATAAATTTCTTTAATATATGACATTTTAAAGGTTTACCAGTTGGGTCGGGGCTATTCCAAAGAAATTTAAGATGTACATTTTATTTGCCATATAAATTTCTTTAATATATGACATTTTAAAGGTTTACCAGTTGGGTCGGGGCTATTCCCAAGAAATTTAGGAAATACATTTTATTTGCCATGTAAACATCTTTAATGCATGACATTTTAATCAAAATTGTTAGAGCCATTTTTTAGAAAATCAAACGTTTTGAAAAATGTCCATGTAAAGGTAGTTTGGGGTTGGGGGTTTTCTGAATTTCTTTGCATAGCAGTCTTGAAATGAAATGGAGTTTTATTTATGGATGCTCTTTAACTGCTGTGGCTCTCAGTGTCCTATTCTATACTGGGTGTGAAAGACCGCATAATTTTGCTCAGAGGGCTCTTCATCAGGCTTGAGGTTGTTTTATGTGTTGTAAATTTATGACATGGGACCAACAGCTTTACTTCCCATCCAAAGGAAGCCATGCTAAGGATTTTTACGCCTGGAAAAATCCATCGTCCTCTGCCAGGAAGATACAGAATTTAAATACAGAGTTTGGTATTTAATCAACTTTTCATTTTTGAATTATGTTCTTCACATATGCACAGACACATACATAGGCCTTTTTTTAAAATGCCTATTTAAAGTATTCAGAGGTCCTCAAAACACATATTTCTGGTGTATTGGATGTAATACCTTCTCTACCTAATAAGTACATTGTACATACATGGTAGAGAAAGTAAAACATTATGTGTGGCTCCATAAGCAAATATTAGTTCGATTCCTCACATTATTAATTTCCATTCTTACATTTAATTTTCAAGCAAAGAAAAAAAATTGTGCAAATATGCAGGAATCCATCTTCTTCTCATAAAATACATCCCTAACTTATTATTCTATCACCTTCTTCACAATGTTTGTGAACCATCATCCTTTATGTACTGAAATAAAGAGGCATCTTTATGAAATTACTGATTCATAGCATTCTAATATTAATGTGAAATTTTGGTTTTGTGTTACAGAAATCAAATCTGAAGTTAGCTGTTCTAGATTTTCTCAAACAGTATTGCCCTGAAGACAGGGAGCTTTTCCGCCTTGTTGCATTGCATTTCACAATGTATGGTGAGGTTGCTATACTTTGGGAAAATGAAGGACAGGAAGTTATGAATGTACTTCTAAATCACTCTCGTTTTAAGCAACCCATAGCTCCCACTCTTCTGGCAAATACAGAAGATACAAAAAAACTCCTTAACACCATTATGGTGAACTTCACACATGCTGCAGAATATTTTATACAGGTAAGTTGACACAATATAATGACTTAGAAGTGAAGAAGGGTCCATATAAAAACAAATCTGATGTTTTCCATTAGCATGACTTTCTATATCATTGTATAACAAATTATTGTCACAAAAGCTTAATCTTCTATTTGCTTCATGCTAATCAAGATAAACATTAGTAGAAATAGTTTTCTTCCTTATTTCCTTGTAGGTACAATGGAAATATGAGAATACACTAGACTAAAGCTATTGTCACATCTTTTAAAAGCTGGTCGCTATGTAATGACATAGTAAAACAAATGAAAAACGAAAGACAACTTCCTGTTTGAGAAAAATATAAATTTCAGAAAATTTAAAATATAATAAGAAACATCTTGGAAATGGTTAGCTCCATAAAAAATGTGCTGGACATAAATTATGCATTCTGAGGAGATCTACATTTTTTATAAAATAAGTTTTTGTTTAACTCTTATGATTTACCAGTTATACAAAAGTTATCCAAAATGAATAGGATTTCAGAGGCTATTCAAGATATGCATTTCATTTGTTGTAAAATATCTTAAGCATATGGTATTTTAATCAAAATTGTTTGTCCATTTTTGAAAAATGTTCCATATAAAGGGTAGTTTGGGGTAGGAGAATTTTCTTGAAAATCTAAATTTCACATCCTTGGAGGATGCAAACTTAAATATCAAGTTTGGTATTTAACAGACCTTTTGTTTTTGAGTTATGCTTATCACTGACACAAACACACACACCCATGAATCTTTTTCTTAATTTTTTTTTTTTCCAGTGAGATCTCGGTATCAAATTATTGGGTGGAGTGCAATACCATCTCTATTTTCTGCGTACATACTAGGGAAAGTAAAAATTAAATTGTTGTTTTGTAAATTTCTTAATTAAATGAAGTTTTAATTCTTCTAAATCATCACTGAAAGTTGTAACATGACCAAGAAAACTCTGTATTTGGTAGATTTTGTATTATATTGATCTCAATTAGCAGAGATAGTTTGTTTGCAGAACAGATAGAGAAAATCATATGATGGAACACAGCAGATTTTTTTTTTTTTTTACATACAGTATACTCTCAATTATGGGTAATGTGGGGTAGAGAAGCACGAATAATCAAAAAACATGAATAACCTAGAAACACGTAGTTTAATGCTTTTAAGGTACAACATACATATGTAAATAGGAAATAATGTTTAAAAGCTTTTTCAGCATGACATCCTTTGTTTAAAATGTTATTCTATTCTTTGCATGGGTATTTTTTTTTTCTTTAGGAAACAACAAAAAAGGACCTGCCATGTGATAATAAATGCCATTTCCATTGTTTAAACGAACACTGCATGACAACAGAGCATCGTTTCCACTGTTATCAGCTTACCTTTTCCATGTAAATAAAAAATAAAATCCATTTTTATGATTGTTAACAGCATGTAAGTGTCTATGAAGGAAGTTAAAAAAAATTTGTAAAAGAGATGGAAAAAAAAAAAATGTTGACATTAAAACAAAATATTTTGAGGGAGAGGATATGTGGATAATCTGCAGACCAAATTATCAGGAGTATACTGTATATTTAATTCTATTAACCTTTCTCTGTTTTTTGCAAAAGCCTTCATGTGGTGCACGGTCATTCAGAATTAATATTTCCAAAAGGATATTAACATATAATCTACCCATTATGCAAATAAGCAAAAACACAGGAATCTTTCTATTGCTAATATTTGCAGTCAAGTTGACACTAAGAACCCCCCCCCCCCCAGAGATAGTTGTTAGTTGACAATCATAGACAACATTAATTTCTTTTACTATTATTAGTCTGTGAGGAAGCAGAATCAGAGAAAACCTTATTACTTATGAGACATAATCCCAGCAAAACAGAATAAGAATGTAGTTTTTATACTCATTGTATTTTATTGGTATAAGTAAAGAAACATATGAAAAAGTGTCACATTTTCATGTCTGAGGTGAATGATCCTTCATGCAACTGGTTTCATGGCATGCAGCCAGCCAGCAAGGCAGACTGCTGTTTTGGGTGTGCAAGGACAGGAAACCTGCAGTAAATATAGTGCAATATGTTGTATAAGTCAGTTTTAACATGAATAACTTCAAAGGAAAAATTACTCAGGAATATTAAGCAAGAAGATGCTGAAACTGCCCCCCTTTGTTCAAGCATTTCTGAAACCTACTCAGGAAATTGCTCACTATACTTTGCAGCTCCCTTTGCAGCAGTCAAGTCAATTTTAAGTTCATTTAAAGTGTGTGGTTCTATTTTAATGCCCCCTCTTCAGAGAGTTAAGAGAATTTGGGGTTAAATGAGGGAGGCATATGTTGTTAGTGATAACTCTTATGTTAAAATACATCATGAATTGCCTATAAAAAATAATTGGCCATCACAGACTCTGCTGAAAGGTCTCAAAATGTCCAACATTCTCTCAGTTAATTTGTCATAAAAAGGTCACAAATGTTTTGCATGTACCTTTCACTGTTAATTATTTCCTGGAAAAACATAAGACATATATTCTCTTACCGTCATAGTGCAACACTCCTATTTGTTGATCATGCAAAGGTTCCTCATGAATTGTTAGGCTTTACAAAACTCCAGTAACAGTTATTAATATGCAAGGTATGGCAATAAAGAAACTGAACTGATTTTTGTGTGCATTATCGGCTTAGTAGATGACAAAGAGAAGAGTAAGCATTGGCCTTGAAACTCTCCCTGACACACAGAGAAAATTTCATGCTGCTGTGGTGGTTAGTCTGGCTGTGAGGCTCTTAGAAAGGGTCATGTGTCTGAGCTCCATCGTAATTATGCTACACTCTAAGGTAGAATGTTTTAACATCAAATTCCTAACAAAACTTGGAAAACCTGCCACAGAACTTACAATTTGTCGAAAGAAGTTTATGGTGATCAATGTCTATCTCGTCAAAAGTTTTTGAATGGGTTAAGAGGTTCAAGGACAGTAGGGAAAGCATCGAAATTGGGCTCTCCTTCCACTTCGAAAACTGAAGAGAATGTGTAGAAGGTTAGTAGAATTGTTAAAGAACACCGCCCCTGAGCATTTGAGCAATTTCAGAACTTGCTTGCATCAGTAAGGAAACCATTAGACAGATTTTGTAGGAAGATCTGGGCATGACAAAGGTTTATGCTATAGTAGAGCAAGAATCCTCACAAATGAGCAAAAACAACATTGAGTGGACTGTTGTGCTGACACTCTTGAAAACATTGAAAATGACTCTGATTACCTCCGCAAAGTAATTAAAAGTGATAAAACATGGATATTCCAATATGGTCCAGAGACTAAGGATCAATCCATGTATTGAAAGAGCCCTTAATTCCCTAGGAAGAAGAAAGTGCATATGAGCAAATCAAAATTCAAAGCAATAATGATTGGGTTTTTTTCGATATTCAAGGGGTTATCTACATTGATGGTGTGCCTGAAGGTCAGACTGTCAGTCAAGTTTATTATACAACTGTTCTGAAGATCTTCCATGAACATGTGCAATGAAGGAGACCAGATCTGTGGAAGAATCGCTCTTGGATTGTTCCATCAGGATAACATGCTGTCTGTGAAGAAATTTTTGGCGAAAAATAACATTCCAATAAGGGAACATCCACTGTAGTTGCCTGACCTAGCACCAGACAACTATTTTCTCTTCCCAAAAGTAAAGTCTGTGCTCAAAAGAGCCAGGTTTGAGTCCATGGATGCAGAGAAGGAAAAAATGATGAGACTCCTCAACAGCATAACAGAAAAAGACTTGTAGCACTGCTTCCAACAGTGGAAAATTCACATGGAGAGGTTCGGGGATCAGGGAAGGGACTATATTGAAGGGGACAACATTCAGTTATATAAAGAGTTAGAGTATGAGTCCAGTTTCTTTATTGCCACACCTTACCCACTTAAGTGGAACCATCATCTCATCCAAAAATAAAATTACATAGATTAGGGTCAATTTCGCTGTCATCACACTATTCAAAATTCATTCACAATGCCACAACCTATTTGCAGGGTCACCTGGTTTAATTTCTTGGTAACTTTATAGGGCTTTAATTTTAGTAACTTTGTAGCTATTAGAACAGAGCCTTAGCAAATTGTCATTTGCTGAAAAAGATGAACTTTTTCTAGAAGACCTTTTCTAATGTTAGCCAGAGTTTCTTCTGTGAGCGCTGTTCATGGTTGTCTGTGTTTCCTGTTTAGAACATTTCTCATTTCATGTCAGTCTGGGTGGCTCAATTGGCTAGGTGCTGGCCTTCTGATTCCAAGATCATGAGTAGGTACAAACCCAGCCCAACATTGATTTTTAAGTATGTTTAAAAGTGACAGCCCCATGTCAGTATATTTACTGGATGTAAAGGAACTCCTGCAGGACAAAATTTCAGCACACTGGTAGCAGTGATATGATCCTGGCAATTGACAGTGCTGTTAACAAACAAACAATCTTAAATCTAATTCCCATTTCATTAAATTTATTTATTAATTGATGAATAGAAATCAGACTAGGGATGTGAACATCAGGAAATTCCTCTTGAAATAACTCCTTATAGCAAGCAAACACTGATTCTGTACCCACATATGAATCATATATGAATGCTCTTTGGGGAATAGAATAGGTGCATATCTTTCTCTTGATATATGTTCACTCAATACAATACATTGCTTCACCTAACAAACATGTACTACTTATGGAAGATTTCAACTCACACTGAAGCCTTGTACAGTGGAGGAGAAGCATACACTCTCCTCCATTGAGATAGCACCCAGCACTGCCAGCTGGTCCCACAGTTGCATCAAGTATTGCTCGCCCAATATATACATGTATGCTATGTATATCCTGTCCTTTGTAAACCGTGTTACAATATGACTATAAAGATTAAATAGGGGACACTGCACTTCAACCTCCAGTGGAGCTTTTGATGTCGGGGAAAAAAACCCATATCATAAAACAATATAACATATTTTATTTGCTGCTACATAACACCTTTTAGAAGTAAATCAATCATATCAAAGCCAACCTCTTCAAAAACCATTGAGAAGAATCCTGCATAACTTGGAGAATGCTGACAATGAGATGAACAACCCTCTAAACATGTCTAGATAATTCAAAATCTTCTCGGGCTTCTAGCCAGGTAAAAACTTGGCTTGACACCAACGTTTCGAAGAAGTGCATCTTCCTCGTCTTCAGGGTGAATGTCTAGATAAAATTACCTATTAGTGATGTTTTAGTGTTACTAATTCTAACTCAGAATGATTTCAAATTCAAATACACATTAACTTCTATGCACTAACTATATGAAAAGAAGAATTTTTTTCTGTATGCATGTCAGATGTGCAGTTATTTTACAGGATATGGTTTTGTGAAATAAATCTATAAATAAATTTTACTAAAGGAAAATATAAAATTGTTTATTGTTTCTTAGGAAAATTTGAAAAGGATTATTTTTATAAAACCTAAAGAGAAGACTCTTAGGACTCAAAATCCAAATTTGAAAGATCTATCATGAAATTATGGTCATTGTACATTACTATTTTGCACTTACAGGCAAAAAAACTTAATAGGGCAATGGCTGCAGCACATCACGCCGAACTGGTTGCCCTTCAGATTTCTCAAATCAACTCTGTTCCTCCTGGTCAAGAGACTGACTGTTTGCTTCAGTTGGGGGCCACAGAAGTTGACAATCTAATTGTAAACAAATTAAGGTAATTTATTTACATCTTGGCATTCATTTTTTAGTTTTTATGTTCATTACCTGAGTTATGAAGATCACTCCAAAAGTTTTCAGAATGGATGCAATAAAATGTTTAAAATTTAGATCTAATCATTGCATTTTTTCAAAATATTCTCCATTGCATTCTATACACTGTCTCACCCTTTCAAACCATTTTTCAAATGCTGAACACCTTTCTTCTTTGAAGAGAGTACAAGTACATTCATCATAAGAGCCACTGCAGCTTCAGTTGAACTTTTTCTTTCATTTTTGGGAGTAGAAAAAAGTTGCATGGGGCCATATCTGGATTGTAGGGAGGATGGGAGAAATATCTGACTCCTCATCCTGCAGAAATTGGATTGTTTCTTATGCAGTTGGGTAGAGGCATGTCACGGTGCAACAAAATTCTAGGTAGACTAGTCTTAGGACATTTTTTTTCAGTTCATTGAACACTTGTAGCAAACATTTTGTGATATACCATCTGGCAGTAGCAGTCTTTTGTCCCTCAAGAGGAGTCGTCACAATGTGGTCTCTTGCTGAGAAGAAGGAACAAATTGTCTTTTGCCGACACTCTTATTCACTTCACTTTTGTTGGACGATGTGACTGCCATTTAGTTTCTGCATCATACTGTTAAATGCAGCTTTCATCACCTGTTACAATGTTAAATATGTGTTGGATCTTCTTTCATTGAATTTTTCAATAATTTCTTGGCACCATTGCACATGAGCTTTTTCCGCTCATTTATGAAGTGGTGGGAGATGCAGCGACTGCAGAACTTCCTGATGTCAAGTTTTCCTTTTAGGATTGTTTTCACCGCTGCCAATCCAATATTTAGGGCTTCTTGAATCTGACCAAATGTGCAACAATGATCTTTCTGCAACATGCAATCTGCTTTCACCACATTTTCCTCCCATTGTTGCTGTAGTTGGCCATCCTGCTCGGTCTTCATCTTCAAGAAAATCCCTTCCTCTTCAAAACCATTGATAAACAATGGATTATGAAGAGCTTATTTTATCCCCAAGTTCACAATGCAGTCCTATAAAGCATATCTTCTCCTCCCCCCCCCCCCAAACCAACTTCAAAGTTATAAAAAATCATAGCACAAAAATACTCTTGCTTGAGAACCATCCTAGCATATGGCTTAGCAATACCTACTATATACACACGATACTGACGATGCACATTGTTGGAGTTACCCAGACTTGCTCATATTGCAATCTGAACTTCAATCTTAAGTTAGGGAAAGTTGCTTTGGCTTACCCTAACTCATTGTTGTACATTCTCAAAACTTTTGGAGTGATCCTCGTATAAATGTATTCCACTAAGAGTAAACATATTATCATAAATGTAACTCATTAGCAATTATTTTGCATTCACTGCTTTTCTGTGACAGTTTTCCACAAGCCTGTTTGATTGCAAGAGCATACTGTCATCCAGTTGACTGGGGAGCAGCACTATACCAGCAGTGTATTGTTCAAGCCAAGACAGCTTATCTTTCAGAATTTATGTACAGCATGACTCTTACAACAGCTCTGGTTGAGGATGTTGCACGCAGGTATTGTACATCTTCCTTTTTACTTCTTTTTATCTCTTCTTGTGTTAATCTTTTCTTGTGCTCATGATGCCCAACACTTACTTCATGGGCATCATGAGTATTTAATAAATAAAGTAGTGATTGTTCACACACAATAATAACTGTTTTATTATTAAAATCAGTCATTTCTACCATACATTAAACAGAATAATTTGTAATATTAGGCACCATTAATTTTAACATGCAAGTTCTAAATCAGCTAAGTCCCACTGTTATGAAATTTGAGTTGTGTATGCAGTGTTCGAATCAAACATTCTGATGTGGGGAGGGGGTGCTTAAGAATCAATATTTGTGTTACATTTATACCAATAATACACCATTTAACTTTTTGTAGTTGTTTGCATTCGACACTTGAATAAAAGATAGCTAAATATGTGTTTTACTGTCTGAGCACCATGATTTTGTATTGTGACAGTACATTTTAGTAATTATAATTTTTATTGAAGTTATACTTTTTTGTGGCAATGCTGTTCACATTAGCTTGAGAAGCAGGAAGTTAGATTTCTGGTCGGCAGCCATGATTGGTGCTTTCAGTTTTGGTTTCACAAATATCACATTTTCAGTAATTTAGTGGTTCCTGTAGTGAAATAGATTCTTTCTGTTTAGCTCAGTTCCAGGTTTCTGAGCATAATACCAAGTCTGTTTTGTAAATCACATAAAAACCTCGGATTTTTGTATTGTGATGTCTTTTGGCCACTACTGCTACCAGAATCCATACCACTCATATCTCCAAAGGGAGCTTAGTTTATTTTATTACTGAAATACTTCAAGACCTCCCACGATACCTCAGAAATGTCACTCTCCCCAGGTCACTCCCAGGTGATTCCCAGGTGATCACATCTAAATTATTTATCAACCTATCAGAAGTTCATCATCATCTCATAAGTAAGTACAACTTACTTATCACCTAGAGTTACCTCTCTCAAGGTAACCTTTCACCTGTCTTCTACTTTTAGGTTAAAAGTAGATTTGTAACCCCAGATACCTTTGACTATGCCCATTCTCTGAGTATCCATCTCCTCAATTCGGTAATATAAAATCTTTATTGTTACACTTAGTGTCAATGCCAGGTTTAGGATGGTAGCCCCTATGTGAATGTAGCAGCTGTTGGACGTGCTTTGTCCTCTTTTTCTGTAACATTATAGTATAGTATAGTATTTTTAAGCAAGCATATAACTCTTCCAGAACTGACTGATTTGTTTTCCATTTTTCAAAATCTGGTTTTGTTTAATGTCCCCCAATTAGTGTAATTACTCTCACCAATTTTCACTAACACATGTCACTTCCAATGCTGCAGTTTTTAACAAATATTAATATTACTGGAAGTTGAAGTTTAAGATTCGAACTGGAATACATTGCTTTCTGTAACTTTAAGCTTTCTTGTTACAAATCTATCCATGCTGACCAACAATAAAACACTCAAAAAAACTAAACGGAATATTGCAAGCTACAATTGTTGTTGCTGGTGCAAACTGCTGGAGACATAACCTAGCTAATCAAATCAAACGTTATTCTTTATCTTACCTGGTATTAGAATACGATAGTTTTGCTCACTAATAGCTTGCACTCGCACCAATACAGTCTGCACCAAAAGTGTTCCATGTTCTTGCTCTGTTGTCAAAGAAAGCACTAATAGTGTGTACCGTAAAAGCGGGTGAATCCGATCAAAATTTGCATATAATTTAATATTTTGAAATGAAATACTTTGTTAAAAGTGGTGAAGCACGGAAGATATGTTCCTTCATATTTGACAATAATGATACATAAATATCGTCATTGACTGACTTCAACAATGGCGTATTTATTTAATTGTTTACCGATTAGTGTCACCTGCATATTGCAGGTGGTTCTGATCACTCATTTATTTTCATTCAATATTGTTTTATAACTTTAATATGGGTGAATGCGATCACAACTGGATTTTTAAAAAATAATTTCATAA
This sequence comes from Hymenopus coronatus, assembly GCA_030762935.1. NCBI lineage: Eukaryota > Metazoa > Arthropoda > Insecta > Mantodea > Hymenopodidae > Hymenopus > Hymenopus coronatus. The sequence goes on along the minus strand of CM060896.1, from coordinate 31,877,744 downwards.
ATTACACAGAAACAACGAACAATGTTATATAAATTGTGCGTTTACATTCATATTTATTTTGTAGGACTCCAAATGTTTCAGCACATGTTCGTAACCAAAGGTCGATTACAGAATATGATTACAAAGAAGAAAAACACAGCTCAGTTTATCAATAAACAGGTTCTCATCATTGAAACTGTCCATTACTCAATTTTATTAATGATATCATCTATGTTCCTGAACACGTAACTTCCTCTTTTTTGAGTTTTGCATTGGATTTTTCGAATTATTTCATTTCTCTCTACTTCTGCAATGTCTTCAGTCTCTGGAAAAATGAAGTGCATGTTCAAGTTATCACTTTCTTTTTTTCTTAAAAACTTAACCTCAAACAAATCTGTATTCAACTTCTTCCTCAATCTTTCCAATAAAGTATCTAACCCTCTTCTTCGTTGGGAATTTTACCACAAAAAATCTCCTCTTGAAATTTCTTCAGTTTCATCCTCACTTTCCTCAACTGCTTTTGATGCTTCATCATCATCATCATCATTATCATCATCATCTCTCTCTGCTGGCTCATCTACACTGGTTTCTTCACCTGTAATGTGGACATTTTGTTGACTCTCAAGATCTTCCACAACCACTCCCTTACCTGGCGCCACATTCAAACAAGTCTTACAAACTGCTTCTGTTCTCTTAGCTGCTTCTCCAGTACGAGACGTCTTTAAGTGATCCACAAATGCTTCTGTCTATGACTTTTCCATTTCCTGTGTACCATTATCATCATTTACACCTACAACTTGAGAGAGAACTTTTTCTGGGTAGAAGGGAACAATCCCTGTCTTTGCAAAGCCGGATATGATATTTTGTTTCTTATTATCTCCAATTTCATCAAATGCCTTTTTAAGAAGGCGAGGAAATTCTGATTTTGGAACTACACCTCTGTTATGTCATTTCCACTTGTCAAGAACACTCCTCCAAGCAGGTTTGAGTGGTCGAAAGAGTGTTACATCTAGTGGTTGGGTCAAGTAGGTGGTGTTAGGTGGCAATAGAACAAATCGCACATTGTGCAACTCACACTGTTGGATGACAAGTAGAGAAATGTGGCTTGTTAAATTATCCCCTATTATCAACTTTGTCCCTTCTAATCTTCTTACAAAAGGAACCAGAATGTCCGAAAACCATGCTTCAAACATACTCATATCAAACCATCATATTTCTATTATAGCCAGCACCAGGCATATCCCCTAACAGCCATGTGTCATAGAGATGCTTACTCTGGTACATTGTATACGGAGGAAGCAATTTTCCATCTGCTGTAGCTGATACCATAACGCTAATGCTGTTCTTTGAAGAATCAATTATTCTTTCTGGGTGTTTCACACCACGTTTGACGACGATTCTAACTTGGCCTGGATCATTTGAGAAAATGGTTTCATCATAATTAATGATGTTAGACATTGATGTCTCTAAATTAGAAAAATATTCATGCACTGTAGCATGTGTAACAGCTGCTCTGTTCCTCTTTATATTTTCACTTAATCTTACACTTAATTCCTTGTTTCTTCCAAGGAACCCACGTAACCATTCCTTGCCAGGTCTGTTGTCAGTAAATCTTTTTTCTATTTTCCCTATCCTATTTAGATAGCTTTGTACTACGTTTCTGATATCTCCATCTCTTAGCGGGAAACCCCATTTGGCACACATCCATAATCCTTCAACCAAAGCTTTTTCTTCTTTTCTACTTAAAGCAGTTTGTCCTCCTGTTCTGAATTTATATTTGTTATTTATTTTATCGTTAAGGGTGGTATATGGCACACCATATTGCTCCGATGCTTTTTGGATCTTAATTTCCCTGATTTTACAGCATTTACTGCGTTAGTTAAGTATACAGGATTGTAGTTACATCTACTGCCAGCACCAATTTTCTCTTTATACTTCCCCATGCTGATCGGATTCACCCTACAATGTAACAAATTTTAATGTCAGATGAGCTTCCATTAAAACAAAATGAACTTGAATAGTTTTAGCTATTGATACTACCGCAAGAAACATAAATGAAATGAAATATGTTAAAACATACCTAGTTATACAAAAGCGATGAAACGCACAACAGAACTTTTCACAAGTAAGCTTCTTCCACCATTATGACGCATTCACTTGAATCTGATCTACTGCTATAGAAAACAATAATAACAGTCCCGATGCAACAATGTTGTGTTATAATTGTATTCTCGTTCTGAACACGCAATGCAACAATTAACTCTAAACAGTTGTTCCGCCGTTTATTGTTGTTTTCCGAGTAAAAGAAGAAATGATCGGAATTACCCGCCTATATCGGATTCACCTGCTTTTACGGTACATAAAAAGAAGGAAAAAAATATACTTCCCAAGTAGGAAGGAATTTTCTTTAATGAACTGGGGAAATTATTTAATGAGAGAAGGAAATCTGTTAATTCAAATGTTGTGTTTATGACAAAAAAATCTAATGGAAATGGAGTTTTATTCTTTATGTACACTCTTTAACTACTGTGGTTCTCAGCATCCCATTCTATATTGGATATGCAAGACCACTTAATTTTACTCAAGAGACCTCTTTATCAGGCTGGAGGTTCTTTTATGTGGCATAAATATACAACACAGTACCAACAACTTTTCTTCCCTTCTGAAGGAAGTCATGCTTAGGATTTTTACGCCCAAAAATATCTATTATCACCTCTGTGGGTTTGAACCCACAACCTTGGGTAAATGAAGGTAGCATGATAAGCACTACACCATGGGGGGTGACAAAACAATCTAAATACCAAGGTCAATATATCCCATCTATTGGCCCCAAGTCTCCGATAAGCAGTTCATATCTCTGTTCAGAAATTTCTATGCAGTTATATGCAAGGCTCATTGAAGTTCTATATCATTTGTACACTACAAGCTGGTCACATTTATGAACATGCACATTGAGTGCATTAGATAATCAGCAAGGCATGTTTGTTTTTGAGATGCCATTTTTTGAGATGCTCCACATGCAGCAGGCAATTCAAGTAGGGAAAGCGTAGTTTCATGTTGTGTGAGAAAGAGATAGGACAGTTAGAAAGAGATACAATGCATGAAACAAACAAAAGATGAATCATACTTCACCCATAAGAAAACAGGGATATTGGCAAAAATACCACAATGTGTACAGGCAACAAAATGACTATAAATTTTTAAAATTGAGCACAGCATTTTGGTTCTGAATATAATTAATTTTGTCGATAGAAAAGAGGTGGAAGAACAACAAATGCCAAGCAATCAATAGTGTAGAAGCTTTAATAAAAAAATCTTGTGTGTTCTATTCACATGAGATGTTCTCTACATCTCTGCAACAAACTATTGTTAAAAGGCTTATTTTTCTATTTACTTCATATTACTCTAGAAAAAATTATCACAAATGGTCTTATTACTTGCTTCCTTGTAAGTAGAAGGGAAATAAGGGAGTACCATAGGTGAAGTGATAGTCAAATCTTAGGGAGTACCATAGGTGAAGTTATGGTCAAATCTTTTTTAAAGCTGGTTGCTATATGATTGAACTTATTTTCTTTGTATGAGAAAAGTATAAGTATTTTAAAACTGAAACCAATAACCAGGAATATCTCAGAAACAATCAACCCCACAAAAAAAAATGCATATATCATAAATTGTGTGTTTTAACGAGATCTACATTTTTTGTTAAGTAAATTTTTGTCTTCCTCTTACAGTTTACCAGCTATGCAAAAGTCTGTAAAATTCATCCAGAATAAAGATTTCTTCAGAGGCTATTCCTAGAAAATTCATTTTATTTGTCATGAAAATATCTTTAATATACAATATTTTAATCAAAATTGTTAGAGCCATTTTTGAGAAAATGAAAATTTTCGAAAATTTTTTCATGTAAAGGATACTGAGAATTTTTTTGAAAATCTTTGTGTCGTATCCTTGGAAGATACTGAACTTAACACCAAGTTTCTTATTTAGTGGACTTTTCGTTTTGGAGCTATGCTGCACACACACACACATGCACGCACGCATGCACACACCTGGGTAACATGGGTATTGAATTTTTGGGTGCAATACAATACCTTCTCTATACACTATGTACATAGTAAGTATGAAAACTAGATCTTTTAGACCTGTTAAAACTTAATACATTGGGGGTAGATTTCTAGACTTCAATACAGCAGCACAAATACTGATTGTATAAAGAATCTTCAGATTAGTAAAGTGACCTGGCTAAGAGTTAAGAGGAATATTAGAGGTGTTGTGTGGACAAAAAGAAGTTTTGGGGAAATTGAGAGCTGGATGCATCATCATATTCAAAACAAAGGAGCAAAAATAAAGGACATTCTCCACCTGGAATTGCAACCCTTCTGTGATATGGTTCAAATTTAACCATCAACAAGAACAAATTTGTGCTAATAGTGGACTATATTCACCTGGAAAATTGGCAGTCCACAGAATCATTTAGTAACTAATTAATTTCATATTTTTATTACATTTTCACTATATTCCCTCAGGTTGGTTTATATGAAACGTATGTATAACTTAGCTGGTTTAGTTGATAAAAGAAATTGCACATAGCTTATTCTTATTTTGTTGAGATCATTTTTTTTTTCCCCCGCACACTCAGGGGATATGTGGATGGCGACCACAAGTTACCCAAGCTGAACAGAACATTACTTCCACTTACTGGTGTTTTGCTCCTCACTATAATCTTTTCTATCTGACCTATCTTGGCCATCCCTTGTTATTTTTCAACCCTGATGCTATTAGGGTAATTGAGGGCTAGGGAGTCTTTATTTTTCCATTCCTCTCCTCTCCTTTCATCTCTATTCTCCTTCCTGATCATACATGCTGACCTACCATGGCATGTGAAGCAACTCTTCATTGGCAATGAGAGATAAGGTCAGTGGAAATTTGTTTTAGTACTCCCAGCTAGGTCAAAGTTACCCGCTGACCAACGGTAGGTGTGGTCTTCCATTCAAATTGGGAGTTGTAAATGAGTGATGTAACTGCCAAAACGTAAAACTGGTACTCATTCCAAAACAGCTACATTAAAGCTCAAATACATGTTTCCCAGTGTAAAATATTCCAGAGATAAAATAGTCTCCCAATCGGATCTCTGGGTGGGGACTACCCTGGGCACTCAAACAAAAAATATTAAAAAGAATAGTAAAATAACTTTTGCTCAGTGGAACACAGGAGCATCAGCCAAGAAAACTGAACTTCAACACATAATGAAAGAAGAGACAAAAGAGGTGCTAGCTATTTTAGAAGCAAATATATCTGATGAAACTGTGAAATACTACCAGTTTAAGAATTACCATACATACATACTACCCAAATCCAGACAAGTAACTATTCGATTCACAAATCTTTGATACGTCAATTTAAAATAACAAAGGATATAGATCATAATGATAAAACTGAAATTGTCAAAGTAGAAATATAGAAATCAAACCAACACTTCAAAATTTATGATCTATATAATCCTCCAAATAATATTCCAGATACTAGTAAAATAGAAGTTGGAAGGGATACTATTATTTTCAGTGATTTTAATGCACATGCAAAGGAATGGGGATACCAAAATTACAATCCAGCTAGTAAAACAATGATTGACTTCATATCCTCAAATGCTCTTGAGCTTATTTATGATAAAACAGACATTCCAGCCTTTTTACATTATAATGGATCAACATCTAATCCAGACTTAACTCTAGTCTCTTCTGATACTATGCCTACGACATTAAGAAAAATTAAAGAGGACCTAGGATCCAAACACAGAATTATAATAACAACTATTGACATTGGTACAAATAAACACCATAATTCCAAAAATGCTAACAATAAATGCTCTTGGAATTACAAAAAGGCTAAGTGGGAGATGTTTCAACAGATGTTAGAAGAGTTTTTTCAAAATTTGTAATAGATATTACATTATCAAGTGATGCTCTTCTAAAGAAATTTTTTAGTATTATTTTGGAATGTGCAAAGAAATGCATACCTAGAGGAAAAATGAAACATTATAAACATTTTGGACAGAAAAGCCCTCCAAATTAAAGGAGGACAGAGATGAAACTAGATCTCAAGCTGAACAAACACATCATCACCAAGATATACAGCATTGGAGAAAACTAGCAGCAGAACTTAGAAAATATAATAAAAAATTTGATGTGTTCCATTCACATGACTTTCTCTACATCTCTGCAACAGATTACTGTTGAAAAGCTTATGCTTCAATTTACTTCACGCTAATCGAGAAAAAATTAGCAGAAGTAGTTTTATTACTTGCTTCCTTGTAAGTAGAAGTAAAATAAGGGTGTACCATAGTTAAGGAGATACTCAAAAGCTGGTTGCTAGGTGACTGAAGTTCCTTTGTTTGTATGGACACGAGTTGACAAATTCCTGTATGAGAAAAGTACAAGTTTTTCAAAGCTAAAACTAAAAACAAGGAATATCTCAAAAACTACCAACTCCACCAAAAAAAATTATATAACATAAATTGTGTGTTTTAAAGTGCTCTACATTGTTTTGTGTTGTAGATTTTGTCCATTTCTTACGGTTTAGCAGTTATGCAAAATTTCATCAAATTCATCCAGTATAAAGTAGTCTTCAGAGGCTATTCCCAGAAAAGTCAAGATATGCATATTATTTGTCAGGTAAATATCTTTAATATACAATATTTTAATCAAAATCATTAGAGCCATTTTTAAAAAATCAACATTTTCGAAAAACGATCCATGTAAAGGGTAGTTTGAGGTAAGGGGATTTTTCTCAAAATCTTCATGTTGCATCCCTGGAAGATACTAAACTTAAATACCAAATTTTGTATTTTACCGACTTTTCGTTTTTGAGTTATCGTGTTCATAGACACATGGAGCTTTTTCTGAAAATACTTTTTTTGGATACAGGGGACCTTAAAACATATATTTCCGGTGAAATCTCAGTATCAAATTTTTGGGTGGAGTGCAATACCTTCTTTATACTCTATGTACGTAGTACATGTAGAGAAAGTAAAATCTGATGTGTTCTATTCACATGACTTTCTCTACATCTGTGCAACAAATTATTGTTGAAAAGCTTATGCTTCCATTTACTTCATTCTAATCGAGAAAAAATTAACAGAAATAGTCTTATTACTTGCTTCTTTGTAAGTAGAAGTGGAATAAGGTAGTACCCTAGGTTAAACTGATAGCCAAAGGTTGATTGCTATATGACTGAAGTTGCTTTGTTTGTATGGACAGGAGTTGACAAATTCCTGCATGAGGAAAGTATAAGTTTTTCAAAGCTGAAAACAAAAAAACAAGGAATATCTTTAAAATGATCAATTCCACGAACAAAATGTATATGACATGAATTGTGTGTTTTAATGTGCTCTAAATTTTTGTATTGTAAGTTTTTGTTCATCTCTTATGGTTTAGCAGTTATGCAAAATTCCGTAAAATTCATCCAGAATAAAGTAGTCTTCAGAGGCTATTCCCAGAAAATTCAAGATAAACATTTTATTTGTCAGGTAAATATCTTTGACATACAAAATTTTAAACAAAATCATAATAGCCATTTTTCAGAAAATCAAAATTTTCGAAATTTTTTCCACGTAAAGGGTAGTTTGGGGTGGGGGGATTTTTCTCAAAATCTTCATGTCGCATCCCTGGAAGATATTAAACTTAAACACCAAGTTTGGTATTTTACCGACTTTTCGTTTTTGAGTTATCGTGTTCAGAGACACATAGACACACACACAGATCTTTTTCTGAAAATACCTTTTTTGAATACAGGGGACCCTAAAACGTATATTTCCGGTGAAATCTCAATATCAAATTTTTGGGTGGAATGCAATACCATCTCTATACACTATGTATATAGTATGTATAGAGAAAGTAAAAAGTCCACAACTTTATCAATGTCCTAAACAACAAGTATAACCCTGACAAGAAACAACCAATTAAAACTAACAAAGCTGTAACAAATGATAAACAAATTGCAAATTCTGTTACAAAATACTACACTAAATACTTACCGCCATCAAAAAAACATGAAAAATAAAGAAAAAGAGATGCAAAAACAAATTAAAAACAAGTTCCACTGCCTAGACACTTATGATGTGTTCACACAAGATTTTGACATCCAGGAACTTAACAATGCAATCAATCAGCTGAAAAGTAATAAAAGTCCAGGACCTGATCAAATATCAGGTGAAATGATTAAACATTTAGGTATCAAAAGTTCACAGTATTTGTCTACAATTATTCAATTTAATCTGGCATACATCAGACCCATCAGTATGGAAGAAATATATAATAATACCCATCCTGAAACCAAATAAATCAGCATAAAATATCCAAAATTACAGACCTATTTCCTTAACTGGAACCCTTGCTAAACTTATGGAAAAGATGATCTGCACTAGACTTAACTGGTTTCTTGAAAACCAAAATATACTTACTCCAGCACAGGCAGGCTTCAGACAGTTTCTATCTTCAACTCAACAATCAATTAAACTCAGCCAAAAAATCAAAGATAGTTTAGATAAACAGGAGACAGTATTAGCTATCTTTGTAGATTTTAAAAGTGCTTATGATTCAGTTTGGAAGTTATTAGATAAAATGCATAAAATAGGCATAAACAACAACGTACTGCATTGATTTTATAATTTTTTAATTCAGCGCTTTTCTGCTACTAGATATGCAGAAACAATATCAAAATTCAAACAGTCAAAAAGAGGTTTCCCTCAAGATTCGGTCTCCAGCACTATCCTCTTCAACCTGATGATAAGTGACCTACCAAAAAAATTGAAAGAATCACACAATATCAACTGTGCCCTTTTTGCTGTCGATCTAGTAATTTGGACTTCACTGTAAAGAAAACATCACCATCAACTCACCTCGCAAATGAATGATTCACTTCGTAAGTTATCCAGCTGGTGTAAAGAAAATGATATGCAAGTTAACACAAATATCAAATCAAATATTCTCTCTATCTCATAAGACACCAACAGAGTCACTTACATTGGACAAAGTTCCAATCACCCAAACCGAAGTTTATAAATATTTAGGGGTAACATTTGACAACCAGCTAACATGGAAACATCATATATTGACAGCAACAGAGAAAGCTAGTGGAAGATATTCCATTTTGAAAGGATTAGCTGGAAGTAAATGGGGATGTTCTAGACAAGTATTGAATAATACATATAAAGCCCATATAAAACCAATTCCCCAGTATGGCAGTGAAACAATTTTACAGCAAACAAATCAAATTTAGATAAAGTAGAGACAGTTCAAAATCAAGCATTACGCATTATTACAGGTGCTGTTTCATGTACTCCCATATCAGTTCTGCAAGGATTTACACACAACCTATTTCAGGCAGACAGAATTCAACGTAATCTTGTCCTACATGAAAAGTTGAAAAGACTACCCAATATGAACTACTGGAGAAACTATATAGATATTCCTAGAAACTTAGCAACCCAACAAGGTTTTGTACAAAAAGTTAAAGCTCTACAAAATCAATACAGTTTATCATTGAATATTTATACAGGGTGGCGCACAGCAAGTTCCCTAGTTTTTGAGGATTATATTTAATGAGTCAGATTGGAGAGGAAAATAACAAATGTACCAATTGAAAGTATGGAACATACCATTTAGACTTATGTCTTGAAAATTACATCTTCAAGATGGCCTCCATTACAATTCAGGCATTCCTGCAAGCATGTAATGAAACTGGAAAACACACGTTGCAGTAGGTCTCCATCTATGGCCAAAATTTCCTCAGTTATGGCTTCTTTCAGCGCCTGTAGAGTTGCGAGACGTCTAGTAAAGACCTTCTGTTTCAAAAATCCCCATAAGAAGAAATCGGGAACTGTAAGATCGGGAGAGCGGGCAGGCCATGCAATGTCTCCAAACATTGAGATGATGGACTTAAATTCATTTCTGAGGAACGCCATGCTGTTACGTGCCGTATGTGCCGTAGCACCGTCTTGTTGGAAGTAAACATTCTGTGGATCCATTCCAAGCCTTCTGAGTTCAGGAATCACAAACATCTGCAACATTGTTACATACCGGTCTGAATTTACTGTCACAGTTTCTCCTTCGTCATTTTCAAAGAAAAATGGTCCCACGATTCCAAACTCACCGACACCACACCACACAGTTACCTTTGGGGAATGCAACGGTTTTTCAATGATTTCCTTGGGACTATTAACTGCCTAATACCTCATGTTCTGTTTATTAACGGAACTGTCTAAGTAAAAGTGGGCTTCGTCACTCATGAGCAATGAACCCCGAAGATCTGGATTTTCCCGTAGCATGTTGAGAAAGATGTTGCTAAAGTTAGCTCTTGCAGGCCGATCTGCAGGGAGAAGTTTTTGGGTCACTTGCATTTTGTATGGATGAAACTTGAGTTCCCTTAATAAGCGTCCCAACGATCTTCGAGAAAGACCCAATACTCTTGCTTGTTTACGAGCTGAACGACGCGGACTACGTTCAAAAGCTTGTCTCACTCGAGCAACATTCTCTGGTGTCGTCACTGTTTTAGGTGGACCATGTTGAATATCCAAGACACTACCACACCTTTCAAACTTTTTCACCCATTCCATAATGGTTTTCCGTGAAGGAATTGCACCGTGCCTTGGCACATTGAAATGAAGGCGAAACATTCTCTGCGTTGTCACAACAGACTTACTCTCGTGAAAGAAACGCACAGCTGCTACACGATGTGCCACTGACCAATGCTCCATAGCTACTGATAGCAAACAAACAAAATGGCATCGTTCCCGTAGTCCATTGATACGGTATTGCCAACAAAACGACTTCATATTTTCCCAAGACGTAGAATTGAAACTAGGGAACTTGCTATGCGCCACCCAGTAGTATAGAAGAATTATCCTCTCCACCTTATCCTGTCAATAGAATTAAAATTGATTGTAACATAGAATTAATTAAACAAATTAGCAAACACGATGCAAACCCAGTTCAACTAAAACAATTTGCCTTAGAAACTATCTCCACAAAATTCCCAGAAAATGAGTGGACACATATTTATACTGATGGATCTAAAATTGGACATAATTTTAATGATACAGCAGGTGCTGGAATTTATAGCAAGTTATTTTGCTCTTACATATCTCTTGGTCCAAACTCAGCCCATTTCGATGGTGAACTTGAGGCAGTCAATTCTGCATTGAAATAGCTTTTCTACCACATTAATACCTTCAATAAAGCAGTCATCTTTAGTGATTCAAAATCTGCAATACAAGCCATTTGTACCAGTGTATGTGCGACTAAAAGAATAGCTGAAATCTACTAAAGTATTAAACACTCTCTTCACAAATCGATAGTTTTACACTGTGGAGTCCTTGGTAATGAATAGGCAGATGCCTTAGCAAAAAAAAGGCACAACAATCCACCAAACTAAATACTCATCATTATCGTTTCACTCATCAAAACTACTAATACTGAAAACCATCCAACAAAAAACATATGGCAGTTTAAACCAAGAGAGTATAAATAAACAATGGAAAACCTTATTGAACAATGCAACAATAATTCCAGAATGTCCAAGATCAAAAGTTGTTGCTCTGTTTCGATTACATACAGGACATGATTGCTTGGCTGCTCATCTACATAAATTAAACATCCTTCCAACTTCAAATTGTATACTTTGTAGAGAAGATGCTTCTACAATGAATATGACTCATCTTAGGGAATGTTCAAATCTAACAGGTACAGATCTCTCTCTGCATTATTGGGAAGCAAGAAGGCAAATGGAAGAACTCCAATATGCTGAGCATTAGCAACCAACCAACCATTTTTTTTCATGGTCATTACTTAACTCAAGGTTTTGACATTCATTAAATGAGTTTATTTATGATAAAAATGTACCCCCTATTTTTGTCATAATAACACTTAGTATCAGTAAAAGTTCTAACAGTTTCTCTTCAACAACTCAAATGTATGATTTTGGCACTTCACTGGTGTAGAGATGTAGCTATAATTATGTAAATAATTACAAAGCTAAATTCTTTGTATATTTAATGAAAATTGTTTTTATGTAGCAAACAATATTTTCATAATGAATTGTTCTTTCATGCAAGCATGGTTAAGGTTGGAAAGTAGAACCAGACTGAAAAATTTAATGTCAGGTAGGATTTGAATCATGGCTCTTCCATTTACTTCGTCACTACTGGTACAACATTAAATCCAACAATTGACTCACATTTTTCCCAGTAAAACACAAGGCATTCTCAAACTCATTTTAAGATAACATAGCCCAAATAATTAAATAGGGAATACATCCAAATGGACATTGAGGATCTACAATTTATGGTATCCAAAGCATGATGGGTTATGCCCCACATAGATTATGCTGAAGGTGGAGGGTTGTCCTACAAGTGCCAACCAAGCTCAGAGCTGCTCAACTTGATTGATTGGCAAGGACGTGGCCACTCAGCTAACCTCACTCACATACCCCAATAATAATTTCTAATTAACCAATATTAGATGAATTAATGATAATGATTATGTTTTTTCACATAAGCTGTGTATAGGGCAAGTTGGAAAGGTAGAATAAGAACTGAAAAATTCAATGTCACAGCTAGGGTTTGAACTACAGATCTTCTGCTTTCATACCTTTGTTCTACCAACTGAGCTACCATAGCAACATGCCAATACAACATTATGCTGTCTCAAAATTAATTGAAAATGGCTTGTGGTTTACCAGGAAAAATGTGAGTCAGTTGGGAAATTTAAAGGCATCAGCAAGTGAAGTGTGGGGTTTGTTTCTCTCGTTACACACTTGTCACATGAAACTGCATTGTTGTCTCAGGGATGGTATCGTGACTGTCCAATTTTTACGTCACTTCACTCTTTGTAGTTCAACTTTCACTGTGCTTTCACTTAGTTCTCGACATAGCACATAATTAAATACACATGATGTAGCCTTTTCTTTGGTCCACTTCACTTGATGGAGAGTTGAACAACACTTGCTGGAGCACCTAGAACTCTGGTCACAACATGCTTTTAGATCCGCTCTTTAAACACACTCAGTAACTCACTAACTGGCTCACTAGTAAATATGCTGGCTCTAATACCTGCTGAAAATTTCTACTGAACATTCTAGAATGTTCTAGTATTTACACTAGCAAGTAGGGAGAAGGGGAACTTGTAGAAGATTATGTTTATCTCTCAATAGCACCCTCTAATTTTTATACTAGGTGAGAGCCCTTATCACCCAGCCAAATGGTTGGTCAACAAACTGTAACAAGACACATACTTGCATCATAGCATCATGAGCTGAGTTAAACAATGTGTTATCCTTACTTATTTTTTTAATTCTGCATTGGTTTCATCTTCTCTCACCACCATTCTGTGCTCACATTCACGTTCTGACAAAATAAATGTGTGTATAACCTCAGACATTTATTCTCCACCTTGTTCTAACCACAGAACAGCATGGCATCTTCTCCAAATGCAAAGTAATAACTAAGGGGTCTTTAGGTGATGCATCTGTAAAATTTTACCAAAATTTTGTACAGTTAAAATTGTTTTTCATAATGAAATAATATGAATTATAAGTTTAAGAAAATATATTGTTTTTCCCCGCTTGTCACACTTTAACTACCAATGAACTGAAGCTATAAGCATGCTAATAATAAGCATGGCTAACTTTAAACTTTGTTTTCTAACAAACTTTTTTCCAAAATGTTTCACTTTGCAATTGTTTTACTAATTTGTTTCATTAATTTTTATACTTTCCGTCAAAAGTACACTAAAGTCATATATTTTTTTTTTCAAAATAATGTTCCAATTTTGTAAGTAAATTATTAAAATAAGGCAGTGCCATAGCCAAGTGGTTAGAGCGCTTGCCTCCCACCTAGGCAGCCCAGGTTTGATCCCAAAGCCCGCATTTGGGATTTGTGGTGGACAAAGCAGCATCTTGGCAGGTTTTCTCTGGGTCCTCCAGTTCCCCTGCTACTCATTACACTAATTGCTGCACCACCTTTCCTGTCATCCATTTTGCTTGCATTTCACATCATCCACTTCCTCATGCTCATGCCACTCATTCCAGATTCCCCATTCTGTGGTTTCATTCCATTGGCTACCTGACAGGCTTGTGACCCCTCTAGGCATCAGCTTGCAATTCCTAAATATGGGGAGGATAAGCTGACTACAAAAGAAACAAAGAAAAAAATTATTAAAATTAGAAAATTAAATACTTTTTTTTTTTATTGTTTCATTTATATAGCTCCCTTTAACATCTAAGGTCATATCAGGGGCTTTCCACTTGAAACAACTCGTCTGTAGGTTCTTTTACGTTGGTTTAAATCATTTTGTTTTACTCAAACATGCACATATTCACACTCACATACAAACTTCCAGATTCTGTGGGGGATAGGGAATAATTCTGGCTAGAGAAAAATTCCATGCGCCATCCGGGAATCGAATTCGGGACCCCCGACCATTAAATACTTTGAAGAAACTAAAAATTATACTTTTTCTACAACAATAGTGTAATATAAAAAGTGATATGATAGATCTATTTGTAAACTCATTTACTGTAAAACTTGAATTTGTTATGTGAATACTTTAAATAATCATGCAAGCTGGAATTTTGATACATATCATAAAATATCACTTTGATTGTGTGTAATAACTGCAGATTTCCCAAATTTCACAGATGTATTCATTCATTACCTTAAGGAATTTACAGACTTCATTGAATACAAACATCTAGTACAAAGAGATGGCCAAATGCCAATATTCTGCATTGCTTTGTGAAAAGCTCAAGGGCACCTTCTTTAATAATGAATAATATATTTGAGAGAGAGAGATATTATTATTACTATTATTATTATTATTATTAATTTAAGATTCCTTCTTTTTTTTATTTCATAGAGTTATTCCTTAATATAAAGGCTTCTCTTCAACCAGGACAACTTGTCTATCTTAACCTATTTCACCACATCTCCTTATCTTGTGTTTCGGCTTCCATTAAACCAAAGCACCACACGGAATCTACAACATTATGATGCCATGTGTTCATTGGTCTTCCACATTGTCATCTTTTTTCACTTTCCATTCATACCAATTGTGTTACTTTCTCCTTTCCCATTCTCTTCAAGTGTCCATACTATCTTCTTTTTCTTTCTTTTTTTTTTTTTTTTTTACTGTTGTGATTATGTGTTCTTCTATTTCCATTATCCTTCAAATTTCTGTGTTCCTTATTTTTTTTTTCTCCTTGACACTTTAGCTGATCTTAAATGGTCCATTTCCACTGACATAAGTTTCTTCTTATACTGCTTATTCATTGTCCAGTTTCCAGCTCAACAACACTGTGCCATGAAAAATTGATTGCTGTAACATCTGTGTGGTTCTATTGATGATATTCCTTCTTCTTAGGACTGAATTCAGCAAACCACTTACTTTTCTTCTGTTAGCATCTCTTTTGGTAGTTTCTATATTTGATATTTCTCTCATTTCCAAAGTTGACCCATGTAACAGAAATTTTTCACCTTCTTAATTTTTTTCTATATATATATATAATTTGTTGCACTCTGTCTTCTCCAAATTAATTTTTTGGCTGTACTTTTTTATTTTCCTGTGGTAGCGGTTGCACATATAATTTGTATCTTCTCTGACCTGGGCTAGGATAACCTGATCATTTGCAAAAAGAAAATAATGAATATAATGTCCTTCTGTAATTGCTGTGCCCATATGTTTAAGAATTATAATCATCAGAGAATAAAATTTTAAGATAAAATATTAAAGAATATAAGGCATTCTGATATTAGCCAAGAAAGAAACAACAACAACAATAATAATAACAACAACAACAACAATCCTTAAACTTTTAGTGATACTACTTTAAGGACTGTTGATTCTTCACTTCCTTCAGTCTCTTATCTACATTTATGGGCCCCTCCAGTTTTACAAGGAGCCTATTACCTCATCACAAATACCTCTGAAGTTTTCCTGTCTCAACTATATGATATCAGAAGGCCACAAAGTGCACAAGATCAAACCTGGCAAATGTTGAAGCAGTGGGAATATCATGAAATGGACATCCCTTATCTGCAAGCTAGATTCTGGATGTGCAGAGATGACTGTCCTAGTTTGCATCTTGCAGGGATAAGAGTGAAACTGAAGTGACTGATATTGATGCAGCAATTAAAATGCAAGTTGAAAACCGCAGCTTGTTTTGGAGCTTATACGACATAGATGGCACAGAAAAATGGTTGAGGTATTTGCGATATGAGTGCAGTGATAGGTTCCTTGTTAGTCTAAATCAGCTTATCAGTGCACCTCTGACATACATTTGTATTCTCATTCAGTCATTAACTTTTCAAATAAAAAGGAATGCTTTATTGAATGCTAACATTTTGTTATTTTTAGATTCCAGCGTGAGACAGAAGTTACTATGGAAATGGCAGCTCAGATGAAGAAGTTTGTTTTAGCAGTGCTGAATGTGGAAGTGAAGTACAGAATAGCAAGTCAGCTTGGTTTTAGAGATGTGATTGAAAATCTTCTTACAGGCCCAGAACTTCCATATCTTAAAGATACTGTATGGAGAAGTGGCTTCACAAGTCGACATTATCCATCTTAGCATATCAATACATTCCACTGTTCTGATGCTAATTAAAAAAAAAAAAAAAACTTCTGAGATTGCCAAAAAGTTTTATGTAAATAGAATTTTGGTTTAAAAAGTGTAAATATTTTAAATGTTATTTTGAAATAAATTCTTTAAAATAAAAGAGTACGTTTTACTTTGCTTCAAATCTTGTGGCTAAAGATAAAGTCTAGAAAGCAATTTCTGCTTGACTCCATTGGGCTTTACCCCAACAACTGCTGAAGATGCCCACCATCAATCTTATGGCATTGCCTGACTTACTATGCCAACTTCTAACTTGCTCTTTTCAGATAGAAAAGGCTAAAGCAGGTGAGCAACACAGGTAGCCAAAGTAATTAAGACACAGTGCTCTCTTCATCAATGATCCTCTAGTTGCTTCATTTGCTGTGTTTTGGGAACCCAAAAAATTAATTTACAGAAGCTTCTTAAGAATTACATCCATTTTATTCCATCTCTGAGTAAATCCATCCTGGATTGCTAAAGTACCAGATTGAATAATATCACTAATTATTTTAATACATACCATAAAAGGTATTAAAGCAGCCCATATTCAACCAGAATGATATTTTCTATTTGCTTATGCTATTCTAAACTAGGAGCTGTAATCGCCTCTATATTTCACAAATTTCCCTTCCATAAATCAATCTAGATTCAATCAAAACAGAATAAAGCCTTTCAAGCCAATTTAATATGCATAGCAGGATCAGATATAAACATTTTCATACCAATCACATGGCTATTTCTGTCTTTGCCATTGTAAATCTTTTCTGTCACTCCCATCCTTAACTACTCAGGTTTGTACTAGATATGAGAATTTGCTTACAACTTGAACTTCTTTGTCTAGCATGAACTATTTTTCATTTTATAGAACATATTAGTATTACTCTTCCTAAATACCATAATTTTAGTTTTATCCTGTTTTACTTTCAGACCCTATTCTTTGCAATATCTGTCAATCCTCACTATAGCTAATTGTAGGACAATGGCTATTATTGAACACAAATCTGCATAAAGCAAGTCCAGGGATATCTAAATGTTTAATTTCAGGCATATGAATATAGGCATGATACAGTCCAAAATATTGCCAGTCGCCTCTCACCCAGGCAACCTGGGTTTGATCCCAAGTAGCTGCATGTGGAATTTTTGGTGGACAAGAGGTGCAGGGGCAAGTTTTCCAAAAATGAACAGCAATACAATTCCTCTATATATTAATATATTATCAAACATAATCATAATGTTTTTTTTTAGCCCTTAGCTAATACCAAGGTCATTTGTTTGCTTGGATACTAATGGAAGCTTTTGATAATGCCATCATATATTTGTGAGAAAGCATATTTGTAATTGACCATAAGTAGCATCAGATGTTGTGAAAATTCCAAATACACCTAAACTGTTCATATAGTCCGTAAAATATTGTAGGGTACCTAATGGTCATTTTGAGCAAGTAGTTACTGAATTTAGCAAGAGATAATTTGCCTCAGTTTGAGCAATTGATATTTCTGGTAAGATATTGTAAATGATGACACAATTGTGGACTCCTAAAGCAATACTGGCATAAACATGGTTTTAGCTATAAAGATCCTGAGAAGTGGGTTAGAAGGGCCCCTTACATCCTAGCTACAGGTGCAGCTAGATGCACTCTTGATCTATGTTGAGTAAGGGGCAAAGTATTGTATTTATATTCCAGCAGAGCAGAATGTACCAGGTGAGTTTTGTGGAATTAGGGTAATTTGTTAGGTGCTATAAATCCTTAAATGACACTACTTTTAGTGACAGTAAATTATTTGAATTTTCTACAGAAAGTGAATCTGAGCATAATGAAGAAGAATCCACATAAACCACCCTTATAGATGGTACAATATATGGAAAATATTTTCATAATACAAAAGCTATTAGTATCTTACTAAGCAAGGTTCATCCTGCTCATCATCATGTAACATTATAAATATACATTATAGTCATGATAGATAAGCTTAGGTACTCAACCAGTGTCACCATAAATTCTAAAAGTATTTCATGATACCATAATGAATCTTGGGAGTTTACATGGATCAAAATTTAAACTAGAACATGCAAATTACACATGTATGTAAAAAGGTATTCTTAATAGGCTATCCTTTAAAACATATGGATGACCTTCTACCGACTTCATTTATGAAAATATTAATACAAATGTTTGTGTTGCCCCATCTTAACTATTGTGACACTCTTTTTATTAACCTAACTGAAAATTTGACTAAGACTTCATAGGGCTCAGAATACAATCTCAGGCAATTTGATCCTGTTACACCATCACTCAAAACACTTAAATGGCTCCAACTTAGGGATAGAAGAAATTTGCATTCTTTATCATTTCTCTATTAACTCCTTCATTCTTGCATTCCAAACTAGCTAAATGTTCGCTTCAAATACCTTTCTGACTGTCATAATCGAGAAACTCGCTCACAACACTGTTTCCTTCTTGCTATTCCTGCTCATTATACAACCTTCTATTCATCATATTTTAAATAGATTTATCTTTGGAATTCCCTACCTGAAGATCTTATACTGTTCAAGCAGAAAATTAGGGCATACATTTATAATTAAACCTAGTCTGCTGCTGTATTAATATACTAAATACAGCACTACTTTCATTTATTGTTACCAATATTCTTTTGTGCTGGTAAGTAATGTGCATTTCAATTGTGAATATAATTAATGTGCATTTCAACCTACATGAATAATCCACTAAAATCATTTTATTTACAGTTTTTTTTCTTTTCATTTCAGTATACTTGTTGCACCTTTTTATATTAGTTTTTCTTAAGCTGTATAGAATTGTATTTTTTTGTTTTTTATTCATTGTATGACTGCTGTATGTGCCGTACTGATAGCAACAGAATCCTGTGAACTTCCTTATGGACCATATGCTGTTGTTGCCTTAGTGCTTTGGTAATTAGTAACCTAATTTGAAGGTATATAACTGCTCTGTTTTCTATTTAATGTATATTTTATGCTTGTAAGCATTCCTTTCATCATTCACAGCACAGGACACATCTGTGGTGATGTGCAGAATACAGAGAAATGAATACAAACATTTGTGTAGGTCTCCTTTCCCAAAGCCCAATTTGTGCTGAGCAGAGAAAACTATTTAGAGCATTGTACTTCTTAGAGACAGTTATTCAATGATAGCAAGCAAAAGAAAACACCATGAACTTTGCTCAACCAATCAGTGGCCTAAGACTGTTCCATCTCACTATATCTCTGTTTCTTACCTCCCATAGGAATATTCTTGTGTGAGACAGATTATAGTATTGAAGTTGATATGTGTCCTGGACCAGCTTGTGAATCCATTCTGGTAAGGGTTTAGGGAAACATACTTGCAGTTTCTTAATTATTAGTTTCGATTACTCTTCTATTTGAACTGATGGTGAGTGATAAGTCAAAAGTAGTTTTGATCTTTTGTATCACCTTTTTTATAAATAGTTTTAGCCTTTTTGAAGATGTTTGGTACAAAAGTAATGTCAAGCATCCATGAAGCTAGTTTTGCTCCAATACTTTACGCAGTTTCTTCCTTGATTGCACAAATGAGAACACAGTCTGGAGGGGAGAGGATCTGTAGCAATGCCATGCACTACATCAGCTACTTCTTCTTTGGTTATTGTGGTGTTAAACAGTTTATCAGTAATAACTAATAAGCTGTTGGGTTTCAGTATGTTTACATGCATATTCAGCTAGGTCATATTATTAGCTGATGAAAACTGTTCACTGAAAACTTTATATAAATCAGATATTTTAACAGTATAGACAAAATTTTATCTGAATCTAGTACAGTGTGCAAAGCTTTTCTCCTGTGATTATGCTATTGGAACTCTGTCACTTGATATAAGTAGTCATCCTCCATGTTGTAGGGATGACACTGTAGTCTCTGGTTCCCGAGGTTGCAGGTTCAAACCCAGCATAACAAGCCTTCCTTTGGAAAGGAAGCGAAGCTGTTGGTCCTGTTTCATAGATTTATGAGATGTAAAAGAACCTCAAGTCTGATAAAGAGGCCTCTGAGCAAAATTAGCAGATGTTTCATGCCTAATTTAGAATGGAACATTAAGAACTGCAGCAGTTAAAGAGTGTCCATAAGTAAAACTCAATTTAATGTAATTTAATTTTATATATTATTTATTTTGTTGCTTGTCTCTTTTTGATATTCGCTTAGGATTGGATGAGCGTTTATAGCCTCTCTGATTTGAAGTTGTTGTTGTTGTTTTTTTTTTTTTTTTTTAGCTTCATAATTTTCTCGCAGGCTGTATGACCCAGGAAAAGTATCTACAGCTGTTGCAAAAAATTTTACTTATTAATTTGTCCTGTCATTTAATTCTTTATGAGAAATTTTATTGTTTAGTTTATTTTTGTATTCTATTACTCAATTATCTATCTGTGGCTTTGTGTTATCTCTACTTTTAGAATTTATGGTGACACTAGTTGAGTACCTAAGCTTGTCTATCATGTCTATAATGTATATTTATAATGTTACATGATGGTAAGCAGGATGAACCTTGCTTGATTGGATGCTAATAGCTTTTGTATTATGAAAATATTTTCCATATAGTGTACGCTGAATATTACCATCCATAAGGGTGGTTTATGTGGATTCTTCTTCATTATGCTCAGATTCACTTTCTGTAAAGAATTCAAATAATTTACTGTCACTAAAAGTTGTGTCATTTCAGGATTTATAGCACCTAACGAATTACCCTAATTCCACAAAACTTACCTGGTACGTTCTGCTCTGCTGGAATATAAATACAATACTTTGCTGTCTACTCCTCTAATAAATACAGTTAATTCTGTGGTGTGCTTAATATCACTTGTTTTCCATATTGTCCAGAATGGCTATTTCTGAAATGTCTTTTGATATTACACCTTGAAAGTACCAGGACTTCAGCATTTTAGAACA
Organism: Hymenopus coronatus; assembly: GCA_030762935.1. Classification (NCBI taxonomy): domain Eukaryota; kingdom Metazoa; phylum Arthropoda; class Insecta; order Mantodea; family Hymenopodidae; genus Hymenopus; species Hymenopus coronatus. The sequence goes on along the minus strand of CM060896.1, from coordinate 31,856,194 downwards.
TATTAAACAATATGGTTTATTTTCATGGAGTACAAAAAGGAATTCTTCCTCCCATTCAATTCTAAACTGAGCACTAGACATGTTTACGAAATGCCACTGAATGCACATATTCTGATGACCTACCTGAAGACAAACACAGGTCAATGGTTCCCAATTGGCCCCTATTTATGTCACATTGCAGGGAAGGTGTGAAAGTGGGGGTATGCACGAGAGTTGAAGGCATGTCCACTTCAGCATGCCAGGTGTCAATTCAGCAATGACTTCCATTTGCTGACACTCCATGAATTCCTCAAACACTGTAGAGGCTTTTCTGCATAGACCTTTGGCAATCTCTGAGCAAAGCGATGATGTCACTAATTCACTAAAAGAGCCAGATCCAACGACATGGGGTAAGATTTCTGTTTCCTGTGCTAACACCTACAGAGGTTGTTGTCCAAAGATCTTGGTATAGATTATACCTCAGATATGTTCACAATCATTTTCAAAGCTTTACACCATTCATTCAAAGACAGGTCTTTAAGATGCTTTAACCAACTGTTAGCTGAAATATATTTGTTATAAAGCTCTGCATTCTCCTTTTGTTGGTAAATCTTTCCATCAACTTAATTCCATTTGTCACAGTTGTTGTAGGACTTTTTGTGCAGATATAACTATCAAGGAGAATCAAGGATTTTATATTTAAGTCAACATTGAGTTTTTGAACACTATGTTCAGCTTCCTCAATCAGATATTGTGTTGAAATCTGATTTCCCATGTGGCCTTTAACTTTGGGTTCACTGTATAGCACTTCATCTGGTATATCTGATAGAAGAGTAACATTTCTTTGGTTGCATTTCTAAGTAGTAAGTCTACATCTTAAATAAATTTTATTGGCATGTCATCCAGTTTGGAAATATGCAAAGGAAAATGAAATTGAGTTTTAATTATGGATGCTCTTTAACAGCTGTGATTCTCAGCATCCCTTTCTATATTGGGTGTTAATTTTGCTCAGAGGCTTCTTTATCAGGCTTGAGGGTGTTTTATGTGACATAAATCTATGACTGGTTTTACTTCCCTTCCAAAATAAGGGAATTTTATACCTGAAACAAACCCATTGTTTTCAGCTGGGTTTTGAATCCATGATCTAGGAAACCGGATGCTAGCATGTTACCACCAGATCAGGGAGGATGACATCTGTAAAGGATACATAAGGTTAGGAGAAATACACAATTTTAAAATTATAATCTTTTGTTTGCATTGTAATAATGGTGATATTAATTTTCCTAATTTACCATTTAATGGATATGTAACATTGAAGCATTAAACTTCTGGTCATTACTGTGATAAATTCTGAAGTAACATATTTCTTCCTCATGAGTTATTGTTCATACTGTAAAACTATCATTAATGTATAGATCAATTGCTTCTAGTTTCCCTTTCTTGATATTGACATTCATGCATACCTCCACTTTCACATCTTCCATGCAACGTGACGTAAATAGGGGCCGATTGGGAACCATTGACCTGTGTTGTCTTCAGGTAGGTCATCAGAATATGTGCAGTGATAAACATTCAGTGGCATTTCGTAAACATGTCTAGTGCTCAGTTAGAATTGAATGGGAGGAAGAATTCTTTTTTGTACTCCATGAAAGTAAACCATATTGTTTAATATGTTCTAAAATGCTGAAGTCCTGGTACTTTTAAGGTACAATATCAACAGACATTTCAGAAATAGCCATTCAGGACAATATGGAAAACAAGCATACCACAGAATTAACTGTATTTATTGGAGGAGTAGACACTGAAGAGTTCTTGGATATAGTGCCCATAAAGCTACATTTGTCAGATGCAGATATTCTTGAGGCATTGTACAGTGTTGCTTGTAAATATGAACTCTTGCAGAAGAAATTGGTCTCAGTAACAACAGACCTAACACCACCTATGATGGGTCACATCCATAGTTTAATGCATAAATTAAACAATCTTCTGAGTGAAATAGGAATCTCAAGAAATTCTATAAAATGGACTGTGTTACTCATACAGAAGCACTATGCTCAAAATCAGCAACTTAGAAAAACATAATGCCTGTAGTAGTTAAAGTTGTTAAGTTAATTAAGACCTATACACTGTGACATCAACAGTTTTAAGAATGTTTACAAAAGCCATGTTGTGATTAAAGAGGATTTAACTTACTCCTCCCAAGTTCGCTGGCTAAGCAGGAGTAACATGCTTCATCACTTCTACAGTCTTCATGAGGAAGTAGATTCCTTCTTAAAGGTAAACAATTTCCAACCCTGAAATGTCCAGTAATGAATGGATAATATCTTGCCAACTTAAAGATTTCTATGAATCAGTCCTTGCTACAAGAGAAAATTCTTTCATAAATTTCATAATTTCTTCATAAATTTACCAGGCTGTGTAACTAGCTTAGCCAGCCCACAGAATATGCCCCTGGACTTGACTGATATGTTGTAGTGTCCATATTGTATTAGAGTTACAAAATGAAAATAAATACAGGGTTTATTGACATTATTTCAATTCTTACATACTATCCAGTGTCCCCCACTGACTCCATTTGTTGTGACGCTGCTTGTTATATTCAGAGAGGCTACGCAACTGGGGATAATGGTGGGGGAACTTTGCCCTTCAGTGGTACCCCTGTTTTGAAGGATACGTTCTCGATTTTACAGTTTGGCCCATATAAAACAAAGTTCAATCACAGAAGGTAGAGAGAAACAACAGAAACATGGCCCCACAATTCCCTACAATATCAACAAGTATCACCTTAAAAAGATTAAAATATTATATATATATATATGGTAGAGACTGGATAATTCAAGCTAATTGCGGCTGAGGCTATTTCAAATTAAAAAAAAAAAAAAACTCAGATTATATGTAATTTCACATTCAACTGCACAAATTTTCTCTTACAGCAATCACTCATTATAATGTACACAATTAAAACATTAAGAAATATGCAGTACCTACCTATTGTAAAACACTTTAAAATTAACATGATACAAGTGAACTAACTACAATTAGAGTACGTACAGGTACTATCAGTCTGTTTTTGCTGTGAAATGTGTGTTTTTACTTAAGCATATTTTAATGACAACTGTTGCTGAGTAGGGATTATTGTAGATACAAATACAGTATTTTTTATCAAAGAATGGTATGCACTGTACAATTGATTAACACACTGTACCGATTAGGAAAGGTACCTGTTAATCTGTAATAGAAATGCATTAACATCAGTCCAAAGCACACTTAAGCTCAAAATACAGGGCTCTACTTGTGTGTGTATGTGTGTATTCGTCCTTCGTGGTGCAATGGTTACCATGCTGGCCTCTAAAACCTAAGGTTATTGGTTTAAACCTGACAGAGAATTATGGATTTTTTCAAATGCAAAGATCCTTAAAAGGAAATGGAGTTTTACTTATGGACACTGTTTAACTGCTGTGGTTCTCAGCATCCCTTTCTATACTGGTCATGAAAGACTGCTTAATTTTGCTCAGAGACATCTTTTATCAAGCTTGAGGTTCTTTTACGTGCCGTAAATTACGACATGGGACCAAAGGCTTTACTTCCCTTCCGAAGGAAGCCATGTTAAGGATTTTTTCTCCCGAAAATATGCCGCGGCATGGCTTCCTTTGCTGGTCCCGTGTAATGTTTATTTGCACGTAAATGTACTTCATACCTTGAAAGAAGACGGTTTCTGGGCAAAAATTTGCCATTTCGTGTCCATAAGTTGTGGTTTCTTCCAGCTGTGGGCGACGAGCTGATCCTCGTCACCATGGCGCATAGCGGCGAACTCACGAACTAGAAATTCAACGGTGCTCGACTTTGGAGTTGCAGGAAATGACTAACTGATATGTGTATGTTTTAAATGTATATTGAGTTTTATTTTAAGCACAAGTGAACACATACTGCTTTGAAGTCCTGAAGTTTGGAAACTGTTCATATGAATAAAATAGAAGTTTTAGGAGTGAGTTTTGAAGCCGATCACATACGAAATAATGTGCGTACTTAATTACATGGTGTGGTGACAAAAAGATGTTTCATAAATGCATATGTAGGCTGAACAGAGGAGGTCAAATCAAAGTAATTATACTTTGTTTTGCTATAAAATATGTTGAGGCAAACCATATGCATATTTGTGGTCTGTAAAGAAAGGTAAAGTGCTCCAGGAGTGACAGTACAGCATGCAGTAGACGTAGAGTCTTGACGCCAAAAAAAAAAAAAATAATAATAATAATAATAATAATAGACCTTGCTTTGCACAAATCACTAATTATTAGTGAAATATCTAGTAGGTATTTAACTGTTTACATGCTGGGTAGGAATTTCAATTCTTGTTACCTTAGTTCTGAAGTAGAATACAGTAGTTCTTGTTTCATTTGTATAGCCTCTATAACTTATATACTCATCGGGGACGTTGACATCGGTCTGTGGTTGAACTGGTTAGTTGCTGGTATTCTAATCCCAAGGACCAATGGTTTTTAAGTGAGCTTAAAGAGCGACAGCTCCAAGACTAGATTTACCAACATGTAAAAGAACTTCTGTGCCTGACTGTTGTGTGAGGGGTAGCAAGTCTGTCTCAATTCAAGTGGTCCCAAGTTCGAATCCCGGTTAGGTGAGTTACGCAGATAAGGTCTTTTCCGCGGTTTTCTCTTACACTGAGAAGATAAATATCTAGTAACTCTAAGCTCTATAGGCCCCCAGACTCATTGGAGCTTCATTTCACACATTTCATTCATTCATCGTCCGATATAAACTTCCAGGTTAAACTCAAAAAAAAGTACGAAATTCCGGCACACCGGTGACATTGATATGATTCTGCAATTGACAGAGTAGTTAAACTTCCCCCCTCTTTTTTACTTCCTCTAGCACGCATGCACATACATGTACCTAGATATCTAGTAGCTAGAGAGTGGTTCACATTCACTGATGATTCCGTTCTAATTCCTGTGTTTTTCGTATTATTTTGTACACTTGATTCACTTTCTTCTTCCTTGAAGCCGCGTCTACCCTCGCCACACCTTCCCGCAAGTCTATCCACCTCTGTTATTGTGAAAGTCTAGCTATGATCCCTCACGTTCAAACACCGACAACAATAACAACGTAGCTTGTACAGAACAGCTCAACGCACGTGTTCACAAGCTGAGCACGTGGTTGGAAATAGCCAGATATTGCAACGTGAGGTATCTAGATCCGTTTTCTGAGTGACCGACCGGAATGCTGTTTTGTGATTGGTTCAGAAAGTCAAACGAGTAAAGCTTTTCATCTTTTATTTGCGAGTGTACCAACTCAACTCCTAGCTGTCAAGTGCAAGGATTCAGCGGCGTTAACCAGACTGTTAACGTTATGCTTATGTCGATGTACTAAAGGATCTCTCAAAAATAATATTGATATCTAAGAATGAGTCTGTTGGTTTGAAAAACCAATTAGAAAAATGTAATTGTTTTTCAGGTAGTGTTGCAATCAAAGACTCTAGAATGTACAAATTTAGCCTCTCAGATTGCTTAATCGGAAAATGTAGAGTTTGATAATGTGTGTTCTCTTGTGCAGCTATAATTCTTCTGTTATCGAAATAATTTTGAAGAAGCAATGCCATCAGCTACATTGTAAAGGAATGAGGCCTTTCTTTACAATGTACAAATAAAAGAACACGAAAAGTGAAAAAAAATATTTTGATGAATTCTGTCAGGAATGAGCAAGAATCTGGTCAAAATGTCTGTTTGGCAGTGGCGGCTCGCAGTGATATTTTCAGAGTAGTCAAATATCCGCAATACGCAAATTACAGATCTAGCAAAAACGTTTTGCTTAGGCTCCTTTACTTGTAAAATAGATAATGCGTCGATCCTACATGTCTCCATGGTTCGCTTTTCCAGCGAATGCAGATGTTCGCGTTCAATAGATGCCCTCGCAAAACTGTAACCCTGTCCTATTCAAGCAAGAGAAGCTTCTCTCGACACTGCAACTTGTGGAAATTGTTGCAGCTAATGTAAACAAACAGTCTGTAAGCTTCTGTCAACACACTTGGAATATAACTTTCCACAAACAGTTTTATAACTTCAGTCACAGTTGGAGACAAGAACTGATCGTCGTTCCAGCATTTTACGTATTCTAGTTTAAAAGATCGCTTTTTCCTTTCAGAAGGAAGCGGACGTACCGAACTTTCAAGAATTTAAATACTTCTAAACTATGGAACGCAATATTACCTGTAGATTTTGTTTTGTTACGGAAACATTTTATTTTATTTTCGATACTCCTACAGTTCATCATGAATATCATTAAACAATTTTTAATAATATGCTTGAAACTGTTTGGATAGGCTTAGCCTATCCTGAGAAGCCGCCTCTGTTGTTTGGACATAATTGTAACCCAGTTGAAAAGCAGATTTGAGGGCATGCATAATGTTAAACATGTCTTCGAAATTATTTTCCCAAAACTTCTAAATTCTGATTTCGACTAAGAGATTCGCAATCCAACAGTAGTGCTTCAAAATAAATATGAGAATGATTTATCCGGTGAATTTCAAACCAAGTATTAAGTTTCAAATACACTTTGAAAAGCGAAATAGCCTCGTTAAAATATGTAACTGACTTAACAAAACTATTGGTAATAGATAATTCTAGATGCTAGCGTTCCAGTTTTATGCACAACATTTTGTCTGTTTACTATCAGTTTCCTATTACTGTTTCTCAGCCAATCGCTCATTTTCGAACTTGAAGAGTATAAAGAAATTATCTATGGAATTCAATGAAACAGACTTAGTGAATTCAGCCTCCTTAATGTCAAAAGCGAAAGATGTCCATTGATGTCAGTGAAATAATTAATACCTTCACATCACGGAAAGTACACCGTATAGTCCAGTTTCACTAGAGACGTACAGCGAAAGTACCTATAAAGAAGTACATCGAATAGCAGATATGCTTGACGTTGAATGTCAATCACTGTAATGTATTTAATTTGTAATAACATTTATTCAAAATGTTTTAAATATTTTGAAAATAGCGAACGAATAATCGCATTATTCATTTGAGAATATACAACATCAGTAATTAAATTTATATAAATTATTGGTAGACTAAACTTATTTTAAGGGAGCCAGATAGCATTCGTTACGCCCCTCCATTGTCCATAACCAAATCTGCTAATTTTGCTACCCTCTTTCTTTCTAGCTTCGCTAACTATGATTTGGAGACGTAAAATGGCCAGCAAATCCATAATGGATTTGCAGGCCTCGACAACTATTATTCTGGTTGGTGAAATAATGGGTGCATTGAAATGTTTAATTAGGCACTGATACGTGATATGGGCATAATTTATGTAACTTGCTTGTGTTGGTGTAATCGTGCAAATGAATGTAGGTACTGTAATGTATGTGGAACAGTTTATAGTTATGTTTTAATATGATTTCGGCGTACTTAAAAATTCAATTTCTTGGCTTTCTTCTAAGCAGATTTACTTCCTCAAAAAATAAAACCCCACCAAACAAACAACGCTTTCACCAAAAATGAATACAATTCAAATGTCTAGTTAATTGCAAAGGTAAGATGCAATACCTAGTATGTAATTACCTAATAATAATAATAATTAATAAGTAATTAAATGCTTGTATGCTTAGTCTAATTAATATAACTATACTCATATAATAATAATAATCACTATAAATATAGTTTTGAAGTAGGGAGTTATAAGTTGATATGTGAAGAATGTAATAGATATCACATGTCTGTTACTTTCTGTTCACAAATCAGATCTTAGATCATGGTGTGCCCAAATAATCGTGCATATAATAACTTTTGATACTTTCAAGATTGCCATTACACCAACTCATATCAATAAAAAAAGAAAAGCCTAAAAAATGCTTCTGGCTTCCTACCACAGAATTAATATTATAACCAGTGTACCAGTTGATAACTGGTCATAATGCAAAGACTGTGAATAACAAACTAGGGCACCAAAGTGATAAAATATAACGTACCTTACCAATACATATAACAAGGCGGTATCTGCTGGGAAGTTCCCGTCTGTGAATGGAACCTAACTGAAGACCACCGAATTTAGTGATTTATCCTATAATGGTGGGAAAATGTCAAGTTGCCACATGCTGCGCGCCCGGTAACTTAGGTACCAAATATTCCAATCCGCGGAAACTAACTACAAGTTTTCAACGAATATTCATCTAACAAGTAATAACATATAAAATGGTTTGCCTCCTGTAAGGATTGAGCTCATGCCCCAGTGTTCTGCCACTGAGCTAAAGAGGCTACGCTGTTGACATGTTGACCCTTAGCCCCCCCAAACCCCAAAAGAAGGGAAATCCTGCCCACTAGCCTCTGCGGCTTGTCACTGCCACAGTTGTAGCAGTCGCTGGTTGTGCTTAACCTCCTTACCCGATCATGGGGGTTGTGTGGTTTCTAGGCGGACTCGTAAGGGTGGAAATTGGTTTTAAATACTTGTGAAAAATTCAATATTTGGGATTTTAACCTAATGCCGATTATAAAGTGCTTCTTTTTCCCTTCTTTTTTCCTTGCACAAATGTTTGCTATCCAAATAAAGTTGAACATGTTATACGATGATTTAAAGAACCCTTGATGTGCTTTAAAATGTATGTAGGTATATGTAATTTTAAAAAAACATCTCTGTAACAAATTATTGTTAAAAAGCTTATTCTTCTCTCTACTTTATGCTAACTGAGATAAACATTAGCAGTTTTGGTTTTATTACTTCTTTCTTGTAAGTAGGACGGAATAGTTCCCCATGGATTTTTCGGAGTTTTCCAGGGTCATAGGCAAATGCTGGAGAGGATTCTTCATTCCCTTGAACTTCCTGTCCCTTCATTTCATCTAACCGATCAATACCTACGACCTTTAAAGATACGCTCTAGAAATACACCTCTCCGCGGCGGGATGGCATTGGTGGTTGTCTGCAGACTCAGTTGGTCTATCCGGGATTGAGCCACGGGCTCATGGCGCTCCCCATGACGAGATGAAGAACTGCTTATGAACTAAGTGGGTACCTCCACGATGGCTCTCTTACTGTCGGAATGTCGGCCGTCCTCTGAAATTACCCTCATCCTTTCTCCAGGGGTCTGACATACAATAAGCCCACGGCTGCAGTGTGGAATTGCCCTCCAAATGCGCGTGCACACACACACACACACACACACATTGGGCTAAAGCGATAGTCAAATATTGTAAATGCCGATTGCTATGTAATTGAAATCCGTTTGGTTTTTTTTTTTTGGGGGGGGGGTTGCATGACCAGGAGTTCACAAATTCTGGTATGAGAAAAATAGATATTATAAAACTGAAACCAAACAAGGGATGTCTCGGAAATGGTCACTTCCAGAAAAAAAGATATGTATGATACTTAAGTTGTTTGTTTTAACGAGATCTACATTTTTATGAAGTAAGTTTCTGTTTTGTTTCGGTTTACCAGTTATGCGAAATGCAGCAAACTTCATCCATCTTTCAGAGTCTATTCCCAAAAAATTCAAGGTATACATTTTTATCTATCATGTAAATATTTTTCACATACACTATTTTAATTCAAAATTGTAGGAGCCATTTTTGAGAAAATCATAATTTTCAAATTTTTTTCCACGTAAAGGGTTGTTTGGGGTGGGGAGATTTTTTTCAAACTCTTCATGTCGCATCCTTGGAAGATACCTACTAAACTTAAATACCAAGTTTGGTATTTTATCGACTTTTCGTTTTCGAGTTATTGTGTTCACAGAACACATGGACACACACTCTCACACACAAACACACACACTCACACAAACACATTCAAACACACTCACTGACCTTACCTTCTCTACCTACTATGTACTTAACGAAAGAGGAGCGTTCAATAAGTCCTTAGAAAATCCAAGAAATTACACTCGTAGCTTCGAAAACAGTATTTAGTAACCGTCGACTCTTACTAGACAGTTAAAGTCTCAGCTATTATTTTCATCACGTGGTATCATTGCCATAAGCAATGTGCTTCTTGTGAAACAAAAAAAAAGAACGAGTTTCGTGCGATGATTAAACACTTCTATTTAAAAGGCTTAACACCGAAAGAGATAAAAACTGAGTTGGATGAAGTTCATGGCACATCTGCTCCTGCGTTTCAAACAATTTACATTGAATACATGAATTTAAAAATGATGAACATCGATCCGGACGTCCAGTAGAAGAGACTTCCTCCGAAATGATTGGCAAAATCCCGGCCATGGTTTTGAGTAATTGACAAATCAAAGTTCGCGAAATAGTAAATGCTACAGGCATATCACAAGGTACAGTGTTCTCAATTTTGCTCCAAAAATTAGGTCTGACAAAGGTCTCGGCAAGATGGCTATCGTGTTTGCTCTCAATGGAGAATAAACGCAATCGTGGGATTGATTCGGAAGCTGATTTGACGCTTTTCCGTCGCAATTATGACAATACATCGATACATAACTGTAGCTGAAACATGGATACACTCCAGAGACAAAAATAGGTCGAAATAGTGGGTTTTTAAAGACGAATCGGTTCCGAAAAAGGCAAAAGGTGGTGAAATCAAGGTAATAGCCTCTGTTTTTTGGGATACACGCGGGATCATCTGCATTGATTACTTGCAGTTCGATGGTGAAAATTCTAGAATTAAAGTTCGAAATACAACATCCACCATATTCACCAGATTTGGCCCCCACTGACTTTTTTTTTATTTCCAAACTTAAAAAAGTGGCTCGGCGGAAAACGATTGAAGTCTAACAAAAAAGTCTGTACAGATACCTACATTGAGGACCTTCCGAAATCCTACTTTTGGAAGGCTTAAAACAGTTGGAGAAACGCTGGGAAGAGTGTATCGAGCTAAAGGAGATTATGTTGAAAAAAATAAAATCTACTAAAATAATTTGTTTTTCTCTCTTTTTCTAAGGACTTGTTGAACGCCCCTCGTAGTGCGTGTAGGGAAAAACAATAAAAAACAAGTTTTATGTCAATTAATGTGAAGATTATCTCCCTTCTCTCCCTTTTACCTTTTAGAAAATTTTCAATCTTTAAAATACGCATTGTAATGCAATTTGATGTTATTGAAATGAAGTTTTGAAAATAATGTCCCCAACACAAGCTGACTAAAACTTAACATGCAGTTCCGCCTGCTATGGGTAGTGCGCCGGTGTGACCGGGTCGCGAATTTCACATGGCATGCAGAATCGCAGACGCGTGACGGAAACAAAGGGAAGACACGGTAAAAGAAACACATGGTGAAGTAGATATTTTTAATACATGTAAGAATCACTGACGAACCCTTCAAACATATACAATTAGAAAGAAATTTAAAATCTAATAATGCATTTATAACGTAATAAGAACTGACGAACCCTTTAAACATATACAATTAGAAATAAATTTGAAATCTAATAATGTAGTTATGACGTAATTATAATATATATATATATATATATATATATATATATATAATGTGGATATACATATACAGTATTGGGTCCTTCTGTAAAGTTTACGTTACCTAGTGCATAAGTCATACACCTATTGCACCGAATTGCAAGATAAATATACATTATGCAGTTACGTTTAACCTAGGCCTATAAAAGAGAAATTGAACGTGATTTCAACTCTTATTGACGGCTGAAGGCCTCGTAACAACCGCCAATTATTTGCCGTGTTTGCGGAGTGAGAATTGCTCTTCACATTTGCAATTTAGAAATATATAATATGTATTTCATATTAAATTCATATTTTTGTGCATAGGTACTCATATTAATAAGTTTATATATTGTTAGCTTTCTGCAGCGTTGAATTGCAAATTAAAACTTCGTTATCCTTTCCAAAGTAAAGGAAGATGTGTATTTTCAACTTAAAATCTAAAAATACATGATGGAACTTATAACATAATTGTAATATATACAATGTGAGTATACACCTATAGTATTAAATCCTCCTGTACATTTTAAGCAAGTGAATAAGTGATCAGCCACCTACTGCGTCGAATTGCAAAGCAAATAGATAATTATTATGCCTTCGCGGAAAAATTGAACGCCAATGCCACTCTATTATTAACGGCCAAAGACCTCGTAATGACCGTCAATTATTTGCCGTGATGGCGGAGTCAGAATTATTTTTAATGCATAATGTATTGCACTCCCACATTTTTCACTTAGAAATATATAATATGGATTTATACTATTCATTTAATTTATATTTTTGCATATTTCGTATATTAATAAGTTTATAAATTATCACCTTTATACAGTCTTGCATTACGAAGTAAATACCGCTTCATTATCCCATCCAAATATTGTCAAACTGCTTGAAAGTCAAGCCAAAGCATCCATTATTTCAGCTTTTAGAACAAGAAAATAAATCTCAAATAACACATTATTGATTATCATTTCGATAAAAAACAACAACAATTCTGCCTATCTATATAACTATACTTCCTATTAAAAAAAATTCTGGATGACTTAGAAAATTATCATTTACCAATGAGAAAACATAGGTAACATATAAAAATAGTTTATTGGACATGGAATAATGCAGGCATATTGAATATGAAATTGAAATTTTGGGCACAACAGCCATTTTACATTTAATTAGGAAAGTAACTTATAATCCTAAGAACATCTTTAAGTTATGTATTCAATCTAAAAAGTGTTTAGTCTGTAAGAGAAATGTTTAAAAACATGTATTTTTACTTTCTCTATAGGTACTATGTACATAGTGTATAGAGAAGGTTTTGCATTGCACCCAAAAATTCGATAACGAGATTTCACCGGAAATATCTGATTTGAGACTCCTTGAATCCAAAAAAAGCACTTTTAGTAAAATGTCAATGTGTGTGTCTGTCTGTCCATCTGTATGTGTGTGTGCGTATATGTGTGCGTGTGTGTCTTTGGGCAGCATAGCTCAAAAACGAAAAGACCATTAAATGTATCGTCAAAGGATGCGACACGAAGATTTAAAAAAAAAAAAAAAATCCCCCCTCCCCAAACTGCCCTTTACATGGAAAATTTTTGAAAATTTAGATTTTTTTAAAAATTGCTCTAACGATTTTGATTAAAATATCATATATTAAAGATATTTACCTGATAAATAATATGTATATCTTGAATTTTCTGGGAATAGCCTCTGAAGACTACTTTATTTTGGATGAATTGAACAACTGCTAAACTGTAAGAGATGGACGAAAACTTAAAACACAAAAAATGTAGAGCACGTTAAAACACAATTTATGCTATATAATTTTTTTCGCGGAGTTGATCGTTTTTGAGATATTCCTTGTCTTTGGTTTCAGCTTTGAAAAAAATTACTTTTCTCATACAGAAATTTGTCAACTCTTGTCCATACAAACAAAGGAACTCCAGTCACATAGCAACCAGCTTTTGACTATCGCTTTAACCTATGGTACTCCCTTATTTCATTTCTACTAACAAGGAAGCAAGTAATAAGACTATATATGCTAATTTGTTCTCGATTAGCATGAAGTAAATAGAAGCATAAGCTTTTTAATACTATTTTTTGCAGACATATAGAGAAAGTCATGTGAATGGAACACATCAGATTTTTTCAATAGTATCACTGTATGTGTACAAAACAATATTATGAATAAAGAGAAATGAAAATAACTACACATTAAACTACACTCTACTCCACTAGGTGTATTGGAATTATCATAGATAAATTAAAACATTAGCTGCAACAGATGAAAAACCCACAAACCGGAGGAATTATATTTGTTAATAAAATACCATCATTATATTAAGTGTGGAGAAAATCCTCCCTTCCTCCCAAAAGAGAAACCTAAAAAATATTTGTTTGTTGAAACATGATTAATTTTCCCCCATATCTTCCCTCAAACAAACTCGGTTAGTTTAAATTGCCAAGGATATTTTAGTTAAATTGGTACTTTTGTCCAAAATATTAAAAAAGGTAGGTTTATTTGAATTAAATTTTAATTTTATTTTGATTGCAATTGCAATATGCAGTTTGTATTTCTGCTATCACTTCTGAACTGATATTTCCACGTATATTTTCAGGGTACCAAATTGTTTAACACCATTATTAAATAGCACATCAGCGTGCCTTAATGCATCACATTGTTCGAAAAGTTAACGAATAAAAATTCATATATATCAAGAAATCTTTTAAATTAATTTTATTTATTATCACATCCTACCGTCCCAGCATGGAGGTTAAGATTTTCGTACTCACCGACTAAAAAAAAAAAAAAAAAAATTGAAAACGTGGCTGCTGTGTACAATAAATAATTCAATAATTCACTGCAGACAGTGACAACAATTGAGTCTGGCGCAACTAGCTAATTTTTCGCCAACAGCAAGAGTTACCAACTTCTTATACAGCGACAGTAAGAGTTAACAGCTTCTTATACAGCAACAAATTCAAACCCGTAAAAAAGTTTAAAATACCACAGCGCAGCAAGCAGCAACCCTGAGAACCACAACAACCTACACAGCATCCGGAGTATCCATTCACCCAACCATCATTCCTTTCGAAATCCGCCCCAAAAGATCATTCTTTTATCTACATCATGCTAATCGAGATAAACATTATCCGAAATTGTCTTATTACTTACTTGTTTGTACATATATTGGAAATAAGTGAATATACTAGGTTAAAGTGATAGTCAAATCTTGTAAAATCTTGTCGCTATGTGATACAATTGAAAGTTGTTTATTTTTGCATGTCCAGAAATAAAATAAAAGAGTACGAAAGAAATATGAGTTCCAGGTTTAGAAAAGTTAAAGTAGTATAAAATTGAAACCAACAACAAGGAATATCTTAAAAACGGTTTACTCTAAATAAGATAATTAAAAAAAGGATGTGAATAAAGTTTTAACAATATCAATATATATATATATATATATATTTTTTGTGTAGTAAGTTTTTGTCTATCCCTAATGGTTTACCAGTTATATAAAAGTCCATAATGTAGTGGTCTTCAGAGCTTATTCTCCGAAAATTCAAGATATACATTTCATTTGTCATGGCAATATTTTTCTTAAACATATGGTATTTTAATCAAAATCCTTTGAGCCATTTTTGAGAAAAACAACATACTCGAAAAATGTTCTATGTAAAGGGTAGTTGGGGGTGAGGTGATTTTACTGAAAATGTTCGTGTCGCATCCTTAGAAGAAACTGAACTTATATACCAGGTTTGGTATTTAAAGGACTTTTCGTCTTTGTGTCTTGCTGTCCACTAGACATTTTTGTATACTTATTTAAAATTCAGGGATGCTCAAAAGATGTATTTCCGGTGAATTCTCGACATCTAATTTCTGGGTGGAACACAATATCTTCGCTATTTGTAATGAACACGCGCATACGGGCTAGAGTAAGTAAAAATACTTAGCCTACAGCTTGGTTGCAGCAAACGCCTATAGTTAATGTCAATCTGCGAAAGGAGATGTATATCAAACCTTTCCATCTCTGAGGAAACTGTAAACCGATATTCTGTCAATCTTGATTACCGAGCTGAAAGCCCCTCTAGCTCAGTGGCACAGCTAAGGTCTTATAAAGCAGCGGTCGTGAGTTCGTGAGTTCAATCGTCACAGGGGATATATCATTTGATTTACAACTGTATTAGTTGTAGTTTTGTTCGGTTTTAACTTGAGGCTTTATACATGAAATGTAATATTTGGTATATAGGTTATTAAATCCTCCTGTAGAGAATACTGATTGCAGAGAACCCTTGGATCCCCTCCAAAAAAGCATTCTTAGAAAAAGATCAGCGGTGTGTGCGTGCGTTGGTGTGTATTCGTGCGTGCATGTGTGTGTGTGTGTGTGTGTGTGTGTGTGTGTGATGACTCAAAAACAAAACGTCCATCAGATACCAAACTTGATATTTAAAATCAGTATCTCTAAGGATGCGACAGGAAGCTTTTCAAGAAAATTCTCACACTACACTTAGAAACATTTTTGAAAATGTTGTTTTTCTCAAATATGTCTCAAACTATTTTGTTTAAAAGATCATATATTAAAGATATTTACACTACAAATAAAATGTATAATTTGAATTTGCTGGGCATAGCCTCTGCATACCTCTATTCTGGATGAGTTTTGTAAAATTTTGATAACGGTTAAACCTAAAAATATACAAAAAAAATTATATCTCGTCAAAACACACAATTTATGTCTTTTACATTTTTGCTGTGGAGGTAACCGTTTCCGAGATATTCCTTGATATTCGTTTCAATTTTAGAATACTGAAGAGTCGGTTTTTCTTCTTTCTACACCTGGCCAAGCAAAGAAACGAATTGCACTTTTAATTGCATAACGATAGCTTTTGAAACATTTGACTATCGCTTTAACATAGAAGCATTGCCTTCGTTCCCTTCTACTTCAAGTAACTGAGAAGTAAGAGCATTCTGCTAATGCTTTATCTCGATTAGCATTTAGTAGAAAAAAGAATAAGCTTTGGTAAGAACTTCGTTTGTAGAACAGCTAGAGAAAGTCTTGTGAGCGTAACAGATCATATTTTTACTTTCTCTACACGTACTATGTACATATTGTATAGAGAAGCTATTGCACTCTAAAAATTTGATACCGAGATTTCACCGGAAATGTCTTAGGGTTCCCTGTATCCAAAAAAAGCATTTTCAGAAAGAAGTCCACGTGTGTGTGTGTGTGTGTGTGTATGTGTGTGTGCGTGTGTTTGTATGTATGTGAACACGATAACTCAAAAACGAAAAGTCGGTAAAATATCACTCTTGGTATTTAAGTTTAATATCTTCCAGGAATGCGACACGAAGACTTTGAGAAAAATTCCCCAACCCCAAACTACCCGAAAATTTTGATTTTCTTAAAAATGGCTCTAACTATTTTGAATAAAATTCATATATTAAAGATATTTACCCGACAAATAAAAAGTATATCTTAAATTTTCTGGGAATGGCCTCTGAAGATTACTTTATTGTGGATAAATTTTATGGAATTTTGCATAACTGCTAAACCGTAAGAGATGTACAAAAATTACCACACAAAACATGTAGAACACGTTAAAACACACAATTTATGCTATATACATTTTTTCGTGAAGTTGGTCGTTTTTAGATATTCCTTGTTTTTAGTTTCACCTTTAAAAAAGCTAATACTTTTCTCACACAGGAATCAGTCAACTCCTGTCTATACAAACAAAGGAACTTACATCAACCAGCTTTTGACTATCACTTCAATCTATGGTACTCGCTTATTTGGCCTCTATTTATAAGGAAGCAAGTAATAAGATTATTCATGTTAATTTTGTCTCGATTAGCATGAAGTAAATAAAAGTATAAGCTTTTTAACAATAATTTGTTACAGAGATGTAGAGAAA
Organism: Hymenopus coronatus; assembly: GCA_030762935.1. Taxonomy (NCBI): domain Eukaryota; kingdom Metazoa; phylum Arthropoda; class Insecta; order Mantodea; family Hymenopodidae; genus Hymenopus; species Hymenopus coronatus. Next base: position 31,838,882 of record CM060896.1, on the reverse strand, counting down.
GTCATGTGAATGGAACATATCAGATTTTTACTTTGTCTATACGCACTATGTACGTAGTGTATAGAGAAGGTATTGTAATGCACCCAAAAATTCGAGACCGAGTTTTCACCAGAAATACATGTTTTGGGTCCCCCTGAATCCAAAAAAAGCATTTTTAGAAACATGTCCGTGTGTCTGTCTGTGTGTATGCGTGTGTGCATGTGTGTGTGTGTGTGTGTATGTGTGACTGTGGGCAGCATAGCTCAAAAACGAAAAGGCGGTTAAATACCAAACTTGATATTTAAGTTTGGTATCTTCCAAGGATACGACACGAAGATTTTCAAGAAAATCCCCCCACCCCAAACTACCCTTCACATGGCCCTTTTTTCGAAAGTTTTGATTTTCTAAAAAATAGCTCTAACGATTTTGATTAAAATATCGCATATTAAAAATATTTACCTGACAAATAAAATGTATATCTTGAATTTTCTGGGAACAGCCTCTGAAGACTACTTTATTCTGGGTGAATTTTACGGAATTTTGCATTACTGGTAACCGGTAAGAGATGGACAAAAACTTAGCACACGAAAAGTGTAGAGCACATTAAAACACACAATTTATGTTATATCTATACATTTTTTCGTGGAGTTGACAGTGTTTTAGGTATTCCTTGTTTTTGGTTTCAGCTTTGAAAAGCATGCTTTTCTCATACAGGAATTGGTCAACTCCTGTCTACAGAAACAAAGGAACTTCAGTCATATAGCAACCAACTTTTGACTATTACTTTAAACCATGCTACTTTGCTTATAAGGAAGCAAGCAATAAGACTATTTGTGCTAATTTTTTCTCAATTAGTATGAAGTAAATAGAAGGATAAACTTTTTAACAATAACTTGTTGCAGAAAGGTAGAGAAAGTCATGTGAATGTAACACTAATATTTTTTTAATCATTTGATGGAATATCGAGCGGAACTAATCACACGTGATCGCCTTTAAAATAAATACGTGAAGCATCCTGTCGATTGTTCACATTGCACGACGTCATTCCCGGTTTTGTGATTGAACCTTTGCTGGGTACAACATGTTAATTGGTGAAATTTGGATTTTCCACAGTATTAATATTCAGCTTTTATGTGATATAAAAATCTGATGTGTTATATTCACCTGACTTTCTCCACATCTCTGTTACAACTTTTCTTAAAACCCTATTTCTTCTAACCACTTCGTGCTAATACACATTAATAAATAATAAACATTAGCAGAAATGGTCTTGTAATTTTCTTTCCTATAAGGGAAACACACTAGGTTAAAGCGATTGTCAAATCTGTTAAAAGGCTGTCGCTTTGCGATTGAAATCCGTATCTTTGCATAGCAAGGAGTTACAAATTCCCGTATGATAAAAATATACCTATTTTAAAACTGAAACAAATAACAAGGAATATTGGATTAATTGTTTTTTCACACAAGCCGTGTGTAGGACAGGAGTTGGATAGGTAGAGTCAGACTGAAAAATTAATCCAATACCACTTGACCCTAATAGTTGGCTATGCTATGAATCCTGGGACTTGAGTACTTACAACATTGTAAGTCTCGCCATTGGGGTTGTCATCTCGAAGTAATGTGAGAACACCTTGTGGTTTACCGCGAAACATACGAGTCAGTTGAGAAATTCAATGCTATGCCGACATTTTGCCATGGTAGCTCAGTGGCAGAGCAACCGGCTAGAGATCGGGAGATCCATGGTTCAAATCCCAGCAATGGCATTGATTTTTCAGTCTGACTCTACCTATCCAACAAGGAATATCTCGGAAATGGTCAACTGCACGAAAAAATGTATATGGCATGAATTCTATGTTTTAACGAGATCTACAATTTTTGTGTGGTAAAATTTTGTCTACCTCTTACGGTTTACCAGTTATGCAAAAGACATCAATAATGAAGAGGCAATTCGCATAAATTAAAGGTATACATTTTTTTTATCGCTACAGTCATTTTTGAAAAAATAAAACTTTGGAATAGTTTGGATAGTTTGGGGTGACGGATTTTCCTAAAAATCTTTGTGTAGCATCCTTGGAAGATGCTAAACTTAAATGCAAAGGTTGGTGTTTAACCGATTTTTCGTTTTTGATTTATACTGCCCACGTACACACACACACACACACACACACACGAACATGTTTCTAAGAATGTTCTTTATTATTATTATTTTTATTATTATTATTATTATTATTATTATTATTATTCAGGAAGTCTCAAAAAATTATTTCCGGTGAAATCTCGGTGTAGAATTTTTGGTTGGAAATCAATACCCTCTCTATCTACGATTACATTAAACATACGTGCTAGAGAAAGTAAACATCTGATGTGTTACTTCACATGACCGTCACTACGCTCTGTCGTTTATTAATGAATTTACAAACTAAGAAATTATAAACTACTTATTACGGAATGACTTTATTACATACTTTCTTATAGATTCAAGTAGAATACGGAAATGCATTAGCTAAAGCGATAGTCAAATGTTAGAGCTGGTAGCCATGTGATGACAAGAAATTCTGTTCTCTGCATGACCGAGATGGAAATAAAAACAAAACGAATAACCACTTCTCATTCGAGAAAAGTGTAAGTGTTCGGTAACTTAAAGTAACAAAACCAAGGAATATATCGTAAATAGTTAGCTCCCTAAAATAATTGTACTTGACATTAATTGGGTATGTAACTAGATCTAGATATTTTATATGGTGAGATTTTGTGTATCTTTTAACAGTTATGCAAAGGTCATCCAGAATGAAGAGGTCTTCAGAGCTTATTCCCATAACATTTAAGATATACATTTTAGTTCTCAAATTAATAACTTTAATATATGGCATTTTAATCTAAAGCATTAGAGAATTTTTTTAGAAAGTCGAAAATTTCGAAAGATCTTCCATGTAAAGAGTAGTTAAAGCTTGAAAGCCTTCTTGTCCCATCCTTGCAAGTTACTGAACTTAAATACTAAGTGTAGTACTGCACTTACTTTCCGATATCGAGTTATTCTGTGGACACTCACACATAGATACATACAACAGGACACATATATGGACCTTTTTCTAAAATGGTTTTTATGAAATAAGTAGTTCTCAAAGCATGTATTTCTAGTGAAATCTCGGTATCTCTTTGGAATGTAATACCTCCTCACCTCTTATAGATAAAATTAAAAAATCATATGTTTACATTCACATGACTTTCTTTACCTAGGAGCCGTATAAAAGCTTTTTCTTATATCTGCTTCATGCTAAGCAATTGATAAACAATTACAGAAATATTTTATTTCATATTTCCTTCTACTCATAAGAAGAATAAGGGAATATATTACGTTAATTCGATAGTCACCGTGACTATCGATTTAAGTTAGAGCTGGTCACTGTGCTTTGGCTTTGAAGTTTCGTTCTCTTTGATGACCAGGGTGGGAAAAAAACGAAAAACGATTTCCCATTTGACAAAGTAGAAGTATAGAAAAAATATTAAACCAATAACAAAAAATATCTCGGAAATGGCTATCTCTCAAAAAGATGTATTTACATTTATAAACTGAATGTTTCGAAAAGGTCTGCATGTTTTGTGTAGTAAGTTTTTGGCTAATCCTTGCGGTTTTCTAGTTATGCAAATCATCAGAATAAAAAGGACTTCAGACCTGTTCTCAGAATTTTTAAAATATGCATTTAATTTGCCATGAAAATATCCTAAATATATGGGCTTTCAATAAAAATCGTTAGACATTTTTGAGTAAATCAAATTTTTTTAAAAATGTTTCATGTAAAGGGTAGTTTGGGATGGAGGGTTTTCTTGAAAACCTTCCTGTCAATCCGGGAAAGATAGTGAACATAAATACAAAGTTTAGTATTTAATTGTATTTTCGTGTTATATTGTTCATATTCTAGGACAGACATACATTCTCTCCACGCACGCATTCGCTAAAATAGTTTTAATTATTTTTATTTTTGTGAAATCTTGGTATCGATATTTTTGGTAAGAATATAAAACCTGCTTCCCCTATTTAATAAATGTAGTAGAAAAAATAAAAACACAAAGAATGACGACTTCCAATTTGTAAGTATGAACTTCGAAAGGTTTACTAATTATACAAAAACCATATGAATAGAAAGGATTTCACATGCTATTCCCAGAAAATTCAAGATATGTGTTTCTTTTGTCATGAAAATATCTTAAACAGAATATGGTATTTCAATAACAATTGTTGGAGCCATTTTTGATTAATTCATAATTATCGAAAACTCCTCCTTGCAAATGGTATATTAATTACGATGGGGGGTGAGCGATGCTGAGCATGAATACCAATACTTTATTAAAATATCTCCTTTTTTTCTCCTAGTGAGTGTCAAATCGCTTATTTTCGGTGAAATCTCGGTATCGAATTTTTTTGTAGGAATACAATACCTATTTCCCCATATTTACTATGTGTAGTAGAGAAAATAAAAATAAAAACAAATGGCGACTTCCTTTTTGAGAAGAGTATGCGTTTTCGAAAATTTAGAGCAATAAAGAATAATTCGGAATTGGTTTACTCCACAAAAAGTGTGTATTTGACGTAAATTGTAAGCTTAACGAGATATATATTTTTTATGAGTACTAAGATTTTTTTCTGCTTCTTATGGTTTACCAGTCATCCAGAAAGGAGGGAACTTTGGAGGCTATTCTCAGGAAATTAAAAATATAAAATTAATTTGTCATCATGATTATCTCTTGTTTTTAATAAAAGAGGAGGATTTAAAGACATTGCTTTAAAAATTAAAATTTTAGAAAAAATGTTACAAACTATTCGTAGAAAATGGATGATATAATTGTGTCATTCATGCAAATGTTTTAAAATATGAAATTTAATTCAAAACGTCAATCATAGTTAAAAAAAAATAAAAAATCACGAACAAACAGTTAAAACAGTAGTTTGATGAGAGCAACTTTCTAGAAAGTTTAGTTTTGTTCTTAGAAGGATGGAATTTTTCTTCTGAGTTGTGCTATTCACATAAAAGATGTAATTCATTCATGAACAATTCCTAGTCTTGGAGTAAAAGCCAGTAAATAAGACATAAATTGGGCACGATTTTTATTGGGAGAGAGTGATTCAGAGTATATCAAAGTATTTCCAAAATGTTGGTATCAAACTTTTGGGTGGAATACAATACTTTCTCCAGCTATAAGCAACAGTAAATACGCAAACTTCTGTCATTATATTTACACAAAATACTTTAAAATATCCAATGCTGATTTAAGCATACACATGTGAAACCATCATTAATGTTTCTAACTATTGTCTAAAAATTGGGAACTTTTAATATCAGAATCAAGTTTAGCACTGTTTGAGGTGAATATCATTCATTTAGCATTTGCTGAATTGATTTAAGTATAGCCCAAAACCTATTTGTGATAATAAATTATCTATATTTTTCAGTATTCTCAATATATTCTTGGGGCTATCTCTCCAAAAAGGAGATATCATCATGCTCTACCCAGCTCCATGTAATGTTGATTTACAACAAGACCTCACATTCAAGAGGTCTTTTTTACTTTCTCTACGCTACGTACATACTGTAAAGAGATCCAAAAATTTGATACCGAGTTTACCGGAAATATGTGTTTTATGACTCCCTGAACAAAAAAATAACAGTTTAATAAAATGTCCGTGTGTGTGTATGTGTGTGTCTGTGTGTCTGTGAACATCATAGCTTGATTAAAATACATTTTGATTAAAATCTCTTATATTTACGATAGTTGCTTGACAAATAAAATGTAAATCTAGAATTTTATGGGAATAGGCCCTGAAGACTCCTTTATTCGGGATGCATTTTTATGAATTTTGCATAACTGTTAAACCGTAAGAAATAGAAAGAAACTTACTGCACAAATAATGTAAATCTCCTTAAAACACACAACTTATGTCATGTGCTTTTTTTTCATGTAGTTTTCTTGATATTCCTTGTTATTAGTTTTTAGTTTAAAATACCTTAAACTATTTTCATTAGGGAACTTGTCAACTCCTGACCACGCAAGTAAACGGATTTCAATCCCATAGTAACCACATTTGAAAACATTTGACAATCGGTTTAGCCAGTGTATTCCCTTAGTTGCCTTCTGCTTAAAAGGAACTAAATAATAAGACCGATTCTGCTAGCATTTATCTCAATTATCATGAAGTATAGAAAAATAAGCTGTTAAACAATCATTTGTTACAGAGATGTACAGAAAGCCGTGTGAAAGGGACACATCAGATATTTTATGATAGTGTTTAACGTCCCCTTTTACTACTGACACCGCAAAGGATTACACTGATGATATATGGAATGAAAGCCTATCCCTGCGCCACTTTTTCCACCCCAAATCCCATATGCAGTCGCCTGGGATCGAACTCGGGCCGCGTTGGTAAGAGGCTCTAACCACTCGGTCACGGCGCGCCCATTCATGCGGTCGCAGGTTCGAATCTCGCTTAGGGCGAAATACTCGGATAAGGTTTTTTTGGTGTTTTCCCTTATCCTGAGAAGACGAATGTCGAATAATTTAAGCTCTATGGACCCCAAGATCATTTCACCAATTTCATTCATCGTTCGATACGACCAAACAGATTAAATGTAATTTATTTAAAAAAAAGAAAAAAAAAGAAAAAAAAAGAAAAAAAAAAACCGACTGATCTTAAAATGCATGGAGATATTCCATTGCTAGAGTTCACAATCTATGGGAATCTTTATTTATTTACTTCAAAGGCTCATCAGTTGTGATTAATGCTGTGTGATGCACCATAGATGCGAAGTAATTATACATAATTTGCTGCAGAGTCAAGGTCCTCTACATATGGTTTTAATAACCTAGATAGCAAATATTCCAATTCACATAGCATTGCTTCAAGTCCCTATTGAATCTCTGCCGAACAATTAATATAATTTAAATAAAATGTTATGCCTCCTGTGAGGATTGAACTCACGACCCCTGGTTTACGAGACCAGTGCTCTGCCACTGAGCTAAAGAGGCTTGTTGTACGTTAAGCATGATTCACATAAGATAATCAGTTTTAATGTTTCTATACAGATGAGCATTTTTGTTGTGGATCCTAGTCTACCTTTGAGTACAATAAGTGTTGTCAATATAAGATATACGTTAATACCAACACGCCCCGGGTATGAAGTACATCATTTTCCAACTCCTGAAGATTTGATGGTAACTTTATTCGCTCTAGGCGTTTCATTTAGTGCAACGGTTGCATTTAAAATTGATGACATGAATACAAAATTAAATATTCAATTATACGTAAGTAAAGAGGTTTGCAAACGCTAAGCTTTTACATTTACGTTTACAGCAGACTTTTATGCAATTAGACTGTTTTTTTTTTTTTTTTTTTTTTAATAAAAGAGGAAGTACTTTCAGATAGCGCAATTTGGGCAATCCGATGCCCACGAAAGAGACAGGCTACAGCGCACTGCTCTGCGATGAGGTGAATTATTGTACGATGGTAGTCCTAACTTTAGGACAAAGAATAATCACATCATAACTATTGATTTACAAATACGTCAAGGTTTCTTTTTTATTATTCTTTCATTTTACATTTACATTATTATGGTAACCTAAGCAATGGTTTTAATTATTTTTATATTACTATGATAATTCCCATATATCCCAAGTGAAGCAAAGGAAATCTTTATATTTCCATGATCGGGTTTGAATTTCTAGTTCGTGAGTTCGCCACTATGCGCCATGGAGAAGAGGGATCAGCTCGTCGCCCACAGATGGCATTATAGGACGAAATCACGACTTGCGGACGCGAAATGGCGGAACATTTTGTCCATGAGCCTTCTTCTTTCAAGGCATGGGGTTCATTTAGGTGCAAATAAACATTACACCGGACCACCGGCTTTACCACCCTTCCAAAGGAAGTCGTGCTAAGGATTTTTCCGTCCGAAAAATCCATCACCCTCGGGCAGATTTAAACCTGCAAACTTGTGATTTAGAGGCCAGCATTGTAACTACTACACCACCAAGGGCGACGATGTTTTATATTACTGTATATAAAATATATCGCGCGAAATTATCTGAAAAGAATCTGATGTTTTCTACACACATTACTTTTTCTACCTATTCTGCAACGCGGTATGCTTACGAAAGCTTTTCTTCTATCTGCGTGATGCTAATTGAAATAAACATTACCAAGAATAGCTTTATTACTTATTAGCTTGTCAGTAGAAGGGAAATAAGAAGACAAACTAGGTTAAAATGACAGTCAAATCTTTTATAAGCTGGTCTTTGGCATGCCCAGGCGTAAAAAACAGAAAAACTAATGAGGCTTTCCCACTTGAAACAGTTTGAAATATTTACACAAATAAGAAGGAATAGCTCTGAAAGGCTAACCACAAATAATAACAACAACAATCTGGCAAAAACTGAATGTTTTAACGAAATCTACATTAAGATTTTGTCTATGTCTTAAGGTTTACAAAAGTCATATGAAGAGGACTTCATTGGCTATTTCCAGAAAATTCAAGATATACATTTTATTTTCCATGTAAACATTGTCAATATAATATGGTTTTTTAATCAAAAATTTTAGAGCCATTTTTGAGAAAGTCGAAAAATCGAAGAAATCTTCTATATAAAGGATAGTTTGGGTTTGAAACATTTTCCTGAAAATCTTCTTGTTGCTTCTTGGAAGATACTGAACTTAAATACCAAGTTTGGTACTTCATCAACTTTTCGTTTTTGGGTTAGCCGTTTACATACACAAGGATACGCAAAGAAACACATAGGGGCCATTTTGTAAACACATTTTTTTTATTTAGAGGTGCTCAAAACACATGTTTCCGGTGAAATTTCGATATCTAATTTTTGGTTGGAATGCAATACCTTCTCTATCAACTCTGTACATTGTACGTTGTACAGAAAATAAAAATATGATGTGCTACATTCAGTTAACTTCCCCTACTTGTGCCACAGCAAACTATTCTTACAAAATGGTATTTTTCTACTTTACGCATACCAAGATAAACATTAGCAGAAGTAGTTTTATTAGATATATTTTCTTTATAAAGGGAATAAGGAAATACAATAAGCTAAAGTGATTCAAATCTTTTTAAAATCGGTCGCTACGTGATGATATTTAAATTCCATTCTCTTTGCTTGACAAGGATAAAAAATATAAATAACGGCATTTTTTTTTTTTTTTTTTTTTTTTTGAGAAAAGCACTATGAAATTTAAATTTACACTAAGCAATATATCATAAAAGATTAGCTCTACAACAAAAATATATTACATAAACGGTTTGTATTGACGACATCTACATTTTTTATGTTTTAATATTTTGTCTCTTAGGATTTACTAATTATTGAGAATGGAGAATCCTCAGAGGCTACTTCAAGAAAGCTTTAAGATAGAATTTTAAAATCGTCTTAATATGGTATTTTATTCAAAATATTTAGGCTATTTTTGACAGAATAAACATATTCGAAAAAAGTTCAATGTAACAGGTCAAATTGGGATTAGAGGGTTTTCTTCATTTCGATCTTTGGAAGACGTTTAAGTTATTACCAAGTTTTCTGTAATTAATTGAATACCGATATTTTTGGGATATGCTATTCACACACACACACACAGACACACATACACACATCTTCTTCTAAAAGCTCAATTTTGAATTCATTAACTCTCAAACTGTGCATTTCCTGTGAAATCTAGATATCATTTTCGGGTAGAAAGCAACGCCTGCTCTGCATACTGTGTACTTATTAAGAACATGTATGACTGAAAGTTTGAAATTCCAATGAAATTTATACTACACGTGTATTATAGTGCAAATAAATTACAGCAACTTCTCTAATGGTTTGGAAGTTATGGTCAAAAGTATTTATGCTTTGTCGCGTCACACACAAAAAAAAAAATGCCCTAGGTTTTTCTGTGTCTTCTTTAGTTAAACTCTAAAAGTGTTTTAAAGTTATGAATCTGCTTTTCTTGTCATAAAAAATATAATTTTTGTGTTTGACAATTGATAACCTATGCTAAAATATATCTAACGGTAAAACTTAGGGCAATTCTAATTCATTGTACCTTTGTGAACATGTACAGAAAATTTTATTTGTGCAACACAAATGCAAGGAGCATTTTACAGGAAGAAAAATGTTGAAAATATTAATAGCGAGTAAACAAGAACGATTTGAATGCATGACTCACATTAAAATTTACTAGGTTAGTAGGTTGTACTCTCAACTTTCTTTTTATACACATCTGCTGCTGCCTTTTCTGTCCTTTTCTTCTTGAATTGCTACTTTTCTTCTGCATAACTTCGTCTTTTATTTTGCCTGGTGCGAATGAGAGCTCGTTGAACTGAAATTATTGTTGCCGATATTCAGCACAGTTTTAGCTCTATTCTTTGACTTACGGTATTTAAAAATGCGCCTGGTGTCCAATTATACCATTTTTGTATTCAGGAATGTTTAAATTATTTTATGGATTTAAAATAAAAAATTCGATTTGTTATGATTTTTCATGAAATTCTTAAGAGAATGTAAAATTAATGGGATAATAGATTGGGAAAGAAGAGTTCTGCATTATGCTTGAGCTTTCGGATACCACCGGGATATCTGAAACTACATTATTGACGCATGCGAGTTAACAAATGTGACGTTCACAAAGCAGTGCTTTGTGTTTCCTGTTTTGTCCACGGAGTCGAAAGCGCGTATTTATTTAGCTTAACGGCCTTTAACCTGGTTGGTCATATCGGACGATGAATGAAATTGATGAAATGACGCTCAAATGATTTCGGGGTCCATGGAGCTTAAAGTTACTCAACATTCGTCTTCTCAGGATAAGGGAAATCCCCGAAAAAAGCCTTATCCGGGTAACTCACCCTAAGCGCGATTCGAACTCACGGCCTTTTGAATGTGAGGCAGACACGCTACCACCACACTACCCTGGCGGGCTTATGCCTCTTATTGATCTAATTACTACCCTCGTATATTTGAACTCTGCTTTTATGTTCATATTTTCAATTCTAAATGCAGCCGTTGTATTAAACAGTATCATTGTGGATGACCCTAAAGTGTAACAATGTACTAAAGGGGTCGAGTGGTCAGCGAGCTGACTTCTCGCCCGGAAGGTCTAGGTTGGATTCCCGGCTGAGACGGGGAATTTTCCTTTAACCAGAATTATTCCTTATCCCCCACAGAGTCTGGAAGTATATATTAGAGCAGGAGTATCCAAAGTCTACGGCACTAAAAGGTATCGGGGGCAGTTGGTGGTAGGTTCAGAGTAGCAATGCTGCACTGTAAATACCTGCCACAGGTCACAGTGAAGAGTGATCTTGGTAGAGGAATTATGACACAATAGTATTCAAATCTACATGTGGCTACATTTAACTGCGCATATAAATTTGCATCTGTTATTCGAATCATGAATGTGATTTTACTGTTTTCAATTTTGAAAAATTCTTCCCTTCCGGGAGTTGTATTGCACGTTCCATAGTAGATACGATTATAAATTATACCTTATATATAATGAATGATAAGTATAGCAATAGTATCCTACTGTTAATTACTACTCCTAATAATTATAATAATAATAATAACAATAATAATAATAATAATAATAATAATATATGATTGGGTATTCAGTGTACTTACAATTGATTCATTTTGTTAAAATGACTTGCCTGTAATGTTCACGTGCGCTTTCAGACACGCAATATAATGACGTCTTATGTAAGCCTTATATATCCCCCGTAAACTCTTGGAATAAATAAGGCAACTTACATTTTCGTCATTCGCAATACAGAAAAATTGTCCCTACCATTCGTCCTTAAATGTGCATACATGTTTCCGTGGATTCTTGTTATGATTTGGAGGAGCCATTTCACTACGACAGACGGTCCACAACTGCAAGTCTCAAGGAAGGCTTGAATGGACTGTAACGTTACGCCATAGCCCAAACCGTCCTCCGCTCATTCAGGGGCTGTATTCGCGAATACAGTTGGAACATTCTGCATTAGAGAGTGAATGTTTGTGTTTAATTATATTCAATTATTAACATAATGGTAATAACCTACAATGAATACAGGAGTTGTTTCACAAGTTAAAGCCCCGATATAACCTTAAAATTTAAAGGGGGCAACACAAATGAATAAAAGAAAAAAAAAATGAATCCCCGAAAGGAGATGCGTATCAAAATTATAATCTATATAGAAATACTGAACTAGACCACACTATCAATGATGGTAAACCTAGGTAGAGCCTCTAGCTTAGTGGCAGAGCACTGGTCTTGTAAGCCAGGGGTCGTGAGTTCAATCTTCACAGACTTTTATTTAAATTATAATAGTTAGATATTTAGCGAGAACCGTCAACTGCATGGAATAAAAATTTAAACCAATAACATTAAACGGCCAACTCTAAAAGAATTAAAAAAAAGTGTAGGACATAAATCGTGTGTTTTAACGAAATCTGAAGTTTTGTGCAGTAATTTTTACCTTACCTATTGCGTTTACGTTATCCAAAATTCATCCAGAATGAAGATGTCTTCAGAGGTTATTACTAGAAAATTCAAGATATACATTTTATTTGTAATGCAAACATCTTTTTTATACAGTATTTTGCTTTTAAATCGTTAGGGCCTTTTTTGAGAAAAACAAAATTTGGGAAGTTTGAGATGGGGTGATATTCTTGAAAATCTTTGTGTCACATCCTTGGAATAACTAAACTTAAATACCAAGTTTTGGTATTAAACTGTTTTTCGTTTTTGAGTTACGCTGTCCACAGATTTTTTTTTTTTTTTTTTTTTTTTTTTTTTTTTTTTTTTTTTGCATTCACGGAATTCAAAATATATTTCAGTGAAATCACTGTGGTATGCGGCATGGAGCCAGAATGTGAGACATCGCAGTGAATGCGTAAATAACGGTGCGACGAAATAGGAGACTTCGGAACGTGACACATTGATATTATGATTCGTTCTAGATATTCGAGATGTTTCTATCAGCTTCGGTTTCTACTATTTTCGACAAGCTTCCAGATAGTTGTGACGTCATTTTCTCTATAAAAGGGAGGAAGAATTGCTCTGTGTTGAGATTTGTAATGAGTCGTGAGTGACGAGTGCTATCGTGCAGTGGCGCGCAAGCCATGGACGGCGTGCAGCTATAAACTGTCAACTGTCTTACTTCGAGTGAACTATTTGCAACAGTGAACTTAGTTGTTTATTCGTAGATAGTTGTTGAGTTAATAAAGGCATTTGTTACAGCATTTATAGTATGTGTAGAGGAAGTAGGTAATTATAATCTATGCGGAAGCACACTGATGTAGACCACTCTGTCAATGATATTCCATAGTCGTACAGCCTCTTTGGCTCAGTGGCAGAGCACTGCTCTTGTAAACCAGGAGTCATGTGTTCAATCCTCATATGAGGCATTAAATGTTAATTAAATTATTACATTTGTTAGAATTATTATATTTGTATAGTTGTTAGAAATATATTTGGTGAGAACTTGAAGCCTTCTTCCGTGAACTGGATGGAATATTTAATACCTAGGTTACTAAAACCCCCCTGTGGAGGATCTTGGCTTGTAGTAGATTCTTTTATAATTATTTCGTACTGTATATCACATCAAAAGAAATTAACTACACGTGATCACACTTAAAATAAATAAATAAAACCTCTCATTGATTGTGAACACTTGCATAGGAATTCGTGCATATTAACTTTACTGTTCCCGTTATTGTAAACCAGCACTTACATGTAGATAAGTGAAGGTTTGTCTTCTCTGATGTTATTTCTCCAAAAATAAGGTTTGCCTGACGTCCGCACTTTGTAGGGGTTAGATCAAGCCCCTACACGTTTGACTGCGCAGACGACTGCAAGTGTCGGGAATTGAAGAACTGGAATGGAGGGCAAAATACGTCCAAGGTCACGAGTAATACAGTGAAATTTGAAACAGCTAAAACTACGTCATAAGAATACCTGAGTTCCAAGTAACAGCGACAACAGGTTCTTTATAATGTCAGTACCTATACACAGGGATTAGACCTTAAATATCCTGTTGGGAATCGAATAAAATCATTCCATTGATTTGGTGGAATTTCATCCAACTGAACAAAACAAAATAAATAATGCTATTATTGAACTTGAATATGGCATACTTGTATTTAAAGTGTTTTACAAACGGGATGTAAGCCTCACAGAGAGTACAATTCAACTAATTCTGTTTTTTGCAGTTTCTTCTCAGTGATTCCATGTATACTTCCTGCTTTTTATTTTAATGCACAAAGTCATCAACAAGACTTTTAAAGAGGACTTGTTAAGAGTGTCTCTGCAGTAAAGTGTTAAAATGCTGAATTAAAAATGATAAATATGCTGAGCTCGATTCTAGTCTGATGAAGCAATTCTCATTTCATTATCATTATTCCTCACCCTCAAGCATCTGGAAATATGAATGTGATGTTGAATGTGTGTTAAGATAATCGAGGAGTACAGTTTTAATGTATACTTCAAGAACTTAAGAGTTGTATTAGAAGGTCAAGGTAGTAATACGACGATATTTCCTAAATAAAACAAAGAAATAAATAAAGTATTTTAGCAGAGAAAAAACAGATATGCGATTCTGGATTTTCAGAGACGGTATGTACAGTATAAAAATAAAATAAATTTGAAATTCGGTCCTGTATTCAAGACGTTAAGTAAACATTTTCTCTCAGTATTTGTGGTATATTTTTGTCTGACGAAAGCGGCAGTTGTTAGGGGAGGCCGCTGGTGTAGCATCCAATACTGCCGAACTGTACAGGCATGCACAGGAAGTAATTATACTTAATACCCTTATCTGTATGTGTTTACGCAAGTTTCCACTCCTGGCCGTCTGCATTCATTCTTCAGACAGGTATTCTTAACATGATGTGCACCACTGGAGAGTATGCCCTGTGCTTCATGAAATAATTCATAAGCACATCTTAGGTTAGAATCGATTACTACTTAATGTTCTTTTTATTCTAACACCTTTGCAAAATTCCTTTTTAGCACTCTGCGGAATCGTGTTACAGCCTGAAATTACAGATTTGAAAAATTAAGTTATTCGAGATTTCGCGTAACTTTTTAATTTAGGAAAAATTATAATATTAAATGTAATATTTTGACACTGACTTCTAATAATATACAAATATATATATATATATATATATATATATATATATATATAATATCCATATACAAAATAGTTTTAAAAATGAAATTGTCAGATGAAAAGGAAAGCTAAATATCGAAGGGACTGCATCAGGATTTAACATCATCTTACTTTTATTCTCATGGAAACAATTTTTTCGCAAAATGCATTGAGTATAGTCTGTGGAATTTCGATTGCACAAATTTAGTCACGTCTTAAATCTGAGCAGATAATAACCATAGAATTTAATTAGTTTCGTTCTGCTTGACTGATTTTAACAATGTGAGTTTATTTTTAAAATGTTCTTAATAAAAACGTTTAAGCGATAATAGAGAAATCTAATTGTGATTCTAATTGCTTCAATTAAACTATAATTATGAAGTTGATTTTTAAATATTTTGTAGAAATTATTGTGAAGATTAAAATTATTTATTAGATTTGTATTTTTTTGGAAGACTTGGTATTTACGGTGCAACAGTTAACCACTTATTTTTGTTCGTGCATTGGAAACCTGAAATAAATTATCATATACTTAGTGAACGAGGAAACCCACGAGATTAAGTCTGAATATATTTGGAACACAAATCACAAATGCTACAGTTTATTCTTACCGATTGAAAATGATCTCGATTTTGCGTTGATTGGTACAGTTATACAGTTATATGCAGCATAGAAAAGCACCATGTCCACTATTAAACCCTAATACCTTTAAAACACATCACCTTTAAAGCCATAAGCGTACTAAGCATATGGCAAAAAGTACGTTTTTGCTCTCCAGATGCACCTGCGCGAGAGGTTTCTATTAACCACAGCAACACTAGCGCAAACGGCTTGTCTAGGTAATAGAATTATAAGATCTTTGAATTAGATTTAGTTATGTTTCTTTGTACACTGATGCATCTCGTCAATCCATATCAAAGATATTTCCAAAATATTTCATAATAGTATTCTAACAAGTTTCCTACACTCCTTCTTGCCTAAACGTATGTAAACACATACATTAACGTACATGATGGCTAGTAAAAAACCTCATGTGTTCCATTCACATGACTTGCTCTACCTGTTTCGCAAACTAATCTTACAAATGATGCTTTTATCTATATTGTGCTAATAGGGACAAACATTAACAGAAATGCTCTTATTACTTGCTTTCTTGTACGCAGTAGGGAAATAAGGAATTACACTAGACTAAAGTGATAATCAATTTTTTAAAAAAAAACAGGTTGCTATGTGGACAATTGAATTTAAGTTCGCTTTGTACGGCCGGCATTAAAACAAAAGAGACAAAACGAAAGGTGACTTCCCATTTGAGGAAGGTTGCATTGTTTAAAATTGAAACCAATAACCAGGAATATCTCGGAAATGGTTAACTCTACAAAAATAGGTATAGACATACATTAGTTTTAACGAGAGCTACTTTTTGTGTAGCGAGTTTTTGTCTATATTTTTACGGTTTACCAGTTATTCAAAAGTTATCCAGAATGAACAGGTCTACAGAGAGCGATCCCAGAAAATTGAAGATATACATTTTAGTGCCACGTAAATATTCTTAATATACGGTATTACGAGGCGTATTCCAAAACTAAGGTTCGGTGAACAATATGTCACAGATGATAGGCTTGAATGACGTTTCACGCTTGCAGCGCTGTCTACTAACTCCTGGGGAACATACATCAGCGTTGGTGTGCCGCAGCAGGCGCTTCCCTGATGATGAGGACAGATGGAAATGGCCGCGACAATCGTAGCTCCTGCCAGTTGTGAAGTGCGCGGTGTGATTAGGTTTTTGTTGGCAAAAGGATCGTCAGCTGAGGACATCCAACTTGTGAGTTATGTTTAGTGTTTGGACCGGGCATAATGAGTGATAAACATGTTCGACACTGTTGTCGAGAATTTTGAAATGGTCGTACACATGTGCACGATGAACAGCGAAGTGGCAGGCCCAGTATTCGGACCGACGATATCGTTGATCAAGTGAACCAAAAATGTCGAAGTGATTGCCATTTGAAGATTAGTGGTCTGGCTATGGAATTCCCAAATGTTGCTCGAACCACACTTTAAAGAATTGTCAGTGAACAGTTTGGATATCGGAAACTTTATGCAAGATGGGTGCTAAAAGTCTCACCGGTCACCACAAAGAGTATCGAAAGCGCATGATAGTTTTTGGAACGCTATAGACAAGATGGAAATGGTTTGTTTTCCCAATTTGTTACGGGAGACGAGACATGGATGGCGCACACAGCACAGAATAAAAACAACAGTCATTGCAGTGGCTCCATTCCGGTCCACCCAATCCAAAAACGTGTAACCAATCGCCGTACACGAATCGCCAAATGATCGCCAATTGCATGTTTTGGGAAGAAAAGGGAGTCCTGTTGATGGATTTCATGGATCGTGGGACAACCATTACAGCTGATGTGTACTGTGCAACACTCACCAAACTGAGAAGTGCGATCCAAAATCGACGCCGCGGGAAACTGTCGTCTGGCATCATCCTCCTGCACGACAACGCACGCCCGCATACCGCTGCCCAAACCAACTCCTGGGAACTTCTTGACCACCCTCGTACAGTCCCAATCTTGCACCAAGCGATAATTTCTTCTTCCTGCACTTGAAACGGTGGCTTGGTGGACAACGATTTCGAACCGTCGATGAACTCCGTTACCAACTGGTTCAGGTCCCAGGCGGTAAACTTCTATGCTGGTGTAGCGTTACAGAAAGTGCATAGATGTGAACAGTGATTATGTGGAAAAGTGAATTAGATATGTAGTCATACATTACTGTCAATACAAACCTTGTCTCATGAGCAATGTTTTATTATGACCAAACGGACCTTAGTTTTGGAATACCTTCTTATAATCAAGATCGTTTGAGCCATTTTTGAGAAAATCTACATTTTCGAAATTTTTTCACTGTAAAATGAAGTTTGGAGTTGGGAATTTTCCTCAAAATATTCGTGTCGCATCCTTGGAAGATTCTAAACTTAAATACGAAATCAATGTTAAACAACTTTTTCGTTTTAGAGCTAGGTATGTTGTTTTCTCAGATGACCTCAAAACATATATTTCCGGTGAAATGTCGGTGTAAAATTTGTGGGTGGAATAAATACTACTAATGTGCATAGTATCTATAAGTACTATGTATATGAAAGTTATAACCTATGCGGAAATACACTGATATACCACTCTGCCAATTATACGTAAATTAGCCTTGTTGTCTCTTTAGCTTAGTAGCAGAGCAGTGGTCTTGTAAACCAGGGGTCATGAGTTCAATCCTCACAGGAGACATAACACTTTATTTAAACTATAATACATGTTTGGTGGATATTTGGTGAGATCTGGAAGCTTATTTCCATGAAGTGGATGGAATATTTAGTATCTAGATTATTAGAAAACCTATTGTGGAGGATCTTGACTTGAAGCAGATACTTTTATAATTATTTTGCATTTATACCGTATCAAATAGAAATAATGATAAATAATAAAAATTCCCGTTCATTGTGTACACTTATAATGGAATACATGCATTTTAATTTTGCCGTTCCCGTTATTGTAAACCACTACTCACACGTAACGGGGACTGGGTCAGGTGGCTCAAGCGTTCCGACTGAGACTGGCAGCCGCCATCCGTGGTACAGTGGTTTCCATATACCCTAGGTGGCGGGTTCAAATCCAGCGGAGGACGATGAAATTTTTTCGGGCGAAAAATTCCTTAACACGGCTTCCTTCGGAAGAGAAATAAAGCCGTTAATCCCGTGTCGTAGATTTACGTCATGTATAAGAACCTCAAGCCTGATAAAGAGCCCTATGAGCAAAATTAAGCGGTGTTTCACGCCCAATATAGAATGGGACGTTGAGAGCTACAGTAATTAAAGAACTCCATAAATAAAACTCAATTTTTGTGACTGGCATTTAACAGTTCAGTTGACCCATTAAATGGTGTAGCTGCTATAAAGTTTAGAAGAACATTGCAGGCTTTCGTAATAACTACGAAGATGAAATGTAATATTTACAATATTTGAAGGAGCTGAAACGTTATCCTCGGAAAATATTTACACAGAGGTGTGATCCATTCAACGCGCTCAGTGAAATTCAATTTCAGCAAAAATTTCGACTAAATAAAAACACTGAATTTGATGATAGGTTAGAAATTCCTACCAACAGAACTTTCCAGTGTCTCCTATGAATTGTATTCTAACAACTTTCAAGGTTTTATTTGACAGGTGCCTTTGAAACATTAATCCACGATGCTTCATGTATGCCCAGTGTTTAGAGAAGTTCACCAAGTATCTGTTGCAATAGTTTCTATGAACAAAGGGCAGTGATGACAATCTTGTCAAATGTGCTGAGGAAGACCGTCAGGAAACCAAATCAAAATGTGAGGGAACATCTGTTTACCCAATGGTTGATGAAACGACAACGTGGTGAATATCACTGGCGTAGCGTGAAAAAATCTGATGTGTACCATTCACATGACTTTCTCTATATCCCTGCAACAAATTATTCTTAAAAAGCTTATACGTCTATTTACTTTATGCTAATCAGTAAAAAATAGCATAAATAGTCTTATTACTTGCTTCCTTGTAAGTAGAAGCGAAATAAGGGAGTACCATAGGTTAAAGTGATTGTCAAAAGCTGGTTCCTATGTCACTGAAGTTCCTTTGTTTGTATGGATAGGAGTTGACAAATTCCTGTATGAGAAAAGTATAAGTTTTTCAAAGCAGAAACCAAAAACAAGGACTGTCTCAAAAACAATGAACTCCACGAAAAAACAAGTATATAACATAGTGTGTTTTAAAGTGCTCTACATTTTTCGTGCAGCAAGTTTTTGTCCATCTCTTACGGTTTAGCAGTTATTCAAAATTCCGTAAAATGTATCCAGAATAAAGAACTCTTCAGAGACTATTCCCAGAAAATTCGAAATATACATATCATTTGTCAGGTAAATAGCTTTAATATACGATATTTTAATCAAAATCTTTAGAACCATTTTTGAAAAAATCAAAATTTTCGAAAAAAGTTCCACGTAAAGGGTAGTTGGGGGTGGGGGGATTTTTCTCAAATTTTTCGTGTCGCATCCCTGAAAGATACTAAACTTAAATACTAAGTTTGGTATTTTACGGACTTTCGGTAAAACACCAAACAGATACACACACGCACGCACGCACACACACACACACGCACACACACACACACACACACACACACGTGTGAGGCAAACCCCTCACATAACGATTGTGTATATGCTAGCGTTCAGCCATGGGCCCTGGCGTGTTTCTGTATCCGGAGCGCTGTGAATGTAATGCCAATTTTGTTTCTTTGTTGATAAAATTTTAGTACGTAAACTCAAAGAACGTATTATTTTCACTACAAGAATGAGTGGCATACCACATATGTTAATGTGTTAATGTTTCCATCGCGTATTTTAATTTATGAAGTGTAATAAAGTGTAGGTATGTGTCATTGTCATAACAATGAATGAGATACCTGAAACATTAGAGTTGTTGAACAAACTCGTCTCAGCGTATGCTGCTGTTTTCGAACAACGGATTGACTTGTAAATCTTGTGTTTGCTAGTTAGGGTTATTACAGCTGCTCAACAGCATGATCTGTGAAAAAAATCACTAATAAGTGATTGCATACTATAATTGTCCTCCTTCAAATCTGTTAGAATACAAAATAAACATAAAGCATACATCTTAGGGTCAAAGTCTCTATCAGATTACACTTATGAAGAACGGTGCAAGCTGAAAGCGAAACGAACTACTCCAAAATTAGATATTAAGGAGATTAACAAAAAGCAAACACGAAAATTTCAAAAAAGCGACGCCCCTAGTGAATATTCTTGTTGCGCCATTGGGTGTTTTGGGCGAGAAACCCCGTCTTGTGAAAACCAAAATTGTACAACATTGCAATGCTGATGTTATAGTAAATTTAATACTTAACAC
This sequence comes from Hymenopus coronatus, assembly GCA_030762935.1. Classification (NCBI taxonomy): domain Eukaryota; kingdom Metazoa; phylum Arthropoda; class Insecta; order Mantodea; family Hymenopodidae; genus Hymenopus; species Hymenopus coronatus. Next base: position 31,817,795 of record CM060896.1, on the reverse strand, counting down.
ACCAGATCTTATTAGTGTTGACAGGTCTAACTTTGTTGTTTTTATTTCAAACAGCGCAATGTATATGCTTTCTGCTGGTAGGCGATTGGCTGGAGTTGCGCCTCAGCTTTACAATCTACCTGTTGGGCGCATGTGTTGTATCTTTATGCTGAAGAGATTAGATTTGAGCTCAAAATTGCTAATGAATCCATTGCAGCTGTTAAGACAGCTTTAGTGAAAACTCCAGCCAGAAAAGAGAGAGAGAGAGAGAGGGAGGGAGATTACTAGAATGGTTAAAAGAATCAGAAGCATTTGATTTACCTCCAGTTCCTGTAATCACTCATTGCAGCACACGGCTGAAGGCAGGAAAATATCACAGCAGCCGTTTCAATGCAGTTAAACGTTGGATCGCCCTGGAAGATGGTGAAGGTAGTGCTGCTGTAACAAATTTAAAACGACTAGTTAAAATTAAAATCCTTCAATTTCAACTCAACTATATCTGAAATCAAATATAGGTCTTGGAGTCAGATAATATTGATGCAACTAAGACCTGGCTTATTCTGTCATCAGTTCTACATAATATGCTTCAAAATTCTGGTGTATCACGTAAAAAACTTGAGACATATATGAATGAACGTCATCTTGCAAGAAGCTTCTGGAAGGAAGTTCAGAATTTAGATTCATTATTAGCCGTTCCTGAGCAGATTTATTCCATCTTCACTTCAGGTGAACTGAATCATTTCTCCAACACTGCTGTTTCATTGGAAGAAATATTAACATAAGCAGCAATAATACAGAAAATTTATCCTTCGGGCAGAAACATTCCGCTAAGATGCCTACACTAAGTAAGCTAGCAATGAAGGCAATAATGGTACCTCATCATCTGCTTCAGTTGAGAGAAGCTTTTCTAAGCTGAATTGGATTTTAAACTCTAAATGACCGTGTCTCACAGAAGAAAATCTTAAACCTCACCTAAAACTTTCAATTACTCAACCTAAGATTGTCGTACAGAGACTGACTAGATTTTCATTCTTTAGCGTTACTCTCTAATTATAGTGTGTTATGTAAGAAACATGGTTTACTGTTACGAAAAATATATCATTTAAGATACTGAAGTTTATTTGTATGAAAGAAATACATTATAAAAAAGTAAGCATAGTCTTAAAAACGATAAAGCATCATTGTAAACAAAATAAGGCATAATATGGGTTTCTCTAGTTATGACCATGCTGCATCCTTCTTTTGGATGGAAATGTCATCATTTTTTTCACTATATTTTTATATTTTACAAGATGTATCAGCAATTTTGCTGGAACAGCGTAAAATTTGGGATTCTTTGTCTTTTTACTTTTTCTAGCACGTATGTACATACACTGTACATAGTAAGTAGAGAAGCAATAGTATTACAAAAAATAATATGGTGTAAATAAAACAATACTCTTTTGTGTGAATAGTATATAGTAGAATATAGAGAAAGTTATCTGAATGTAACACATCAGATTTTTCACAGACTCCATTTCTAATTCCACAGTACATTTTCAGGTTACTCAGTTCGTGGCTCCTCACAATAACAAAACAGATAGAATCGACCATCGAAACTATAAAAAAAGATGAAGGTGTGTTTCTTTCAGCTCCTGAGCGGGTTCGCTCTGTAGTGAGCGCATGTTAGCTAAATGGCAGTAAACTATGATCACCAGAATTTTGAATTAACATAAACATTTTACAACCGTTTGCTGACGGTACGTAGATATTAATAGATGTTGATGCACCTGGGCCCTATGACTGGTAAGAAAAGAAAGGCAAACGGACTCGCCCCCGCGCGGCACCATAAGGTCGTACGGCTTTCTTTGCCTGCTACGCTGTGTGCAACACGTGCTAAGAGTCAGTGCAGTTCAGTCAAACGGTGAGGTAGTCAAATGGCGGAAACTGACATGATAAGTGATATGTTCAGTCAACGTGGTAAAACTTTGTGATATCATGCTATAAATTCAGATTTAAAAAATGTATGGCATATGGAACTCAGAGGTGGGCTTGTAATAATAAATGTGCTTCGTAAAAATAATTTAAAAAAATATGTTACACTCACATAACTTTCTCTAGCTTCTTACAGACAAACTTTTTAGAAAAGATTATCCCTCTTTCTACACCAGGCTAATCGAGATAAACATCAGCCCGATGTTCTTATTACTTAGTTCCTTATAAGTAGAAAGGAACTAAGGGATGCCAAAGTGATAGTCAAATGTTTTAAGCTATTGTTATGTGATTAGCATTGCAAATCGCTTCTTTGCTTTGCCAGGAGTAGAACAAAAGAAAAACGGACATTTCCTGTCTGAGAAAAGTTTAAATACTTTACAGTTGCAACCAACGAGGAATATCCCGGAAATGGTTACCTCCACAACAAAAACGTAAATGACATAAAGTTGTGTGTTTTGACGAGATCTAAAGTTTTTGTGCAGCAAGTTTTTGTCTATCTCTTACGGTTTAGCAGCTAAGCAAAATTCGGCAAAATTCCTAGAATAAATAGGTCTTCAGAGGCTATTCTAGAAAATTTAAGATAAACCTACATTTTATTTGAGGTGTAATTATCTTTAAAATACGGGATTTTAATCAAAATCGTTTGAGTCATTTTTAAGAAAGTCAAAATTTTCGAAAATTTTTCAATGTAAAGGGTAGTTTGTGGTGGGGGTATTTTCTTGAAAATCTTTGTGTCGTATGCTTGAAACATACTGAACCTAAACACCAGCTTTGGCATTTAACGATCTTTTCGTTTTTGAGCTATGCTGTCCACACACACACACACACACACACACACACACACACACACAAACACACACGGACCTTTTACTAAAAATGCTTTTTTCGGACTCAGGGGACCCTAAAACATTATATATTCGGTGAAATCGAGGTATCGAATTTTTGGGTGGAATACAATACCTCCTCTATCCACTATGTTCATTGTACATGCGAGCTAGAGAAAGTAAAAATCTAATGTGTTCCATGTGTTTTTCTACATCGCTGTAACAAATTATTGTTAAAAAGTATATTCTTCTATCTTCTACTTTATGATAATCGAGATGTCACCCTCCGTGGTGTAATGGTTACCATGCTAACTTCATTTACCAGAGGTCACGGGTTTAAAACCGGCGGAGGGCGATGGGTTTTTTCGGGTGTAAAAATCCTTAGCATGGCTTCCTTCGGAAGGGAAGTAAAACCGTTGGTCCCGTGTCGTTGATTTACGGCACGTAAAAGAATCTCAAACCTGATAGAGAGGCCTCTGAGCAAAATTAAGCGGCCTCTCACGCCCAATTTAGAATGGGACGCTGAGAACCACAGTAGTTAAAGAGCGTCCATAAATAACACGCCATTTACATTTTTTGATAATCGAGATAAACATTTGCATTACCTACTTCCTTATAAGTAGGAGGAAAATAAGGGAATACACTAGACTAAAAGATAGTCAAATCTCTTGAAAGCTGGTTGCCATGTGGTTGAAATCCGTTCCCATGCAGGAGTTTACAACTTTCCGTGGGAGAAAAGTTTAAGTATTTTGAGTCTGAAAAAAATAACAAGGAATAACTCAGAAATGGTGAATTCAGAAAAAATCGGATATGACATAAATTGTGTGTTTTAACATGATCTACAGTTTTTGTGCAATAAGTTTCTGTATATCTCTTACGTTTTACCAGTTACGCAAAATTCATTCACAATAAAAATATCTTTAGAGGATATTCCCAGAGAATTCAAGATATGCATTTTATTTACCATATAAATATCTTTAATATACGGTATTTTAATCAAAATCATTAGAACCATTTTTGAGTAAATCAAAATTTTCGAACTTTTTTCCATGTAAACGGTAGTTTAGGGATTTTTCTCAAAATCTTTGTGTCGCATCTCTGGATGATACAAAACTTAAATACCAAGTTTAGTATTTTCCGACTTTTCGTTTTTGAGTTAAAGTGTTCACATGCACACGCACGCACACACACACACACACACACACACACACACAATCACACACACCTTTTTCAAAAATATTATGTGATCCATTCACGTGACTTTCTCTACATTACTGTAACAAATTATTGTTAATAAGCTTATTTTTCTATCTACTTCATGCTAATCGAGGAAGTATTAGCAGAAACAGTCTGTTCCTTATAAGTAGGAGGAAAATAAGGGAATACGCTAGGCTAAACTGACAACCAAAGTTTTAAAATGTGGTTGCTATGAGATTAAAATCCGTTTCTTTGCGTGGCCAGAAGTTGAAAAGTTCCCGCGTGAGAAATGTATAAGTATTTTAAAACTAAAACTAATAACAAGGAATATCTCGAAAACGGTGAACTCCAGGAAAAAAAAAATGCATATGACATAAATTGTGTATTTTATACATATGACATAAATTGTGTATTTTATCGAGATGTACACTGTTTGTGTAATAATTTTTTGTCTATCTCTTACGTTTTTCTAGTTATGCAAAATTCGGCAAAATTATCCAGAATAAACAGGTCTTCAGAATCTGTTCCCAGAAAATTCAGATATACATTTTATTTGTGATGGAAATAACTTGTATGTGTGGTATTATAATCAAAATGTTAGACCATTTTTAAGAAAAACAAAATTTTCGAAAATTATTCTATGTAAAGAACAGTTTGCGGTGGGGGATTTTCTTGAAAATCTCCTGTCATATTCTTGGAAGATACTAAACTTAGATACTAAGTTTGGTATTTAACGATATTTTCTTTTTGAGCCTTGCTCTCCCCAGACACACACATGCACAGACACACACACACACGGACCTTTTTCTGAAAGTGCTTTTTTTGGATTTAGGGGATCCTAAAACATGTATTGCCGCTGAAATCTCGGTATTGAATTTTTGGGTGGAATACAATACTTCCTCTATACACTATGTAGGTATATAGGTATAGAGAAAATAAAAATCTGATGTTTTTTATTCGCATAGTTTTCTCTAGCTGTTTGGTATACAAACTATTCTTACAAAAACTTACTTTTATCTACATCGTGCTAATCGAGATAAATATTAGCAGAATTGGTTTATTACTTGTTTCCTTACAAGTTCGTAAAAGGGAAATAAGGAAATGCATTACGCTTAAGCGATAGTTAAATCTTTAATGAGCTGGTCGCTATGTGAAACAATTAATTGCATGGTCCTGTTTGAGAAAAGTTAGTAGTTTAACATTGAATCCAATGAAAACGAATATCTCAAAAACGTCAAATTCTACAAGAAAAATGTATGTGACATAAATTAAGTGTTTTAACGAGATCTGCATTTTTCGTTTTTGTCTATTTCTTACGGTTTAACCTTATGCAAAATTCCGCAAAACTCATGCAGAACAAAGAGGCTACTCCCCAAAAATTCAAAATACACATTTTATTTGTGATGTAAATATTTTCAATGTACGGTATTTCAATCAGAATCGTTAGTGCCGTTTTTTAGAAAAACAAAATTTTCAAAAAGTTTTCCATGTAATGGGTAGTTTGTGCTAGAGGAATTTTCTTGAAAATCTTTTTGTCGCATCCTTGGAAGATACTAAACATAAATATCAATTCCGTCTTTTCTTTTTTGAGCTATGTTGTTCACAGGCGCGCACGCGCATGCACACACACACACACACACACACACACAACCTTTTTTCTAAAAAATGCTTTTTTCGCAATCAGAAGACCTCTTGTGTATATTTCTGGGAAATCTCGACATCGAATTTTGGGTGAAATACATTACCTTCTCTTGCTATTAGGTAGGTACATTGTATGTACATATGCGCTAGGGAAAGTAAAAAGCAAGTGATAGATCGTTTTATAAGATAGGATGACAAAAAGTGTATTCAACAGACAGAAGTTAGGCAACTCTGTTAAAAGAAAAGCCACCGATGATCCATGTGAGCGGCCTATAGAATTGTTACACGGAATTCTGATAAGAAACAACATTTACCGCAAGAAGTAAGGTGTACTCTAAGCTATCTAAAACTTTAAAAGAAAAAAAACAACTCATGAGCCATTAGATTCTCTTGATATTATCATGAACAAGCGAAAGTTATCTTCATAAATGATGGGGTGAAACACATTCTTGGCTTCACAACCAAAAGTAATTTGGAATGTTTGTGTAAGTTGCATACTCATTTGTACTCATTTGTAAGTGACCAAATGTTTAATCAGGGTTTCACAATCCATAGAAGAATGGATCAGAATGTTTATACGCCACTGGTTTACTTCCTTCTACCAAATAAATAATCGCAAATATATGCACAATTATTTAAACTTACGTGGATGAGTACTTGAAATATAGACAAAAATCTTAACCTATATGTGCGTATATATGACAGCTGTAACTGTATTATACGTTCACTTACATGTGAAACTTTGATTTCGCGTGTGATGTTTCTTACGTAAATAATCTTTAAGACCGACGTACTGTGGAACACAACTGAATGTATTGTTAACTAAAGACGAACTGTGGCTTCAACAATAACTGAGAACGAACGAACTTGTACAATAAGTGAGAGCGTATTGCGTTGTACCGTAAACGAGGACAAACTGTGTCGAGAAATCGTTTCTAGAATATATTCGAACGCCCTTGTTCTGCCTAAGCATTAAAACTAGGTATGCTCTGATTGACTGGTGTTCCCACTCTCAGTAGCATGAGCCAATTTTAAACTACCCTTGAATCTCATTTAGGCTGCTAGCTCTCCACTAACTTTCACATTTTTACTATCTCCCCATCCCCTAAAGCTTGCGCAGTGGCTATTTAATTCAAGGACATTCTTTTATACGTTTCACACCAGCTGCCTGGCCATTGTTCACAAAACCTTGCGAGAAATTTCTCTTTTATGACCCATGTACAATTTCAGCTGTATCTTCTTTCTTATAGCTAAGTTAATGCTAACATTCTTTAATAATACAACCGTATTTCTATATAACATCATTTATTTATATTATCTTGCTTGTTAATTATTTACATCTTCTTGAAGTCATTACCACTGCCTCGTGTGTATAGTGTTACGCTTTCTGCCATTATTAAGGCATGTCGCTTCCACTTAACTCTGAGCTGGTGAAACAAAATTAAAACATTGAGTTTAAATAATGAATACTGAGAAAGGAATAGAGAAATTAAACATTTCTTTAGACCATTTTTAGGCTTACCTCTGTTGGATCCAGAAGAAATAGGTGACCATTTTGTTGAAGATTTTTGTTCCCGCGTGCCAAATGACAAACGAGTTGAAGATTTCTGTGACTACGTGTTACAATATTACATCGATGGAGAATGTAGAGCTTCGCCAAAAAATGAGTCATGTCTTGGACGCCAAATTCGTGTAAGTCCCTCACGGCACCATCCGCTATACAGTTGTGTAGCGGCAGCAACAAGTTTTCACAAGTTCCAAATCTTTATATTACTAATCCATTTGATCAATAATCATAACCAAATTCTAATCTAAGTTTCTTCAACAACAAACTATCAGCATTAACTAAAAATATGAACGACGCAAAACATGATACGGTTAGGATTGTAAAACATGCCACTTTCATTGTGTGTTTTCTGTAGTGCTGTGGCAAACCGCAGGTTACTACTCGGGTGAAGGTTCCAGGTTCGCTTCTCGCATGTAGCAAACAGTTTTTTTTTCCTTCTCTTAATGATCTTGGATCATCACATATGGTCCATTTACTTTAGACATACTTATTTAATATACGACATTCGGTACTATTAATAACATGATTATTATGATGCTTCTTTGAGTGTTTATTCTACCGAACATCAATATGATGCACACGAAATCATGTGGTGCGTAGAAATACCAAAGATATTGTTAAAAAAACCAATGTTTTGAAACATTTTGTGAGATGATTTTTTTTAAATTAACAATCCTTCACAAACGATCAAACACACCCTTCATAAACCGATCCGTGGTGATATTCTCATACGAGGTGTCATTTTCTTCCACGCGTAAGGGAAAGGCGATTGTCTATCGTCCAAAGGGGACCCGATATGATGTAAAACACTACCACAGCACACCTAGACCGTCCCTAATATCCAACTCCAACACGATACAGGTATACGACCTTTTTCTCAAAATGCTTTTTTTTTTTTTTTTTTTTTTTTGGTGAAATCTGCGTATTGAATTTTTGGGTGCAATACAATGCCCTCTCTTTACAATATGTAGAGAAAGTAAAAAAACAACAACAAAAGCCCCGAAAAAGAGACGTTTATTTAACATAAAATTATGGAATACTAAACGCATAGAATTTGACGAAGTCCTGCACTAAGTGCACGTTTGTATCAAACATTTTTAATCATACCAGAAATAATAGTCCTTGTAGTCCTAAGGCTGCTTAAAATGGGAAGAAAACTGATTTGACCTGTACGTACCGGGGAACAGTTCATGTAGAGTCATAAAGGAATACATTGGGGACGAGCACATGTATAAAAAGAGTTATTCGGACCGAGTTCATGAAATCTCCTCTGACCCATGGGGTTTTTCGGGGGTTTTCACGGATCACCAGATAAATGCTGGGGAGATCCTTCGTTCCCCCAAACTTGCTGACCCTTCATTTCATCCAACAGATCTCTTTCAGGGTTGTAGCTGTCGGCGAGGACTGCGGTGGTGGAGCCCTCCCGTGCTGGTGTCTGACCTCTGGAAATACAGCTCTAGAAATCGTCTGTAGATCCAGCAGATTTGGTCAGACCTGGGGCGCGGGCTGCTAGCGCTTATGTATGTCATACATAAGCTGGGGCCTGACATACGACATTAAGCTAATGACTGCAGTGCGGAATCCTCTCACACGACACGTGCGCGCGTAACTTGGTTGCCTCCTCTTATGTTATTTCTACAAGAATAAGAGTTGTCTGACGCTCGTTTTGGGGGGACAGTTGCATTTTAAAAGCAGTGTCTGTGTCGGCAACTTGTGCTTCAGTATTGCTAAAAACTTTAATTCTGCCAATTTTCCTTCATATTAATCAGACTTCGGTTGTAAGTCACGGAAACAGCAGACAAATTGGGAACGCCTGGGGTTCAGTTGATGTCCGAGCCAGTTGGGTGAGGACAGCACCTGAGCAAAGATCACTTCGCCATTCATGTTGCTGTGGGATGAGGCCTTCCCGTTTGAGAAAAATTTAAGTATTTTAAAATCGAAACCAATAAGATGGAATATCCTTGAATATAAATACACGACAAACTTTATTTTAACGAGATCTACGTTTTTAGTGCGATTTCGTCTATTCATTACGGGTTACTAGTTATACAAAAGCCATTCAGAATGAAGAGGACTTCAGGAGCTATTCCCAATAAATTAAGGATTCATATTTTGTTATCCATGTAAACATCTTTAATATAGGACATTTTAATCGAAATCATTAGCTCATTTTTTAGAAAATAGAAAATTTCGAAAAATGTTACATATAAAGCAGTTTGGAGTGGGAGAATTTTTCTGAAAATGTTTGTGTCACATGCCTGGAATCTGTTAAACTTAAAAACAAGTGTGATATTTAGCCGATTTTTTCGTTTTTGAATTATGCTGTTCACTAACACGCATTCAGACACACTTTCACATACAGTGACCTTTTTTCTAAAAATGTCTTTTTACATTTTCTATACGTAATATGTTACATTTGTAGAGAAGCTATTGTATTCCGCCCAAAAATTCAATACCAGAAGCTCACTGGGCTGGAGAAATGGAGCATGATGAAGCCATCTTGTATCACTGATTGTTACACTACTTCATATCTTTTCAAAGGTTGCGTGCTGAGAGAGAGAGAGAGAGAGAGAGAGAGAGAGAGAGAGAGAGAGAGAGAGAGCCCAGCGAGTAGACAGAAGTTATAAAGGTTACTGCCAACTTAAGAAACTTGAAATGGCAACAATCCTGCTAACTTATGAAAGCTCAAATATAACAAGACTACCAACTTATAACCAATGCAACAGGCTGCCAACATTCTACAACATACTTATTTCGCATTTAATGGAAGGTCTGCTTCCCACTTTCAAACTCCATAAGGTAATTTATTATTAAAAACATCTGATGTGTTCCATTCACATGATTTTTCTATTTAGCTTATTCTATCATTCACGTAATGTTAATCCAGAAATTAGCAGAAATGTCTTATTGCTTAGCTCCTTATAAGTAGACGTGAAATAAGGGAGTACACTAAACTGAACCTATACTAAAATATTTTAAAACTATATCACTATGTAAAATAATTATTAAAATTCGGTTCGCTTTGCTCGGCCGGAGTAAAATGAAATGAAACAAAAATTTATCTCCCGTATGAGAAAAATTAAGTAGTTTAAAATGAAACCAATACAAACAATATCCCTCAAACGCTACAGAAAATATATATATGACATACATTATATATCTACATTTTTTGTGTAGTAGTTTTTTACTATCTCTTGCGGTTCACCAGTTATGGAAAATTCATGCAAAATGAAGAGATCTTCAGAAGGTAATCCCAGAGTATTCAATATATATTTTATTTATAACGTAAATATCTTTAATATACGGTATTTTAATCAAAATCGTTAGAGCCATTTTTGAGGAAAACAGTTTTCAAAAAATCTCCCACGTAAGAGGTAGTTTCAGGTCAGACATTTTGTTTAAAATCTTCGTGTTGCATCCTAGGAAGATAGTAAACTTAAATACCACATTTGCTATTTAACGCTATTTTCGTTTTTGAGATATATAGTCAACAGGCAAACACACGCGCGCACGAACGCGGACCATTTTCTATTGTTTTTTTATTCAGAGGACCTCAAAATATATATTTCCGGTGAAATATCGACATCAGTTTTACGTTCTCTACCTACTTTAAGGATAGTATGCGTAGAAAAAAATTACTTTCTCTACAAATTATTTTACAAAAGATAATTCTTTTATTTTATAGGTAATGCTAATCGAGATCTTATTACTTAGTATAAGGGAAACAAGGTATTACACTAGGCTAAAGCGATAATCAAATCTTTTAATAGCTCGTCGCTATGTGAAAAAATTGAAATTTGACTCTCTTTGCATGCCCAGGGGTAAAAATAAAAGGCATATGAAGTGAAAGATGGCTTTGCGTTTGAGTAAAGCTTAATAGTAAAGCTAATAGTTGAAACCAATAACATGGAATATTTCAGAAACGGTTAATTATAAAGAAAAGAGATAGATAAATAGAAATAAAAAAGAGTTTAATATAAATGTTGTGATTTAACGAGATCTATATTTTTTTGTACAGTAAGTTTCTTGTTTAGCTCTTACGGTTTACCAGTTATACAAAAGTATACCATAATGAAGAGTTCTTTAGAAAATTCAAAATATACATTTCGTTTGTTATGAAAATGTCTCAAACATATGGTATTTTAATAAAAATCTTAGAATAGTTTTTGGAATATAAACATTTTCGAAAAATGTTCCAAGTAAAGGGAGTTTAGGGGTGGGAGTATTTTCCTTAAAACCTTTGTGTGCAACCTTGGAAGATATGAACTTAAATACCAAATTTGGTATTTAACCGCCTTTTTGAGTTATGCCCTCCACGTGCGCGCGCGTACACACACACACAAACACACACACACCCACACGCACGCACGCGCACCCGCACCCGCACACCCATGCACGCACACACAGACACTCTAACACACACACTAACACACACACTAACACACACACACACTAAAACACACACACACACTTACACACACACACACTCACAGGCTTTTTCCTAAGTGATTTTTTTTTTTGGATTCAGAGGATCTCAAAACATATTCCGGTGAATTCTTGTTAACAAATTTTTGGGTGGAATATAATACCTTCTCTTACCTACTATGCACACTCTTCATGTATTTGGCAGAGAAAATAATATTAATAACAACAATAATATAGAAACTATAACAATTACAGATAACAATTGAGGACAAACAATAATATAAAAGAAATATTTGTGTTAGAAATGCCATTAATTAAACCATAATGCTAGATAAACAAAATGATTATGAATATGGATTCCATAGAGAATAAGTTAAGTTGTTTTATGAACGCATCCACTAACCTCCTTTCTTTTGTTTTGTTAACGAATCCCTCGTTAAACGAGATTTTAAATCATAGATAACTAATAAATAAATTGGTCCCTCACTTCCAGGAGGAAAACAGTGAACGCAATCATTTTATATAATACTGTGGCAATTTTTAGAACGACGCAAAATCGATTTAATGACTACGATAAGGTAAACATTCACGGCATGAGTTATTTGTTGCGGTAAAGGGAAATATGAGTGAATTGGGCGGTTGGTTCCATGTTATGTGCGAGCATGCGTTTTAGTGCTTTCTTTCTGCATTATAAACATCCGTGTGTGTACGAGTGAAAGTATGCTTGACTTGTGGTCGCAGCAGCTGTTTAAAAACGAATGCTGATGCGTTAGTATCCTTTATTTAGCATACACTGGTGTCATTATTGCTAGGCAAAATACATAATTTACCTATAAGTTTTTCTGGCCAGGTTCGTTTCAGTGAGTCTGACTTAACCAACAATAAATACAATGAAATGAATCCGTAATACTGTATCATCTATTATCTGAATATTTAAACCAGGACGTATATTATTCCAAATGCATAATTTATCATTTAATTTGTCTATTTTTACCTTCTCTACACGTACTATGTATACAGTTTATAGGGAAGGTATTGTAATGCACCCACAAATTCGATACCGAGATTTCACCGAAAATACATGCTTTGAAGAAAAAAAATGTTTTTAGAAATATGTCCGTATGTGTGTGTGTGTGTGTGGATAGTATAGTTCAAAAATCTGATGTTACACTCACATGACTTTCTCTAGATCTCTACAGCAAATTATTGTTAAAAAGTCTTATGCTTCTATTTACTTCGTGCTCATCGAGAAAAAAATTAGCAGAAATAGTCTTATTACTTGCTTCCTTGTAAGTAGAAGCGAAATAAGGGAGTGCATCGGTTAAAGCGATAATCAAAAGCTGGTTACTATGTGAATGAAGCTCCTTTGTTTGTATGGACACGAGTTGACAAATTCCTGTATGAGAAAAGTATAAGTTTTTTCAAGGTTGAAACGAAAACAAGGAATATCTAAAAAACGACCAACCCCACGAGAAAAAAAAAAATATATATATAACATAAATTGTGTGTTTTAATGTGCTGTACAATTTTTGCGTGGTAAGTTTCTGTCTATCTCTTACGGTTTACCAGTTATACACAATTCCGAAAAATGCATCCAGAATAAAGTAGTCTTCAGAGGCTATTCCCAGAAAATTCAAGATATACATATTATTTGTCAGGTATATATCTTTAATATACTATATTTTAATCAAAATCGTTAGAGCCATTTTTTAGAAAATCAAAATTTTCGAAACTTTTTCCTTGTGAAGGGTAGTTTGGAGTGGGGGGATTTTCTTGAAAACCTTCGTGTCGCATCTTTGGAAGATACTGTACTTAAATACCAAGTTTGGTATTTAAGAGTCTTTTCGTTTTTGAGCTATGCTGCCCACAGACACACACACACGGACATTTTTCTAAAAATGCTTTTTTTTTATTCAGAGTGTCTCAAAACATGTATTTCCGGTGAAATCTCGGTATCGAATTTTTAGTGCATTACAATACCTTCTCTATATACCATGTACCAGTACGTATAGAGAAAGTAAAAATGAAAAGTCGGTTAAATAGCAAAGTTGGTATTTAAATTGAATATCTTGTCACACGAAGATTTTTAAGAAAATCCCCCACCCCCAACTACCCTTTACATGGAACTTTTTTAAACAATGTTGATTAAAATACTTTATGTTTAAGATATTTTTACGACAAATGAAATATATATCTTGAATTTTCTGGGAATAGACTCTGAAGACCTCTTCGTTCTAGATGACTTTTGTATAACTGGCAAAAAGAGATAGAAAAAACTTACAACACAAAAATGTAGATCTCATTAAAACACACGGTTAATGTCATATACATTTTTTTGTAGAGTTAACCGTTTGCGAGATATTCGGATTATTGGTGTCAATTTTAAGGCACTTAAACTTTTCTTGAACGGGAAGACATCTTTATACTGGTTTCGCGTTTGTATACTCCTGGAAAGAAAAGAATGGAACTTCAATTGTTTCACATAGCGGCTGGCTTTTAAAGGACTTGACCATCGCTTTAGCCTGTGCATTTTCTCATTTCCCTTCTACTTACATGGAAGCAAATAATAAGGCTAATTCTGCTTATGTTTATCTTCATTAGCAAGATGTAACTAAATGATTAATCTTTAGAATAAAACGTTTGTTTACGGAACAGCTAGAGAAAGTCATGTGATTGGAACACATCCGAATTTTCCGTTTGCGGTTGTGATTGGAAACTACCCGCCGTAATGTTATAATAGTTTGGTAATACATTAATTTGAAAAAGCAAGGAAAGGATAGTTCTGTATGGGAAAGTAAATAAATCGTTCTTTTTGTTGAACCTTAAAGATCAGGAAAAGGTATGAACAATTATTACATCTTTTGAATGGAATCAGCGTCATCTAAAGAAAGATGTGTGCATTGAAATCAAGACCGCAAACGAGAAAATGAGCTTTAATTCTTCGTGCGTAATTTTTTAGATTTGTTTACAAAATTCAGTAATGTTACAAAAATATAAGATCGTTTTACAACATACAGGATTCCCGAGTGCTTTTGTTAACTGACAGGTAACATGGCTTCTAATCGCTATTGTTAGTATTTCTTGCATTTTTCTTACATAATTATTTTCACCGATTATACATTAAATCTTAACCGAAATAGATAACTAAAACACAACATGGGAAAGTTTCCAGTGGTTTCAGCATCAAATATGCGCATTTAAAATAAGAAATACACCGTATTATAAAGTGTGGTGAGTGTAATATGTACCTTCTCTACTCCTGATGAAATCAGCAGTCAAACCTACAGATTACCAGATTTCTCTTTCGTGAATACTAACTTATCTCAATAACTACTGGCATCTGGTAGCCGGTATTGCAATGCCATTTAAGCATATAAATACCTTACTAAGTATATACTTTAGAAAGTTAATAAGGTTTAAAAATTGTATTCAGCATCCTACTTAAATCTATAAATATGATTATATAATTATATCTATCGATTATGTCTAGGTTAGCAGATGTGTAATCATATTATTTGCACTTACTTTTTTTTTTTATTGTTTCATTTGTATAGCACCCCTCAACTCCAATGGTCATATCGGGAGCTTTGACGTGAAACAACTCGTATTACTGTGGGTTTTGGAACATTAAGTTAATCATTTCATTGAACACACGAACATTCACTCTCACATTCATACTTCTAGACTCTTTGGAGGACAGGGAATAACTCTGGTTAAAGAAAAACTCCCCGCCCCAGCCAGAAATCGAACCCAGGAATTCCGAATGAGAAGTCAGCTCACTGATCACTCGACCACGCACTTAATTTATCATCTTCACATTTAGTTAATTATTAAAATAGCATTAATCTATAAATATAATTATATCTATTGATACAATTATCTTTGTTATGTCTAGGTTAATAGGTTATTTGCACTTAATTAATTATCTTCACGTTTAGTTAAATATTAAAACATTATTATCTTAAGCATGTCCTTCCTTGATTACTGCCATAATTTACGAACTTTTTCTCATCCACCTTAAAAGTTTCTCAATTATTGCATCATAAACCTTCCACTTTTATCAATTTTTATCACTTTAATAATATTCATAGTTTATAATGCAATATCATTTGCACTTTTATTGCCTTTTATGAATTCCAATTTTACACTATTAATCACTTCTATTTTCATTAATCAGTTCAATTAATACATATTTTGATCACTATTTTTATTAATACTTATTGATTTAACCAACACTGACATCTTGTTTTCACTTAACACTCATTTACCCAACAGAAACTGAATGAAGTCAGAATGTTTAACGAAGCATGTAAAATAAAGCAAAATTCACTGCTGAAAAGATCAGAGATAAGAAAAATGCGCTCCGAAATATTGAAGAGTTTCCCACAGCTTAGAGAAGTTGAACTGCTGGATTTAATCCCTCAGAAAGAAGTAATAAGTTCCACAAAGTTGGTCACGCATTCTGGAGAATCTGTAACAGTTTTCTGTGTTCAGAAACTCCCAATAGTGTTTGTGCTCGAAAATATCTTCTATCCTACAGTATACATGTTGTGGAAGTTTCCAAATTTGTTGCCTGTGTTTACTACATGGCCTCAGGTTTTCACAAAACTTCGTGGCGGTGCAGACCTAATGCTTCCTGGAATAGTGCTCAGAGAAACAGTCAGCCTCCATGCTTATGGAAAACTGGAAAAAGGTGCAAGAGTTGCAATAAATGTAACTGACAACAAAGCTCCTGCAGCTGTAGGCATGACAGCATTATCAAGCTTTGATATGTACATGGCCGCAAAAAGGGGCAAAGCTGTTAAGATTCTTCATATTAACGGAGATCATTTATGGGATCTTGGAACTACTCTCATCATACCTGAATTGGGACCACCAGGGGACTCTGAAAATCTTGAACCTGTGGAACCAGTTAGAGAGGAAACAACATCATCTACCATGAATCAAGCTCAAGTTGAAGCTAAATATGAACTTGTTGAATCTGTTTGTAGTTCAACAGCTGAAAATATTGAGAAAGTTGAGACTCAGTTGATTAAACCTTTGGAAGATATAAGTGGTGTCGATGAAGCTTTGGGAGAAAGTGAGGAAACCTCATTGACTGGAAAAGGTGATACTACAAAAGAAATGGATGAGCTGCTGTTGCACTGCTTTCTCAAAGCATGGAAAACATCTGCAAAAAAAGCTGAATTTCCAATCTTGACAAGCAATTTCTGTAGACTGCACATATTACCAGCATGTCCAGCAGGCAAATCAGTTGATCTAAAGAAATCAAGTTATAAAAAATTATCGAAATTTCTAAATGCTATGCAAAATACAGGCATTATAAAACTGAAAGAACTGGCCAAGGGTGTGGAAAGTATAACGTCTGTTGACTATGGGCACATCATGTTGAAAGAATTTATGGATCCAAATACTAGAACAGAAACAGTAAACAAAAAAGAAGATATTTCCAAAAAAGATGTGAAACCTGAAATTAAGGAAATGCGTACCGTAACAGCTGCAGTTCTTCCGGTACTTTCTTGCTATGGTCACAAGAAGGGAGATACTCTTTTTGTGGCTGATATTAGGAAAAGAGTGACTGAGTACGTGAAGGCTAACAACTTGCAAAGTTCAATTGACAAAAATATGGTTAATTTGGACCCTTTGTTAAAGACAGTACTACAGCGCCCTGATGAAGATTCACTGAAGTGGGCAGACCTGATGTCGATATTCCTTAGTCGAATGTCACACGCCTATCAGATCTGGTATGCTGGAGAAAGCGCAGGAACGTCAAAAGGTAAACTGAAAACAATTGACATACAAGTAGAAAGGAGAGCTGCTAATAAAAAGGTAACTTTAGTGAATAATTTAGAGATTTATAAAATCGATATCCAAGAATTTGCTAGGGTATGCCAACATGGTGCGGCTGCTAGTACAAGCATCAACACAATCGCAGGATCGAAGAGTCAACAACTACTCATCCAAGGAAACCAAGTTTTGTTTATAGCAAATTTACTGACAGAAAAGTACAAGATACCCACGCATTACATCACAGGATTTCAACATGCACCTAAAAAGTAAATAAAAAATTAAAATGCTATTTCTTGTCTGTAAATTAACAGTTTATACAACTTTTTTAAAGCAGTAGAGCATTGAATGGATAAAGTTTACATGGAGTTAAAATAATGTACAATATTTGCTATTTTTGCAATCTCTATTCGTCCTATGTATATAGTGTATAGAGAAGGTATTGCATTCCACCCAACATTCAATACCGAGATTTCACCTGAAATACACGTTTTAGGGTCCGCTGTATCAAAAAAAAAAACATTTTTGGAAAAAGTCCGCATGTGTGTGTGCCCCTGTGTCTGTGAACACAATAGCTCAAAAGCGAAAAGTCGGTAAAATAACAATTTAAGTATTTAATTTTAGTATCTTCCAGGGTTGTAACACAAAGATTTTGAGAAAAATCTCCCACCCCAAACTACCCTTTACATGGAAAAAATTTTGGAAATGTTAATTTTCTCAAAAATGGCTCTAACAATTTTTATTAACATACCGTATATTAAACATACTTATATGACAAATGAAATGTATATCTTGAATTTTCTGGGCATAGCCTCTAAAGACCTATTTATTCTGAATGAATTTTGCTGAATTTTGCATAACTGGTAAACCGTAAGAGATAGACAAAACGTTTCTAAAAACATGTCGACCACGGTAAAACACACAATTTATGTCACATACCTACATTTTTTCGTGGAATTGACCATATCTGAGATATTCTTTGTTATTTGTTTCAGATTTAAAATACTTAAACTATTCTCGCACGGAAAATTGTAAACTTCTGGCTCTGCATAGAAACGGATTTCAACTACATGGCTTTTAAAATTTGGCATTTGTTTTAGCCTAGTGTATTTCCTCATTTTCCTCCTACTTACAAGGAAACAAGTAATTAAGGAAATTTATGTTAGTGTTTATCTCGATTATCACAAAGTAGATAGAAGAATATGCTTTTTAGTAATAATTTGTTACAGCGATAGAGAAAGTCATGTGAATGGAACACGTAAGATTTTTATACAAATGATTCAACATTAGATTATGTTAATGTTATAACTATGGTAATGCCTTCCGTAACGTATTACCCACCCGTAACGCTCATTACTTGACTAGGAGAATGGATAGAGAAATAAACTAGAGACATTTTGTAGAATAAACTCTACTTCCATGTTTTCTATTCCATATATAATCTCAACAATTGTCTAGAGCGTTATAATAAGCCAACTAAAAGTGCTGGATCATTTCAATAACAGGTAATTTTGCTGTTTGCAAATTGTTAAATAAGGAATAAAAGCTTTCTAAGCATGGGCTTTTTAAAAGTTTATTCCTTTTGAGTGAAAAACTAAAAACAGCCCTGTGTGAATAAGTGGGAATAACACATTATTATAAAACAAGGAAAAAGTGAGTGTACACAGGTAAGTATAGTAAAAAAGAGAATTGAAGCAAAAGCAAATGTCTGAATAGGGTTCCTAACATCAACCGACAAAATTAGGAAAAACAGTTTTGAGACTTCTTGAAACCCCCTAAAACCACTTTTGCTTTCTCTACACGTTCTATATGCATAGTGTATAGAGAAGGTATTACACTCCATCCAAAAATTAGATACCGAGATTTCACCGGAAATATACGTTTTAGGGTCCCCTGTAACCAAAAAAAGCATTTTCAGAAAAATGTCCGTGTGTGTATGTGTCCGTGTGTGTATGTGTCCGTGTGTGTGAGTGTCCGTGTGTGTGTGTGTGTGTGTGTGTTTGTGTGTCTGTGAACACGATAACTCAAAAACGAAAAGTCAGTAAAATACCAAACTTGGTATTTAAGTTTAGTATCTTTCAGGAATGCGACACGAAGATGGTGAGAAAGATTCCTCCACCCCCAAACTACCCTTTACATGGAACTTTTTTCGAAATGTTTTATTTTCTTAAAAATGACTCTAACGATTTTGATTAAAATACCGTATACTAAAGATATTTACCTGACAAATAAAATGTATATCTTGAATTTTCTGGGAATAGCCTATGAAGACTACTTTATTCTGGATGAATTTTACGGAATATTGCATAACTGCTAAACCGTAAGAGATGGATAAAAGCTTACCACACAAAAAATGTAAAGCACGTTAAAACACACAATTTACGTTCTATACTTTTTTTTCGTGGATTTGATCGTTTTTGAGGTATTCCTTGTTTTTAGTTTCAGCTTTAAAAATATACTTTTCTCATACAGGAGTTTGACAACTTCTGTTCATACAAACAAAGGAACTTCATTCACATAGCAACCAGCTTTTGACTATCACTTTAACCTATGGTATTCCCTTATTGCGCTTCTATTTACAAGGAAGCAAGTAATGAGACTATTTCTGCTAATTTTTTCTAGTTTAGCATAAAGTAAATAGAAGAGTAAGCTTTTCAACAATATTTTGCTGCAGAGATGTAGAGGAAGTTATATGAATGGAACCCATCAGATTTTTAAAAGAGGCATGTCTGCATGTGTCCTGTATATATGAACAGCTTAAATCAAAAACTAAATCTCAGTTAAATACCAAAGTTGTATTTAAGTTTAGTGTCTTCCATGTGTGCGTCAAGACAACAATATCTCCCAACCCAAACTGTCAATTATTTGGAAACTGTTTCGGAAATGTTAATTTATTTAAAATGGCGGTAACGATTTTAATTAAAATACTATATGTTTAAGATATTTTCATGACTAATGAAATGTATAATTTGAATTTTCTGGGAATAGTAAGTAATAAGATTATTTCTGTTAATTTTTTCTCGATTAGCATGAAGTAAACAGAAGTATAAACTTTTTAACAAAAATTTGTTGTAGAGATGTAGAGAAAGTCATGTGAATGGATCACATCGAATTTATTCTCTTGGCCGTGGAAAGAGAATGGAATATTTTTCAAAGTTTACACATAGTGTCTATCGCTTAAGCTTAATGTTTACCCCTAGTCCCACTATACCTAAAAGGAAATGTAACATTTCTACTTATGTTTTCGGTTGATGAGAGGTCAATAGTAGAATAAGCTTAGTTATTGATGAGAATGTAACAATCATATTTTTGTATTACTGCTTCTAAAAATATTCTTCAAAAGCGCATTTTCTATCTTTTTGATATTATCATATTATAAGTTTAGGACGCGGTCCCCAGAACTCTGGGGCAGAGCATCGGACATAGACTTTTGTGCCCACTTGCTACTTATATGAACCAAGGGAGGGAGGAATGAGGGTAAAGATCCGAAGGGTGACCAGATCCGGATGACGACGAGCGCAAATATGGATGGAGTTCCTATCGGTTACAGTTGGAACGCTTCCGACGCCGCCCTAGGCCCTGCCACAAGTCTCTGATCCACCGGGCGACCTCCCGGTGGGAGCCTTGAAACCGTAAGGCGGGTCCCGGCACTGTGTTTCACAGAAAACCTTTTACAATATGCAATTCAGTATTCAGGCACAACTCTCACAACACCATCGCCTGGTCCCTCAACCCTGAAAAAGATGATTAGGAAGTGATGGGGACAGGAAATAGTGAATCGAAAAATTCGGGGGATATAATGAACCTACCCAGCGTTCGCCTGGCAACCCGGGGAAACCTCCGATAAAAGCCCATGGTCGCGGTAATCGAACCCATGATCTCCCGAATACGGGCCACAAATGAAACCCTCTGAGTAATTCCGCTCGGTAATATTCGCAGATATACTTTCATTTCATATTAAGTAAAAGGGCGGGAAGGTTATAGAGGCTGAAGCTATATACTGACTTTGAAATTCCACGCGCTTTACACGATATCGGGAAAAGGAAATAGATAATAAACTTTGCAAATTAAAACCAGTGGTAACGAATATACTTAAAATAGTTACTCCACAAAAATTTATTTCACTTAAATTCTATATTTTAACCTCACTTTCATGTTTTGAGCATTAGACCTTCTAATTTAGAAATTACACAATATAGAGTTCATTCGGTGTGAGAAGAGCTTCTCATGCTTTTCTCAGAAAATAGAAAATTATACATTTTAGTAGTCATAAAAATATCACATTATCATTGTCAACATTACCAATAACACAACTGGTGTTATAATAATTATTAATCTTGTATTCTACTTTATTAGTTTTATTTTCAGTTAAACAAAGTTGTAAATATATAAGTATATAAAATTCAAACTTTAAATTTTGAACTCTTACTCCCAGTTTACTAACGTTTACTAATTTCTAAGCAATACTAAAGAAGACCACCTGGGTAGTGTGGTAGTAGCGTGTCTGCCTTACATTCAACAGGTTGCGAGTTCAAATCTCGCTTAAGATTAGTAACCTGGATAAGTTTTATTTCGGGGTTTTCCCTTATCCTGAGAAGACGAATGTCGAGAAACTTTAAGCTCCATGGATTCCGAGTTCATTTGAGCATCATTTTATCAATTACATTCATCATCCGATATGACCAATCAGGTTAGAGGACGTTAAGGAACAGAAAAAAAAAGAAGAAAAGAAACAAAACAAAAAAAGACAGCTATGTCAGCACTTTTGCGTTAAAGTCCGCTAGATTACATAGTGCTTCTGTGTGTAACACTGCTGTCACCTTAGTTCGAGTTGAGTTACCAACCCAAGGCAAGGAAATTTGTCCATTGTTGAATATTTTCGTACGTTAGGAATCGGAACGATCTATCGTTAGGATAATAGTGAAATGTGCTTAAAATTCTTTGGCCAATGTAGAGTGTGTTTGGTAGCTATTTTAAAATAACGATATACTGAAATAGGGGCATATAAATGATGTTTAATGCGCCCTAAAGGAAAATAATGACTATTATTTTATGTGATTATCAAAAGTACAGAATTCGGTGTGAGTGTGTGTGTGTGTGTGTGTGTGTGTGTGTGTGTGTGTGTGTGTGTGTGTGTGTGAAGAGTAAATAAGATAACATTAAAATGGGAAAATGATTCGGTATAAAAAGACATTTTAATAAAATCATGGGGCATGCTTTTCAGCCGTGAATTCAAAAGTAAGTTCTGACAATTGAGGATATGAGTTCCAAGTCATGTTACTTCCAAAATTAAAATATTTTCAGGAAACAGAAAAAGCTTAATATGTAGTTTGCTTTTAAAATGGTTCTCCTTGTTTTTTAACGTAAGGTACTAACCACAACACTTTTTACTTTCTCTACTCGTACTATGAACACAGCGTATAGAGCAGGTATTGTAATTTCGATATCGAGATTTCACGGGAAATGCATGTTCTGAGTTCCCCTGAATCTAAAAAAAGTTTCGTGTGTGTGTCTGTGGACAGCATAGTTCAAAACCGAAAAGAATGTTAAATACCAAGCTTGGTATATTCCAAGGATGCAACACGAACATTTTCAAGAAAATCCCCCGACCCCAACTAACCTTAAATGAAACAATTTTCGAACATTTTGATTTTCTCAAAAACGATTCTCCTGATTTTGATTAAAATATCGTAAATTAAAGATATTTACGTGACAAACAAAATGTATATCATGAGTTTTGCTGGGAATAGCTTCTGAAGACATGTGAATTTTGCGGGAGTTTGCATAACTGATTAACCGTAAGAGATAGACAAAAACTTACAATACAAAATTTGTTGAGCACGTTAAAACACACAATTTATGTTATAAACATTTTTTCATGAAGTTGAGCGTATTTGAGACTTTCCTTGTTAATGGTTTCAGCTTTAAAATACTTATACTTTTAACATACGGGACTTTGGTGAACTCTTGGCCATACATACAAACAAAGGCACTTCAATCACATGACAACCAGCTTTTAAAAGATTTGACTTTCACTTTAGCTTAGTGTATTCCCTTGTTTCCTTCTAATTACAAGCAAGCAAGTAATTTTTTTTTTCTCAATTAGCATGAAAGAAATGAAATAATAAGCTTTTTAACAATAATTTATTGCAGAGACGTAGAGAAAGTTATATGAATGGAACATCTGATATTTTTTTTTTTACTTTCTCTACATGCACTATGTACATAGTGTATATAGGAGGTTATTGTAATGCACCCAAATTTCGATACCGAGATTTCACCGGTAATACATGTTTTGGGTCCCCCTGAATTAAAAAAAAACATATTTAGAAAATGGTCCGTGCGGGCACGTGTGTATATGTTTGTGTCTGCGAACAGCGTAGTTCAAAAACGAAAAGACCATTAAACACCAAATTTGATATTTAAGTTTGATATCTTAATATCTTCGATGTGATACGACGATTTTCAAGAAAGTGCCGCACCCCAAACTACCCTTTACATGAACATTTTACGAAAATATTGATTTTCTCAAAAAAGATTCTAATGATTTTGATTAAAATACTTTATGTTTAAGATATTTTTATGACAAACGAAATGAGTATCTTGAATTTTCTGGGAATAGTCTCTGAAGGCCTCTTCATTCTGTATCACTTTTATATGACTGGCAAACCGTAATATATATAAACACTTACTACACAAAAAATGTAGATCTCATTAATGTGTGTTTTAATGATATATCTATATATAGATATATATTAACAGTTTTCGAGATATTCCGGTTTCAATTTTAGCTTTGTCTTCCCGTTTCTCAAAACTTAATTGTAACTGATAGGACAACTTAAAAAAAAAATTGTTGTTTGTTGTAGTTTGATGATGTTTGAATGTTATGTCGGTCTGGCTCAATTGGTTAGGCACTGGCATTCGGAACAGGGTCGCGGGTTCATACCCGACTCAGACCAATGGTTTTTTAAGTGTGATTAAAAGCGACAGCCCATCTCACTTAATTTACTGGCATGTTAAAGAACTCCTGCGTGACCAAATCCCGGCACATCGGCAGCGCTGATATGACTGTGGAAATTGACAGCGCAGTTACAAACAAAATAATTTTTTTTTTTTTTTTAATATTCTGAATGTGGTATTTGATTCTATTCATGATACTGATTTGAAATGTTTTGAATATTGGAAATAAATGATTTTAACATTAATGTTACTTTAATTTTCTGTAAAATTTTAATTTTTGTCACGTATTAGTGATTAATTCTGCTCGAAATCTATCGCGAAATTAATGCGAATTTATGTAGAATTTTAACACTAAACACCACTAGTTAAAATTATTCATCCAAATTTTTAAAGTAATTTTCAACCCAAAATCTTACGTCTGCTGATTGGACTCTACCTGTTGTGGTAGGGAAGAAAAAGGTATTTAAATTACAGTAAAACCCCATAATTAAGCCTCCGATTATAACACTAATCATAACACAATTCATAACGCTCTATTTGTTAAATCCATGGATCAATATTAATACTGCATGATATTACCCCATTTAACGCTTCCAAATGCAACTATTAGCACTTTTTTCGTGTCGAAAATGAATAAAAATATAGTATATTATTTGCGAAATGTTTACTCTTTTATACCTAAATCGAGAAAATAGTTTTAGTATTTGGTATTTATTATTTATTTCCTTCTGTCTTAAAGCACTGTACAGAAATGTTACGTCGTTTGATGTAATTCTCTGATATGCATATTCTCTGGAGTTAAAAGTAGTTTTTGTCTAGGCATTTAATTTGTTCTGTCAACTTATTGTATAGTTTAAAACCTAAATACATGTAACTATTTTAAGTTTTTGATAATCTAAAATAATGAAAGATTACATTTGATTTTATCCTTGTACTATAATTATGCGTATCGTTTCTTAATGTCAGGCTTTCATAAAATGTGTGTACCTAAATTAAAACATTAAAATATAAGGTGTTTTACCTACATTTAAAACACCTAGCTCAATAAAGAGTGATTGGTCTACATGTGCTTGTTCAGCAACATTTTTTAAATTTCCTTATAATTTTCTTTTGTAAAAGGAAGATTTCATACACCTTATTAGTGCCTGCCTGAAGGATTAGACCATATCTTATAATAGACTAAAAAATAAAAAATCTGATGTGTTCCATTCACATGACTTTCATTACATTGGTGTAATAATTTTTTGTTAAACATTTTATTCTTCTTTCTATTTTATGATATTCGAGACAAAGATCAGCAGAAATTGTATAAATGATTTGCTTCCTTCTAAGCAGAAGGGAAATAAAGGATCACATAAGGCTAAAACGATAGTAAAATCTTTTAAAAGCTGGTTACCATCCGTTGAAATCCGTTTCTATGCATGGCTAGGAGTTTACAAATTTCCGTGCGAGAAAAGTTTAAGTATTTTAAATCTGAAACAAATAACAAGGAATATCTAAAAATGGCTAACTCCATGAAAAAAGTATTGTTTGTTTTAACGGGATATACATTTTTTTGTAGTAAGTTTTTGTCTATCTCTTATGGTTTACCAGTTACGCAATATTCAGCAAAATTCACCAAAAATAAGGAGGTATTTAGAGGCTATTCCCAAAAATTCAAGGTTTACACTTCATTTGCCATATAAGTATCTTTAATATACGGTGTTTTAATCAAAATCGTTAGTCATTTTTGAGAAAATCAACATTTTCGTATTTTTTTCCAATAAAGGGTAGTTTTGGGTGGGGGTATTTTTCTCAAAATCTTCGTATCGCATCCCTGGAAAATGCTAAATTTAAATACCAAGTTTGATATTTTACCAACTTTTCGTTTTTGAGTTATCGTGTTCACGGACACACACACATGGACCTTTTTCTAAAAATGCTCTTTCTGGATACAGGGAACCCTAAAACGTGTATTTCCGGTGAAATTTCGCTATCGAATTTTTGGGTGGAATTGCAATCTCTTCTCTATAAACTATTGGACAAAGTACGTGAGGAGAAAGTAAACATACATACTTCTGACATATTAGGGAGGAATACACTTATGTTTGATTGTACTCGGTGGCCGAGCGGTTGATCTGGAAAACCACTACGATCGGCGCTACCGGAAATAAAATTAAGCTTTATTTATGGACGCTCTTTGCTGCGGCTCTGTGTGTCATTCTATGTTGGTTGAAAGACCGGTTAATTTTGCTCAAAAGCTTCTTTATCAGTCTTGAGATTCTTTTATGTGCCGTAAATTATGGCACGGACCAACGGCTTTACTTCCCTTACGAAACCAAGATAACGATTTTTCGCCCGAAAAAAATCTATCGCATTCTACCGGGCTTGATCCTGCGATCTTGAGAACAGAGGCTAAGCATGTTAACCCTAGATCACGGAGGACGACACGGAACTAACGGTCGAATTACAGTACATTTTCAAGAAAGGAATTTGTACCATTAAAAGTCTTCGTGTCAATCCTATTAGATTTTCTATGAATTCTCTGTAGCGAGTTGTCAATGGTACAAAATGGCAAAGCGTAAATATAATAATTAGGTTGCGAGTATACATGGCAATCAACAATCGAAGATGTTTACCTTCTCTGACCCGTATGTACAATGTACATAGTGGATAAAGAAGGTATTGCATTCCACCCAAACATTCGATGTCGAAATTTCACTGGAAATCTGTGTTTAGAGATCTCCTTGAGTCCGAAAAAATGTATGTCTGTGGACAACATAGTTCAAAAACGAAAAGAAAGTTAAAAACCAAGCTTGGTATTTAAGTATAGTATCTTCCAAGGATGCAACACGAAGATTTTCAAGAAAATCCCCCACCCCAAACTACTCTTTACATGGAACAAGTTTTTAAATTTTTGTTTTTCTCAAAAATGGCTCTAACGATTTTCATTAAACTACCATATATTAAAGATATTTACATCACAAATAAACTGTATATTTTGAATTTTCTGGAAATAACCTCTGAGGACCTCTTTATTCTGGATGAGTTTTGCAAAATTTTGCATAACGGTTAAGAGATAAAAACAATTTACTCACAAAAGATGAACATATCGTTAAAACATATAATTTGTAATAAATACCTATATGTTTTTATGTAGAATTGGCCGTTTCTGAGATATTCCTTGTTATTGGTTTCAATTTTAAACTAATTTAAATTTTCTTAAGCAGGTAGCGACGTTTCACTTCTTCTCTCTTGTTTTACTGCAGGTCATGCAAAGCGAGGCGAACTTCAGTTGTTTCACACAAGACCAGCTTTTAAAAGGTTTGACTCTCGATCTAGCCTAGTGTATTCCCTTATGTCTCGTCTGCTTACAAAAAAGCAAGTAATAAGTCATTTTCTGCTAATGTGATTTTATCTATGTCTTAGATAAAACAATAACCTTGGAAGTTGTTTGTGTACCAGCTAGAGAAAACCATGTGAATACAGATAGAAAACATCAGATAGAAAATCATGTTAACAGTACACATCAGATTTTTATTTTCTCTACACATACTATGTATGACACCCAAAAAATCGAAACCGAGATTTTGGGACCCTCTGAATAAAAAAAAAAAAAAAAGGATTTTTAGAAAAATGTGTGTATGTGTGTTTGTGTGTGTGTGTTTCTGTGTCTGTGGGCAGCATAGCTCAAAAATGAGAAGTTCGTTAAATACCAAACTTTAATTCCGTATCTTCCAAGGATGCGATATGAAGATTTTCAAGAAAATCCTCCCACCTCCAACTACCCTTTATATGAAAAAAATCGAACATTTTGATTTACTCAAAAATGGCTCTAACGATTTTGATTAAAATCTCTTATAATTAAAATGTTTACATGACAAATACAATGTAGGTATATTTTGAATGTTCTGGGAATAGTCTCTGGAGACCCCTTTTTTATTCTGAATGATTTTTTTTTTTTAATTTTGCATAGCAGAAAAACCGTAAAAGCTGAACAAAAACATACTGCACAAAACATGTAGATCTTAAAACTCACCGTTTATGTCATATACATTTTATTGTGGAGTAAGCCGTTTTCAAGATATTTGTTTCAGTTTTAAAATATTTGAACTTTTCTCATACGGGAACTTGTAAACTTCTAGCCACGCAAAGTCGCGGATTCCAATCCCATAGTAATCATTGAGTCTCGGTTTAGCCTAGTGTATTCCCTTTCTACTTGTAAGCAACTAATTAATAAGACCGTTTCAGCTAATGTTCATCTCGATTAACATGAAATAGAAGAGTAAGCTTATTAACAATAATTTTGTTACAGAAATGTAGAGAAAGTCATGTGAATGGAACAGATCAGATTTTTATCATAAGAAATGTTCACAAATAACATTTATTGTTATTTTCTATTAAATTGTGCCCAAATTGCTTTTTCACATCTAAACATTTTAATCCCTCGTTAAACGCAATCCTGGTCGTTACGCGTTTAGGCCACAGACTCTTGAAGAACGTAATTACGGGGTTTTACTAGTTTTGAAAAGGATGATTGCAAAATTCGCAGATCAAATTAATCGCCCATCATTCGCCTAGCGACCAAGGAAAACCGCAAAGATAGGCGAGATTTCTCGATCCCAGGGATTTGAACGCGTGGACTGCCGAAATTACAGACGTTATATCTGAACCATCCCACTAGGTAGAAGCACAAGAAATTGAATTATTGAAGCTAACCTATTTCACGGCTAAGAACAGGTGTGATACTAAATGTGCCAACAACAGAGAACATCTCTATCCTTCTATGTGGGACATTGTCAGGTATCTTTTCTAATAGCATTGCTAATTGCCCTCTGTCTACTGTGCCACACCAAGATCTTATAAATGATCACTATCGCAACTGTATCATGGAGATGATACATCTTTCTAAGGGCTGACCAAAATGTTACAGGAACACAGAAACCTTTTTTATTGATATTGATAAAAAATTACAATTTTTGGATTTGTAAAAATGCAGCATATTTTTAAGTACACATGTAACACAGTTCTGCATATAATTTTAAATCATTGTGCTAATTAAATAACTCTCTTTGACAAATTTAAGGCCATTTTTCACATCTTTCTTTCTCTATAGGTACTATAGCATGGTAGGTTAAGAAGGTTTTGTATTCCACCCAAAAATTGGATGTCGAGATGTCACAGGAAATATGTTTTTGGGTCCCCAGAATCTCCCCCAAAACATTTTTAGAAACAAACAAAACATGTGTGTCTGCCTGTGGACAGCATAGGCCGAAAACGAAAATACCGTTAAATACTAAATTTGGTACTTAGGTTTAGTATCTTCCAAGGATACCCGTGAAAGTTTTCAAGAAAATCCCCCATCAAATTACGCTTTACATGAAAATGTTTTTAAAATTTTTGATTTCCTCGAAATTGGCTTTAACATATATGACTAAAATCCCATATGTTAAAGATATATGACAAATAAATGTATATCTCTAATTTGCTAAGCAAAGTCTCTGAACACCTCTTCATTGTGGATGAATTCTGGATAACTGGTAAACTGTAACAGATAGACAAAAATTTACTACATAAAAATATAGGTCTAGTTAAAACTTTTAATTTATATCATTTACATTTATTTATTTATTTACTTTTGCAGAACTATGTTTCCTTTATGTTTGTTCCAATTTTATTCTACTTAAACATTCTTAATCGAGCGGTCATATTTCGTTTCATCTTTCCTACTATGTACGTACATAGTAGGTAGCAGACAAAGTGAAAAGAAGAAGGAAAATATAGATTATATTTTTATTATTTTCTCCAGCACGTATGTACAAAATACATAAAGGATAGAGAAAGTATTGTATTCTACCCAAAATTCCATACCGAGATTTTATATTTTGAGACCTCCTGCATCCAAAAACGAAATTTTTTATAAACGTCTCTCTCTCTCTCTCTCTCTCTCTCTCTCTCTCTCTCTCTCTCTCTCTCTGTCTGTGTCCGTGGGAACATAGCTCAAAAACGAAATGTTCGTTAAATACCAAACTTGATATTTAAATTCAGTATCTCCCAAAGATGCGACACGAAAATGTTCAAGAAAATCCCCCACCTCCAAGTAACCTTTACATGGAAAAAAATTCGAAAATGTTCATTTTCTCAAAAATGGCTGTAACGATTTTGATTAAAATATATTATATTTAAGACATTTACATAAAAAATAAGATGTATATCTTGAATTTTCTGGGAGTAACCTCTAAACATCTCTTTATTCTGGATGATTTTTTTTTAATTTTGCATAACTAGTAAACCGTAAGAAATAGACAAAAACTTACTGCACAAAAAATGTATAACTCATTAAAACACACAATATATGTCATATACATTTTTTTCCTGGAGATGACCGATTTCGAGATATTCCTTATTATTGGTATAGTTTTAAAATACTTATAGGTACTTGTCTAATATAGGCACTTGTCAACTCCTAGCCACGCACGAAACGGATTTCAATCCCGTAACAACTACATATTGAAACATTTGACTGTCAGTTTAGCCTAGCGTACTTATTTCCCTTTTACTTATAAGGAACTAAGTAATAAGAAGTTTCTGCCAGCGTTTATCTGATTAGCATGAAATGGACAGAAGAATAAGCTTATCAAAGTTATTAACAATAATTTGTTATAGAGGTGCAGGGAAAGTCATGTGGAAGAAACACATCAGATTTTTGTTTTCTTTGTTGAAGACTAGGTATGTAAATATATGGAATATTCATAGTTTTTGCTTTCTCTACTCGTAATATGTACATAGAGCATAGATGAGGTTTTGCATTCCACCCAAAAATTCGATACCAAGACTTCACCGGAAATATCTGTTTTGGGTCCCCTGAGTTCAAAAAAGGGATTTTTAGAAGGTCCATATGTGTGCCCTTGTGTGTGTCTGTGGACGGCATAGCTCAAAAACTAAAAGACAGTTAAATACCAAACTTGGTATATAAGTTTGGTGTTTTCCAAGGATGTACGAAGATTTTCAAGAAAACCCCTCCACCCCAAACTACTCTTTACATGGAACTTTTTTTGAAAAGTTTGTTATTCTGAAATGGCTCTTAACGAAATTGATTAAAATGCTGTATATTAAATTTATTTACATCGCAATAAAAAGTATATCTTGAATTTTCTAGTATTAGCTTCTGAAGACCTGTAAATTCTGGATTAATTTCACTGATTTTGCATAACTGGTAAACCGTAATAGATACTCAAAAACGTACTGCTCAAAAATGTAGATCTCGTTAAAACACATAATTTATGCCATATACGTTTTTGTTGTAGAATTGACCGTTTCAGAGATATTCCTTGTTATTGGTTTCAATTTTAAACTATGCATCTTCTCAAACGGGTCATCTTACGTTTCATCTCTCTTTTGTTTTTTTCTAGAAATTCAAGAACCAATTTTCAATTACTCACATATCAATCATCTTTTAAAAGATTTCACTATTCTTTAAGCCTGGTGTATTCACATAACTCCATTATGCTTATAAGGAACTAAGTAGTAAGATCAATAATTGTATTGTTATCTCGTTTAGCATGGCGTAGGTGAGAAGAATAGCTTGTCCTCAGAACAGGCAGAGAAATACATGTGAAAACAACACATAAGATTTTCTTATATATGTGAATCGCACATACATAAGGAACATGTATAAATATAATATTAGTGTGCTGATTTGGTTTTTCAAGAATTTATACAATGTTTATTACTTTAAAGGGAATGGGGGGGGGGAATCTGAAATTTGCACAATTTGGCTATTTATAAAACCGCATAGTGAAAAAGATAGCTGAGGTCGGAGAGATGTCTGTTTATAATGTATCTTATGTACTACTGATCGCACTATTGAATTTTGCAAGCTGTCGGCCTTATTATGACTTTCAGTTGTGTTGTGGTTTCCATTTTGTTCTGATGCGAAAAGGTAAAAATGGGGAAAAATGACAAGTAATTGGTACGCCTAAGTACGGCAAGTCATACAGCGGTATTGCAATTGGAGATAAATTAATCATATGCGACAGAGACGAGAACTTCGAGTGGCATTAGTAGAACCTTGGAATAACACTACTGTGGAAGAGAATGGCAATCGTGTGAACAAAGTGCCCAAAGGGTAAACCTGTGTTTCAAAGTCAAAGACCTTATACAAATACATATTAAAATCATCTGCAATGTATGCTTGAAACACCAGGTTCTAAATGTATAATAATATAATGCTACATGTTCCTAGAATAGAGTTTTATAAATATCAATGGGTGCCTTCGAGGCAGTACTAATGACTGGAAGAAGATGTAAATAATTAACAATCTAAATAATATAAATAAGTGTATGTAATAAAAGAAACAAGTTTATATTTTTAAACGATGTTAGCACAAGCTTAGTTATGTGGGATAAGATTCAGCTGAAACTGTACATGTCACAAAAGAGAAATTTCTCGCACGGTTTTTGTGGAGAATAGCCAGGGAACAGGGGGAAACGCATAAAAGAATGTCCTTGAATTAAAAAGACAACGCAAGTCTTAGAATAGGTGGTAAGATAATAAAGTTGTGAAAGTTACTGAGGAGCTAGCAGCCTAAGTGAGATACTAGGATAGCTTATATTGGTTCATGAAACGAGTGGCAACTGGGAGCGGGAAAGAAAGCCATTTAGAGCACATTTGCAATGCTTATACAGAACAAGGTGTTCAAATGTTTTCTGAGAGAGACGCAGTTCTCGATACAGTTCACCCTCTGTTATTATATCACACGTACACAGCTTGGGTAATGTGGAAGTAGCATGTCTGCCTCGCATTCAACAGGTTGCGAGTTCGAGTCTCGCTTGGGTGAATTAATTGTATAAGGTTTGTTTCGTAGTTTTTTCCTTTATCCTGAGAAGACGAATGTTGAATAACGTTAAGCTCCATGGACCCAGAGTTGAGAATAAGTTCACCAATTCCATTCATCGTCCGATATGATCAACCTAGTTAAAGGAGGTTAAGCTAAATAAAAAAAAAAAAAAAAAAAATTTCGTCCTCAGTTATTGTACAGCAAAAAGGTTTCTATTTACTGTACAGTACAGTTCGCTTAAGTAGAAGTGCGTTTAGTTTATTCTCCCTCAGTGTTTTGTACTACAGATTCTTTACGTAAGAAACATGATACGTGAAATCTGTTCCACGTGTAAGAAAACGCGTAATACAGTTTCAGCTATGGTCGCATAGCAATGTAAGTGTATAAAATACGAAATCTCTTGATAACAGTTTAAATAAATTACTCAAACCAAAAGTTACAAATGTATTATCTCTAAAATAGCTCCTTTTACCGTTCGCACCCTGTTATGAGATACAATGCGACTCAAATACATACATTCGAACCGCTGCGCGGTGTTATTGCACTGCGCACACGGAAGCATAACACACAGCTGCTGTACACAAGGTCACGGTGCTGACTTGTTTTTCTCTGCTCTGAAAGTGCAATATTGAATTGGCGATATATCGTGTGGCTGAGTCATTTCAGTGTGCTTTATTATTTTGTCCTGTTCTTAAAAACAAAGTGTATTATGGCTCACCATTTGTTTTCTACTGCACAACGTGTATTTATTCATGATTCATATGTGTTAATACATTTTGTGAGTGGACTCTCAATACTGTATACAATGGCGAAATTGACCCACATTTAATATTTTTCACGGACGAGGCTTGGCTCCACACTCATGGATATGTGTGTACACAAAATATTCGTTGGAGCTCTGAGAAATCTAATATTGTTCATGAAATACACGAAAAAATTGGCGTGTGGTGCGCCATTAGCGGAGAAAGAGTTATAGGCCCGATTTGTTTCAAGTGAACAGTTGATGCCCATACATACGCGAATACAATTTTTACACCATTTTATTAGAGATTTAATAGACAGGGAGCGTGATTTTGCCGTTTTTCTAGAAGACTCTTCAACAGCTCATACAGCCAATCTTTCGATGAGAACAATTAAAAGTATGTTTCAGGACGGAATTATTAGTATAGATTTGTGGGCCTCCCGGCCCCCCCCCCCTGCAATTTCTATCTCTGGGGTAACTTAAAGCATAAAGTGTACAAGAAAAACTCACACATGAAAACAAAATATCCACCAGCAAATTGCCAGCATTTCTCAACGTAAACTACAGCGTGTGATGGATAGTGGTGCCAAAAATGTATGGAAACGGCGGTGGCCAATTTCAGCATCTCCTTTAATAACGTTGTTAGGTTTGTCCTTTAAAAGTAGTTTTTAAAATGTATAGTTTCATCCGCGCCTTTCAATGATAGCGGCAGACGGCAATGAGCGCCGAGGGCAAAACACCGCGTAACTGGTTCGGACGTTTTTGAAACACTTGCTCGAGCAAGGAACCGAACTAGCCGGAGCAAATATAAATAATTTACTAAAAACATAGTTTACGATATGAAAATAATCAGAGATAACGAAGAGCAGGGAAACGTAGCACCTTTAAATTTTTGGTAGACCTGTACTGAGAAAATAATAGATGTATGTTTAAAAAATATTTGAAAAATTAATATTTTACTGAATAAAATAAATGTAAGCGTAAGGAAATTTATCTATGGTGTTTATACGGACGGTATACTTGTTTGGATGGACACCCAACGAATCCTTAGGTTGCAGTGAATAGCCAAGGGGTTTACTTTTTTCTCAATAATAGGGCCTAATGGGGACGTTATTACTTAGGTAAGGTCGGAAAGACCCAGAAGTGAGAGACTGTGAATGTCTGGAAAAACCAGTTTCTTCTGGTATGTTCAAAACCAAACCCAACCTTACATGTTTTATTCCTCAAAGTAATCGGAAGGATTTCCTAAAAAATGTAATATGCATTTCATTAGACTATCTGGTTAATGTATTTACTCTTTCGAATAATGTTGTCATACTCATGAATTGAATGGTTTATTTAAAAACTTTGCATCAACCCTTTCTATGAAACCAAGTTTCTGCATTTGCCATGTCAAAAGCGTAAACGTTGTATTGCGTGTTTACTCTCCGTGATGCGTCATTTATGGTTCTGAAAATCACAAAACAGATTCACTGTAACTGTTTTCATTTTAACTTTCTCTACTTCTTACATAGTACATGGGTGAGAAGATACTGCATTCAGCTTTAAATGTCGACACCGAGATTTTACTGGAAATACACGTTATAGGATCTCTTGCATTAAAAAAAAATAATTTTTAGAAAAAGGTCCTTTCGAGTATGGATGGATGGATGGACGGACGGAGGGACGGATGGATGGACGGAGGTACGGCTGGACGGACGGATGGATGGATAGATGATTTTCGGTCGTGTGCCATGTTCACGATTACTACAAAACGAAAAGTCGGCTAAATACCAAAGTTGATAGCTGTTTAAGTAGAGCATTTTCCAAGGATGCGACACGAAGATATATATAAAAATATATATATAAATAAATGAATAAAACAATCCCCCACCCCAAACGGAAGGTGGTACGTGAGGACCAGATATTTAAAATACTTTTATTGATATTGAATTTTAGTAATTGGTGAATTATTTTGGCAGAAGTGTAAAAAGTTTAGAATCTTATATATGACTAATAGTCATAAGTAGTAGTAAATGCAAAGAGACTTATCAATATTAATATTGGATTCTTTACATGGAAAATTTTTCGAAAATGTTTGTTTGCCCAATTGGCTCTAACGATTTCGAGTGTGTTTAAGATATTTACATGTTATATAAAATGTATATCTTGAATCTTCTGGTAATAGCCTCTAAAGTCCCATTCTTTCTGGATGACTTTTGCATACCTGTAAGAGATAGACAAACACTTGCTACACAAAAAATGTAGCTCACGTTACAACTCACGAGTTATGTCAAATGCCTTTTCTTATGGAGCTAACTATTTCCGAGATACATTTCTCAAACGGAAAATCGGTATTCATTTTTCTTTCTCGTGATCAAGCAAAGAGAACGGAATGTCAGTGCATCACATGGCGACCAGCTCTTGAAAATGTTGTTTCCTTTTATCTTAGTGTATTCCCTTATTTCCGCAATGTAATAGAGGCCTTTCTGAAAAGGTTATATCAATATATGTGTTAAATAGAAAAAGAAACTTTTGTAAAACTAGATTGTTGCAGAATAAGTAGGAAAAGCGATGTATTGTAAAACTAGATTGTTGCAGAATAAGTAGGAAAAGCGATGTATATGTATAACTACATAATTTTTTAAACATTTTCATTGTGATCCTTTCCATGTTCTCTTATATTTCACTTAAACTGTGACTACATCTTTTCAAACGTAACGTCTGCGATCTCCTTTCGAGAGGTCTGGGTTTCACTCCGGTGCCACCAATCTGACTGAAGGCTTTCATTGATCGATAGGTGAATGCTAGTTCATGGTTAATATGATCCGCGTATTTTCCTATCATCCCTTTCAACACTTCATTTTATTTTCTTCATCACTAGTGTTCCGACCGCATTCGGACTAGCTCCTCGGAACGCACGAGGTCAGGAGCCACATGCCGGTTCTTATAATAAACTAATTATTCTATCGTGACAAATAAACATTAAATTACTTACTGCACTTATTTATTGATTATTAATACATGTTAGTTTATATATAGGTAACAAATGTGGATTGCGGCGGATTGATTACACACGCAATCGCAAACACGCTTTGGTTACGCCATGTGCTTGACTGCAAACTCGCCGAATGTCTACTTCCGTCTCGTTCATGCGCGAGAGCGAGACCATCTGCATCCGCCGGCAAGAGTCAGAGGTAGCTCAACCTAGTAGCCAGCCTACGAACCCGCTCCAAAGGGAATGAGCCCTGGCGGTACTCGGAGTTACTACAATAACTATGGCGGTTGAATACAAATGTAGTCACTGACAAACATCCCGCCCCGCCTAAATGTATCACATTTAAAACATAATGAAACTGACAAGCATGGTGCCGAACATGAACACCTTTTAAGAGCGTGCTTGAAGTTCAAAGCTTGTTCTCAGATAACCCACTGTTGGTATTCACTAAGAATGGTTGCACCTGTTGCTACAAAGAAAGAGGAACCGAATACTGAATCTGCAATAGTGAATGGTGCTTCAATATATTCAAAGAGTTGTAAACAAGTAAAATAAATCCCTAATAGAACAGTAAATAATAATCCTTGAATGTTTGACACCTTGATACAAAAAAAGAAAGAAAAAGGAAGACATTTAGTTGCACTAATGAAAAATACACTGACACAAAAAATGGAACTGAAATATGGAGCACTACCCTTGATACGGCAAGGGACACAGTTTGTGAATGGGACGTTTGAATGTTCCATTACTGGTGCGGATGATCGCTGTCCGCACTCGTCCATCCCGTCCAGGAATAGCTTCTTGGATCACGGCCAACCGCCATGAAAGGGGAGGGAGGTTCTCATCCTTCAGGAGCACAATCATTCCAGGGCCCAGGTTCGGATGACTGGACTGCCACTTATGTCGCTGCTGTAGACTGTTCAAATAATCGCCGGACCACTGCTTCCAAAAGTTTTGCTGCAACGATTGGATGAATCGCCATCTAGAGATGTGACTGTGTCGATCTCTGGTCGAGTCAGGTTCAGGGAAGGACATTAAGGGACCTCCTATCAGGAAGTGGCCAGGACTGAGGTATGAAAGGTCATTAGGGTCCTCTGAAAGTCTAGTGAGCGGTCGCGAGTTTAGGCATGCTTCTATTTGACATAGCAAAGTGTGCATCTCATCATATGTTAGACACGCATTTCCAGCAGTTCTTTTTAGGTGGTGCTTCATGGATTTTACACCGGCCTCCCAGAGACCGCCGAAGTGAGGTGATCCGGGAGGGATAAAGTGCCATGTAAAACCTTCCTGTGTAGCGAAGTCATTGATTTCCTCCTTGGTCCTTTCCGACTTGAACATCCTGGTTAGGTCTTCGAGCTCATTCTTCGCACCTACGAAATTGGTGGCATTGTCGCTATAAATGTTGCAACATTTTCCTCTTCTCGCTGTGAAGTGCCGCAATGCTGCAATGAAGGCTTGTGAGGTCAGGTCGCGCACCAGTTCAAGATGCACAGCCTTAGTGGAGAAGCAAACAAATAGTGCCACGTAGCACTTCACCTTGATCTTACTCCGTGTACTACCCTGCTTGACACAAAGAGGCCCCGCACAGTCCACTACTGCATTTGTGAATGCCCGGGAGGGAGTCAGCTG
Organism: Hymenopus coronatus; assembly: GCA_030762935.1. Classification (NCBI taxonomy): domain Eukaryota; kingdom Metazoa; phylum Arthropoda; class Insecta; order Mantodea; family Hymenopodidae; genus Hymenopus; species Hymenopus coronatus. Next base: position 31,779,274 of record CM060896.1, on the reverse strand, counting down.
CTTAGCTGCGGAGGCCTTCAGCCTGAAACACCTCATACACTGATGTATGACTCGACGAAGTAGATGTCTTGAGTTTACTATCCAGTATTTACATCTGAGCGAAGCCGCCAAGTGTTGAGATCCTGCATGAAGCAGACGTACGTGTTCAGCTGCCACTATCAGTTCAGCAAGTCTGTGTTTAGGAGGCAATATAATCTGATGTTTTTCAGCAAATGGTTTTAATGAGTTCTGAAGCCTCCCGCCTACTCTAAGAGTTCCGTTACCATCAAGAAAAGGGTTGAGGTTTCTTATTGCGCTCTTACTGGATATCGCAGAGTTCGCTTTCAATGCCTCAATTTCCGCCGCGTATACAGTTTGCTGAGCCATCCTCACGCACTTCTCTAGAGCCAGGGTCTCTTCTTCCTTAGAGAGATACCCAGTTCGTTTCCGATTGCCTCTCCCCGTGTTGAATATGAACCTGAGACAATATGCCATTACTCTCGTTAGGCGCCGCAGCGACGAAAATTTGCTAGTTATATCACAAGAGTAAGTGCTTGTCAAGCATTGAGTTGCGGTTCTCTGATCGCGTAATTCTTCATTTGAGCTGAAATCAGATCTTGACTCAGGCCAACATGACTCGTCCTGCCTCAACCAGGCTGGCCCATGCCACCATTGTGTGCTATCTTTTAGGATACGCGCGGATTCTCCCCGGGATAGTGCGTCGGCCGGGTTGTCCTCAGATGAAACATGACCCCATGTTGCATTCGCAGTTGAGCCTTGTATCTCGGAGACCCGATTTGCGACGAACGTATTCCATTTTGTCGGTTCCGCTGCTAACCAAGCAATGACGATAGTAGAGTCAGTCCACAGAAACGTTCTATCAATATCTAAGTTTAGACTCTGGGACGTCTTCGCAGCGAGGCGAGACAAGAGCAACGCCCCACACAATTCCAACCGAGGAATCGATTGCTGCTTTAATGGGGCAACTCTGGACTTTGAGCATACCAGGTGTACAGAACATTCGTTGCTGTCCGTGATGCTGCGTATATAAATGCAGGCCGCATATGCCCTTTCTGAGGCATCAGAGAACCCATGCATTTCAACATGCCTGATTTTTCCTCGACCGACAATCATTCTTCCGACGCGCTTCTCATTGAGTAGTGGAAGCTCCTGGTAGATTCTTCTCCAGGGCTCCAGGAGCGTAGGCACTAACGGATCATCCCACCCCAACTTTGCCTTCCACAATTCCTGCATCAGTATCTTGGCGGATATGATAACAGGCCCTAGCAAGCCGAGAGGATCAAAAATGGAGGAGATGATGGAGAGAATGTTCCGTTTCGTGAAGTACGTTGGGCAGTCCTTGATGTTTACTTCAAAGTGAAATTCGTCGACAACTGGATGCCACGACAATCCAAGAGTTTTGATGCCTTCCTTGTCATCAAACCGTAGGGGAACGGTAGACTCTTGAAGGTCCGGAGCTATTGTTTCCATTACCTCTTGACGATTGGAGCACCATTTTCGAAGGGTAAACCCACCACGTTGTAACAGCTGCTGCAGCTGTTGCCTGGGCCGCGCCGTGGGCGAGTGGTTAGACCACTAGCCTCTCACCTAGACGGCCGGGGTTCGATCCCAAGCGACCGCGTGTGAGATTTGTGGTGGACAAAGCGGCGCTGGGCGGGTTTTCTCCGGGTACTCCGGTTTCCCCCGCCATCGCATTCCACCGATGCTCCATCATCATTCATGTATCATCAGTGCCACCGCCTGCGGTGCCATTAGTAGTTAAAGCGGGCGTTAAACACTACCAAAAGCTCTTGCCTAAGCTGTATTGCCTCTTCCATGGTCTCACATCCGCACAGTAGATCATCCACGTAGAAGTCACTCTTCAACACTTGCGACGCACGTGGAAATTGAAGTTCTTCGTCTTCGGCTAGTTGGAGCAGACATCTGGTGGCCAAGAAGGATGCTGATGAGGTACCGTAGGTTACAGTCTTTAATTGGTAGATGCGTATTGGTTCTGATGGATCCTTACGCCAGAATATGCGTTGGCGGTTGATGTCTTCATCATGCACTCCAATCTGCCGGTACATTTTTGTAATATCTGCAGTCAACGCTGTCTGGTGAGTTCGGAACCTCATTACCAAAGACAGTAGATCCTGCTGCACCGTTGGCCCTACAGCCAGGATGCAGTTCAAAGACACGCCGATGTTTGTCTTGCAGGACGCGTCAAAAACAACCCGAGTCCTTGTAGTTGTACTTTGATTCTTGACGACAGCGTGATGTGGCATTTAGTAGAAGCCGTCTTTGTCCTTGGGATGAGTGGGGGCAAGCTGCATGTGACCCAATGCATAATATTCCTCCATGAATTCGGTAAAGTCTGCTCTCAATTCCGGACGAGAGCAGAGTTTCTGTTCTAGCTGCTTGAACCGCTTCATGGCGATGCTGTATGAACTTCCAAGTTGAGTACTGTGTTCCTTTACTGGAAGCTTGACGACAAATCTTCCATTACCTTCCCGCTTGGTGTGAGGCACAAAGTGGTCTTCGCAATATTGCTCTTCCTTAGTCCTTACTGGTTTCAAGGCGGCCACTTCTTCAATGCTCCAAAACCTTTCTATCTTACTTCCTAGATCGCCATCTTCCCTGGCGAAGAGTACCGACTGGGCCTCCAAATTGCCACTAATCTGACTAGGATTTCGTACGGGACCTGATACTATCCACCCAAGAACAGAGTTTTTCAATATTGGAAGATCACTGACATTCGTCCTACATCCATCAACTAACAAAAACATGTATAATTCTGTCCCAATTAGAACATCTATAGCACCAGGTTTGTTAAAGTTGGGATCAGCGAGTTGGATGTCAGTTGGTAAATTCCATGCCCTACAGTCGACGGGGGCTGCCGGAATATTCCCAGTTATTTGCGGAAGTATCGAGCATGTGATAGTCGCCTCGAAGTTTGAGACCGTTGAACGAATTACTACATCGACGCTCTGTGATGCGGCTATTGATGTGTTATTTATACCGCTGATGGGGATGCAATTCCTGTGTTGTTTCAACCTTAATGCTTTAGCAAGTGACTCTGTAATGAAGTTCGATTGCGATCCACAATCCAGCAACGCATGACACTGGTTACTTCGACCATTGCTATCAAGAACGCGAAGAATTGCTGTCGATAACATTACTTGGGATCTAGGCTTGAACTTCATAGCGCAGTAACTAGCATTTCCTTCATTAGTCTGAACAGCACCCTCCAATCCCATTTGTATTCCATTGTCGAAATGAAGTAACGTATGATGTTTATTGTGACATACCTTGCAGTTACCAGATTTGCAGGACCGTACCCCGTGATGCCGAAAACAATTGAAACACAACCTCTTTTTCCTTACAAATTCATAGCGTTCTCTAACAGGAGATTTAATGAAGTCCCCACATTTGTGCAGTAAATGACTTCCATCACAATATTCACATTTGCAATTAGTTGCCACGTTCGAGTTGCTTCTGGATGCTTTGAGGTCGCTCCTTTGCTGACCGCCCTTTGTAGCATGCGAAGTTCCTTTAGGCTCTTTGGTTGCAGCCATAAGCTCTAGTACCCGTGCCCTATCTTCTAAGAATTTTGACACATCCTTCAGCGCAGAAAACTTATCATTAGGGGCTTGCATTTCAAACTCTTTGCGCGTGGCGTTATCTAGTTTGTCCAGTATGAGCTGTTGGAGCAAGATTTCATGCAATGGTGTTTCTAATTGTAGTCCCTCTAGTGCGTTTAAATTACTAGCAATGTGATTGCTTAATTGTCGAAGGTCTGCGGCAGTAGCTTTCTGGCAGCTTGGTAACGACAGAAGGGCATTCACATGTTGTGTCGCTATCAATTTCTTATTAGTGTACCTCTTGCAGACCGTGTCCCAAGCAATTGGAAAATTCGCGTTAGAGATGGGGAGATTTTGAATTAGTTGGTGAGGTTCTCCTTTGAGGGACGAAAGTAGATAATGGAAACGTTGAATATTTGACAGCCTTTCATTGTTCACTATCAACTCTTGAAACATGTCATGGAAGTGAATCCATGCGTCGTACTGACCCTGGAAGCTGGGAAGATTAATGACTGGAAGTCGTAAATCAGCAGATGCACGTGCTTCAGTGGAAGAAGGATTCGATGTATTGTCATTGTAATTAGAGTTACTATTACCCTCTATCAGAGTATTAATTTTTGCCTCCAAATCATAGTATTTGTTTTCAAATAACTCTCTTTCGTTGGCATGGGAGTCGCAATTTTTGTCATCATCGTCTAACTCAAGTTTGACTTGAACAACCGTGAATTCTTCCCAAAGCGTTGGTAACTGTTTTAATCGGGTTCGTAAGGTGTTTACATCTTGTCCTGTGGTAAACTGCTCTACAAACTTGCCTATACGTGTCAATGACCCTTTGGTTATGACCCGTTGCTTAATAAGCCTATTCCGCTCACTAGCTTCCATTATAATTAAGGAAAAGGACAAATTGTTAGGATTGACTGACCTGTTTACAACCTGCGTGTCTGGTGATGCTTATGCTGTAGTTGCCGTACCGCTTCCTGCTGACGAGATGATCTTGTTGCAACACATGACTCCCTCTTTGTCACGTTTATACTAATCACATATTTTCACGGAGAACCACGTAATATTTGATTACGAACTTACAGATCCGGCCCGGAGGACAAATGTTCCGACCGCATTCGGACTAGCTCCTCGGAACGCACGAGGTCAGGAGCCACATGCCGGTTCTTATAATAAACTAATTATTCTATCGTGACAAATAAACATTAGATTACTTACTGCACTTATTTATTGATTATTAATACATGTTAGTTTATATATAGGTAACAAATGTGGATTGCGGCGGATTGATCACACATGCAATCGCAAACACGCTTTGGTTACGCCATGTGCTTGACTGCAAACTCGCCGAATGTCTACTTCCGTCTCGTTCATGCGCGAGAGCGAGACCATTTGCATCCGCCGGCAAGAGTCAGAGGTAGCTCAACCTGGTAGCCAACCTACGAACCCGCTCCAAAGGGAATGAGCCCTGGCGGTACTCGGAGTTACTACAATAACTATGGCGGTTGAATACAAATGTAGTCACTGACAAACAACTAGGTATACCAGGCATTGGGCTGATCACTAATTCTGGATATGCTATTGTCCAGAGTTTATTTGCTCCTCGTCAGGCGTCTGACCCAACGAATTGTACTATAAGTGACTGTGGCTGTCAGACCTGCATATGACCAGGGTGATCCGAGAAAGAAGAATAGTTTCACTACGTTCTTAATTATGACAAAAGTTTATCTAGACACCTGCTAACGAAAAGTTGAATTCTAATACAAGTGACACATTACATTTTATATCAATTTTATTAGTCATCTTTTAACCTCCCCCCCCCTCTGAAATATTACCTCACATGACTTTCTCTACCCACTCTCGTTTGTTTGGATATACCTATATACACACTGGTCTTATAAAAGCGTATTACTCTTTTTGCATGTATGTACAGTCAACGTACATAGTAGATAGAGAAGGTATTTCACTCCACCCAAAAATTGATAAGATTTTACCGGAAATACATGTTCTGAGGTCACCTGAATCTAAAAAGAAATATATAAAAAATATATATTGTGGGTCTTTCAGCATAACTCAAAACCGAAAACTGGTTTAAGTACCAAATTGGGTATTTGCATTTAATATCTTCCAAGGATGCGGCACGAAAACTTTCAGGAAAATTCCCCCACCCCAAACTATTCTTTACATGGAAACTCTTTGTATTTTCGAATTTCTCAAAAATGGTTCTAACGATTTTGATTGAAATATTACCTAAATATTTTTGCAAGGCAAATAAAATTTATATCTTGTATTTTTTGGAATAACCTCTGAAGTCCTCTTCATTCTGGAGGACTTTTATTTGGCCGGTTAGCCATAAGAGAGACAACATTTTAGTAGGTACATAAAAATATGTAACTGGTTAAAACACGTAGGTTGCGTCAGATACATTAACATTGCTTGTTATTGATTTCAATTTTAAAATATTTATATTTTTATAAAATCAGAAATTGTCATTTGTTTTCTCTTTAGTTTTGCGTCTGATTATGCAAATGGAACCGACTTTCAATGTCGCCGCATTGCAACAGCCTTAGAAGGATTTGACTACTTAATTAAAGTAGTGCATTCCCTTTTTTCCCTTCTACTTACAAGGAAGCAAGAAATAAGACCATTTGTGCTAATGCTTATCTCGATTAGCTTGATGTACATAGAAGGATATGCACAAGAATAATTCTTTGCTCTGTATATGTGGAAGCTAGGCTAAAGTGATTCTGAAGCTGATCAGGGCAGGAACATATTTTATTTCAACACAGAAATGTTAAGGTATTTTTAATACATTAAGTACAAACGTAATTTTATACACTTTTTGCGTGTTTACATACACTATGGACATTGTTAGTGAAAAACTTAAAATATTATAAATTATAGGATCTGAATAGCCAAAAACTCTTTTACAAAATGAAATGATTTATTCATGAGTCAGGTTGTTTATTATCAGTCAGCACACTCCTTGCACTCTTCCCGGCAAGTGCCCAAGCGTATGAATATGTTTTAAGTATTTGATCGCGATGGCCGCGCTCGCTAAAGTGCCTCGCTTTGACGCTTCGTGGTGCACAGGATCGTGAGTTCGAGTCCCGCCTTGGGCATGGGTGTTTCTGTGTTTGTAAATGTGTCTATGTTTGTGTATATATATGAAAAAGTAAGAATAATAAGGTCTACTAAGGAAATATAGGGAACTGGAAAAAATGGAGAAAAAAGGAATATAGCGCCGGAGTCCTGACAAGCCTCCGGGACTGTATTTTTAAGTAAATAAAAAAAAAAGTATCAGCAAACTATGCCAGCACCACCTCGAAAACAGATCTTGATTCAGTTCGGTGCAAACTATGCCAGCATCTATTCGAGTGCAGGATTCGGATTCTCTCAAACGAGAACCGTGCATTTGAACCCATTTGAATGAAGGATTCGAATACAGCATTCAGGTTTCGAAATCTCTCGAGAACATCTAAGAAACGAATACAGAACATATTTTATTCGAATACTCCCATAACTAATATAGGACATTCAGATATGAGAATCATTCGAGAGAAGAATTCGAATACAGTATTCAGGTTTCGAAATCTCTCGAGAACATCTAAGAATCGAATACATCACAATCGAATACTCCCATAACTAATATAGGACGTTCTCATATGAGAACCATTCGAGAGAAGAATTCGAATACAGTATTCAGGATTCCAATATCTCGAGGACATCCAAGAATGGAATGTATCGGCATTTTGCTTTTACTACTTTGCCATCACTACACATAATACCACAGCCAAGAGGTTCGTCCTCCGTGGTGTAGTGGTTACTATGTACCCAAGGACACGGGTTGAAACCTGGCGGAGGACAATGGATTCTTTCGAGCGTAAAAATCCTTAGCATGGCTTCCTTCGGGAGGGACGTTGGTCCCGTGTCGTAGATTTACGACACGCGAAAGAACCTCAAGCCTAATAAAACAAAATTAAGCGGTCTTTCACGCTCAACATAGAATGGGACGCTGAGAACCGCAGAAGTTAAAGAGCGTCTATAAATAACACTCCATTTCATTTATAGCCAGAGGGCTGAGCGTTCTAAGTTAAGAATTAGTTTTTGTGAAATACTACAAAATGATTTGTCAAACTTAAATATACTAATATGTATATAGAGGTATTTATTTATAATAGTAAATATTGAAACATATTAATGAACTATATTACAAATTAAGAAAAGTTAGTATATTTTCATAACAATTTAAAAAAATGTAATTATTTATTTTTTTGCTTAAAAAACTCAAACCAATAACAATGGACGCCCAGAAATTGGCTGATGCCATAAAAAAGTTACCTATTTGAAATAAATTCTGAGTTTTAAGGACATCTTCATATTTTATACAGCAAGTTGTCTATCTCTTATAAATTATGTCTTATACAAATTTAAAAAAAAAAAATCTTTCCGAATGAAGAGGACTTGACAGGCTATTTTAGAAAATTGAAGATAGACATACTACAGAGTTATTCAAAAAGAAAGAACAAATTTCAAACATTTATTACTTCCAAACTACAAAAGATAGAAACTGCTTCCATCGTTCATGGAGAGAGAAAAGTTTACAATTGAAATAGCGCGGGGGGGGGGGGGGTAGAAGTTCCAATCAAGGCCGTATTGGCGCTGTTGTTTGTTGTATGTCTGTAGTGAAATGGCAGCGACATACACAAGGGAAATCATTTTGTGTGCTGCAATTAGCAATACTAGAGTCCATTGTTGCAGTTCAACGAGAATTTCGCCGTCAATTTAATAAGCGACCATCGCGTCATAAGCAAATTTGCGAGTGGCATTGAAAATTCGTAGAAGATGGTTGCATCTGCAAAAGGAAAAGCACGGGACGTCCTCGCACATCGGACGCGAATGTTGAGCGTATTTGTACACTATACGAAAGAAATCCACATCAAAAGCAAACATGGAACTTAACATTCCTCAACCAACTTTATGGCGAGTTCTAAAACATCGTCTGCACGATTAAGAACGATTAATTTTTTCCGACGAATGCGCTTTTCACCTTTCTGGTAAAGTTAATCTTCATAACATTCAAATTTGGGCAATTGAAAATCCTAGGGCAGTTATTCATCATGAAAGAGATTCACCAAAGGTGAACGTCTTCTGTGCGATATTTGTAACCAAGGTTTATGGACCTTTCTTCTTCTTGGAGAAAACTGTGACAGGGTTAACCTATCTAGACATGCTTGAAAACTGGTTATTTCCCCAACTTGAAGAAGATTTGGATGATTTCATCTTCATGCAAGATGGTGCCCCGCCTCATTTATCCTACCACGTCCGACGTTACTTCAATAACACATTTCCAGGACGTTGGATTAGAAGAGGAGGAGCAGAAGATCAATTTTATCCCCGGTGGCCTCCAGGTCACTCCGTGTGATTTTAATCTATGGGGTTACGTAAAAGACTTGTTTTCATCCCTCTCTTGCCTGACACTCTTGAAGATCTATTGAATTGTTGAAACTTTGAATTCGATAACTGGAAGACCAGCTGATTCGTGTGTGGCAAGAAATGAGCCATCGTTTTCACATATGTCGTGTAACACACGGTACTCATATTGAAAGTATATTATAAAATTGTACATTTCTCTCTCTCCATGAACGCTGGTATCATGTTTCTATCTTTTGTAGTTTGGAAGCAATAAAAGTTTGAAATCTGTTCTTTCTTTTTGAATAACCCTGTATTACTTGTCATTTAAATATGTTAAGTATATATAGCATTTTCAGCTAATATCGTTAGTGCCATTTTTGTGAAAATCAAACTTTTTACTTTCTCTACACGTACTATGTGCATAGTGTACAGCGAAGGTACTGTATTCCACCCAAAATTCGATCCCCAGATTTCACGGGAAGTATATGTTTTGAGAACCCTTGAATAAAAAAAAGGTTTAGAAAAAGATCTGCGTGTATATGTGGACGGCATAGCTAAAAAACGAAAAGACCATTAAATACCAAATTTCTTATTTCAATTTATTATTTCCAAGGATGCGACACGAATATTTTCAAGAAAAGCCTCCCACCCCAAACAATCCTTTACACATAAAAATTTTGAAAGTTTTATTTTTTAAAAGTGGCTGATGATTTTTGTTTAAAATACCGATATTAAAAATATTTATATGACAAATAAAATGTACCTATCTATATTTGACTTTTCTGGGAAAACCTCTGAAGACCTCTTCATTCTGGATAATGTTGCATAACTGGTAAACCATAAAAGAGTTACAAAAACTTACTCCATAGAAAAGGAGATCTGGTTAAAATACATATATACATTTTTGCAGAGTTTTGTGTGTGTGTGTGTGATTTTTTTTTTTTTTTTTTTTTTTTTACACTTTACCGTTTCCAAGATATTCCTTGTTATTGGCTTGTATTTAAAGCCACTTAAACTTTTCTCAAACGGGAGGTCATCTTTCGTTTCATCCCTCTTTTGTTTTACTCTTGGCCTTGCAAAGTGAACAAAATTTGAAATGTTTCACATAGCGACCAGATATTTAAAAATTTGACTATCCTTTACCCTTGTGTAAATGTTACCTTATTTTCCTTCTACTTCGGAGGAACTAATACAACTATGTCTGCTAAAGCTTATTTCGTTTGTCTCTATATTAACAAAGAAATAATCATCTGTAACAATAGTATGTAGATTAATTTGTGTGAATGGAACACATCAGTTTTTTACTTTCTCTTCACGTACTATGTACATAGTGTATAGAGAGGGTATTGTTTTGGGACCCCCTGAATCCAAAAAAATATTTTTAGAAAAAGGTCCTTGTGCGCGCGCGGGTGTGTGTGTGTGTGTGTGTGTGTGTGTGTGTGTGTGTGTGTGTGTGTCTGTGAAAATACCGTTAAATACCAAACTTGATATCTTGAATTTTCTGGAAACAGCCTCTGAAGACATCTTATATAACTGGCAATCCGTAAGATATATACATAAACTTAGTACACAAAAAATGTAGGTCTCATCAAAACACACAACATATATGTATGTAAAATAAGAAATTTTGAATTAGTATATGTATGTATTGTTTTTTAGAGTTAACCGTTTTTGAAATTTTCGGATTATGGATTCAATTTTAGCCACTTAAACTTTTCTCAAACGGGAATACATGTGTTTTTCTCGTTTCTCGTTTGTTAACTCCTGGCAAACAAGTTTTATAAAGCGACCGACTTTTAAAGGACGAGATAATCGCTTTAACCTATGAATTTATTAATCTTTTGAATAAAAAGTTTGTTTACCGAACAGCTATAGGATGTCATGTGAATGTTACAAATTAGATTTTTACATACAAGAAACCAAGTAAAAGAGCAAATTCTGCTAATGTTTATCTCGATTATCATGAAGTAGAGAGAAGAAGAATCTTTTTAACAATAATTTGTTACAGAGATGTAGAGAATGGAACACAAGATTTGTTGTTAATATAACTATGATAGTTGACACATCTATAGTTTTATTTATTCAAGTTTCACATTGTAAGTAGCTACTTAAATCTCGTTCTGTAAAATCGATCAATTTGATTACACAAGACCTTCCTGCAGCGTTGTAGTTCATAGGTGTCTTAAAATAGGACGCGTGACATTCATATGATTTTCTGTGCCCACTATCTTTATGTTGTATAACTATGACAACAAGATATCTGATAAACGTTGCAGGAAGCGATTAATATTAGTCACAGTCTGGGACAAAGCACCGGATGTAGGCTCTTAGCCGCAATCGAAGTGAAAGCCAAATGTTAGAATGAGGGTCCTTCTTTCCAAACATCGCGAAAAGCAGCCGAATAGTGAGAACTTCTGATAAATCTGATGTGTTCCATTCACATGACTTTCTCTAGCTGTTCCACATATAAACAATTCTTATAAAAGATTATTCTTTTATGTGCACCATGCTAATCGAAATAAGCAGTAGCGGAAATAGTCTTATTACTTGCTTCTTTGTGAGTAGAAAATAAATAAGGGAATATACTAGGCTAAAGCGATACTCAAATCCTTTAAAAGCTGCTCTTTATGTGAAACAATAAAACTTCGATTCGTTTGCATGGCCAAAAACAAATCAAGAGAGACGAAACGAAAGCAGGCTTCCTGTTTGAGAAAAGTAAACAAAGTTTAAAATTTTAACCAATAATAAGAAATATATCGAAAACGGTCAACTCTACAAGATAAACCTATAAGTGGTTTAGCAAGATTTTTTTGTGGAGTAAGTTGTTTCTGTCGCTTACGGTTTAACCGTTAGGCAACATTTTGCAAAACTCAACCATAATATGGAGCTCTTTAGAGGCTATTTTCAGAAAATTCAAAATATGAATTTTATTTGTGATATGAATAGCATAAAATACAGTATTCTAACCAAAATCGTTAGATGAATTTTTGAGAAAAACAACATTTTCAAAAATTGTTATGCTAGTTTGGGATTTCTTGAAAATCTTCGTGTCGCATCCTCGGAACCTACCAAACCTAAATACCAAATTTGATATTTAACGGCCTTTTCATTTTTGAGCTCTGCCGTCCACACACTCACACACACCTACCCAAAGTCGCGGGTTCAAACCCAATGGAAGACGATGAATTTTTATCGGGCGTAAAAAACCTTAGCATGGCTTCCTTTGGATTTAAAATAAAGCCGTTGGTCCTGTGTCGTAGATTTCGTTTCGTTTCTTAATCGACTTACCCTCCTGTAATTGTAGGACTTACAAGCCAAAGCCTAGGGGTCAGAGCCCTGTCGGCGACCTACGAAAAAACAGAATGGACAATCTGTTATGAGGGATCGGCCGGTAGCCAGGCAGAACATGAGGAAGTAGATGATTTGAAATGCAAGCAAAATTGATGGTTGGAAAGATGATAATATAGCAAGTGGTGGGGGAAATCTGAGGAACTGAGTGGTAGATTTACGGCATGTAAAAGAACCTCAAATCTCATAAGGAGGCCTATGAGCAAAATTAAGCCGTCTTTCACGCCCAGAATAGAATGGGACGCGGAGAACCTAGCAGTTAAAGAGCGTCCATTAATAGGTAAAGCTCCATTTTCATTTTTACACACATCTTTTTCTTAAAATGCTATTTTTTGGACTCATGGGACTTCAAAACATACACTTTCGGTTAATCTCGACATCAAATTTTTGGTTATCTCATGCTAATTGTACTATTTATGAACAGAGGTAGGTCATATTTTTTGACAATCTGTGGTTGCCATACTTTCTTGAGAAATTACGTCAAAAAGATTATTCAAAATGCTTTTTTGAAATACTAAGGGATTATTGTAGTAAAAGAAAAGTTTTCATGGAAGGTGTTAGTGATACAGTGTGTAAAGTAATCACCAAGGGATGACGACAGGTATCGGTTTTCGGGCCGTTATTTTGGGATATTGTATTGGAGACCTTTTTGGAGGGTTTAAATGAAGACGCAAATATTACAAACACGATTGCATATGGCGTGAAATGGCATTTTTTATTTATGGACGCTCTGTAACTGCTATGGTTCTCTGCGTCCCATTCTATACTGGGCGCAAAAAACCGCTAAATTTTGCTCAGAGGCCTCTTTATTAGGCATGAGGTTCCTTTACGTGCCGTGAATCTACGGCACGGGACCAGCGGTTTTACTTCCCTTCCGGAGGAAGCCATGCTAAGGACTTTTACGCCCGAAAAAGTTCGTCCTCCGCCTGGTTTGAACTCACGACCTTGAGTATACGAAGTTAGCGTGGAAACCATTACACCACGGAGGGCGACTCCATTGCTTATGCCAAGGGTAAAATAGGAATGATTTGGAAAGTAAATCTAACACACAAACTAAGTAACCTGTGCACAAATTCAAAGCTACAAATAACACCAAATAAGACAAAATATATGATTTTGAAGGGTAGTTTAAACAGTAATTCAAGCATAAAGTTTAATAATAAAATTATAAGAAGACAAAAGCAAGCGAAATACCTTGGAATATATTTGGATGAGAAACTACATTTTAGGAAGCACACTGATTACATAAAGAACAAATCCGAAATCGCGATGATGAAGTTAGCCAGAATTATGCAATCGAACTTTAAAATACTATTGACTACAATTTCTACATGTCATAATGGTACATTTGCATCCATGATAACATACGACGCTAGTGTTTGGGCCAGTCGCATGCAGGATGTTCAAATAAGTAGTTTGTTAAGAAGTGCCCAAAGAACAATTTTCTTAGGATATGTTGGAGCAGTTAAAACAACTCCGATCACGACAGGAAGTTGGTCATTATATATATATATATTAGTTAAACTTAAAGATGCTAAATTTTTTTTTTAAAAAAAGAGCACATTGGGAATAGTTTCACAAATAATTTGAAGATGTGAAAATGTAACTGAAATTAAGCGATTTTTTAAATTAAGTTGGCAACAAGAGTGGGATATCATGGAAGCGGGAAGAAGAGTATATGATTAATTTAATAACATCAACAAAAGGCTTAGACTTAAATGCATTAAACCTACTAGAGGACTTATTCATTACATTACTGGACATGGACCTTATAAAACATATTGTAAAAAGATTAACAAATATCAAACGACAATTATACTATCTGTGAAAAACAAGATACACCCGAAAATGTTTCGTTTGAATGTCCGCAATTTGAAGAACAAATAACTGAAGCATGATTTGGACTAATTGGCCATAAATATAGGGGATATATTCAGAAACAAAGATTCTATATATTCACCTAGACAAATTACCGAACATAATTAGTAGCATTTTCTGAGAAGTTAAAGGAAATAACAACTAACATACAAGATGGTAACGAAGAATTAAAACCCGAAAGAATTCGAAATCAGTTTCCATTAAATCTAATAAATGAACTCCGACAGATAATTATAATTTGCAACAAAGATGAAGAAAAAGCAGCTGGTAAAGAAGAGATAGAAGAGGTAGTAGAAGGTGAAATTGAAAATTAAAATTTAGAAAAATATGCCGCTACTATTGTAGTTTATTAGGAGAATAATTATTATGAATGGGGGAGGAAACTATTAAGAGGAGAAATTTAGAACGTATGAACACATAAACGGAATCTAGAGGACGAGGGAAGAATAGAAGAAGGCGCCGGTGTAGAGTGATAAGAGGATGGGTGGAAGCAGGAAATGGAGGATTACGGACATCAGGAGAGGCAGAATAATAGTGGCCAGGGGAAATGAATTTGAAGAGGAAGAGATAGTGAAGTGGTGGTTAACGTTAAAGGGAAATACAATTGGTGTATACAGTACAATAATAGTGTAAAAGAATTATAATTATTAAAACATATGTGCTAAGGAAAGTGAAATTTGAATTAACGTCAATAAGTGAAAATGTGAAAGAGTTTAAAAAATCTGATGTGTTCCATTCACATGACTTTCTCTACTTCTGTGTAACAAATTATTGTTAATAGGCTTATTCTTCTATTTACTTCGTGCTAATCGAGAACAAATTAGCAGAAATAATCTCATTACTTGCTTCCTTGTAAGTAGAAGCGAAATATGGGAATATCATAGATTAAAGTGAAGTCAAAAGCTAGTTACTAGGTGACTGAAGTTCCTTTGTTTGAATGGACACGAGTTGACAAATTCCTGTATGAGAAAAGTACAAGTTTTTCAAAGCTGAAACCAAAAACAAGGAATATCTAAAAAACGATCAACTACTCGAACAAAATTATATAACATAAATTGCGTGTTTTAATGTACTCTACATTTTTTGTGTGGTAAGTTTTTATCCATTTCTTACGGTTTAGCAGTTATGCAAAATTTCGTAAAATGCATCCAGAATTAAGTATACTTTAGAGTCTATTCCCAGAGAATTCAAGATATACATATTATTTTTCAGGTAAATATCTTTAATATACGATGTTTTAATCAAAATCGTTAAAGTCATTTTTGAGAAAATCAAAATTTTCGAAAATAGTTTCATGTAAAGGGTAGTTGGGGGTTGGGGATTTTCTTGAAAATCTTCGTGTCGAATCCTTGGAAGATACCAAACTTAAATACCAAGTTTGGTGTTTAACGGTATTTTCCTTTTTGAGCTATGCTGTCCAGACACACACACACATACACACGGACCTTTTTCCAAAATTCCTTTTTTCGGATTTTGGATTATACGTGATCAAAAGGCAAGTGTGAAGTGAATTATCTATAATGTATAGAATTAGCGAACTAATTTTATAGATTAAAACAGTTGTAGTTAAATGTCAGGATGAGTAGTCAAAAAAGTCTTGATTTGTATATTAGTTTTGTAGTCGGCTTACCCTCCCAATATTGTAGGACTTACAAGCGGATGCATAGGGGTCAGAAGCCTGTCGGGGAGCCAACGGCCTGAAACCACAGAATGGAGAATCTGGAATGAGTGGTCGACCCGTAGCCAGGCATGAAGTGAGGGAAGTGGATGTTATGTAATGCAAGCGAAGTGGGCGATAGGAAAGGTGATGCTGGAGCAATTGGTGGAATAAGTGGCGGGGCAAACCGGAAGACCTGCGAAAACCCCTCCCATTCGCAGCTTCGTCCACCACAAATCCCACATGCGGGCGCTTGGGATCGAACCCGGGTCGCCTAGATCGGAGGCGAGGTCTAACCACTCGGCCACAGCCCCTTCATTTGTATATAATCTTGGAAATCAAGAGACAATGAATATAAAACGTTTTATGAATAATGTATTTCAGATAAAATGTAAGGGATATTAGTACTATAAATAACTGAGATTAGTTGTTAATAATGATTCACTATAAGATAATTACCGAAGTGAAAAATAAATGGTGCTGGCTACCAGTGCACATTCTGCTGGATACCAGTACTGTAGGTTATTAGTTTTGCAATCTTTTTTTTTAATTCTTCTCGTTTAATAGGCAATAGCTAGTCACCAGTTATTTGCGTTGCTGGTTTCCAGTAACACATAATAGTTTAATGCTAGTGAAAAATGTTTAACTTTTCTTTGGGGAAATTTATAAGCTTACTTTTATTTTATATTATTTTATTTCTTTTTGGTAATAATGTATGAAAAAATGTAATGTGGGAAATAAATTATAAAGTTTACACTATACGTCCTGGTATATGCCAGTATGTTGTAGTACAGATTTTATTTTATTTTTATTTTTGGTATGTACATACGTGCTAGAGAAAGTCTAAATGTGATGTGTTCCATTTACATGACTTTCTCTAGCTGTTCAAAATACAAAGTACTTTTACTAAAGATTATTCTTCTATTTACTCCGTGCTAATCGAGATTAATATTAGGAGAAATTATCTTATTACTTGCTTCCTTATAAGTAGAAGGGAAATAGGAAATACACTAGGCTAAAGTGGTAGTCAAATCTTTTAAAAACTGTCTCTTAGTGATGGTGTTCAAATTGGGCCGTGTTTGCATGGTCAGGAGTGGTATGAAACGAATGACGACTTCCAGCTTGACAAAAGTATAATAATTTTAAAATAGAAAACAATAACAAGGAATATCTCAGAAATAGTTAACTCCAAAAGTATATACAACTGATAATAATAACAGTAATAATAAAAACGATAATAAAATAATAATAATAATAATAATGCATTTTGCATAAATTGTGTTTTTTAATGAAGTCTGCATTCTTCAAGTATCAAGATTTTGCCTCCATCTTACGGTTTACCAGTAGTGCAAAAGTCGTCTAAAATGAAGAGGAAAATTCTAGTTAAACGTACATTTCATTTGTCATGAAAACATCCTAAACATATGGTATTGTGACCAAAATTGTTTGAAGTATTTTTGATAAAATAAAAGATTTTTTATTTGGAAAATATTCTTTAAATGTTAGTCTGGGAGGGGGGGGGATTTTCAACCTGCTTTCTTGGAAGATACGAAACTAAATATAAATTGTATTTAACGTACTTTTTGCTTTTATAAGTAGTCAGATCCATTCCCCCACCATGCACACGGCCGTTTTCTATAAATATGAATATATGTAGGTATATCCTATGAAATCGAAATTTTGGGTGAAATACAACACTTTCCCTACTCACTAAATATATGTAATAAATAGTTATTGTCTCCTTGTTTTTCTTATAGTCTGGCTCCATAAAGATTCGCCTGCGGTGCCACAAATATGAAAAGCGGGCGTTAAACACTATCAACAACAAACAACTCCAAAAAGGTGATTTTTCCGCGCTGCGTTACCTTTCCCTTCCCCCTGATTGATTAATATAAACCTTTGATGATAATGATGATGACTCCTCCGTGGTCTGGGTGTAAAATGCTAGACTCTAGTTCCCATAGTCGCGTGTAGTAAAGCCGGTGGTCCCATGTTGATTTAATGCACATTAAATGACCGCTGAACAAAATTAAGCGAGCTTATACGCTGAGAACCTCAGCAGTTAAAGTGCGTCCATAAATAAAACTCAATTTTTACAACTTTGATTGGTGACAAATGAGCCATGTGCCACGCAAGAATAGGCGATAAAAGCAATATAAACACTCTGCCATGATAGATGCGCATGCTATCGGCATTCTGAGAGGTAGCTCTGCAGCCAAAGATTCACCCAACTATTTCATAAAACGAATTTACGTGCATTCCAGAACCATTAACGGTCTTGTGAATATATTAGACTCATACGCTCATGAGAATGTTTATTTAGTAATTCTCTTCGAATATATTGAGATAAATGATCATTATAAATAAAACTTCGTGGCACAACAACCCGAAGTTGGGGCAAGGCTTACCGCCTGATCGCTGCGTTCCCATCTATGCCCATTACAGGCGCCATGGATGGGATGCAGCACTGCACCCTCTTCCGGGCGGAAAACTAATGTGTACTGCACAACACCTTTCTCCACGACGGCTCGCTGACCATTCGACCACGGAGACAGTCGAGAGAGACTTTCTTGACGAGCGTTTTAACCGTGAACTGATATCTATCTTTTCCTCTGTTAAAACGTGATGTTTTCGATTTTTTCCTGGCCTAACAGCGATTTCGCACTTTTAATTTTCATGAGTATTTTGTGAATGTTCCTCTGCTAGAGAGATCAATATCAGAAAAGCGTTCCTGAAATAGTCTACGATACAAAGACAGAGATTCGTGTTTTATAAAGTTGCAACAAATGAAAACTCATTGTTCTGTGGTCTATTGAACCATAACTACACTAGAACACAACTGAAATCTACCGAAGAACATTCTCTACTGCTTTCGTTTATCATACAACAAAAGATCATGTCATATTATGTGATGCAATAACGGGAACTGCAATCATAGCAGGCAAGTGGCGCGCGCCCGAGAGCCAAGTAGTGATTAGAGCGCGGCTGCTAAATCTGATGGCACCATTGCAACTTTTCCTGTTATGTTTTGAATTCCTTGGAATTTATAACATTTCAAATCGATATCCGAAATTCATAGAGCATATTTCAGCAGAATTTGCTTATTTACGAACATTATCTTGACGGTTGTAGTGTTGCAAATGAAATGCCTGCAATGTTCTTGTCCAAATAACAGTTTAGTTTGAAACGTAACAGCTTGACAAAAGCAACGTGATGTGAAGCCTCATTTTGCCGAACATTCTGCCGAGTTTAGTATCGACTGTGACAGGAGCATCATCAATTACAAGGCAAAGGGAAATGTTAGTTCATACCTCCTCCCTATGAAAATGAGGTTCCCAAAAATCGCGCGGAATGCAGGCGTGAGCGACAGGCGGCTTAATAAAACGTCACCCAACCAATCGTTAATCTTCGCCTTGTCTGCTGTAATTGCCAGCAATAGCAACGCGCCCTGGCTCTGCTCCGTTCTCGCTCGCTATGTAAATTAATTACACTTCCGAACCAACCGCGGGAAATGGAAAGGGGTTTAGCTCTACTGTAATGAAACTGCATATCCACGGCGGCTTTGTTAAAAGTAGCGAGATACCCACTTTCTGCAATTGGCACTTTGGCTTCTCTTTCACACAGCTCTGAGGAGTTGCAAATCTTTACACCAAGGTCCTGTTTCACAATAACGGAATCAATTTACATAAATTACAATTTACAAATAACATCAGATGAAAAAATCTGATGTGCTCCATTTACATGACTTTCACGACACACTATTGTTAACAAGAGATTATTTATTACCTACATCGTGGTAACCGAGATAAGTTTATGAAAGTTCAATTGCGCCGAAGTAGAATTTAGTGACATATTCGCAATTAAGAGTAATGTTTTTAGGAAACTTGCCGCGATGTCTTGCTTGGTCGCTACCCCTAAAGTTCCCTCTCCGCTGAAGTAATGAGTTATGACCATCAGTATACTTGTTAGCTGAAGTTTTTCAGAAAATTGTGGAGGTAACATAAACTACCTAGGGTAAGCCAGTATTGATTTCCAATGGTCATGTATTTCGAAAGAACTGCATAAATAAGGAAAAGTAATCTATTGGCGATGCATAAATGAGACAAGATACTGCAAGGGACGAATTTATACAAAAATAACATAATATTTTATTTGATACGTAACCGACTTTTCGGTTTTAAGTTATATTGTTCTCACACGCCCACACACACATATGGACTTTATTCTAAAAACATTTTTCATATTCATCGGGGGTCCTTAAAATATGTATTTCAGGTGAATGAATGAAAGTGCCCGTTTCCGGTGAAATCTCGGTTTAGAATATTTGGCTGAAATGCAATACCTTCTCTTTCTATGTGCATTGAGCGTAGTAGAAAAAGAGCAATAAGGTCGGAAAGATTATGCTTTATTCTTGAGTTTTCTCAAAAATGCATTATTTCATAAGTATCTACCTCGTCTCTACCTGATGTGCCGAAGGCAGCCGGTCCCCATGGCCACGCTCGCTAAAGCGTCTCGCTTTGGTGCTTCGTGGGCAGGGAATCGTTGGTTCGAGTCCCGCCTTGGGCATGGGTGTTATATGTTTGTGCAATGTGTACATGTTCGTAAAAGAAACAGTAAAACCAGTAATCAGTAAAACCTACGGGGGGAAATGTAAATAGGGATACAGTACCGGAGTCCTGATCAGACGCCGTTACTGTTTTTTAAAGAAAGAAAAAAAAAAAAAAAAAGGCTGAGGAGAGGGAAAACATGTTCAGTTAAGTCTGACTACCTGCAACCTGAGCTACGTAATTAAGGAAGGGACGAGTTAAGCAGATGTGTCGTTCAGCACAACTGTCCGGCACCCAATTGGTTGCATAAGTTCCCACTAAGTAAAAGGAAAGTAAGACCAGGCTAAAGCTATAGTCAAATGCATCTGAATTGGTTGCCATGTGAAGCAGTTGAAATTCGGTTCTCTTTTGCATTTCCGGGAGTAAAAGATATGAAACGAAAGTTGATTTCCTGTTTGATAAAAGATTAGTAGCTTAAAATTGAAACCAATAACTGGGAATCTAGGAAAAGCAGTACCACCCCCCAAAAGAGTATATGACATAAACTGTGTTTTGATGAGATTTACAAATTTTATTTAGTAGATAAGTTTTTGTCTATTTCTTATAGTTCACCAGTTATGTAAAATTCATCCAACATAAAGAAATATTCACAGTCTATCCCAACAAATTCCAGATATACATTTTATTTGTTTTGTAAATATATTTATAATACTATATTTTATACAAAGTTGTTGGTGCTATTTATCAGATTTTTCAAAAAACTTTCCATGTAAAGGATAGTTTTAGGGTGGGGAGATTTACTTGATAATCGCATTCTTGGTAGATATTAACTGAAATACTAAAATTTGTATTTTCAGGACTTTAAACACCCACACACGGACCATTTTCTAATGTTTTATTCAAAACATATATTTCTGGTGAAATCTCGACATAGAATTTTTGGGTGGATCACAATACCTTTCCTACCTAAAATATGCATAGTGCAAAGAAAGTAATAACAAAGTTTCTAGACTTTATTTCACAATAAGGATTAATTAACTTGTTAAGTTTAAAGAACTTCACAAATTTAGTTAAAGTGTACACATCATGTGTGTACCTGCTTCGAAGTAGTACCAGCGACGCATTACAAAAACCAAAATATATCCATGCTTATCTCCATATTTATAGCATTTTCATAAATACTATTTAAAAACGAAAACTTTATTAAATACTGAATATTATAATATATAGTATAAATATTATAGTATATAGCATTTTCATAAATACTATTTAAAAACGAAAACTTTATTAAATACTGAATATTATAGTATATAGTATAAATATTATAGTATATAGCATTTTCATAAATACTATTTAAAAACGAAAACTTTATTAAATACTTAACTAAATATTCAACTACTTTTAAGGATAGAACATAAAGATTTTGAAGAACATTCCCCCGTCTAAACTGCCCCTACACGGAAAGTGGCCGATATTACTTTCTCTACACGTACTATGTAGTACATAGTGTATAGAGAACATTTTCTATTTCCCTTAAAAATTAGATACCGAGATATCACCGGAAAGATATGTTTTGGGACCCGCTGAATCAAAAAACAAAATCTAGAAAAAGTTACGCGTGTATGTGTCTGTGGACAGCATAGCTCAAAAAAGAAAAGTTCGTTAAATACCAAACTTGGTATTTAAGTTCAGTATCTTCGAAGGAAGATTTTAAAGAAAATCTCCCACTCCAAACTACCCTTTACATGAAAATAAATTTCGAAACTTTTGATTTTCTCACAAACTTCTCTAAAGATGTGATTAAAATATCGTATACTAAAGATATTTACATGAAAAATAAAATTTATATCCAAAATTTTCTGGGAATAGTCTCTGAAGATATCTTTATTCTGAATGCATTTTGCGGAATTTTGCATAACTGGTAAACCGTAAGAGACAAACAAAAGCCTACTACACAAAAAATGTAGAATTCGTATAACACACAATTTATGTTATGTACATTTTGTTCCTGGAGTTGACCGTTTTTAAGATATTTCTTGTTATTGATTTCAGTTTTAAAATATTTACACTTTTGTCAACAACTGGCCACCCAAAGAATCGTATTTCTATACCATAGCAACCACATTTTAAAGCATTTGACTGTCGTTTAGCCTAGTGTATTCCCTTATTTCCCTTCCACTTACAAGCAACTAAGAAATAAAACCATTTCTGTTAATGTTTTTACAGTGTTTCACGCCCGCTTTCACTACCATGGCACCGCAGGCGATGACACTGGTGATATATGGAATGAAGTGAAATGCGATGGCGGGGGAAACCGGAGAATTCGGAGAAAACCTGTCCCTGCGCGCTTTGTCCACCGGGATCGAACCCTGGCCGTCTAGGTGAGAGGCACTAATGTTTATCTCGATTAGCATGAAATGATAGAAGAATAAGCTTATTAACCATACTTTGTTACAGAGATGTAGAGAAAGTTATATGAATGAAGCACATCAGATTTCTTTTTACTTTATTATGTTACTTAATTTTCTGTAGCTCTTAAGCATAGCGGTTTGTTACGATGCTTCCTTCTTTTGTGTGTGTGTGTGTGTGTGTGTGTGTGTGTGTGTGTAGTTTAACGTCCTTTAACCGCGTTTGGTCATATCGGACGATGAATGAAATTGGTGAAATGATGCTCAATGATCTCGGGGTCCATTTGGATTTGAATTTCTAGTTCGTGCGTCATGATGACGAGGGGTCAGCTTGTCGCTCACAGATGGCATTGTGTGACTACTTGCGTACCTTCATCTTTCAAGGTATGGGTTACTTTTACTTGTAAATAAACATTACATGGGACCACCGCTTTAGTTTCCTTCTGTGTACATATATACGGTAGATAGAGGTGTTGTATTCCACCAAAACATTCGATACTGAGATTTCACCGGAAATACATGTTTTTAGTTCCCCTTAATCCATAAAGAACATTTTTAGAAAAAGTTCTGCGTGCGCGCGTGTATGTGTGTGTGTGTGTGTGTGAATGGGTGACTGTGGACAGCATATCTCAAAAGCGAAAAGCACATCAAATATCAAACTTGGTATTTAGGTTTAGTACTTTCAAGGATATGACACGACACGAAGATTTTCAGAAAAATCCCCTACTTTGAACTACCTTTTACATGGAACGATTTGATGTTCGATTTTCTAAAAAAAAAATGGCTCATCTATTTTGTGTTAAAATGGAGTATATTAAAGATATTTACATAGGAATAAACTGATATCCTGAATGTTTTGGGAATAGTCCTTGAATAGTCCAATCTAAATAACATGGTAAAACATAAGAGAGATAGACAAAAACTTACTATTGTAGATTTCGTTGACATACACACTTTATGTCGTATACCGCTTTTATTTTATTTATTTTGTTTTTGGTGTAGAGCTAATCATTCAGAGATATTCCCTTTTACTGATTTAATTTTTATAATCCTAGAATGCTTCTCTAAAGGGAGTCCTCATCCGTTTATATCTCTTTTGTTTTGCTCCTGGAAACAGAAACGAATTTCAGTTAGTCACATACTGACAGCTTTTAAAATATTTCACCTTCGCTTTAGCCTAGTGTATTCTCTTATTTCCCTACTACTTAGAAGGAAGAGTATAGTAAGTATATTTCTTCTAATGTTTATCTTGATTAGATGAAGCAGATAGAAGAATATGCGTTTAACAATAATTTGTTACAGATATGTAGAAAAAGTCATGTGATTGGAACATATTGGAGTTTTGCTAACCGATGTATGACGAGTACATTTTTCAGGAAACATTAAACGTGTAACAAGAATAAAGTAAGAAACATATTTACGCATTTTGGTGGTTTTGGCAAGGTTAGTAAATTAGAATTTAAGGTTATATCAAACAGATCTTCACCATAAGTAATTAGGGTATGTTTTATTGAATTATAAACTTTATTGATTTACGCATTTTTTAAATAATACAACCTAACTTTATACAAATATCACCAGAAATAATTGACATTTGCTTCGTGCTTTTAATTTTATATAATGATTTTTCAAAAACAGGATAAATAATAATATTAAGAGCTGTAGTTATTTTTTCAAATCAAAATAATAATTAGTAAGTGATATAACGTCGGCCTCCGTGGTTTAGTGGTTACCATACTAGCTTCTAAAACCCCAAGTTGCAGTTTCAAACCTGGCGGAGGGTGATGGATTTTTTGGATGCAAAAATCCTTAGCATGGCTTTCTTCATAAGCTAAGTAAAGCCGGTGATCCCGTGTAATGTTTATTTGCACGTAGAAGAACCTCATGCATTGAAAGAAAATTGTTTAGGACAACTTACGCCATTTTCGCGTCCTTTTAGAAATTCAAGTCCGATCAAGGAAACATCGAAAATAAGTTTCCATTTTCATCCAGTATTCAAGTTTTATCCTTGATGGTGTTTCAGTGTCTGAACACTAGACTCATGAAGAAGTCATGGCAGACCAGACCTCTATTATCGCATATTCTTAATGCAACCCATTATTTCTTGGGAATAGACAAAATGATAACAAAAAATCTGATGCGCTCCATTCACATGACTTTTTCTACATTTCTGCAACAAATTATTGGTAATAACCATATTCTTCTATCTATTTCATGCTAAAACATTAGCAGAAACTTATTACTTAGTTCTTTATAATAGAAGGGAACTAAAGGAATATATTAGAATAAACCGACAGCCAAAGTTTTAAAATGTGGTTGCTATGGGATTGAAATCCGTTTCTTTGCGTGGCCAAGCGTTGACAAGTTCCCATATTTTAAAACTGGAATCATTAACTAGGAATATTTCCAAAACGGCAAACTCCACCAAAAAAATGAATAAAAATGTCGCTATATGACATAAATTGTGTGTTTTAGAGATCTACATTTTTGTCTGATAAGTTTTTGACTACCTCTTACGGTTTACAGTTAGGCAAAATTCAATAAAAATCATTCAAAATAAAGAGGTCTTCAGAGGCTATTCCCAGAAAATTTAAAATTTACATTTTATTTGCTATCTACGTAACTCAAATATAAGAGTTTTTAATCAAAATCATTAGTCTTTTTGAGAAAATCAAAATTTTCGATTTTTTTTCTATGTAAAGGGTAGTTTGGGGTGGGGGATTTTCTTGACAATCTTCTTGTCGCATCCTTGGTAGATACCGAACTTAAGTTTCAAGTTTGGTATTTAACGGTCTTTTCGTTTTTGAGCTATGCTGTCCGCATACCTACCTACCTACCTACCTACCTACCTACCTACCTACCTACACACATACATACACACTCATGCATACATACATACACACACTTATGCATACACATACCAACATTTTTCTCAAAATGGTTTTTTTATTCAGGGGGACACAAAACATGTATTTCCGGTGAAATTTCGGTATCGAATTTTTGGGTGCATTACAATACCTTCTCTACACTTTGTACATAGTACGTGTAGAGAAAGTAATAGTGCCTGAGAATTTAATTCTATTGTTTCTGAGTTTTTTTGTTTTTTTTTTTTTGTTTTTTGTTTCTTCAGAGATAGCATAGCTTGAGTAGCGCAATTTCTACCTGTTTTTGAAATTCTGGCTGCCACTTCTTATGCTAACTCTCTACTCTCTATAATATAACAACTCTCTATACGCAAGTCTCTATAATATGACGAGGAACCTCATGGTTTGAATATATTCTATCATTCCTACTTATACGTTTAGTAATTATTCCACTATCTCGGACCATGGTTAAATAAACTAAAAAACAATCTGATGTGTTCCATTCACATTACTTTCCCTACATCTCTGCAATAAATTATTGTTAAAAAGCTTATGCTTCTATTTATTTCATGCTAATCGATAAAAACTTAGCAGAAATACTCTTATTACTTGCTTCCTTGTAAGTAGAAGCGAAATAAGGGAGTACCATAGGTTAAACTGATAGTCAAAAGCTGGTTGCTATGTGACTGAAGTTCCTTTATTTGTATGGACAGGAGTTGACAAATTGCTGTATAAGAAAAGTTTTTCAAAGCTGAAACCAAAAACAAAGGAATATCTCAAGAACGATTAACTCCAGGAAAAAATTATGTAACATAAATTGTGTGTTTTAATGTGCTCTATAGTTTTTGTGTGTTAAGTTTTCGTCCATTTCTTATGGTTTAGCAGTTATGCAAAATTCCGTAAAATTCACCCAGAATAAGGTAGTCTTCAGAGGCTATTCCCAGAAAATTCAAGATATACATTTTATTTATCAGGTAAATATCTTTAATATACGATATTTTAATCAAAATCGTTAGAACCATAAGAAATGAAGCTTTCCTGGCGACGTGTTAATTCAAAATCTTCTCGGTTCACCCTGAAGACGAGGAAGATGCACTTCTTCGAAACGTTGGTGTCAAGCCAAGTTTTTACCTGGCTAGAAGCCCGAGAAAATTTTGAATCGTTGGAACCATTTTTGAGAAAATCAAAATTTTCGAAAATAGTTCCATGTAAATGGTAGTTTGGGTAGGGGGAAGTTTTCTCAAATCCTTCGTGTAGCATCCCTTGAAGGTAATAAACTTAAATACCAAATTTGGTATTGTTCCGGCTTCTCGCTTTGGAGTTATCGTGTTCACAGACACACGGACATACACACGGACCTTTTTCTGAAATACTTTTATTGAATACAGAGGACCCTAAAGTAAAAATCTGATGTTTTCCACTCACATAATTTTCTCTAGCTATTCCATATACATACTATCCGCACAAAAGATGTACTTGAAGCTAATCGAGGTAAACATAAGCAGAATTTGTCTTGCTTTCTTGTAAGTAGAAATAAAATAAGGGAATATAGTTCTATATTCAAAGACTACTCTCAGTTTCCTCTGTACTTTATACATATAGTTTTTCTATATCTCTTTCTAGAGTATAGTATACCACACAGATGCGGCATACAGCAGTATTGAATAGACTGCACTACATGGTATCTGCCTTTTGAACGTTCGAGGACCTCCGATATTCGGCATCAATGTGGCTGCTTTCTTCTCTATCTTCTGTGTTACAGTTCTGATATGTGCTCCAAATGTGCCACCATCTCCTAACATAATGCCTAAGTATCTCACAACTTTCGTCTCCACATGTACCACCATCTCCTAACGTAATGCCTAACTATCTCACAGCTTTCGTCTCCACATGAGCCACCATTTCCTAACATAATGTCTAAGTATCTCACAACTTTCGTCTCCACATGTGCCACCATCTCTAATATAATGCCTAAGTATCTCCCAAATTTTGTCTCCACATGAGCCACCATTTCCTAACATAATGCCTAAGTATCTCACAACTTTCGTCTCCACATGAGCCACCATTTCCTAACATAATGCCTAAGTATCTCACAACTTTCGTCTCCACATGTGCCACCATCTCCTAATATAATGCCTAAGTATCTCACAACTTTCGTCTCCACATGTGCCACCATCTCCTAACATAATGCCTAAGTATCTCACAACTTTCGTCTCCACATGTGCCACCATCTCCTAATATAATGCCTAAGTATCTCACAACTTTCGTCTCCACATGTGCCACCATCTCCTAACATAATGCCTAAGTATCTCACAACTTTCGTCTCCACATGTGCCACCATCTCCTAACATAATGCCTAAGTATTTCACAACTTTCGTCTGCACATGTGCCACCATCTCCTAATATAATGCCTAAGTATCTCACAACTTTCGTCTGCACATGTGCCACCATCTCCTAACATAATGCCTAAGTATCTCACAACTTTTGCCTGCACATGTGCCACCATCTCCTAACATAATGCCTAAGTATCTCGTAACTTTCGTCTCCACATGAGCCACCATTTCCTAACATAATGCCTAAGTATCTCGTAACTTTCGTCTGCACATGTGCCACCATCTCCTAACATAATGCCCAAGTATCTCACAACTTTCGTCTCCACATGTGCCACTATCTCCTAACATAATGCCTAAGTATCTCACAACTTTCGTCTCCACATGAGCCACCATTTCCTAACATAATGCCTAAGTATCTCACAACTTTCGTCTCCACATGTGCCACCATTTCTTAACATAATGCCTAAGTATCTCACAACTTTCGTCTCCACATGTGCCACCATCTCCTAACATAATGCCTAAGTATTTCACATCTTTCGTCTCCGCATGTGCCACCATTTCCTAATATAATGCCTATGTAGCTCACAGCTTTCGTCTCCACATGTGCCACCATCTCCTAACATAATGCCTAAGTATCTCACATCTTTCGTCTCCACATGTGCCACCATTTCCTAATATAATGCCTAAGTAGCTCACAGCTTTCGTCTGCACATGTGCCACCATCTCCTAACATAATGCCTAAGTATCTCACAGCTTTCGTGGGTACTACCACATTATTACTAATCATAAAATATACTGGTTTCCGCTTTTTAGGGCCTTTTAGGATAACAGCCCCTTTTTTTTTTGCAGGGCGATAACTAATCTATTTGCCTTCATCCAGTCATCTATCCGCCTCAGAGATTCATTTCCTCTAAACATTAAGTCTTCTTCTTCTTCTTCTTCTTCCGTGGGAGCTACTGCCAATGCCATATCATCAGCAAACTCTATCATACATGATCCCTTAAGCCGTAACACCCAATCATATAGAATATTCCATAGTGTGTGTCCTAGACCTGAGCGGTGAGGCACCTCTGCAGTTACGTGCACATCTTCCTTTTTGTTCAGCTTAATGAACCTTTCATTGAAATACTGTTTTATTATATTTATCAGATATTGAGAGATATTCCTTCTTTGCAATCCTTAATTATTAAACTCCATGAAACCGTGTTGAATGCGTTCTTTACGTCTAATGTAATCACTGCCATCAATTTCTCTTCTGCTTTCTCCTTCATCTTAAGTACCGCTTCAATTGCTTGGATGGTGGATTTCCCCTTCCTGAAGCCACACTGGTGACAGTATAATCCATCACCATTTTCAATTTCCTCGTCTAGCCCTGCCCTTATGAGCCCCTCGTACAACTTGCTCAAAGCTTTTATTTTAATAATTGCTCCTGGATTATGTCCTTCGGGTTTATTTTGTTTAGCTAATGTTAGTTATGTTTTCATTGTGTTCAATAGACATAGCGGCCTGTAGGCCGGTGCTTCCTGGGATGACTTTCCCCCTTCTAACAGTAGGATAAGTTTGGCAACTTTCCATTTCCTAGGAGTACACGATTACATTTTCCTAGCAACCATTTTGGAGCTATCTCCACAGCAATCTTCTTTATCGTTTCAGGTGGGATTACTTCGGGTCCCGGCGCCTTTCCAGATTTCATGTTTTGCGCAGCATCCTGAAGTTCATCCACCGTAAAAGCTTTAACTTCAGTGCATCTCGTAGTAGCCTCCAACTTGTCTTCTCTATGTGGAAACAATTCTTAACAACCAACCTCTTCTTTTCTCTTGTCAATCCAATAGGCGTTCTATTTATCAGCCGTTCGGTGAATATCTTATAACCTTCGCACCAGATAGCTTGATCCAGTCATGAGATAATTTTTGCAAGCTATGTTTCTTAGATTCCTTAATAAGTCTTCCTAACATTTTCCTGCTTTCCTTATATTCTGTTCTCAATATGTCTAATTCCTGCTTACCTGCATATCTCTTATTTGCCCTTGTCACCATGCGCCTATTATGGATACACAACTTCCTTTGCCAATCAATTTGGCTGTTCCACCAATACGGTACTTCCAGTAGTGTGTGTCTGACTGGCCACTGTGCTTTCTTGTAGTATCTGTACCAATTCGTCTGGAGAGGCCTCCTCCCGGGTAGCGTCTCCATTTTCTAACTTCCAGTTCAATATGAGTCGAAAAACTTCTCAGTCATGTTCCATTTTGGTTTTCTCAAAATTCCTACCCTACCGTGGTAGTGATTTCTTGATTTCAAAATATGTTAAGTTGTGATCACTAAGAAATTCCTCATCTAGTACCTCCCAATTCAGAATTTTCTCCGCCACAATCAGAGTTGAACAAGTAATGTCTATAAACGACTCACAGGCTCCTCTTACGAAAGTTGGCTATGTTGTGTACCACCAGATCCAGGGCTGCCCTCCATTCAACCCAGTATTCACCTCTCTGATCGGTGATTGCCGCGCCCCATTGGAATGACTTAATATTTATGTCCTCAATTACAATACTTTCTCGTCCTGATAATCTATGGTCTTCCATTATAGCATCAACCTCTTCATTAAAGTCATCCAGCGATATTTTGGTGAGCTATAACAGCCATAAATCTTAATTTTTTAAAAAATATATGCAGATGCATCCTTCTCCAAGTTTCCACTTGATCACCTCAAACGTTTTATTCAGAAATATGATTGCCACATCTTTGCTCTTGTCCTTGATCCAGTTTCTACTACTCACACACTTTAGATTTGCTTCACATACAACCATAATATCTATCTTTCTCTCCTTTGCTATAGCGAGTGCCAAATCGCGGCTACTTTGAGATCTCATTAACTTCGCCTGTAATACACGTATGGTTGCTGGACTCATATTCTTTCTTTTAACCTTCCTTGCCTGATATCTACTACCAATCTCATATACAGGGGGCATCTCATCTGTGCCCGCTTTTTCTACACTTTAAGCAAAAGGATACATTTTTGTAATCTCTAGCTATGTGGCCGTTCTCTCCACAATTTAAGCAACTTTCCGTCCTATCTTCCACCTCTTTACAATTTGCTGCATTATGTCCAAATCCATAGCACTTAAAACACCTTATGATATTTGCTCTTTCCCTAACTTGGCAATTTGCCCTCCAATCTTAATTTGTCCCCTTTTTAATAGCAAATTCCCAGATCCAACAGGTTATGTCACGGTTGCGTTATGGTAGTAGTAGTATTAGTAGTAGTAGTAGTAGTAGTAGTGGTGGTAGTAGTAGTGGTGGTAGTAGTAGTGGTAGTAGTAATAGTAGTAGTAGTAGCAGTAATAGTAGTAGCAGTAGTAGTGTTAGTGGTAGTGATAGTAATGGTGGTGGCAGTGGTGGTAGTAGTAGTGGTGGTGGCAGTGGTGATAGTAGTAGTGGTGGTGGTAGTTATGGTAATAGTAGTAGCAGCAGCAGCAGCAAGCAGTAGTAGTAGTATAAACAGCAGTAGTAGTAGTAGTAGCAGTAGTAGTAGTAGCAGTAGTAGTAGTATTAGCAGTAGTAGCAGTAGTAGTAGTAGTAGTAGTAGCAGTAGTAATAGTTTCGATGGTGGTGACTCCCGCATTTCATGAGTTAAATGTGACCAAGCACGTGAGAAAGTTGGACAGCAGAGATAGAGTAAGTTTTTTTTTCTTCTTAGGAATAGATAAAGTCATGTGAATCTAACACATCAGATTTTTTTCTCTGATCTATTGAATCCTGCTCACATAATCCATATAGTTGGTGTTTTCTGTTTTCTCTAATCTAGCTGTACAAATAAGAAAAGAAAGTGTGATAATAAATCTAACTCTATTTGAAGGCAGCAAACATCCAGCCATGGAGCTTCCCTGTGATGATGACTTGTCAACAAAATGCAGCTCATTCACTCGGAGACGCAGGAAGAGGAGCGTGTCGCAGGGATTTACATGTTAGTGCCAACAAGGTGTGGCGGAAACAAAGATGTCCGCTCTTGGCTATCGGTTAGGGCGATACAAGACAGGTTTATAATGCAAGCTTAAACAAACTATCCAAAGCAAACATTTGAGCAAGGCTTATTTAGTTCTTTTTTTTTTTTTTAACCTGGAGAAACCGGCGGTTTTGGGATGGGTGTGGATCATCCGTGAACGTAATGGGTAAACAGATAACCTGGGCTTATTCATACAAACCTCCATGTAATTATGAATGAACTTTGCTTGATGACTGGCATTTCGTGTATATATGCGTGGGATGAGAACGGAAAATCTTGTTTGAAAAAAGGGACATCAATGTTGAACATCTTCATCTGTCTTGTTTATTTTTATGGGCCGTGAGACTGAAACAGAATTCACATTCCTCTCCAAGCACCAAGTTCTTGGGAAATATCTGTCAAGAGCTCGTTTCCTCTCTAAAGCTTCATGAACGGAAACCACCAAATTTGCTGGTATTAAACAGTTTCTTCTCTCCCGAAATCGGATTTGGATTTATTATAGTGCTGCTGTGTAGAAAATTGTCGAACTACAGTATTGCACTAAAACATTCATATGTTCCATTCATATGACCTTCTCCACGAGTTCTGCAAACAAACTATTCTTACAAAAGATTATTCTCCTAACTACTTCATGCTAATCGATATAAGTATTAGCAGAAATTGTCTAATTACTTGCTTCTTTGTAAGTAGATGAGAAACAAAGGAATACACTAGACAAAAGCAATAGTCAGATCTTTAAACACTTGTGACTATATGAAACATTTGAAACGGAAGAGGACTTCCCGTCTGCCTCACACTCAAGAGGTCACAAATCTCGTTTTATTTCTTCTGATAGTGTGTAACGCTCGCTATTACTACTATGTCATGCAACTGACGATACATGGAATGAACATGGAGCACAGTTGGAATGCGATGTCGGGGAAAACCGGAGAACCCGGAGAAGATCCGCCCCTGCGCAGCTTTGTCCACCACAAATCCCATATGCGGTCATATGGGATCGAGCCCAGGCCACCTGTGAGAGACTCAGCCACGGCGCGGCCGTCCCGAATCTCGGTTAGGGTGAGTACCCAGCTGGTTACAATTTTCCAAAGCTTTAACCCTAATTTACAAATGCATGCTAAGGCTTTGGTTTATAATATTATAACAGATATTCAGAATTCATCTATAATGTATTAAATAAGTAAATATATAAAGAATAATTACATCGCACTGTTTTAAAAATGTGCATAATTGATTAAACATATGGAAGCAACATTTTATTTTGAATATCTTCTTTACTGGTGGTGTGAAAGATAAGTTAAGATGCTGTTCTAAATTAAATCTCCTGATATCATACATTGGAAAATCAAAAAGTAAGTGGTTCACATTTTGACAAGCATTTAGAGAGTAACATAGCGCTTCAACTGAATTATTCATTTTAAAAGGTTCAAAGTATGATTGGAATGTTCCGTGTCCAGTAATAAACTAAGTTAATTTGAAAGAAGGTTCACAGTATTTAACTTTGTTGCAAAATACACTGATTATTTGAGCTAGCCATTGTTACTATTCGTCATAAATATATTCCATTTATTTAGCAGCAGCTTTAAATCATTTTTATAAATGCTATTAGGTATTAGGCGCAAGAAGACAATCGGGCAAGACAATCAACTTACTGCAAAACACTATACAAAATGTTTGAAAATGTTGCCATTAGCCTGTGAATATATTCTAGCTGTGTTGTTATTTGTAATAAATAACCTCGAAATGCTTAAAAAAATGCATATATAGACTAGACACAGACAGGACTTACACAGACCAACAAATACTTTTCAGACATTCCATAAATGGGTCTATTACAATGGTATATGTAGTTTATTTTTAATTCACTTCCATCTCCTCTAAAGGAAATGCATATTAAAAACAGTTTAGGCCAGAATTAAAAAGATATTTCATTACTCATACCTTCTATACAGAGGCGGATTTCATTCAATCAAAAACTACTACTAATAATTAATGTAGTGTTGTAAATATAATACACATAAATGTATCTACTAAGAATGCACACTGTCGAACTGGTTTTTTGCAAACAGATATGTAATTGTAAATTCTGCATAACTTACACCTCTGAAAAATTCAAATTCAGAGTTAATTTTTGTAAATAAATGTGTTAATAATAATAATAATAACCTGACTTATCTATATGACTTTGTGTTTAATCTCAATACAGGATTCACAGATTGCAGTATAATGTAATAAAATAGTCTATATGTGAATGTGCGGCTGCTTTTGCTAGTAGATGTGCTCTTTCTTACCTTCATTAACTGTGTGACCTTGAATCCATTCTAGACATACATGTTTGTTATATTCTAGTATAGTCGTCCTAATATGAACAGCAATTGGATGAATATTGTATTTATCCGCAATGACTGAAAGCGCTGTTTGAGAATTACAAAATATACGTACATTATAAGAACTCTGTACACTCCATTCAACTGCTTTTTTAAGTGCAAGTAATTCTGCTTGAAAGATAGTGATCACAGACGAGAGTTGGAACTGGTAATGTGCTAATTCTGAGCTTTCGTCATAAATTACACAAGCGCAACCAACTATAACATTTTGAGTTTTTTTGTCACTAAACCGAGAACCATCATTATAAATATGGAACTGGTGTTTCTTAGGGCAGAGTTGTTACACAGGACAGAATTGAAGTCTGGATGTACAGAGTAAAAGAGTAGACGGCCCTTCTGATGTTAACTAATTAGAAAAGGTTTAAATCCAGCCAGAAGTAATGCAGCATCAGTGGCTACAGTTCGATAGGGACTTGTACTTTTCCAAGCACTTTAATCCGATTTATTCCTTTATTTCTCTTGTACCTACAAGTAATATGACTTCTGTTGTTAATATTTATCTCGATTAGCTTGGAGTAGGTAGAAGGATAAGCTAGCTGTAAGAAAATTTTGTTGCAGAATAGGAAATGTGAATGTCATTGGATCACATCAGACTTTTTGTCCTTAAGTGATTGTTAAGAGGACAGTCAACTGAAAATTCGAGGCTTTGGGCCAAATTTATGATCTTTCCTTTTTATTATTGAAAAGTTATTGTTTCTTTCCCTAATAAAAGTGGTATCTAAGTTTTACTCTGTGCCATGTTTGCTTTCTCTACATAGTACATGGTGCATAGGTAGAGAAGTTGCAATCCACTCAAAAATTCGATTTCGAGATTTCACAGAATTACACGTTTCAGAGTCCCTTGTATCCAAAAACAAACATGTCCATGTGTATGTGTGTGTTCGTGTAACCCAAAAAGGAAAAGCCGGTACGACACTAAACTTGGTATTTAATTTTAGTATCTTCTAAAAGTGTGACACGAAGATTTTCAGAGAAATCTCCCCACCCTAAGCTTTTAAAAGACTGACTATCGTTTTAGTCTATTGTACTCCCTTCTTTCCCTTCTATTTACAAGCAAGCAACTAATAAACACAATTTCTGCTAATGTTTATCTCGATTAGCATGAAGTAGATAAAAGAATAAATCTTTTTAACAATAATTTGTTACAGAGGTATAGAGAAACGCATGTGAATGGAACATATCAGATTGTTAAATGCCTGAATGCCCGTTTAAACAAGAGATGTATTAATTTCTAGTAGCGAATGCATCCCTTTAATTGAATCCTTTGCCTCTCTCAAAACTGGATTTTCTTTCGCACAAAAAACATTCTTTGGGCATTTTGGTCAGATTGAAATTGAGCTAGCTAAGTATTGAAGAAAATTAATTAGTTGAAAATTTAAGTGGTAATAAATATTGAAAAAAAAATATATGTTTTCAAAAGTAAATTGCAGATAGAAAAATGCCTATAAATTTTGCTTTTTTATGCAGCAAAATCAAACCAAACTTTATTTAGATGTACATTAACACGTTTAGAAAATGTTATGCAAGAAACATGAAAACTGTTACACAATGAGCATTTTATTTCAAACAAATTATTAAGTAAAATTAATAATGGATGGCTAAAATTTAAAGAGTACTGAAAGTAAAATAAATAAACACATAAAAATATATCTCTATTTTTAGTTTCTCTACACGTACATGTACGTAGTGGATAGAGAATGTATTATATTCTACCAAAAATTAGATTCCTAGTTTTTACCGGAAATACAACTTTTGAGAACCCCTGAATAAAAAAACATTTTTTGAGAAAAGGTCAGTGTGTGTGTGTGTGTGCGTGTGTGTGTGTCGGGAGTGGCTGTGTGAGTGTGTGTGTGTCTGTGTGTGTCTCTGTAGAGCATAGGCCAAAAAATAAGAGCCTGGTAAATACCAAATTTGTAATTTAAGCTATACGAATATTTTCAACAAAATTCCCCCTACACCAAACTACCTTTTACATAGAAACATTTACAAAAAGTTTGATTTCCTCAAAACTGGCTTTAACGATTTTGATTAAAATTATCGTACATTAAATATATTTACA
Source organism: Hymenopus coronatus (assembly GCA_030762935.1). Lineage (NCBI taxonomy): Eukaryota > Metazoa > Arthropoda > Insecta > Mantodea > Hymenopodidae > Hymenopus > Hymenopus coronatus. Next base: position 31,742,819 of record CM060896.1, on the reverse strand, counting down.
TGATAGATACATAAAATGTATACCTAGCTTGAATTTTCTGGGAATAGGCTCTGAAGATCTCTTTATTCTGGATGAATTTTGAATTTTGTATAAATGGTACACCGTAAGAGATAGACAAAAACTTACAACACAAAAAATCTAGATCTTGTTAAAACAGATATGTGATATATATATATATATATATATATATATATATATATATATATATATATATATATTCTTTTTCTTTGTACAGCTGACGTTTCTGATATACCTTGTTCTTGGTTTTAGTTTTAAAATACTTACACTTTTCCCATACGGGAATTTGTGAACTCCTGGGCATGTAAAGAAACATAGCAACCAGTTTGAAAATATTTGACCTAGTGGATTCCGTTATTTCCCTTCTACTTATAAGACCATTTCTGCTAATTTTATCTCGATTTGCATGAAATAGAAAAATAAGCTTTTTAAAAGTAATTTGTTACAGAAATGTAGGGAAAGTCAGGTGAATTGAACACATCAGATTTGTAATAATATGTAATTTAGGATTTTCACTTGGCTGTGCCCCTAACCAAATATAGGATACTATATAAAATTTCTTTGTTGAAGAGGACTTCATAAGCTGTTCTGGGAAAATTTAAGATATAAATGCTGTTTATTATTTAATTATCTTAAATACCTATATGTAATTTTAATCAAAACTTTAAATATTTTTACTTTCTCTACAGGTACTGTGTACATAGTTTAGAGAAGGTATTGCATTCCACACAAACATTCGATGCCAAGATGTCACCGGAAATAAATGTTTTGAGACCTTCTGAATCCAAAAAAGCAATTTTAGAAAAAAGTCCATGTGATCTGTGAACAGCATAGCTCAAAAGAAAAGTCCGTTGGATACTAAACTTGGTATTTAAGTTTAGTGTCTTCCAAGGATGCGACACTGAGATTTTCAAGAAAATTCTCCCTCCTCAAACTACCGTTTACATGGAAAAATGTTCGAAAATGTTGATTTTCTCAAAAATAGCTCCAACCACATTGATTAAAATACCGCATTTACATATTTTGTAGAGCAGACCGTTTCTGAGATATTTCTTATTATTGGTTTCAGCTACTTTTCTTATACGAGAATTTGTCAGCTCCTGGCTATACGAACAAATGAATTTCACTCACATAGCAACCAGTTTTAAAGGCATTGACCAACGCTTTAACCTAGTGTAATCATTTATTTCCCTTCTACTTACAAGGAAGCAAGTAATCAGTCCATTTCTGCTAATTTTATCTCGATTAGCGTGAAGTACGAGATAGATACAAGAATAAGCTTTTCAAGAATAATAAAATTTGTTACAGAGATGTAGAGAGAGTAATGTGTATGGAACACAGCAGATTTTTCATAGCAATAGTATTTAAAAAAAATCATATAAAGAATTGTATGCAGTAGGCTTTTTTGTTGACAACCTTTCTATTGAATCTTTGGAAGATGCTGATATCAAGTTGATAGTGTTATGCTGTTCTCAGACACTTACACAGATCTGTTTTACCTTCTCTACTACGTAACAGTTTATCGTAAGTGTTTGTTATGCACCCCAATTGATCTCTGATCTTAGGGAATGCAAGAATTGATTTCACGGAAATATAGGTTTTGATGTCGCCTGAATAAAAAGAAGCAGTTTTAGAAAAAGACCCGGTCCTCTGTTCGGCATGTTCTAAGGATGCGACATAAACAGTTTCAAGAAAATCCCCCAAATCAAACTGCAATTTACATGGAACTTTTATTGAAAACTTTATTTATCAAAAATGCATATTACGATTTAATTACAATTATATATGTTTAAGATAATTTAATTACAAGTTAAATGTATCTTGGCTTTTCTGGAACAGGACAGGACACTTGTAACAGGGGACTTGGCACCGAACCTGAGGCTATTGTACCTACTCCTTACGAGAGGGCTCCATCACGAGAGAGGTATAAGCTGAAGGGATACACCGGGTGGCCGGAACCAGGAACCATAGCATTGCAATGGACCCTATTGTTTCCAGATTGAAGCACCCCGGCAGGTAAACCGGGATCTCCCGCCCCACATAGGGTGGAACGCCCTCGCCAGGAGAGACAACCAGCCGATATCGGGGAGCGCAGATATTTACTCAGAGCATCCTTTTTCCTGTCACGCTGTACCGAGTACCATCGCATCCAACCCTTACAAAAACCAACGGATGAAGTATGAATGAAATCTCAATGGAAACGAAATGGAGGGACCGGAAATTCGGGGGATAAAAAAACCTAGCCAGCATTCGTATGGCAACCCGGGGAAACCCCGAGAAATCCATGGATCAGGAAGGCTGGCCTCTGGAAGCAAACCCGAATCTCCCGAATACGAGCCACAGACGAAACTACCTGAGCCATCACTCTCAGTCTTTTTCTGGGAACAGCCAATGAAGTCCTGTTTATTCTTGATTACTTGCATACCAGGTAAACTGAAAGAGATAGACAAAATCTTAAGGATACAAAACATCTGACGGTAGGGTGCCTGGTCACATTCATGAAACACTGTGTTCGAATATCTAATACCTATTATCAAATTGATTAAAAAACACATCGCTTACAAACTTGTAGGAACCATAATACTCTATGCTTAAAGCTTTCACATAACGTAAACATCATCTTGCTTCAATTGACTCTGAATTAGAAATTGGAGGCAGAGGTAATTTACTATGCATTTTTTACGGTTTTAAAGAAAATATAAATTCCAGTAGTGGTCCTCAGTGTTATTGAAGTGTCACTATCTATATTTAAAAAAAAAAAAAAAAAAAGTATGGTACGTAGTTTATCCTTACATTCAACTTTAAATATTTTAGGAAGGTTTGTATACACACCTGTGTATAGATACTTATTCTCAAATAGATTCTTATATCGTTGGAACCTTTTTAACATTTATTTTATATTCCTTATGATTTCAATTATTGTTTAATTATTTAATGTGAATTGTTTATGGCAGCCTGCAGTTGGGGGAAGCTGAATTTGCCAACAAGACAGTCCTTGAAGCATATTTGTAAATATGAAATAGTCAATTCTTCCTCTACCAGCTGTCGTGGAAAGCATTTCGTAATTGCGCATAGCAGTATTCCGCCACTAGGTGGAATGCTTGTTTGTGTGTTGTAAATCAGAAGGGATGGGGTGGAAATCAGTTGTCCCACGGTGGCACGCGGGATCAAGAATCCCCATGCCTGCTTTAAAGAACAATTTGGGTGGTGGATTCGGTCAAATTTGCTTTTATTTTGTATACTATTTTTAATAATTTCTGTGGGTTCTTGGAGGGCTGCTCTGTATTATTGTATCGCTAGTGCATCTCTGGCTCTGACGTTTTGTGAGCGTAAAGAAAGAGATAATAGGTATATATCAAGACTACCACCTTAGTAATGAGTGGTTGAGTGGTTAGACTGCTCGTCTCCCAAGTGCCCGCATGTGGTGCACGAAGCGGCGTCCGGGCGGGTTTTCTCCGTGTCCTCCGGTTTCCCCCGCCGCTCATTCCACCAATTGCTCCATAATCACCTTTCCTATCATCAATTTCGCCTACATTTCATATCATCCTCATGCCTGGCTACGGGCCGACCCTCCGTAACAGGTTCTCCATTCTGTGGTTTTGTTCCGTTGAATACAGACAGGCTTCTGATCCCTAGTCATTGGCTTGTAAGTCCTAGGGGGTGTCAGTCCTAGAAATATGGGAAGGGATTACGAAACAAAAAAGTAATATGTGAATTTCCAGAGTAAAGAGAGTCATTCTGATTCTTTTCTATGTATACATCGGCATTCTAATTTGATATTCTGTAAAGTTTTAATAAATATAGTTTAATGTTTATTAAAACATTACTATACGCGCAATACAACGCGGAAGAAAAGAAACGGAAATCGGCAACGTTAGCAGTGCTGAGTTGTCCCTCACAGCAAAGGGTGGAAGCTGTCTGCTAGGACGAAAAACATGCTTCCTCCCCATGTGCACCTCACTTTCGGCTATGTTGCCAATTCTATGTTGAGCGTGTATCATCAACAGATGTTTGTTTTAATCTAGGCGAAGTTGGTTTTTTGTGCGTGTGAGATTTGCTGCTTTACCCTTTTCACATTTATTCTTATATTTTCCTTTTAGCTGTGTATTTATTGTTACTGTTAACATTACAGCTTTCATTATTTATATTGTATACAAAATAATTGCAAGAGTAGACAACAGTGCCTCTCTCCATCGTGCAACATATCAGAGCCACAGATAGCGGAAGTACTATATCTACTCATGATAAACGTTGGCCAACATGGAATACTTGAGCTACAGAAGCGCCAACAGGAAGCTAATATAAAGTAAAATGTTAAACCTCAGGTCGTCATGTGCTGATCTTGTTTTTATGAGACTTGGTGTGAAGAAAACATTCTGCAACTTTTGAAGAAAAAAAATATGATGTGTCCCATTCACATCACTTTCACTAGTTGTTCCGCAAACAAACTTTTCACACAAAATATTATTCTTTTTTTTTTTTATCATGATAAACATTAGCGGAATCGTCTTATTGCTAGTTTCCTTGTAAGAAGGGTAAAGAGGAACTATACAGGCTAAAGCGATAATGTTATTCCTTGTTCTTTAGATATTCCTTGCTCTTGGTTTCAGGTTTAAAAAACTTGCACTTTCCTCATACAAGAATTTGTCAACTCGTGTCTATACAAACAAAGGAACTTCAGTCACCTACTTACTAATTTTTTACTTCACTTTAATCTATGATACTCCCATATATCGCTTCTACTTAAATGGAAGCAAATAATAAGACTATTTCTGCAAATATTTTCTCGATTAGCATGAAGTCAATAGAAGAATAAGCTTATTAACAATAATTATAATTTGTTTCACAGAAGTAGAGAAAGTCATGTGAATGGAACACATCAGATTTTTTTATTTCGTTTCGATTACTGTCAATGCAGAGAAACCCTAGTCACACAGATAAGTTGAGGGAAATGGAAGAAGGCATGTAATGGCACACTCAGTAAGTTCAGTGCGTTACAACAGAAATAACAAATTGACATGTTTTTGAATTTTATTTTTAGTGAACTATCAACGGATATTTCCAACTGAGTTTCTTTGTAATTTTATGGGAAGATCAGAGAAATTGATGGCGGTGGTGCAAAACGGATTTGTAATCCATTCTTGTGTAGTATCGTCTTTCTCAATTTCTGGGAAGTATTTTAAAAGCTGTGACCTAAGATTTAGTAGGTGGAATTTTATTATTTCCAAAAATCCATCAGCAATACTAACTTCATTTTATCTACTATGTTTCCAAAGAGTTGGAAAAACTGCAATATTCCCTTTATTAATGCCATCAATCCAAAATAAAACTTTCTTATAAAACCCCTTTATTTTCTCTTGAGCTTTAAAAATGTTTCTGTCAAAAACTTGGAGTTGAAGGTTTAATCTCTTTAAATCCGTTGAATATATCATTGTTAATGAAACCAATGTCTTGATTTGCTCTTAAAAGTTTGAATTTTTTTTTTTGGGGGGAGGAAGGGTCTTTATTTAATTTTACTTAATTCAACCAATCCAATTCATCCCTCATCAACCAATCCAATCACCACTCATCAACCAATCAGATAAGCTAATTGGCAAATCCACTCTTCATCTTCAAAATGCTTCACCAGATCGGTTTTCAATTTTGTAAGGAAACAGTTTACCTCATTTATCAGTTGGGGAAAAAAACGAGTCCATACGCGTCCTCGTAATAACCAGCGCACCTCGGTGTACAAAAACAATTGAGTGTGCGTAGCTCCCATCTCCTCACACATTTTTTTTTTTTTGAACAGACGGTAGTTTAGTGCACGTGACTTTATTAAATTGACTACTTTTATTAGCAGCGTTCAATGTTTCGTTTAAATCAATAGTTATTTTTTGCGCTACCGAATTTTCTCTGTGTATAATGCAATGTTGCCAAATTAATTTGGGGTTAATTTCGCGAATACGAGCACGAACCGCTTTTTTTTTTTAACCTGTCAATGAAGCATTGCCATCTGTGGACAAACTTACACACCAGTCCCATGACAAATTTAATTTTAATCTTATAAAATCCTCAAGAATGTTAAGAACATCCTCCCACCCTCTTGTATGTTCTGCTAGTTGTCTACATACTAGAATTTCATTAGCAATAGCACCCTTTTTAACGCCAAAATACCGAACATATATAAGTAGCTCAACATCATCAGACACACCTACCGATTCATCGATTTGAATGGCAAATCTTTTGTCTATTGGAATATTTTCTACTATTTGGTCAACAATACCTTGTGCTATATCATGAATTCTACGCCCTGCACTTGTGATAGAACTCGGAATTGTTTCGATTAATATTTCATCTGCTATAATCGAAGACCCAAGAATAATAAAAGGAATAAGGTGATTTATTTTTTGCAACTAGCACAACGCTAACTCATACGATGTCTCCTGTGCCACTTAGTTGATTTTGTAATACTGTGTATCACGTTTGAACTTTATTCAAATTTTCTGCTTTGCGCTGGAAACATTCGAGTGACGTAATTACATTCGCCGTGCTTGATTACCAAATGTTTGTAAAGTAGGGATGGTTTCATAGAATTATTCGACAGAGTTTGGTTGCAAATAATGCACAGGGGAAGAGGTGGATCACACATTTGACACGAGTCCACATTTAATGTAAGATTCACTGTAATATCTGTATTTCACATTTCTCGGGTTTTTCGACTTGCTCATAGACGGTTCAACTTCAACACTATTTTCACTAATATCCCGTGGTGGAATAAGCGTTATCGCACTTTTCACTTGCGGTGGTTCAACATTATCAACACTATCACTTGTTTCACTGAGTTTTTTCCTCTTATAACGAAGTTATCTGTCCTACAACAAAAGTTAAAATAATGGACTATCACGATAATGACATTCAAAGAGTTCATAATTATAAGGAATGAAATGTGAAACTTTGAGTAAAGAAAACGAACCTGCATCTAACAGTCACGTAAATATATTGAGTACTGAACTGTCGGTAGATTAACAGTTAACTAACGTACATTATCAGACACTATTATTGTTGTCGACGTTTGAAACAAGCAACACAAATTATTAGCGAGCGCAGCAGTATATTACCATTGTTGGGTATACCGGTAGGGCAGTTCAAATCTCTGGTTGAAATATTTTTCGTTACTTTGTGATCACTCAGGAAACATATTATACGTACCCCTAGGAAGTCCTCGCATACCCCCGAGGGTACGCGTACCCCAGGTTGAATATGTCTGCGCTAGAAAATATAAAACATGGAAAATTTAAACAGTAGCACACTACGTAACTCAAATCGCACAGTTTAATAAGTTCTGCCTTTTCTTCGGTAGTAAGTTTTAACGTGAATCAAGTTATATGAAATCCAGTGAAAAATAGATACGTAGATACGATACACACATTTTCAATAGTATATACTTATGTACATATACATACATTTGTCGCTTTTCATCTCAAATCTATACAATTTTAAGTGAAATCTTACAAGAGTGTCTAAGAGGGAATCATGAAATACTATTTAATCTAAAATATCTAATCGCTTTTCTTAGTTTAATGTCTTTTAACATGTTAAGTCATACCGGACTATGATGAAATATGTAAAATTAGCTCAAGAGAGCCTGGGGTCCATAGAGGTTCCAAGGAAACTATCATTGTACTCATATGGCAAACAAATCACAAGTTTTCTTTTGTCATCTATGTTGTATAAGAGGCACACTCTTTAATAGGGTGCTGTTTTCAATTTGATGTAACTTCAAATGTTGAAAATATCTTGAAAACACAACACAGTACTGTTTACGTACAAAGAAAAACTGTACACACGCAATTATTTGTTGTGCATGTACAAAATGCACTTGTTTTTTAATCACATCCACAGCAAGCACTCTGTCCCGCTCTTATCCCGCCAAGACCGGAACGAACATCTGCATGCATCCAGTAACAAACAGATGCCCATCTCCTAGTATTTCAGTGCTTCGACTCAACATTTTGCAGGTTCGATCTTGTATACTTGAAATCAGAGGCTTGTATTTGGAGCATGGACTTCTTATACCGTATACATGATAAACGAAAACTTTTGAGATATTTGTGATATAAGTACAATGATACTGAGCTAGGTGGCTCAGGCGTGTCTGGGACTGGCATCCGGAATATCGTAGATTAGTTCTCCGCTGCCGACCTCTCTAACCCATGATTTTTTTGCGGGCTTTTCCGGGACACTAGGCGAATACTGAGGAGGCTTCTTCATTTCCCTAACTTCCTAATCCTTCATGTTTATCTTCATTTTATCCCAAACGGTGTCTTTTAGGGCTGTAACAGTCGACGAGGACTGTGGCGCCATTTCGTGGAGGTGTAGCTCCCTGGAAATACTGCTCTCGGAGGTGGAAAGACGCTGATGGTTGTCTGTGGACTCAGGTGGTCTATCCAGGACTGAACCCCAAACTCCTGGCTTCCCCGCGTCGATATGTAAAACTGCGTGTGAACTGTTGGGGACCCTCCACGACGGCTGTCTCCCTGTCCGGATATCGGCCACCCTCTGAAATTACACACATCTGATTCTTCCTCCAGGAAACTGACGTATAATAAAACCTTACATTCACACGCATAAACGCACACAGTAATAGGCTCCTTGTCAGAGTTACTCAATATTCATCTTCTCAGAATGAAAAAAAAAAAAAAAAACATCCGAGATTCTGTTGAATGTGAAGCAGACACACTACCATCACACTTAAGAAGATGGCTCTGAAAGCCTGTTTATGTAATTGAAAGGTGTTGGAGCTAAATATGAAAATTTAAATTCATCCGTTTTTTTTGTTTTTTGTTTTTTTATTTGGAGATATTCTGACTACAAATAGAGACAGACTCACATGGGACTGCAAAATATATATTTAATCCTTGCTCCTGAAAAGTAGGTAAATCAGTGAGCAGGCAGCAGGGTATGCTACTAAATGTCCACATTCCAGGAAATTGGATACAAAGGACATAAGCGCTAATCAGTACTAACCGAAGCGCATCAAGGACCTTAAAGTTTTAATTATACCGAATTTCCAAGAGGCACTAATGAGATATTTAACGACACAATTTCATGTCATTAAGTTCAGGAAATAGGAAAATATTATTTCAATATGAGTCTTTAAAATAGCAACAAAATATTCATTGATATTTTGATTACACCAGAGCCAAAAGTTCCACCGTTTACGTTTAAAATCAGTTTTACGAAACGGTATTTATATTTTAAATATAATTATGTGTGGCAAAATCAATGAATGGTAAGGTGATATTTGAGTATATTTATATTTAAAAATAATATGATGTGTTCCATTCTCTAGCTGCTCTAAAATATTCTTAGAAAATATTGTTCTTTTGTCTATAATTCTACAACATACTAATCGAGGTAAACTTTAGCAGAAACGGTCTTATTGCTCGCTTCCTTGTAAGTAGAAAGGAAATAAATGAGTACACTAGGCTAAAGCAATGGTCACATCTTCTATATGATTGATATTGAAATTCGAACTCTTTCCATTACCAGCAGTTAAAAAAAAAAATGAAATGAAAGACGATTTCCCGTTTGAGAAAAGTTAAAATACCTATTTTAAAATTGTAACCAATAACAGTGAAAATTTCGGAAATAATTGCACTACAAAGCAAATGTACGTGGCATAAATTGTTTTAATGAGATCTACATTTCTTGTGCAGTAACGTATTGTCTATCTCTTACGATTTATTAGCTTTGCAAAAGTCATTCAGAATAAATAGGACTTCAAAGGTTATTCCCAGAAAATTCAAGATATGCGCATTTTATTTGTCATGTAGGTAATTATATTTAATATACGCTATATTAATAAAATTCGTTACAGCCATTTCTGAAAAACTAAGAATTCTTAAAAGTTTTTCCATGTAAGGGTACTTTGGGTGAGATTTTTATTTAATTTCCGTGTTGAATCCTAATAGATACTGCACTTAAATACTAAGTTTGGTATTTAACCGATTTTGAATTATCGTAATTACAGTAGCACGGACACACATACACATCAAAATCGGATGTGTTCCATTCATATAACTTTCTCTACATCTCAGCAACAAGTTATTGTTAAAAAGCTTATGCTTCTTTTAACTTAATGCTAGTCGAGAAAAAATTAGCAGAAATAGTCTTATTACTTGCTTCCATGCAAGTAGAAGGGAAATAAAGGAGTAGCATAGACTAAAATATTAGTCAAAAGCTGGTTGCTATGTGACTGTAGTTCCTTTGTTTGTATGAACAGGAGTTGACAAATTCCCGCATGAGAAAAGTAAGTTTTTTTAAAGCTGAAACCAATAACAAGAAATATTTAAAAAAACGATCAGCTCCACGAAAAAATGTATATAACATAAATTGTGTATTTTAACGAGCTCTACATTTTCAGTAAAGTAAGTTTTTCTGTGTCTCTTACGGTTTGCCAGTTATACAAAATTCCGTAAAATTCATCTAGAATAAAGTAGTCTTCAGTGGCTATTCCCAGAATATTCAAGACATATACTTTATTTGTCAGGAAATATCTTTAATTTACGATATTTTAATCAAAATTGTTAGACCCATTTTTGACAAGATCAAAATTTTCGAAAAAGGTTTCGTCTAAAGGGTAGTTGGGGGTGGGGGGATTTTCTTGAAAATCTTCGTGTCTCATCCTTGGAAGATACTGAACTTATATACCAACTTTGATATTTAACGGACTTTTCGTTTTTGAGCTATGCTGTCCACAGACACACACATACACATCCGCGCATACACACGGCCCTTTTTCCAAAAATGCTCCTTTAGGATTAAGGGGGATCCAAAGCATGTATTTCCGGTGAAATCTCGGTATCGAACTTTTGGGTGCATTACAATACCTTCTCTATGCTTATGTACATAGTACGTGTAGAGAAAGTAAAAACGGACCGTTTTCTAAAAATACTTTATTCGAATACATTCCTAATGTATATGTAGTGAAATCTAGTGTCGCGGGATCGGCGTCTCATATCTGCAGTGGCCTCAGCTCCGGCGTTGATGTAGGCTCCACTCCTAATCTATTTACACTTAATCTCAGGGTTTGTAGGTGAGGCTAATATATTAAAAACACTGCATAATCCCTTACGACATGAATTTTTATTTGTATTGTATATTTAAACGGGCGGCTAGCTTGTTCCTTACAAATGTATTATAAACAAATGCATAAAATAATTATTAATGAGGAGCCTAATCTAACACTCTGCACATCGCTCCCCCATCACGTGCACACACCTTAGCGTGACGTGAACACAATATCACCTTTAGAGTGTGTAGAGTAGAAGTAAAAGTAACCACATAAGAGATCTGCCTTGCTTTAGATAGTAAACGTGGGTGACGCCAACGTTCGCGCCATAAAATGTAACAGGATCTGTTATAGGTTCTGAGTTAGCATCACCTCACAAGTTATGAGAAATTGTGTCAAGTTCTTACGTCATAACGTGCACAAGACGTGTTTGGAAATACTGAGTGGTTCCTTCTCAGTTTAATATTATACTTTCTTTGTTTTTCCAACTCCCTGTGCTACTTGGAAGACAGGTCACTATTCCTGTCTCATTTCTTTATATTCTGTTCTTTTCTATCATGCATCCTTTAGCCTAAACCCTGTGCTCATTAGCAAGTGGTGTTTGGTGAACTTATACCTGGAATTAAGCTAGCCCGCCTTCCCTAATTACCTCAGTTAGCAACTTGCATTTATGCATATTTCTACTCTGGAATATTTACAATTCTTTTCCCTGGCTGTCTATAAGCTATAATATTATGTACATTTTTTCTTTCTATATACTTTGTGATCATCTGGTATGTGCTCCTACGCTAGGTATCGATTCTTTGAGTGGCATGCAATATCTTCTCTACCTAAGTGCTAAGGTATATACGAAGAGAAAGTGTAGTGACAACAGTTGCTTCAAAATGTTCGGGATAGCCCTCATTTTACTTTTTCTACTTCCTAAGTATAGTAAAATGCGGAAGTGGGTATTCTACCCACAAATTCGCTGTCGAGCGTCCACCGGAAATATATATTTTGAAACCCAGCTCAATAAAAACATGTTTACTTTGTCTTCCGGGTGTGTGAAAAGTATGTATTAGATAGAGAAGGTATTTTATTTTACCCAAAATTTCCGTACCGAGACTTCAACAGAAATATATGTTTTGAAACCCCCTAAAAATTAGAAAAAGCTCTTTGTATGTATGTGAACAACATAACTAAAAAAATCCGTTAAATACCAATAGCGTTTCCAAAGAAGCGACAAGATTTTTAAGAAGGTCCATCATCTGCATGAAACATTTTTCGAAAGAAGTGATTTCCTCAAAATTGCTCTAATAGTTTTGATTAAAACACCATACATTTAAGATAGCTTCATATAAATGAAATGTAATGTCTTTTAAAAGTCACTTCAAAGCTTAGACCGCTGTTACAATATTTGAAATAGAATAAAAACTAAAGAAATCACATACTGGGCAAGCAATGAGGTTTGGTTTTCTTTTGTTATTTTTCAGTTCTCCTTTAACATGGTAAAGTTTTGTTGAATAAACCATTAATATGTTATTCAATCTGCTAAGAATTTCTATGTTACAAATCAAAATGATAGAATGCAGCTGATTCAGTACTATTCTGAAAGCAGAGGGGTTTGTTTTTTCAAGGTCTGACACATTTTTATCAACCCCACAATCCACAGCAACTGAAAGATGCTATCTCGCAAGAAATTACTAATATTTTAAGACAACAGCAAAATGCTGCTGATGGAGTCGCAGAAACGTTGAACAAGAAAACGGAAGACATCTTTCCAATGCTTTACAAAACCTCATTGTTTGCACAGCATGTGACTTTTATCCCGCTATCTCAAATATCATAATATTTATATCGGTTTAACGCTTGAAGTGACTTTTGAAAGACCTTATATAATACCTTCTATTTTCTGTGAATTACCTCTGAAGTTCTCATCATCATTTTGGATGACTTTAGCGAAACTGGTAAACCCTAAGAGATAGATACTGTACTGTACGTACATAGTAGGAGGAGAAATATTCCTTGTCATTAGTTTCAATTTTAAAATGGTTATACTTTTCTCAAACGGGAGATGGTCATTCGTTTCATATATTTTTGTCTACCCCTAGCCATCCAAAGAGAAGCGAATTTCAACATCATCGCATAGCGACAGCTTATATGATATTTGACATTTACTTTACCCTAACGCGCGTCTAACATACCTTCGAGCTGCCCTCAGCACAACTGCTCGTCTTCACCCTAATGTACTCCCTTATTCCTAGAAGCACCTAGTAAGACCATGTCTGCTAAAGTTTATCTCGATTTGCATGAAGTAGATTGAAGAATAATATTTTGTAAGAATAGTTTGTTTGCAGAGCAAATAGAGAAGGATATGTGTACACATCAGATTATATTTTTAAGTTGTTCCTTGCTATTGGTTTTAATTTTCTAATCTTTATACTTTTCTCAGCTGGGAAGTCGTCATTCGGTTTTGGTTTAACCATGCAAAAGGGTCCCAATTTAAATATGCTCACAAGGCGATCAGCTTTTAAGGACTATGGGTTTAGCCAAATGCATTCTCTTATTTCTTTTGTAACTAGAAGAAATATATAATGATAGTTATTTAGAGGACTAATTACTAAACCTAAGTTTGTAACATGTTTTCTACAATATTTTATCTTTGTTAAGAGTATTTAGTATATGTTGTATATTTAGCAAATACAACTCATTTATTTGGCAAGGGTGGTCTTTTTCTTGTAAAGAAAGTAAAATTTCAAAGCTATTGCATAGTTAGCAACTCTAGAAAGATCTGACTATGAAAGAAATACTAGGATAATTTAACATGAATTTAGGTACCTATACATGAATAAGCTTTGTAAGTATAATTTGTACAAGAGTGAATAGAGAAACACAACACAATGCTAGTTTTCCAGAGTTTTTTTTTTTTTTTTTTTTTTTTTTTTTTTTTTTTCACTTTCCTAAGTTCTCATAACTCATAAGCGTGTAATTTTCAAGAGAGCTTCAGAAACTATAGATTCGTGCATAATTAAAAAGCATGAAGTAATTCAGCTGAATTTAGATATTTTCCATGACTTAAATTGAATAAGCTAAAAAATAAAATAGCATATGAACTATTTATTTCTCTTCGATTAAATTTAATTAAGACATAGATTGGATAGATAGAGTCAGTCTGAAAAATTCAATGCCACAGCCTGGATTTGAACCACGGATTTCCCAATCTCTAGCCGGTTGCTCTGCCACTGAGTTACCATGGCAACATTCCAGCATACCATTGAATTTCTCAACTGACTCGTCATCTCTAAAGAATTTGAGATCACCTTGTGATTTACCGGGAAACATGCGAGTCAGTTGAGAAATTGGTAATTCAGTGGCAGAGCAATCGGCTAGAGATCGGGAGATCCGTGGTTCAAATCCCGGCTATGACATTGCATTTTTCAGTCTGACTACGTATTCAACTCCTGTCCTACACACGGTTTGTATGGAAAAAAAATTATTCCAAGACATAGGTTGTTTGTATGCGAAGCTAACATCTGATGTGTTCCATTCACACGGCTGTCTACATCTCGAAAACAATTTATTGTTCAAAAGTTTATTCTTGTATCTACTTCATGCTAATTGAAATAAACATTAGCAAAATTGGTATTACTACATGCATCCTTGTAAATAGAAGGGAAGTAAGGCAATACATCAAGCTAAAGCGATAGTCAAGGTTTTAAAAAGCTGGTTGCCATATGGATGAAATCCGTTTCTTTGCATTGTCAATTCACAAATTCCCGTATGAGAAAACTGAAGACAACAACAAGAAATGTCTAAAAAGTGGTCAGTTCCACGAATAAAAGGTACATGACAAATTGTATGTTTTAACGAGATCTACAGTTTTTGTGTAATAAGATTTTATATATCTCTTAAAGTTTACCAGTTTTACAATATTCAGCAAAATTCATCCAAAATGAAGAACTCTTCAGAAGCTATTCCCAGAAAATTCAATATATACATTTTGTTTGTAATATAAATGTTTTTAACATACGATACTTTAATCAAAATAGTTTGTGCCATTTTTGAGAAAATCAACATTTTCGAACATTTTTCTATGTAAAGTGTAGTTTGGTGTGGGAAGATTTTCCTCAAAATCTTCGTGTCGTATCCTTGGAAGATACTTTAAATACCAAGTTTGAGAAAACTAATACATTTCATTCACATTACTTTCTCTGTGTTCTGCAAACAAGCTATTCTTTTATTCACATCATGCTAATCGAGATGAACATTACCAGAATCGGTCTTACACTTAGTTCCTTGTATGTAGAAAGGAAATAAGGGAATACACTAGGTTAAAGCGATAGACAGATGCCTTGAAAACTGGTTGCTATGTGACACAATTGAAATTCGAATCTCTTTGCATTCCAGGAGTAAAACAATGGAGAGATAAAACGAATGATTACTCCCGTTGGAGAAAAGTTTCAGGTATTTTAAAATGAAACCAATTACAAGGAATATTGCGAAAATAGTAAACTCTTAAATAAAAAAAATATATATGACATAAATGGCGCGTTTTAATGAGATCTACATATTTTGTGTAGTAAGTTTTTGCTTATCTCTTATGGTTTACCAGTATCCAAAATGAAGAAAACTTTAGAGTCTATTCTCAGAAAATTCAAGATTCGTTTGTCATGAAAATATTTTAAAATGTATTTTATTCAAAATAGGCACTTTTTTGTTTTGAAAATTAGAATTTTCGAAAATTGTTCCATGTAAAGGAAAATGATCGCCTTGCGTGGTGTGTTGGTTACCATGTTAGCCTCTAAAACCCCAGATTGCAAGTTCAAACCTGGCGGATGGTTTATTTCGGAGGCAGAAATCCATAGCATGGCTCTCTTCGGAAGGGAAGTAAGCCGGTGGTGCCGTGTAATGTTATTTATACGTAAAATAACCCCATACCTTAAAAGAAGAAGGTTTCTGAGCAAAATTCCACCATTTCGCGTCCGCAAGCTGTGATTGCGTCCTACAATGCCATTTATGGTCGACGTGTCGTATCCTAGTCACCATGGCCAATGGCGACAAACACGAACTAGAAATTCAAATACGATCAAGGAAACATGCTTACGATGCCCTATGGTCTACTTAGGAGCTACAGAAAATTAACTAGGTATTAAGGGATAGTTGGGGTGTGGATTTTATTGAACTTGTTCGTGACGACCTTGGAAGATGCAGAACTTAATTTTTAAGATTGATATTTAAACTTTTCGTTGTTCAGTTATATGGATAAACACGCGTGCGCGAACCTTTTTCTAAGCATGTTTTTTGTATACAGGGACTGTAAAACCTATATTTGCAGTAAAATATGGTATCGAATTTTTGGACTGGAATGCAATACGTTTTCTACCTTTACACTGTGTACGAAGTAGAAAATGTAAAGGTAAGAAACTGATAAATAACTGGAAAATAACAGAGATTGTATACACACATCAGACTTTGAGGGACTGTGCGTACGTATATGTATTTCTTTATCTGCGACCTACGTTAACCTAAACTTGAATTAGAGTGTAATAACACATTATTCTATTCATAAAACTTTTTTCACGTCCTTCACTTATGCACGAAAATTCATTAAATAGTATTATTTACTCTGTACAGTCGTCGAAATGAGACATAATTAGTATTTTTCAAGGACAGCACTAATCAACTCTATTAACTATGTTTCATTGCTACTAAGTCATGGCCAGCAAATAATGAAGGGGTGTGCGTTTCGTAACCAAGGATAATTAAAGAAAATAAAAGACATTTGGACAGTCGAAAGAGAAAACCTCGAGACCGCAATTTGTACAAATAGACTTAGAATTTAGTTCCGGGTGAGAAATAATGAAGAAATCAATGTTAAGTAGTTGAAATATGTTTACTGCCTAAAGCTAAACAGGCTGCCGGAAATAAGATCCTAACAGATGAAGTTTTACAGCATCATAGTATGGCTCCGCGATGACGTGTGACGCTCGCATTCCAGAGGTCCTGAGTTCGATCCCCGTTGACTTACCACTCTGACGTTGGTTTTTTGCCGTTTTCTCTGGGTGATAGGTGAATGCTGAGTGGTATTTCACCTACCTCAATTTTCTTTCCCTAATTTCCCCTTCATTATGTCTCCTTATCTTGTAGGTGTGGTTCTAAATTTCGTTATTTGTGCCAGATAGATGGCGCAGATGTTAGCTCCAGAGAAAGAGTAGTTAGTTTGGTTGAACAGGTTGTTCATTGCCCACTTTGAGGAGCACCAATAGTGGGACAGCTCTTATAACCAGTGAATGTTAGGGACTTCCACGCAACTCTATACGAACGAGCGAGGTGTAGTAGACTCATGATGAGCCTAGGTGAAGTTTCTGTACGTACCCTTGTAAGGACTTAACCTCAGGAATGTTGGGAATGTTTTAGATTTGGCTTGGTGAAAGTTAAGTTGATACTTTTAAGGAGGTAGCGCTACAAGAAGCTCCTCAACGATTTTTTTTCCCCCAGGAGCATCATCCTTACCGCTGCTCTGCTAATTGTTGTTTCAAGGTAGATAGAATTTTTGGTGACCACTCCTATAGGAGAAGGGGAGTTCATAATTCAGCTATATAGCTGTTGGTTGTTGAAGCCTCCCACAATCCATGCGAGGAATTCAGAACTGCCTGCAGCGGTGTTAGTAGGTAAGGAGTCCCCAGATATCTGACAAGGACGTGGCATGGAAATTTTGAGCCTGGCGCCTAACCACATCCTCCGAGTATGGGAGAACCGCAGCTTTACGTAATAAGCTCTCTGGAACCGACGGCACACAGAGTAGACGTTACGGTGTATCCGCTGTAACCAGAGAAAACAAGAGTCTGCTGCCATGTCCCACACCTCGCAGGCATAGAACATCATTGGGACTCAACTCTGTGGCTTGTGTGTCCAGTCTGATATGGTTTCTTCGCTTCAACCCCTTCTCCTGTAGAGTGGTAGCCATAATAAATCAGCGATCGGCAGATTATATGCTTTGTGACGTCATTCCGTCGAGCTGTATTTCTCTTTTCTCAGCAGAACTACTTTCAAGAGCATCAGAGACCACCAGTCCGATACGAAACTTCCACTGAGTGGTGCTGGCCTTTGCATTTGTACGGGGTTGTGTTGTATTGATGTGAAACCAGTAGCGCAGCTACCTATGTTGGGAAACTTAAATTCTTAATTTATTTATTTACACCAAAGGAATTTTCTATTCTACTATCGAAACACGAAAAGCAAGTCAATGATATAACAATACATAATGAAATAACACATGCTTATCATAAGCGGCCAATAAAAATAATAGAGGAAGAGGTGGGAATATGGAACCCTGCTAGTAATATGGAACCCCCAATTATCTGAACAACAACGAACTAGAATGTAGCCGTAACAGCTGAAACACATTGGTTGCGTAACAGTTGATAGAAGCGTATGTTGGCGGCAGTTGAGTTAAGGATTTCGAGTGACACGACGGGATATTTTTCGATTCACTGTAAAACTTTGTAAGGTGTGTAAAGTATTGGATATATTTTACTCTCTATGTTTTGCACGATCTTGTAAATGTTAAGGATTTTTATATATGCTCTTAGAAACCTCATTATGTAGTTTCAAACATTATAGTGGTACTTTGAGGTGATATATTGTTGATTTCAACATAGCGATGTGGACAATATGGAACCCTACAATGCATATAATATGGAACCCGAGTTTCATACTAAATGCATGCCACAAGTTATGTATTTTGGCCCTGAAAGGAGCTTTTGTTGTATTTTTTGACGCAGCGAACTTCACTTGAGACGAAATCCCGTAGAAAAAAGAAGTTATGGGATAAAGAGGACATGATACAAGCTGTTTCGGCTGTGCGGAATAAGAAAATGGCCCTTGAGAGCAGCAAATAATTTTCGTGGCTCATATGTGCCATCGATGATGATTTTCCCCAGAAACATTGATGAGAAGGTTTATTGGGACAGCTCATCCCTCAAAATGGGTACAGAATCACCTTTTCACTGCTTGGTAGAACATTTTATTGAGAAGACTGCCCCATCAGAGACGTCCCCAATTCTACTGATCCTTGGGGGTGTATAAACTTTAATTTGTTTGTGGAGCTCATAATTCTATTACTATTTTGCAAATTAACAAACATTTAAAATTTAATTGGGTTTTAATTCCTAATTTTCCCGATGAACATCTTGGGGTTCCATATTACGCGCACCATAACTTTGTCGGCGAGTTTGTTACATTGTCGTAAAATAAAATAAATACTAGTTTTCTCTATTGCCACAGAAATAAATTAATTAAGAGGTTAGAGGTCAATCTGTAGGGAATACAAAATTCGGTAATTGGTATGAATCGCATTGATAGTTTAAGATATATAATCTTAAAAAAAAAGTGGGTTCCATATTCCCACTTCTTCCTCTATAGTGCAGTAGTTGCATAAATTCTGGACCCTTTTGTTTGTTTGTTTTCTTTTGTTAAATTAACTTTAAAATGTGAATATTACAATCAATTCTCGTTCAGGAGCATTTTTATCTGATAAAAAGTGTTAGCATAAAACAGTATTGAACCTTTTATCATAAACTTAAGCTAATTTGGTCCTTAATGGGTTACCTTGATCCAGCTCTGGAATATGTATTATTCTATACATATTCAACATTTATTTTATATCGTACTCAATGTGAAAGTCGGAATTATTGCTCTCATATTACATAGAGAAAGCTCAAATTTTGGAGAAATTTGTAATTTTAAGATTATGACATTTTGGTACCATGAGCAACATAGTGTACACCAATAATCTTTAATATACCTCATTTTCCCAATTTTGAGCACCCCTATATTATGAGAAGATAGATGATATAATGTATTATATTTCATATTGGCTGCACAATAAAATGAAAAATATATTGGGAATTATACTCCTTATTTTATACTGTATCCAGTATGAAATATCTATAATGAATTATTTTACTCATATACATAATAGGGGACCCCAAATTGAGGAAATATGTTATTACCTTCTCTAACCGTATGTCGAAGGTATATTAGTGGATAAAGAAGGTGGTGTATTCCAACAACAAATTCGATACCGAGATTTCACCGCACATATATGTTTTGAGGTCCCCTGAGTCCAAGAAAAAGCATTTTTAGAAAAAGGTGCGTGTATATCTGTGGTAAGCATAGCTCAAAATCGGAAAGTCAGGTAAATACCAACGTTGATATTTAGGTTCAGTATCTTCCAAGAACACGACACGAAAACTTTTCAAGAAAATTCTCTTCACAACCACCTACCCATTATATGAAACATTTTTTGAACATTTTGAGTTTCTCAAAAATGACTGTAAAGATTTTGATTAGAATACCGTTTATTAAATATATTTACATCACAAATAAAATCTGTATTTTGAATTTTCTGGAATTTCATCTGAAAAGCCCTTTATTCTGGTTGGGTTTTGTATAACGGTTAAACTGTAAGAGATAGATAAAAACTTACTATACAGAAATATAGATCTCGTTAAAACACCTAATTTATGTCATATACGTTTTTTTGCTTTCTCTACACGTGCTGTGTACATAGTGTATAGAGAAGGTATTGTAATGCACCCAAAAATCGATACTCAGATTTCACCGGAAATACATGTTTGAAGTCCCTTGAATCCAAAAAATAATCATTTCTGGAAAAAGGTCCGTATGTGTGCGTGTGTATGTCGGTGTGTGTGTGGGGGGGTGTCTGTGGTCAGCGTAGGTCAAAAACGAAAAGAGAAAATCTCCCCAGCTACCCTTTACATGGAACTTTTTTCGAAAATTTCTATTTTCTCAAAAAGGGCTCTAATGATTTTGATTAAAAGATCGTATATTAAAGAGATTTACCGACAACTAATATGTGTATCTTGAATTTACTCGGAATAGCCCCTGAAGACTACTTTATTCTGGATGAATTTTACGGATTTTTGTATAACTGCTAAACCGTAAGAAATGGACAAAAACTTACCACACAAAAAATGTAGAGCACGTTAAAACATAATTTATATTATATACATCTTTACGTGGAGTTGATCGTTTTAGAGGAATTCCTTGTTTTTGGTTTCAGCTTTGAAATATTTATACTTTTCTCACACAGGAATTTGTCAACTCGTGTCCATACAAACAAAGGAACTTCAGTCACATAGCAACCAGTTTTTGACTATCACTTTAACCTATGGTACTCCCTTATTTCTCTTCCACTTACAAGAAAGCTAGTAATAAGCCTATTTCTGCTAATTTTTTGCCAATTAACTTGAAATAAAAAGAAGAATAAACTTTTTAACAATAATTTGTTGCAGGGATGTAGAGAAAGTCATGTGAATGGAACACCTCAAATTTGTTTACTCTGTCTATAAGTACTATAAACATACCCACCCAAAAATTCGATACCGGATTTCACCGGAAATACATGTTTTAGGACACCCTGAATCCAAAAATAGCATTTCCAATAAAATTTCGTGTGTGTGAGTGTGAGTGCGTGTGTGTGTGTATGTGTGGACAGCATAGCTAAAAAAAGACCGTTAAATACCAAACTTTGTATTTAAGTTTGGTATCTTTCAAGGATGCGACACGAAGATTTTGAAGAAAATCTCCCAACTACCCTTTACATAGCATTTTTTTTCGAAAATTTCGATTTTCTCAAAAATGACTAACGATTTTGATTAAAGTATCGTTTGTTAAAGATATTTACCTGACAAATAAAATGTATATCTTGAATTTTCTGGGAATAGCCTCTAAAGACTACTTTATTCTGAATGAATTTTATGGAATGTTGCATAACTGCTAAACCGTAAGAGATGGATAAAAACCTACCACACAAAAATGTAGAGCAAGTTAAAACACACAATAGATGTTACATACATTTTTATCAAGGATTTGATCGTTTTTGAGATATTCCTTGTTTTTGGTTTCAGCTTTAGAAAACATACTTTTCTCATACAGGAATTTGTCAACTCCTGTGCATACAAAGGAATTTCAGTCACATAGCAACCAGCTTTTGACTATCAATTTAACCTATGGTACTCCCTTATTTCGCATCTACTTACAAGGAAGCAAGTAATAACACTATTTCTGCTATTTTTTTCTCGATTAACACGAAGTAAATAGGAATTATAATCTTTTTAACAATAATTTGTTGCAGAGATGTAGAGAAAGTCATGTGAATAGAACACATCAGAGTTTTAATTCTCTTTTATGTAATTTTAACGACTTGGTCATATCGCGACGGAACTGCTCACTATATTCCGCGACAAGCACATGGGTTTAGGGAGCCGTCCATCTGTCTATTGCTTACAAATTTGTAGATATATGACAGTACAATCGCAACTACCAACTGTTTTTATTTCCTCTAGCCCGCATGTACAATGTACATAGTGGATAGAGAAGGTTGTATTCAACCCAAAATTCGATGTTGAGATTTCACTGGAAATATATGTTTTGGGGTCCCCTGAGTCTGAAAAAAAGCATTTTTAGAAAAAGGTCCTGTGTTTGTAAGTGCGTGTGTCTGTGCACAGCATAGCTCAAAAAAGAAAAGACCGTTAAATACCAAACTTGGTATTTAGGTTTGGTACCTTCCAAGGATGTGACACGAAGATTTTCAAGAAAATCCCCCCTCCTCACTACAAACTACCCTTTACATCGAAAAATTTCAAATTTTTTTATTTTCTCATAAATGGCTCAGATAACTTTGATTAAAATCCCGTATATTAAAGCTATTTACATCCCAAATAAAATATATCTACATCTTGATTTTTCTAGAAATAGCCTCTAAAGACATCTTTATTCCGGATGAATTTTGCGGAATTTTGCATAACTGGTAAACCATAAGAAATAGACAAAAACTTACATAACAAAAAATGTAGATCTCATTAAAATACACAATTTATATCATATACGGTTTTTTCGTGGAGTTGACTGTTTTTATATATTTGTTGTAAATGGTTTCAGTTTTAAAATACGTTTCTCCTACGGGAGCTTGTCAACACCTGACTATGCAAAAAAAAAAAAAAAAAAAAAAAATGGATTTCAAACCCATAGCAACCACATTATAAAACAGTTGGCTATTGGTTTAGTCTAGTGTATTGCTTTATTTACCTTCTACTGATACGGAACTAACTAATAAAACCGTTTCTGCTAACGTTTACATCAATTAGCATGAAGTAGATAAAAGAATAAGCTTATTAATAATAATTTGTTGCAGAAATGTAGAAAAAAATATGTGAATAGAACACATAAGATTTTTTCTTGTAGGGTTAATCGTTTTCGAGATATTCATTGTTATTGGTTTCAATTTTAAACTAATTAACTTTTCTCAAACGGATAATACAAAGCGAATCGAACCTCAATTGTTTCACATATGGACCAGCTTTTAAAAATGTTGACCATCGCTTTAGTCTAATGTATTCTTTCTTCTTACAAGGAAACATGTAATATGTTTATCACGATCAGCATAGTGTAGATAAAAGAATATAATCTTTATGAGAAAAAGTGTTTGTGAAACAGCTAGAGAAGGTTATGTGAATGGAACACATCCAATTTTTTTTTTTTTTTTTTTTTTTTTTTTTTTTTTTTTTTTTTTTAAAGATTAAGGTGTTCATTTTGTTGAAAAGACATAATCCGAAAGTGAATAATTTTTTTTCATGCGCTTCTCTGTGTCATATGAGAACGATAAATCCAATTTTGAAATTGTATATGGGTGTATATTAATAAAATATAATATTTTCTAAAGTTGTGTCAAGGTAACCCATTAAGGAACAAATGAATTCCAGTTTATGATAAAAGTTCAATACTGTGTTATGGTAACTTATCCTGAATGAGAGTTGAAGGTAATATTCAACTTTGAAGGCTAAATTTAAAAAAACAAAACAAAACGTTCCAAATTTAATGCCACTACTGTAGCTTCTCTCTGGGAATCTTTGGTAGTTTAACCCCCTCCCTTCAACCCTCATTTAATGTGTTTTTGTGCATTTATTAATTCTAATTCATCTAAAACCAATATTTAATATTGGAGTCTGCATCATCTAGAGTTACATTTTGTGCATTTACGAATATTAATTCTAATTCATCCAAAACTAATATTTCATATTGGAATCTGCATCATCTAGAATTACTTGCTACACAACAAACTTGAACAAATAGTTAATATCGTTAATTAAAACTCTCAGGACACTAAGAATAGAAAATTAACTGAGAAAACACCTTTCAAAAACACCTTTGAACAACCACAATTATCATAATTTCAATGATTTCTTTTGAACACATTTGTGACTTTATGTTGTAATATTTGGGGTCCTCGTCACACTTTACAGGGAGAATATCATTTGGAAAGAAGTAACAGCAGTTAGAGCATATGTCCCTCTTTATTTTTACGTGATGAATCAGCATTAAATATGATTTGCAATGAAACAATGATTATGTTAAGACTGCCTCCGTATTCGAGTGGTCAGCGAGCTGACTTCTCACTCGAATGTCCCGGGATCTATTCTCGTCCAAGATGGAATAATCCCCCCCCTCCCGCAGAGTCTGTAAATATTAATGTAAAAGTGAATGTTTGTGTGTTTATGATATAAAATGATTAGCTTAATGTCAATATCCCAGAGTTGTTTTACAAGTTAAAAGGCCCCGATACGCCCATAGTAGCCTTAAAAAAAAATCTGATTGTTCCATTCATATGAATTATGCTTATCCTTCTATCTACTTCATGCTAATCGAGGTAAATATTAGAAGTTGTCTTATTGCTTGCTTCCTTGTAAATAGAAGGGAAATAATGGGTTACCATAGGTTAAAACGATATTCAACTATTTTAAAAGCTGGTTGCTATGTGATTGGTATTCCTTTGTTTATATGGCCAGGAGTTGACAAATTCCCATATGAAAATAGTAAAAGTATTTACAAGCAGAAACCAATAATAAGGAATATCTCAGATATGGTCAGCTCTACAAAAAAAAGAAGAGGAAAAAAAAAAGTGCTCTAATGAGATCTACATTTTTTTGTGGAAAGTTTTTGTCTATCTCTTTGCATCAGCTATGCAAAATTCAGGAAAAGTCATCCAGAATAAAGAGGTCTTCCTAGAGCTGTTTCTTGAAAATTCCACATATACATTTTATTTGTCATGTAAATATCTTTGATATCTATACAACTTAATCAAAATCGTTAGATCCGTTTTTGAAAAAAATAAAAAGATTCGAAAATGTTTCCATATAAAGGGGGGTGCGGGGATTTTCTTAAAAATCTTCGTGTCGCTTCCTTGGGGGATACTGAGCTTCAATACGAAGTTTGGTATTTTAATGGACTTTTCGTTCCTGAGCTATGCTGTTCCCAGACACACACACACACACACACACACACACACCTACACACACACATCACACACATACATTTTTCTAAAAAATTCCGGTGAAATCTCTGTATCGAATTTTTGGGTGTCTTACAATACCTTCTCTAAACATTATATACATAGTACGTGTAGAGAAAGTAAAAGAATACATTAAAACACTCTCGCTTATGTGTGTGCAGACGTAAATGTATAATTTAGTTTTTCAGATGAGATTAGATGTATTGTAAACAAAACGTTTATTTTTCTGGGGTAGATACCCAATTAATTCAAATATTTTTAGGAAATAAAAGTTGACATCCGATCATTATCAACCACATACATTATTTTGAGGAACCTGGCATATGATGATGCAACCAGTAATCTTAATACTTATTGCATTATGATTTTTGTCTTTTAATCATACCTGGATTCTTATTTTGATTTTTTATATCTCTAGGCAGTATATATTGATTATTCTGTAAAATCACATATGGTTTACGGTACAGATCCAATGTTCCCATTAATTTGAACCGTGTTCGATATCTAAAATGAATAAATTCAAGTGAATTTAAATTATACACGCATACTTGAATACGTGGGCGAAATTATAATTTTGTATTTTTTTACCTGCTTTAGAGTATCTTGAAAACCCCATTTTCACGCGCTTCATTTTTGCTGTATTTGCAACCGCGATAGGAGCAAATTGTCCTTGAATTGAGCATTTGTGATGCAACTAGCAATTCTGAAGCAGCATTCCATTTAAGTAACTTAAATTTCCATGCAACTTGTTTTTCATATTTAAGAGACCAAGAAGCGGAGAAAAAAAAAAAACAACTTGAAGAGTTCCATATACATGATTTTCCGTAGCTGTTCTGTAAACAGCTTACTAAATACTTTTATAAACTTCATGCTAATTGAGATAAACACTGGCAGAAATGTTTGTATTATTTCCTTCCTTGTAAACTGAAGGGAAATAAGGAAATACGCTATGCTTAAGCGAAATTCAAATCTTTAAAAACTTGACTCTAACTGAAACAATTGAATTTCGGTTCCCTTTGCATGACAGGAGTAAATAAAAGAGAGATGAAATAAAAGATAACTTCCTGTTTGAGAAAAGTTTTAAGTAGGTAGCTTAAAATTAAGCCAATAACAAGGAATATCTCAGAAATTGTTATCTGTTCAAAAATAATGTATATGACATAAACTGCATGTTTTACTAAGGTCTATATGTTTGTGTAGTAATTTTTGTTTGTCCCTTACGGTTTAACAGTTATACAAAAGTCGTCCAAAATGAAGAAGTCTTCAAAGGCTATTCTCATACTATTCACATATACCTACATTTCATTTGCCATAAAAATATCTTGAGCAAGCGGCATTTTAATTAAAATTATTACAGCAATTTTTGAAAAAATAAAAGATTTCAAGAAATCTTACATGTAAAGGATAGGTTGTTTTAGAGAATTTCTGAAAAATGTTGTATCCTTGGAATATAGTAATCCTGGATACCAAATTTAATATTTAATGGACTTTTCGTTTACAGTTATGGTGCCAACAAATACTCACACAGGAACCTGTTTCTAATTTTTTTAATTATTCAGGGGTCCTTACAACAAAATGTCCTGTAAATATCGGAATAGAATTTTTAGGTTAAGTACAATACCTTCTCTAACTACTTTGTAAATTATTGTACATACGTGGTTAAGAAGGCAGAGGTAATGTAATGTTCTGCAGCGAAGATATTTGCCCCGAGCGTGACACCCAGGTTATAAACGAAGATTAATATAGGTACCATCAACTTAACCTCATGACAACCGGGCATGGAAAAATCGGGGAATACTTTCGACGCTTTAGAATCATGGAAAATGCTGAGTGTATATGTAATTAACATTGGTGAACAAATATCGCCAAGGAGCAGTGAGTGACCTGATAACTCAGGTATGCTTCGTGACTCAGGTAGGTTCTGCACCTATTGCACGTTTACAACTTCCTTACGTAAGGACGGAAGTGGTTGCGCCACTTACTCGCGTTAATCCATACTGAGACCACAGTGTGGACGACAGTTACTAGCTCCTTTCCACCAAGCTCTCCAGGTTAATTGCCGAAGGACATTAGGCTTCTCAAAAGTGTCACCGACCAGGTGTATGCAATCTTCCGGGTAGGAAACCACTGCCGCATCGAGTCCAACCCAATCCGAACCACTTCCTAACGGGAATGGCTCAAATGTTCGGCCCAGTGTACCTCTACTAACCTTAGAGGTACCAGGAATCCACGGCAGCCTCACCACGGCAACTAAAGGGATCGAAACCTCTCCCGTCACCTGTTTATTCACGCCCGGTAATGGAACAACAAAAGGAAATGCTAAAAATAAAACCCATTTTAAAGACTAATGCAACGGTTCCCAACCGGTGTGCCCCGGCACCCTGGGGTGCCGTGTGATTGGCTAAGGGGTGCCGCGAGATATTGAGATAAACAAAAAATAAATACCTTCTACTGAAGCCTTAAGTCTTGTAAGGTCTTGAAATAAAATAAGTCAAATCAATTACTCTCATGCACGGCAGATGGTGATAGTGGTCGATTCATTTCAACAATTCAGTTATACTAGTATCCCACAGATTACACCTATACCCTGCCGAACATTCCCGAGACTACTCGCTTCCTCACGAACATCCCAAGACTTCGACAGATGAATATATAAAAGTGTACGCCGCTTGGCGCTTTCAGTTGTCTTCCTCGCGTTGATTCACAGTGTTTAGCTATGGATAAGTTCATTGTTAAACGTAAACGCCAGGACAGTGAAAGTGAACAGTCGGCTCCTACTGCTTGCTTTAAGAAGCCAAATCTTACAGTTTCTCCCGGACCGTCGAATTCACCACATAAAGAAGACAAACGAAAGAAAGGAACATACCACGACAGTAATTACTTAGCGTATGGATTTAAGTGGAATAATAACGAGGAAAACCCTATCCCTGTGTGTTTAGTTTGTGGCGAAACACTTAGCAACGAGGCCATGGTACCTAGCAAACTGAAGCGGCATCTTACAACAAAGCATCCTAGTGTGTCACAGAAAAGTGTAATGTATTTTTCACATATATTAGAAGGGGAGAAGAAAACAGCTGTGCGAATGGTAAAGAGAATGACCATAGGTGATACTGCTCTTGAAGCCTCATTTAAAGTAGCAGAACTGATAGCTAAAAAAAAGAAACCTCATACTCTTGGAGAGGAAATCATTGGCCCTGCATGTCAAGTTATAGTTTCAACAATACTTGGCGAAGGAGCAGCTAATCAATTTCGAAAGTTCCTCTGTCCAACAACACAATCAGCCGCAAGATATCTGAAATGTCATGCAATATCAACGAACAAGTCACGGAGAAAATAAAAACTTATAGAACATTTGCTTTGCAAGTAGATGAGAGTCTCGATATTGGTGACAAGCCGCAACTCCTTGGTTTTATCAGATATATTGATGAAAAAGATATTAGTGAACAGTTTCTGTTCTGTAGACCGCTGGAGACTACAACCATATGCCATGATATTTTCGTTTCTATTAATCTCAATGACCATGATCTTTCATGGAAAGACTGTTGTGGTATATGTACAGATGGTGCACCATCTATGTCTGGGAAAATTAAAGGTTTTACTGCCAGAGCTCTCAATGAAAATCCATCCATTATTATAACTCACTGTTTTCTGCATAGAGAGGCATTAGTCGTGAAAGCGTGTAATGAAGATTTTGCTGAAGTGTTTAATCCAAGTTGTGAAAATGGTGAACTATATGAACTCTCGACCTTTAAAGTGCAGAATTTTTGAACAGTTATGTAGCGCAACGAATGCAGCTCATACCTCTTTGTTACTTCACACAGAAGTAAGGTGGTTGTCGCGGGGTCGTGTATTGAACCGGTTTCTCGAACTTAAAGAACAGCTAAAAACTTTTTTTAAGAATGAAAATCAAGACACATTTCATGAGCTCTTACTAAGTGATTCTTGGTGTTTTGAATTGTCGCATCTGGCAGATATTTTTCATAAGCTGAATGAACTGAATGTTTCGATGCAGGGTCGACATGAAACAATAATCTCCTCAACCAATAAAATGAAAGGTTTTAAAAGAAAACTTAGTTCTTGGAAGTCTGCAGTTCAAAAAGGAGATTTGTCGAACTTTCCATCTCTTCTTAATGTGGCAGGAGATAAAGATCTGGGTAAACTGCAAGACCGCATTTGTGATCACTTATCAAGATTGCAAGATGCAATAGATGCGTACTTTCCAACTATTTCCACTACGAATCTCGACTGGGTTGTCTCACCGTTTGATTTCGTAGATAGTGCAGAGGAAATAGATTTCACTGCTTGCGAACGAGATGAATTTATTGATCTTCGCGCTGATTCCACACTCAAAGGTAAGTTCACCAAGAGTGAGACATCGGTGGCTAGTTTTTGGCTTCAACGGAGAGAGGAGTACCCTAACCTAATGAAGAAAGCAATTAATGCACTTTTGCCCTTTTCAACATCCTATCTATGCGAGCAAGCCTTCTCTGCTATGGTGACAATAAAATGCAAAGCAAGAAATAGACTGAATAACCTTGAGGATGATTTGCGTGTTTCACTGTCAACTGTAAGACCCGACATCACATATCTGTGCTCTAAGCATCAATGACAAGTTTCACATTAATCATTAATCGAACAAAATTTATTGATGTATTTTTACTCAGTGGTTGTAGTAAAATTTACTGTATTATGTTATGGTGTACGTTATTATTATATAATATTTCAATAAATTAACATATTAAGCTTAATTTTCTTTTTAATTCAAGGAAGGGTGCCCCTGGTGTTTAATGTTATTCCCAAGGGTGCCGTGAACTTCAAAAGGTTGGGAAACACTGGTATAAATACTTTATAATTGAAACCAATAACAAGGAATGTCTCGTAAACGGTTTCCTCCACAACAAAAACGTAAGGGGTGTAAACTGTGTGCTTTGACGAGATCTACATGTTTTGTGCAGTAAGTTTTTGTCTATCTCTTAGGTTTAGCATTAAGCAAAATTCGGCAAAATTCATCCAGTATGAAGAGGTCTTCAGAGGATATTCCCGGTAAATTCAAGATATACATTTTATTTGGGATGTAAATGTCTTTAATCAAAATTGTTATTGCCATTTTTTAGAAATTCAAAATTTACGAAAATTTTTCTATATAAAGGGTAGTTTGTGGTGGGAGAATTTTCTTGAAAATCTTCGTGTTGCATCCTTGGAAGATGCCAAACCTAAATACCAAGTTTAGTATCTAATAGTCTTTTCGTTTTTGAGCTATGCTGTTCACAGACACACACGGACCTTTTTCTAAAAAAAATTCGGACTCAGGGGACCCCAAAACATATCTTATCGGTGAAATCTCGACATTGAATTTTTGGGTGGAATACAATAGGTACCTTCTCTATCCACTATGTACATTGTACATGCTTTCTAGAGAAAGTAAAAACAGTTACTTAGGCTTTCAGGGCCTCACAAATAACAAAGTGATCACGGTGTAATAACACAGTCAAATAAATTCGTCTACCCTTGCGCTATAATTACCTTTGTAATAGGTTTACCCTCCCCTTATAAGATTGACATCCCCCTATCACTTACAAGCGGATGCCTAGGGATCAGAAGCTTGTCGGGGAGCCAACAGCACGAAACAACAGAATGAAGAACCTGGAACGAGGGGTCGCCGTATCCAAGCATGAGCGTAAAAAAATGCATGATATGAATTGTAAGCCAAACAGTTGATAGGGAAGGTGCTGATGGAGCAATTGATGGAATTAGAGGCGTGGGGAGGGGGGGAAACCGGAGGACCTGGAGAAAACCACCCAGATGCCGCTTTGTCCACCATAAATCCCAAATGCAGGCGCTTGGGTTCGGACCCGGGCCGCCTAGATGGGAGGCGAGCGTCTAATCACTCGGACACAGCGCCGCCCGTTATAATACCATGGTGAAAAGTTAACACAATTTCTAACTGCATTAGATTAGACTGTAATAAGAGCAACGCCATCAACTAGGCAAAATACCACTAATTCTTCATCGCCTTATTTATTTTCTTATGACTGAGTATTGATATAAAATAACACAAAAAGATTCAATATAATCGTTGACTACAAAAGTTACATGACACTGAATCCTTGCTAATATAGAGTAATAAATAGTCGACATTAACATCCGTACATTCTGCGATCAAACTCCGATGTTCGGACATTCACTTATTATAATTTGAAGTTTCTCAATTTTTGTAAGCAGCGGGTTTCTTTTTCTGTGGGAAATTATGATGTTTTGCAAGAAATAATACAAAACTGAATAACATACAATAATGATAGTAATCAAGGAAAGCAAAAAGAGCAACTAACCAGACGAAGTACCAGTTGTTTAAAGTTTATTTATTTAAGGCCGCACAACTTCGTGATTATATTGCAATCCACTAAACAGACAAGTCTGCAATGCAAAGAAGAAAACAGTATTTCATGTTAGCATTTTAAATGGTTGTAACATTAGACACAACTGCTATAGTATAATAATTAGAGGTATTTATAATAAAACATGCCTATACCAATAGGAATGTTTGCAAGGTAGATTTTATTTTTGTTTTCGCATTTTCCATTTATTTTATAGCATGTTCCATTATAAGCAGTAATATTATTTGCTATTTGAATACACTATCTTTTCTTCTTCTCTTTAAATTTGCTAAGAATATCTTTGACTGATTTTGATTGTTTAAAATATGATAGCTCCATTTTACTAAGAGTTATCTTGAATTTGTAAAGAATTATTTAACATATTTTGTCACTAGTTCGATTTTACTCTCTGGCCATACATTAGACCAGTGTTGCCCAACCTTTTGAAGTTCACGGCACCCTTGGGAATAACATTAAACACCAGGGGCACCCTTCCTTGAATTAAAAAGAAAATTAAGCTTAATATGTTAATTTATTGAAATATTATATAATAATAACGTACACCATAACATAATACAGTAAACTTTACTACAACCACTGAGTAAAAATACATCAATAAATTTTGTTCGATTAATGATTAATGTGAAACTTGTCATTGATGCTTAGAGCACAGATGTGTGATGTCGGGTCTTACAGTTGACAGTGAAACACGCAAATCATCCTCAAGGTTATTCAGTCTATTTCTTGCTTTGCATTTTATTGTCACCATAGCAGAGAAGGCTTGCTCGCATAGATAGGATGTTGAAAAGGGCAAAAGTGCATTAATTGCTTTCTTCATTAGGTTAGGGTACTCCTCTCTCCGTTGAAGCCAAAAACTAGCCACCGATGTCTCACTCTTGGTGAACTTACCTTTGAGTGTGGAATCAGCGCGAAGATCAATAAATTCATCTCGTTCGCAAGCAGTGAAATCTATTTCCTCTGCACTATCTACGAAATCAAATGGTGAGACAACCCAGTCGAGATTCGTAGTGGAAATAGTTGGAAAGTACGCATCTATTGCATCTTGCAATCTTGATAAGTGATCACAAATGCGGTCTTGCAGTTTACCCAGATCTTTATCTCCTGCCACATTAAGAAGAGATGGAAAGTTCGACAAATCTCCTTTTTGAACTGCAGACTTCCAAGAACTAAGTTTTCTTTTAAAACCTTTCATTTTATTGGTTGCGGAGATTATTGTTTCATGTCGACCCTGCATCGAAACATTCAGTTCATTCAGCTTATGAAAAATATCTGCCAGATGCGACAGTTCAAAACACCAAGAATCACTTAGTAAGAGCTCATGAAATGTGTCTTGATTTTCATCCTTAAAAAAAGTTTTTAGCTGCTTTTTAAGTTCGAGAAACCGGTTCAATACACGACCCCGCGACAACCACCTTACTTCTGTGTGAAGTAACAAAGAGGTATGAGCTGCATCCGTTGCGCGACATAACTGTTCAAAAATTCTGCACTTTAAAAGTCGAGACTTCATATAGTTCACCATTTTCACAACTTGGTTAAACAATTCAGCAAAATCTTCATTACACGCTTTCACGACTAATGCCTCTCTATGCAGAAAACAGTGAGTTATAATAATGGATGGATTTTCATTGAGAGCTCTGGCAGTAAAACCTTTAATTTTCCCAGACATAGATGGTGCACCATCTGTACATATACCACAACAGTCTTTCCATGAAAGATCATGGTCATTGAGATTAATAGAAACGAAAATATCATGGCCTATGGTTGTAGTCTCCAGCGGTCTACAGAACAGAAACTGTTCACTAATATCTTTTTCATCAATATATCTGATAAAACCAAGGAGTTGCGGCTTGTCACCAATATCGAGACTCTCATCTACTTGCAAAGCAAATGTTCTATAAGTTTTTATTTTCTCCGTGACTTGTTCTTTGATATTGCATGACATTTCAGATATCCTGCGGCTGATTGTGTTGTTGGACAGAGGAACTTTCGAAATTTGATTAGCTGCTCCTTCGCCAAGTATTGTTGAAACTATAACTTGACATGTAGGGCCAATGATTTCCTCGCCAAGAGTATGAGGTTTCTTTTTTTTAGCTATCAGTTCTACTACTTTAAATGAGGCTTCAAGAGCAGTATCACCTATGGTCATTCTCTTTACCATTCGCACAGCTGTTTTCTTCTCCCCTTCTAATATATGTGAAAAATACATTACACTTTTCTGTGACACACTAGGATGCTTTGTTGTAAGATGCCGCTTCAGTTTGCTAGGTACCATGGCCTCGTTGCTAAGTGTTTCGCCACAAACTAAACACACAGGGATAGGGTTTTCCTCGTTATTATTCCACTTAAATCCATACGCTAAGTAATTACTGTCGTGGTATGTTCCTTTCTTTCGTTTGTCTTCTTTATGTGGTGAATTCGACGGTCCGGGAGAAACTGTAAGATTTGGCTTCTTAAAGCAAGCAGTAGGAGCCGACTGTTCACTTTCACTGTCCTGGCGTTTACGTTTAACAATGAACTTATCCATAGCTAAACACTGTGAATCAACGCGAGGAAGACAACTGAAAGCGCCAAGCGGCGTACACTTTTATATATTCATCTGTCGAAGTCTTGGGATGTTCGTGAGGAAGCGAGTAGTCTCGGGAATGTTCGGCAGGGTATAGGTGTAATCTGTGGGATACTAGTATAACTGAATTGTTGAAATGAATCGACCACTATCACCATCTGCCGTGCATGAGAGTAATTGATTTGACTTATTTTATTTCAAGACCTTACAAGACTTAAGGCTTCAGTAGAAGGTATTTATTTTTTGTTTATCTCAATATCTCGCGGCACCCCTTAGCCAATCACACGGCACCCTAGGGTGCCGGGGCACACCGGTTGGGAACCGTTGATTTATACTTTTCTCAGACAGGAAGTGTCCGTTTTCTTTTGCCCTACTCTTGGCCAAGCAAAGAAGCGACTTGCAATGGCAATCGCATAACGACACTTTTAAAAGATTTGACGACCACTTTAGCATAGCGCATTCCTTTAGTTGCCTTCTACTTGCAAGGAACTAAGTAATAAGAACATTCTGCTAGTGTTTATCTCGATTAGATGGTGTAGAAAGAAGAATAATGTTTTGTAAGAAGTTTGTTTGAGGAGCAGCTAGAGAAAGTCATGTGAGTGTAACACATAAGATTTTTTATGTTGGCAGTGCTCGATGTTTATGATAATCGATGAGTAATGTATAGTTCAGATCATATCATTTGGCTCCTCTTTGAGCAAAGCAGAGAGAGTAGTAACAGCTCATGAGTCGTCTACTTGCACTGTGTGACATTCAACTGCGCAGAAAGCAAGAACAGATAATTCCTTCAGTGCAGTGGCGGTATGAAACATTTTGCATTGAAATACGTAATCCATTAGGTTAATATATCTAATGTAGGTTTATGATAGTACAACTATTTCTCTATTATAATGAATCTTACATTAGTACATATATTTCTGATGTTAATATAAACATATTTTCATAGTTTGGGTTGTAATGGGTATTCGTAACATAAATAATTGCAAAAATAATGACCTTTATTATATTATAACATAATAAAAAAAACTTCTAATTGCATTGTAATGCTATTACTATGAGAAATAATTTGTAACGAAAAACTTTCACATTTATAGCGTGAACAGACATCTTGGCAATTGATTGGTATCGATCGCGTTTCGAAAGAAACGTCTCCTTGATAACTCATACTGCATGATTTTGTTCTTCATTTGGCCCCGTCTGCTAAAACTCCTGATGCACGGCAGCCTATAAGGCTTAACTAAAACCCTATGCTAAACCCTATTGCTAGTTTAACTCACCTTTAACGGGGTACAGAGACTAAATAGTGTAATGAAGTGATGGTCCTCTGTTATCATGTAAAGTTTCGCGAGTTATGTAATGATGATGTAAATTGAATTATTTGAATGAGTGCAGAAGTTTGCCGCAAACTAAACACTTATTCCGTCTCTTTCTATAGGGTCTGCAAATGTATTCGGCCTTCGCCACTAGTTATTTATCGCGCATGACCTCGTTACTACGCAGTAAGATTATCACGTATTGCCTCTTGCACAGGACTAGCGAACGATAAGTAGAAGGGGTGGATGTCAACAGTTTTTAGTTCGCCTTAGTATAATGGGATTGTATCGTACCTTTCTAACATTTAGATTTGGAACATTCGCTTACGTCTCGTAAACTCGTAATCGCAGCATTTATGGTGATAGGTAACTCAAATAGTTGGATAGTTATGGTAGACGGCTGAAATGGCACAACTTCCCCTTTACAATAAACGCTTGCTCATACTCTTTACAGCAGTAAATGAAAACTGAGCCACCAGAATAAATTAAGAAAACACGCGAATTCTGTGATCGGTGGTCACTTCCATGAAAAGGACGGACATAATGTGCTGATGAAAAACAATTCTGCATCGCATAGTATACCTATCAACCTGTTTACGAAGTAAGCAGTGCATGTAGTCCAAGGTTCAATCCCGCATCTCCCCTGTGAGACAAGGGGCTCGCTGGACTTATTGTCGCTTTAGCCTGTGCAATTTCTTATTTCCCTTCTATTTATATGGAGCTAGTAATAAGACTAATTCTGTTTATGTTAAACTTAATTAGCATGATGTAAAGAACTGATTAATTTTTTGAATAAAAGATTTGTTTACCGAACAGCTAGAGGACATCCTGTGAATGAAACACATGAGATATTTTCCCTCCTACTTACAAGGGACCAAGTAATAAGGACAATTTCTGCTAGGAATATTTGTCTATCATGATATACCTACATAGAGAGAAGAATGAGCTTTTTAACAATAATGTGTTACAGAGATGTAGAGAAAACCACGTGAATTGAACACATCAGATTTTTTATATCTCTCCAGACATCATAATAAGGGTTAGCCAAAGTTAATCGAAACAATTGCCACTAAAGTGAACTGTAGCGGCTGTTTCATGTCACGGCTACTTAGAAGCTACAACGAAGAATCTAACATGCACAATATGCATCTAATATGTCGTGTCCGAGAACAGAAGGAAAAACTTAAGACTTGCCTCTCGTTCCCGGGGCCCGTCAGTTCTGAAATCTCCCACTGAAATACACGTATTTCGAGTTTTGTCGTTCTCGTTCTGGTCAACGTTACCGGTTGTTGTGAACCAGCCTTAAACGTAACTGTCGATGCCCTGGGTGTTGGATTGCTTTCTAATTCCGACATCATCAATTGATATAAGACACACAGTGCAAGGAAAGAGACAGTTGCAGACCCTATAGAAAGAGACGGAATAAGTGTTTAGTTTGCGGCAAACTGCTGCACTCATTCAAATAATTCAAATAATTCAATTTACATCATCATTACATAACTCGCGAAACTTTACATGATACCAGAGGACCATGCACGTACCTGATTTCTTTTTCCGCTTCACGGTCGATAATCCAAATTTTAACAAGGCATTCTATTGGTATCCATTCTAAAGATATGTTCAAACCATTGTCTCCTATACAGGACAGGGTGTTTCAAAAATACGGGGCATAATTTCAGGTATGTATTTCCCACATGAAGACAATCAAAATAGTTCATTATAACATGTGTCCGGAAATGCTTCATTTCCGAGTTATAGCATTTACAACATTGAAAGTCCCACCTGTAGACAATTAAAATAGTTCATGTCCGGAAATGCTTCATTTCCGAGTTATGGCCTTCACAACATTGGAGTTCACTGGAACGTTTTTCTTTCCGCAGGTCTTTGCCGTCAAAGGAGACATTAGGAGGGCGCTCTGATAGTTCATTCTGAGGAAGGTTACATTCAGTGTTCTTTAGGCGTTAAGACTGTGCGACATGTATTCAAATCAAGAGCTGGCAGAGATACACTTCATGTACGGTAAGGCGGACGGCAATGCTGCGCTGGCTCGTCGTTTGTACAGGAGAGGTACCCACAGCGACAATGTCCAGATCGGAAGACATTTGTACCTCTCCATTCCCGTCTGTGCGAGTATGGAACATTCACCTCTCCTGGTTTGGGAAGGGGACGACCAAGATCTACAACTCCAGAAGTGCAGGAGGAGATTCTGGAGGCAGGACTCCTTCTATCAGCACACGACGGTTAGCGTTGCAAGTCAATGTTCCTCATACGACTGTCTGGAGACTGTTGAACGAGTATCAATTGTATCCTTATCATTTGCAACGTGTACAGGCCCTGTCACCAGCAGATTGCCCTGCACGAGTTAGGTTCTGTCAGTGGTTCTTGCAGCAGTGTGGTGTAAATCCGAACTTTTCTGCCGTCGTATTATTTACAGATGAAGCATAGTTCACAAGAGATGGCATAACAAATTTCCACAATCAGCATGTATGGTCGCATGAAAACCCACGTGCAACTGTTGTATTTCATCACCATGTGCGGTTCTCCCTCAACATGTGGGCCGGTATCATTGGTGATCGATTAGTTGGACCCCATGTACTTGTAAACAGACTTACGGGGCAGGCGTACACAAACTTCCTGGAAAACACCATACCTGACGTTTTCGAAGACACTCCACTGATCAATCATCAACACATTCACTTCTTGCATGATGGCGCTCCTGCACACTTCAGTCTTACGGCTCGCCGGTAATTGGATCGAAGGTTTCCTGATCGATGGATAGGTAGAGGTGGCCCAATTGCTTGGCCTCCACGCTCACCTGATCTGAACCCTCTCGATTTCTACTTGTGGGGCCGTTTAAAATCATTGGTTTATTCGTCTCCGGTGCCGGATTTGGAATCCCTTCGGAATCGAATTGTGGCAAGTTGTGAGGACATACGCAATACTCCTGGAGTTTGGGATCGTGTTCGCAGATCAATGAGACATCGATGTGAGGTCTGTATTCAAGCAGGAGGTGGACATTTTGAACATCTTCTGTAATGACAACAACCTGCGGAAAGAAAAACGTTCCAGTGAATTTCAATGTTGTGAAGGCCATAGCTCGGAAATGAAGCATTTCCGGACACATGTTATAACGAACTAATTTGATTGTCTACATGTGGGAAATACATACCTGAAATTATGACCCGTATTTTTGAAACACCTGTATACTATTTTATATGTGAGACTAAATATTTGTAATTTGCTGCGAATATCTTCAGTTTTTTTTTTTTTTTTATCCATTAAAGTATATCCTGCCACAATTCGTGGGTGTTTTATGCATTTTCTATATTTATATATTCATAATTTATCAATTACTTAGGGATACTGGTTGATACTTATGCTCGCAATCTACCCTTTTAAGTTTCAGACATAACGTTTACATTATTACTTTCACCACTTAGTACCTACACAATACATAGCGAAGAAAGGTATTGCATTCCATCCAAAAATTCGATACCGAAATTTTACCGGAAATAGGTTCCCTGAATCCAAAAAGGGGGAATTATCAGAAAAAGGTCCGCGCGTGTGTGTATGGCATGTGTCTGTGAACACGATAGGTAACTCAAAAAGAAATGTCGTTAAAGTTGTTGTTTTTTTTTTTTTTTTTACACAGGGGGACTTAAAAATATATTTACAGTGAAATTTCGGTATCGAATTTTTGGGTGGAGTGCAATACCTTCTCTATACACTATGTACATAGTACGTGTAGAGAAAGTAAAAATGCTTTTCTTTTTATACAAGGGGTCTCAAAACATATGTTTCTCAGTATTGAATTTTTGGGGGCAATATCTTCTCTATATACTAATTACCTACATAGTACCTACGTATAGAGAAAGTAAACAAATAAAATTGGTCAAATGTTTGATTGTGAATGTCACCACTTTTTTTATCGTTTACTTCTGCTAATAGAACTGCGAGATTGAGCTACAATTGATGAGCTATTCGTGTTTTTACCATTTGTTGCTAAAAGGAGTCGTTTAGCCACAAAATGATATTAAAGATTGGATTACAGCGTATCTACTGGAATAAAGTCGTGGTCGTACTTCTGGCAACTACCCAACATGCAGTAGAGCGGAAGGTCAGGAGTGTTGACAGTAATGTTGTGCCTCAACACCTTGCACATCAGCTGGTTCTGTCAGTGCTTCAGATGAGTTACATTCAGAACTATGATAGTCTTTACAAATCAAAAGTATCTAGATATGATTCTTGTTTATGGCAAAGCTCATTCCTTTAGGTTATTTTCTCTGGGGGTATTTGAAGAGCAAAGTTTAACATGACGAGGTTGCTACGTGTATTTGAAACGGCCCTAGAGATTGGGCAGAACGCAGAAGCTCTAATGAGGGTAGTTGCCTAACAATATACGATGTCTGCATAGATTCTAATAGAACATATTTTGAGCACTGCTGTAAATGAACATAATACATATATTATTGATGTTGCAGCTATTGACCATCTTCCTGTTTAGCAAAGCTGTGACTTTGATTTAATTATTCCACGATACAAGCGAATGAGGTATTTTCGTAATTCGCATTTTAATTTGTTTCATCTTTGATCATCAGACTAAATCTTATGTGTAGTCTCTTACGCAGCTTTTAGTTCAGGTCTCGTAAATACGATCGGATAGCTTAAAAAAACCACCCAAAGTGCCAGTAGCTATATGTTGAATTTTCTCTGTTACCTTTCAAAATAGAGGAAGTTGCTATAGGACTTTATTATTCGTCATGTTTGGACCTCCCATCACGCGAAATCTGTACACTCATATCCCTAACATTCTGTATACAGAAAGCGATATGTTCAGCAGTCCCATTTGTAGGTATTGTGACAATCCAAAATAATATCTATGTATGTGTGTATGTATGTGTGTGTGGGTGTGGGTGTGGGATGGGATGGTGTGGGTGTGGTGGGGTGGGTGTGGGGGCGGTGGTGTGAGGTGGGGGTGTGGAGTGGGAATGTGGGTGTGGGGTGGGGGTGTGGGGGTGGGGTGCGGGGGGTGGGGGTATGTGGGAGTGGTGGGTGGGCTGGGGGTGTGGGGTGGGGTGTGGGGGTGGTGGGGTGGGGGTGTAGGTGTGAGGGGTGTGGGTGTAGGTGTGAGGGGTGTGGGGTGGTGATGTGGGGTGGGGTGGGGTGTGGTGGTGTGGATGGGGGTGTGGGTGTGGGTGGTGTGGGGTGGTGTGAATGGGGGTGTGGGTGTGGGTGGTGTGGGGTGGGGTGGTGATGTGGGGTGGGAGTGGTGATGTGGGGTGGGGGTGTGGGTGGGGTGTGGGTGGTGTGGGTGGTGATGTGGGGTGGGTGGGGTGGGGTGGTGATGTGGGGTGTGTATGGGGTGGGGTGGGGGTGGGTGGTAATGTGGTGTGGGGGTGGTGTGGGTGGTGATGTGGGGCTGTGTGTGGGTGGGGTGGGGTGGGTGGTGATGTGGTGTGGGTGGTTATGTGGGATGTGGGTGGTGATGTGGAGTGGGGTGTTGTGGGTGGGGGTGGTGATGAGGGGTGGGAGTGGTGATGTGGAGTGGGGGTGTGGGTGGTTGGGGGTGTTGTGGGTGGCGATGTGGGGGGTGATGTGTGGGGGTTGATGTGGGGTGGGTGGGATGGGGGTGATGAGGGGGTGGTGATATGGGGTGGGAGTGGTGATGTGGAGTGGGTGGTTGGGGGTGGTGTGGGGGTGGTGTGGGTGGTGGTGTGGGGTGGGGTGTGTGTGGTGGGGGTGGGTGGTGATGTGGGGTTGGGGTGTGGGTGACGTGGGGTGGGGTGGGTGGTGATGTGGGGTGGGGTGTGTGTGGGGTGGTGATGGTGTGGGTGGTGATGTGGGGTGGGTGGTGATGTGGGGTGGGTTGTGGGTGGCGTGGGGGTGGTGTGGGGTGGGGGTGTGGGTGTGGTGTGAGTGATGATGTGGGGTGGGGGTGGTGTGGGTGGTGATGTGGGGTGGGGTGGGTGGCTATGTGGAGTGGGGTGGGTGGTGATGTGGGGTGGGGTGTGGGTGACGTGGGGTGGTGTGGGTGGTGATGTGGGTTGGGGGTGTGGGTGGTGATGTGGGTTGGGGGTGTGGGTGGGGTGGGGATGGTTTGGGTGGTGATGGGGGTGGCGTGGGTGGTGATGGGGGGGGTGGCGTGGGTGGTGATGTGGGGGTGGTGTGGGTGGTGATGTAGGTTAGGGGAGTGAGTGGCGGGGGTGGTGTGGGTGGGGTGGGGATGGTTTGGGTGGTGATGGGGGTGGCGTGGGGGTGGTGTGGGTGGTGATGTGGGGGTGGTGTGGGTGGGGGTGTAGGTTAGGGGAGTGGGTGGCGGGGGTGGTGTGAGAGGTGATGTGGGGTGGGGTGGGTGGTGATGTGGGGTGTGGTGTGGGTGGTGACGTGGGGGGTGGGGTTGTGGGTTGCGTGGGGGTGGTGTGGGTGGTGATGTGGGTTAGGGGAGTGGATGGCGTGGGGTGGCGTGGGAGGTGATGTGGGGTGGGGGTGATGTGGGGTGGGGTGTGGGGGAGGAGGTGATGTTGGTGGTGATGGGGTGGGGTGGGGTAGGGTGGCTGTATGTGTGCCTATCGCACATTTTATCTGTTAAGGTGATGTGTCTGAAATTTGGAAAATGTAAGTACAATATGTAAGATATCTCATTGAAATTATTATACACAATAATAGTTATATTTTTGTCACATATTAATATTCTAGCTTGCATGGTTATATAAAGATTTTTATATCTAAATTCATGTTCTAACAAAAACGAGTCCCGTGATGCATTTTTAAAAAGTACTCATAAAAATGCAGTTTAACATCCAACGAGTTTACAAATAGATCTGCCATAGTAGGTATGTTTCTTTATATTAACCCTAATTAATGTAGACATATTATTACTTTTCGTACTCTGTAAAACTACTAACTTTCCAAAATATACGTAATATATTTTCCAAAATGTAATAATTTATTTCTTAAAATTAGAGCATTATTTGGAAATATTGAATAACCATTTACTTTAATGTTCTTTTGAGAGATATTACGAAATTTTGAAACAAATTAATAAACAATTGCATCTGAGAAACATTTTGAGTATTGATAAGCGTTGGGAAAAACTTGGCCTGAAAATCAAAATTGGGAGTGCCTTTTAATTACCTAAGCTTGCGCCTGATCATTTATAGCTTCAATTAATTGTCATTAAAGTGCCCAAAGTGGAGAAAACTACACATTTTGCTTTAAGTTTAGATAGAACATATCATTTTATTAAGAAAAAAATTAAATGTGTTCCATTCACATAACTTTCTCTAGTTGTTCCAAACACAAACTATTGTTACAAAAGATTATTGTTTTATCTATTTATTATTTAAAATCAAAAATTCGATTTTTCTGATTTTTCATGAATCTTGAGTCATACATACTCTTAAACATATGGTATTTTAATCAAAATCGTTACATATTTTTTTGAGAAAATCAAAATTTTCGAAAAATGTTTCATTTAAGGGTGTGGGGAATTTTCATGAAAATCGTGTCGCATCCTTGGAAAATACTGAACTTAAATACCAAGTTTGGTATTTAACCAACTTTTCGTTTTTGAGATATGTTGCCCACAGACACACATACGCACAAACAAACAAACGGATCTTTTTATAAAAATGTTTTTTTATAATTCGTAGGACCGTAAAACATGCATTTGCGGTGAATGTTGGTATTGAATTTTTGGGTGGAATACAATACCTTCTCTATCTACTATGTAGATACTTTGTATATTTGTACATACGTGCTAGAAAAAGTAACAACAAAACTAACTTATCGGAGTAAGTCACTCTACCCGAGTTTCGAACTCGACACCTCCTGAATATGATGCAGAAGACGCACTACCCCTACACTATAAAGGCGGGAAAAACTTCAGTTGTAATTTTGCTAAGTACAGTAAAGACCGGTAAATGAGCTAATTGGGGCTGAGGTTATACGTCGAATTACAAAAACCTCGGATTATACGGAAATATACTAAATCAAAATCATGAATAAATGTTCAATGGGCACAAAAGTGGTTAAAAAAAGATAAAACATAGCTGTGTGTTATATGGTGGGTCCACTACAGTACAGTATGTACAGGTACACACTATATACAACAACGGCAGTTACTGCTGGAAATGTGTAATTTTACTTAAGCGTGTTTTAAAGACCACTGTCACGGAGTAGGGATTACTATACCTATACAGATTTTTTTTTTTAAAGGTTTGCTATGCACTGTACAGTTGATTAACATGGGATCCCAATTAGTGAAGGGTCAACAAAGAAAGAGCAAGCGCACGCTTCCAAACTTAACGTTACCTAACACATGTCAATCTGTAATAAAAATGCATTAGCAGTCTGAGACCAAGATTATTTCTGTGCATTATGAACGAAAACTCTAAGTGGGACAGTTTTACCTGTAAGTGTGTACAGAATATCCAAAACGTAACACATTTGGATGTGAGTAAAACGTGCATGCGGAAAATGTATGAAAACGGGATTTTACACTAGTTTCATGTAACAGTTTGATTTTCTAAGGCCACCTCGAAATACTGGGGCTCTACTGTATATTTAGCTGCTAATTGTTAATCATTTGAAATAGGAATAATATATATCCTTAGTTATTAGGAAATCCCATTAACAGATATCCACAAACTGCTTTGGAAAGAGGTAGGGTGTTTTACTGCGTCATATCAGTGGTAAAGATCACGGAGTGATAACCACACGCCTGCGCCGGCAATCGAAAATTTATCCAGAGCTATTGCTTTAATTTCTCATTGGCGTACGATACA
This sequence comes from Hymenopus coronatus, assembly GCA_030762935.1. Taxonomy (NCBI): domain Eukaryota; kingdom Metazoa; phylum Arthropoda; class Insecta; order Mantodea; family Hymenopodidae; genus Hymenopus; species Hymenopus coronatus. The sequence goes on along the minus strand of CM060896.1, from coordinate 31,698,335 downwards.
GGTTGTACTACGTAGAACCCGGCAGTTAAAGGCATTGCCATTGGCCGGCGTTGTCGAGGCTCCTACAGCACACAGAAAAAAACAAATATAGACCCCGCCTGTTTCCGTCACGAGCGCCGCGGGTGGCCACTCCTTCTCGCGACTGTATTGGGTGTCGTTAAGCGTCTGTCGGGCCGAAAGTGGGGGGAGAAGAGGAAGAGAGGGGAGAGTGGTTGGTGAGTGTTGGAGTCCTCCCTACTTCACTAATAACCTGCTGTCGAGTGGGTCAACTTGTGGTGGTGTCGAGAAGTTTTGTTGCGTGCGTAATTAGCTTGGTGTTTTGCCCCAAACTCTTGACAGGTGAAGATCGCTGTTTGTGTAGTGATTGTGTTGTGTTTATTGGCAGTCTTGATGTTTTCGGCAAGATTGTTTCTGTGCTTGTGTTGCCGGCATGCTGTTATAGTGAATAAATAGGACAATTTTCACAGTGACAACCGTGTGATCGCGAAAATTTGAGCGCACATTCTTGACGCTGCCGCTTATCGTGCAGTGAACACGCTCCACTTTTACTCGACGAAGTAAAACGACACATCTTTTTCTTTTCTTCCTGTGTGGGTGTTACCCTTAAAAACAGCCAAAATTCGGGTCAAAAACAGAGAACCTGTCCCAGTCTACCAGATGGACCCCCACGATAGCGACGTGGATGGTGCGGTAAGTACAAATGGAACTGAATTATCTGCTTAATCATTGAGTAATTAACGTTGTTATAGTTTTCAAAAAAAGCGACGGTAATTTTCCTACCCACAACGATTATTTAAATCAAAACCTTAATAACTCAGACCTAACTGATCGAAATAACATTTTAAAAATCAAGCATATTCCATTCACATGACTTTCTGTGTGTGTTCTGCAAACACACTATTAATTTCAAAACATAAACATTAACAGAAATGGTTTTATTACTTAGTTCCTTATAAGTACAAGCGAAATAAAGAAATAATTAGATTAAAACGAAGTTCAGATCTTTTAAAGGCAGTTGCTATACGATTGTCTTTGAAATTCTGTTCTCTCCCCATGACTAGGAATACCACGAAAGGGGTATGAAGCGAATGAAGACTTCCCGTTTGATAGAATTTTATTTTAAAATTAAACGAATAACAATGAATCTTGAAAACGGTTATCTCTACAAAAGATGTACCTATATGACATAAACAGTGTGTTTTAATGAGATCTACCTACATTTTTTATGTATCAAGTTTTTGTATATCTCTTACGGTTTATCAGTTATACAAAAATTCCTCAGAATAACGAGAATTTTATGTGCTATTCCCAAGAAATTCAGAATATAAATGTTATATGTCATGTAAAATACATTAAACATACGGTATTTTAATCAAAATTGTTAGAGCAATTTTTTAGAAAATTGAACATTTCAAAAAAAGCTCCATGTAAAGTCAAGTTTAATGTGGGGGAATTTTTTTTTTAATATCTGTGTCTCATCTGTGGTCGATACTGAGTTTAAAAACCAAGTTTGGCATTTAACCGGCCTTTCGTTTTTTAATAATGGTGTCCAGATACACACAAACACATTCGCACGTGCGAACCCTTTTCTGGAAAGGTTTTTTTTTTTTTCCTTTCTTTTTTTATTTTAATATTTATTCAGGGGAACTTAAAACATATATTTCCAATGAAATAAACTTAAATTAATAAATCACCTTAATTTAATAATAATTTTTTAAAATGTCCTCCACAGTACTAATACCCATACTATAATAAAACTCATTTTATCAATTTGCATAAAAGTTGGTAAATTTCCTAAAAAAAAAACAGATATCTTGAACATTTTTACATTATGAATCACTCGGTATCGAATTTTTGGGTGGAACACAATACATGATCTATCTACTAGGTATATCAATCATTGCTCGTCTCGCTTTTTAAAAAATAGTGATGTTAAACATGTGCACTATCTGATTAAAAAAAGTAATATTCTTCGAAATAATACTTGTGAAAGGTTTTTATTTATTTATTCATTCATTCATTCTAAAGATTTGTGTTTGTCGTTGAAGTTAATCTTAAACCATAAAAACATATTTTTGGTACAAATGCTCTCTTTTAGATTGCTTACGTGGTCGTGAAAATTTAATAATGAAAAAAAGAAATAAAAAAGAGGTCTCGATATAGCTTTAGCTTGTTATGGAATATATGAGAATTGCTTTCTCAAAATAAATGCTAATGAACGTGTTAATTCAAAGAAAAAATCGTTATTTTATTATATTTCCGTATCAAGAGTATTTTAAACCTCTTTCGTGGAATTGGCAAACTCGTACACATCACTATCGCAGTGTTGTTGACATCCATGCCACAATAAAACCATTGCTGTCCTTAGTTAAATGGGGGATTTGGTCTCTGCAGTTGGGTAGACAGTAGGTATGTGCTGAAGGAAACACGTTTATGGTACTCAGAAGGGGGAGGGGCTTTTTGAAAGAAAAAGGGCGTCAGCAAAAACAAAAACGCAGTAGATGTCGGCTACAGACAACCCTGCTCTTCTACTGACGTTTTCGCTTATGATTTATTAAGAGAAAGTATCTAAGTAGCAGCATAAATTTCAAGGCAAAGTTTTGTTACACCAATAAATATTCCTAATAAACCATGAAAATGTGTGTGTATCACTAATTTGTGCACGCAGGAGTTACCATAGCAACGTTTCGTTGTAAAACCGAAAATAAACTCAGTCAGGCTTGTTTGAAAAACTGTTAGCATTAAAACCGCATGAAATATTAAATGATGTTTATGAACACTTAACGATGCCATTTAAATTGTTTACAATAATAATAAATAAAATTACAGACTGAAATTTCAAGACTTCTGAATCCCGTTTCTCTCAGTATGTTTAAATACAAATATAGATTTAATTACAAAAACAGTTTTTACCTTAGGTGCGTACCTTCAATGGCTTTTCTGTTTTGTTATGGAAATCATGTTATAATTTTCATGAATGCTGTTGCAGGTAAACAATAATGTTATTGATTTTAAATTACTAATTACATTTTTATTTAATTGATATTAAAAATATGAACCACATGTAACACAAAAAGACAGTAAACTACCCTTTGCTTCTAAATACGATAGATAGTGTAAAATTGATCGTTATCATCATCATTAAATATTTTGCTACGTTATTGCACCAGAATATCTGTAAAAATAAATATTAAAATTTATCTTTAGAGTCAAAAGGGTCTTAAAATAAATTATCTGCGACATTAATTTTCCACAATTGAGCGTTAAATATGAACTATGCAAAATTGAAAGTTGCAGTAATTTATGTTTGTGCTAAGTGTTACGAGTGCTAAACTAGATTCTCATCTGAAAAACTAAAACGGCTGGCACATTGACATCATGATGATAATGTTTTCATTCCGGCAAATAAATATTCAAGGGATGAAAGAAATTGATTATATACAAACTATTTCTACAATAATGTCAGGATTACGATAACCTTAACCTTAGCGTGGCTTGACAACGCTTTGTAACTTAAGGAACACTAGAAGTGAACTTTTGACTACACCTGTCAAAAACTCTAAGCTTGCTTTTTATAGGAAATAGCTGTTGGAAGCTTTGATCATCTATAAGAATCAACATTTAGCTCTCCTTCCCTTGTTTTAGACTCTACAGTAATTTAAAGATCGTACATTGCACTTTTCCTGGCTTAAGTATTTCATTATACAGACACAAAACTACATTTTCAAAATGTTCCACGCAACCCAGTTTTTGTTTTGTTTTGTTTTGAGTATGACTAAAATTTACAGAATGTGCAGAAGTGTCTATTTCAATATTAGAAAGAACAAAATTATCCTAACACCAACAGTAATTTTTCAAAAAAATTATATTTTTATGAAGAAATTATTAATATTAATTATAATTTCTAACTTTGTAAACAACAAATTATATTAATTTAGCCACATTACTTCCACGCATCATTTGGAACTTCTTCCGTTGTACTTACTGGTCTGTTATAACTTTTAGAGTCCTAAGTCGTAAAGCGTAGCCGAGGGATATGTGAAAGTAAAGCTCCAATAATCCCAAAAAGTTAAAACCTGGGTAATCTAGCTGATCTCAAATCTGAATATATTATTGTTTTCAACACTTTTCGCCTGTGGAAGCTCTACCTAATTCGGTAACCAAAAAAAGTATTGAAACTATTATAACACTGCCACACTTGTACACAATGACTGTCCCTTACTATGAGCCCAAGGGCTCCTTTGGACCTTGTTCAAATAAAATAAGTAAATATTTCAATTTAAAGTTTTTTTATGTCATACATAGCTCCAATTCAAAAAATACCAGCCAGATTTTCTCATGTTTTGAGGCCTGTGGGACATTTTGACTATGCAATAAATTTGCATAATAAAACTTATGAAATAATTTATAACTTGCAGAGTATTTAACTAATTTAAATTAAATTTGGTGTTCATATGAAAATAAATGCAATGCCATGACCGTACAACTTTCAGAGAAATCCATACAGAAATATCGAAATTCTAAATGTCACTCCCAGTATCCCTTAAAGAGTTTGGCAGTTAGAAATTTTCCTTCCCGTTACATTAAGTTTGATGTCGCATGGTAATTAGAACCGTGGCATGAATTAATGGAATAACTATCGATCAGCAATCGTACCCGTTGCGTTAAGTGAGTCCTAATTAGAGCTTCAGTTTCGCAGCATTTCTTGACTTCACATTACGTAAGGGATCCCAGCTGAAAGCAGTGATTATGACAAAAAGGGGTTTTAAGTTGTAGTGTTATAGCACGGACCACCTGCCCCTAAATTTACTCTATATCAGCAGTACAATGCTTTACATATCAGTGCTAATATAATATATTAGAGGACAATAACACTGTAGGCTGACAGATAGGATTTGTGATGTCAGAGTAAACAATTTGTATTATTTCGTACAGGCCTGTTTGTGTCCACAGTGCAATTATTACTTTCTCTACAGTAATATGTACAGAGAAGTTATTGCATTCCACTCGAAAATTTGATACCGAAATTTCACCAGAAATACACGTTTTAGGGTCCTCTGAATTTAAAAAAATAACTTTTAGAAAAAGGTCCGTGTGTCCTAGAGCACGATAACTCAACAATGAAAAGTTGGTAAAATACTAAACTTGTTATTTAAGTTTAATATATTCCAGGGATGCAACACGAAGACTTTAAAGAAAATCCCCCACCCCAAACTTCTCTTCACATGAAAAAAAAAAAAAAATGGAAAACTCTGATTTTCTCAAAAATAGTTCTAATAGTTTTGATTAAAATACCGTATAATAAATATATTTACATGAAAAATAAAAAGTATATCTTGAATTTTCTGAGAATAGCATTTGAAGACTTTTTTCTTGATGTATTTTGCATAACTGTTAAACCGTAAGACACTCAAAAGCTTACAACGCAAAAAACATAGATCTCGTTAAAATACACAATTTATAACATAGTTTTTTTTTTTTCTTGGAGTTGACCATTTCTTATATATTCCTTGTTATTGATTTCAGTTTTATAATAGTTAAAACTTTCCTCATACGGGAATTTGTGAACTCCAGGCAATGCATGGAAATGGAAGTTCATCCACATGGAAACGAACTAGCTTTTAAAAGATTTGACTATCGTTTTAGCCTAGAGTAATCATTTATTTCTCTTCTGCTTATAAGGAACTAAATAATAAGATAATTTCTGCTAATGTTTATCTCGATTTGCAAGAAGTAGATGGAAGAACAAGCATTTTAACAATAATTTGTTATAGATATGTACTAAAATCATATGAATGGAACACATTCGATTTTTTAACGATTTTTTCAATATTATCTATTGCAGTCTGTATTGTTGAATGACAATATTGAACTGAAAAAGTCCAGTTTTGTTATTGCTTGCCAGTTTCAATTGTGATGTAAATGACTGAATTTACACAATGTAGAGTATTTTCTTAATATGTAAAGAACGAATTTTTAGTGTTTTACTATCCAGAATTTTTTCATACCCCGAACATAAATACTATGGCATTGTTTCATAAATAGTTATATCATTTTTATTACTTTCTCTAGATAGTACCCACAAAGGTGGAGGAAATATTCCGTTCCACTCAAAATTCGGTACAATGGTTTTACTGGAAACACAAGTTTTTGGGCCCCGACCCCCTCCCCCAAATAGAAAAAAGCTCGCGCGCGAGAGTTCATGTCTGTGTTCTGTTAAACAGAACCCAAAAAGGGAAAGTCGGTTAAACACCAATATTTATAATTAAGTTCAGCATCTTCCCACTCCAGGCTGCCCTACATGGAAAATTTTGATTATCTTAAAAATGACTTAAAAGTTTTGATTAAAAAAAAGTTTAACATGTTTATGAGGTTCTCATGACACAAAATGCATATGTTGAATTTTCTGAAGACTGCTTTGTTCTGGATGACTTTTGCATAACTCGTAAGCCGCAAGAAATCAACTCAAAAAATATAAGATTTCGTTAAAATACAACATTTATGTCGTACACATTTTTTGTGGAGTTATCCGTTTCCGAGATGTTACTTTTGTTTGTTGGTTTTATGTTTGAGCTGCTTAAACATTTCTCCAGCGGGAAGTCAACCTTCGTTTCATCTCTTTTGTTTTACTCCCGGGAATACAAAAGGGAACTGGATTTCAATTGTTTCACATAGCAATAACTTTTAAAAGATTTGACTATCGCTTTAGCCTAGTGTATTCCATTACTTACTTCCTTGTAAGTGGAAGGCAAATGAGATAATCTCTATTAAAGTTGATCTCGATCTACATGATTTAGATAAAAGAATAATCTTTTGTAAGGAAAGTTTGTTTGTGGAACAGCTAGAGAAAGTCATATGAATGGAAGACATCAGATATGTTGTGGAGAATTTTTTGGGTATTACTATTTATATCCTAAATATAAATACTGTAGCATTGTTTCACAAATGGTTATATCATTTTTTACTGTAAATAGTTGCTTTATTGTCTTGGATTCTTATACAACTGCCTTACAGATGATATCCATTAACATTATTATAAAATAGAATTTCAAACAACGGGTGCTAATTGAATGGAATAATTTTTGGACGAATATTAACAATGGCCAACTCACAAAATCAATATTTTTTTCATCATTGAAGAGAGACTTGCATTAATCACTATGAACTTTGTCAAATTAACTTAGTTATCACTGGACATGGAAAATTCAATTATACTTTGAATGTTTTAAAATAATTCATTCAGCATTATTTTCCTGTCTAAATTATTTTCAAAATGCCAGTTTTTTATTTACAAATTTATGGTATAAAGGAATATAATTTAGAACATCTTAACTTCTGCCAGATAGCTTTCGCACCACCTATAATCCAGATATTCAGAAGAAAATGTTGCTTTCATAAGTTTAAATGTATTTATTAATAATAACTTTAAACTGTGATCGTACAATTATTGTTTATATATCTACTCATTTAATAAGTCATATATGAAATCTGTTATAATGCCTTTCCATGTTTTTGGAAAATAGGTAAATCTATTTTTCCTCAAATTGTGTCTTGATGTACTGTCCTTAAAGCGGGCTTCTGACTCTTAGGACCTTTTCAATCTAAATAAAAATATTCGAATATGACCAAAAACTCTTTTCTATGTTTAACAAGAGATATCGAAATACGCAACCAATCAAAATGTACAGTTCACATTGCCTGGTTATTACAAATATGAAAAGTGTAGTTATTGAAATACCAGACTACATGCATTGATCTTCCGTACGTGTTTTTGCAATACACAAAATGGTAAGCAATATTAAAAACAAAAAATGTGAACACGAAAATAAAAGATCAAAGATATTTAGATACAGCATCTTAAATTTACAACACATAATAAACCGTTTTCCGATATATTAATGTTCCGTATTATAGTAAACAAATTATAGTAGACAAATACACTTGGTTAATACAAAATTTCGGTTTACATTGGGGTATTCAAATCGATCCAAATGTACTTTACGAATACACTTAAGTATTAGTTGGAATTTAATTTCAAATCGTATATTGCTAGAGAAGAGGTTTTGATCGGGTTTTGTATTGATTATTCCCTTATAAATGCAGATCGTACTCAAACACAACTCATTGCTCCATGTGGGTAGTTTTCAAATTCACATTATATGTTGCTAAATTTGAAGTATTAGTTGGCTTGCTTTAATTAAACCGTTGTGATGAAATGAGTAGAATCCAAATCGTATCCGATTTTATCCAAACACATTTCAGTACACATGGTAATTAAAATGTCGTAACAGTGTCTTGAAATAGATTTGGATCCATTTTCTATATTCAGTGCGACCGATGTTTACATTTAAAATCTCCTCGAACATAAACCGATGTTAACAAGTGCGTACGTACTACAAGCGTTATCGGAAAAGGGGTAGGTATACCTAGTGTTATATTATCTCCCATCTAGATAGGTGGTAGCCTACCTCTACAAACAAAACTTCGATGTGAGATTTCATCGGAATATATGTTTAAAAAGTATTTGGCCGCCCCCCCCTCCTTGTGTGTCCGTGAACAGCATAACCCAAAAACGAAATGTAGAATAACAACCATTTTTTTTTAATTCGCTACATACCTATATTCCAAGGATGCTACATGAAGATTTTCCCCATCCCAAACTACTCTTTAGATATAAAAATTGTCTAAATAGTTGTGCACGTTTTCCTAAAATTGGTTCTGGCCGTTCTTAATAGGTGACAAATACAATTCACTTATAGGTATATTGACTTTTCTAGTAACACCTTTTAAGTCTACACCTTGAACACCTATACAAGAATTTTGAATAAGAGATAAACCTTATAACATGGAAAATAAATGGTACCTCAAAAGTCTGATGTGTTCCATTCATGTGACTTTCTGCAGACTATTCTTACAAACATTATTTTACCCGCATAATGCTAATCAAGATAAACATTACCATAAATGGTCTTATTAGTTAATCCCTTATTGGTAGGAGGGAAATAAGTGAGTACACTAGACTAAAGCGACAGCCAAATCTTTTTAAAATTGTCGCTATGCGATTGTCATTGAAATCCGGTTCTTTTTCCATGGCCGGGAATAAAACAACAGGGAGATGAAACGGATGAGGCTTCCCATCTGAGAAAAGTTTAAATGACTATTTTAAAATTGAAACTCTTACGCTTTACCAGTTATGCAAAAATCTTTCAGAATGAAGAGCACCTACTTCAGGGTCTACTCCAAAGAAAAGTGGAATACACATTTTATTTTTTATTAAACATCTTTAATATACAGTATTTTAATCAAAATCGTTAAGAAAAATATTCCTGTGAAGGTTAATTTTAGGAGGAATTTTTGTGAAAATCTCCGTGTCGCTTCCTTGGAAGATAGTAATCTTAGATACCAAGTTTGACATTCAATTGACTTTTCGTTTTTGAGTTATGCTGTACACACACTGGCCTTTTTTTTTCTTTCTAAAAATGCTTTATTTGGGAATCGGGGGTCTCAAAACGTGTATTTTCATAAAATGTCGGAATAGATTTTTGGGTGGAATACAATACCTTCTCTACCTATTACGTACATTGTACATATATAGGTGCGAGATATAGTAATAATGTCGATCTATATATACACAATCATTAGTTTATTGGTGACCCTGACAAACCCTAATGTATGTGAGGAACACTTTGATCAACCACCTATCGAGCTGGCGGAAATTTATTATCTTCCAAGGGTGCAACAGGAAGATTTTCAAGAAAATCCCCCTCCTCCTTTACATAAAAAAATTTTTGAAAATGTTGTTTTTCTCAAAAATGACTAACGATGTAAGTTAAAATCACTAACACCGGCCGTGAAAGCCTTCGAACTTTAATGATGTAAGTTAAAATACCGTATATTATAGATATCCTAAAATAACTAATTTGGCATCAACCACTTCGGAGACTCTGTTGTTATTAATTTGAATTTTTACATATTTTGTCTTGTTTTAAAGTACATTCACTATTCAGCTGTTTCTAACGCGTCATGGAATGAGTAGGTATGAAATTTCAAGGCTAGTACATGGCGACTAGTTTTTTTTTTTTTTTTTTTTTTTTTTTTTTTTTTTTTTTTTTTTTTTTTTTTTTTTTAAGCATTTGACTATCTCTATTCTTATAACGAAATGTGTAGTGGAACTATTTATGCTGATAAACTTGAAATAGATAGAAGAGCTTTTGCAGGAATAGTTTGTAAACACTGCACAAAAATGAATGATAATAGGTGAGAGAATATCACATATCAAACCTATTTCCTCTGATAGTTGCGGTTTCAATACGATTGGTATATGATATGCATTCGATCCAGAAACGATCCGATTTGGAAATTCTAGCTTAGCTATTGGAAATGGAGATTTAGTTAATAATGAATTAGCTTTTACGGGACCTATTAAAGTGATACATCTCTGAAATTTGGAAAGTCCACAGCATATAGCTAAAATATCTTACTGTTATTTATAACCAGTTATTGTACATAATAACAGTGATTTGTTGCCTTGTATCAAAAATCTATCTCACGTGGTTGTTTAAATGATCATTTTTATTGCTTAAATTCATTTTATAATGAAATTCACAAATAGATCTGGAATATTATATGTTTATATTAGCCTTAATTAGCGTAGACATTTAATAACTTTTCCTACTCTTCAAAAACTCTTGATTTTTCAGGATCATTTATTTCTCATAATTGGAGCATTATTTCAAAAAAAGTAAATGAACATTTTCTTTAATGTAGTCATGAGAGGCAGCATAACAATGTTAAAATAAATTAATAAAAATTGTATCGAGTGTAACATTGAATATGGAAAAGTGTTGTAAAAAGTTTACGAGAAAATGAGGTTTAAAACTTTCGAATACCCATTAATCAGCATACGCTTTTGCAGCTTCAGTTAATTGACAGTTAAATTGCTCCAAGTGGGGAAAGCACATATTTTCTTAGTTTAAAATGCATATCATTTTATTATGACAATGATCATTTTTTTAATTTTTCATCAAATTTGACAGATGCGTCACATTAAGAAAGACAATCTCCAGTATATTTTAATCCCCACCACACACCTGCCTACAGTCGGTCAATGTTTTATTTTGACGTAATCCATGTGAATATGTCAGTTTTCAGTTGTTTTAAGATTAACGTGAAACAGTGGAATCGATAGGGCACAAATTACACTTTATTGAATGTATAGAACTCGTAAAATATACACGACATTGTTGTAAGCAAGTATTTCAAATATTTAACATGCTTTTGGTTAGGCGACGGCATTTGTTTACATAGCAACATGAAGCTGGCTGGCTCGCCGTATTGTTGTGTGTGACTTACACAACCATTGATTTTAGGAAAGCACAACAGTTACTGGTGGTATGTTTATTAATTCGAAGCTAAATGATGAGGAAATTCATGGTTGATTTTGTTAAAAAACAATTGCCACTTTAGCACACAACGCGCTGAAAATATTTGCAGTTTTCTGATTCATTTGTTGATGTGTGTTTTATCCAAGTAATCTAGTAAAACTAATTTCAATGTGTTTTTAAAATGTTCATACACAATTATCCTTCAGTTATTAGTTCTTCTAGCATGTATGTACATACAATGTATATAGTAGTTAGAGAAAGTAGGTATTGTATTCCACTAAAAATTTCGATGCCGAAATTTCACTGGAAATACATGTTTTGAGACCCCATGAATCCTAAAAAAAAATAGAAAAAATGTACCGTGTGTGTCTATGGGGAGCATAGCTTAAAAACGAATAGTCCGTTCAGTACCAAACGTGGTATTTAAGTTTAGTATCTTACAAGGATGTATGTAACACGAGCATATTCAAGAAAATCCACAATCCCAACTACCCTTTACATGAAAAAATTTTCGAAGATGTTGATTTTATCAAAAACGGCTCTAACGATTTTGATAAAAATATGGTATATTAAAGATATATACATGACAAATAAAATGTATTTCTTGAATTTTCGGGAAATAACTTCTGAAAACCTCTATTTATTTTTATGAATTTTCTGTAGTTATTAAATGTAGGTACCTATTTTCTCATGAATTACTAATAACAGCTATTTTACAACTTGCATCTATTAAAAGTATCTTTTAAAGAAATTCGATGTTACCATTCACCTCGATTTCTCTAAATATCTGTAACAAATTACTGTTGAAAAGCTTATTCTTCTATATGCTTCAAACTAATCGAAATAAACAATAGCAGAAAAGGTCTTATTATTTACTTCCTTGTAAGTAGAAGGGAAATAAGGGGATATACTAGCCAACGGGTTAGTCAAATCTTTAAAAAGTCAGTTGCCAAGTGACTGAAATCCATTTCTTTGCATGACTAAGGTTAACGAATTCCCGTATGAAACAAGTTAAATATTTTAAAATTGAAACCAATAACAATAAATGTTTCGGTAAAGGTAAATTCTACGAAAAAAATTAAAGATGACATAAATTATATGTTTTAAGGGCATTATATTTTCTGTACAGTAAGTTTTTGTCTGTTACGGTTTACCAGTTATATAAAATTGAGCAAAATTTATCCAGAATAGAGAGCTCTTCAGAGGCTATTCCCGAAAAATTCAAAATATACATTTTATTAGTCGTGTAAATTAGAATACGGTATTTTAATCAAAACCATTAGAGCTATTTTTGAGAAAATAAACAATTTCGAAACTTTTTCCATGGAAAGGGTAGTTTGGGGTGAAGGGATTTTTCTCAAAATCTTCTAGTCGCAACCTTGGAAGATACTAAACTTAAATACCAAATTTTGTATGTTCGTTTTTGAGTTATCGGACTTTTTTCTAAAATGTATTTTTTGGGTGTAGTGCAATACCTTCTCCATCTATGTACCATGTATATGCAGAGAAAGTAAAAATAACATATCTTATTAATCATAAAGTAGTTTTTCACTTTAGAAAATTGAATTACATACTAATCGTGAAAAAATACAAAGGTATGTAACATACAGTATTTATTAAGTATTTTTAGATAACAAATATCCTAGAGTAAGTTCCGGTGAACTGCAACTGCATGTTGCAAAATCTTCGAAATAAGCATTTTTTTACTTATTCAATATTAATTGAAAGAAGTAACTAAGCTAAGCAATTATTCTCAGGCCGTAGAATTGTCATAGTCATCTATTTAATTGTTTTCAATGTTTATTTAAACACATATGGCTATATAAATAATTGATGTTGTATGTGAAAAAGGTAACTTCTTTCTAATATTTATTTTATTTTAATTTCGTACTGCCGTGCTAGAAATGTGTGATTCATAAACACAAGCACTTTTTTCGGTTCTCGGCTATGCATCATTTCATAAAATCCACTCTCGATTTAAAAATGTCGTCTTCAAACACGTGTATAATAAATAAATGACTTATGCAATTTCAGCACAAAATCTGCTTGTGTTTATTTAAAATTTTCATAAAAGTTATACTACAAATCTCTTAGTAGGTATACAGCATTTAAGAGGTGCTTGCAACTAACGAACTGATAACTAAGGAAGTTAATAAACGTCCATCTAAAGCGCTTATCATCAAATAATACCGAACTGTTTTTCATGCCAAGATTTGTGTGCTGTGAAGAAGATGCAGTCATATTAAGACAGATTTCAGTTTGCCAAAGTTTCTGCTATTGTTAGCACATAGATTATCCCTAGTTCTCATTTTTGTACAAAGCTTTTAATAATACAGACATTTATTAAATATCAATAGCAGCCTAACTGATTTTAGCTGTATTTACGAAGAGTCAGCGTTGTATGAATCGTGCTTGCTTTTAGGTTTGAATATAGAGTAAAAAATAGATAAATGAACTGCGTATTATGAGTATTTTTATAACTTTAAGATTGAAACAGTATAATTCCAAAAGTTCCAAAGACTGTTTGTAAATTAAGATCACTTTAGCCTCCCAAAACTGGAGAGTGTCTAGAAATATTCTCTGTTTAGGGATCGACGATTATAAATAAATTATTCAGTTTAATCACACACAGTTGAAGATGGTAGAAACTAAAATGCTTATTCTTGATGTGTTTTATTAAATATATTTGGGACTTATCCTTGCAATCGGGTTAAAATATGAACTGAATTTTTTGTATTTTTAAAGACCTGTCATGCCAACCTACAAACAGAACAATAAAGTACTTTCCAAAGAAGTTATGTTGGTAGCTTGGAAGTCCGGAATCTTATTTCATTGTATAAGTTAAGAGTTTTTATATTACCTATGTAAAACTGTATAGATTTTATGTTATTGTTAATAAGTATAAAACCAAAGAGAAGGTACAAAGGTCTAGAACTCGATCTATGCTAGTCTTTCAATTTATCCACTCTCAAACGAAGGGTTAAACGGGAATTTGTTGAAAAATGATTAACATGACATACTTTTTTTTTTTTTTTTTTTTTTTTTTTTTTTTTTTTTTTTTTTTTTTTTACATCAGTACGGTACTAGCGATCAAGAGCCGCAGGAAGTTAGACCAAACCAGTGTGAAAGACCTTTAAAAAAATCTGGCTTTCACTACTGACTTGTTACAAAATTTTATTCCTTTATCTACATTGTGGCGATTGAGAAAAACATTAGCAGAAATAGTTGTTTGTGTTTGTTTCTTGTAAGTAGAAGGGAAATAAGGTAATACAGTAGCCTAAGTGATAGTCAAATGTTTTAAAAAGTCGCTGAGTGTAACAATTGAAATTCGGTTCGTTTTGCATGGCCAGGAGGAAGACAAAAGAGAGATAAAACGAAATATGACCTTCCATTTGAGATAGTATCCCATAATAAGAAATATTTCGGAAACAGTTACAACAAAAACAGTTCGTTTTGCACGGACAGGAGGAAGACAAAAGGGAGATGAAACGAAATATGACCTTCCATTTGATAAAGTATCCAATAATAAGAAATATCTCGGAAACAGTTACAACAAAAAATGTTTGTGACACAAATTGTGTTTTAACGAGATATAGGTACATTTTTTGTACAACAAGCTTTTAGCATGTAAATATATTTAATATACGCTATTTTAATCAAATTCGTTAGTCATTTTTGAGAAAAAAAAAATCAAAAAAAGTCCAGGTAAAAGTTTGTGGTGTGAGATATTCTTGAGAATCTTTGTGTCGCATCCTTGATAGATACTAAACTGAAATACCAAAACTGATATTTAACTGACTTTTCGTTTTTGGGTAATGCTGTTCACTCACATGTTTGTATTGGGTTCCGGACCTCAAAACATGAAATCCTAGTATTGAATTTTTGGTTGGAATACACTAGGTACATAGTCTCTAATTACCTAATATGTACTTTGTATATGCATGATAAAGTAAATATTAGATGTGCTCTGAACTCGGTATCATTTATCATTGCATTTTAAATAATTTTCTATTTTTCAGCTTTCCATAGAATCACAAAGACGAATGACCATCATTTGTTTCTACATCTTCTGAAGTTAGTCTTGTTTGCAGTTCAATTTAAGATAACGAAACTATAATCCGGGTACTCTGATACTTTTAGATCCTTCACGACCTCAAATACTATTGAAGCAGCAGCATAATTTGCATTATGAAATCTTAAACTCAAGCTCTCCACAACCTTGGCTTATGGTTTAAGTAAGAAAGACACTTATATTAAGATTACTTAACTAGAATTCCTGAATGCGAAAGGGAGGCGTAGAGTAAAATTGAAAATGTCAACTGCAATAACCACTCTGTGTGTGGTTAAAATGTTATTGCTAAAGACATTTTTGAGAAAATAAAAAAATGTTCGAAAGATTTTCCATATATCTAAAAAGCAGTTTCAGGGTGGCAGGGTAAACCTTTAAACCTTCTTGTGGCATCTTTGTAACAAATATCAGATTTTGTATTTATCATTTATTTGAGAATTTATGTTGTTCACCCATACACGCACCTTTTAGTAAAATTACTGTTTATTTATTCAGGGCCTCAAGCTAGACGTAGTAGAGAATGAACAAATTTAAACATTAAGTAGAATATAATAAATGAAATTCGAAGTTGCGAATGCACGGCGCATCATGCTGATATATGGAATTAAGATGGAGCATCAGTGGGATGCGATGGCGGGGGAAACCGGAAAACCCTGCGCCACTTTATCCACCACAAATCAGCCTGTGTGAGAGGCGAGTGATCTAATCGCTCGGCCACGGTGCGGTCGAGTACCGTCCAGTCTAGCTGCTCTACCATCCGTAGTCAATTGGGCTTTTGTGGACTCATCTCTTTACGCTATATCACTTAACTCCGCAACAAGCAATTAGGGTTAGGATACCATCCAATCTGCTGTTTTCACCATCTGTAGACGGATGGCAGCGCAATCGCAACCATTGTGTATTTCAGTTTTTCTATTGTTTTAGACGGAAGGTGTAACTTTGGGTCGGGTATTAAACATCCAATCAGGTATTTACCTTGGTACTTGATGGAAACCCAAAAAGTTCCTCAGGAAAATTGGTCGGCTCAAGGATTTGAAACCGATAACTTCCGAATGTGGTAAGGTTTTATTTGGAAGAATTTATCTAACTAGTTTTCAAGTTTACCTCATCCTCAAACTGAGAGTTCAGGAAATTTTAGCTGACGTTAGGGTTCATTGTTCATTTAGCTTCAGGGTTCATTGTTCTTCACTAGTTCATTTCATGTATCTTTGGGAGACTTATTGAGAAGTTGAAATGCTGTTGTCTTCACTGCTTCTTCATTATCGAAAAGCTGTATTCTCATGTAAAATTTGTGTTCTTTATATGATATAAAAATGATGTTTCAATTCACAGGCCCTTTTCTAAGTCTCTCTAACAAGTTGTTAAAGCTTATTCTTTTATCTACTTCGTGCTAATCGAGATAAATATTAGCAGAAACAATCTTATTACTTATTTCCTTGTAGACAGAAGGGAAATAAGGAAGTACACAAGGCCAAAGCGATATGCAGATCTTTTAAAAACTGGTTGCTATGTGATTGACATACGTTTCTTTGCATGACCAAGAATTGACAAATTCCTGTATGAGAAAGGTTTAAATATTTTAAAACTGAAACCAATAACATCAAATGTCTCGGAAAAAAATCACATAATTGTGTGTTTGCATTTTTAAAGTAAGTTTTGTCTATATCTTAGGGCTAACTACGTACTCAAAAATCGTTCAGAATGAAGCTTTCTTCAGAGGATATTCAAGAAACACTAAATATGTTCAATACACGCTATTCTAATCCAAATCGTTAAAGCCATTTTTGAGAAAATAAACATTTTCGAAAATTTTCCTGTAAAGGATAGATGCGGGGTGGGTTTTTTGGAAATCTTCGTGTAGCACTGTTGGAAGATGTTAAACTTAATTATGAAGTTTGGAATTTAACACATTTTTCGTTTTTGAGTTATGTGGTTCATGTTCAAACACACAGACCTTTTTCTAAAATGATTTTTTGGATACGGGGGACCTAAAAGTGTATTCTCGGGAAACCTTAGTATCAAATGTTTAAGTGGAATGTAATATCTGCTCTGTGGGCCAAGTAGAGAAAGTAATGCATTTTTTTTAAATAGGAGACGCGTGTAATATTTTGATTATGCAATATTTACATAATAAAGTTTATGAAATGATTTATATCTAGCAAAGAATTTATCCAATTTGAATTAAATTTGGTGCTGATGCAATCACAGCAACATTTCCAGATAAACAGAAATTTGTAATTTCTGATCCAGGATGCCTTAATGCACTTTAAACCACGAATATCTATAATCCATGTGCAAAATGCATGGAGTCTCTAAAAGTGCAAATGTTCCATACGTGCTGAAAATATCGTCTGTGCCGTGAAGATAAGAACCAAGTCTGCATGCATAGAATGTTAATTTGTGTGGCGTGACGGGACCGAAGCTTAAAGAAGACAAAAAGACTCGTTCAGCTTAATAAAAATCATATAAGCATATTGAGTGTGTTTTGTCAATGCTGTCATAATTTAGTTAGCAATAATTAACGCATGTCTTCCTTCACTATCTTTTATTCACGATAATTTTCCTATTCCTTGAAACATTTTTTTTTTCGTGGAAGTTCCTTTGAAGTTGACTAAATATTATAAAATAATAATCGTTTTACTGGCTCTGTCGTTGCTACATAATGATTACGAACCTCTCTGAAGATTGTTAATAATAAAAATGGACGAATCGATGATATGAAAAACTGCCGCGTATCACATGTCGCTCCAATTTCGGAATTGTTGGGCAATTTAATGTGACTTTTTTGACATGAAAAGCCTGAGTAGAAAACGAACGAACGAGAGGGAAGAGTCGATCATTATGTTGAAAATACCAAATGAGAGAATGTGTCGAGGTATATTTCCATTCACATGACTTTATCTGTTCTACAAACAAACTTTTCTTGCAAAATATTATTCTGCTATTTTAAGCTAATTGAGCTAAACAAGAGCAGAAATGATCTTATTACTTAGTTTCTTATAAGTATAAGTAGAAGGGGAAGTAAGGGAGTACATCAGGTTAAAGCACAGTCAAATCTGTTTAATGTTCTAGTTATTTGTCTGAATTTTAAATTCGGTTCTCTTTGCATAGCCGGGAGTAAGCGAATTACTTTTTGTTTGAGAAAAGTATTTTAAAACTGAAAGCAATTACAAGAAATATCTCGGAAACCGTAAACTCTATAAAAGTGTATATTATCTACACAAATATTCGTTTTAAGGAGATCGAAGTTTTGCCCAAATTTCATTCTTTTTGCTTGCAATCACGAGAAACAACTGAAAATCGAAAGAACTTTCAAATAAATGTCCAGGTATTTATCAATTCTAACCATTAATAATAGTTATTTGGGAAATGGTTCGAGGCACAAAAAGTTTATTGGAATAAATTGTATGTTTTAAACAGATCTACTTTGTGTGCGCGCCTGCGTGTTTATTAGAACATTTGCGTTTATTGTTTAACAGTATACAATATTATATACCAGTTGTACAATATTATGCAAGATTCCTTCCGAATGAAGAGGACTTCACGGCCTATGCCAGAAGATTCAAGATATTTGAAAAATAAATTCTATAAGTATCTTTACCCATGTATTTACACAAATTTGTTATTCATTTAAAAAAAATCAATATTTTTGAAAACTATCCATCTAAAGGTTAGTTGGGGAGAGGGATTTATTGAAATCTTCGTTACATATTTTTGAAAAATATTAAATATAGATACATATAGTTTGGTATTATTCTGTCCTTGTTTTTTGAGTCATGCTGTTCAGACATACACATAAACTTTTTTGTGAAAAGCTTATTTTTTATCTATGGAGTCACAAAACATATATTTGAGTAGAATTAAATACCTTCACTTCTTACTTTGGGCGTGGTAGAGAAAGTAAAAAGTTATCAAGAATATAAAGCATGTTAGAGGGTGGCCCGCTTAAAAGGAAATAGGAGCCCTATATTTTATAGGAATATAAGGATAGGTATGTCTCGTAAAATTTATAGATCAAATGTTTCTATAAGAGCCATTAATTTAGTTTGATTTCTCATTTACACATATCTATAAATAATACTATGATAGTGGCGTTCACCAGCAATAAATTCATAAGAAATATAGCAATAATCAACAACAAAATCTTACGAGTAAACAGGTTACAATCGAAGGAATCGCGGATTTAGACATGCAATTACACAGACATAAACAAATGAGCTTTAGTATAAGTATATTCAATTTCAAGTGCCATCGCGCAGTTGGCGTATATTGGTCCACCTTATATAGTGATTTCTAGTTCGCGAGTTCGCCGCTTTGTGCACATTGTGATGAGTGCCTCGTTCCCCATAGATGGCAACAAGACTTGCGGACATGAAACATGGTGAATCTTTCTCAAGGACCTTTCATTCAAAGCATGGGTTGCTTTTACGAGCAAATAAACTTTACGAGAGACCAATAGCCTTACTCCCCCTCGAAGGAAGACGCGCTCAGGTTTTTTGCATCCGAAAAAGTCTATCACCCTCCACCCGGTTTGAACCCGCAACCTTGGGTACACAAGCAAAGAGAGGCACTAGGTTTTTGCTTTTACATTCTCTACGCGTGTATGGTAGGTAGAAAGTATTGTATTCTAGCCAAACATTGATGTCGAGATTTCACACTTTACATTGAACATTTTACTAAAATTTTAATTTTCTCAAAAATTACTCTGAATATTTTGAAAAAAAATTCATATGTTTAAGATATTTTCATTAAAAATGGACGTATATTTGAATTTTCTAGGTATAGCTTCTGCAGATCTCTTTATTCTGGATGATTTTGTATAACTGGTAAACCGTAAGAGAGAGAGAGACAAAAACTTATACAAAAAATGTAGATCTTGTTAAAAAAACGCAATTTATGTCATATACAACTGTTTGTAGACTTAGCCATTTCGGAGCTATTCCTTGTCATTGGTTCCAATTTTATAATACTTGCACATTTTTCAAACGGGACGGCCTTATGGATTGATATTGCTTTTGTTTTACTCCTGGCCTTGCAAAGAGTACCGAATTTCAGTTGTCTCATATAGCGATCAGCTTTTAAAGAATTTTACTATCGCTTTAGCCTAAGGTATCCCCTTATTTACCCATATTTATAAGAAACTAGTAATAGGAGTTTCTGCTAATGTTTATCTCAATTAGCATCTGGTAGGTAAAAGAATACTCTTTTATAAAAATATATATATATATATATATATATATATATATATATATATTTGCTGAAGAGGTAGAAGAAGTCATATGAATTTGACTCATAGCATTTTTAAACTAATGGTGAATCCTACGTTTCATTATGGTTTCAAGGTTTCTGGGGGAGGGCAATACTATAGAAACATATGAAATACAATTTTTAAGAACTGTAGGGAGTAGCAGAATGGTATAAGGAGAAGCATAAAATTAAGAACACGATCAATATTTTCAGATTGTTCTAAAAGTATCAACTGCAATATATATATATAGCTTAAAATTAGTTGATATTCGTCTTCTGAGGATAAGAGAAAACCCCGAAAAACCCCTTATCCGTGTAACTCACCCTAAGCGAGATTCGAACTCAGGACCTTTTGAATGTGAGGCAGACACGCTACCACCACACTACCCAGGCGGGCAAAGGATATTTATAACACTCGTTAATACCAAGAAACATTTTAGAATGCAATCCAAGAAGGAGAATAGTGTAATATAGTGATGAAGAGAGCGGGAATACGTAAGACTTCAGTGCTGGACCAAATCATGTGGATAACCTACTCATATCAGTGCAGCTGTCCTAGTTTTTAGGAAGCCTGTCTTTTAACGACTGAGTCTAAATGAAATATGTGCAAAGGCGTTGAAATGGGCTCTCTACTGAACTGAGCTACCCCACGTTTGTCGTTGGAGGATCGAGCAAAACCGCGGGGAGAGGAAGAGAGAGAGAAATATATGTTCCATTCACATGACTTTCTCTACATCTCTGTCACAAATCATTTTTAAATTGCTTAATCTTCTAACATATCCATATGCGCACGCGCGTGTGAGTATCTGTAGACAGCATAGCTCAAAAACGAAAAGTCCGTTACCGATATAAGTAATTAATTTAGTATTTTCCAAAGATGCGACACGCAGATTTTCAAGAAAATCCTCCGATCACCAACTGCGCTTTATATAGAACATTTCTCAAAATCTTGGTTTTCTCAAAAAATGGCTATAACGATTTTATGAAAATGCCAAATGTTTAAGTTATATTCATGATAAACGAAATGTATATATTCAGACCACTTCATTCTGGATGACTTGTACAACCTGTAAACCGCAAGAGATAGACAGACACTCCACAAAAATGTAGATCTCGTAAACATAAAACGTGTGTCATATACATTTTTTATAGAGCTAACCGTTTTCGAAATATTTTAAACCACTTAAACTTTTCTCAAATGAAAATTTGTTTACGTCTCTCTTTTGTTTACTCCTAGCAAGCAAAGAGAACCGGATTTCAATTGTTTCACATAGCAATCGGCTTTTAAAAGGTTAGACTATCGCTTTATCCTAGTGTACTCCCTTATTTCCCCACTACTTACAAAGAA
The DNA here is from genome assembly GCA_030762935.1 of Hymenopus coronatus. Taxonomy (NCBI): domain Eukaryota; kingdom Metazoa; phylum Arthropoda; class Insecta; order Mantodea; family Hymenopodidae; genus Hymenopus; species Hymenopus coronatus. Next base: position 31,676,287 of record CM060896.1, on the reverse strand, counting down.
GCAAGTAATAGGACCAAATATGATAATGCTTATCCTAATTAACATGATATAGATAACAGAATTATCTTTTGTAAAAAAAAAAAAAAAAAAGCACGTTTGTTAACAGCTAGAGAAAGTCGTATGAATGGAACACATCAGAATTTTTTCTTAAATTCTATTTTATTTTTTGTCATTTTAACAACTTGTTCATATTGGACGGAATTGTTCGGTAACATACCTCGTTGTGGTGGACAGTAGCCTCTTAAGATTTTATTCGCAAACCAAACTATCTCGCTTAGCGCCGAGTAGATGGATGTTATGGGACCGTTCAGTCTAATTATTGCTCATCTGTTCATCCGTAAAGTGCTCTATGATTTGGTCAACAATTTAGCTCCGCAACAAGCAGATGGGTTTAGAGGTGCCGTCCGGTCTACTGCTTACACTATCTATAGGTAGATGGTAGCGCAATCGTAATTACCATCCATTTTCAGTTTTGCTATTCTTTTTAGAATGAAGGTAACACTTTTATCTGGTATTAAATATCTAACTGGTTATTTACTTTGGGGACTGAGGGAAATCAGGAATAAAAATTGCAGTCAGATTGGCACCTGAAATTTGAGTTTTATTTATGGGCGCTCTTTATCTGCCGTGGTTCTCAGCATCACATTCTGCATTGGGCGTGGAAGAATTTTCCTCAGAGGCCTCTTTGTGAGGCCTGAGGTTCTTTGATGTGCCGTAAATCTACGATACGGGATCAACGGCTTTATAGTTTTCTCCAAAGCATAATGGCCTTCAAATGGGGCTGCTCCCCCTGCCTATGGGCAAGAACTATTAGCAAACAAAAGACTAACCTGTACTAGCGGTGGGAGGCTGAAGACTGTTTGCAAGTCGAGATTCGCGCCTCAATTAAGGGACCAATAAGTGTAAGACTTGGCAACTGCGAGGGTTGATTTTCAGCCGCAAACCTCGTACTCCCAAACTTTAAAGTCACGCCGCATTTGGCGTTGGGTTTTTATGTTCTGAAAAATACTACACTTCCCTTCGGGCCACCCCGTTCGGTAGTAGCGTGTTTTGATTAAACATACTGTTGGATGCAGAGTAACATATGTAACCTTTAAGATACCAGAACTACAAGGAGTTGTAAGTGATTATACGAGATTGTTTCTACAAGCTGTGACAATAATGGCACGAACATAGATGGCTCTTGCGTAGTTTCGTTTTTGTTTTCCTTGGCTTCTTGCCATACGTGAACATTAAAAGCTAAACACACTGTTGGCGGCATCTGATGATCAGACAGGGTAGAGATGACAGTTCTGCGATGAAGGCATTTCAGGGGAGTGCTATTCCCGTTCCCCAAGGGCCCAAGACTGCATTTCTAGGTAGTAATTGTGTAATGTGCAAACTTTATTACAGAATATAAAGAAGATCGCAAGTGTATGGATGATGTTGAAGTTCGCTAATGTTTGTTAAATAGTAGAGGATACTATATAGCTTCAGTAAAGTTTATGTTTCCGACATATAATCTTAAAACTTATGTTCACCAATGGTGGACGTGGTGAACGCGAAGTGGCATCCGGGTCTGCCGGTTTCCCCTGCCATTCATTCCCGCAATCATCTTTCCTGTCATCCATTTGACCATTGTTTAATATAAACCACATTCCTCATTTTCATACCAGGCGTCTGGCTGATCACCCATCCTGGCTTCTCTCTGGTCCAGAGCCTCTTCTCCTCCACAGGTGTCCCAGGTGCTGACTTGTAAGTCTTACACACAAAGATTGTAAACAGAGAAAGAAAGAAAATGATAATTTAATCTATACGTAAATAAAACTGCTACATCTATACACCGTCCACACTGTCCCATATTATAGTAAATTACTTTAAAAATCAAACAAGTAACAACGATAATCTCCAAAATGTAAACAAAAACAAAAAAAATAAGCAGTTTATTATAAATTGGGGTTTTAACGCGAGCTCGGTAGGATTTTATCTATCTCCTGTGGTGAAAGAAGAGTAAATGAATTATTATTTCCTCTGCGACAAATAAATGAAAGTATTACAAAGGTAATTTGGAATAAAGATAAAAGCTTTTCGTAAAAATATTCACTACTCGCTGTGGGTTTAATTGTCATACAAATATTTTAAATATATAGTATTTTAATCAAAATCGTTTGAACAGTTGTTATGAGAATAAAAAAAAATATTTTTTTCGTGTAAAGGATAGTTCGGGAAGGACGCGGTTTTCTTTACGTTTCTACACAATGCTATCCATATTACGAGAGAAATCATTGGTATTCCAGATACAATTAACTTAGATTTGAAAAAAAAAAAAAAAAACTTGTAAAACACAAGACTTACGAACATACATTGACAGAAACTTTATGACATAATGTATTTTCCATATACAGGTAATTAATTTACTACATGTTTTAGATCTAATAACTCCATTTATTGGTAAGAAACTATTATTAATTGGAGTGATACTAAACATTGACTGGTAATTTTCGTTTAGAGTAAATCACCAATGTTAACGTAAGTATAACATAGAATATACCAGGCGTAACCAACTCACTTGATTTTGTGACGCAGCAAGTAGGTTTGCTTCGTGCATGCAGTGGATAAACATGTGGCAGCAGGAAGTCTCTCTTCCTTGTATAGTGCGTTGCGTGTCAGTTTATAATGTCGGGAACGGAAAGCAATTCAACATGCAAACCAACTTGTATGCCTGCCTAAGAGGAAGCTTTCTTCTTTATAGAAAGTGGCGTGATAAGTGTTTAGTTTTTGGCAAAGTTCTGCACTCAGCATATTCAATTTGCTGCTACATTACGTAACCCGTGCAAGCAAGTACGGCGGTAACCAGGGGAAGAACTTTTTTTTCAAGCTGTTTTCGATACCTATTAATTATCAAGATGTCTGCTCATATTCACTGCTGTAAATGCCAGAATCTATCTTACAAATGAACTCCCATACTGTTGGCGATAAAATGCGACTACAATGGCATTAACCAAATTAAAGAGCTTATTGTTTTACTATGTTAATTATATTGTCATTTTTGCAGCTATTTATGACTACCAATTACAACCAAATCTATGAAAATATTATATGTTCATATCTGAAGTATAAATATTGGCGTAATAGAGTAGCTCTACCAATCATGAGCCCACAATAAGTGTATTAACCTGTGAACGGTGGATTACGTATTTCAAACACAGAATGCTGCATTATGCCACAGCACTTGTTTTCTGCGCATTTGGTCGTGCAGTGCTCTCTTTTCTTTACTCAAAGGGCAACCAGTTAGTGACTTCTTGAATACTAATGCTTTTGGAGATAAAAGAACTCAGTTATCTAAGTTGTATGAACATTGTATTATACAATTTATTTCTAATATCTACATTGCTTTCATTTGCAATTTTCTGTAATCTGAATCTTTAATGAACTGCGTATGTGTTTCATAATACGAATAAAATGCGATAACCTATTAGTCATATTTCATTCGTGTGGCCGATCCGGGATAGAAATATTATGATTTGGTCCCCACTTCAGTTTTGAAATTCAATGCTCATTTAAGCAACTGATTGCGGATATTAAACTACACGACTGTAAAGTCACAGCTTTTACAACATTCATAGTTTACGAGCGAATTTTGTAAACATTATATTTTCATAGGCAATAAAAGCAACTCGATTTGCAGCTGAAGATGAACTCTGGACATTCCGACATTGCTGCTGCGTATGAATTCTGTTGTCTAACCAGTTAACGTGAGGAGCAGTTCTGAAACATCCAGCTGAGAGAGGAGGGGGATGGGGTTGGGGGAAAAAAAAAAAAAAAAAGAAATTCGGGTATGTTTGCAGATTGAAAGATTTTGATCAGGAAAACAAGAAAAACAAATTTACTTATTTTATATTCACATGCCATTCTCTACCAATTCTAAATCTTGTCTTAAAATACCTTGTTCTTCTTTTCATTGACTTTAGCCACAAGGGAATTAAAGAAACCCAGTGGATTTGAGTGATATTCATATTTTTAAGGGCGGGCTGCTATGTAAAAATTTTCAAAATCCGTTTTATTTATATGAACAGAAAAAAAACGAAATTATATGCTTTAATGAGATCTTCATGTTTTCTATAGTAATAGTTTATCTGTATCCTATGATTATTAGTTAACATAAAGTCATTCCGAATGATTTCGCTATTTCTTGGAAAATTCAAGATATACATTTTATACTATAAATGTACCATATCATTTTCATCATATCCGTTAGAGCCAGATTAAACATTGGAAAACTGTCCGTGCAACGGATAATTTAAGGTGAAAAACTTTGCGTCACATTTTTGGAATAAAAGTTTGATTTTTAACTGATTATTTTTAACAGTTATACCTACCGTTATCACACATATTTTTCTGTAAATATCTATTATTCAGGGAACCTCAGAATACGTGTTTACGGTGAAAACTCGACATCGAAATTTTGGCGGTTCCCGAGGTCGTGGGTTCAAACCCGACGGAGACGTTGCGTTTTTTTCGAGCGTAAACAATTTTTATAAATGATTCCTTCGGAAGAGAAGTAAAGTCTTTTACAGCACGTAAAAGAACGTCAAGTTTTATAGAGGCCCGTGAGCAAAATTAAGCTTGCTTCTGTGGCACTACAGCTTCATAACCAGCGAAGCCAATGAGCCAATAATGTAACCTTGTCGCTTCAACCCACCTCTTTTTTTTATCGTTTTATTTATATATGTTATATTTAACATCTAAGGTCAAATCGGGGACTTCGCACTTGAAACAACTCGTTGTCTGTAGGTCCTTTTACGTTGGGTTTATATCGTTTTATATTCCTCAAACACACACATTCACTCTCACATTCACACTTCCAGACTCTGTGTGGGATAGGGAACAATTCTGGTTAAAGAAAAATTCCACGCCCCAGCCGGGAATCGACCCCGGAACCTCCGGGTGAGAAGTTAGCTTGCTGACCACTCGACCTCGGATGCAGTCCTATCTCCTTTGTATTTTACTTTTGCATACTACTCTGATCGCAATGCTGTGTTCCAAGTAATAACAATTAGAGGAGTTTGTTGTGACTACTTTTGGTACATGACGCGTTATAGGAGCGAACAAGCATAGGGCAAATCCACCCTTCCCTCTTTTACCTAAGGTTGTGTAACTTCCAGTAGCATATACAGTTTGTTATTGCTTGTAATTTAGTCAGCTAGTTCAGGCATAAGTTTCATAAAGTTTGCTTAGCACTTCAGGACCCGACACCGCTGTAATTATGATATTATTTCGTTCCGACCTTAACCTTGAAGGGAGCGTGTGCAACTATCTAGTTTTCTTAACACGTCTGGCTATCTTTTGTGCTCTTATCACGCCAGTCTACTCCTGCACGTTTTTGTTCACGTCAACGTTGTCGGACTTTCCTTTCTTCCGGCATAAACATTAACTGCTTTTCAAACTTTCATGGAGTATACTCACAATCTTTAATGTGTGAATACTCGCAAGGTATTTTATTTTCTCTACTACTTTATTGAGTAGAGGAAGATCGTAATCTATTCAACATTTTGATACCGAAATTTCACCCGAAATACATTCCTCAAAAGTCCGTTAAATACCAAATTTGGTATTTGAGTTTAGTATCTTCAAGGAGCAACACGAAGATTTTAATGAAATTCCCCCTAACCTAAACTACCCTTTACATGGACAAATTTTCATTTTCTTAAAAATGGCCCTTACATTTAGATTAAAATACCATATATTAAATATCTTTACATGACAAAATGTATCTTAAATTCTTTGCTACCAGCCTCTAAAGTTCTCTTCATTCTAGATGACTTCTGCATAATTGGTAAACCGTAAGATATAAAAAAGCTTACTAAAAAAATCTGATGTTTAACTATCTCTAGGTTTCCATATACCAATTATTGTTTTTGTCACCAACATCATGCCAATCTAGATAAAAATTAACAGAATTGGTCCTTTTGCTTGCTTCCTTATAAGTAGAAGGGAAATAAGAAAATACGAGTTCATTGTCACCCTCCGAGGTGTAGTGGTTACCATGCTAGCTTCATATACCCAAGGTTGCGGTTTTCAACTAGGCGGAGCACGGTAGATTTTTTGGGGGTAAAAATCCTTAGCATGACTTCCTTCGGAAGTGAAGTAAAGCCATTAGTCCCACACATAAAAGAACCTCAATATTGATAAAGAGACCTCTGAGCAAACTTGAGCGGTCCTTCACGCCCAATATAGAATTGGACACTGGAAACGGCAGTAGTCAAAGAGCGTCTATAAACAAATTTCTTTTTTTGGATAAGTCGATAGTCAAATCTTTTAAATCTGTCGCTATGTGAAACAATTGAGGTTCGTTTCGCTTTGCATGGTCCCGTTTGAGAAAATTTAAGGTAGTTTAAAATTGAAACCAATAATAAGGAATATATCGAAAAGGTCCACTCTAGAAGAAAAATGTATATGACATAAATTGTGTTTTAACGAGATCTACATGTTTTATGTATAGTGAGTTTTTGTCTATCTCTTAAGGTTTAACCGTTATACAAAATTCTGAAAAACTCATACAGAATAAAGAGCTTTTCAGAGGCTATTCTCAGAAAATTCAAAATATACATTTTGTGTTGTAAATATGTTTACTATATGGCATTTAAATAAAAAACGTTAGAGCCAGTTTTGAGGAAATCAAAAATTTCTAAAACTTTTCCATGTAAAGGGTAGTTTGTGGGAAGATTTTCTTGAAAATATTCTGTAGCATCCTTGGAAGATACTAAACACAATAAAAAACATATATTTCCCGTGAAAACTCTGTATCGAATGCTTGGGTGGAATACAATATCTTCTCTATACACTATGTACTTAGTTCGTGCAGAGAAAGTAATACAGATCACTTTAAAACACATAATTTTTATATACATGTTTGTTTGGTTTTTGAGTTAGCTATTTCCACATTTGTTGTTATTGTTTCAAGTATTAAATATTTAAACTTTTTTCAATCGCGAATTTGTCATTCCTTTTTACCTTGTTTTATTTGAATCACATAGTGACCAGCTTTTAAAAAAAGTTGACTATCAATTTATCCTAGGTCATTCCCTTATTTCCCTTTCCCATGGGATTTGTCGTTGACGAAGCGACGTCTGGGCGGTTTTCCTCCGGTTTCTCCTATTTCTCTCGACATTCATTTCACCAAATGCTCCATAATCATCTTTCCGGTCATCCATTTCAAAATAATTTCATATCTCCATTTCCTCATTTTCATATCAGGCAACGGGTTGATCATCCGTCCTGGTTTCTCTCTGAATCGGAGTCTCTACTCCTAAACAGGCGTCTGATCCCAGGCGCTGAGTTGTAACTCATGGAGCTGAAGTCCAACATACGAGGAGGGTAAACATAAAGAAAATAAGCACATTTTAACTCTCGCAGGTGTTAACAACAATTTTGTGTAGGCGTGCATACGATATGTGACTTAACCATTAAATCTTATGGGGACATAATGGATCATTTTATAATTAAGAATGTTGGATTATATTGGTTCAGAGTATCGAATGGGTTTATTATCTTTCCTGTGTGCATTCTTTGTAACCTTGAGAAGGAAAATATGCTTTAGGCGCCAAGAATCCCAGTCAGGTCTGAAAAGGGGAGGGAAAGGATCCACTTCATTCATCTTTCCGTCTTCTCAAAGCGTTTCAGTAAAAGTATGCTACTTGGTAGCCGCAAATCCGCAAGAGAAGAGTGGGGTGAAGAAAAAAGAACAAAAAAGTAAAAATCTCCCCAGGCGCTGGCCAATGCCAATGCCATAGGAAGGGGATCCTACATCGAAGGAATAAATATTTTTGTATGTGGTATGAATGCCACGTGGTTCTATGTTGGAATTTAATGTCTTTGACTTGAATTAACTTATTTTCTTAAGCTTCTAAGGCCGACATTACCTACACTGTAACATTTGTGCCAAGGATCTTTTATAAAATAATTTTACAAAATATATGAGTCTAAATGTCTTTATTTTAAAAAGTTTTCTATAATAAAACTCCGGGCCTTTTTCTAAAAAATATTTTTGGGTTTTAGTTTTCAGAAGTATAAAGATATATTTCCGGTAAAATCAGATATCGAAGTTGTGGATAGAATACAGTGCCTCTATATTTATTATACGTGCTAGGGAACATAATTACAGAATTCCTAAGTGCTATAATGCACTAGCTTCCTATTTTCTTTGCTGTGTAACTATAATTAATTGTTTTAATTTTTGACCTTCAGTTGTAAACTATTTTGGCCATCAGGAGAGGGAGAGAGAGAGAGAGAGAGAGAGAGAGAGAGAGAGAGAGAGATAGAAGGAAATTAGTGCAGTGAGGACGGCTATATGTTTAAATTGCAATCTCTAAGACACTTTATTATTATATGGTAAACTGGTTTTTGGCAAGGCTGTAACATATGCTGATGCTGGAGGGAAAAGGGACGGTAAGGTTATGATGGGTGCAGAACAGGGAAGAACGTTAGGAAATGTAACGGGAATAACGGAAAAGGATATGTTCTGGTCGGTGCTTCTGGGGTGTCGATGAGATGAACACGATGAAGATGTTGAGGGTAGCATTCATGATAATTGTTATTATCATGGTGGTGGTTCTTTCAGGCATACCGGTACGCCATTAAACTATACCTACTAATATTCTAAAGAGAGAGAACGTGTGTGCGCAGGCGTATACGTATGTAGGGTAATCACAAAAACCACTTACTTTCAGCTATGAAAAGGTATTTTTTTATGAATATGGCATATTAACACCTAATTTTAATTTAATAATTACTAAAATATTAATAGTTATTTATATTATAAGTGGCTTAAATAGACTATTATTTGTGAGTGGGATGTTTGGTATTCTAATTTGCCATGAGTAAATAAAGAGTCTGACAAGGCACGTGTAATATACAGCGTTGTATCCTATCCTAATATTAATTCAAACATTACTATATTTATTAATATTAGAGCCGTCATTACGAGGAATTGAATTTTAATCGTGAGGTAGGTAGTACTTTGTTTGTTGCTGCATAACCCTGCCGGAATAAACAGTTTCAACTCTGGTAGTTTAAACTGCACCAAATAAATCATTAAATGAATGAAAATGGATATTCCCGTAGAAGTTTTAGATTGTGCTAAAAAAACTGAACTTAGTTTGTTACCCGCAATTCGAAGGATTTATGTGACCAGGAATTTTCTTATTTAAGAAATGGGGAGCTGCTAAAGCAGCTAAAATAAAATGAAATAAAGTACTTACTTTATTTCACGATAAAATAAAGACTCGTTTTTTGTTGTTTCCTAGCATACATGAAATGTATACACCAAGTCTATAGGGTAGGATAATTTTTTTTTAAAATCCTGTGTACTATAATGTCAAATTCATTGGAGCTATAAAAGAAAAGTTAGAAAATGTCTGATGTGTTCCATTCACTTGACTTTCTCTAACTGTTCCACAAACCAACCTTTCTTACAAAAGATTATTCTTCTATCTACATTATGCTAACAGAATTGTTGTCACTACTTTTTTTTTTTTTTTTTGTAATTAGAAGGAATATGAGAGAATACACTAGGCTAAAGCGACACTCAAATCTTTTAAAAGCTGATCGCCATGAGAAACAATTTCAATTCGGTTCTCTTTGCTTGCCAGGAGTAAAACAAAGGAGATATGAAACGAAAGATGACTTTCTGTTTGAGAAAAGCGTAAGTAGTTTAAAATTGAAACCATTGACAAGGACTATCTTGCAAACGGTTACTTTATAAAAGAAATGCATATTACATAAGTTGTGTGTTTTAACGAGATCTGTATTTTTGTGTAGGTAGTAAGAGTTTATCTCTTACAAAAGTCATCCAAAATGAAAAGCTCTTCAGAGGCCATTCCTAGAGAATTGAAGATATACATTTCATATATCTCGAACATGTCTTAAACAAGTTATATTTTAATCCACATTTTAAAGCCATTTTTGAGAAAAATCAACATTTTCGTAAAGTGTTCCATGTAAAGGGCAGTTGGGTGGTGGTATTTTCTTAGAAAATGTGTCACATCCATGGAAGATACTGAACTTTAATATCAGTCCGGTATTTAATCGGCTTTTCGTTTTTGAGTTATGCTGACACACACATGAACATTTTTCTAAAAATATTTTTATTCATGGGTCTCAAAACTTGTATTTCCAGTGAAATCTCGATATCAAATGTTTGTGTGGAGTAGTACAATACATTTTCTATTATGTACATCGCACATGCGTGCTAAAGTAAAAAGGCTTTCATTTGAAATTTGCTATGAAGTAGAAAATGAAAAGTTTTACTTCACCGTAATCGCATATAAAGTAAAACAAATGCCGCCGATATTGTATTCCAAACAATTGTATATAAATGGGGACGATTTATTAATTATAGTATGTAGCTCACCAAAAGAGAAGTTCATCTATTTATAACGCTGTGATGCACGCAAAGTCAAAGGCAAAACACTTTAACAATCTTCTTGTAAGAAAGTTTTCTTAATATTCTTTGCATTAGTAATCAAGATCATTAAGAGGACATAATTTACAAAGAGATAAAATGCTAACATTAGAAATTGAACTAATAATACAATTAACTGTAAGAATGTTTTCGAGGTCGCAGACATCTTTACCAAAGAAGTTAACTTGGTGGTCTGGGAGAGCGAAAACTTTATATTCATCAGCTTCACTCCTATTTCGTTGTACCTACATGTTTAGGTTTTCAGCATCGTGTGAAATTTGTGCAGTTTTAATACAATTAACTAATTATGCCATCAAAGAGAATGCACAAAGATTTAACACATTATCTAAAACATGACTCGCTCATTCCCATGATAGTTTATTGTTCCTGCATCATAGGTTACTTAAGGTTATGCAACATTGTCCTGGATGAGGAAGATGGGGGTTCTGCCGATGTTTCACACCCTAATGCGGAAATATCAGGTCATTTTAATCCATTATTAAAATAATATAGGCGGCAAAGGAGAGGTTCCGTCTTTAATTCTTTCTAGTCTAGATAATTGTACAATAATTACAGGCCTGCTTCGGTAGTATGGGTTAGCATATCTGCCTCACATTCATGAGGTCGCGAGTTCGAATCTCGCTTAGGGCAAGCTAACTGTATGTTTTTTTGTTTTTTTTTTCTATGCACCTCAAGATCATTTGAGCATAATTTCACCGATTTTATTCATCGTCCGATATGACCTGCCTGGTTAAAAGACACTAAGCTTAAAAAAATAAAAAAAAGTAAGAGCGGTAAATTAGTTTAATTAATTAAATCAATTTTAGAGTTCTCAAGATAAACATTAGCATAAATGATCTTACTACTTAGTATCTTATAAGTAGAAGGGTAATAAGGGAATACACCTGGCTAAATCATAGTTAAACCTTTTAACTGGTTGCTATATGATTGAAATTCGGTTCTATTTGCACGGCTTGGAATTGACAAATTCTGTATAAGAAAAGATTATGTGTTTTAAAATTGAAAAACATAAAGGAATATCTCGGAAATGGTTAACTCCACAAAAGAAGCGTGTTTTAACGAGATCTACATGTTTCGTGTTCTAACTTTTGTGTATTTCTTGCGGTTTACCAGTTATGCAAAAGTCATAACTTCATCCAGGGTTTCTATGTATCTAGTACGAGAGGACCAGATATTTAAAATAATTTTAGCAAAATTGAATTTTATTAATTTGACTATTTTGGCAGAACTGAGTGTAACAGATTTAGAATCTGTGAATAGAAAAAAGAGGACTTCAGGGACTATACCCGAAACTTCAAGATATGCATTTTATTTGTCATATATGTATCTTTAATATACGGTATTTTAATACAAAACGTTAGAGCATTTTCGGTAAAATCAAAAGTTTAAATTTTTTTTTCCATGCATCATTTGAAGATGCCGAACTCTTTTAACAAGTTTGGTATTTAAGTGACCTTACGTTGTAGGGTTACTGTTTCAGATACACAAATGAATCGTTTTCTAAAATCCTTTTTTTTATACAGAGTAACCTAAAACGTGTATTTGTAGTGAAATCCAGTTTTATGTGGAAATGCAATACATACCTTATCTACGTATTGAATAGAGAAAGTTAAAAAAAAAATCTGATGTGTTCCGTTCACATGACTTTCTCTACATCATTACAACAAATTATTGTTCAAAAGCTAATGCTTCTATTTACTTCATAGTCTTATTACTTGCTTCCTTGTAAGTAGAAGCGAGATAAGGTAGTACCATAGGTTAAAGTCATAGACAAAAGCTGAAGTTCCTTTGTTTGTATGGACAGGAGTTGACAAATTCCTGTATGAGAAAAGTAAATTTTTCAAAGCTGAAACTAAAAACAAGGAATTTCTTAAAAACAATCAACTCCACGAAAAAAAAAATGTATACAACATAAATTGTGTGTTTTAATGTGTTCTACATTTTCTGTGTGGTAAGTTTTTGTTCATCTCTTACCGTTTAACAGTTATGCAAAATTCCGTAAAATTCATTTCAGAGGATATTCCCAGAAAATACAAGATATACATTTTATTTGTCAAGTAAATAACTTAAATGTACGAGATTTTAATTAAAATCGTTAGTGTCATTAAGAAAATCAACATTTTCGAAATTTTCTCTATGTAAAGGGTAGTTTGGGGTGGGGGGATTTTCTTGAAAATCTTCGTGTCGCATCCTTGGAAGATACCGAACTTAAATATCAAGTTAGGTTTTTAACGGTCTTTTCATTTTTGAGCTATGCTGCCCACAGGCGCGCGCACACACACACACACACGCGCGCGCGCGCGGACGGACAGACACACACGGACATTTTTCTAAAAGTGTTTTTTTTTTATTCAGGGAGTCTCAAAACATATATTTCCGGTGAAATCTTGGTATCTAAGTTTTGTGTGCAATACAATACCTTCTCTATACACTATGTACATAGTACGTACCTATAGAGAAAGTAAAAATGTACAACGTCGGCAAGTGTATTTAACATGAGTATTACTATTACATAGTATTTGTATGTATCTATTACATAGTTTTATATTTAATATAGATAATTTAAATTAATAACGCATTATTAGTATCGGGCAATGACGCGTTCCCACAGTAATCAAGCAGTTCAGTGTATACGTATTGGTGCTTTTAAGTTCATCAGGGATATCTTGTTGAGGGATCTATGCTTCTAGAATAATTTGAGCATATCTATGTCTACTAATGGGAAATTCGCTAAAGTGGAATATTTCTTTGAAAACGTGAAATTAAACACTAAGGCAGGTAGAAATTTTTACCAAGAAGGCTCGCAAAACGATAAGTGAACCTCCTTTCTCTTCTCACTGGTGACAGATTGTGAGCTCTTTAATCACCAGGTCATTAGTGCATCTTTCACTGTATGGGCATAATTTGTAAGGGTGACCTTGAAAGAAATAAACTTAAGACGCCATGGAAAATATAAAGTAAGGCTCTTAAACATAGGTTCAAAAACTCTGATGTGTCACATTCATGTGACTTTCTCTATCTGTTCTGCAAATGAAACTATTCTTACAAAATATTATTGATTTATCATGTTAATCGAGATAAGCATAACCAGAAATGGTCTTATAACTTCCTTCCTATTAAGTACAAAGGAAATAAAGGTATACACTAGGTTAAGCGATAGTCAAATCTTTTAAAATCTGTCGCTATGCGTTTGTCAGTGAAATTTGGTTCTATTTTCATGTGCAAGAAGTGAAACAAAAGATAAAAACTGCAAGGAATCAGACCTCCCATTCGATAAAAGTTTTAAGTATTTTTAAAATTGAGACCTATAGCAGGTATATCTCTGAAATGGATAGCTCTATAAAACTGTATGTGACAAATTGTGGTTTTTAACTAGATCTATATTTTTTTGTGTAATACGTTTTGGTTTACATCTTATGGTTTACCAAGTATACGGCATTTTAATCAAACTCATCAGAACCATTTTTGGAGAAAATCAACATGAGTTGTTCATAGACACTCATACACAACACCTGTTTCTAAAAGTATTTTTATTGGATTCACGGGACCCTAAAACGGCATTTCCGATGAAATCTCGGTGTCAAATTTTTGGATGTAATACAACACCTTCTCTGCCTACTATGTACATTGTATATGCGTGTTAGAGAAAGTAAAAAATTGTATATTCTTAATATTTCCTGTTAATATTAGACCCGTTTTGAGTATAATAGAAGAGTTTAATAGAATGTCTATATAGGGCACGCACGACCTGAATGTAACGAGGAAGTGAGCGTAATGCGTACAAAACAAACGCAGCATACAAAATCAATGTATGTGTCTATCCTGAGAACTAAGGTCTGTCTGTTCTGTCCCTATCCTTTAATATCACGTGACTAGTCACCTCTCTACGAAAAAAATGTATATGACATAAATTATGTGTTTTCGCGAGATATACATTTTTGGTGTTGTAAGTTTTTGTCTATGTCTGTTTACCACTTATACAAAATTCAGCAAAATTAATCAAGAATAGAGAGATTTTCAAGATATGTACATTTTATTTGTCATTTGTCTGTAATACCAATATGATATTTTAATCAAAATCGTTAGCCATTTTTGAGAAATCAAAATTTTAGAAAAGGGTAGTTTGGAATGGGGGTTTCTCCTCAAAATCTTCGTGTCGCATCCTTGGTATTTGCCAGCTTTGGTATTTTACCGACTTTTGGATTCTGAGTTATCGTGTTCACAGGTACATGAATCTCTTTCTAAAAATGAACTTTTTGGATACAGGGAACCCTAAAACGTACTTTCCGGTGAAATCTAGGTATGGAATTTTTGGGTGGAATGCAATACCTTCTCTATACACAATGCACATAGTACGTGGAGAGAAAGTAAAAAAGGAACTGTAGCACTATTTAAGAGTCATGGCTTACATCTCAGTAGATTTCTCAGCCTATGTGAACGTCAATCTGAGAAAAGAAAACTTCTATTTGATGCGCCAGGATTCTCAAGATTACAGTAATATTCAACTTTACAACATTGACACACACACGTGTTAAAAAGAACCACAATTTACAATTTTAAATATACTTCTTCTTGTACATGCACTTGCTCTCTTTGTTATGTTTGGTATACCAATAGCTTTTCGCTCTCACAGATGCCACTTCTCATCTGATTTTACTTTGTTCCACTTGTATTTTTAATTTTTAACACTGCTACTTTCCTCAGTAGCATAAATATTGTATTATTATTCGTTTATGTATCTATTTTTGGTCACAACTTTTTTTTTTTTTTTTTGCAACTGCAAAATTATACATTAGCTATCATGTAACAACGAATGTTCCTAAAACATACATAGAAAATTACATGGGTAATTAATGACATAATAACAGATCATTAACCAATACAATATGTTAAATTGATTTGTAAAATAACTAACAGTATTATGAAAAAATTGGATTATTCAGAGCTGTGGTAATTTCGATTATTTTTTGTTTCTTTCTAAATGTGCTATATATGGTATATTCCGTAAGGATGTTTTTTACAGGTAAGGATGTTCTTCAGGTGCTGCACTCTGGTGACTCTTCTTTGGATATTAGATAGGAGTGCATTAGTTTAGTTGTCCAATTCTTAATTTGTTATTAAAACTTGATCTCTTCTCTGTAGCTTATATATGGCTGGCACGTGTGTGGTCCAAAAGTTGTTAATATTTTATTTATGAATGGCAGTAAATCCCTGTGAGGAGTATTGATGTTTTCAATTGTGCAGTTTTGTATGATTTTCTTTGTTGGAAAGTCTGCCAGTTTTATAACCATAAATTATTTTATAAAAAGAGATTTACAGGTGATGTAAATAAATTGTAGAAACTCTAAACTCGTTTTCATTATTCTTACCTGTTAATGAGTCTTTGGATGAATTTGAATCTTCTTGAATAAGGTCTAAAACTGGTTTTCCCATGTCTTTAGGGCTATAGGCTTGGTACCTATCCGTCGCAAAGTCTTCCCTTTTAGGTTGCTTTTCATATGCATTTCTTTCCCACATTAAGCGAAGATTTAGCTTTCCCTGCACTTTGGTCACTGTAGAACCTTTTTCTCCTGGTTCTCAGGGGGCTGAGATTTGGTCAATATCTCTTAATGACTGGTTAATAAGTTCACAAATTAGAATGCAAACTGATTCAGTAAATTCTGATGGATATACTGCCGTAAAATACCTAAACCGTATCGAATATTTACTGCCGTGAGTTGAGACACGCAGCGATAAGAGACAAGGCTCAGCACAGAGGGGAAGGTTTATTAAATACCAAAACTGTGACTCACAACTCACGCTACGGACTACTCGCTTTTGCTAAGCCACGATACATAATGTATTACAAAGTATTTGATTATGAACCATGACAATTTACCTTAAATTAATATATCTGTGAAATTTTCAAAATCCACATTGTGAGATATCTTTCAGAATTTTTATATTAGTTATTACACACAATAATAGTGGTAGTTTTGACATGTACGAAAATTCTAGCTTGCATTTCATTTAATAATAGGTTTTTTTCATTGTCTAAATTCATTGTTTTAATAAAAACGAGTCTCGTGATGCATTTTAAATAGGTATTCATATTAGACATTCAAGTTTTACAGTAAATTGGTTTACAAATAGATCTATCATGTCATAGTTTTTATATCAATCCTAAGAGCTGTAGAAAAAGTATTACTTTTCGTGCTCTCCTGATTTTTCGAGATTTGATTATTTATTTCTCAAAATTGGAGAATTATTTCGAAAAAAGTTTATAATCATTTTCTTTTGCATACTTTTGGGAGGCAGTATAGCATTTTTAAAACAAATAGGTAAAAAATTGCAACTTGAGAATTTTCAGAATGGAAAAGTGTTGTAGAAAAGATTGCGCGAAAACAAGGTGTAAAGTTGGCCAATTAATAAGTATGATGTGCTTTCCCATTTATAGTTCAGTTAATTGGTGGTTAAGGTGCACCAAGTTTGCAATCCATTTCATTTTATTATGAAAAATGTTTCTTTTTTACATTTTCAGTTTTTTACAAGTTTTACATATGCCTGGCCTTAATATATCCGAAGAGAATTGTGAAGTTTACATTTTCATAACCGCAATATCGTCCGTGTATGTGACCTTTCTTACTTTCGCTCTGGTATGCGGCTTGGCGCTGCAAATGGGTAAACAAGAACAGAAGAAAGGCGCGAGGTTATAGGAATCTTCGGAACACGAGACGCCATTATCCTCTAGTTTCGAGATGTTTCTCCAATCTTCGGCTTCCAGGAAATACTATGACATTCATTATTTTCTAGCTATAAAAGAAGGAAGGATTGCAATGCAGTGTTGTTATTGTTTGTTGTGGATTGTACTTAATCGTGAGTAACTGGCGCAATGGTGCGCGTGCCATGGATAGCGTGCAGCTGTAAACTATATACTTTCGAAACGTCGAGTGAATTATTTGAAACAGTGAATTCAAGACTTTATTTGTAACTATGCTTTGAGTCAATAAAGACATTTGTTGCAGTAGAAATAAAATATTTTATGTAACAAAAGCTAATCCATACATCAAAACGGAATATTTATATAATTTAGCATGTCCTTGCATTCCATGAGGTTTGCATATCGCATTCAAAGGTGTACTTGGGCAATCAGGTATAGGAAGAAGGGCATTGTGCGCGGTAGGTTATATATCAGCGGGGTAAGCTTTTAAGAAACAAGGATTAGTATTTTGAGATAAGCGGGCAGAATGTCGACAACAGAGTGCAGTGGGAACCAGCGTGCATGACACATCAGCTGGGTTTTCAGCGAGCTGGAGAGCATTTATTAAATAGCTTTATTAATGTCGTTGGGGGATATTCTCTCTTAGGTGCAAGCAAAATCATGAATATAGCATTCTTCTGCTACCCTTACACTTCTCCGCATAAGATATTGTTATACAAAGTAAGCATAAGCGAGCCTTAGGTGAGATTATACGGGGTCTTCATATTTATTCGGCCTTAGCCGTCAGTAGTTTGTCCGAGCATGAGATCAATACTAGGGAACGAGATTATCACGCATTGCCTATTGCAGAAGACTAGCGAACGTTGATTAGTAGAGTAGGGGGCGCTGGATGTCAACAGTTTCGAGGTCACCTTGGTGAAATGGGACTTGTATCATATCTTTCCAATATTTACATTTGGAACATTCACTTGTGTCTGGCAAACTCGCAGTCACAGCATTTGTGCTATAGGTAACGTATTCTTCCAGTTTGGAAGTAGCTCTCAACCATGCAAATTTTGTGATCGGCGGTCACTTCTATCTCACGTGAAAAGAGCGTACAAAATGTGCTGGTGAAACAAAGTTCTGCACCGCCCAGCGCATCAGCGTGTTGACAAAGTCGGCAATGCATGCAGTACAAGCTTCACCTCCCCTTTGAGATAAGAAAGTTGCCGAACTAATGACGTCATACATTTAAACCCACTGGCACTAACCGAATAAACCTGAAGACCCGATACAAGTGCTATGCAGATCAAGGCCAGGCGAAAAATCGATATAAACACTCTGTATTGGTATTACCGTGCTACTAAAAAGGTTAAAATGCGCGTTATCTTGATACAAACCTCTCAGATAACGCACTGATAGCCGATGTTTTGCAGTGCACCAATGAATGCGTAGAAATCACAAATGGCAAAAAGACATCAATTCCGCGTGGAGTGAAAGCAGCGTTGCAACGTCTTCACTGTTTCCTATTTCATGAAGTTAACTTGTGAACTTCACAGGTGCAAGTAGTGTTTACTGTGTGTTCTTAAATATATGTAGAGGCCTTGGAACGCATCTAACTTTGATGCTAGAAATTATAGTAGTAATCCAGTTAGTTTTCCTCGTACTGATAACACTGGTGGTGCCAGTAAATAATGCTGCTTATACTCGTATTTCTAGAGTCACTAGTGGGGCAGCAAGTGAAGGAAGAGGTAAAGAAAAAAAGCCGCCTTTAGGAACACTAACTGAACAATCCCAACAGATAATAAGTAATGTGTTTCAGATTATGGAAGCCAATAAAATAGGGGAGGGACCTAGAATTGAAATTGCTAAAGGAGTAGACTTAAGCAGACAAACAAAAGTTTTACGAAGACTTCCTTACGCCAAAAAAAGAAGGGGAACAGGAAACCAAAGTTAGGGAAGGTTTATACTTTCACCTGTGACATAGTTCGAGGAGAGGTGTATACATTTTATACAAAAAAAAGGATAGGCTTCAACTGTGCTGAATAGCTGCATGAACTTCAAACTGTGTGCGATTTTCCTTACAAAAGGGATTCGCTTGGACAGTAGTTTGTGAAGCTTTCGTGTGTTAAATAAAAGGCGCGTGATTATGGAATCAGCAAGGATTGTGGCATGGAGATATCGGTACTTGAGTAGAGTACACTATTTCAGACAGCAACGGTATCATAATATAGTTGATTTAGACGAATCTTGGTATTATACGATACTCATGCTGTAAGAAAAGGTTGAGATGACGGCAGTTGCTTTTGCTGCCTTTCAGCTGCTGTGTCACGTGGAAAAAGAATCATGATCTTGCATGCAGGCGGTAGCCAGGGCTGGACTGAGGGTTGCTTATATATGTATTCTAAAAATATTCGGGAATCCTTGGCTGATTCACATCACGAGATAAATGCTGAGATATTTGAAGCTTAGTTCAAGAACACACTTTTGAAAAGCATTACTCCTAAGAGTGTTATACTGTTGGCTAGTGTTAGTTATCATTCCCGGATAAACATCAAAATTCCCACCGTGTCCAGCAGAAAAGACGAAATGAACAGATTCATAGAAGAACATAATTTAGATTTACCCAGTCCAGTTCCTATAAAGGCCATGATTTTGGAGAAAATTTGGGAAGCCAATATACAGGAAGTATATATAAATAGATGAAATAGGAAAACATAATGGCCATAGTTTACCACCATGGCACTGTTGTCTCAGACCGATTGAGCTGATATGGGCACGCCTTAAACATGCCGTAAGAAAGCGGAATGTGACTACTCCTGTGTGCGCAAAGTGTTGAGAGAATGTGTACCGAGTGTGTGGGAAAGAGATGTTCAGCACACAAGAGCGAAAATTTGAACTACGGGATGTTTCACGCGACAGTGCTTTGTTTGTGATACATGCGAGTGAAAATGATCGTGAATGCGAGGAAGGCGAAGACATAGTTTAATGTAAGTAGAAAATGCGGTTAGATATTGATTATTAGCACTGTATAGTACTCTCGCTGCACTTAATACTCTTGCTAGTGTTATTACTTGGTACTCTAAGAAATAAATGTCAAGGCATGTAACGCGAGTTTACTTGGAGAAAAAGTGACAACGCCGCTTGCTATGTTACTGAACGCCTTTGAAGCCGACGATGTTAACCTTTACAGTAGCACGATAATAGAGTATGTGCTTCGTCATCCGAGAGGAAGTTTTAAAAACGAAGGATCCTCCTATATGTATTTGTTGACAAAAATGTACGCGTATTTTAGATGCACTAACTCTTGTATATTTGATTCAAGCGGATATGAAAACGTAAATTCGACAATTCTTTTCAGATATATTAACGTAGATATTCATGTTAAACAATAAAATAGGCATAACTGCCACTACAGCAGCCACGCGGTAGTCACGTGCCAGGTGGGAATCGTGTTATCCCTAGACCACGGAGCACGAATGTGCACGAATTGGAGGGAGGAAGTAGGTCTGTCGAATGTCAGTTCCGAGCAAGCAGAGCTACTGACTGTGAGTCAGGTTGTGTGTGCATGTTAGCGATACGTGCTTCTTCTCCGTCGAATAGTTAGTTACCAATTCATTCCTACCCCGCAGAATTTCTGTCAAGATATATGGATACACCTGTGTTTCAGCAGAAACACGGTCTATTTCATGATGAACTGTATATCTGTGTACTGCTTTTAACTGTTTATCTGAATTTTCAGCTTATGAGGTATGCAAGATAACGTGCCTTAAATATCAAAAGCGATCCTGCACAATAAACAATAGCATTTGAATCAAACTAACTTTGTTCTGAGAATGACTGTATGGTACTGGAATACAACTTAGCATACGTTTCTTTAGTAATATGTACAATGTTAGACACCATGTTATTTAACAGTAATAAATTAGCAGTGTATAACTGCACCTGTCTTCTGTTTAATCTATATATATCTACTTATGTTTACGTCTGTTGTAAACATTTCTTTGAGAAATCAGTAGCCTTGAATGTATGTAGAGGAAACAGAGAAATGAATGAAGCTAAACATTTTTACTTTTCTACATGTACTGTTTACATAATGGGTAGAGATTCCAGGAAAAACCCGATGTGGATATTTCACCAGAAATACATGTTTTGAGGTCCGAGCATTTTTAGAAAAAGACATGTGTGTGCGACTGATAACTCAAGAACGAATAATCGGTTAAACCTCAACTTAATATTTAAGTTCCAACAATGTCACATTAACATTTTCAGAGAAATTCTCGCCCCAAACTATCCTTTGAATAACACATTTTTCGAATTTTTTTATTTTCTTAAAAATGGCTATTTTGATTATAATATCGTGTATTACACACAAACACACACACACACACACACACATATATATATATATATATTTATTTGTACACTTAACCGTTCCCGAAATATTCCTTATTATTTATTTAATTTTTAAACTAACTAACCTATTGGAGCCAAATACAAGCGGCAGAAATGAAATATAGCAGTAAAAGGCTGCACCGGACAAGATCATATTAGAAACGAAGACATAAGGAAAGAGTTAGACATATTTTCCTTAAAAGAAAAGATACAAATAAATAGAGGAAAATGGAAAAGTCATTTACAAAGAATGGATAACTCTCGCATTACCTACATTTCAGTCATACAAATATAAACCTCTAGGCTACAGAACAATAGGAAGACCAGTTAAAAGATGGGAAGAAATATGAGGCTGGAACAGGAGAATTCTCGTAATCCATGAAGAGTTGATGATGACTAACCTTTTCTCAAATGGGAAGACGCCTTTCATTTCAATTCTCTTTTGTTTTACTTTTGGCCATGTAAAGAGAACCTAATTCAATTGTTTCACTTAACGAACAGCTTTTAAAAGATCTATCGCTTTAGCCTAATACATTCCCTAATTTCTCTTCTACTTACAAGAGAGTAATCAATGATAATCTCCCCTAATGTTTAGCTATGTTGACTAGCATGCTATAGATTAAACAATAATCATTTGGAGCAATAGTTATTTAGAGAACAGGTAGAGAAAGTCATGTGAACGAAACACATTAGATTTTTTTTAGTTTCCTTACAACACATGTGCATAGAAAAGGTACGCATAGAAATGCACCCAAAAATTTGACACCGAGACTTAACCGGAAATACATGTTTTAGACCCCCTGAATCCAAAGAAAGCATTTTTAGCTTTCGGCAGCATAGTTCAAAAACGAAAAGTCGGTTAAGTACCAAACTTGGTATTTAAGCTGAGTATCTTCCATGATGGACACGAAGATTTTCAAGAAAATCCCCCCAACCCCCAACCTTTTACATGAAAACATTTTCGAAAATTTTAATTTTTTCAAAAATGGCTCTAGCGATTTTGATTAAAATCTCGTATATTTAAGATATTTACTTGACAAATAAAATGTATATCTTGAATTTTCTACGAATAGTCTGTGAAGACTACTTTATTCTGGATGAATTTAACGGATTTTTGCATAACTGTTAAACCGTAAGAGATGGACAAAAACTTACCAAAATCGCTAAAAAACAAAAAACAAAAAAAAAGTATTATCTTAAACCATCAGAGAGTAATGAAATGGAAAAGTACTAAGTTTGAACTGTGTCGTATATCACTACAAAACTATGTTGACTACTAATTTTTGCCCCTTTGCAACAAGCGGCGAAACAAATCTTTCTGTAAAGTACCAAATATTTAACTTATATCATTCTACATCAGCTGATTTCGTTTTGATTCAATGCCTCCACTTCCTGAAAAAGAAAAGATATTTAGCTCTGGCTGCACGCTTAACGTGCTAGAATATTCGTGCAGCTTTCTTATGCCTTTTATTAATGGTAGGGTATATGTAACGTGGGTTAGCGAATAGCAGGATAGGGGTCATTTATTTCCAAAGCTTCTTCTAGCCCAAGACCGGCTTCTAGACAGGTAATTCATTGAACTTGATTGGCTGATGACCGTGGCCTCAACGAGTCTTTAAGGCATGCCAGAGAAAAGAACATGGTCGCTCTCACTCTCACATTTTATGATTTACCACTAAATTACAAATAACCAAACATGCCTCTACGCAAAATCAATATTTAAATACCACTGTCTAATAGTTAACTTTGACAGAACAAAATTTTGAGATTGAGCGGGGTGGCTATGGCAGTAATATCAGCGGTACAAACGGCTTCTTATGAGGTTAGATTGACATTAATTTTATTATTGTTGTTAATTAGGAGTCTGTGGCCCGCATTCGGAAGATCCCGAGTTCAAACCCCGTGGGACTTGGGACCCAATCATGTTTTCTCCCAGTCAACTACCGAATTACATATGCCATCACCTTCAGTCTAAAACAATAATAAAACTTAAAATAAACGGTAATGCCGACTGCGCTGCCATCTATCCATAAATGTTAAAGCAAATAAAGTAAATGGCACCCTAACGTGGTGGTTGTAGCCTCGAAGGGCTCTGACTGGAGCTGTACGGTGAAAGCAGTCAGTGTCAATAATGTAATGTAACGTTATGTTGACAGTAATGGTGTACCTCGATATCTTTCACAACTGGTTCTGCCAGTGCTTCAGATGCGTTAAATGCATTCAGAACTAGAACAGTCTTTAACATTTAAGAATATGTAGATGTGCTTCTTGCTTATGGCAAAGTTCAATTTTTAAGATTATTGTTTCTGAAAACATTTGAATAGTATGACGGTGAGGTTGCTACCATTGATGTTCTTCGAGAGATTGGGCAGAAAGCAGACACTCTAACGACGGTAGGACATAGTGGGCTAAGAAGATGTGATGCCTACACAGATTATAACGGAACATATTTTGAACACCTAATGTAAATGTACATATCACATTGTTGATTGCAGCTAATGACTGTTTAGCAAACATGTGGCTTTGGTTTAATTGTTCTACGATATAGCTGAATGAGACATTTCCATAATTCACATTTGAATTTACTTTTTATTTGATCTGATCATCAGACTAAATCTTATCACCGGGTTCAAACCCGGCGGTGGACGATGCATTTTTTTTCGGGCAAAAATCCTTAGCTTGGCTTTCTTCTGAAGGGAAGTAAAGGCGTTGGTTCCGTGTCGTAGATTTACTGCACATAAAAGAACTCGAGTGTGATAAAAAGGCATCTGAGCAAAATTAAGTCCAATATAGAATGGGGCGTTGAGAACCACAGTAGTTAATGTTCTTAAATAAAACTCCATTTCCATTTTTTTTTTTCTCAGGTTTAGTTCAGGTCTCGTGAATAACTTGAAAAAAACCACCCTCGTTACTAGCAGTAGCTGATAATAAACACACAGGCACGTGACGAACCGGATTTTCAGCACAAACAAAATCCAAACATTGGCCTGACCGAAAAAAAAAAAAGTCGGCTCTTAATCCTACTCTGATGCCAGACTGTGCCGATAATGCATTCAATAGTGTTTAATTACCTCCGTTTTCTTTCAAGATAGATGAAAGTCTTATTGTACTTTATTATTCGTCATATTCTGATTTCTTAGGATGCGAAATCTGTGCACTCATGCCCCTAATACCCTGTATACAAACCTTGAAAATGTAATCCCTAGCTCCAATAGTTTAGGAGACAAATTAACTTACTGTAATCGGAGTTAAATTTTTTACCTGAATTTTAGTGGAATCCTGGACCATATGAACGGTTGAGAGAAACACTGAACATATTCTCTTGTATTTTTTATTCCTAACAGTTTTTGTCTATAATTTTCTGGAAAACCGAAGCCCCTCAAACGAGACCACTCCCCCTATCACTGGACAATAAGCATTTGCAAACAAAAGATGAAACTGTGCGAGGGGCGAAATGCACGTAGTAAAATCTGTTTCCTGGAGACATTGCTTGCAAGACGAGAACCACACCTCAGTTAAGGTACCAGTAAGTGGAAGACTTGGTAACAGCGAGGGTTGATTTCCAACTGCAAACTTTAAAATGGGCAGAAGGGTGATGCAGGGCCATCATGTGAAAAATACTGTACCTCTGCTCCCTCTCAACACCACTTCTTTCATTATCAGTGCATGGTAGCGCTTTAATCATGTATCGTCCTGGCTTTAGCCCAGTCTTCTTTAGGACCTCACACTTAGTAATGTTGCACTTGTTTCATACACACCAAAATGTAGAGCGTTTATTGCCAGAATCACATTTTTAGGGATCACATTATTCACAATTTCATTTTGATTTTGAGTTCTATCATTAACACATTTATTAAAAAGTTCTTTGTCTGAAATCTCCCTAAATATCTTAAATATTAGAGACTTTAACCAAACCCGTTAGAGCCATTTTTGAGAAAAATCACAATTTTTGAAAAATTTTCCTTGTAAAGGGTAGTTGCGGTGGAGGGATTTTCTTGAAAATCTTCGTATCGCATTCTTAGTAGATACTGAACTTAAATTCCAAGTTTGGTATTTAACGATCTTTTCGTTTTTTAGCTATGCTGTCCACAGACACACACGCACATTTTTTTTTAAAAATTCTCCTTATTTTGGATTCAGGGGGTCTCAAAACATGTACTTCCGGTGAAATCTCGATATCGCATTTTTGGGTGCAATACAATACCTTCTCTATACACTATGTACATAGTACGAGCAGAGAAAGTAAAAATATCTACGTTCTCATTGCACATATGCAAGTCTATTGATATCCATCAGGTATTCTCGGTACTGGCGCTAAGAAGAAATAAATGAATATCGCAGCCGTGCTGCGCATCACAGTAGGTAAAAATAATATAACAGTTAAGAATTTGTAACTAATTGATAACTGCCTAAAAACAGTATATGACAGACGTGTTAAAATGGTTTTATATTGTTCGTTCTAAGGCCTCGTTTCGCAAGCTTCTTACTCACAATATAAAACACCATTTTCACACTTATATCTTAAATAACTATTATGATACCCATTACAGCTTCTGGTACACAGTGGTGACATATCCTTGTTATATCTCTATGGTATAAGCGGAAGACTGAAAGGAGGGAATTTTCATTCAATAAAAATTAGGATGCTCAGGGGACGTATCTCGACCCTTTTTTAAATACACAGTATATTTTTAAAAACTAATTTAAAATATTTAAAATCAAGATACAGAAAATAAAAGCATGCTATTTTGTGCAGGACATAGTTGTGAATTTATGAAAAGCAAAAATCATATTTTTCATTATACTTTGGCCTTCTGGGTTTCCTTAAGCAAGCTAGGTGTGATTAATGGTCAACTCGCACGGTTTAAAACTATGGAACTATTACTTTATTTAGCACGTATGTACACACAATGTACATAACAGCTACAGAAGGCAAAAAAAAATCGATGTCAAGATTTCTATGGAAATGTACCTACCTACCTATGTTTTGAGATCTTTGGAGTCCGAAAAAAAAAAATGTTTACGTTCTCTGCAAGTGCTATATGAATAGTGTGTAGAGAAAAATTCTATGTCGATAGTTCAACGGAAATATATATTTTGAGGTCCCCTGAGCATTTTTAGAAAAAGTTCCGTGTGTGGCTGTGGGCAGCATAGTTCAAAAACTAAAAAACAATTAAATGCCAAACTTGGTGTTCAAGTTAGGCATCTTCCAAGGATGCGACTTGAAGATTTTCAAGAAAACCCGCCCATCCCAAACTACCCTTTACATGGAAAAATGTTTAAAAGTTTTTAATTTCTCAAAAATGGCTATAACGATTTTGATTAAAACTAGCGTATATCAAAAATAAATTGTATTTCTTGAACTTTCTGGGAATAGCTTCTGTGGATGAATTTTGCTGAGTTTTGCATAGCTGGTAAACCATAACAGATATACAAAAAATGTATATCTTGTTAAAATGCACAATTTATGTCATGTACATTTTTGTTGTACAGTTGAACCTTTTCCGAGATATTCCTTTTTATTGGTTTCAATTTTAAACTAGGTATCTTCTTAGACAGGGTCACCTTTCGTTTCATGTATTCTGTTTTTCTGAAAATGTAAAATGAGCCGAACTTCAACTGTCCACATACGACCGGCTTTTAAAATATTTGACTATCGCTTTAGCCTAATGTATTCCCTTATTTCCCTTCTACTTAAAGGAACTAAGTAATAAAACCGTTTCTGCCCGCCTGAATAGCATGTCTGCCTCATATTCAACAGGTCGTGAGTTCGAATCTCGCTTAGGGTGAGTTACCCAGATAAGGTTTTTTTCGGGGTTTTCCCTCATCCTGAGAAGACGAATGTCCATGGGCCCCGAGATCATTTGAGAATCATTTCACCAATTTCATTCATCGTCCGATATGACCAACCAGGTTAAAGGACGTTAAACTACCAAAAAAAAAAAAATGCTAATATTTATCTCGATTAACATGAAGTAGATAGAAAAATAAGCTTATTGACAATAATTTGTTACAGAGAAGTAGAGCAGATCATGTGGATGGAACACATCAGATTTTTTACCTTAAAAGTCTGAAGTATTTTATGAGAATATTAGACTGTGCCGATATCGTAAAAGTGTGGGAATAGGTAGTATTAATTGTATACCAGTACATATATCCAACAAGGCCTTTACTGGCAATATTTCTAACATAAAAGTTAGTGCCATTAAGTGGCATCCAGTGAATCCCAATCCAGCGGATAAGCCTCGCCTAATTGAGCTGAAGGTTCATTGAGCAGGTAATTTGCAGATGAGCCGGCTTCGTTGCAAAGGTTACCATTATGAACATTACGTACCTAAGTGAGTCATTTGAATGCAAACATTTTTCACTACCTGCTGGAATAAGTGTAGATATCAAGTAAGAAGATAATTTTAACCATGCACACAATTTTAAAAAAAAATCTGACGTGTTCTTATTAGTTCTCTATAAGTAGAAGGGAACTAAAGAAATGCACTATGCTAAAGCGATAGTCAAATGTTTTAAAACTGCCATAGGCTATTGCCATTGCAATCGCTGCTTTGCTTGGTCAGGAATAGAACAAAAGAAAAATGAACGTTTCCTGTTTGATAAAAGTATAAGTATTTCAGAAACCAATAACAAGGAATGTCACAGAAATGATTGCCTCCACAACAAAAATGTTAAGGACATAAATTCATCCAGAATGAAAAGATTTTTAGAGGCTATTTCCCGAAAATTCAAGATGTGCATTTTATTTGTGATTAAAATATGTTTTATACCTATACGTTAATCGCAATCGTTAGACATTCTTGAGAAAATCAAAAATGTCAAAACATTTTTCCATGTAAAGGGTAATTTAGGGTGGGTGGATTTTCTTGCAAATCTTCGTGTCGCATCCTTGGAAGATACTGAGCTTAAATAAAGTTTAGTATTTAACGGTCTTTTAGTTTTTGAGCTATGCTTCCTTGTATGTAGAAGAGAAATAAGGGAATATATTAGGCTAAAGCGATAGTCAAATTTTTTCAAGCCAGTCGCTTTGTGAAACAATAGCATATCGTACTAGTCGGCCACGATATGAGTGCACGAAGGCGCGTGCTCCAAGTGAGGTGCAAGGTGAATATACAGGGTATAATGAAAACAATTTTGCACCGCTCAGCCTCACTATTTAATGCAACTCGCAACTATGAATGTTTTCTTACCTAGACTACACTTTGGGTGCCACGCCCACTTGATCCTCTTCCCACCAAACGCATTAATATCGTGGGCGACTGGTTTAACATTTTCCAATTTTTTTTTGCAATTATGTAATTATGCTTAGCTGACAACTAGTAAAAAATCACCGTATACAGTTGCAGGAGTGACACATGTAGATCCCCAATATGTGCACGTGCGCACAGCACTGAATCATGCGACGGTGCATGTGCACTGCATTGTCTGCAGCCAAAAGCTATAGTTGCATGAAAAGATGCACCGTCTAAACGAGCCCTGTTGATATCAATGTTTAATGAGCAAACACGTTTCATTTCGTGTTTAGAATATGTCTCGCTTGTAAACGTAAATTATGTATGGTCTGATGACAGTGTACTAATAAAGGAATATACGCTGTTATTTGTTTTATCAGGGCGTCATGCACACAACCATTTAGACGGCGTGCAAATATATGCACTTATTTTGTTTGAGCAAGATGCAACGAGTCACTTATTAATGTGCATTGGCGCTATGGAGGAGTCTATACCATCGACTAGCGTTCAAGAACGGCCTATAAAGCTCAGACAACGTTTTGTGTTGACAACTTAGCTGAACGCATGCCCGAGATTAAGCAAAGGCGGTCATCTGACTGGAGCGATATTGTCAGCTGTCGCATCTGACATTCGTTTTTTTAATTTTCTATCTTCGTTATTGGTAACGAGGTGACAATTCCTTCACTTTTAATAACTGTCAGTTCCACAATTGCACTTTCAATTAATTCAGTTACATGGTTCATTTAAAGTTTTGTGCAGTTGATTACGTATTTAGTTAATAAAATGAGTGAAAATAATCATTATTTGTATTTATTATGTATGAGATGAATGCAATAACTTCAAATAAAATAACACTTGTTTTCATTTCATGCATTAGTTATTAAAAGTTGAAAGAATATAATTGTTCCATATTTCTATTATTGCTAACGATATTCGTACATTGGGTGTAGACACAGTTGGTCACTCGTATCATAATTCAGGAGGCAGTGAAGAAAGACAAAAATAAATAAATAAAAAATTCTGTGAATAAACATAGTCGAATGCGTCATCCACTATTTGAGAACTAATGTAAGTATTACAATCATAATCTGATAATATCTCGCTTCCTATATAGATATTATAAATTATTAATATTCTTACTCGTGTTTTCATCTTTTAGAGCAGTTATCGACAAGATGAAAACACTCATGGTGTTATTTATGATAATTGTTTTAAAAAATATTTTGTTCCCTTCACATGACATTCTCTGCCTGTTCCACAAAAAACTGTTATCACAAAAGATTATTACTCGTAGCTTCTCTAACACGTATGTACATAGTAGCTGGAGAAGATACCTATTGTATTCTACCCAAGAATTCGATGTGGAGATTTCATCGGAAATATATGTTTTGAGGTCCCCTGCGTTCGAAAAACATTTTTAGAAAAAAGTCCATCTCTATGTGCTCAAAAACTAAAACACCATTAAAACCAAACTTGGTATTTATGTTCAGTATTTTCCAAGGATGCGCAACGAAGATTTTCAAAATCATCCACCACCACAAACTTCCTTTTTTAAAATCTTGTTTTTCTCAAAGATAGCTCTAACGATTTTGATTAAAATACCGTAGGTATATTAAAGATATTTACTTCACAAATAAAATGTATATTTTTAATTTTTTAGGAATAGCCTCCTAAGATCTCTTTATTCCGGACGCGTTTTGCAGAATTTTGCATAACGGTTAAAAGATAGGCAAAAGCTTAGATAATACATAAAAATGTAGATCTCGTAAACACATAATTTATGTATATATGTTTTTCTTGCAGAGTTTACCTTTTTGAAGACATTTCTTTTTATTGGGTTCAGTTTTAAACCATTTAACTTCTCTCAAACGAGATCATGCAAAGCGAAACGAACCTCAATTGTTTCACATAGCGAGCAGTGTTTAAAAGATTTGATTATTGCTTTAGCATAATATATTTCCTTGTTTCTCTTCTACTTACAATGAAGAAGTAATAAGAACAATTCTGATAATGTTTATTTGATTAGTGTTATATAGATAAAAATAATATTTTGTAAGAATAATTGTATTTGGAACATCTAGGGAAAGTTATGTGATTTGAACACATCGTATTTTTTTACCTACGCCATGCTAATGGAGGTAAACATTAGCATATTGTTGATCTTATTACTTGCTTCTCTGTCAGTAAAAGAAAAACCAGGAACTAAAGCGAGAGTTAAATATTTTAAAAACTGGTCCCTATGTGAAACAATTGAAATTCTGCTCTGTTTGCATGACCAGGAGTAAAACAAGAGTTATGAAACAAAAGTTGATTTTCCGTTTAATAAAACTTTAAGCAGTTTAAAGTTGAAACTACTGACAAAGAATATCTTGCACACGGCTAACTCTACAAAAAAAGACATGACAAATTGTATATTTTAACGAGATCTACGTTTTTTGTGCAGTAACTTTTTGTCTATCTCCTATAGTTTACCAGTTACACAAATGTCATCCAGAAAATTCAAGATATGCATATCGTTTGTCATAAAAATATCTTAAACATATGGTATTTTATTCAAAATCGTAGAGCCATTTTTGATGATGATAATAATAATAATAATAATAATAAAATTTTCGAAAAAATCCATGTAAAGTATGGTTGGTAGTGGGGAAATCTTTTTGAAAATCTTTGGCCGCTTACTTAGAAGATGGTGAGCTTAAATATCAAGTTTGATATATAATCGACTTTTGTTTTTAAGTTTTGCTGTCTATGAACACACGCACACACACTTTTTCAATAAAATGTCTCATTATGGCTCCAGCGGACGCTAAAACAAATATCTCCGTATCGAATTATTGGCTGGAATACAATATCTTTAATACCTGAAACATTTCTCATGCATAACCAA
The DNA here is from genome assembly GCA_030762935.1 of Hymenopus coronatus. NCBI lineage: Eukaryota > Metazoa > Arthropoda > Insecta > Mantodea > Hymenopodidae > Hymenopus > Hymenopus coronatus. The sequence goes on along the minus strand of CM060896.1, from coordinate 31,644,626 downwards.
ATCTCACCGATGAATTATTACCCTAAATGAGTAAGTTTAAGAGTTGTATTTGATTCTTAAATTCTCAAGCAAGGAAAGTTCTGCACCGAAATCTTTTCTTTTACATTCATGTGCAGTGTGTGTGAGAAAGGGCAATGATAATCTGTTAAAGGATATTTATAGATGTACAAAGATTAATTGTGAATCATTCCTGAGACTCTTGTTTATATTGTCATGTTTACCAAATTTACTGGTCAGAATCCAACTTTGATCTTTCTCCTTCACAGTTGTGTTCTACAAACGCTGTGCCTATTTCTACTCTGGAAAAATCTGTTATGTTACATTGACGCAGCATCCCCTCTACCTTCTTATCATGAGGGTATAGCAACTTTTCTTACGAACGGTTATTACTCTCTCTAGCACATATATAGTACAGCGTTCATAGTAGATACACAACGTATTGTATTCCACTAAAAAGTTCGATACCAAAATTTCACCGGAAATGTATGTTTCGAAACTCCCTGAATCCAAAGAGAGGGAGAGAGAGACAGACAGACAGACAGACAGACAGAGGCAGAGAGAAGGAATTTTTTTAAAAAAAAGGCTCTGTTTGTGTGTGTTTGTGTTTCTGGATAACAACCCAAAAACAGAAATTCCGATAAATACGAAACTTTATATTTAAATTAAGTATCTTCCAAGCATGTGACACGAAGATTTTTAAGAATCCCCCCACACCAAAATACCCTTTACATGGAAAACGTTTCGAAGCTTTTGATCTAAAAATACCGTATATTAAAGATATTTAAATGACAAATGAAACGTGTTTTTTATTTTGAATAATATCTGAACACCTCTTCATATATATTTTGTAGAGTTAACCGTTTCCGAGGTATTCCTTGTTAATGGTTTCAATTGTAAACTGCGTAACTTTCTCAAACATTTCATCTCTCTTTTGTTTTACTCCAACTGTTCACAAAACGACTAGCTTTTAAAAGCATTGGTTATCGCTTTATTCTGATATATTCCCATATTTTCCTTCTCCTTAGACGGATGCAGATGTAAATAATAAGGCAATTGCATTTACTGCTTGTCTCAATTAGCATGATGTAGAAAAATGAATATCATTTGTATTTTTTCTGAAAGAATGGTATGCACTTGTCAATTGATTGAAACGCGGTCCCAATTAGTGAAGCGTCGACAAAGAAACAGCAAGCGCACTCCTCTAAACCAAACTGTACTCGTCAATCTATAATAGAAATACACGAGCAGTCTGCGGCCAAGTTTATTTCTGTGCATTATGAACGAAAACCCCAAGTTTTTATCTGAATTGTGTATGGAAAAGAGAAAGAACGTTGAAAATGCAACACATTCGGAAGTGCGTTATACGGACATGGTATAAAAACACGATCTTGCTCTATATTGACCTAAAACTAATTTTGTTGATATCGTCTTGAAGTAAACGGAACCTCGTAATGAAATGTTTCCTAGAGGAATTAACATCACATTCACCTATTAAAGCTGTTTTACCATTGTGTGTATACTTTGAGAGTTTCGGATGTTGCTTATAATGATGTAGACTTCGCAAGCGAGAAACTTGGGTGGCTGAATTTTAGCGATTGTAGTAGTACCGTTTGTCGGGAAGTGCAGGCTTGACTAACGCCCAGCAATCTTGCGCAAGACGCTGGTAACCCGTTCTGTCTTCATCTCCCACGCCAAATATTCTCTTTTATCATCGATCATCGAGATACTGCTCCTCGGATTTTTGTATCGTTGTAACTCTCTTCAAGCTATGCTAAGAGTGCCATTTTAAATTGAATGCTTATAGTTTGTTAAAGTCTTAAAACAAAGACATGTCTTTATTTAAGCTTTCTTCTCTAATATGTAAGCGATCAGGAAAGCAAATAAGAAAAATCTGATGTGTTACTCACATGACTTTCTCTAGCTGTTCTACTAACTTCCAATAAAAGAAGTTCTGATCGAGATGAGCATTATCAGATTGTATTTATTACTTAGTTCCTTATAAGTAGAAGGGAACTAAAGGAATGCGCTATGCTAAAGCGGTAGTAAAATGTTTTAAAAGTTATTGACTTTGGAATTCTCTTTGCTTGGCTAGGAGTAGAGCAAAAGAAAAACGGACACTTCCTGTCTGAGAAAATAAGCATTTTAAAATTGAAACCAATAACAAGGAACTTTACAACAAAAATGTATGTGACATAAATTATGTGTTTTAACGAGATCTAAAGTTTTTGTGCGCTAAGTTTTTATCTATTTCTTACCGTTTACTAGTTTCGCAAAATTCAGAAAAATTTATCCAGAGCAAACTGGTCTTAAAAAGCTATTACCAGAAAATGCAAGATATACATATACATTTTATTTGTAATGTAAATATGTATAATGTAAGGCATATTAATCAAAATCGTTATAGCCATATTTGAGAAAAACAAACTTTTCAAAATATTTCCATGTAAAGTGTAGTTTGGGGTGGGGGATGTTCTTGAAAATCTTCGTGTTGCATCCTTAGAAGATAAACTTAAATATCGAGTGTATCATTTAACGGTCTTTTAGTTTTTGAGCTATGCTATCCAGACTCACACGGGTCTTTTTCTAATTTTTTTGTACTCGGGGAACCTCAAAACATATATTTCCGGTGAAATCTCTGTATCGAATTTTTGGGTGGAATACAATATCTTCTCTATATACTTTGCACATATAGTACGTTTAGAGAAAGTGAAAATAGCAGCGTACCCTTTAGCGACAATATCGGTCTTTTAGACCCTGGCGATCTGTTTTCTTGCAATATTGACTTAACTGGTTATGTTGCAAAGTTGAACGTCCAGCTATTGCGCTTTGAATTTTTGATGTCAACTGGTGGTTGGCTACTCTTCTTTCTTTCTCTTCACTTCGATTTATTAGGCCTGTGCCCTGGTTCATCCAGAATTAAGATTCTCTCTTTGTCTCGGTCTACCAGGTGATCCTCCATCTGTTGGCAAATTGTCACGCCATTCCTTCCGATATTATATTATGGGATAAATGCTGATTTCATTCGAGTCGTCTTTTATCTAATTGCTTAAAGCTGGATATTCAACTATCCTCTTGTTTCTTCACTTCTAATTTATCTTTCCTTCATTTTGTATGTATATATTTCCTCAGAGTGTTATTTGTTTCTAAGATTTGTTTTGTTTTAGTAGTGCCTGCCCTGATTCAACATTGGACGTATCACTGCTTTATGATTAGATTTCTGTATTAGTATCTTTAGTTACATATTTATTTTCCCACATAATTTCTTTCATGCATCCAGCCACTTGCATGACCTGCTCAATCATTCTGCGTTCTAGTTTTATTTACATCTTAAAGGAGCTTTGCTTATTGCCATTGCTTCGTTTTTACTTTCTCTAGCACATATGTACATGTACCTAGTAAGTGGAAAGGTATTGTATTCCACCAAATATTTGATACCTAGATTTCACTAGAAGTATATGTATGAAGGTCCCCCAAATAAAAAATCTGATGTGTTCCATTCACATGTCTTTATCCACATCTCTGTAACAAATTATTGTTCAATAAGCTTATTCTTCTGTCTATTTCGTGCTAAAACATTGGCAGAAACGGTCTTATTACTTAGTTCCTTATAAGTAGAAGGGAAATAAGGGAATACACTAAGCTAAACCGACAGTCCAATGTTTTAAAATGTGGTTGTTAGGGAATGAAATCCGTTTCTTTGCGTGGGCAAGCTTGATAAGTTTCCTATTGAGAAAAGTTTTTAAAACTGGAATCATTAACAAGGAACATCTCGAAAGCGGCCAACTCCACGAAAAAAATGTATACGACATAAATTGTGTTTTATCGAGATATTAATTTTTTGTGAAGTAAGTTTTTGTCTATCTCTTACGGTTTACCAATTATGCGAAATTCAATAAAAATCATGCAGAGTGAAGAGGTCTTCAGAGGCAATTCCCAGAAAATTCCAAGATATAAATTTCGTCCGTCATAAAAATATCTAAACTTACTGTATTTTAATCAAAATCGTTAGAGCCATTTTTGAGAAAATCAAAATTTTCAAAAAAGTTAATGTAAAGATTAATTAGGGTGGGGGGATTTTCTTGAAATACCAAGTTTGGTATTAAACGGTCTTTGCCTTTTTGAGCTGTGCTGCACACATACATACACAGATATATACTTACACGGACAGGCAGACACACACACACACACACGGCCGTATTTCTAAAGATGTATTTTCTGATTCAGGGATCTTAAAACATGTATTCCCGGTGAAACCTCGGTATAGAATTTTTGGGTGCAATACAATACCTTCTCTATACACTATGTCAATAGTACGTATAAAGAAAGTAAAAAAAAATCTGATGTGTTCCATTCACACGACTTTCTCTACATCTCTGCAACAAATTATTGTCAAAAAGCTTATGCTTCTATTTACTTCATGCTCATCGAGAAACAATTAGCAGAAATAGTCTTAATACTTGCGTCTTGTAAGTAGAAGCGAAAAAAGGGAGTACCATAGGTTAAAGATATAGTCAAAAGCTGGTTGCTATGTGACTGAAGTTCCTTTGTATGGACACGGGTTGACAAATTCCTGTATGAGAAAAGTTTAAGTTTATCAATATTTATATAACGATCATCTCCACGAAAAAAATGCATATAATATAAATTGTGTGTTTACAATGTTTGTGTGGTAAGTTTTTGTTTATCTCTTACGGTATACCAGTTATATACAATTCCGTAAACTTCATCCAGAATAAAGTAATCTTCAGAGGCTATTCACAGAAAATTCAAGACATACATATTATTTGTCAGGTATATATCTTTAGTATACGATATTTTAATCAAAATCGTTAGAGCCATTTTTTAGAAAATCAAAATTTTCGAAAATTTTTCCATGTGAAGGGTAGTTTGGGTTGGGGGGATTTTCTTGAAAACCTTCGTGTCGCATCCTTGGAAGATACTGAACTTAAATACCAAGTTTGGTATTTAATGGTCTTTTCGTTCTTGAGCTATGCTGCCCACAGACACACAGACAAACAGACACACGACATTTTTCTACAAATCCTTTTTTAGTATTCAGGGTGTTTTAAAACAAGCATTTCCGGTGAAATCTCGGCATCGAATTACTGAGCACATTACAATACCTTCTCTGTACACTACAATACCTTCTCTATACACTATGTACCTAGTACGTATAGAGAAAGATTTTTAGAAAAAAATTCTGATCGTGCACGTAAGTGTGTATGTGTGTGTGTGTGTGTGTGTGTGTGTGTGTGTGTATGTTTGTGGGTTAACAGTATAATTCAAAACGAAGAATCCGTTAAATACTCAACTTAGTAGTTAGCTTCAGCAGCTACCAAGGATTTCAAGAAAATCCCCCTACACGCAGCTACTCTAAACATGGAAGATTTTTCGAGTTTTTTGTATTTTCTTAAAACTGGCTCTAACGAGTTTGATTAAAATTCCGTAAGCTTAAGATATTTACATTACAACTGAAATGTATACCTTGAATTTTCTGAGAATAGCTTCTGAAGTTCTTTTCTTTCTGGATAACTTTTGCACAAGTTGAAAACAATAAGAGATGGACAAAATCTTACCACAGAAAAAAATAAAAGATCTCGTTAATGTCTCTAACAGTGTATGCCGACACATTGTTTTTGTAGAGTTAATGATTTCCGAAATATTCGTGGTTATTGGTGTAAATGTTCAAATAATAAGCTCTTTTCAAACGGAAGGTCATTTGTTTTTATTTTGTTTTCTTGACATAGCCGTCTCTCGACAAGGCCGGGCCCGACTTACCGGGCCACGTCGCGCAGCGAAGTTCTTTGCCGTCCTGCTGCTCATCTGTTAAATGCCTGGAAACCTCAACATGCTTTTCATATTTTAAAGATTTATTATCTTGACACACTATGGCTATTGACTTCTGCTTTAACAATGGATATTTTCTTTTAAGGACATCTATGACTATAAGTTTGAAATTCTACACCAACAAAAAATTCTTGAAAATTTACCACATGTGTAATAGAATAGAAGTAAGTACAGTGCAAATTTCATCCATTTTGCTCTAATGAGTTGGATGTTCTGGTCAAATTTGTTTGTTTTTGTCACGTCACTATAAAGTCCCTTGCGACAAAAATCACAATTTTTGTCTAATATTATAAACCTAGGTTCACAAAACATTTATTTAATTTTTGAAATTACCCTAGGTTTCTCTGTGTCTCCTTTGATTTAGGCTTCAAAATTTTTAAATTTAGGAATGTAATTTTTTTTCATAAAAATATAATTTTTGTAGAAAGTTGAAAACATATGCTTAAATACATCTGACAGTAAAATCCAGATCAATCCTTATCAGTTATAATTCTGTGAACATGTACAGAAAATGTTATTTGTGTAACAGAAAAACTGTTCCGCAAGGGGCATTTTACAGGGAAAAAAATGCTGAAAATATCAATAGCGAGATAACAAATGTATGGTTCACATTAAAATCCACCAGGTTGGTAGGTTTGAACCTCAACTTTCCTTTTCCTCTCCTCTGTTCTACCTTTTCTATCCTTTTGTTCTTGGAGTGCAAATTTTCTTGTGCATACTTCGTTTTTTACTTTGCATGATACGAATGAGATCTCGCCGACCTGAGTCCTGTACAGTTTCACATTAGCTCCAGTGACTTAGGGCATTAAAAGTTACACCTGGTGGCCAATTGTACCTTTTTGTATTCATGGATGTTTAAATTATGAGGGCCGTTTTTGTTTCAACCTCCGATAGTGAATCAAAGACAAGTTCATAGAAATCAATTATTTTATTACTAAAAGTGCTGTACACTTATGGTTACTTTTCAACATAATCACGGAAAGATAGAGACATTTATCCTACCTGTGCACAAGTTTTGCAATACCTGCTTCCAAAATGTTGCCGACAGTGATTTCAAATGAGCATTGACGTTGTTTTAAAGATCTTCGTTGGTTTGAAAGTGCTGCCACGTCTTCAGTTCAGGGAAAAGGTGAAAGTCGCTGGCTGCCAGGTACCAGCAGTGTGTGGACGAGCGTTGTCATGGATCAACACATAGGTAGAGAAAGTCTTGTGAATGCGCACATCAGAGTTTTTATTATTAACTAATGGTTTATTTAAGGCATTATTATTTACTACCATATGTCATATGTAGTATATAGTCTCTCTTTCTTTACAAAATACAGTAAAACCCCATAATTACGAATCTCGTGGTTCTGTGGCATAGGCGAGTAATAATCACGATAGCATTACATATGGGATATGATTTGTTAGATATGAAACACCAGTTTTGTCACAATTAATGAGAAATACAGTACAATAAATATTACTTCTTAATATTTGTGTGCATAATGGAAGAACAAAATATTTTTCTTAGGTAAAAGAATCATCAATTGTTGATTGCCGTATGTGCTTGTACTACTAAATTATTACATTTACGTTTTGCCATTTTGTATTTGGACAACTCGCTATATACTGCAAATAATTAAAAAAAAAAGGACTGAAAGAATTAAAACACATTGACAGTGAGATTTTTGATGGCATAAATCCATTTCAAGAAAAGGTACGAGATGCATTCAATAAGCCCTTAAGACAATCCAAGAAATTGCTCTCATAGCATCGAAAAAAATTGTATTTAATAATCTCATCTCTTACTAGATGACAGTTAAAGTTTCTACTATATCCATCTCGTGTTTTCTTTGGCTTAGGCGATTGAATCAGCAATCTTGTGCTTCTTTAGAAAGATGGAGGGGGGGAAAACGAGCTTCGTGCTGTGATTAAATACTTCTATTTAAAAGGCTTAACACCGAAAGAGATAAAGAGCTGGACGAAGTTCATGGCACATCTGCGCCTGCGTTTGTAACAATTTACATTTAGATATATGAACTTAAACGTGGCCGTACATCCACAAACGATGAACATCGTTCTGGACGTCCAGTAGAAGTGTCTTCCCCCGAAATGATTGACAAAATTCAGGATATATTTTGAATATATTTTGAGTGATCGATCAAAGTTCACGAAATAATAGAGGCCACGGTGATATCACAAGGTTCTGTGTTCTCAATTATGCACCAAAAATTAGGTCTGACAAAGGTCTCGGCAATGGAGAATAAACGGAATCATGTAATTCGTAAGCAGGTTTCACACTTTTCCATCGCAATCCTGATCAGCTTCTGCGTGGATACATAGCTGTGAATGAAACATGGATACACTTCTATACTCCAGAGACAAAATTACAATTGAAACAGTGAGTTTTTAAAGGCGAACCGGCTTCGAAGAAGATAATTGTGGTGAAATCTGCAGATGGCCTCGAGTTTTTGGGATGCGCGCGGAATCATCTACATAGATTACTTGCAGAAAGGAGGAACGATAAATGGGGAGTTTATGCATCGTTATTACACCGTTTGAACAGAGAACTTAAGAAAAAACGTCCTCATCTGGCAATGAAAAGGTTCTCTTTCATCAAGACATGCGAGGGTACACACCTGTAGTTTCGATGGCGAAAACTGTAGAATTTAGGTTGAAATTACTACATCCACCGTATTCACTAAATATGGCCCCCAGTGACTTTTTTTTTTTTTTTTTTATTTCCAAACTTGAAAAGTGGCTCGGGGGAAAACGATTCACGTCTAACAAAGAGCTCATCTCCTTAGCAGATGTCTATTTTGAAGACCTTCCGAAATCCTACTTTTTGGAAGGTTTGAAACAGTTGGATAAATCTGGGAAAAGTGTATCGAGCTAACCAGAGATTATGTTGAGAAATAGAAAAAGAAATTTTACCAAAAAATGTGTTTTTCTATCTCTTTCTAAGGACTTATTAAATGCCCCTCGTACTATTATTCGTCCGTTAGTGCCCTGACGTCCTCCGTGGTCTAGAGGTAATAAGCTCAGTCTCTGGTTCCCAGGGTCGCGGTTTCAAACCCGGTGGAGGGCGAAGGATGTTCTTCGGGCGTAATAATCCCTAGTTGATTTAGTTCGGAAGGGAAGTAAAGCTGTTGGTTCAGTGTTGTAGACTGATAAATAAGCCTTTGAGCAAAATCAAGCGGTCTTTCACGCCCAATATAGAATGGCACAATGAGAACCACAACAGTTAACACTAAAGTTCATTTCCGGTAGTGCTGGTAGGAATTTTCCAGGCAAAGCGCTCGACCGCTAGGTATAATTAAACTATTTTCTCATCATAGCCTTAAAATATTAAAAATTGCGCAAATAATATACACTGTTATTTTCCACTCTGTACATAGAGTATAGAGAAGGTATTGTATTATATTGCTCCCAAAAATTCAATACCGAGATTTCACCGGAAATACATGTTTTAGAACCTCCCGATTCAAAAAAAGAATCCATGTGTGTGTGTGTGTGTGGGGGGGGGGCAGCAGAGCGCAAAAACGAAAAGTCCGTTAAATACCAAACTTGAAGTTCAGTATCTCCCAAGGAAGATTTTCAAGAAAATCCCACTCCCCAGCTACCCTTTACATGGAACATTTTTCGAAAATCTTGATTTTCTCAAAAATGGCTCTTGACGATTTTGATTAAAATACGCTATGTATAAGATATTACGAAATGTATATCTTGAATTTGCTGGAAATGGCCTCAGGAAGACCTTTCATTCTAGATGACTTTTATGTAACTATCAAACCGTAAGAGATATACTAATGTTTACTACACAAAAAATCTGATGTGTTCCATTCATATCACTTTATCTACATCTCTACAACAAATTATTGTTAAAAAGCTTAGGTTTCTATTTTGTTCATGCTAATTGAGAAAACATTAGCAGAAATAGGTTTATTACTTGCTTCCTTAAGTAGAAGCGAAATAAGCGAGTAGCATACGTTAAAGTCATAGTCAAAAGCCGGTTGCTAAGTGACTGAAGTTCCTTTGTTTGTATGGACAGGAGTTGACAAATTCCTGTATGAGAAAAGTATGTTTTTCAAAGCTGAAACTAAAAACAAAGAATATCTTTAAAACGATCAACTCCACGAAAAAAATGTATATAACATAAATTGTGTATTTTAATCTGCTCTACATTTTCTGAGTGGTAAGTTTTTGTTCAGCTCTTACGCAGTTATGCAAAAATTGGTAAAATTCATCCAGAATAAAGTAGTCTTCAGAGGCTATTCCCAGAAACTTCAAGATATACATTTTGTTTGTCAAGTAAATATCTTTAGTATACGAGATTTTAATCAAAATCATTAGTGCCATTTTTAAGAAAATCAATATTTCGACATTTTTTCCACGTAAAGGGTAGTTTGGGATGGGGGAATTTTCTTGAAAATCTTCGTGTCGCATCCTTGGAAGATAGCAAACTTAAATACCAAATTTGGTTTTTAACGGTCTTTTCATGTTTGAGCTATGCTGCTCACAGACAAACACACCCACACGCCCACACACACAGACAGACATACACACACACACACACACACACAGACAGACATACACACACGGACATTTTTCTAAAAATGTATTTTTATTAAGGGGTTCTCAAAACATATTTCCGGTGAAATCTCGGTATTGAATTTTGGGTGCAATACAATACCTTCTCTATACACTATATCGCTTCGAATTACAGGGAAGCAAGTAATAAGATAATTTCTGCTAATTTTTTCTCAATTAGCATGAAGTAAATAGAAGCATAAGTTTTTAACAGTACTTTATTACAGAGATGTAGAGAAAGTCATGTGAATGGAAAATATCAGATTTTTAGAAAAATATTAAAGTGTGTGTCTGTCTCTCTGTGTGTGTCTGTCTCTGTGTGTGTGTGTGTGTGTGTGTGTGTGTGTGTGTGTGTGTTTGTGTGTGTCTGTCTGTGGGCAGCATAGCTCAAAAACGAAAAGTTCGTTAAAAACCAAACTTGGTATTTAGGTTTGATATCTTCCAAGGATGCGACACGAAGATTTTCAACAAAATCCCCCCACCCACAACTACCCTTAACATGGAACTTTTTTCGAACATTTAGATTTTCTCAAAAAAGGGCTCTAACGATTTGGAGTAAAATATCCTATATTAAAGATATTTGCCTGACAAATAAAATGTATATCTTGAATTTTCTGGAAATAGTCTCTGAAGACTACTTTATTTTGGAAGAGTTTTATGGAATTTTGCATATCTGCTAAATCGTAAGATGGACAAAAACTTACTGCACAAAAATGTAGAGCATGTTAAAACACACAATTTATGTAATATACATTTTTTTCGTGGAGTTGGTCGTTTTTGAGATATTCCTTATTATTGGTTTGAAAAACTTATACTTTTCTCATACAGGAATTTGTCAACTGCTATCCATACAAACAAAGAAACCTCAGACACATGGTAACCAGCTTTTGGCTATCACTTTAACCTATGGTACTCCCTAATTTCACTTCTACATACAAGGAAGCAAGTAATATCACTATTTCTGTTAATTTTATCTCGATTAGCATGAAGTAAATATAAGCATAAGCTTTTCTAGAATATTTTTTGCAGAGATAGTTATGTAAATGGAACACATCAGATTTTAATAGCGGGATTTCGAAGCAAATCGTGCGATATTAATATGGATGTTCCAGGGATTTTACTTATAGAGCGTAATGAATGGGATAGCTTCATAATCGGAAGCGTAATTGTGGGGCTTTACTGTATGCTTTTATTGTGGTTCTCCTGCTTGTAGTGAATATATGATTGTGGCATTTAATCAGCAGGTATTCGAAAGCGGAAGCAGAGGGTGTGCTCAGTACCAAGTGGAGCTCCTGGGGCGAGAATGCCCCTTGTTATTTTGCTGACTCAAGCTAGAGGCTATATCCTTTGTGCTATTGTGTCCACTTGTTGCTCTTTGTGCCCATACTGCCACAAGAGCACGATTTTCCAACTTGCTTATATATTAGTTTATAGGGCCATTTTCATTTATTTATACAAGTGAAGCAGAAAACAGGCTGCAATTTACTTTCTAGTGTTTGGGTTCCTACGACAACCACCTTTTAGAAAAAGGCCCGTGTGTGCAATGAATAACATACTTTAAGTTCAGTATCTGTCAAGTATATGACACTTTTCAGAAAATTACCCTCCCCCCAATCTCTACTACACTTTACATGAAACATTTTCCGAAAAGTTTTATTATTTCAAAAATGACTAACGATTTTGATTAAAATATCACATGTTTAAAATATCTTCATAACAAACGAAATCTATAACTTGAATTTTTTGAATAGCATCTGAATACATCTTCATTCTTGATGACTTTTGTATAACTCGTAAGGCATAAGCATTATATAAAAACTGGCTTCACGAAAAATATAGATCTCATTAAATTACACAATTTGACATATACATTTTTCTTGTAGAGTTAATCGTTTCCAGGATATTCCTCGATATTGATTTCAGTTTTGATCTACATTTCTCAAGTGTAAAGTCAACTTTTGCTCTTTTAAGCAAAAGAGAATCAAATTTCAATTGTTTCACATCGTAATAGCTTTTTAAATATTTGACTATCGCTTTAGCCTAGTGCATACCTTTATTTCCCTTCTACTTACAACAAATCAAGTAATAAAGTCATTTCTGCTAATGTTTATTTCAGTTAGCATGATGTATATAAAGGAATAATATTTTTTATGTAAACATTGTGGAACAGCTAAAGAAAAGCATGTGAATGGAACACATCGGGTTTTTAGAAAAAGGTCTGTGTGTGTCTAAAGACTGCATAGCTCAAAAACCACAATACTGTTAAAATCGCAAATTTAGTATTTAAGTTTAGTATTTCCCAAGGATGCGACATGGAAGTTTTCAAGAAAATTCCAACACCCCAAATTAATCGTACGCTTAACATATATGTTTTGAAAAGTTTGCTTTTCTCAAAAAGGGCTCAAGCGATTTTGATTAAAATACCGTATAATAAAGATATTTACAAGACAAATAAAATATACATCTTGAACTTACTACACAACAAATGTAGATCTGGTTAAGACAATTTATCTCTTATTTTTGTTTTCTTTCTTTGTAGAGTTAACAGTTTCCGAGATATTTCTTGGCATTCGTTTCAATTTTAAGCTACTTAAACTTTTCTCAAACGGGAGGTCATCTTTTGTTTTACTTCTGGGCTGCAAAGAACCGAATTTCAATTTTTTCACTTAGCGACAGGCTTTTTCAAAGATTTCACTATCACTTTAGCTTAATGTGGGTAGGTATTGCAATATTTCCCTTCTACTGGAAGCTAATACAAGAATTTCTGTTGATCGATTTGCACGTTAAGATAAAGGAACACTCTTTTGTAACAATAGTAATTAGCGATTGCTTTCTTCTTCCCAAAAGACAAATTCTGATATGAATCTGGTTATAAAATGCAGCAAAGTTATTGCATTACTTCCCCTGCAGAAAGTCCAGACAAGAAAGGTGAGCGTCTTGGCACAGAGGGCTATTAATATGATTCCTTGATCTCTGGCTGGTAATTACATTTCCAATAAACTATTGCATAAGCCATTACTGTACCTCAGCAATTCTCGAGCTTTAACCTCACGATGTCCTTGATGTTTGCCTCTTGACGCGATAAATTAAACGCGTAAAAACCTTCCAAACACGTTCTAAACAAGGGGTTATATGAATTTCATGTTAACGTATTTAGTTATCTAAAAATTATGACTTTTTATACGTCCCTGTAACAAATTATTGTTTAAAAGCTTATGCTCTATCTACGTCATGCTAATCAAGATAAAGATTAGCAGAAATGGTCTTATTACTTAGTACCTTGTAAGCAGAAGGGACATCAGGGAATTTCACTGCTCTAAATCTGTTAGAAGCTGATTGCAATGTAATTGAAATTCGTTCGCTTTGCATGGCTAGGAGTTGAAATTTGTCATATGAGAAACGTTTTAACTATTTTAAAATTGAAACTAATAACAATGAATATCTCGGAAATGGTTAACTTCACAAACAAATTCTTCATGACATAAACTGTTTGTTTTAACGAGATCTACACATTTTGTGTAAGTTTTTGTCTATCACCAAGTTTTCCAGCTACGCAAAATTCATCCAGAATAAGAGGTCTACAGATGCTATTTCCAGATAACACCACCTTCTCTATTCACAATGGAGGTGCATAGTATGTATAGAGAAAGTAAAATTTAATCAGTCAACTTTAAATAGGTGCGCAACCTATCTACCTACTTATATTTCCGTATTCTACATAGAATTTAAATCTTCGATCCGTTATTAACTCAAGAGGTTGGTAAAATTACTAATGGATCCAAAATTCTTACTTTTATATCTATAAAACTTAAAAAAAAAAAAAAAAAAAAACTGGCATGTTCCATTCTCTAGCTGTTCGTCTACGTCATCATAACTGAAATAAACATTACGAGAACTTCTCTAATATGCATGCTAGGCTAAAGTTATAGCCAAATCTTTTAAAAACTGGCCGATATGTAAACAACTGAAGTTCGGTTCGCTTTGAATTGCCAATAAAACAAGAGAGAGATGAAAAGAAAGGTGATTCCACTTGAGAAAAGTTACGTAGGTAGGTAGGGATATCTCGAAAAAGGTCAAATCTCCAACAAAAAAGCATATGACATGAATTTGCCTTTTAACAAGATTTACATTTTTGTATAGTAAATTTTTGTCTATTACCTGTTATGCAAATTTAAGCAAACGTCACCATAATGAACGGCTCTTCAGGAGCTATTCCCAGGAAATTACAAATATACATTTTTTGTCATATAAATATCTTCAGTGGATATATGGGAATTTAATAAAAATCTTTACGCCACTTTTGAGAAAATCGCAATTTTTAAAAAGAATTCCAGGTAAAGAGTCGTTTCTGGTAGGGGGTTTCCTTGAAAATCTTAATGGCCGTCCCCATGGCCGCGTTCGCCAAGGCGTCCCGCTTTGGTGCTTCGTAGCGCTGGGGATCGTGGGTTCGAGTCCCGCCTAGGGCATGGGTGTTATATGTTTGTGTTTATGTGTGTGTTGTAAAAGTAAGAAAACAGCAATCCAGTAATAATACAGAAAAACAAGGTAAAAAGAAAAAAGGTAAATAAAAGTAGGGTATACAGTGCCGGAGTCCCGATCAGACTCCGGTACCGTATTAAAACAAAAAAAAAAAAACAAAAAAAAAATGTCGCATACTTGAGAGATAATAAACTTAAATACCAAGTTTGGTATTTAACAAACATTTCATTTTTGAGTTACGCTTGTCCACAGACACAGACAGACACACATGCTCGCCTGTTTCTATTTTGTTTCAGGGATCTCGAAACGTGTATTTCCCGTGAAATCTCAGTATAACATTTTTGGGTGTAATATAATACCTTCTCTATCTATTATATATCTTGTTCATATGTGTCAGATAAAGTAAGTCGCTATCAAATAAGTTTTTAGGAGGCGGTGTTTGGTTACAGTTTGTCATATTCTTTTCATCTTACTCAGTTCGTTGTCTCCATGGTCTAGGTGTAACATGCTAGTGTCTGGTTCTCAAGGTCACGGGTTCAAATCCGGCGGAGGGCGATGAATTTTTTTCAGAGGTAAAAATCCTCTGTGGACAGCAGAGTTCAAAAACGAAAAGCTCAATAAATACTAAAGTTGGTATTTAAGTTTAGCATCTCTCAAAGATGCAACACGAAGGTTTTCATGCAAATTCCCCCACCCAACTACACTTTACGGGGAAAAAATTTCGAAAATTTTAATGTTCTTAAAAATGCCACTAACGATTTTGATTAAAATACTACAAGTTAAATAAAATGTATATCTTGAATTTTCTGAGAATAGCCTCTGAAGACCTCTTTATTCTAGATGAATTTTCTGAAATTTGCATAACTGGTAAGCCGTAGGTGATAGACAAAAACTTATTACCAAAATATGAAGATATGATTAAAACACATACTTTATGTCGTATACTTTTTTTTCTTTAGAGCTCATTTTCTGAGATATTTCTGTCATTGGTTTCATATTTAAAATACTATACTATTTCAGGAATTTATCAACTCCTTACCATACAAACAAAGGCATTTCAATCCATATCTACCAGCTTTTAAAATATTTGACTCTCGCTTTAGGCTTATTTCTCTTCTACTTATAAGGAAGCAGACAATAAGACCATTTCTATTAATTTGAACTCGATTAACATTATGTAGATAGAAGAATGAGCTTTATAACAATAATTTGTAACAGATTTTTAAAATGTTTCACTTGCATAGCCTCCTTCAACTTTGATTTGAGAAACAATTAATGGTGCCTTGCTCACTGAACTGAAGGATTTCTCAATGTTGGTATTCTCGGTATTATTTTACTTATTAAACTCCCAAATTCACTCCCACATCCGCACATTCAGACTCAGTTGGGGTAGGAAATGATTTTGGTTAAAGAAAAATTTCCCGCTCTAGCCAGGAATCGAACCCGGGACCTCTGCGTTGAGAAACCAGAACGCTGACCACTCGACCGCAGAGGCAGTCTGAAATATTTTGTTTCATGTGTTTCGCATTTTCCTAAAAGCTGTAAGTTTTGAATTCTAAGAATGCATATGCAGCTAAATATATTTTGAATGCATGCTTGCGCATAACACAGAGTATGTAACGCTGGTATGGAGAAAGGTAGTAAGAATAATCACCGCCCCCTGCTGACCCTTGCAGGAAGGTGCAGTCCATGCGGCGCCGGGTTGAGTCATTCGCGACTCGGAAAACACCCCATTAAAATCATTGATCTGCACTAGCAGTTTTTTGTTGTATTTTTATGTGTTGCTGCTAGCAGTCGACCACAATAAGAACAAGCAGACGTGTCTGTCCGCAGTCTTAGAACAGCTTGTAATTCCTCTTCGGGACTTGTGATGCTTTGTCACCTTCAAACAGTGCAGTCCTTTATTTCTGATGCCATTCCTTTCTCCACTTAACAAGGCTCTACAGTTGCAATCGCTGTCTTCTGACGTCTGTAGCAACTCCGAAGTATAATATCACAGGTAGATAGATATACCACTGGTGGATTAAGGGACACAGAGTGCAATTTTGATTACAGTCAAAAAGTCGAAAATTGCTTTTACTTTCTCTGCACGTACTCTCCACATAGTAGATAGAGAAGATACTGTATTCCATCCAAAAGTTCACTGGAACTATGTCTTCAGGTCCCCTGAGTCCAAAGAAAGCGTTTCAAAAGAAGGATTCCTGTGTGTACGTGTACGTGTGCGTGTGCGCGCCTGCGCGCGCGGGTCAACATATATCAACAACAAAAAGACCGTTTAATACTAAAGTTGGTATTTATGTTAGTATTCTCCAAGGACACGAAGATTTCCAAGAAAATACTGCCTCCTCAAACTACCCCTTACATAGAAACATATTTGAAAATTTTAATTTTCTCAAAATTGGCTCTTAAAGAGTTTGATTAAAATGCCGTACATTAGAGATTTACATCTCAAATTACATGTATATCTTGCTTCTGAAACCCTCGTCTGGAATAATTTTGTTGAATTTTGCCTAACAATAAGAAACTGCAAGAAATAGACATAAACAACAACTTACTGCACAAAATATGTAGATATCCGTTTCCGAGATACTCCTTGCTCTTGACTTCAATTTTAAACTACGTAGCTTTTCTCAAACAGGGTCGCTTTTTGTGTCATCTCTCTTTTGATTTACTGCTGGTCATGCAATTCTTCACATAATGGCCAGCTTTTAAAATATTTGACTGTCTCTTTAGCCTAGTGTTCTCCCTTATTTCCGTTATACTTTTAAGGAACCAAGTTATAAGATTAATTCTACTAATTTTTATCTCGATTAGAATTATTTAGATAAAATAACCTTTTGAACAGCTAGAGGAGTAATTTGAATCAGTTTTTTTATAAAAAATAGTAGCAGGAACCTTTGGACATCTCTAAATAATCACTTTTAGCTGTCCTCTCCTTGCTTCGGGCTCTAAAGTCATTTAAAGGTCGTACAGCACACCTATTTTCTAGTGTGCTGTTTCATAAAACGCTGTTTTTCTCAAAAAAACTTTAGGAATGTTCCACTCATCTTAGGTTTTATTGAAATACAACTAAAATTTCCCAGAATGTGCAGAAGCATCTATTTAATATTAAAAAGGACAAAATTATCCTACCACAAAAAGTAATTATTCAAAACTAATATTTTTATGAATACGTTATTAATTTTAGGTTATAATATCTAACATGTTAAAGAAATTATAATAACTCAGTGATCAAACCTACTAAAATGTCCTCGTTTAAAATGTGTGTGTGGTTTAAAGCTCAAATTCTGAAAATTGCCATCAATTGTCTCAAATTTTGAGGCGCGTGGAACATTTTGATTGTGCAATATAATTATATATATCTTGCAAAGTATTTATTCAAACTCAGTGAGATTTGGTGTGCATATTAACATACCAGCAGTGCAAGCACAGTTACATTTATACAGAAATATACACATTTGAAATTTCATTCCCGGTGTCCCTTAAAAAATCAATCATTCACGAGTTACGTAGAGACTTTACTGGATCCGGTCTAAGAGACACATTTTTGTATTTGCTTGCAAAACGAACATAGCAGATGGATTTTTATATGCAAAATGATCAGTTTCAGTAAACGTATTAGATTCCATTTACAAATAATTTAATATATTGTAATGAAATCATTAAATGTTTCCATTAGCGCATTTTTAAACACAAAGAAAATATGAGATTTATTTCTAATCTCAATCTGGGTGCTGACGGCATCAATGAGAGCATTTCACTGCGGCCGCATTCTGGTAACTACCTCTTTCCTTTGTTTTTCTCAAGAGCGTTTCTTATTTCGGAAGGAGTATACAGACTGTGGAAATAAAAATAGCGGTACTTGGACATTTCACAAAAATGGACGATCTCTACTTACTCTTCTACAAACTTCACAATACAGTAAGTATTCTTCTTATATCAAATAGTCAAAATGCCTTAAAGTGAATCGCTATGTGATTACTTCTAAATTCCGCTTTCTTTGAATGATTACTGGAAAAAAGAAGAGAATGTGTGTTGCTTATATAAATACATTTCTCTAATATCTATTGTTTAAAAGTGGATATAAAACTATTCTTACGAAAACGTATTACTTCCCTATTTTGTGTATAATACATAGGTAGAGAAGGGATTGCATTCCACCCAAAAATTTGATACCAAGATTCCATCGTAAATACAAGTTTTAGAGTTCCCTGAATTAAAAAAATGCATTTTTAGAAAAAGTCTCTATGTGCGCCTGTATGTGCTCCCTGCGTCTGGTATACCATAAATCAAAGGCGAAAAGATGTTAAATATAAAACTTGATATACAAGTTCAACGTCCACTAGAGTTGCGACATGAAGGTTTTCAAGAAAATCGCACCCACTGTTTATATAGACACATTTTCGAAAATTATTTTTTTTCAAAAATGGTTAACGATTTTGACTATATTAAAGACGCTTACACGAGAAATAAAATGTGAATCTTGAATTTCATGGGAGTAGCCTTTGAGGTCCTCTTCATTTTGGATGACTTTTGGATAACTGGTAAACCGTAAGAGATGAGAAACGCTTACTGCACAAAATAATGTGGATATCATTAAAAAAACACAGTTTGTCATGCAATCTCTTTATAGGATGCATTTCCGAGATATTAATTTTAAAGTACTTTCTCAAAGGGGATTTCCTCATCCATTTCAGATGTCTCTTATTTTACTCCTAGCCATGGAAAGAAAAGTGACTTTTAATGACAATCGCATAGCGACAGCTTTTAAAACATTTGACTATCGCTTTAGTCTAGTGCATTTCCTTATTTCCCTTCTACTTACAAGTAAGCAAGTAAAAGACAATGTCTGCTAATGTTATCTCCATTAGAATGATGTAGATAAGAGTAATCTTTTGCAAGAATAGTTTGTTGCAGAACAGGTTAAGAAAGTCATATGAAATCAACTCATAAGATTTTTCCCCAATGCTAGCATGGAATTGCGAAGTTAACTCGTACTTCTCAATTGAATAGTGAAATGTTTTATTCTTGAAAAGTTATCCTTATGTAAAATTCCATTAATATACAACCCTTTAGATGCTCAAGAAAATGACTATATATAGATGCAAAGGGCAAGAAGTAATGAAATACCGTACAGTTACGGAATAATTATATTTTCATAATCTGGGGTCCATGTTACGGATTTGTGAACATGTTAGCAAATATTAAAAACTCTGATGTGTTCTATTCACATGACTTTCTCTATATCTCTGTAACAAATTATTGTTAATAAGCTTATCTTTTATTTATTTCATGCTAATCGAGAAAAATTATCAGAAATAGTCTTATTTATTGCTTTATTGTAAGTAGAAACGAAATAAGGGAGTATCATAGGTTAAAGGAAAAGCCAAAAGCTGGTTGCTATGTGACTGATGTTCCTTTGTTTGTATGGATAGGAGTTGACAAATTCTTGTATGAGAAAAGTATGTTTTTCAAAGCTGAAACCAAGAAAAAGGAATATCTCAAAAACGATCAACTCCACGAAAAAAATGTATATAACATAAATTGTGTGTTTTAACGTGATCTACATTATTTGTGTGTTAAGTTTTTGTCTATCTCTTACGGTTTAGTAGTTATGCAAAATTCATCCAGAATAAAGTAGTCTTTAGAGGCTATTCCCAGAAAATTCAAAATATACATTTTATTTGTCAGGTAAATATCTTTAATATATCATATTTTAATCAAAATCGTTAGAGCCATTTTTTAGAAAATCAAAATTTTCGAAAAAAGCTCCATGTAAAGGGTAGTTTGGGGTGGGGGGATTTTTCTCAAAATCTTCGTGTCGCATCCCTGGAAGATACTAAACTTAAATACCAAGTTTGGTATTTTACTGACTTTTCATTTTTGAGTTATCGTGTTCACGGACACACACACACACACACACACGGACACACACACGGACCTTTTTCTGAAAATACTTTTTTTGGATACAGGGGACCCTAAAACATATATTTCCGGTGAAATCTCGGTATCGAATTTTTTGGTGGAGTGCAATACATTCTCTATACACTATGTACATAGTGCGTATAGAGAAAGTAAAAATGTCATGTCTTCAGAATGTGGGTTACGTTAATGATTAATGTCTCAGTTGGGAAGCTGAGATAAACATCATGATGTGTATGAAGTCAATGAGGCGAAAGCTAAGTTTAGATGCAGGAAATCAGATTCATGCTCATAGTGGCCAGCTATATCTTCCAAGATAAATATAATGAAGACATTAGTGAAGAACTTGGCATTGAAACGAACTGCGTTGCCATGGGGAATATGACGAACGACGTTTTCTTTCCTTTTCTTTTTCAGATTGAGGCTCCTTTCTAACCTTCGCCCTATAGACGGTTAGTAATACAATTAACTTAGGGGTTAAAATACAAAATGTATCAAATCACTTGTAACAAAGAAGCCTCTCATTTTCAAGATGATCTTCAGCCCGGGCGAGGTGGCGCTAGGTTAATGAGTATGACTTGCATTGGTGAGGTTGGGGTTTCGACCCTCGCCCACTCTCACCTATAGTTCGCCAGGCGAGTGCTGGGGGTGGTATTTAAAAGAGTTATCGTGATAGGATAAAAACTGTAATTTCATTACGTTCATTAATATTGCTGTAAACTGTATTTAGCAAAATCAATATATGAAACATTCTTTTGCACCCTACACCAAAATAGAATAAAGTAAGCAACATTTAAGCTAATGGTTTCATACCCCCACGGACGTGAGGGGTGTACTGAGACTTTTCTTTTACCACTATTTCATTTTCCATCTTTCTCCTTCATTCCGTTTCCCTTTCATCTTACAAATGTGTCCCGTGTCCGTCTATGTGCCTCATCTCATCCTTCTGGGGGTGTTATTCATAATAGATATGCACATGTGGCAGTGTGCTAGGTGTCCTCTCCGTTGTCTACCCTACAGGGATATGCAGGATATTCAGAATTCCCTCTTGGCTGTCCAAAGTAGTATTCAACGAACAATCGAGACGCCATTAACAACTTATCTTCGGAAAAGAATCTCATTAGGACCGTAAAATATTAATCAAGCAGGAAGTCACGCTAAACGCTTCCCGACCTATTACTTTCTCTAGTACGTATGCACGTATGCACAATGTACACAGTAGGTAAAGAAGGTATTTTATTTCAGCCCAAAAGTTCGATACCGAGATTTCACAGTAAATACTCGTTTTAGGGTCCCTTGAATAAAAAAGGACTTTTAGATAAAGGCCCGTGCTTGTGTGGCTGCATGTGTGTGTGTGTGTGTGTGTGTGTGTGTGTGTGTGTGTGTGTCTGTGACGATAACAAAAACGTGAGTGCGGTTAAATACCAAGCTTGGTGCCTAGTTTTTCAAAAAATTCCCACCACCTCTAACTACCCTTTTTATAGAAAACAATTCGAAATTGATTTTCTCAAAAATGGCTCGTAAAGATCTTTATTAAAATACCGTATATATTAAAGACACTAATATGACAATGTATATTTCTTCACTGTGAATGAATTTTGCATAACTGCTACACCGTATGAGTTGGGACAAAAGGTTACACAAAAGTGTAGAGCTCGTCAAAGCACCCAATTTGTGCCATATCCAGTTTTTGTTCAGTTAACATTTTCCAAGATATTCCTTGTTATCGGTTTCAATGTTAAAATCCTTAAACTTTTCTCATACTGATTTCTCAACTCTCGGCCATTCAAAAGAGAATGAATTTCAATCGCATAGCAAAGATGATTTTAAAAGATTTGACTATCGCTTTAGCCTAGTGCATTCTCTTACTTCCCTTCTACTTAAAAGCAAGCAAGTAATAAGACAATTCCTGCTAATGTTTATATCATTTTGGATGAACCAGATAGAGGAATAAGTTTTTTAAGAATAATTTATTATAGAAATGTAGAGAAAAAGTAGAGTTAGCACATGTTATATTAGTGGCAACAGTAGACAACAGTGCCTCTCTTGGTCAGAGCCGGAGTTACAGCGGCGGTAGTATAATTCAATGAATTGAACCTTAAGCTTAACAGAATTCCTGCCTAGAACGTAATTATCTTCCTCGCTCTGACTTCAGTCTATTGCTTCAACAACTCGGGCATTTAAAAATGACGTCTTACCTAGGACAGAATTCTAACTTTTTACTTTATTGATGGTTTAAATATATGACTTTATGTATCGCAATTATGGTCTCTATTTCCCCACTGTTTCTTTATAATATACTTATGAATTTAATACGACCAAAATTAGTGTAAAAACTAATCTCATCGCTTCATAGAGTGCTGCTGTTTACACCAAAACATGGAGAACCGGCTTATGGCAATTTGGTACTATGCTATTCAGTCCCTCAAGCCGACAAGTATCAAGGCCATTGAGGGCCTATAACGGTGGGTTGGCATTGAAAACGCACCAAGGGCCGTTTCTAAGCATCATTGAAAGCGCTCTCTGACTACGTATTTGAAGCGCACAACATATAAGGTAATTAGATGCCTGGAATGTTCCTCTACGCCGCTCAGTAACTACGCGAATATAAATGCCACACAGACATGTGATGATATGACAGGCTATTATTTTATCAGAAACGGAGGAATAGGTTTGCTAAAAATCCCATTTCATTTGAAGACGCCATAAACTAGGACAGACGCGATACAAATATAAATGAATGGTTTTGTTTTCTATTTGACGACATGGTACTTCTAACGTGTGAAACTAAATATTTTAGTGAAATAAAGGAAACATGATTTTAGCAACACGATTTTTTTCAACAAAGATGAAATTTCTTATCAGGTTATTATTATTTATTTATTATCTTGTTTCCTAACTTCTAAAGAAAAAGAATATTCATGGATGCGTATTAACTCTTTGTACACTGAACAATTAGCTTCTAACAATATAATTTTAAGAGATATCCCCAACAAAGCTGTCATTTCTTTCCGTCATGATTCAGTGCTGTGCTGCTCATTTTACTGAGGAAAACGCTGGTGTTGTAAAACGACCGAGACAGCAAGGTAGTTTAAACAAGAACAAAGAGGAAGTACACGAATACCTCAACTTGTTTTGGGGTTACCTTATTTGAATTCATCAGATATTGAAGTTTTTGTGGTTTTGATGAGCGCTTAACCGCAATTAGCAATTTTACTTTCTCTACTCATACTATGCAAGTTAGTAGTTAGAGATAGTATTATATTCCATCCAAACATTCGATGTGGAGATTCCATCTGAAATGTGTTTTGAGGTTTCCTGAATCAAAAGAAAAGTCATTTTAGAAAAATATCCGTGAGTGTGTGTTTGGGGAATGGGGGGGACAGCATAGCTCAAAAATGAAAAGACCGTTAAGTACCAAACTTGGTATTTAAGTTTTGAAAATGTTATTTTTCTAAAAAAAAAAAAAAAAAAGATTGACATATCGTATATTAACATTTTCATGGCAAATAAAACGTAAATTTTGAATTTTCTGGGACTATTCTCTATAGACTCTTCATTCAGAATAAACTTAACATAGCTTACACGTACAAGATAAATCAAAATTTATCATATAAAAAATGTGGATCTCGTTAAAACACACAATTTATGATAAACTACTTAAATTTTTCAAACGAAACTCATCTTTAACTACTCTTTTTAACTCCTGGCCATGAAAAGAAACTCGAAATTTAATTCTTTTTCCCATAGCGACCAGCTTTAAGAGATTTGACTGTGGCTTTATCCTAGTGTATTCCCTTAGCATTTTCCTTCTACTTAGAAGGAAGTAAGTAATAGGACAAATGTTGTCTACAGAAAGAAAGCATTGATACACCTTGTACTATCCGCGCCATTTATCCATACTGTCATATACCAATGGAAACTAGAAACACGTCTGAAATATGACAGGAAAACGGGATGAAGGAGAAATTATGGAAAGGAAATTGTGGTAGATGAGAAACCTCAATGCACCCCTCACAAGTCAATGTAATACGCCCCTCACAAATCTATTAGCTTAAATTCAGCTTACTGTTTTACATTTTGGTGTAAGGAGTTCAAAAATCTGACGTGTTCTGTTCACAGTTGCAAACAGTTAAAGCTGTAAAGTTAACTGTAATAATAAGTATAATGATAATTGCAAGAGTAAGTATAAACAGGATAAAAATCACCCGAACTAAAGCACACAGCTATTCACGACAGGTCCGCTTACAAGAGATGGCAACATAGTGTAACAGGCTAGTGCCGGTACATGGGGAGGAACCATGTAATTGCTCCTGCCAGACAGATCCACCCTTTGTGTGTGCGCGCCAACACAGTACTGCAAACCGTGTCTAATTTTGCTTACCATTGTTTCTTGTATTTTGCGTATAACAAGGCCCTAAGCAACAACAGTAAACTATATTCAGAGCGCTACAAAAATCAAATTACAGTGCTGATGTATCCTTTGAAACGAACTTCGTTTACTTTGGAAATTCACATCGCTAAAGGTGACCATTATATTTGTGTGTTTGTAAAACTAATGCACACATAAAGGTGCACGTAAACCATTTATAATAATTACCAACAGAAAAGAATACCTACTTAGGATTAACCAATCAAAGAAAATGACAAATGTGCGTGTGTGTGAGATGCTGATACAAAGTGTAAAATTTGGCAACGTAAACACATAAATTATGGTGGGGTGGTCTGATATGGACAGGGCTTAAGGAAAGTCATTTCGAAAATGTTTACTCTGACCCAAGCTCTATCTGCGCTTCAAGATGCATGGTTCCTCACTTCAAATTATTCTTTCTAGGGTGAAAGTTCTGCATTTTAAGGATTCTATAAAATTCATTATAATTCTATAAAATGCTATCCTGAAGAGGTAGTGCGCTAATTCGTGGACAGTTGTGTAGGATGAGATGTGAGAATTCATGTTTACGTTTAAATCCAGTTTCTTATATTTTTGCCTTGCTGATATGCATTCTTCAGCCTTGCTTCCCCTTTCTCTGATTGTCCAACGTGCACCTTTGGCAAGCGATATGCAAATCCTGCTAAGTGCAAGGCCAGACGATAAGAACCGTATAAAAACCTTGTCAAGATAGATACAGATGGTTTCGTCATCCTGAGGGGCAGGTTTAAACCGAAGAATCCTCCTAAGCATTTACTGATAAAGGATCCGAAATGCAGCAAAGTCTCATCACAGTTACATAATATGTTGGGTTTATAAGCTTATGCAAATGTAAATTTGACAATTCTGTTTGAATATATTAAAATAAATGATATGGTAAATACGGAACGGAAGTAGTTTCTCGCAAACCTATTCTAGTAGCCAATAAGAGATGACTGGTGCACGTGAAAATTCAGAGATGTGGGGTGTAATGTTGGAACAAGGTTTAGAAAGGCTTTTGAAATATCTCAGTTTTAAAGACTTCGCCACGGAAGCAGATCACTTCTTCGAATTCCGCCCGTGACTCGAATTCTTTCCAGCAAGGAGATGAAAATATGTCTTAAATGTTTACATTATATGTATTACTATATATTAATATATAATAAATTAAATATTTAGATTTGTGATGGCGCGTTGCAAGTAAAAATCAATAAATAAAAATCCGTACTACTATGTCACGGTATCTGATTTTTAAAACCAAGGCATTCATTCTAAATCCTCCTTCCTTTATTTCCAAATTCAATTTATACACCCATATATAATTATTTTACAGACCTTATTAAACTTAACTGCATAACAATAATAAATAAAATTAAAATAATAACCAATCTTAATAAAGCTGTTAACAAATGTTTAGGTACCTTTAGAAGAAAATGCCCTATTTATTATTTCAATCATGATTATTCCTTGAGCGTTTATCAAAATAAAGAAAATGATTTTACAAAGGGAAATTTGATTAAGAATCAAATGAAAAATTTTTCTATTCAAGTAACATTTGTTCATGAATTATCCTGAAGGTGTTATTGAGATAATTATTATCTTTGAATATATTCTTCCAAAATTATATATTTAGAATAAATTCATTTTATACTGTAACAATGATTATTCTCAATAAATCATAAAGACATTGGAACACTATATTTTATTTTTGATTTAATTTTCAACAATATATTCTTTTTGTTTTCAAAAACTACTATGCACCTTTCCTGGGCGCTAGTTATTAGGGGTAGCGAGGGAAGGGGAAAGAAGAGAGACTTTACCTACTTGTCTTTTAGCATTGGTGTTAACCAAAGAAACTTCTTTTCTTTGAGACCCTCAGTCATTATGGTGGATAGGTTGGTTATCTAACTTACCGCGAAATAGCTGAATTATTAAACGAAAGATAGCGCAAGTGCATTGCGTGAACTTTGGAATCTACATACAAAATGAGACCTTAGTATTGAAGCTACAAAAATCAGTACTTGAGGTCTTATATTGTCGCTATGCTCTGCTTCCGAAACTGCGAACAAGAAAAAGTGCGTGATTAGTATTTGTCATTATGTATTATCCTTAATTACAAGGGGGTACTCTTCATATTTTGAGCCTTATAACAAAAAGCCGTAATTTGTTATAAAATTGCATTATTCTTTCTCAAAATATTCTCCTTTATGATCAATGCACTTTTGCATGCGTTCGGGCAATTTCTCATAGCATTTTTTCCAATCTGCTCGATACACCTCCAAAACATGGTTTGTGGATGCATCAACGCTTCTTCTGCCGACAAAGATCGTACCCACGCATTTTATTCTTGATGTCCAGGAACGAAAAGAAGGCATTAGGGCCCAAATCAGGACTGTATGGCGGATGAGTCATCAGTTCAATTTTTATGACTGTTCAAGTAATCGGTTGTTAAACGAGATGTGTGAGCGTTTGCATTGTTTTGATGAACGATCCAACGGTGCTCGTTTGTTTTCCTTATTGCATCGGACTCCGGTAAATAAATAGTTGTGTATCATTCATACTTGTCCATTATATGTTCCTCTAAAAGCAGTGATGCCAGATGACCAGCTTTTCTGAAAAAAAAATAAACAGGCGACCATTTATTTCGAACTGCTTTGAGTGTGAACAACTCCGGTATGACCAAAAAGAAAGGACGTTAAGCAACCCCCCCCCCCAAATTGTTGGATTTGGTCATCTTGAAACGCCCATAAAGACGGCTGCTGTTTACATTTCTGCTCATGTGCATAGATCCATGATTCGTCATCTGTTAGAATCTTATATACGTCTTTCTATTTCTTGAGTATTTGTGTGCATCAATCGACATGAGCATTCTTTTGAGATGTGTCAAATTATGTGGGATCGGGCGAGAGGAAACCTTTTTCACTGCTAAATAATCATGCATAATGGTGAAACTAATATCCAGGGTTGCCTCTATCTCACAGTATGCGGCATGACGATCTTGCAATATCAGTTTTTACACAGCATCAATGTTTTCTAGCACAACTGATTTTGGACGACCTTCACGAATTTCGTCAGTAAGCGAACGGTGGCCACGATTAAACTCGTTATACCAGGATTTCACAGGGGCAATGGATGGAGCTTCAGCGCCAAATATAGAGTAAGTTTGTCAATGCACTCGTTTTGTTAATTCACGTCAACAATTGTAATCACCGCGCGAACATTTTCAAGAATTAATTTCAATTAAATAACTGTAAACAACACAAATAATGCTTTATTGACGAAATGTTTGAAGTAGGTTAAGGTCAACAATGTCCACATTTCTAATAGAAACACCAGATAGCACCTATCGCAGTCAGGTTGGCTAAGGCTCAAAATATAAATAGTGGCCCTCGTACCATCAATACAATTGTTAACATTGTTTTTTTATTTAATAAATCAATGCGTTTATTTTAATGCTAATGTTAATTTAGTCTTATTCATTAGTCAATTACTTTTATTCTTTAATTATATTAATGTTTTCTTCAACTTATTTCATACATTTTATTAATCCTTATACACTAACTTAAGTATATATTGCATAATAGATGAAATACACGGTTTTGACCGTGGTTTGAAGGTTTACCCTTACAACATTTAGCATTGTCCAACAGCCGTGTTTCTTTGAACTATTTAGGCATTATTAAGATTATTAAACCAAACAAATAATTAAACGGGAAACTACAAAGAAAGAAAAGTAGCTGAGTAACAATATACAAAAGCATGGTTGAACAACCACAGATATCACAATGGTGGTTTCTTGTGAATGCAGCTCTGACTCGCGTTGCCACATTGAGGTGACTCGTCGATATTTACAGAGAAAATCTGTTTTGAAGA
This sequence comes from Hymenopus coronatus, assembly GCA_030762935.1. Taxonomy (NCBI): domain Eukaryota; kingdom Metazoa; phylum Arthropoda; class Insecta; order Mantodea; family Hymenopodidae; genus Hymenopus; species Hymenopus coronatus. The sequence goes on along the minus strand of CM060896.1, from coordinate 31,615,525 downwards.
AGTAATATAAGTTTAAGCAACGACAGTATATCCTTGCTTATTCTCAGAAACCAGCATAGGTAAAACGACTAAGGAAAGGTAAGAAAGAAAAGGGGGAGGGGAAACTACCAAAATGAACATATAAAAGAGAAGAGGAAGAAGAAGAGGTACTTTGTGAGGTTTGATGCTATGTCTGTTATCCATGCCCACTATCATTTTTATGTCATCTGGTTTGTTTTTCTGCTTAAAAAACATCTCGAACTTCCACATCTACGTAATATTACTCTATGTTAGTAAGATTTGAGCGCCATAGCAATTATACTGAATCTGTTTGTGTTATTTTATATCAATATATAATAAATAAAATGATAATGAAGAATTTTTGTGTCTGGTTTGATGTTGCCGTTATTATACAGTCTAATATAATGCAGTTCCATTTTTTTCCAACCATTCGACTATATCGCCTTTACATTAACGCAAGCATAATAGCTATTCGTAATAATCGAACTGTTTTATTACTTCATGACCAATATCAAAAGTAGCTTATATAGAATAATATGTGGACTCGCTGTTACTTTGTTATTTTTCTTATATTGGCAATGTTCGAGGTGCCATAATCACTGAAAAAGATATAAATGGTGTTGCGAGCTATTGTAGGCATTACGAAATTAAATAACCCTGTGAAATGGGTTGGAATTTCGAATTCTAAGCTAAACAGTAATTACTTTCTCTGCACATACTATGTACATATGTATAGAGAAGGTATTGCATTCCACCCAAAAATTTGATACCAATATGTCGCGGCAAATACATATTTTGGGTCCCCTTGGATCCAAAATAAAACATTTTTGGAAAAAGGTCCGTGTGTGTGCGTGTGTATGTCTGTGGTCAGCATAGCGAAAAACGAAAAGACGGTTAAATACCAAACTTGGTATTTAGGTTTGGTATCTTCCAAGGATGCGACACCAAAATGTTCAAGAAACCCCCCTCCCACCCCCAACTGCCCTTTACATGGAAAAAATTCGAACATTTTGATTTTCTCCAGAATGGCTCTAACAATTTTGATTAAAATGTCTTATATTTAAGATATTTAGATGCCAAATAAAATGTATATCTTGGATTTTCAGGGAATATCCTCTAAAGATCTCTTTACTCTGGATGATTTTTATTGAATTTTATATAACTGGTAAACCGTAAGTGATAGATAAAAACTTACAACACAAAAAATATAGATCAGGATAAAACATACAGTTTATGCTATATACAGTTTTTTCGTCGTGTTGATCATTTTTTTAGATATTCCTTGTTATTGGCTTCAGCTTTGAAAAGCTTATACTTTTCTCATATAGGAATTTGTCAACTCCTGTCTATACAAAGGAACTTCAGTCACATAGCAACCAGCTTTTGACTATCACTTTAACCTATGGCAATTCTTTATTTCGCTTATACTTACAAGGAAGCAAGTAATAAGACTATTTCTGCTAATTCTTCTCAATTAGTATGAAGTAAATGAAGCATACGCTTTTTAACAATAATTTGTTGCAGAGATGTAGAGAAAGTCAGTGAATGGAACACATTAGATTTTTTTTTGCATGTGTCAGATTATATATGCCAAGTTTGGTCGAAATCGGTGCAACGTGTAGAAGCCTACAAAGAACGTTCATATACATAGCTGGCTTTTATATATTACCTTCTCCAGCACGTGTGTAAAATGTAAATAATAGTTAAAGAAAATACTGTGTTCTACCCAAAAACACTTTACCGATATATCACCGGAAATAAACTAGCTATGAGGTCCCATAATTTAAAAAAAAAAAAAAAATAGTGTGTGTGTGTGTGTGTGTGTGTGTGTGTGTGGACAACATGACTCAAAAGAAAAAAATCGGTTGAGTACTAAACTTCGTATGTACACGCGAAGATTTTCAGAAAAATCTCCTATCCCAAGTTAGCATTTACACGGAATATTTTTCAAAAGTTTGTTTTCTAAAATATGACTGACGATTTTGATTGAAATGCCGTAGGTACATTAAAATATTTACATGGAAAATAAAATGTCTTCTGAATTTCTCGGAAATAGCCCCTGAAGCCTTCTTCATTCTAAAGGACTTTTGCAAGAAATGAAATGGAGAAATGGAATTTTTATTTATGGACGCTCTTTAACTGCAGCGTCCCATTCTATGTATACTGGGCGTGAAAGACCGCTTAGTTTTGCTCAGAGGCTTCTCTATCAGGCTTGGGGTTCTTTTACCTGCATTAACGACACGGGACCAGCGACTATACTTCCCTTCCGAAGGAAGCCATGCAAAAAAATTACTATATACAACATGTAGCTCTCGGTAAAGCACACAATTTATGTTATGCCTATACTATTTTGTTGTGGAGCTAACCGTTTCTGAGATATTCGCTGTTATTAGTTTCAATGTTCATACTTTTATCAAACAGGAGGTCGTCAGTGTTTGTTTGTTTTACTCTTGGCCATGCAAGGAAGCGGATTTCAATGACAATGGCATAGCGATAGCTTTTAAAATATTTGCCTAACGCTTTAGTCTCGAGTATTCGAGTAGTTCCCTTCTACTTAATAACTATATAATAAGTAAAGCTCGGTTTTGGGTTCCGAAGCGCACACAGTTACGAACACACAGAGGAGTACAAAAATTCAGGATAATAATGTTCAAAGGTTTTAAAAAGACGATGAACATAAATTAAACAAATTGACTCAGAATTCATTGCAGTGAAATACCAGATAGATCATTATTGTATCGAAAGAAAAGGCTCTCCTCTGTCACTCAAATATATTTGAATCATCAACAAGTTTATCGAACGCCTACATGTTCGTGTTTTCGACTTTTTCAATCTGCGCTCTCTTTTAGTGTTCACTGATTTATCTAGTAGAAAGAACTGAACGAGACCAAGCAGTGAGCAGTGCTAGATAGTGTAACACGTTTCGAAACGGGATGTAGAGACCACGCCTACTCCATAACGTCATAGTTATACTTTGTGTGCACCGAATCTCAACCCGGTAATTTCGTGACCCCGGTCAGAGTTCTAGTATATACACCATTCTGCTGATGTTTATATCGATTAGCTTGAAGTAAATAGTAGAATATTCTTTTGTAAGAATTTTGATGGCAGAATAGGTAGAGAAAGTCATGTGAATGGAACATCAGAAAATTTCAAATCATAATAACTCAATCACCCAAATACTGGTATCCAATATTAACTAACGAAAATATATAGCATTGCATCCTACTTATTTTAGCGTTGTATATGCAATTATTTAGAAATATAACTTATATATATATATATAACTTTTACTGAAAATGGATGTATTGGACCGTTGTGAAGAAATTTGAGTGAAAATTCTGATGTGTTCCACTCTCATAGCTTTCTCTAGCTCTTTCGCAAACAAAGCTTTTATTCAAAAGATTAATCTTTTAGATACATCACGCTAATCAAGCTAAACATAAGCAGCTTCCTTGTAATTAGAAGGGAAATAAGAAAATGCACACCCCAAAGCGATAGTGAAGTCCTTTAAAAGCCGGCCGCTATATGAAACAATTGAAATTCTATTCTCTTTTCTTGACAGAGTAAACAAACCAGAAACGAGAAGAAAGATGTTAGAGAAAAGTTAAAAGTGCCTTAAAACTGATACCAATAATCTGGAATATCTCGAAAACTGTTAACTGGAAAAAAAAAAAAAAAAAAAGATAGGAAGTATATATCACTAATTGTGTGTTTTAATGAGATTACATTTTTTGTGTAGTAAATTTTTGTCTCTCTTATGATTTACCAGTTATACAAAAGTCATCCAGTATGAAGAGGTCTTCAGAGGGTATTCCCAGAAAATTAAAGATATTCATTTCATTTGTCATAAAAGCATCTTAGACATAAAGTATTTTAATCAAAATCGTTAGCGCCATTCTTGAGAAAATCAACATTTTCGAAAATTTATCCATGTAAATGGTAGTTATGGTGAGGGGATTTTCTTGAAAAATCTTCCTTGCGCATCCTTGGAAGATACTAAACCTAAATACCAAGTTTGGTATTTAACGGTCTTTTCGTTTTTGAGTTATCGTGTTCACAGGCACACACATATCTTTTTCCAAGAATGCTTTTTTTTTGATACAGGAGACCCTAAGACGTGCATTTCCGCTGAAAGCTTGGTATCGAATTCTTGGGTGGAATCAATACCTTCTGTACACACTATGTATATACTCACGTAGAGAAAGTAAAAATACAAAGACCCGTCCTGCCAAAATAATCAAATTGCACATAGTTCGATCTAAAGTATCTTTTATTGTTTATCATACTTTAGTATTATTGTAGAACTGCACAGATTGCATTTAAAATGGAAGAAAAAATGGAATCTCTAAGTAGAGATTGAGTAGAGACGACACTGATCATCCAGAGTCAATAATGAAATGAGAAGCAGAACGAACATGCTGAAGAGAACTAAAAATAAAGATTAGAGCACTACTGGAACAGGTGGGTCATTGTCAATACCTAAGCATCAGTTAAAAAGGTGAAGATTACAAACAAAGGCGTGACTGTCGGCTACTTCTGTTTGAATAACTACTGGCCAGTTAGCAGAAGTAGTGCTGAGAGAGAAGCAAACAAAACACATTTGTAAGAATGAACAGTGATCAAGAATATCATATGTTGAAAAACCAATGAGCGTTGGCGCCGTGGCTGAATGATTAGATCGCTCGCCTCTTGCCCGGGTTCGATCCCAGCTTACGTGGGATTTGCGGTGGTCTATGCGGCGTCGGTGTTTCTCAGGGTCCTCTGGTTTCTTCCGCCATTTGTTCCACCAATACTCCATAATCATCTTTCCTGTCATGTCGCCCACTTCATTCCAGGCATCGGGCTGTTCACTCATCCTGTCTTCTCTCTGAGGGCTGCTGTTCTTCAACAGACGTCTGTTCCCAGGCGTTGGCTTGTAACTCCTGGCGGCGTAGGAAATACACGTTTTAGGGTCATCTGTATAAAAAAATACATTTTTAGAAAAAGGTCCACGTATATATGCCTGTGACCACAATGAGGTCCGTGAAATATCAAACTTGATATTTAAGTTTAGTATCTTCCAAGGATGTGCCAGGAAGATTTTGAGAGAGAGAAAATACTCCAAACTACCCTTTACATGGAAAATATCTTGAAAATTTTGATTTTCTCAAAAATGACTAACAATTTTGATTAAAATACTGTGTATTAAAGATATTTACACAAATAAAATGTATGTCTTGAATTTTCTGGGAATAGCCACTGAAGAGCTGTTGGTTCTGGATGAATTTTGCATAATGATAAACCTTAAAAGATGGACAAACTTACTATACAGAAAATGTAGAGCTCCTTAAAACACCTAATTTATGTAATGCAGTATTTTTTTTTTTGTAGAGCTGACCGTTCTGAGATATTCCTTGTTATTGGTTTCAGCTTTAAAATATGTACTTACATTTTTCTCATACGGGAATTTGTCAACTCCTGGTCATACAAACAAAGGAGATTCAATCACATAGCAACCATCTTTTAAAATATTTAACTATCGCTTTAGCGTATGGTACTCCCTTATTTCCCTTCTGCTTACAAGGAAACAATTAATAAGACCATTTGTTGTATTTTTATCTCGATTAGTATGACGTACACAGAAGAATACGCTTTTTAACAATAATTCATAACAGATGTAGAGAAAGCTGTGTGAATGGAACACATCAGATTTTTTACTATGTGAATTGGTGAAGCGGTCAATGCTTATTTTTTAAAACTTTAGTAGTTAAACATTTAAGTTTTCTCCAAAGAAACAATTTTGTTGACGTACTTAAATTAACTAGAGACTTAAGAGTGTTAGGATTAGGGTACGAACGAAGGGGATTCAGTACCGAACCTATCGAAGGGGGTTCCCCCACCCCAATTATTCACGCATCTTCCCCACATTACGTCGAATAATCGGGAGTGTACTGTACTTGAAGAAGGATAACACAGCTTTGACATAATTAACAACGACTACAATATTTTATTTATAAACTCATCTTTGTTCCGCTATACGGTCTCTGAGCGTCATCATCATCTCTCAGTCATCGGCGACCGCTGCCAAATAAAACCAAGTGCCTGGGTCTCTTATGATGAAAATAAATCAGCGTTAATTTCACTCTGGCGGGACGTTCTGGCGTTCTTATTCTTGGACACATCTCTCATGTCGACCGAAACAATGGAGAATTTAAGTGCCAGCAGACTTTCAGGAGTCAACGGAAACAAGGACCAACTTTTGCTTTCAGATAGTCAACATTTTTTGGTTGCTGAGCAGCAATTTTGTTTTCGTTCGCACCAAAATACAATTGTAAAAAATATAATGCGTCTTCCATTCACATGACTCTAATCTGTTTAATTTTCTATCTACTTCATGCTAATCTACATAACCATTACCTGTCTAGTCTTATTACTTTTTTCCTTATAAATAGAAGGGAAACAAGGGAATACACTAGACTAAAGCGATAGTCAAATGTTTTAAAAGGCATCATTATAGGATTGTCTTTGAAATTCGGTCCTCTTTGGTGGCCAGGAGTGAAACAAAGGAAACACTGATGACTTCTGTTTGAAAAAAAGCATAGATATTTTAAAATTAGAATCAATGATAAGAAATATGTGGCAAACACAACAAAAATATAAATAATGTGAATTATGTGCTTTGATGAGATATACATTTTGTGTGTAATAAGTTGTCTATCTCTTACGGTTTAATTGTTATGCAAAATGAATTTAAAATGAGGACTTCAGAGGATATTTCCAGGAAATCCAGGTTATACATTTTATTTGTCATGTAAATATCTTTAATTCACGGTATTTTAATCAAAATCGTTAGCGCCATTTTTGAGATCATAATTTTGATAACATTTTCCATGTAAAGGGTAGTTTAGGATGGGGGGTTTTATTGAAAATCTTCATGTCGTATCCTTAGAGATAGTAAACTTAAATACCAAATTTGTTATTGTCCACACACACGCACGTAGTGACCTTTATTCAAAAATGCATTTTTCAGGGGGCCTCAAAATATACAGTATTTTCGGTGAACTCTCCGATCGAATTTTTGGATGAATGGCGTTGTACATACGTGCAAGAGAAAGTGAAAATCTGATGAGTTCTAATCATATGGCTTTCGCTACTGTTCTACAAACAATTCTTACATAATATTAGTATTTTATCACCATCATGCTAATCAAGATAAATATTTCCTGAAATGATTTTATTACTTAATGCCTTTTAAGTAGAAGGGAAATGCAAGGATGCACTTGTCTAAAGCTGCAACCAAATCTTTTGAAAGCAATCTTTTAGAATGCGCTTGTTGTCGAAATTTGGCTCCCTTTCCATGCCCAGGAGCAAAAGAGAGGTGAAACGGACGAGGACTTTCCGTTTGAGTAAAGTTAAAGTATTTTAAAATAAAACCAATAATAGGGAATATTTCGTAAATTTTTAGCCCTAAAAATCAAAAACAAAAATATCTGGGTATGTGACATAAATTGTGTGTTTTGATGAGATCTATATTTTTTGTGTAGTATGTTTTTAGTTTATATCTTACGGTTTATCGTTATTCAAAATAAATTCAGAATGAAGAGATCTTCAGAGGCTATCCCCAAAAAATTCATTATATAATTTTTATTTTTAATGTACGGTATTTTAATCAAAACCCTTAATAGCCATTTTCTGAAAATCGAAAAATTGGAAAAATGTTCCATATCAATGATATTTTGGGGATGAAGAATTTTCCTAAAAATTTCTTGTGGCATTCTTAATTTGGTACTTGATCGACTTTTCGTTTGCGAGGTATTGCTGTTCCCAAGACACGCAGGCACACACGATCTTTTTTTAAAAATGTGTTTTTGCTGCATCATGGTGTCCTCAAAACGTGTTTCTAAGTAGTTCCTGTGAAATCTCGATAACGAATTTTTGGCTATACCATCTACATGTATCTACTACGTACATATTATTAACGTGGAAGGGAAAGTAATTAGGAACACATATAGGTACACTTCACAACATATACAATAAAACATTTTTTATCAAAATGTATAGTTTGAAACTTGGATTTTCAAGCAATAATCCTAATCATTGCCAATTTATTGGGTTGCAAATGATATTCTGCCCCGTCATTGCAGCTTTCTTTTGATCTTATCATCTTTCTTTATTTCTCGTCCTGTCTCGTTTGCTGCCCTCCCTCCATCACTCCTTCCTACTCACCTATTATTTTGTGTTACGTCTGTTTAGAGCATAGAGTACCTTTCTTTCCGGAAGAGGACACGATGAGGCCTGCCTACAGCGTTGCAAAGTACTTAGCACGGATTTGTTTGTTTCTGATGTCACACACAGACATTTCCATAATCGTTGGTGCATAGGCGTGCCATTGCAAAAAGGTATACTGCGAGAAGTCAGCGGCCTTTGAAGTATTTCTGCATTTGAGTTGCAAGAGTGTAGTGCTTTCCTTCTTCTTCGCCTTTTTAGGTGTGCTATATTCTCCCGGTCCACTCCCGCAGATATACCACACAAAGACTGCATTGTATATTGCAACGTTGTATAGAAGTCATTCCTGAACATAGTTAACCTGCAGAGTCATCTCTAATTTCCTTTAAGGATAGGGAGACATGTAAATGGCTGAAAGATCATTTTGATCCGCCTTTTATAAAAAAAAATCATGTGTTACATTCACATGAATTTCCCGACCTATTCCACAAAAAATTTTTCAGAGGATTATTCTTTTATCTACACGCTAATCGAGATAAACGTTAGCAGAAATTGCCTTTATTACGTGCTTTCCTTGTAAGTAGATGGAAAATAGGCTAAAGCGGTAGTCCAATGCTTTAAAAGCTGATCGCAATGTGAAGCAATTTGTATGGCCAAGAGTAAAACAAAATAGATAGATGATTTCTCTTACGGTTTATCAGCAACACAAAAGTCATCCAGAATGAGAAGGTGTTCAGAGGATAGGCATTCCAAGAAAATTCAAAAATTTACATTTCGTTTTTCACAAAAACATTTTAACATATGGTGCTTTGATCAACTCTTTAGTGGCATTTTTGAGAAAATCAATATATTTGTAAACTGTTCCATGTAGTTGGGGTGGGGTATTTTCCCGAAAATCGTATTGTATCCTTGAAAGATGCTGAACATAAATACCAAGGCTGTTATTTTAAGAATCTTGGTTTTTTAGTTATGCTGTTGTCCATACACACACAGACGTGCGCGCACACACATGCACACGCAGGCACACACGCGAGCGCGCGCACAACATACACATGCGCCAACATTTTTCTGAAAACAATTCCTTTTATTTTCTTTCTTCCCCCCCCCTTTTTGTGTTATGATCCAGGAAACCTTAAAACGAGTATTTACGATGAAATCTCGGCATCGAATTTTTGGATGGAATACAATACCTTCTACCTACTATATACATTTTATGTACGTGCTAGAGAAAGTAAAAATTCTAGGAAGTATTCTGAATTCAATGATGTTTCGCAGTAAAGTTAAGGCATTGTTAATATTTAAGTCATTTAAATTAAATATGGTGTTACACGGACCACCTTTTTTCGCAAGTTTAAATTTTAGAGTTTTTTGCCTATATATTATCTCAGAAACTATACTGTAGTTAGAGGGTTGATATTTCTTATGGTATTCCAAGTCTGTCAGTTAAACAAAGTAGAAAGTTGGTTTTCAAATGCATCATAATTGAATTTTTAAAATGTTGAAATTTTACAATAGGGACTTAATTAAATTTAGTAATTAAGTTAGAAAGTAATTTTTGATTATGTGAGATTTGTTTAATTGGGGTGAATTTGAAGATAAGTGAAACTCCTTTTAAAGTTGTACAATATTTTCTTCCTATTGTCATTTTGTTTAGAATCGATAACCTCACTAAGAAGAAACATCTACTCTCTATTTCATCATGGGTCGTGAAAGAATGGAGGATGCGTCAAAAAATTGTGGCAACTATGTGCACCTTCGTCCAGTGACTCGACTTTAGAAATATGCTGAATAAAATTGTAAATTTATATATCTAATCTATTTATCATTATCAGCAAGTTAAGAAATGTGTGTTTAATAAATGGTGCGAGTTTTGTTATCCCATGATAGAGAAAACCTCTTGAATTTTAAACATATAGCTGAACACAATCGTTGTGCTTGGTACACATTCAACTGTCTTAAAGTCAAAATACTACTAAAAACGACAAACAGATATGCGCTTGCAAAGCACCGAAGCCACACTCTTATGAGAAGTCTTTAGGTAAGGTTTTTGAGTGGATAAAAATAAATTATACTATGGGAATCTACACACAGAACTCTTTAATGCGCAGTTTTAGAAGCAACCGCTTTTCTAGCAACAGATATCGTTACAATAAGAAAATACATATTTTTAAGACATTCTGATAGCTAGGATTTAAACCACATGTCTTTGGCATAATGTGCCGTTATTTTATTAATTAAATTCACCAAAGAACTCGTACCTTAATTTCTCTACCACACATCTATATAGTAGAAAAGCTACTCTTTTCCAAACATCGATTAGACATTTCACTTAAACTTTATTAAAAAAAAAAAATTTCTAAAAATGCACTTACGATTTTGATTAAAATGCTGTATGTTTAAGGCATTTTATCAAGAAATAAAACGTATATCTTGAATTGTTTGGGAATGTCGCTGAAGCCCTCTTCATTCTGGATGATTTCGCATAACTGGTAAACCGTCAGAGATGGACAAGATGTGTGTGTGTGTGTGTGCGTGTGTGTTTGTAGGTAGGTAGGTAGGTATGTATGTAATGTATGTAATGTATGTAATGTATTAATGTATGTTTGTATTAATGTATGTATGTACGTATGTTATGTTATGTATATAATGTATGTCATTAAAGCACATAATTTATGTCAAGTACATTTTTTGTGTAGTTAATCATTTCCGAGATATTCTTTGTCATTGGTTTTAATTTTAAAATACTATATTTCTTCATATGGAAAGTCGTTCGGTTTTTCCTTTCTTAATTTCTTTTCCGAATCAGCCGGTCCCCATGGCCGCGCTCGCCAAGGCGTCCCGCTTTGGTGCTTCGTAGCGCTGGGGATCGTGGGTTCGAGTCCCGCCTTAGGCATGGGTGTTATATGTTTGTGTTGTAAAAGTAAGAAAACAGTAATAAACAGTAATAATAGGGCAAAACAAAGTAAAAAAAAAAAGAAAAAAGGTAAATAAAAGTAGGGTATACAGTGCCGGAGTCCTGATCAGACTCCGGTACTGTATTTATGTAAAAAAAAAAAAAAAAAAATCTCGCTCTAAGCGAGATTCGAAGTCGCAGCCACTTAAATATGAGGCAGACACACTTTCTTTCTTTCTTTCTTTTTTCTCATGGTCAGAGCGGAATGCCAAAGCCATTATAGCGAATAGCTCTTAACATATTTGATTCTCGGTTAAGCCTGTATTCCCTTTTCCCATTATATCTACAAAGAAATAGGTATGTAAGAATAGAATTTCTATAAATCTTTATCTCATTAACGTGAAGTAGATAGAAAAGGCAGCTCTTGTTACAATAGTTTATTGAAAAATGGATACAGAAAATAATGCGATACTTTTCTGGACTGTGCGTCTTTTCCAAAACTGTTAACTTGGTAGTCTTAGAGTGCGATGATTTACTATGCTTTTCGACGTGGATTAACAAGACAAGAGTGCATTGATCAACTTACTGGTATATTTGGCGATGAAGCTCCACTTTGCCACTGTGAAACGCTGGTATAGCGAGTTTATTCGTGGCCGCTGTTCGCTCATTGTTGAAATTCGTGAAGGTGTTTAATCAGTTTTTGTGCCAGAAATCATTGATGCTATGCAAAAACTGATCCTCATATCACTTACTGTGAAGTAGAGGTAGGCATTAGTCCCACTAGCATATATAAAATATTGCATGATAATTTAGCCGTGAAAAAGGTTTCTTCTCGTTGGATCCCACGTAACTTGACACAATATCACTGGATGCTCGTATCGATTGGTGCGTACAAATGCTCAAGAAATACAATATGCATGGATTTATGTGTATAAGCCGCAACGTAAACAGCAGTAGACTGTATATTCAAGATGAACCAAATCGAACAAAAGTTGTTCGCACTCGAAGCACTTCGAAACAAATGGGAGCCTCTGTGTGTGTGTGTGTGTGTGTGTGTGAGTGTGTGTGTGTGTGTGTGTGTATTTTATATTTAGAGGAACGTAAATGCTGAATAATACACAACCATTTGTTTGCCTGAAGTCTTCTGTGAAATTCAGAAAACAAAGTGCCGTCGCATTGTACATTAAGACAATGCGAGCGCTCACAGTTCTCATCTAACAACCGACTATTTTAACACTCAAAGAATCGAATAGATGACTTATTCGCTGTACAATTCTGATTTGGCACCCAATGAGTTCTTTTTGTTAATGAACATTAAGAATAAAATGCATAGACAACGATTTTTGTCGGCAGAAGAAGCCGTTCAAAACCATGTTTTGGAGGTGTCTCAAGTAGATTGGAAAAAAATGATAGGACAAATACGAGGGTAATCCAGAATGAAATCGCCGTTTGTGCGTAGCGCAGGAAGTGGTGGGAGTGGCGCCATTTTCTACAATCTTTGTGCACAGTGGTCAGTATGCTTCTAGCTATCTAAGAAAGAGCATTGTACTGTTGCGCGTTTGAGAGATATAACCTCAAAACTTGAGCGCCGTAATAGAAAATCCCGCCAAGTGTGAGGTGCGTGGTGGTTTAAGATTTCTTTTGGCAAAACATCGCTTAGCAGCCGAATTGTGTGCAGAATATGGTCCTAACATTATGAGTGAAGGTGTTGTCCGTCAATGGGTACGATTTTTTAAAAATGGAAGAACTAACATTCATGAAGAATACAGGAGTGGTAGGTCTACTTTTGTCAATGATGACCTGGTGGTCAAAGTGGATGGAAAAAGTTCGTGAGAACCGTCGGTTCACGATAACGGAACTTTCCGATAATTTCCCCGAAATTTCTCGGAGTCTTTTGCACGAGATAGTGACCAAACACCTAGGCTATCGCAAGATTTGTGCTCGTTGGGTACCAAAACTGCTGACTGACGACCACAAAACCAAAAGAATGAGTTCTGCCATCGACTTTCTTTCTCAGTATGCCACTGAAGGAGAAGCATTTTTGAACAGAATTGCTACTGGTGATGAAACTTGGTTGGCCTACGTGAATGTTGAGACAATGCAATGGGGACATACCGCTTCTCCAAGCAAGCCAAAGAAAGCCCGTCAAACTTTCTGCGAGGAAAGTCATGGCTACGGTTTTCTGGGATGATAAGGGCATCTTACTCGTTGAATTTACGGTACGTGGCACGACTGTCAATTCTGAAGCCTACTGTGAAACGTTGAAAAGACTAAGAAGGGCAATCCAAAACAAGCGTCGTGGTCTTCCGTCATCTGGTGATGTGTTTGTGCATGACAACGCTCGCTCGCACACAGCTCGAAGAACAAATGAACTTTTAGGCAGTTTCAAATGGGACGTTGGTGACCATCCCCCCTACAGCCCGGACTTAGCTCCCAGTGATTTTCATCTGTTCTGGCTTGTATCTCAGCGTTTCGGCAATGACGAAGAGCTTCATCACGCCGTGACGGGTTGGCTACGTTCACAGTTTTATGCAGAGGGTATTTCAAAGACTGTTAAAGGTATAAGTGCTTGAATTTGCTCGGAGAATATGGAGAAAAATTAGAAAAAATGTTGTATTTTTCATATATAATAATACAATTTTTATGTCTCAAATGATTTAATTTTTATTTCCAAACGGAGGTTACTTTCTGGACCGCCCTCGTAGTTCAAACGCATGCAAAATCATAAAGTAGAATATTTCGAAATTTTCAATGATAAATTACTGTATTTTTATTATTAGGCTCAAAATATAAATAGTGTCCCTCGTACATGGGGTAAAGGGTAGAATTCACCTTAACAATTTATCAGATTATTGGCCTATACAATAATAGGTATGGGGGTAATATATATTTATTACATCGTCGAGTTCAAACGTGAAACGTCGAGAATTCAACTGGTGTATTATGTACTTTATTCTAGAGAGCAGAGTTCATTGTATTGCTGCTGAGAGGACATACTCAATTGACAATACTGTTGAGTAAAACGCATATTAGAAAACGTAGGAAAAACAAATGACAAAGGGCAAGTCCCTCTGCTTCCGAGAGAGCGATGTCAACATAATGGTTGTATATATTTGCACATATCAGTCTATCCATCATATGCTTTCATTGGCAGACTGCAATGACCGGTAGAAAAGTGAATGAACTTGGTTTGTTTGCTAGATGTTGGAACTTATCCTAATACATGTTACAGCGCAACAAGGGACTAATGGTAATATTTTTCCCTAACGTCTACCTATCTTTTATTATTGGCTATACAAATTATTCTTAACAAAGTCTTATTACTTTTTCGGCCACGTGTGTAATATTTCTTTTTTGGTAGTGTTTAACGCCCGGTGTGATAGGTAGAGCAGGTTCATAGGCATCATATTCCACGCAAAATATTAACGAAATTTTACAAGAAATATATTTTTGAGACCTGAATACGAAAAAAAAAAAAAAAAAGGAATAAATGAAAAAGAAAGAAAAAAAGAAAAGAAAAAGTTCTAAGTGTATCTGTGGACTGTAAAACTCGAAAACAAAAGCTCCGTTGAATACAAACTTGGTATTTTAGTTCAGCTTCTTTTAAGGGCATGCCACAAAGATTTTCAGGGAAATTTCCCCACCCCAACTACCCTTTACATGGAACATGTTTAGAAAACTTTTTTTTACTGAAATTCTAATGATTTTGATTAGAATACTATATGTTTAAGATATTTTAAAGACAAATGGAGTCTATATTTTGAATTTTGTGGGAATAACCTCTGATGACCTCTTCATTTTGGATGACTTTTGCATAGAACGTTTTTTTAGAAAAGTTTGATTTTCTGAAATTCTAAGGATTTTGATTAGAATAATATATGCTTAAGATACTATAATGACAAATGAGGTCTATATTTTGAATTTTGTGGGAATAGCCTCTGATGACCTCTTCATTCTGGATGACTTTTGCATAACCGGTAAACCCTAAGAGGACAAAAACTTACCACACAACAATTTTAGAATCTCGTTGAAACCTCAATTTCATATATTTCAAATATTGCCTTTTGTAAAGTTAATCATTTCATTTAAAGTACTTATTTCATCACATTTCTTGTGGTTGGTTTCAATTTTAAAAACTTGAATACTTTTTCCCAAATGGGAAGCCGTCATTCATTTCATTTCTCTTTTGTTTTAAACATGACCGCTAAGCAATATTTTCTAAAGGAAAATGCCGCCAATAGGCTCATGCATTATAAATGGAACAGTAATAAATAAGACACATATACGGTTCTGCTTCTAAAAATGCTTTTTTTCTTTCAGGGATCCTCAAAACATGTAAAATCTCGATGCATAAGTTTTGGATGGAATGCAACACCTTCTCTAGCTGTTATGTATATGTAGAGAAAGTAAAAATAGGATGTTTACATTCTTATGTCTTCTCTACTCATTCCTATGAACTATTCATCCAAATACTTATTGTTTTGTTCTTTGATAATAGAGCTAAACGTTCATTTACACTGTCGTTATAGGTATAAGAAAAATAATATTGGTTATAGCAGCAGTCAAGACTTTTAAAAAATGAAGTCTTTTAAACTCCATGCTGCGCAGTAAAAGAATTGTTGGACTTGCATGATTTTCTCTACTCAATCTTCTACAAGCGATATCTACTTACAAACTCTTATTTTTCTACTTCATGTTAATCGAGATAAATGTTTGCAGAAATGTCCTTATTGCCTTGTAGGTATGTAAAATGTTTGAAATTTATTTCTCTTTGTACTGCAAAGAGAAAGAGAGGGGGGGGATCGGATAAAAAATCCTATTTAATAAAAGTATAAACACTTAAAAATTTATATTAATAACTAGAAATATGTCGATAATTATTGATGCCAACAAAAATGTATTTGACTAACTGTGTGCTTAAGAGATCTACGTGGTTTGTGTGGCAAGGTACGACTTAAAGTTATACGAAGATCATTGTATGTTATTCCCATAAAATTCAAGATAAACATTTTATTTGATTTGTCATGAAATATTTAAATATGTGGAATTTTAATCTAAAACCTTAGATATTTTGAGAGAAGGTAAAACATAAAAATTTTTTTCCTTACACAGGGTAATTCTGAAAACCTGTTGTGTCCTTGGTAGCTTCTAAACTTATGGGGAGGGGTTAGTAACTGATAAAATTTGGGTCTTTCCTGAATCTTAACGCAGAGGCTCACTTTTATGGAACACATCAGGAGTACAACAGACGTTATTTTGTCGTATTTCATTTCTCTAACGTTTTAGGGTTTAGTGGTTTCTTAATTTCGATTAGACATTTGTCCTCACAAGTTTATAATTTTTAGTTAAAAGTGGTATCCTTTCCTCACTCATAAGGTTCATGTGCTCTTTCTATTTATATTTTTCTTCAATTTTATCCTCTAAATTGTTCTTTCTAATTGTTTCATTCCAGGTGTAAACTAGTAAACTTCTCCGTAAAACTTTAATTCCCGCTGTCTCATTTTCACTTATGTCATCATCCTCATCAATTTCAGCAAGGGAAATTTTCTCCCTTGCGGGTTTAGACTGGAATTTTGAGTCAAGCCACCTAAGTGATTCTTACTAATTAAACTATGTAATAAATTATTACACATTTTTCGTATCCTTAACTCTTTTGCTAATTAATTTTATTGTGTACATCCAGTTCAAGGCCATTAAACTTTGATAAAAATTGTGTTTCATTCACATAACTTTCTCTACAAACTATTCTTACAAAAGATTATTCTTTTTTTTTTTTGTATCGTGGTAATTGAGATAAGTATTAGCAGAAGTGGTTGTATTAGTTCCTTCTATGTAGAAAGGAAATAATGTAATACACTAGGCTAAAGTGACAGTCAGATATTTTAAAAAGCCGGTCGTTATATGAAAAAAAAAAAAAAATGTGTATATCATGAACGTTGTATTTTTATGAGAAATACATTTTTTGTGAAGTGAGTTTTGTCTATTACTGTTTACCAGTTATGCAAAATTCACCCTGAGGTCTTCAGAGGCTATTCCCAGAAAATTCAAGTAAGGTGTAGCGTTTATTTATCTTGTAAACATGTATCTAATTACGGTATTTAAATCCAAATCTTAAAACCATTTTTAAGAAAACACTATTTAAAACAAATTCCATATAAAGGTAGTTGAGGGGGAGGCATTTTCTTGAAAATCTTCGTGTCGCATCCGTAGGAGATGCTGAACTTAAATGCCAAATTTGATATTTAAACGGTATTGTCGTTTTTGGGATATGCGCGTGCGCGCATATACACACACACACACACACACACACACGCGTGGTCTGGGAGTAACATGCTAGCCTCTGGTTCCCAAGCTCTCCAGCTCAAACCCGGCGGAGCGCGATGGATTTTTTGGGGCGTACAAATCGTAGCGTGTCTTTCTTCGGAAGGGAAGTAAATATGTTGGTGCCGTGTTGTAGATTTACGCACGTAAAAGAACCTCGCCTGATAAAGAGACCTCTGAGCAGATTTAAACGACTTTCATACCCAATATAAAATGGCTGATAACCATGGCAGGTAGAGAGCATCCATAAATAACACTCAACAGCACTTCAATGTACCTACATAGTAGCCAGAAAAAGTATTATAATCCACCCAAAAATTCAATGTCGAGATTTCACGGAAAATATGTTTTAAGGTCCCCTGAGTCCGATTTTTTTTAAAAAAAAAAGTATGTGTGTGTCTATGGACAGCATAGCACAACACGAAAAAACTGTTTAATACTACTTTTGGCATTTATGCTTAATAGCTTCCAAGGATACGATGCGAAGATTTTCAAGAAAATTCCACAACTATAAACTACCCTTTACATGGAAAAAATGTTGGACATTTTGTTTTTCTCAAAAATGACTAACGATTTTGATTAAAATACCATTTGTTAAAGATATTTAAATTCCAAGTAAAATGTAGTTATATATTGAATTTTCTGGGAATAGCCTCTGAAGAACTCTTTTTTCTGGATGAATTTTGCAGAATTTTGCAGAACGGTTAAGCCGTAAGAGATAGAAACATTTAAATAAGAAATCTAGATCTCCTGAAGCCACACTTTTTCTTGTAGAGTTGACCGTTTTCGAGATATTCCTTATAATTGGTTTCAATTTCAAACTTTTCTCAAACCGGACCATGCTTAGCGAACCAAATCTCAACTGTTTCACATAATGATTGACGTTTAAAAGTATTGACTGTCGCTTTAGCTTAGTGTATTACTTCTATTTAAAAGAAAGCAAGTAATAAGAACAAGTCTGTTAATGTTTATCTCAATAGTATGATATAGATAAAGGAATGATTTTTTGTAAGAATAGTTTGTATATAGAACAGTTAGAGAAAGTTATGTGAATGAAACACATCAGATTTTTTTCCACACATACACAGACCTTTTTCTAGAAATGTATTTTTGGATTCAGAGCACCTTAAAACATATATTTCCGGTGAATTCTTGACATTGAATTTTTGGGTGGAATACCTTCTCTACCAACTCTAGGCTTAGTACACATAGAGAAACTAATAATAATAATAATAATAATAATAATAATAATAATAATAATAATAATATATTGATAATTTTATTACCAAAGCATGAGTATTGGTGTTAATCCACTCTTGCACAAAGCTATAAGCCGCAATTTCCACATGCTACATGCAAACAGGCAAACATTGATGTAGCATTCGTATGTCTGACCCACAAGAAGTGAGTACATACGTCACCAAACGTTTAATCGAGGGCAACGACTCTCCTCTGGCATCGAAATGAATACCTAGAAAGAGTTTACCGCGTATCATTAGTGCGGCCGACATACCTGTCTTACAGAACGATCATTAACGTCATTAAAACACTTGTTATTATTTTGTTTTCGACGAACGTGCTGAAATGGTACGCCAATTATAAGAGCATTTTCAACTAAGATGAAATTTGCCCTCCGCGGGAACTCTGCAGCGATATTCGGCGAAAGTTGAGCAACGCACCCTTAACAATGTCATCCTGTTCTTCGAGGGAGAAGCAGTCGATAACCCGCATTTCAGGGAACAATTGGCGTTTATGCCATTGCGTGACTCCAGAATTCCGTGTATTGCAGAGAACACAAATTCTTATAGATGTAATTTCAAACGAAAACACTTACGATATTCCACAAAAATCGGATGTGTTCCATTTACATGACTTTCTTCTTCTGTTCTGCAAACAAACTGTTCTTACTGAAGATGCTTTAATCTACATCATGCTAAACAAGATAAGCATTACCAGAAATGTTATTATTGCTTAGTTTCTTTTAAGTAGAAAGGAAATAACTAGGCTAAAGACACCATAAAATCTTTTTAAAGCTGTCGTTATGCGATTGTCATTGAAATTCGGTTCTCTTTCCATGGTCAGAAATAAAAAACAAAACATACATTAAACAGATGAGAACGTTTCGATTTAGAAAATATTGATTATTTTAAAATTGAAAAAAATAACAGAGAATATCTCTGAAGTTATATATATATATATATATATATATATATATATATATATATATATATATATATATATATATATAATAAACTGTATTTTATTACGATCTACATTTTCTTACGATTTATTAATTATGCAAAAGTCATTCAGAATGAAGAGAAAAGATTAATTATTTTAAATTGAAAAAAATTACCAAGAATGTCTCTGAAGCAATTAGCTCTACAAAATGATAAACTGCGTGTTTTAACGATCTACATTCTCTTACGATTTATCAATTATGCAAAACTCATTCACAATGAAGAGAACTTCAGGGCTATTCCCAAGAAACTCAGGGTATACATTTTATTTGGGATGCAAGCAGCGGCATTTCAAATAAAATCGTTAAAGCTATTTTTAGAACATTGGAATATTTTAAAAAATGCTCCACATAAAGAGTAGTTTGGGGTGCAAAAATGTTTCTGAAGATTTTGGAGTCGCATCTTTGGAGGATATTAAACTGAAGTACCAAGTTTGATATTACCCAAATTTTCGTTTTTGAGTTATGCTGCCCCCCCACACACACAACTTTTTCTTAAAATAATTTTTCTGGATTCAGGGGTCCTCAAGATATATATATATATATATATTTCCGGTTAAACCTTGGCTTCGAATTTTTGGCTGGAATACAATACCTTCCCCATCTACTATGTACATTGTGTATATGTGGAAGAGAAAGTAAAATATTTATAAGAACTTACGAAATTCTTAAAACATAGAATTTATAAACTTGAAGTGTTGACCACAGTAGATATGACAATATGAAGAATGTATGCTTGCAAAATTTCTATTTTATATACTAATTAAAATAATTTTAGTAGAAAAAAACTTGGTTATACTTAAAGCATATATTTGTATTTCTGTTAGGTAATCAATCAGTAACTCAGCTAGAATAAACCAGAGGAACGTTATCGCGCATTGAAATCGCCAAACAGCAACATAATTGGAGCTGCTCGGCAAATCACAAAAAAGTAACATAACATAGATCTAAGTAATACTTCGATGTTACTAATTGTTTTCGTAACAAACACTCTGTTTTTTCCATAAATTAAAATCATTTGTCATTGTTCCGAAAATAACTAAACTTCGGACGTAACTAGCCTTGGTAAAATCATCCTACATTTTCTTCTAAATGTATTGTAGCAAGATCATATGAAGAACATATTCTGTACTGCATCAATTAAATATATATATATACACATATATACACATATGTAAACTATGAATAAATTTTAGTTTGAAAATGCCATTATGCGCTGGCCGAATATTTGGAGAGATTCGGAGAGGGAAGGGCTCTCCCCTAGAATGAATCCCAGAAAATTCATTGAGATACGAGACATTTATGAATGTTTAGTTCCCCAGCCTCTCGTGAACTCTCTTCAAACCTCTTCAGCTACTTATATTTCGGCGAAGCGAGCACGCTGGAGACTTTTTTTTTTTTTTTTTTTTTTAATATAATGGTGCTACCGAAGAAATTAAGCAGTGTTCTATGAGTGAGGTTTTGAGGACACTGTGATGTGCACAGAGTGCTGGTCGGCCTCAGAAGAGTCCTGTGTCCCACTCGGAAGAAAGATGAGACTGTCGAACCAAGTCGCATAGTGAAGTGACAACACAACGGTACAAAGTCGCAATAATGTGTATACACCTTTCAACTCCTGATCTTGTGCACCACGGTATGAAAGGATGCCACCGCTAGCCTAGTATTGTTGATAGCGTGATGTCATTTATATAAACCTGAAAGGTTATGAGGATACTCAACTCAAGAAAGGTATGTATGCATTTGCATAATTACACAAATTGCGGCCCTTGTACTGTATACCACGAGACACCGTTCCTAAACATGCTAATAACATGGCAACTGTAATGTCTTCTTTAGCTTTTGAAGCTCATTTTGGATACGCAACCAAATGATAATTAAAGTTGTCTTATGCATAAATGTGAATACTAAATTAAAAATCCATTTTGTTACATTCACATGAATTTCTCTGCACATTCGACAGCAAACTATCACAAAAGCTCATTCTTCCATCTAATTCATGCTCATCAAGATAAGCATTAGCAGAAATTGTTTTATTATGATATTATTTTTTTGTACACTGGAAATAAAAAAAAAAAATGCAATAAGCTAAACAGATGTTAGATCTTTTAAATGCCGGTTGCTAGTGATATTGAAATTCCGTTCTCTTTGCTTGATACGGCTGAAAAAATCTGATGCGTTCCATTCACATGCTTTTCTCTGGCTGTTCTGCAGACACCTTTTCTTAAAAAAAAGACTGTTCTTTTATCTAGATCATGCTATTTGAGATAAATATTAGCCGAAATTGTCGTATTACTTGTTTCTTTGCAAGTAAAACTGAAGAGATAGAGAAAGCCATAAGAATGGAAGACATATTTTTTTTGTGTGTGCCGTTATCAAGCATATGTTAATACATATATTCTACTGTGTGTTAAAAATATTCCGCACACTTCAGTATTTCGTTTAATGCCTAATCTTTTGTTTCTGACAGATTTAAAAATGGCCTTCGATTTGTAAAAAGTAGTCATTTGAAAGATAATATATTTTCATATTGTTAATGATAAGCTATCAGTGAAACATTATGAACCTACATTTGTATTAACATAATTTTGACTGGATATGGGACATATTAGAATTATATGGAAAGTTTCATGCTCCTCTGAAAGGGTATACTTGTTAAAGTGGGCATTAAGAACAGTGTATCGAGCACCTTATTTTATACTAGTCATCTCGTGGATATAAACGATATGTTCTAAATACTCATTTAATTGAGTGTAATCAAATTATGAGTTATCCAATAATTGATATTAAACAATTAAATATTTTACACACTTTAAAACATTTTTGTAAATAATAATTTCAAGACAGTCGAATGATTACTTATTTTGATATGGCTAACGCAACAGTTCATTTAAAAGGAGGCCCATGCGGCTTTGGTCCCGTCCGAAGTTGTTTCTTTCCTAATAAAATAGTGGTAAAATTTGTTTGAAGAGAAAAGACAATAATAAACTTCTACCGAAATAAGCAGCACACTTGAAATAAACAAAAGGCCAGCGGCAGTCTCGAACACGTGGCCGCAATGAATGCTCTCATTGGGCCCTGAATGCAGCACCCAGTCTAAGAGTATATAAATATATCCCATCTTTCCTTTATACTATTTCTTTTAAAATGCCTTAACGACTATCTTTAATGACTTCAATACAATATACCAGATTTCACTATTATTTGGTATATAAACCAAGTAGTTTATTGATAATGAGCAGTTATTTCATATTGATTGCGTATGCTGTGAACGTAATGAGCGCTTTTTAGAGCGCATTCAGTATAGTTAAAATTATTCCCTAAGAGAAGTATTTCTTCAGAAAGGGTATTATTATATCTTGGTATTTTAATCAAAATTACTAGTATTTTACCTTCTCTAGTACGAATGTACAATGTTTGTTTCGCGAATGTCTACCAAGAGCCAAAAGACCCCCCCCCCCATCCTCAGACCGGGGAGAAATTAAACGCCATGGGTTTTTCCATTAGGGAGCACCTTGGTTACTAAAAGGTCCGCCGGTATGGGAACGTACCGGGACGGAAGTGGATACGCCAATTACGTGAGTCAACTCCGAAGGGAAGACTACCGAAAAACCTCGGTAGGGCCGACAGATGTCTAACATTCTGTCTACTAGCTAGCGCCGGAAGATATTAAGGTGTCTCACAGCCCCGCTCAGACGTAACCAGTCTCCCACGGGTATCGGGCTACAGTCACGTCGAGTCCAACCCAATCTCAACAGCTCCCTGCTGGGAGCGGCTCAGATGTTCGGCCCTACGTCCGAAGTACCATGGGTGCTCGGGTCCGCAGCTCCCGCACCGGAGCAGCTGAAGAAGTCGAAACCTCTCCCCTAAGGAGGCCGTATATACAAGTGTACCTAGTAGGTAGAGAAGGTCCTGTAGTTCTTCCAAAAATTCGATACCAACATTTCATCAGAAATATATGTTTTGAGGATACATGAAGAAAAAAGATTTTTAAAAAGAAGTTCGAACGCGTTAGTGTGTGTGTGTGTGTGTGTGTGTGTGTGTGTGTGTGTGTGTGTGTGGACAGCATAACTCGAAAACAAAAACTTAGTACACAAAAATATATGCAGATCCCCTAAAACTCACAATTTGTCATATACATTTATTTTTTATCTATGTATTTTTATTATTGTTCGTAGAATTAATCGTTTCCGAGTCTCTCTTTTGCTTTCCTCCTGGCTCGGCAAAGAGATTCAATTTTTTCACAAAGCGATCAATCAGCCTTAAAAAATGTGAGTCGCTTTGCCCTAGTGTAGTCGTTCATTTCCCTTCTACTTACAAGTAATCAAGTAATGATATATTTTCTGCTAATTTTATCTCGAATACCATGATATAGATAAAGAAACAATCTTTTGTTAGCATCGTTTGTTTACAGAACAGATAGAGAAGGCTATGTGAAATTAAATAGAACTTCATAAACTTCGGTAAATCTTCTATGTGAAGCATGCTTTGTTTTGGGGGTATTTTCTTGAAAATCTTCGTCTTGTATCCTCACAAAGTGGTATTTGACGTTCATACACACACACACACACACACACACACACACAAGCGCGCGTGCACGCGCTTTTTGTTTTTTTTAATGCTGCTTAAGGATCCTGGGAACTCAAAATGCGCATTTCCGATGGAATCTCTGTATCGAATTTGTGTATCCAAAATGTCGATATTTTCTGTGAAATGAGTAAAAAAGACATTCTTTCAAGAAAGCGTTACGCCCAGTTATTTAAAAAAATGTAGTAACGTTGTAAAAATAATCCTCCATAATTAATTTGGTGGATATTATGACCGATAGTTATATTCAATGAGTTGAAATACAATTAAGAGTGTTTTGAAAAATACGTTAAGTGAAACTTGCTTGTCAAGAGAGAAGTAATGAAGGACTTCTCTGGAGAAGCTGTGATGTCAATAACCTCTGCAGCACTTAGCAGACAACAAGCGCTAAATAGACTAAATATTTGCATAACGTAAACGAGGCTGCTATTTACATACACAGCAGAAGTCATTTCAGTCTAAATCAAAGATCTGCAAAGCCATCTTCAGTTAGGTGTGCCCAGTCGAATCCAAGACAGAACTTCTTTCTCACGGCAAGGGATGTTACGACATGGAATTCTGGCGTTGGGGCAGAACTGTGCGCGTACCTTTTCTTGGGCACTTGGCTCCCGTCTTCATTCGATAGAAATCACGCAATTTCGGTAGCGGAAAAGAGCAACAACATTGAGTGTGTACGCTAGACCTCGATAAAGTGCCTTCAATCCTACAGCAGGGTTAACGGATTGGGTGAATTATCATTCAATTGGGCTACTAAAGATCGACCTTGTGACCGATTTTTGCTTGCTCTACATAGGTATTGCAGTCCACCCAAAGATTCGTACCGGAAATATACGTTTTAGGGTCCCTTGCTTAAGAAAAGCACTTTTGAATAAAGGTCATGTGTCTGTGTGTGTGTATGTGTGTGTATGTGTGTGTGTGTGTGTGTGTGTGTGTGTGAACACGATAACTCAAAAATAAAAAGTCTGTAAAATAACAAACTTAGTATTTAATTTTGGTATCTTCTAAGGATACTACGGAAGATTCTGAGGAAAATCTCCCCACTTCAAACTACACTTTAATGGGGGAAAAAATCGAAAATGGACTCTTAACAATTTTTGATTAAAATATCGAATGTTTAAGACACTTAGATGCCAAACAAAATGTATATGTTGAATTTTCTGGGAATAGCTTCTGCAGGCCTCTTTATTCTGAATGAATTTTGCTGAATTTTGCGTAACTGGTAAACCATAAGATATACACAAAAAATGTAGATTCAGTTAAAACATACAATTTATGTCATATCAATTTTTACGTGAAGTTAACCATTTACGAGATATTCCTTGTTATTAGTTTCAGCTTTGAATGAACTTAAAACTTTTCTCATACGGGAATTTGTCATCTCCAGGCCATACAAAGAAACTGATTGCAATCACTTGGCAACCAGCTTTAAAATATTTCACTCGCTTTAATCCAGTGTATTCCTGCATTTCCCTTCTACTTACAAGAAAGCAAGTAACAAGACCAGTTCTGTTGATGTTCATCTCAATTAGCATGAAGCAGATAGAAGAATAAGCTTTTTACAATAGTTTGTTACAGAGATGTAGAGAAAGTTATGTGAATGGAACATAGCATTCACAGAAGATAAAGTGGCTACTCTATTATTGTTTTCTTTGTTATGTCGCTATAAGCCCAATCACACCGGTTCAAGAGAAATGTTTGAATCAAATACATCCGTTCAGTGCAAATATATTCTAATATTTTATGTGGTGGTGCACTGTTTGAATACATTGCTACTGTAATTGCAGTTTAAATGTAGTGCATATGAAGTAATTTGAGTAAATAATAGTATTAATAATGTATAATTGGGGAAATTAATCGCTTTAATAAGCGCTTTAACATGAGTTGGTTTCCTGCTGTGAAAGGGGTTCCGGTTTTGATTTCTGGCTAGGGATGAAAATTTTTCTCTAACTAAAATTATTCACTATCTTCCCCAGAGTCTGGAAGTATGAATAAGTGTAAACTAATGAATAAAATCCAAAGAGTAACATAAAACTAATGAAAACAATACAGGAGTTGCAGAAGAAAATGTCCCCAATTCGACCATGGTAGGGTATAAATGTAATAATAATAATAATAATAATAATAATAATAATAATAATAATAATAATAATAATAATAATAATAATAATAAAGAGTTGGTTTCGTGATCCTGAAATAAATAAATAATTTACAAACTTGCAAATGATATCATATTTTTCTTATTTTTTTGCAGTAAAGTTTGCAGCTTAGAGCCCAATGGGCTGACCTTCAGAACATATAGTGTCAAAAAATAAACAATGCGGGAGCTGTAGTTTCTAAACCAAATCTTGGGGCTTTTTTAAAACCACCTCCAAAAGAAAACGTCAGTGGAAAATTGGACGACTTTAACGTGGATTTTGTAGTTTTTAGAATAATTACGGCGATATTGTGTGAAAGAAATTTGGCAACCCTGGCTGTTTCATTCTGTCTGTAGAGCAGAGAATTTTTACACACATGCACGTGCGCGTATTTCCTTTAATAATTCAGCTAGTTTGCGGTAAATTAGGCACTCTATTGACCTTAGACCGAGGGCCTCAAACAAAGGCACTTTCTTTGGTTGACACTTCCGGAAAGACAGGCGGACGGGCTCTCTCTTCTTGTCCTCGGCTCTCGCTTCCACCTTAAAACTGGCGCCCAAGAAAAGGTGTGCGCTTAAATCTTTCTTCCCCAATGTTCTTGCCAGCTTTTTTGTAATAAGGGTTTTTTCATTCTCTTACGTATTATCAGTTATGAAAAACTCATTCTACCTTAAGGATTTTAAGCTATTCCCAGAAAATTCAAAATATACATTTCATTTGCGATCTTGAACATATTTATATTTTAGTAGTGAATACAATTTTAAGGAAGTAAAAACGTTCCAAAAATGTAAAGGATATTTTTGAATGGGTGATTTTCTTTAAAATCTTTGTCCCATCATTGAAAAATACAAAGCTTGTTATTTGGCGGACTTTACCTTCTCTAGCATGTATATACAATGTACGTAATACATAGAGAAGGTGTTGTATTGAACCAAAAATTCTATACCAAATTTCGCAGGGAATAGGTACATGTTTTGAAACATTTTGAATCCGAAAAAGCAATTTTAGAAAATGGTCAACGCGCAATTTTAGAAAATTGGTATTCAAGTTCAATCCAAACTACCCTTTACAAGGAAGATTTTCGAAAGTTTCAATTTCATACTTTCTCTAGTCTGTATGTATAATGTACATGTAGATAGAGCAGGTATGGTATTCCACCAAAAAAATCGATGCCGATATTTCACCGGAAATACGTTTTGAGGCACCATGAGTTCGAAATTTTTTTTTTAGAAAAAGTTCCGTGTGTGTCTATCTACGAGTTTGTGTGTATGTGTGGGGGGCCTTTGGACAGCATAACCCAAAAACGAAAAGTCGGTTAAGTACCAAACTTGCTATTTAAGTTCAGTATCTTTCAAGGTATTCTTGAAGGTATTCACATCATAAATACAATGTATATTTTGAATATTCTGGTAATATTCTAGGAAGAACCCTTTATTCTGGTTGAGTTTTGCAGAATTTTGCATAATGGTTAAACCATGGCAGACAAAAACTTACTACACAAAAAATTAAAATCTCGTTAAAACACGTAATTTATGTCTCATACGTTTTCCTTGTAGAGGGATATTCATTGTAATCGATTTCAGTTTTAAACTGAAACCAAACTTAAACTTTCTCAAATAGAAATATGCAAAGCAAACCGAACCTCAATTGTTTCGCATACTGGCCACGTTTTAAAAATGTTTACTATCGCTTTATTATAATGTATTTGCCTTCTACATAAGGAGTTACGTGTATCTAGTTTAGTAAGACGTAACACAAATTTGTTTGCGGGACAGTTAGAGATACTTATGTGAATGGATATCAGGTTTTTTTCAAAATGTCTGTAATTATTTTGATTAAAATACCGTATATTAAAGATATTTACATGGAAAATAAATGTATATTTAATGGGAGTAGCTTCTAAAATCCTGTTCATTCTGAATGATTTGCATAACTGATAAACCACAAGAGACAGACAAAAACTTACTACACCAAAAATGTAGATCTCGGTAAAACAATTCGGTTATATTGTATAGAGTTTTCTTCTGTGTAAAGCTAACCGGTTCTGAGATATTCCATGTTATTGGTTCCAATTTTAAAATACTTACTTTTCTCAAAGATACGTTTCTATCTTTTTGTTTTGCTTCTGGCCATGCAAAGTGAACCTGGTTTCAATGACAATCGCATAGCGATAGCTTTTAAGAAATTTTCACTTTAGGCTTCTACTTACAAGGAAGCAAGTAATAAAGATAATTTCTGCTAATATTTATCGCGATTAGCCTGTGATAGATAAAAGCAATGCCCACCTGTGTAGTGTGGAGGTAGCGCTACTGCCTCACATTTAATAGGTCGCGAGTTCGAATCTCGTTTAGGGTGAGTTACCTGGATACATTTTTGGGCGGGGGGGGGGAAGTTTTCCCTTATCCTGAGAAGAGTGTTAACTTTAAGCTCCAGGACCCCGAGGTCATTTGAGCATGATTTCACCAATTTCATTTATCGTCCGATATGACCAACCAGATTAAGCTACAATATATATATTTTATAAGAAATGTTTGTTTTCAGAACAAGTAGAGAATGGAACACGTCAAATTTCATTTGTATATTAACATTATAACATAAAATACGTGAATGTAGGTATATTCTTTATTGATTCAATTAAGTATTTCATTGTCATAAATATCAGAAATGCTTAGAAGACACCTGAGCTACAGTTGATTTTCCTTTGTTCTTGAACTGGCAGTTTCTGTTACTAAGTTCGTGAAGAATGTCTTTAAGCTCCTCTCATTTGTTAAGAATTAGCCCTCAGCGGTGGTGTTTCTCGGAACATATTGTTCTCTAAGAAGCTTTGTAAAGAAACAAAACAAGTACGAGTCGTAGCAATGCAGGTAAAATGTTTACAAATGAAGAGAACTGACACAATTTTAAATGACAACGGTGATGACTGAAGATGTTTCTAATTGTCGCTAATAGCTTTTGTTCGCTAATGTACGTTGCAACATGGGCACCTGATGTCGTCAGCTGACGGAGTTGAACTGTAAAGCCGCATTCAAAATGAAGACGTAGCGTAAGGCAAGAACTTGTCAGGGGTTTCTGGATCCGGTCGCCAGACGTCCGGAAAATTCCGCACATGTCCTACAAAGTATTTCTGAAATGTTATAAATGTGTTACATTTTTTATAAGTTGACGATTCGTTGCTTTTAAGAGAATCAACTGCCGTAAAATGATGTAACATTTCACTTAATTTGCCATAACAACATGATCACATATGTAGTTAGTTTTTATCATTTGGTTATAGGTTTTGTTTACTAAATAAATAATAAATAGCATCCCTATGTGCTTCCCAGGAACCTAGGTAACTATACCGGGGTATTTATGCAAGCTTAAAATTTATTTCCAAAACAAACATTACAAATATTATCTATTATTTAATTTTGTTTAGGTAACTAAATTCAAACTAAAATTAAAAGCAGTAAGTAAGAATTTAGAGCATAAAAGATAGTTAAGGAGTAAGTTAAAATAAAATAAAGACACATTAAACTATTCTAAAACGAAAATATTACCCACTGAAAAGGTATCCAGCAAATGGTATCCAGCTTGCTTCTATACTACACTATAAACTACATCTCTAGTATCCAGCACTAAGATGAATATTACAATAAGCTCATTCTACTATATAATACTTATTTTATATACACCTTTTAATAACACGGTTTATATATTGTATTTCTTTTCACATTGTTTTATTTATATAAATTAATATTTAATTTTATTATTATATAATAACACATTGAGGTTCTATAACTCTCATATTTCTTTTATAACTCCTCATACCTTAGCTCAATATTTATTTACAACTAAGTAGACTATTAATTATTATATCCACATTATTTAAAACTATTTAAAGGACCTTATATTTAATATTCCAATAAAGTGTTTAATTTTAAGCGTTTAATAACTAAAAAATCTGATGTGTTCCATGCACATAACTTTCTCTGGCTGTTCCATAAATCTGTTACAAAAGATCCTGCTAATCGAGGTAAACATTAGCAGAATTCTTATTACTTAGTTCCTTTTAAGTAGAAGGGGAAATGAGGGTATACAATAGGCTAAAGCGATAGTTAAATCTTTTAAAAGCTGGTCGCTTTGTGAAACAGTTGAGGTTCGGATCGCTTTGTATGGTTCCGCTTTGCATGAGAAGAGTAAGGCAGTTTAAAATTGGAACCAATGACAAGAAATACCTCGAAAACGGTCAATTCCACAAGAAAAATACCTGTGACATGAATTATATGTTTTAACGTGATGTACATTTGGTGTAGTAAGTTTTTGCTTATTTCTTACGGTTTAACCGTTATACAAAATTCTACAAAACTCTTTCAGGATAAAATACGCTTCAGAGGCTATCCCCAGAAAATTCAAAATATAAATTTTATTTTTGATGTAAACATCTTTAATATACGGCATTTTAATAAAACTCAATAGTCATTTTTGAGAAATAAAATGTTTCAAAATATTTTACATGTAGGTAGCTTGTGGTGAAAATCCTCGTGTCGCATCCTTGAAAGATACTAAACACAAATACCAAGTTTGGTATTTAACTCCGTTTTGGTTTTGAGCTGTGCTGTACACACAGATAGGGGATATTTTTCTAAAAATGATTTTCTCTGACTTAGGGGACCTCAAAACATATTTACGGTGAGATATCCACATGAAATATTTTGATGGAATACAATAACTTCTCTTGCTTCTACGTACATTGAATGTACACACTGGTAGAGAACTATAAATACTATTTCTTAATATTTCCTACTGATTTATAAATTAATATCCTACTAATACGTATTTACTCTAAACTTTAGAGCACTTAACAATACGTTCATATTTATAACGTTACGTTTAATAGCAAGAAATCCACAAGCTGTCTAAAATTGGGGTGCTCTTATAACCCTAGAGTTAAAAAGTCCCTGGAATCGTCTATTTTCTCTTTTATGTATACTAACGTAAATTATTTTATTTGTAGGTGTTAGTAACGTCCCATGACGACACACCATTTCAAATGTCATGCCTAATAATGATTGTTGTCTCTGCTTGACAACTAATTTTGGTTGTGTATACATATTCGTTTAACGTATTTCAAATGTCGGAAACGGGGCTCGTTCGAACATAAAGTTTTGTGTTTTGTTAAATAAATCTCCTTCAAACATTGAGAATGATAGAAGAAGCTTATGGTGAAGCAGCAATGAAGAATGAATGATATAAATGTTTCAGTCAAGATCTTCGAACGCTGAAGAAATTTCTGTACAGGTGACTAGGGCCCTACGACAGGCTTCAGTAGTGTCTTCAGTCTCTTTACACGGTGGCAGAAATGTATCACTGCGGAAGGGAACTATTTTGAAGGAACTGTTTTTTAAATTGCCTTATGGTAACTTGTTTCGGTGTTATTTACACATTCCGAGAAATTTTTGAATGTAACACGTATAGTAGCCGTCACTGTTTAGAATCCTGGTGAACCAGCACGGTGCATGAAGTCGATTGCCGTGTACTATCATTAAAGAAGTTCCTCGTGCAATATGCAACCTTGTACAATGGAACTTATCACGCTTGATAAATTGCATATTTGCCTGCATGTGTATTTATACCAGCATATCTATATCCAGAGTAAACCCTGTAATTTTCTTAATCACGCGAGCCTGGTACAGACTGCTTCAGATAAGTACCTATCTAGGTACTTAAAAACCAAATAAGAATATTAAAAAGTTTGGTGCTAAAAGGAGAAAAATGCAATAAATCGCTGAAGGTCTTTTATCTGTGGAAGTAAGAACAGATTTATACTAGGCCTATTGCTGCTTAGAAATCTAGTGGACTTGATACTCAGTTGATTCGATAAGGCTTCAGAATGTTGCTGTTATGAGAAAACAATATTTCACATCTATTCTAACTATCCTAAATATACCTACTATTGATAATAGAAATAAGTAGGAAATATTGTATTCCAGCAAGTAATAAGACCAATGCTGCTAATGTTTATCTGGATTATCATGAAGTAGATAGAAAAATAAGCTCTTTAACAATTTGTTACAGAGATGAAGAGAAAGTCGTGTGGTTGTAACATCCGATTTTATGCAAAAGAAGCGTTGAAAGTCATTTCTCTATAGAAACACACACAATTAGTACATAATTTTCTACACAACACACCATTTTACGATGGCTGACCCAGAAGTACCCGACCTAACAAAGAAAGCACCAACATTTTAGGGAAAACATCTTTATTTCTCTTCATAGTCTCCTTTCAGCTCGATACATTTTCCCAGCGATGTTCAATAGCTTCGATACCCTGTTTATAGTGAGAATTATCGAGGTCTGCAAAATAGCCATCAACTGCAGATTCTACCTCTTCATTGCTGGAAATCTTCTACCACCAAGCCATTTTTTCAAGTTCTTCAAGTTTTGAAACAGAAAATAATCTGACGAATATGGTACATGAGAAAGCAATTTGAACTTTAACTCATTGATTTTGGCCATGGCAATAATGGACGTGCGAACTGATGCATTGTTTTGATGAAACAAAACTTTCTTTTTCGCTAAATGCGGCCGTTTTTGCTCGATTTCATCACTCAAACGCTTTAAGAAGTTCGCATAATATTCGCTATTGATTACTTTTCCTTTTTTTTTTTTTTTTTTTTTTTTTTTTTTTTTTGAGATAATCAATGAAAATTATCCCGCGTGCTTCCCTGAAAACTGAGGCCATGATCTTCGCCTTCTTTGGAGCCGATTCTCCCATTCCAATCCACTGTTTTGATTGTTTGTTCGTCTCAGATCCAAGTTTCACCCATTGTTATGAATCGCTGCAAAAACTCGGCTTTATTGCAGCGAAACATTGCCAAACACTCGATTGAAACATCCTCACGACGCTGTTTTTGTTCTATTGAGAGCAAACGCGGCACCCACCTTGCGCACAGCTTTCTCATATCCACATTTTCAGTCTGTATGCACTGTACAGAACTTTTTGAAATGCAATGTCTGCTAGCTCGTGCACTTTCAGTCGACGGTCATCCAATACCA
The DNA here is from genome assembly GCA_030762935.1 of Hymenopus coronatus. Classification (NCBI taxonomy): domain Eukaryota; kingdom Metazoa; phylum Arthropoda; class Insecta; order Mantodea; family Hymenopodidae; genus Hymenopus; species Hymenopus coronatus. The sequence continues at coordinate 31,582,107 of CM060896.1, read as the reverse complement.
TTTTGTGGATTTTCTTTACAATTTCTGGACTGGTAACCTCATTTGGTTGACCACTGCGATGCTCGTCTTGGCAGCTCGTACGTACGCGCTTAAACTCTGCCACCCAATATTTCACTGTTGTAAACGAAGGAGCAGACTCCCCCAGATTAGAATCTAGCTCAGCTTTAATATTAAGTGGACATCAAATGACCTTTCAAATGAAAGTATTGTATCATATAAGATGACCAGTTTTATCCATGTTTACAAATTCGCTGAGAACATTCACTAATGATGGTTGCCGAACAATACTAAACAATGTAAAATCGTCAAACTTCAAACTTAAGCTTTCTAAGATTGGTACTTTTTAACATCGTTAACAACCATTATCTATATGATTTCAGGGACAGCCTAAGTATATCTCGACTCGGAACAATCGACAGTCGTTAGCAGTACTACCATCCCTATAACCTACAGCCAAAACTATTCTCGAAACAATTGACTAACATTATTTACTACTGGTGCTACACGTTAGTTAAATGAGAAAGACTCCCAAATATTTGACGTAGGTACTAGTAGTATAGCATACCCGGTCGCGCTCAGTTTGTCATGTTTTACCCTCCAGGGGCTCCCGCGCAATTGACTGTTTACAATTCAGTCCCACGCGCGCAGTTGGGGAAAAAAGTTGACCGTTTCACGCGTAGTCGGTGCCCCCACGAACAATTGAAGTGTGACCGTCAGGTACATAGATCCAAAGCGGTTCAGCCTCTCCAATACCGAGCAAAACAAAGCCATCTCGCATAAGCCAGGTGGTCCGATCACGATTTACTCGAGGTGACTTGTTTATCGTGTCACTAGCGATCATCTGACCTCTGCAGCTTATTAGCATGACTCCGGCAGCAATAAATTCAGCATCTGGTAGAAACACGCAAATTTCAAAACGTCCCGAACAAGGCACAATAAGAGTTAATTAGTGCATTGCTTTGTGCTACCATCGAGAAGCCCAGGAGCTAATGTTAAGTACATGTCATTCCCCATCTGTTGTCTGCCAGACAATACACCTACAATGTGAAACCCCTTAAGGGAAACAGTCAGTCTGGCAATTGTACTCATAATTTCCATTTTTTTCCCCTTTTCTTCTCATTTCTCTGCATGTTATTCTTTTCTTGATAGTTGCTGCAATGCATTTTATTGCTGTTCTCTCTTATTCTATTGATAGAATCTAAATGAGCTGCCAACAGATGCTAAAGACAGAAATGCTAAAGGCATATTTTTACTTTCTCTACTTAGTACATAAGTAGGAGGTACTGCATTCCACCCAAAAAAATCGGTACCGAGATTTCACTAGGGGTTTTAGAGTTCCCTGGTTAAAAGTCACGTGTGTGTCCGTGAACAGCATTACTCGCCACATTAGCCCCCTCGGTAATGTTGGGGTAGCCTATCTGCATTATCTGTTCGAATCTCACTTAGGTTGAGTTACCATGATAGTTTCTTTTCGGGGCATTTTCCTTAGCTATCCTAAGCAGACTCAAGTAACTTTAGGGCTTTAAACTACATGGACCGCGGGCTCATTTCGCCGATTGCATTCATCGTCCGATATAATCAAAGAAGTTGAAGACATTAAGCTAAAATAAAAGGGGAATACTAAACTTGGTGTTTAGGTCAGAACTGTTCAACGATGCGATACAAAGATTTTCATAACCCCTCCCCCTGCGAATTCACACTACTCTTTAGATAGACATTTTTATTTTCTTAAAAATGACTAACGATGTTGGTCAAAGTAATATTTACGACACTTTCATCACAAATAAAATGTATACCTCGAGTTTTTTAGGAACAACCTGTGAAATTTTCTTCATTCTAGACGACTTTTGCATAACTAAGAGATACACAAAAATGCACAGTACAAAATGTAGATCTCGTTACAACACCAATATATGTCCTATGCAGTTTTTTGTGGAGCTAACCGTTTCTGAGATATTTCTTATTATTGCAATAGTCAAAATTTTTCTCAGATGAAAAGCGTTATTCGTTTCTGTTGCTCCAAAATTTCGATATCGAGATTTCACCGGATACATGTTTTGGGACTCCCTGAATAAATAATTAAAATAAGGGGGGAAAAAAAGCACTTTAAGAAAATGTCCGTGTGTGTGTTTGTGTGTGCAGCATAGCTCAAAAACGAAAAGTCTCTAAAGTACCAATCTTGATATTTAAGTTTCATGTCTTCCAAGGATGCGACACGAAGTGTTTCAAGAAAATCCCCCCCCCCCACCACCAACTACCCTTTACGTAGAAAAAAATTCCAAAATGTTGGTTGCTCTAACGATTTTGATTAAAATTTCTTATACTTAAGATATTTACATGAGAAATAAAATGTATATCTTGAATATTCTGGGAGTAGCCTCTTATAACCTCTTTATTCAGAATAACTGGTAAAGACAAAACTTGCTACACAAAAAATCTGATGTGTACCATTCACATGACTTTCTCCATATCCCTGCAACAAATAATTCTTAAAAAGCTTATACTTCTATTTACTTTATGCTAATCAAAAAAATTAGCAGAAATAGTCTTATTACTCGCTTCCTTGTAAGTAGAAGCGAAATATGGGACAACCGTAGGTTAAAGTGATAGTCAAAAGCTGGTTGCTATGTCAATGAAGTTCCTTTGTTTGTATGGATAGGAGTTGACAAGTTCCTGTATGAGAAAATTATACGTTTTTCATAGCAGAAACCAAAAATAAGAAATGTCACAAAAACGACGAACTCCACGAAAAAAATGTATAAAACATAAATTGTGTGCTTTAAAGTGCTCTACATGTTTTGTGTAGTAAGTTTTTGTCCATCTCTTACGGTTTAGCAGTCATTCAAAATTTAGTAAAATGCATCCAGAATAAACCACTCTTCAGAGCCTATTCCTAGAAAATTCAAGATATACATTTCATTTGTCAGGTAAATATGTTTAATATCCGAAATTTTAATCAAAATCGTTAGAGCCATTTTTGAGAAAATCAGAATTTTCGAAAAAAGTTTCATGGAAAGGGTAGTTTGGGGGGGGATATTTCTCAAAAGTTTCGTGTCGCATCCCTGGAAGATACTAAACTTAAATACCAAGTTTGGTATTTTACCGACTTCTCGTTTTTGAGTTATGGTGTTCACAGACACACGGACACACACACACACACACACACGCACACACGGACCTTTTTGTGAAAATGTTTTTTTTTTTTTTTTTTTTTTTTGGATATTGGGGACCCTAAAACATATATTTCCGGTGAAATCTCGGTATCGAATTTTTGGTGGAGTGCAATACTTTCTCTATACACTATGTACATAGTGCGTATGGAGAAAGTAAAAATGTACATCTACTTAAGACACACAATTTATGTCATATACATTTTTTCGTGTGTTTTACCGTTTTCGAGATATTCGAAACTTAAAATTTTTCTCATACTGGAGCTTGTTAACTCCTGGCCACGCACAGAAACGGATTTCTATCCCATAGCATCTACATTTTAAAACATTTGACTGTCGGTTTAGCCTAGTTTATTCCATTATTTCCCTTCTACTTATAAGAAACTAAGTAAAAAGACCGTTTCTGCGTATGTTTATCTCGATTAGCATGATGTACATGGATAAAAGAGTGATATTTTATAAGAATCTTTGGTAAAATAGTTTGTATAAGGAACAGCTAGAGACAAGTAAATAGAACACATTAGATTTTTCAGTCTGGCTCTACGTATCCCACCCCTGTCCAAAGGCTTATGGGGAGAAAAAAAAATCTGATGTGTTACACTCACATAACTTTCTCTAGCTGCTATACAAACTTCTTACGAAAGATTATTCTTCTTTATACACAATGCGAATCGAGATAAACATTAGGAAAATATTCTTATTAGATAGTACCTTATAAGTAAGAGGGAACTAAGAGAATGCACTAGGCTAAAGTGATAGTAAAAAATTTAAAAACTGTCGTTACGCGATTGTCATTGCAAATCGCTTCTTTGCTTGGCCAGGAGTATAACAAATGAAAAACGGACACTTCCTGTCCGAGAAAAGTATAAGTACTTTACAATTAAAACCAATAGCAAGGAATATCTCGGAAACGGTTACCTCCACAACAAAAAAAACGCGAAGGACATAAATTGTGGGTTTTAGACGAGATCAACATTTTTGTGCAGCAAGGTTTTGTTTAGCAGTTAAACAAAATTCGGCAAAATGCATCCAGAATAAAGAGGTCTTCAGAGGCTATTCCCAGAAAATTCAAGATATACATTTTATTTGGGATGTAAATATCTTTAATATACGGGATTGTAATCAAAATCGCTACAGCCATTTTTGAGAAAGTAAATTTTTTCGAAAAATGTTCCATGTAAATGGTAGTTTGAGCAGTATTTTCGTTTTTGAGCTATGCTGTCCACAGACACACACACACTCGCACACACACGAACCTTTTTTTAAACATGTTTTTTTTTGGACTCGACCGCAAAACTCACATTTCCAGTGAAATCTCGATATCGAATTGGATAGAATACAAGGCCTTCTCTATCCACTATGTACATTGTACATGCGGGCTACAGAAAGTAAAAATTTATTAACTTCAGTATTATAGGTTACAGATGCTGAAAGCACAAAATGTAATGTGTCAGTCACAAGGTGGATCACTTTGTGGCCTTGACTACTGTTGTAGGGCGTGTTTGCATAATTCCATTCATTTGATCGAATCTCCTCCTCCTACCCTTTGATGGGTGACGCAGAATCAGATTGAAGCTTGCTTTTCATTGGTTGATGGGAGTAGCCGCCTACCAAAGCTCAATCTCTCAGAGCACATACACAATAGCGCCCGCGCGATGTAGTTTATCGAGCGGCTATTATCCTTCTTAGTGCCCGGGGCGCAAAGTACAGTAGCCAGTGCTGCCAACAGACACCAGACCTAATGTCTGTGCACTTGGATACGCTTTAACATAAAAAGAAAATATTTTATGTTATACTCACATGACTTTCTCTAACTATTTTGCAACAAGTATTATTACGAAAGCTTAGGCTTTCATCTATTTCATGCAAATTGAGATAAACATTAGCGGAAATAACATCTTTTAAGAGCTGTCTGTCATGTGATCATATTAAAACTAGTTTATTTTTGCATGACCAGGAGTAAAAAAAATGAACGACGATCTCCTATTGAAAAATGTAAGAAAATTTAAACTAATAATAAGGAATATTTTGGGAATTGTTAACAAAACGAGGTATCTGGACATAAATAGTATTTTGACGAGATCTATTTTGTGTGGTGTGTGTGTGTGTGTGTGTGTGTGTGTATGTGTGTTGTGTAGCAAATAATTATTACGGCGGCCCGTTACCGAGTGATTAGACCATAAAATTACCCGGGTTCGATTTTAGGTGGCCGCATGTGGGATTTATGGTGGAGGAACCGGTATTGGACGAAGTTTCTCAGGGTTCTCCAGTTCCACCAATTAACCCATAATCATATTTGCTGTTATATATTTCACCGGCACTTATTCATTTCCTCATTTTCGTACCAGACGTCGGGCTGATCACCTATCCTGGCTTCTCTCTGAACCTGCCGGTCGCCATGGCCGCGCTCGCTAAGGCGTCTCGCTGTAGTGCTTCGTGGCGCAGGGGATCGTGAGTTCGAGTCCCGCTTGGACATGGGTATTATATGTTTGTGTATATTGTGTGTGTAACAGAAGAAAACAGCAATACAGTAATCATACAGCAAACAAAGTAAAAAGTTAGGTAAATAGAAGTAGGGTATACAGCACCAGTACTGGAGTACCAACCGGTCTGAATTTATAATAAAAAAAAAAACAAAAACAAAAACAGAGCCTCTGTTCAACTGACGCTGTCTTGCAAGTCCTCTGCTACCACAAATAACGCAAAATCATATCTGTCACCTTGTCAGTTTTTCTGAGTGCAAACGTTGATTTCAGTTTATACCTTAAGAATTCTCCAAACTATGGTATTACTCGTCTGAAGGTGCTTCAATACCTGTGCAACACTACAATTCCATTTATTATTCATACCTGCTTCATTATTTGCATGTAAGAAGCACCTTTGGCTTTCAGATTTTTTATTATCAGTAACAGAATAAGTTTCCTCAAACTTTCTGATTAAATCTCCTTAATTACGAATGGAACATAGGTCTGCTTTTCAATTGTTAAGACATAACTTTTCTTAGAACTCGAGAAAAACTGCTCTTGCTTTCATAATAGCACTGAATCAGCTGTAGTCAAGCATTTAGTGATAGGGCCTGATTTGTAGCCTACAGATTCTTATAGCAGTATGAATAAAATTGCGAATGTTTTATTCAACAAAACTCCCCAAAGTAACACGACTTTCTCTTGCTGATAACGCAAACAAACTCTTCTTATAAACGATTATTTTTTTATCTACATCGTGCTAATCGAGATAAATATTAGCAAAATTGGTCTTGTCATTTGATTATTTCTAAGTGGAAAGAAAATAAGGGAAATACACTAGGCTACAGTGGTCAAATATTTGAAAAGTTGGTCACTACGTGAAAAAATTGAAATTCGTTTTCTTTGCTTGCCAGGAGTAATCAAAAGACAGACGAAAGAAAGATAACCTATCGTTTAAGTAGCTTAAAATTGAAACCATTAACACGGAATATCGCGGAAACGGCCAGCTCTAAATCAAAAATGTATATTGTAAATTGTGTGTTTTTGTGTAGTACCTACGTTTTGTCTATTTCTTACGGCTTACCAGCAACATTCATCCAGAATGAACAGGTATTCAGAAATTGGAGATATATATTTTATTTCTGGTGTAAGTATCTTTAATATACAGTATTTTAATGAAAATCGTTAGCGCCATTTTTGAGAAAATCAACATTTTCAAAAAATGTTCCGTGTAAAGGATAGTTGGAGGAAATCTTCGTGTCGCATCCTTAGAAGATACTGAACTTATATACCAATTTGGTATTTAACCTGCTTTTCGTTTTTGAGCTATGCTGCACACACATACACGGACCTTTATCTAAAAATACCTGTCGGATTCAGAGGACCTCAAAACATATTTCCGGCGAAATTTAGACATCGAATTTTGGGTAGAATACAATTCCTTCTGTACATACCTGCTAAAGAAAGTAAAAAAATCATATCCCATCTCTTGCCCAGTATACGATTTCTTTTTATTTTTAACCTATCTCAAAATATTCTAATATTTATAGCGTTAAATTTTGAGTGCCTATTGAAAGTCCCTATAATTTAATAAAACTTGCTCAATATTTCTTTTGTTGCGAGTAACGCCTGTACAAAACTCACAGCAGTTTTAGAAATGCTTAGGAAGATCAGTGATCACATATTTGTTCCCTTAACTCGGTCAAGTGACTTTAAATCTCGGTTTTATAACGCAATGACGATGATGCTCTACATTTTGTGCCCTCTTTCTGAACTTTGTGTGGATGTCGAGGTAAATGTTGCGTGTCTAAAGTTGTAGAGAAGCACTTAAAATGATTACATAGAAAACATGTTGAGAGCAGCAGCGGAGAGTTGGCAATGAAAGTGTCTCATAATCTTAGTTCCAGTTTTCAAGGAACTGTTTCGTAACTGATATAATTAACAGCTTTAATAATTACAATCCTTTGATGGTAAGAGAATATCATGTACTCCCTTCTATATCCATTGCGACATACAACCCATTAAAAGTTACTAAACCAAACCAATTATTTTTGTTTTAGTACCTGCACAGCTTATGTAGGTTCTCCAGTTAAGTGCTGGTGCAAGGAATCATCGCGTTTTATAATGTTAAAATACATTGTATATAATTTATATTTCTCGACCACGTAAAATGTACATAGTAGGCAGTGAGGGTATTTTTTTTTTTAAAAAAAAGAAGTCTGTGTGTGTGTGTGTGTCTTTGAACAGCACGACTCAAAAATAAAAACTCAGTTAAATATAAAAGTTGCTATTTGAATATTTTAATTAAAATTTCAGGTATGCGACGCGAAAATGCTCAAGAATATCCCACCCTACCAACCCTCTATATGCAAAAATTTTCAAAAATGCTTATTTTCTCAAAACTTCCTATACGGTTTGTGTTTATGGTATTTTCATTCTAAATAAAACACATATCTTGAATGTTCTGGGAATAGCCTCTGAAGCTCTCTTCATTCTGGATGAATTTGTCATAACTGGTAAAGAACTTACTATAAAAAAATGTAGAATACACGTTTTGGAGTCCGCTGAAACAAAAAACAGCATTTTTAAGAAAAGTTCCGTGTGTGTGCGTGTGTAAGTACCAGACTTAATATTTAAGCTCAGCATCTTCCAAGGATGCAACGTGAAGAGTTAAAGAAAATACCCCTACCACAAGCTACCCTTTACATAGAAAAAATTTCGAACTTCTTGATTTGCTCAAAAATAGCTCTAACGATTTTGATTAAAATATCTTATACATTTTATCGCCACATAAGTATATATCTCGAATTTTCTGGGAATAGCCTCTCAGAATGTCTTCATTCAGAATGAGTTTTGCATAACTGGTGAACCGTAAGAGATAATACAAAACTTACTTTACAAAAATGTAGATCTCGTCAAAAATATAATTTATGTGATATACACTTTTTGCAGAGTAATCCATTTCCAAGATATTTCTTGTTAATCGTTTTCATATTAAAATACGTATACTCACACATTTGTTATCTCCTGGCCGTGGAAAGAGAAGGGATCTCATTCATATAGCAACCAGCTTTTAAAAGAGTTGACTATCGCTTTAGCCTAGTGTATTCCCTAATTTACTAATAAGAAACTTCTGCTAATGTTTATCTGGATTAAAAATGTAAATGGCGTGTTATTTATGGACGCTCTTTAACTACTGTAGTTCTCAGCGTCCCATTCTAAATTGGGTGTGAAAGACCGTTTAATTTTGCTCAGAGGCCTCTCTATCAGGCTTGAGGTTCTTTTACGTGCCGTAAATCTACGACACGGGACCAATGGCTTTACTTCCCTTTCGAAGGAAGCCATGCTAAGGATTTTTACACCCGAAAAAATCCATCGTCCTCCGCCGGGTTTGAACCCGCCACCTTGGGTATATGAAGTTAGCATGGTAACCATTATACCACGGAGGGCGATTTATCTGGATTGGTATGAAGTAGAAGAATAAGCTTTTTAAGAATAATGTGTTACAAAGGTGTAAGAGAAAGTCATGTGAATAGAATAATTACATATTTGAGTTACGTTGTTCACACACATAGATTCGGTGACCATTTTCTAAAATTGCCTTTTTGAACTCAGGGGATCTCAAAACAGGTACTCAGGTTGAAATATTGACAAAGACATTTTTGGTGGGCTACTATACTTTCTCTTCTCAAAAATTTGATGTAGAAAATTAAACATATTTTCGATGTTTTGACCGATTATAGCGAAAATTCACTCCCAATGTTCCTTAATTGCTTTTCTCTACATTGGCAAGAGGACAGTTTGGTTTAAAATGTTATCAGCAGGCACGTCATGGCCTTAATGACTGGGAATGTTCGAGTTTGCAACTAAGGAAATTCCCACTGTTCCACTTTGATAAACGTCATTATTGTTATTCAAATAGCCAGTACTTACTCGAGACGTCTATAGCACTATATCCGGGACATTTAACGGTCATGAAGATAGGGCCCTTATTGCGTTTTATATTATTTTCCTGTTGTGGGTGCTCATTGTAGCGTTGAAATAATAAAAGCGGGGTCCTTTATCTTACCATAGATAATGAAAGTTCGTGAAAGAGCTGTAAAAAATAGGGAAGGGGTGGTGTAAGTAACATTCGTGTCAACTGAAATCGCTCTTTGCGCAATAGCTTTTTATTTCTGTCTTGATATATTAATGGAGGCATCATCGTTAAACTTGCTAGTGATAAAAGTTGAAGTCACGCTGCGTAGATTAATGACAGGTGCAATACTTCGCGACGCCCTGGATGGAAACGTGACGCAACAGTGACTTGTGAGAGTAACGCAGAAACGATTTCTAGAAATTTGTGGCTGTCAGTTCATGCCGTGACATGATTCACACAGGCCAGGAAAGTCAGGGAAATTAGTTCTAGCTGATTCAGAAGTCCCTAGAGTCATTCAAATAGCTGGAGAAAGGAAAATCCAACAACCATTAACTTTTGAACGGTGTATATAGTAAGTAGAGTAGGTATCTATTGTATTCCACCCAACAATTTTATGCCGAGATTTCACCGGAAATATTTGCTTTGATGACCCTGAGTAAAAACATTTTTAGAATGCGGTCCGGTGTCTCTGAACACGATAACTCGAAAACGAACCTCCGTTAAATATCAAACTTCATATTTAAGTTCACTGTCTTCCATAGATTCACATAAAAGATTTTCAACAAAATCCCACCACCCCAAAGTACCTTTTATATGACAAATATTGCAGAAACTTTGAGTTTATCAAAAATGGCTCTAACGATATTGACTAAAATAATATGTGCTGAAGATATTTCCATGAAAAAAAAATGTATGTCTTGAACTTTTTAGCTTTTTGTACGTTAGATACGATGTACAGGCCCTATGTATATAATCGGTAGAGAAGGTATTGTATTCTGTCGATATTTCGCCGGAGATATATTGAGGTCCCCTGAATAAAGAAAACATTTTTAGAAAGAGGACCGCGCTCGTTTGTGTGTATGAGTGTGTCTCTGAACAGCATAACTAAAGAAAATCTGATCCATTCACATGGCTTTCTCTAGTGTTCCTTATACAACCTATTCTTACAAAATAGTATCCTTTTTCAATTTCAATCGAGATAAACATTAGCACAATCTGTCCCATTACTTGCTTCTTTATAATTAGAAGGGAAATAAGGGAATACATTAGGCCAAAGCAAAATCAAGTGTTTCAAAAGCCGGTCGCTAGGTGAAACAATTGAGATTCAGTTCGTTTGGCATGGTCCCGGTTGAGAAAATTTTGGTAGATTAAAACCGAAACCGATAACAACGAATATCTCGAAAACAGTCAAATCTACAAGAAAAATTTATATGGTATAAATTATGTGTTTTAACGACATCTACAATTTACTACATATTATGTAGTACGTTTTTGCCTATCTCTTACGGTTTACCAGTTATGCAAAATTCAGCAACATTTATCCAGAATAAAGAGGTGTTCAAAGTTACTCGCAGAAAATTCAAGACATACATTTTATTTGTCATGTAAATATCTCTAATATATATTTTAATAAAAATCCTCCAAACCATTTTTAAGAAAATCATTTTTGAAATTTTTTCCGTGTAAAGGGTTATTTGGGGTAGGGGGATCATCTTGAAAATCTTCGTATCGCATCCTTGGTAGATACTAAACTTAAACACTAAGATTGATATTTAACGACTATCGATTTGAGCTATGCTGTCCATAGAAACACACATATACGCTGACCTTTTTCTAAAAATGCTTTTTTATTCAGGGGTCTCAAAAATGTATTTCCAGTGAAATCTCGGTATCGAATTTTTGGATGCAATACATTACCTTCTCTATTTACTACATATTACGTGTAGAGAAAGTAACAATATTTTATATACCGGTACCTTTTTTACTTCTCTGCATATAGTACTTAGAGAAGCTATTGTATTCGGCCCAAAAATTGCTGCTGATATTTCGCGGAAATATGTTTAGGTTCCCCAAATAAAGAAAAGTATTTTTAGAAAAGAATCCGCGCGTGTTTGTATGTATGTGTGAACAGCTTAACTAAAAACGAGAGTTTGTTAAATACCAAACTTGAGTTTTAAATTTAGCATCTCTCAAGAATGCGACATGAAGGTATTCAGCAAAATCTTTCCACCCAAACTAGATACCCTTTACATTGAAACTTTTTCGGAAGTTTAGATATCCTTGAAAGTGGTTCCAACGATTTTGATTAGAATACAAAATCATGTATGTGTACCAAAAATAAAGTGTATATTGAATTTTCTAGGAATAATCTATGAAGTCCTTAATTCTCATGACTTTTGCATAATTGGTAAACTGAAAGAGGGAGACTAAAATTTATTTCTACAAAAAAATTATATCTCGCCAAAATAACAATTTATGCAAAATACAGCGGAGTTAACAATTTTCGAGATATTTCTGTATGTGTGTTTCCACACTTATACTTCTCAAATGGAAAGTTGTTATTCGATTTTTCTTTCTGTCGGTCATGAAAGGAGAATTCAATGTTAAGACATTTGACTATTGATTTTGCGTAGTGCATTCCCTTATTTGTCGTCGACCTACAAGGAAATAAATAATAAGACCGTTTCTGTTAATGTTTATTTTGGTTATAATGAAGTAGGTAGCAGAGTAAAGTCTTGTAAGAATAATTTGTGGAAGCAAGGCAGAAAAAGTCATGTGAATGAAACATATCAGATTTTACCTATGTACCTTTTGATCGGGAACCTCGCGACGACCTTGATGACAGTCTTTAGGCAGGTGCAAATTGTTGAACGGTCTATCGTGCGTGGTGTTCCCTCGACTGGGACTATGCGGGCTGCCTTTTAATGTTTATCAACAGCGAAGTCTCTTATCATCGAGACAGAATTTACCTGACGGTTTACTTTTGTGCATTCCTCAGGAACTCGCTAAGTGTACCTACCTGATGGTTGCTATGGATTTCGATGGCAAGATTAAACACCGTTAAGGTTACACATAAGAAAAACCTGATGTGATCCATTCACATGACTTTCTCTACATATCTGGAACAAATTATTGTTAAAAAGCTTATACTTCTATTTACTTCATGCTGATCAGAAAAAAAAAAAAAAAATAGCAGAAATAGTCTTATTACTTGCTTCCTTGTAAGTAGAGGCTAAATAAGTGAGTACCATAGGTTAAAGTGATAGTCAAAAGCTGGTTGCCATGTTACTGAAGTTCCTTTGTTTGTATGGACAGCAGTTGACAAATTCCTGTATGAGAAAAGTATAAGTTTTTCAAAGCAGAAACCAAAAAACAAGTAATGTCTCAAAAACGATGAAATCCACGAAAAAAAGTATATAACATAAATTGTGTGTTTTAACGTGCTCTACACCTTTCGTATAGAAAGTTTTTGTCCATCTCTTACGGTTTAGCAGTTATTCAAAATTCCGTAAAATTCATCCAGATTAAAGTGCTTTTCAGAGGCTATTCCCAGAAAATTCAAGATATACATTTTATTTGTCAGGTAAATATCTTTAATATTCGAAACGTTAATCAAAATCGTTGGAGCCATTTTTGAGAAAATCAAATTTTTCGAAAAAAGTTCCATGTAAAGGGTAGTTGGGGGTGGGGGGATTTTTCTCAAAATCTTCGTGTCACATCCCTGGAAGATACTAAACTTAAATACCAAGTTTGGTATTTTACCGACTTTTCGTTTTTGAATCATCGTGTTCACAGACACACGGACACACATACACGGACCTTTTTCCGAAAATGCTTTTTTTAGATAAAGGGGACCCTAAAACATACATTTCCGGTGAAATCTGGGTATCCAATTTTTGGGTGGAGTGCAATACCTTCTCTATACACCATGTACATAGTGCGTATAGAGAAAGTAAAAATCTAATGTGTTCCATTCATATGCTTTCTCTACATCTTTGTATCAAAATTTTCTAGTAACCTTATTCTTCTATCTACTACATGCTAATCAAGATCAACATTAGCAGAAATGGTCTTATTACATAGTTCCTTATAAGGTAAACAAGGGAATACACTAGGCTAAACCAACAGTCAAATATTTTAAAATGTAGATGCTATGAAATTAAATTAAGTCTCTTTGCGTGACCAGAAGTTTACAAGTTCCCGAATGAGAACTGTTTTAAGTATTTTAAAGGTGATACTAACAGTAAGGAATATCTCGAAAACGGCCATCTCCACGAAAAATGTATCTATATGTATGACATAATTGCATGTTTTCACGAGATCTAATTTTGTATTGTAAGTTTTGTCTTCCTCATACGGTTTACCACTTATGCAAAATTTAGCAAAATTCATCAGAATGAACAGGTTTTCAGCGGCTATTCCCAGAAAATTCAAGATATACGTTTTATTTGTAATGGAAATGGTTTTGATATGTGATATTTTAGTAAAAATCGACAGAGCCATTTTTGAGAAAAACAAAATTTTCGAAAAGTTTTTGAACTAAGAGTGGTTTGGGGTGAGGGGATTTTCTTGAAAATCTTCGTATAACAACTAAGTTTGGTATTTAACGATTTTTTCATTTTTGAGCTTTGCTATCCACAGACATACCCGGACCTTTTTCTAAAATGTTTTTTTTAAACTCAGGGGGTCTCAAAACATGTATTACCGGTGAAATCTCTGTATCGAATTGTTAGGTGCAATACAATACTTCTTCTACCCACTATGCACATAGTACATGTAGAGAAAGTAAACATGTATAAGTTCTACATTTATAAACATATGTTCTTTAAGTATATGCCTACCGGACGCAACACTACAGTATTAGCGTGTACATAATTTTCACTGAAACACGTGCAGTATTTTCAAATGTTTGTACTCAATTATTTACTTAAATAGAAAAAGGTCTGCACGATAAAACAATCAAAATATTTCTATATAAATATATATTAACAACTTTAATAACTAGATTTTAACAACTACAGTGCCAAGACCGCGGCTGCAAATGCGTGCTCCGCACACAGTCTACTACATTCCACGGTTTTCCATTCCTTAGCTTTCGCGTTACTTACGAGTGATAGCAACATATACTTACAGTGTCTCTACCCGGAACTGATAATCAGGAAATTCTGCTGAAATTGTCTACATATTTCATAACACAAAGGAAATCCAAAGACTGAGATAGCTCACAGTTGATAAACGTACATTTGATACGTCCTGCGCCGATTTTGCACCATCGCATAATACCGAGATCGCTACCGTCTTGACCGATACGTATGTGGATATATAAGGCGGTTGCGGCCTTAACATAAAAATGAAGAAAACTTCAGAACATTCAAGATATGCATTTTGTTATTTAAGTATGTTTAATACATGGTATTTTAATCAAACTCGTTAGGGCCATTTTATATAACATCTATAAAAAAATTGTAGTGAAATTTTGGCTACAATCGCTCAAAAACCAAATTATTTTTATGGCAAATAGTTCTTGAAACCTTTTGGCATCTTTAAAGAATCAACAGTTAGTTCTTTTCCTTTGTTTCGGGCTATGCTCCTGTTTCCTAGCATACTATAATATCAAAACTACGTTTTCGCATTTTTAAAATGTTACACGCGATTCAGTTTTATTTGAATTAAACTGAAATTTCCCAGAATGTGCAGAAGTAGTTATCCATTCTAATATTAGAAAGTACAAAATTATCCCAGCAATTGTAATTTTTCTAAAAAAAATTGTTTATGAAATATTTATTAATTTTAAAGATTAAAAGTTAACCTTTTTTTTTCAAAAAGAAAATCCACAATTTAGTCATCAAGCTATCCTTATTTAAAGTTTTTATGTGCTCTTTTGAGGCGCATGGAACATTTTGAGTGTGAAGTATATTAACATAATAAAATTTATAAAATAAATTTATCTTACAAAGTCTTGTTCCATTTGAATGATATTTTGTATTTTTATTAACATAACAGCAATTCAATCACAGTAAAACTATCCAAAAAGAATCTATACAGGGGGGGGGGGAACAAACAATAAGTGATTTTTTGAAAATTGACATATTGACACCCTGTTTCCTGCTTTAAGCATGTCTGTGGAGGTTCACGGCCCTAGTTTCAACACGCCAGAAGGTCGTTTAGCTGCGATCACAAAGGCCCAGGCTAATAATTGTAGCTGTACCCGGAAGTTGGTCCTACTTGAAGTTAAAATTGCAGCGGACTTTTATGTGCCCACATTCGGCTATTGCACTCGTCTCCCCTTTGCCAAATTTACGATCATCTGCACCCATAATTAATGATTTATGCACGTGGCGACTCAAAACGAGGACGTGGCCATTAAAACAAAAGAAGGTTAAAACTTCGCTTGACTTCCTGCGTGCATAAACATGTTTGCAGTATATATTTTATAAGGAGGAGTTATCGACCTTGGAACACTTTCTAATTGTACAGTTCGAGTGATAGCAAGGTAACGGCACCACAGAATACCAACTGTACCTGGATGCCTAAGGGAAATTTCACATCAGCCGAAAACACTGCGGCCTGAGGGTTTCTGTTACAAAAACTCTAGCATCTTCAAGAGAATGTGGATAACTCCTTTAAAATATCTGATGTCTTCAATTCCTCATGACTTTCTTTACATCTCTGAAACAAAATATTTTTAAAAAGCTTATTTTTCTACTTACTTCAAGCTAATCCTGAAAAAATTAGCAGAAATTGTCTTATTACTTGCTTCCTTGTAAATAGAAAAGAAATGAGGAAGTACCAAGGTTAAAGTGATAGTCCAGTCTTTAAATGCTGGTTGATATGTAATTGAAATGCCTTTATTTTAATGGCCAGAAGTTGATAAATTCCCATATGAGAAAAGTAAAAGTATTTTAAAACTGAAACCAATAAAAAGAAATATCCCAGAAATGGTCAGCTCTACTGAAAAACGCATATGACATAAATTATGTGTTTAACGAAATCTACATTCTTTGAGTTTTTGTATATCTCTTATGATTTACCAGTTATGCAAAATTCATTCAGAATCAACAAGTGTTCAGGAGCTATTCCCAGAAAATTCAAGATATACATTTTATTTGTGATGTAGATAGCTTTAATATACGATATTTTAATCAAAACCGTTAAAGCCATTTTTGAGAAAAAGAACATTTTAAAAAATTTGGGGAGGGGGATTTTCTTTGAAGTCTTCGTGTGTCATCCTTGGAAGTTGCTATGCTTAAATACCAAGTGTAGCTTTTAACGGTTTTTTTCGTTTTCGAACTATGCTGTCCACAGACACACACGGACCATTTTACTTTCTCCATCCAAAGTATTGCACTCCACCAAAAATTCGATACCAGATTTCACCGGAAATATATGTTTTAGGGTCCCCAATATCCCAAAAAATCATTTTCACAAAAAGGTCCGTGTGTGTGTGTGTGTGTGTGTGTGTGTGTGTGTGTCTGTGAACACGATAACTCAAAAACGAAAAGTCGGTAAAATACCAAACTTAGTATTTAAGTTTAGCATCTTCCAGGGATGCGACACGAAGATTTTGAGAAAAATTCCCCACCCCCAACTACCCTTTACATGGAACTTTTTTCGAAAATTTTGATTTTCTCAAAAATGGCTCTAACGATTTTGATTAAAATTTCGTATATTAAACATATTTACCTGACAAATAAAATGTATATCTTGAATTTTCTGGAAATAGCCTCTGAAGAGTAGTTTATTCTGGATGAATTTTACTAAATTTTGAATAACTGCTAAACTGTAAGAGATGGACAAAAACTTACTACACAAAAATGTAGAGCACACAATTTATGTTATATACATTTTTTCGTGGAGTTCGTCGTTTTTGTGACATTCCTTATTTTTGGTTTCTGCTATGAAAAACGTATACTTTTCTCATACAGGAACTTTTCTCTCAACTCCTATCCATATAAACAAAGGAACTTCATTGACATAGAAACCAGCTTTTGACTATCACTTTAACCTACGGTTGTCCCTTATTTCGCTTCTACTTACAAGGAAGCGAGTAATAAGACTATTTCTGCTAATTTTTTCTGATTAGCATAAAGTAAATAGAAGTATAAGCTTTTTAAGAATTATTTGTTGCAGGGATATGGAGAAAGTCATGTGAATGGTACACATCAGATTTTTTAAAAATATTTTCTTCGGATTCAGGATACCTCAAAACTTATATTTCCGGTGAAATCTCAATATCGAATTTTTGGGTGCAATTCAATACCTTCATTATCCACTATGTACATTGTACATGCAAGCTAGAGAAAGTAAAAAGCCGTTTGGCAATCTATTTTGAAAATATCACGCACTGCATACAGGGGGAATGGGTGGGATGAGGGAGAAGGGGGAGAGAGATGTTTAACTCACTAACGATAGTTGAGCTATGCATTCTGCTTATCTCGAATACTGCTGCAGTTCAAAAGCTCAAGCGGCAAAAACAAAAGAAGAATGCATGGGCAGATCACTGTGCAAAATGCAAACACGTCTGGGAGGCGCATTTATAAGGCACGGCCTGGCCTAGTGAAATCAGAGCCCGTGTGCTTCCTCCCTTCTGCTGTAACATAAGATAAATTACTTTTTTCCGCCACACACCACCCACGGGGGAGGAAGCGATAGGGGTGTCCACTTCGTGCATAAACATGGCATTGGTGGCTTTCAACATGAACCACTCATACTAGAAATTGAAGATAAATAACTAACACTCATTGTTAACAATTCTGGTGTGATATATTTGCTTTCTCTACCTATTTTGTTATAGGTTACTCTTACAAAAAGCTTATATTGCGATATAGATACAAGAGGAATAAGGAGATTCATTGAGTAAAGCGAGTCAGATATTTTAAGAGCTTGTCGGCATGTGATCATTTTGAAAATAAGCTCTCTTTCCATGGACAGGAGTAAAATGACAACGAATGGCTAGTGACCAAATGAGGAAAGTAAGCATTGAAAAGTTTAAACCAATAACAAGGAATACTTCGGAAATAGTTAACTCACAAAAATGTATATAACATGAATGGTATGTTATAACTAGATCTGCATTTGTGTATCTCCTACTATTTTCCAGTTATGCAGAAACCTTCAGAGGCTATTCCCATAAAATTAAAAATATGCAGTTCATTTGACATGAAAATATTTTAAATGTATAGTATTTTAATCAAAATCGTTAGAGCCATTTTTGAGAAAATAAAAGATTTAAAAAAAAAGTTCCATGTTTGGCGAGGCTGATTTTTCTGAAAACCTTTGTTGAAAGATACTAAATTTAAATACCAAGTTTGGTATTTTACATACTTTTTGGTTTTGAGTTTTACTGTCCACAGGCATAAACAGTCCTTTTTCTAAAATTATGTTATATTCGGGGGACCTCAAAACATTCATTTACGGTAAAAACTCTAGGATTTTTTAATGGAATACAATAACTTATCTACCTACTATGTGCTAGAGAAATTAATATTAACTAACCAATTTAACGAAATTTCAGTACAACAAAATGAATTTCAGAAGTCATTATAATGATATTTGATCAATCACTCAACAGTGATGCAATCCTGCAAAGACTTTGTCTTAGAAGAGGAAATACTTAGAAGTAATCTAAGTGCACCTACTTAATTACACATCTTGACATTATAATTTTGTAAATTAATTAACAAGTATTAATAAACAAAGAATATTGTGCTATGTAATTCGCTGTAACAGTAGAATTGTTTATTAGTCGCTATACTAACATATTTAAAAAATGTATACCTTCCCAGTATCATAATGTCCCATGTTATGTCCCATAATTATCATCCTGATTGGCTGCTGTGTTCACAAATGACTTCGTCTTACATCTTAAAATGTTCCTCGTCACAGAGGTTTGCTGGCATTACATATCAACAGCGGACAAGGGCTGGGTCGCGTACCACTTTTTGAAAGTCTATGTATCAGTGTAAACATCACTTACGTCACAGTTTCAAAATAGACACCTATTCATAGTTCTTGAATCCATTTGAATAGGAGGGACATTTAGAAAAAGGTCCTTGTTTGAGGACGTGCCTGTGTCTGTGCGCGCATGCTCGTCTTTGGGCAGAATAACTCAAAAACGAAAAGTCATGAAATACCAAAATTGGTATTTAAGTTTAGTATCTCCCAAGGATACGACACGAAGATTTCAAGAATCTCCTACCCCAAACTAACGAATACATGGAAACATTTTAGAAATTTTGGATTTTTTAAAAAATGGCTCTAAAGATTTTGCTACATTTGCATTAGAAATAAACTGCATGTCTTGAATTTTCTTGGAATAGCCTGAAGTTCTGTTCATTTTAAATGATTTTGCAAAACTGGTAAACAATAAGATAGACTTAAAGTCACAACGCAAAAGACGTAGATCTCGTCAAAACACACAATATTGTGGAGCTAATAATTTCCAAGGTATTCCTGGTTAGATATTAGTTTCAAATTTAAAACTTAATACAAACAGGAAGACATCCGCGTTTCTTTTGTTTTTGTTTTAGTCCTGTGCATACAAAAAGAAGCGAATTTCAATGACTTTCGCATAGCGATAACTTTTAAAACAGTTGATTATCGCTATAGTCTATTGCATTCCGTTATGTCCCTTGCTTCTACAAGGAAGCTAGTATTAAAGGAATTTCTGCTAATTTTTTATTCGGATTAGCATGATGTAGATGAAAGTGTTTTACAAGAATAGTTTACAGTACAGGTAGAGGAAAAATATATGATTTAGTATTTTTCAAGGATGCGACAGGTTTTGAAGAAAATCCCCCACCCTAAGCAATCCTTTGCATGGGAAATTTTTGAACATCTTGATTTTCTCAAAAATGTTTGTTGATTTTCATTAAAATGCTGTATATTAAAGATATTTACATGACACATAAAATGTATATCTTAAATGTTCTGGGAAAAGCCTCTATAGACCTGTTTATTCTGGATAAATTTTGATGAATTTTGCAAACTGATAAATTATAAGAGATACTTCGTTAAAACACACAATTTATGTCATATATTTTTTTCATTGAGTTGCTATTTTTTTTTATATATAGATATTCCTTGTTATCGGTTTTAAAATATATAAACTTTTCAGATACGGTAATTGATTAACTCCTGGCAATGTAAAGAAACAGATTTCAACCACGTAGCAATCAGCTTTTAAAAAAATTGACTGCCGTTTTAGCCTAGTGTATTCTTTTATTTCCCTGCTACTTACTATCAAGGATACGACCGTTTCAAGCCATTAGCATGAAGTAGATAGAAGCATAAGTTTTTAACAATACTTTTATACCGAGATGTAGAAAAAACCATGTGAATGGAACACTTCAAGTTTTATTATTATTACTATTATTATTATTCGCAAATATCGGCAAACCCGAGAGTATGCCATGCTTTGTAAGGTTGTTAATAAGATGGTTTGCTGATGCTGAATTTCTGCTAAATGTAGAAGAATTCAAGTGTGTTTTAGGGAGGACTCGAACGTTGTCTACTTCACCAATTACTGTTCTAGCACCATGTCTGTCCTCTGTATTTTCCGCTTTGTTGCCAAACTTTCTTCGATGTAAAGCACGTGGCGTCAGTTATTTGTATCTCTAGTGGTGAATGTACGATTTACTACGTTGTTGGGTTACGTTCACAATGAAAATTAAGCGTATACATCATGCTAACAAGGAACATTCGCGAAGTCTCTCACAAATATTGAAATAAAATTAATCACAATGGAAACGTCAGGTGTAATGAATACTTAGCAGTACTAGTATTTCCTGTAACTCATAAGCGGAGCATAGGGCATCGTTACGATGTTTCCATTGTCGGATTTGACTTTCTAGTTCGTGAGTTCGCCCACAGATGGCACTGTAGGAGAAATCCCGACTGGCGGACACGAAATAGCGAAACTTTGTCAGTGACCTACTTCTTTCAAGATATGGTTCTTTTACGTGCAAATAAATATTACAGGTGAACAACGGATTTGCTTATCTTCCGAAGGAAGCCATGCTCCCCCAGGTTTGAACCTACAATCTTGAGTTTTAGAAGCTATCGTGGTAATCATTACACCTTGCGGAGCGACATAATATTTACTGCGCCAATTTTAGTTGCTCATAGCGGTAATAATACATCTATTTTATCTAAAAATTCGATAGCGAGATTTCACGGAATTAAATGTTTTGAGACACTGAATACAAAGGAACTCATTTTAGAAAAACGTCAAATATGTGTGTATGGCGGTGTGGCGCGGGGGGGGGGGATTTTCTTTAAAATCTTCGTGTCACATCCTTGGAAGATACTGGACTTAAAAATCTGATATATTCCATTCACATGACTTTTTCTACATATCTATAACAAATTATTGTTAATAAGCTTACTCTTCTATTTCATGCGATCTAGTTAAACATTAGCAGAAACAGTTTTATCACTTACTTCCTTACAATAGAAATACTCTAGACAAAACCGACAGTCAAATGTTTTAAAATGTGGTTGCTATGGGATTGAAATTCGATTCTTTGCATGGCCAGGAGTTGACAAGTTCCCATGGTATTTTAAAACTGAAACCATTAATAAGAAATATCTCGAAAACGGCCAACTCCACGAAAAAAAAATATATGACATAAATTATGCACTTTAAGATTATCTACATTTTCTTTATAGTAACTTTTTGTCTTTTTCTTGCGTAAGCTTCGGCGGCTAGTGTCCATGGTATCTTGGTCTTCCATGAAGACCAATATACCATCAACTTTTTGTCTTGCTCTTACGGTTTACCAGTTATGCAAAATTCAGAAAAAATCATCCAGAATTGAGAGATCTTCAGAGTCTATTCCCAGAAAATTCAAGATGCATATTTTATTTGTCATGTAAATATCTTAAATATACGAGATTTTAATCCAAATTCCTAGAGCCATTTTTGATAAATTCAAAATTTTTCGTGTAAAAGGTATTTGGGGTTGGGATTTTCTTGAAAATCTTCGTGTTGCATCCTTGAAAGATACTGAAATTAAATATCATGTTTGGTATTTAAGATACTTTTGGTTTTTGAGCTGTGCTGCCCACAGAAACACACACACACGGACATTTTTCTAAAAATGTTTTTTCTTTTTTGGATTCAGTGGGTCCCAAAACATTTATTTCTGGTATACTGCACCCAAAAATTCTATGAGGTTCACCGGAAGTACATGGAGCCAAAAGAGTCATTTTTAAAAAAAAAAAAATTGATATGCTCCATTCACAAGACTTTCTCTACATCTATAAACAAATTATTGTTAGAAAGATAATGCTTCTGTTTACTTAATGCTAATCAAGAAAAATTAGCAGAAATAGTTTTATTACGTGCTTCATGTAAGTAGTAGGGAAATAAGGGAGTAGCATAGGCTGAAATGTTAGTCACAAGCTGGTTGATGTGTGTCTGTAGTTCCTTTGGAGAGAAGTTGACAAATTCCTGTATGAGAAAATTATAAGTTTTCAAAGTTGACACCTTTAACAAATGTACCTTTTTCAGATTTTTTAGGGGGCTCCAAAACATATATTTCCGGTGAAATCTCGACATCAAATTTTTGGGTGGAGTACAATACCTTCTCTATCACTATGTACATTGTAAATATGGTCTAGAGAAAGTAACAATGGTGGATAAGCCAGCTAATGGGAAATAAATGTGCATTTAGGAAAAACCTGATACAATCGCAAAGATATCCTTCACCCTCTGAACATTTGTTACTTAATGTTTTGTCAGATATATTTCTAATTCTTAGCAGAGATCATGAACAGATTCCATTTTGTTTTAATTTGCTTTTTATTGTGACTTAATGCTGTTTATTCTCCTGAGACAAGTCGCAGATTTGCTTGCAATATTGCTGTTTATTTTGTGAGATTAAAACCGGCAGCTGTTGTATGAGGCACGTAATCTAGCAGATTTATTGGCCTAGAGTAGCTTCTAAGACCACATTGTTGTGATGCTTGTTAGCTTTGCTTTCAAGTATTTAAAATTCATTACTTACTAAATTATTTTGCCCTGTTTTTATAGTTGATAGGACTGAAGTTCCTTTAATGCGCTTAGACTTTGTTATATTTCTGACAGCCGAGCATGGGCTGGTTTAATAGGAGCTATAAATTATATTCATTATCTGGAGCCAGCGCTACATCAGCAGTATAACAAAGTTGATTTTTTGTTGCCTTCTTAATATCCTTTTCTTTTTTCATGATTTCACGCACTGCCAGCATTAGAGGCATTGAACATTGAAACACGCAGTTTTTCTCGAATTTCCTCCGCTCGTTTAGTATTTTTTTCTTTCTATTAGGGTGGCTTAGAGTGCTAATAAATACAAATTGTATTTTCTAATTATATGTGGAAGAGCCTTAGGTAAGCCCTGTAGAGTTTTTTTTTTATTTTTTCTAGCACGTGTGTACAATGTACATAGTAGATAGAGAAGGTATTACTTTGGACAAAAAATTTGACTCTCGATTTCACCGGAATTACAGAGTTTGGGATACCCTCTCTAAAAAAAAAAAAAGAGTTTTGAAAAAGGTTCGCGTGTGTGTGTGTATGTGTGTGTGTGTGTGTGTGTGTGTGTTTGTGTGTGTGTTTGAAGACTGCTTCATCCTGGATGACTTTTGATAACAGTAAGAGACAGACAAAAACCTACTGTGCAAAATATATAGTTCTCGTTAAAACATACAATGCATGTCTACATCATTTTTTCGTTTGAGTTGACCATTTTTGACATATTATTATTGTTATTATTATTATTATTATTGTTATTATTAGTTTCAGTTTTAAATTACTAGAAACTTTTTCACACGGGACTTTGTCAACCCTGGTCATGCAAAGAAACCGATTTCAATCGCACAGCAATAACTGTTAAAACATTTGACAATCGCTTTAGGCTACTGTATTCTCTTTTTTCTCTTTTGCTTATAAAGACCACTTCTGTCATCTTCTATTTTATCTTGATTAGCACAAACTAGTGAGAAAGATCAGCTTTTGTAAGAATAACATGTTACAGAATAGCTAGAGAAAGCAATGTGAATGGAACACGTCCGATTTTTGAACTTCCTTCTTTTCTATTTGTTTTCACACTCAGTAAATTAGACGTGAAAGGGATATCTGAATATCCCTTATAATAATTTATGCCCTGGTCGTAAAATAAATTAAATAACATATTTGAGAACTGGTGTTTTTGCGTTTAAAACGTATACCACATACCACACAGATGGCAGTGGAATTTTAATTCTCTTTTCTGATAGGTACTTTTCTTTCTTCTTTATTCATAGTCATTCAAAAAGGACTGAATTTCAATTATATCGTGGAGCGAGATCTTTTAAAAGATCAGACTCTCGTTAGTCAAGTGTATTATTTCCTCTTTTTTTTTGTTGTTGTTGTAGTTTTAACGTCCTTTAACCTGGTTCGGTCATATCGGACGTGAATGAAATTAGTGAAATGATGCTCAAATGATCTCGGGGTCCATGGAGCTTAAAGTTACTCGACATTCGTCTTCTCAGGATAAGGGAAAACCCCGAAAAAAACCTTATCCGGGTAACTCACCCTAAGCGAGATTCGAACTCACAATCTTTTGAATGTGAGGCAGTCACGCTACCACCACACTACCCAGGCGGGGCATGTTATTTCCTTATTTCGCTTAGAAAGTAAGTACTAAGGCTATTTCTGCTAATGTTTATTACGATTGTATGAAGTAGATAAAAGAACAAGATTTTTAAAACTAATTTGTTACAGAGATGTAGAGAAAGGCAGGTGAATGGAACACATCAGATTTTGTGTTATGGTAATAACGCATGGACATTAAACGGGGTGTACAAAATGGCCTAACTGTCCCTTTTTGACGAGTGGCGATAGCCCTTGGTATGTTAAAACATTTGCGCAGGACTCAACGGGGTATTTCAAGTTTTAGTTGCACTATTTAGCGCTATGGATAGCGTGTGGGCATCGGGTTAATATGTTGAGGGAGTTGATGGTTCAAGACTCCTTGGTCGAGTGTTCATCTGGAGATTCCGGGTTCGATTCCCGGAATTATTCCCTATCCCCCACAGAGTCTGGAAGTGTGAATGTCCCTGTGTTTAGAGAGATAAAAATCTGATGTGTTCCATTCACATGACTTTCTCTACATCTCTGCAACAAATTATTGTTAAAAATCTGATGTGTTACACTCACATGACTTTCTCTAGCTGTTCTACAAATTTCTTACATAAAATTCTTCTTTCTGCGCCTTGTTAATCGAGATAATCATTAGCAAAATGTTCTTATTACTTCATTGCTTATAAGTAGGAAGACAATATGGGAATATACTAGGCTATACCCAGTCAAATGTTTTAAAAGCTGTCGTTATGCGATTGTCATTGCAAATCGCTTTTTTGCTTGGCCAGGAGTAGAACAAAAGAAAAACGGACACTTACTGTCTGAGTAAAATATAGGCACTTCACAACTGATAACAATAACAAGGAATATCTCGGAAACGGTTACCTCCACAACAAAAGCCTAAAGGACATAAATTGTGTGTTTTGACTAGATCTGCATTTTTTGTGCAGTAAGCTGTTTGTCTATCTCTTACGGTTTAGTAGTTAAGCAAAATTCGGCAAAATTCATCCAGAGTAAAGGTCTTCAGAAGCTATTCCTAAAAAATTCAAGATATACATTTTATTTGATATGTAAATATATTTAATATAGCGATTTGAATCAAAATCGTTAGAATCATTTTTTAGAAAATCAAAATTTTCGAAAATGTTTCCATGTAAATGGTAGTTAGGGGTGGGGGGATTTTCTTGAATATCTTCGTGTCGCATCCTTGGAAGATACCACACACACAGAGACACACACCCACACACACACACGGTTCTTTTTCTGAAAATGTTTTTTTTTTAATTCAGGGGGTCCTAAAACATGTATTTCCGTTGAAATCTTGGTACCGAAATTTTAGGTGGAATTCATTACTTCCCCTATACACTATGTACATAGTACGTGTAGAGAAAGGGAAACTGATTAACCTATATTCTAAAAAGTCGAAACCCCCAATATAACAAATTAATTAATTAAAAAAAAAGTTAAAACTGAACAGTGTACAAATGGCGAGAACGACCTTCGTTGTAACTTTCGTAATGAGCGCGACCTGCAAATAGCAATACGTGTAAAGCGGTGTTCTCGCCAGTTTTAGTTTGAAATAAACCTGTTGAGCTCTGCAACTCTTCTAACGCACCAAGTCATACTTTTATGCACACCTCAAATACGGGCAATTGGGCCACCAGGTGTGAAAGCAAAATAAGGTCAAATGAAATACCTTTATAAAAACTACAATTGTGTGAGTGATGTCGGAGGGGATTCCGCACTGCAGCCAGTTGCACATACCAAGAGAGTAGGATGAGATAAAAGTAAGTTTAAAGGGCGGCCGAAAACGGACAGCGGGGTGGAGTCATTGTGGATGGTCCCTAACACATTCCAAGCAGTTCATCTCGACGCGGGGAGTCTAAGAGCCCGCGCCCCAGGTTTGACCAAACTCCTTGGGTTTATAGACGACCTCCAACGCCATGCTGCCGCTAGAGCTGTATTTCCAGAGCGCAGTTACCGCCGTATCTTCTCAGACACTTACAACCATGAAAAAGACCGATGGATTGAAGTGGAGATAAAATAAAGGCTGAGAGTCCGAGAGGTCGGCCACTGGAGACTATCTCACAACCTTCGGAATGCCAGTCTCAGCCTGAGCCACCCGGCTCGGTACAACAGGATGAGAAATTGCAGTGGAAGAACTGGAACTGGAGCTGCTTCTCCATTTTGTACGTACCTATTAGAACAACTAGGTGAATCATTTAAGAGGTTGAGATTATAATATCAATCCCATGGGAACAGATCCCAGTTATGATCCAAGAAGAGATGGAAATAAAATAAAATTTTAATTAATTATTTCTTCCAGACCAGCCGTGTGTAGGATAGAATTTGGAGAGGTAGAGTCACACTGAAAAATCTGATGTGTTTATTCAGATAACTTTCTCTAGCTGTTCCACAAACAAATTTTCATTACTAAAGAAAATTCTTTTATCTATATAATGTTAATCGAGATAAACTTTAGCAAAGATGTCCTTATTTCTTGCTTCCTTAAATAGAAGGGAAATACGGAAATACACTAGGTTAAAACAATAGCCAAATCTTGAAAGCTAATTGCTATGTGAAAGAATTGATATTCTGTTTTTTGTTGTTGCATTTTTGGAAGTAAATAAAGAAGATGAAACAAAAGTTGAATTTTCCTTAAGTGGGGGAAGCCAAAAAGCTTAAAATAAAATTGAAACCATTCACAGAAAACTAGATATCTTGAAAACGCTTAGCCCTACAAAAAATAATGTGTGGAGAGTACAAATTGTGTGCTTTGGCGCGATCTATATTTTTGATATAGTAAGTTTTTGCCTCTTACCGTTTACTAGCTAAACAAAAATCATTCAGAATGAAGAAAACTTCACATGCTATTCCCAAGTTCGAGAAAGAACTTATCAAGGATGACCTACCACAGAAGTAATAACAAGATTACGACGAGGAATAATTCTCTTTATTGTTTCAGAAGTATTTTTCTTTGTATAATTCTTTTGAACATTTTATCATAGAAGCTTGCTCCTGCCATTGATATTGGATATTTATGACCTCCAATAAGAGGATATACATTTTATTTTTCATGAACAATATTTGACACAAGGTATTTTAATCAAAATCATTAGCCATTTTTGAGAAAGTGAAACTTTTCGAAAAATGTTCCATGTAAAATAATAATAAAAAAATATTTTTGGATTCACGGTCTCAAAAACTATACTTTCGTTGAAATTTCGGTATTGAATTTTTGGGTGGAATACAATATATTCTCTATCTACTATGTACGTTGTACATATGTGCCAGGGAAGGTAAAAATTCAATGCCATAGCCGGGTCTTCATTCTGACTCTATCATTGCAACTTCTGTCCCACACGTGGCTGGTGTGAAAGAAATACTTAATTCTTATTGATTGGCCTAACAATTGCTTAACAACAGTATGCTACAAAACTTGTCCGTCAGGTGCACGGTCCGTCACCCGGTCACGTCCTGTACACTTAGTTGGCAGTCGCGCTACCCGTCATCCAGTCACACATATATAGACGTGAAATAAAATCTCAAATCACATTAATAATTATCAGAATAAACACAAAACATATATTATCACAGGATTGTATCCATTTATTGCGCGCCATACTCCATTTTTTTGATCATGCAAGGAAATTTCATGAACGAAATTGGATTTGTCTGTACCAAATATCGGTTGTGTTGTGATGACACATGACCATATACACGAAACCATGCTTTATCCCATCATTAACATTCCCCAGTTACAGAAACTAACCTCTGGTAATCACGTGATAGGAATTCTTGGACAACAGTAATCCTGTATGGTTTGAGTTTTAAAAGTTTTGTTGCGTTCCATGCTGAAGCTTTCGAAATATCAGTTTCATGTGCAAGGCGCCTAAGAGATGATGTAAGCAGATACTTGTCGTACATAAACACTCTTTGTAGAGCAGTATACTGCATTTTGAAAGCACTTTAAGCGAAACTAAACATTTCTAAAAATTCCTAGTGTTATTCACGTGTGAACTGGACTAGAACAGAAGTAAGACTGACGCACGTGTGACGAAAGAACGGATATAGGACGCGTGCGCAGGGAAAGGCAGTGAATGTTACACGGGCCGTGCTGTTGGCGGCCAAGTTTTGTAACAAACGTACTGTATAAAGGCCGGGACTTAAGTACTTACGGAGTTTGAATTTGAAAGGTTCCATTGAATTTGAAAGGTTTCTCCAAAATTCTTGTTTTACAAGGTATAACAGGTCATATAGTCAACAAACGTATATTGTTGATAGGATTGGTCATAATTCTACTTTACCCTAGCGTTACAGGTGTTCTTACTGACTTGTACAACCATTTTTAATGTTTAAGGCGAAAAACATAACTTTTTTCCTGGGTCATCTTAAACGTATCAAATATTATGTTAAATGGAAAAGCAGGATCCTACTAAAACTTGGTTGTAAAAGCTGGGATTTGAACTACGGATCTTTGGCTTTTCGTGGCGTTCTAACGAACTGAGCTACCATGGCAACATACTGGGGCGACCTTACATTTTTGAGCCAGACTCGCATTTTGACATTTTCTAGCACATATGTACAATGTACATATCAGGTATAGAAGGTATTGTATTCCTCTCAAAAAGTTCGATACCGAGGTTTCAGCGGAAATACATGTTTTGAGGCCCACTGAATAAAAAAAGGCTACTCATGAGTCTGTGGACAGCATAGCTCAAAAACGTAGGGATTTTTCTCTAGCCCAGATTTTTCCCCCTCCTCCCCATAGTCTGGAAGTGAATGTGTGTGGTCTAATGATTAAAAGTAAAAATGAATTGAACTTAATGGCATCAGTACACGAGTTACCACATTGCCGATAGGCAATATTATCCACAGGGAAATGCCTCCGAGAGGAACTTACAGTTAAAGGTAGGGTATAAATGGAACATAAAAAAATCTGATGCATTCCGTTCACATGGCTTTCTCTACATCTCTGGAAAAATTATTGTTAAAAGAGTGTTCTTCTATCCATTTCATGCTAATCGAGATAAACATAAGCAGAAATTGTTGATTGCTTGCTTCCTTGTAAGTAGAAGGGGAAATAAGGGAGTACTATAAGCTAAAGCGATATTCAAACCTTTTAAAAGATGGTTGCTATGTGATTGAAATTCCTTTGTTTGTATGGCCAGAAGTTTACAAATTCCCGTATGATAAAAGTATTTTAAAGCTGAAACCAATAACAAGGAATATCTCAGAAAAGGCGAGCTGTACACAAAAGTATGTGACAAAAGTTGTGTGTTTTATTGAAACCTACATTTTTTGTGTAGTAGGCTTTTATTTATCTCTCTACAGTTTATCAGTTATGTAAAATTCAGCAAATTTTATTCAGGATAAAGAGTTCTTCACTGGCTATTCCCAGAAAATTCAAGATATACTTTTCGTTTGTCTTGAAATTATCTTAAACATTTCACATTTTAATCAATATCGTCACAGTTATTTCTCGAAAAATGCTTCATGTAAAAGAGTAGTTTGGGGTTGGGAGATTTCCTGAAAATCTTTGGGTGACATCCTTGGAAGATACTGAACTTAAATACCCAGTTTGGTGGTTAACCTACTTTTCGTTTTTGAGCTGTGCTACCCACAGACAAATACATCTGGACATGCTTTTAATTTTTTTTTAAATTCAGCGGGTCTGAAAACATGTAATTCCCATGAAATCTCGGTATCGAATTTTTGGGTGGAATACATACCTTCTCTATCCACTATATACACTGTACATACGGCTAGAGAAAGTAAAAATGACTTCCTAAGGATTCAGGGGACGCTTATTTCCGGTGGTATTTCAATGTAGAATCTTTTGGTTGAAATGCAAAATCCTTCTCTACCGATCATGTACGTGGGAGAAAAAGTAAACATTGTTTCTTTGGATTTAGATGGCCTAGATCGCGTTTTATGTAAAATCTCGATATCAACTTTCGGTGGGATACAATACCTTCTCTGACAGAGAAATTATCAAAGTAAAAAGTGGATTTAATCGTAGCGTACACAAAGAAATGCGAAGGAAGTGGACATCCCTGTGCGTCATGGCGTCTAAATGCCTTAAAACTCCGCATTTACTGGACTCACTCCACTCGTGGCCCCATTCCATCACAATACGACCTACCACACCTCCCTCTCCTTTATAACTTTTCTTGGAAAAAGGGAAAAAACAGGAGGCAGACTGACCATGTAGGGTGGTCAGACGACAAATCCGCTTCCAATGTGTGACAACTCATATAGAGCGAAAGACCCAACCGAATTACTAACGGTCGGCGTTCTTTGAAGTGTGCGCACAAAGTAGTGGAAAAACACACATATAAGTGTGAAGCGCAAAACACTACTAAGGAAAACCAGAAAGTGAATTATGAACCTGCAAGTTTGTACAGCTGCGGTAACATATAGTAATAAAGTTGTTATTAAATGAATACCTGCATACGTATATAGGCTCATAAAAAATCTGATCTTGTACATTCACGTGGCTTTCTCTATCGCTTTTGTTTGTTGTGGCATTAATTCTGTACATTTTTTACTTACGTACATATGTATATGAGCTATATATACAACGTACCTAGATAGTAGCTAGAGAAGGTATTGTATTCCATACCAAAATCCATAACGAGATTTCATCGGAAAAACATATTATAGGGTCCCCTGAATAAAAAAAAAACAGCATTTTTAGAAAAATTTCCGCGCGCGCGCGCGTGTGTGTGGCCAGCATAACTTAAAAACGAAAAGTCGGCTAAATACCAAACTTCGTATTTAAGTTCAGTATCTTCCAAGGATGCGACATTAAGATTATCGGGGAAATCCCCCACCCCGAACTGGACACTACATGGAAGATTTTTCGAAAATGTTGATTTTCTAAAAAACTGGCTCTTATCGATTTTGGTTAAAAGTGATCGAAATGTTTAAAATATGTTCA
Organism: Hymenopus coronatus; assembly: GCA_030762935.1. Classification (NCBI taxonomy): domain Eukaryota; kingdom Metazoa; phylum Arthropoda; class Insecta; order Mantodea; family Hymenopodidae; genus Hymenopus; species Hymenopus coronatus. The sequence goes on along the minus strand of CM060896.1, from coordinate 31,550,009 downwards.
TGACAAACGAAGTCGTCTTCATTCTGAATGACTTTAGTCTAACTAGTAAATCGTAGTAGACAGATAAAAGGTAACACATAAAAAACGCAGTTCTCTTTAAAACACCCAATTTATGTGATATACAGAGTGTTAATGAACTATATCGAAATATTTTCACAAAATATGTAGATTACTTAAATAGGTAATTTGAAATAGGAGACTTAATGCTGTTTATTGAAAAGTCGAAGTAACGGCTATAAGTTTCTGAAGTGGCAGTACGCCACTGGTTAATTTATCAACCATTCGAGAGCATAACACGAAAAACGAAGGGACATATTACAGCGTACCTCTATAGCGTAGTGGTTATGATACTGGCTTTCAAGTGAAAGATAGTTTCCGAGTTCGGGTCTCGTTCACGTATCGCGGCACTTCGTCTGGAATGAAAAAAATAATATAAAAAACATTTACTCGATGACAGGAATCACACTTTGGGATAGCAACTTCCCGCGTTACGCTTTAAGCCACCAGAGCAGTTGAAAAAACGTCTCCAGAGTAGTCACATAACTCAAGAACGTAATTAATGAATGCTGAGTGTCGCACTGTCAAGTGCTTAGTTCGAGATTTTACAGATTTTTGCGACATTAAATCTTGAGAACGCTATTAACGAGCTGCTAAAAATCGATATTTCTATACCTGGGCAGCAGTTTTAAAGATATTCTAAGCCATTTTTTCAATCTGTTTTGCTTTAACACCGACTTATCAGCACCTGATACCCACACGTTTAACGCTATGTAGTTGCGTTATGTTTATCCTGGGAATGTAAAAGAGTACCAAATTGTAATTGTTTTATATAGCGATGAGCTTTTAAAAGATTTTACTATTGTTTTAGACTAATATATTCCCTTATTTCTGTTCTACTTACAAATAAGCAAATAGTAAGACCAATTCTGCCAATGTGTTTCTCGTTTAGTGTGTCGTAGATAAGAAAAATCAAAACAGTCTTTTGAAAGGAAAGTTTGTTTGTGGAACACCTAGAGAAAGTCATGTGAACGAAACACTGTTTGTTAAATTAACTTTAAAATTTGAATATTGCATTTGTTTCTCATTCAGGATCACCCTTATCTGATAAATTATAGCCAAGAAGTGTTACCGTAACACAGTATTGAACTTTTACCATAAACCGGGGCTTGATTTGTTCCAAACTTTAGAAAATATATTATTTTATAAATATACACATATTTTTATTCAATGTGAAAATCAGATTATTCTTTCATATAAGGTATTAATGATCATAAAATTAAATACAAAAATAAAGAAAAATAGGACAAATATGATATAACAAATAATTAGACACTAACGGATTTACAAGTCCTTTACAAAATAATTTCACAGCATCACCGAAAGTTTGTAAAATTCATATTGCATAGATGAACTCAAATTTTGGAAAAATCTAGTTATTTTAGAATTATGACACTTAATTACCATGAGCAACATCCTGAATAATATAATCTTAAAAATGCCGCATTTCTTCAATTTTGGGTCCCCTATTATATGTGAGTAATAATATATTATACTTAGTATTGAATGCGTAATAAAACGAAAAATATATTTGGGAATTATACTTTTTATTTTATACTGTATCCAATTTGAGATATAATGAATTATTTACTCTTACATAATAGGGGACCCAAAATTAGGGAAATCTGGTCCTTAAGGTTACGTATACATGATGTTGAACTGTCATAGTCCCAACGTTAGTAGATTGTTTCAAATGTCAATTTAAATAAAACTTGTTAAGTCATTTATGAGGAAATAAAAAGATAACAAAACATCTTTGTAAAAAGTGGCGTGGGGTAGAACAATTTTCATGAAAATCTTCATGCCGCATCCTTAGAAGATACTGCATTTAATAAGAAGACTTTCCGTTTTAGGTATGCTATGTACCGGTTTCTAAAACTGCCTTTCATTTGGATTCAGGGAGCCTCAAACCTGCATTTCCGGTGGAATCTCGGTATCAAATTGTTGTGAGGAATACACTACTTTCTCTACCTACGGTATAGGTGGAAGAGAAAGTAATATACGGTGGGTACACATTTGTTTACTGGCGGAGTTTCTACAGGAGGTGCAACAAGCTATAGCATTATTATAGAAATCAATTTTCATCAGCATTTTTAAGATGCACAGTTATGAAACCTTTTGGTGTACTTTTTACAGTTAATTTCTTTGCACATGTTTATTACACATCTCTTCAGTACTTTATGAGTACTGTTAAAATCAAATAGCGACCCACTATAAGCATCAAAATAAACAGAACCAGGAAATAACGAAGGACATCACTTACGAGAGTGTAAAATTAATGAATAACAATGTCCAAATATAATTTATTTTAAAGGCGTAAAACGAAGTTAAATTTCCAGCTAATCACTCCGAATAAAACAAGCAAAAAAAAAAAAAAAAAAAAAGTAAATAAAACATCTATCACTGTATTATTTGTTTGTATGTTTAGGCTAAGGCCTACTGTTGTCAGATAGCTCATAAGTACTCATTCACTCTTCATGTTTACCTTAACATAATTTTACATTAAATTTTTGAAAGTTCTCAGTATTGATCTGTCTCTATCTCTTCTGCACCGTGCATATTTTATATTAAAATTGTAAAAGATTTTTCACAGTTCTCTGTCTCTTACACACCTCGACCTCAGATGTCACGCTGTTTGCTCAAAGAAGTTTGCCCATCTGGTCCATGCATATTCTTGCTGCTCTGGGGTCCTACATGGAATTCTATAAGTCCATCTATTGTTACACATCCTTGCAACGTGGCCTCCCCATTTCCACTGAGATGCTCTGGCATGATAATTGCGTCTCTATAGGTCCATATGTTGTTGCACATCCTTGCAATATTACCTCCTCATTTACATTTGAGACTTTTTGGCAAAAATATTGCGTCTCGCAAATCCGATTTGATCTATAAATCCATCTGTTTTTGCACATCATTGCAACGTAGCCTCCACATTTCCGTTTGAGATGTTCTGCCATGATAATTGGGGTTCCTATACCTGTCCTTGATTTACACACTGTATATTTGACAGGTAGCGCTACCTGTAGTATTTTACTCTGCGGTTTTTCGTTTACTTACCTGGATAGTTCTCTTCATTTTCTCTTTTAGCGATCAATACAATACATTTGCGCAGATAACAAAGGGTCCACACTGGTGTATTGATGACGATGAGCAATGACGGGCTGCGGACAGCTCGAAGGTGTGTTAGACTTGTACCACCCTTATTCAGGTTTAACCACGAGAATGCGGGGTTTGCCGCATGTGGGTAAAACTTAGATCGGGGAGTGAAAGGAGGTAGCAGCATTGGTCCCAAGCAATTGTCAGTCATGGTGCAACGGCCCTGGTGCACCACTGGTGCAATTTTGTTTCAAAGTTATTTGTGTTTTATTTTTGGGATGTTAATTACATTTTGAAGCACCTCTTGGAAGCACTGTATAGGAGCTCAGCCTTAGCTGCTTCGTTGTTACTGGAGATGCCCGAGTACCCTGAAGCGGCGTGTTCTGTGGTTCTGATCCCCAAGAGACCTAATGAGGGCGCTCCGATGGAAGGACAAATTGTTATAGCATTTAATAGCACGGCGCCTTATTCGTCTTCCAGGTATGGTAGTCCTGTGCCTCACACAGGAGCCTCGCGGGAAGAGAGAGAGGGACAAAATAAATAGCCCGAAGACATTTATTCTGCTTCCCGTTGAAGGCAGGCTGGAGCAGACAACCAACAACGCTCGCACCACTCTTGGAGGAGGCGGAGGTGTCTTTGTATGGTAGTTTATTGATTTATTGGTTACCATGTTAGTCTCTAATACCCAAGTTTGCAGGTTTAAACCCGGTGAAGGGTGATTTTTTTCGGACGTAATAATCCTTAGTATAGCTTCTTTCGGAAGGGAAGTAAAGATGTTGGTGTTTATGTGTTCCTAAAAGAACTTCATATCTTGAAAGAAAATTTCTCTAGATTGAATTCTGGAAGTTTCACGTCCGCAAGTCATGATTTCGTCCTATGCTGCCATCTTTGGGCGATGAGTTGATCCCTCGTCCTATGCGGGCATAGTGGCGAGTTCCTGAACTAGAAATTCAACTGATTAAGACACTGTTGTTGAAGCCAAGGCTCGAAATTGGACTATGGGGCACAGGTGTATGTTTCCGGACTGTGGGCAGTATACAATAGAAGAGCACGTGTCATTTGTTAGTTTATTTCTTGTATATGGAGTAAAGGGTAATACTGACGTTTTACACACTAAATTTTCTCATATTAACTATCTTGGTCAATACTACGTAACAGGCGTGACTAATTTATCACCAGTTCGCCGAGGGTAATCAATTTGACCACCCTTGCTCTAGACTTCTGGGTAGCGAGAGAGTCAGCGAAACTAATCGCAGCAACGTATAAAACTTTTCTTATAATATAGCTTGAATATATTTAGTTGAAAAAAACAAAATTGCTTTCTCAGCGCTAGGTTGTGTTATGTCTGACATTGAATCATTCCTTTTACCAAATGTAATCTCTGGTAAAAGGAATTAAGGCTTCTACAAGGCTTAGTGCACCACGTATACAGCAGGAGAATTTTAATCTATAGCTGAGACACATTACACGATGTAGTTGTTCACCAATCTTTCTGATGTTTGCAATCTAGGCATACAAAACATACGCAAAGAGTTCAAAACGCCCTTTTTTAAAAATATGTAAATTGTTAGCATATAATATTGTATAAAGAAGTGATTTATTTATTTTTATTTATTACTATTATCACACTTTGTACAGCCTTTGCAGCTCTAAAAAATCGGTTTTTTTCAGTCTGAATATTACTCTTATCTTTGTGTGCTAAAGCCCAGCTTTCACTATTTAAATTTTACTGGGACGCCATAACCTTATACAAATTAGGTTGGTTTTTACTTTCTCTACACGTACTATGTAGGTACATAGTGTATAGAGGAGGTATTGTATTACACCCAAAAATTCGATACCGAGATTTCACCGGAAATTCTTGTTTTGGGGCCCGCTGAATAAAAAAGAAGCATTTTCAAAAACATCTTCATGTGTGTCTGTAGGCAGCATAGATCCAAGACGAAAAGTCTGTTAAATACCAAACTTGATAATTAATTCAGTATCTCCCAAGAACATCCCTCCATCCCCAAATACCTTTTACATGAAAACAAAATCAAAAAATTGTGATTTTATTAAAAATAGTTCTTAGATTAAAATTTCTTATATTTAAAATATTTGTATGACAAATGAAGTGTATATATTGAATTTTCTGGCAATAGCCTCTAAAGACCTCTTTATTCGGATGATTTATTTTTTAATTTTTGCATAACTAGTAAACCATAAGAGATACACAAAAAACGTAATACACAAAAGTGTAGAGCTCCATAAAACACATTATTTATCTCATATTCATTTTTCTCCTAAGGTTGACTGTTTTCGAGATATTCCATGTTATTGGTTTCTGTTTTCAAATACTTACTTTTCTCATACAGGAACTTGTCAGCTCCTGACCACGCAAAGAAATGGATTTCAATCCTATAGCAACCACATTTTCAAACATGTGACTCTGTTTAGCCTAGTGTATTCCCTTATTTCCCTTCTACTTATAAGGAAACAAGTAATATGGCCGTTTCTGCTAATGGTTATCTCGATTAGCATGAAGTGGATAAAATAATAAGTTTACTAACAATAATTTGTTATAGAGATGCAGAGAAAGTCATGTGAATGGAACACACCAGATTTTTCTTTCTTGTATTTCTTTTAAATTCTTCTTGTAGTTCCACACTTGTTTTGATACTTATGTATCTCATTTTGTATATCATTGTTATATTTATAGCTTATCATAGCCAAGTTAGTAAAAAAAAAAAAACAATAGAAGTCGATGGCTTGCGTATTGTTTCTGTTTCCAACATTATAAACTGACACACAATACACTGTACGATGCGCGTACTTTTCTTGAGCGCTCGGGTCACTAGTCTTCATTCGATAGGTTTCGCGCAATTTCAGAAGTAGAGCATAGCGACAACATTGAAGTATGATAACTTCAATGCTAAGGTTTCATTCTGTCTGTAGATCTGAGAGTTCACGTATGTGCACATGCGCTTTGTTTCGTTTAAAATTTAGCTAGTTCGCGGTAAACTAGATAACCTGTTTACCATAATAGCTGAAGGCTTCAAAGAAAAACCATTTTCTTCCGTTGAAAATGAAATTGAGTATTATTTATGCACGTTCTTTAACTGCTGTGGTTTTTAGAGCCCAGTTGTATATTGAGTATGAAAAATCTCTTAACTTTGCTCTCAGGTCTCTTTATCAGGCTTTAGGTACGTGTCTTAAATATACGACACAGGATCAACGGCTTTACTTCCCTTCCTAAAGGAGCCATGCTGAGGACTTTTACTCCTACACCACGGAGGACGACATAGCCTCTGTGAAGACTCCTTCATTCTGGACGACTGAATAACTGGTAAATCATGACAGATAGATGGAAATACACACACAAAAAAAAAAATGTAGATCTTATGAAAACACATAATTTATGTCATATACATTTTTTGTAGAGTTAACTATTTCCGAGATATTCTTTATTATTTTTGTCAATTTTAAACTATTTAAACTTTTGTCAAAAGGGAAGTCATCTTTCATTTCAGCTCTCGTTTCGGCCTTTGCAAAAATAACCGAATTTCAATAGCTTCGAAATGTGACACTTTTAAAGGATTTGACTATTCCTTTTGGCTTATTTATTCCTTTATGCCCCTTGCTTATAAGCAACTAACTAATCTATAAGGCAATTTCTGCTAATATTTTTTTATTAGTATAAAGCAGAAAAATAAGCATTTGCAAGTATGGTTTGTTACAGAATAGGAAGAGATAGTCATGTGAACGTTACACATCAGATTTTTCTTGTCAACTCCTTGAATTGAGAAACAAGTTTGATGATGTAAAGGGGCTTCAAGCTATACGGCCCTGACTTCCACATTGCCTTCTGCCATCCCATCTTCGAACACGGTCTAGAGGAGAGGAAAATAGCGCTGCAAAAGTAGGGACGGCTGCGAGGGAAAGAGAGGGCTTTAATACTAATTAAATTTCGGACTTAATTTCCGCCGAATTCTTGGAGCTTGGTCGTAAAAAGAGTTTCGAAATGGGTGGGGTGGGACTCGGAGTTTGATTGGTTGCGAGTATGGCATGCATCCCGTCTACTGCCTCATAGCTATAATTTTATGGAGCCTTGGAACAGCACGCTGCTGCCGCTGCCGTGCTGCTATACATGATTCATAAAGAGAATACACAAATATTAATCTAATATACCTGAATGTACGTAGCCGGGAGCCATCTTGGCTCCACCATATCATACGGGGTCGTAAAACTTGTTAAATATATATGTAAGAAACGCTTTGCGCTCCTACCTCCCCTCCACCCTTGCATACGCTTCATCTGGAATAACGTGCTCGAAATTTACTCTCAAATATTCGTGTTTTTCAGATAGTTCATAAAACTGAAACACTACAACAGAGAATAACGCATAAAGGAGGAATAAAAAAGAAACTATGTGTAATCGTTCTTTATGGCGTTTTAAACGTACAAAATTAAAACATTTTATTTTCGCTACAGCTTCTTCTTATTCTCTTTAACCTCCTCGAATGAGGGACTTGCACACCCCAGGACTTGCTATGCACATACGTTTTCTTCTTCCTTCTTTCGGTAGGGTTCGCGCAATTTCGGAAGCAGAGCAGAGTGACAACATTGAGACATGAAATATGCTATAGACCCTGATATTTAGTGACTTCAATACTAAGTTCGTTTCGTCTATAGATCCCAGAATTCACGCACAGGCACGTGCACTGTATTCCGTTTAACGCGGTAAATTAGCTAACCTATTTACCACAATGGCTGAGAGCCAGTGATAACACTGGGAAAGACAGGTGGGTAGGCTCTCTCCTTCTTCCCCACAACCCTCGCTAAACTTCACTCAAGATAAAGTGCGCACACAGTACACGCCAACGCTTGAGGTTAGACGTCCATTGAGGCTAAGAATTAGAAAAGTCAGGTGGTATGAAGTTCGGAAGTGGATGACAGTAAAGATCATGGAGCAATTGGAGGAATGAATGACGGGGAAACTGGAGGGTCCACCCAGAACGGCGGTTCCTCCAAAATCCTACATGCAATCCCCTGGGATTGAACCCGGGCCACCTAGGTGAGAGGCGAGAGGTTCAACCTCTCGGCCACGGCATCGTCTTTCGCAAAATCTGTGACATCTAATCATAGTAAGTATTGCATTAAATGAATGGAATTCCACTTTAAAATTTAACCAGGAATACACATCTCGTATTTCTCGAATGAAAAATCTGATGTTATACTCACGTTGCTTTCTCTATCTTTAAAAAAGCGTATTCTTCTAACTACAGAGGAGTACAAACTATATAGATATTTACAGCTGACCTACTATGAATCCAAAATGTATGTGTGAGTTTCTACATGTTCGTAGCATAATTTAGTGTGCCTCCATGTTCGATTTTCATCAACAGAATATTAGAGGAGATGGTTTGAAACGCCGCACAAACTGCGTTTTTCAGTTGCTCATCGTTTACGTATGGGCGTTTTCTCCTATCTTCTCTCAGAATACCCTACAGTGCATTATCATATGTGGTGAGGTCAGGAGTTTTTGCAGGCAAGGTAATGGAGCCGGGGATTGTTCTGAGCCATGTCCAATCCAGCGATTTGAAAAGTATTTCGTCCAGGCATTGGCGGACGCGGACGGCGAAATGTCCTGGTGCCCCGTCATATTCAAAGAACACAGTGTCAGCTATTCCTCGTGTGGTCATTTCTGGAAGTAATCATTCTTCGATCATTTCCAAATAAGTGTGTTGATTGACATGGCTATCGAAGAAATGGAGACCCAGCAGGTGATCCGCTGTCATCCCTGCCCAAACCATAACATGAGGCGGATTATTCTGAATCTTTTCAAAAAAGTAAGGCTTGTCTTTCGCCCAGAAAGGCACACACAAATCGCACACTCGTCAGAAAACGAGGACCAAGAAAAACGAATAACGGTCATCCGTTTATTTGATATAAATTGTGCATTTTAATTAGATCTAGGGTTTTTTTATAATGAAAAACGTTTTTGTCTCTTATCCTAGGAATGCAAAGGTCATCCTAAATGAAGAGGGCTTCAGAATCCATTCCTAGAAAATCCAAGTTATACATTTTATCATCTAAATAACTTTTATTTATAGCATTTTAATTAAAATCGTAAATCCATTTTTGAGAAAATTGAAACTTTCGAAAAATATTCCATGAAAAGGGTAATTTGGGGTGCAGTATTTTTTCTGAAACTCTGCGTTTCGCATCTTTGGAAGATGCTAAATACCAAGCGTGGTACTTAGCAGATTTCTCAGTTTTTAACTTACGCTGTTCACAAATAAGCTGAAGCACACGGTCACACACACGGACGTTTTCTTTTGGGTGGAATGCAATGCCTTCTCTACCTACTAATTATCTTGTACGCGGTAGAGAAAGTTTAAAATCGGTGAAAACCGTCACCAAAGTTGAAAAATGGGATAAAAACCATATTTTATTTTAAAATTACAGATCATTAAGGCTACCAGAGGTGTAAGCTTTAAAAAAATGATGTTACATTTACATGAATTTCTGAAACTACTTAAGTTTTATGCAGCTTCTAAAATATTATTACAAAACTTATTTGTTTATCTACGTTGTATTTATCTGTAACCAATTTCGTTTTAGTGGCAAAGGTTTATTGCATTCCTTCAAGTAATTTATATATGTTTAACTTGAGGTTATATATCTTTAAGGTTTTGATTTTCTAGTGTTCTACTCTTTAATTTATTTAGAGAATAGGGATACTCAAATGTTTCTGTGCGCTATATGCTAGAAATTTTACGCTCAATGTCGAGAAACAACTGAAGTTGGCAAGTGCTTAAAACAATTGGGATATGTTACATTCATATGGCTTTCACCATTCACTATCGCTTACCTTTACGTAACTTCTGCAAGAAATTCTTACAAAAGCATATGCTTCTGTCTACTTCACTTTAATGTAGATACATCTTTGCAGAAATAATTACGCTTTACATTTCGTTATAGATGCATACAAATAGAATTTAAGAACTGGACATTATATGCTGGCTTTAAAGCTCCATATTCTTTCCCTGCAATAGCGAGAAACATTTGATGAACAGGGGCAGGACATTAAAAGAATGACAAAGTATTGAGCAATTAAAAATCATTGCTAAGGATATCTTAACAATGGCTTAGGTTACAAAAAGCTCAGACGCTAGGTCACAATTTTTCTTTAGAGATTAATGAAAATCATTTATCATTATTCTTTAATACGTGTTATGTCGAATAAACTTAACAAAGAGAAGTTGCTCATATTTTTAAACAAATCATTTACGTGTAATTTGTTTATGTAATCACTAATTCCATTTTTCTTTTTCAGGTAAGTGATCAGCCATTTTTAACTGTTTATAAATGAACAAGTGCACCCTCCATTCAGGTATGTGATCTCAGTAAGTTCAGTTATTATTATTATTATTATTATTATTATTATTATTATTATTATTATTACTACTACTTCTCTGGTATGTCAATCTTGATACGTTCTTTCTCGAACTACATCTCGTCATCATTGAATAATAGTTAATGTTAACATTATTATACTATTATTATTATTTTTTTTTTATTATTATTACTCGTATTAACTGATTCCACCATCGTTTTCTGGGGTCTTCCTTGCGATCTCTTTCCTTTTAGACCGCAAGTAATATATGCCGTTTTCATTGTTGTTCTAAATGGCATTTGTTGTGTACGCTCCAACAATCTATCTACTATTTACCTTTTACTATTCTCAAAATATTCTGCATATTATTTCAGGAATCTTAAAATCTTCAGCAGCTTCAATTCTCTTCTCCTTCTTCTACTTTTATTTCTCTAGAGAAGGTATTGTATTCCACCCAAAAATTCGATATCGAGATTTCGACAAAAATATATTTTTTTCAGGTCCGCTGAGTCCGAAAAAGAGCATTTAAAAAAATCCATGTGTGTATATGTAGTCCGTGGACAAAATCGAAAAGACCGTTAAATACCAAATTTGGTACTTATGTTTAATATCTTCCAAGAATGCAACACGAAAATTTTCAAGAAAATCTCCCCACCGTAACCTACTCTTTACATGGAAAAGTTTAAAAGCTGTGTTTTTCTAAAGAATGTGACAAATGATTTTAATTAAAATAACATATATATATATATATCCCAATTAAAATGTATATTTTGATTTTTTTGGGAATAGCCTATTAAGACCTCTTTATTTTGAATTAGTTTTGCTGAATTTTGCATAACGGTTAAACCGTAAGAGGTAGACAAAACGTTATTACAAAAAAAAAAAAAAAAAAAAAAAAAAAAAAAAAAAAAACTGCAAATCTTGATAAAACACGTACTTTGTCATATACGATTTTCTTGTAGAGTTGATCGTTTTCAAGATATTCCTTTTATTAGTTTCAATTTTTAAACTACCTAATATTTTTCCAAACTGGACTATATCAAACGAACCGAACCTCAATTGTATCACATAGCAAACCAGCTATCGTTTAGCCTAATGCATCCCCTCATTTCCCTTCTACTTACAGGGAAGTAAGGCAAATTTTGCCAATGTGTGTCTCGATTAGCATGATGTATATAAAAGAATAATTTTTTGTAAGAATAACTTGTATTTGAAACAGCTAGAGGAAGTCATATGAATGGAACGCATCAGATGTTTAATATCCAGTTTTCACAGCAATATAAAAGTAGAGAACCGTATAAAATTGTAGAAGTGCTTAGTTCCTTACATGTTTTACCCATTGCGCCGTATGGTTCCATAGAAATAGTTAAACCGGTTGAGTATTACCTTTATCTCAGAATTTTTTTAGCATAACTTACATTATAATCCAGCTGTTTAAATGTATTTACCTGTTCTATTATTTTATTATTTAATACAATGTTTGCTCTTGCAGCTCTGATCATATAAATGCCATAGTTTTTGTCTTTTCGACCGATATGTTTATGTTAAAATGTAGGTTATATTAGCTTCGACAGATAATTTATTATCTATTCTTCCCATTTTCTCTTTTATTTTTCTCTTATTTGTTCTTCTGGTTTCCTCCGGATCATGCAGATGGAACTGAATTTCAAAGACATCAAAGAGCGACAAGCTCAGAAGATTTGATTATCACTTAACCCTAATGTATTCCCCTATTTCCAGTGCACCTACAAGGAAATATGCAATTAAACCATTTCTGCAAATAATTCATCTCGATTAATAGGAACATGAAGTAGATATTCATCCCTCACCCATAACGGTATATTGGGACGCCTTAAACATGTTTTTTGATCAAGGGAATTTATAGTTTCCACCTATGCACACATGGTGACGAGGGATTAACTCATATTTTGTTTATTAGCGACGCTGTAAATTCACCTGCGTGCCGAAATTTTGTCCCGCAGAAGTGCTTTTACATGCCAGTAAATCTACTAACATGGGGCTGTCGCTTTTAAGCATAATTAAAAGCCATCGGTTTAGGCCGGGTTTGAATCCGCGTCCTTGAAATCAGAAGGCCAGCACCTAAGTAAACAACCCAGACCGACAGGGATTAACTCATCGCTCGTAGATGGCGCCAAATGAAGAAATCACGAATTCGGACGTTAAAATGGCGGAATTTAGCCCAGAGAACTTTTCTGTTAATGTATGGGGTGCTTTTGCATGCATTAATCTATACAAGGGAGCAACGGCTTTATTTCCCTTCTGAAGGAAGCCATGTTAAGGAGTTTTATACCCATCAACCTCTGCTGGGTTTGAACCTTAGGCATTGGAGGCTAGCACTGCGGAGATAGATGAAGGAAATACATAGAAGAATAAGCTTTTATATACATAGTTTTTGAAGAATGAATAGAATCATCTGAACAAACATGAGATTTTTGTAGCTTAATGTCCTATTACCTAGTTGGTAGTTTCGGATGATGAATGAAATCGGTGAAATTATGCTTATATGTTCCCGTCTCCTCAGAATAAGTAAAAATTGCGGGGGAAGAAAAAGAAACATCTTTTTTTTGGGTAATCACTCTAAGCGAGATTCGAATTCACGACTGCTTGAATAAACCATAAAACGTAATATGCATTTGACGTGATTTTGAAGTTATGTACACTACTTTTTTTTTTTTTTGTCATGAATTCTTGAGTTATTCATATATTTTTAAAGCCATAAATATAATTTTAGTTTTCATAGATAAATGTGCATATATTTTAAATAACAAAATTAAAAATGTAATAATAATATATGTCATCGTACCATGAAACTATAAGTTAGAATTTCATTGCAACAAACACGGTATAGAAATTCAACGAAAAGAAGTTATCATTCACAATACGTACAAGACTAAAATAAGATACCAACCAAGTAGAACACTTAACAAAGCAAGTGCTGCATATATGAGCATTTAGTTTTTTTGTTTGTTTTTTTATCCCGAATTAACTCTCCAAGGGCAAAATGTGAAGTATTATGGCGGGTATTGTATATTGTTTGAAATACAGTAGGGGACAATTTAGAAATTCGCTGCCTTATGACTTTGGCTAAATTGACTTTACTATAGCAAAAGAAACTAATCATATAATAATAAAGAATTTAAGTCACATGTTTGAAATTTCAAGGCTAATTACTAAATTAAATATTGATGAATCGGTTAATGCAATGACAACATTTAACCAACCAAATGCATTCAAGGCTAGTTGTACAATAAGAATTGGATAGTGCGACTACATCGAATAATTTGAATATTTTAGAAGTAACTCGAATAAAAGTACAATTCCCTTGAAATTTATATTTGAAATACCGTTAAAATGCACGTTTATTTTGAATTATTGAAACCAACTTTCAGATAATTTTAACTCATAATTTATTTCATTTTTAACGCAAAAATATTCTGTAATTTAGAAAAGTGTGAATGTGGTTCGTATACGTTTCAGTTGTTGAGTTGTTAAAAGTTCCAAGAGTTTTCTGGATTCAGAGTCTGCGAGATTAATCAAGTTTTGGCTCTGTCCTTTTGTTGATCTGTTCTAATTCTTGGAAAGCACACATCTCCCTCCCAGCCCTTTATTAGGCTAAAAGTATGCATTTCTTAAGTGAGAATTCGTTTCTTTAATGCCTATTTGTATAGTTCTTTATGTGTAGTATAGTGCATTATTTTCTTTTCCAAATTTTTTTGCTAAATTGCTTGAAAATTGTGTCACATTATTAGAACACATTTCATGGATAAAATATGGAAAATAACAGGGCAAGTTAAAATGCAAGTTATTTATTTGCATGAAATGAATTTATTTGAAGGCATTCTTTCCATTAAAGAGTATATTTGTTAATTCGAAATTTGGGTAATTCTATATTTTTAATTCCCCTTCGAGTTCAAATTAAAAAGATACACTATTAATTCTGATTTGATTGTTTTACAAAAACTGTGTGCCATTGTTGAACAGCTAAGCCACTATGGTTACAGAAACAAATTAGATGTGATAACAGAACTTTGTCACCGAAAGCAAAAAGTTAGTTTTAACACCTTTTCTATGAAACATCCTACCAATATAAAATGCTGACGCGAGGGATTTATCTCTCCATATAAATTACAACTAGTTGTAACAGACAGAAGAGCAACTATGAAAACGAAAATGTCACAACTTGTTGTATGTTGAAATTTGGTGATGCTAATTTAGGTAAAGTCGTTATTCATTTATTCTGCCCGAAAATTAGAACGAAATTAATGCAAAATTAAAACTATTAATAATTAATAATAAACCTAGTTTACACAAGATTAATTATATACTAGATACAAGTTATAATTTGCAGACGTTTTACTTTCTCTACATGTACTATGTATATGGTGTTTAGAGAAGGTATTGTATTGCACCCAAAAATTCGATACAGAGATTTCACCGGAAATAAATGTTTTGGGTCCCCCTGAATCCAAAAAGGAGGTCCGTGTGTGTATGTGTGTCTGTGGACAGATAGCACAAAAACAAAAAAAAAAACCGTTAAAAACCAAAGTTTGTATTAAGTTTGGTATCTTCTAAAGATGCGACACGAACATTTTCAAGAAAATCCCCCCCATCTCCAACTATCCTTTACATGGAAAAAAATTCGAATGTTTTTTTATTTTTATTAAAATATTGTATACTTACATGAAGAATAAAATGTATATCTTGAATTTTCTGGGAATAGCCTCGGAAGACATCTTTATTCTAGATGAATTTTTCGGAATTTTGCATAACTGGTAAGCCGTAAGAGATACATAAAAACTTACTATACAAAATTTGTAGAGCTCGTTGAAACATACAATTTACATTATAAACATTTTTTTTCGTGGAGTTGACCATTTTTGAGATATTCCTTGTTAATGTTTTCAACTTTAAAATACTTATACTTTTCTCATACGGGACTTTTTCTTCTTCTGGCCATACAAATAAAGGCACTTCAATCACATCGCCAACAGCTTTTAAAATATTTGATTATCACTTTAGCCTAGTGTATTTCCCTTCTAATTACAAGGAAGCAACTAAAAATACTTACTACTTCTGCTAATTTTTTCTCGATTGACATGAAAGAAATGGAAGAATAAGCTTTTTAACAATAATTTGTTGCAGATATGTAGAGAAAGTCATGTGAATGGAACACATAAGATTTTTTTATCTTGGTTGGTTGTTATCCTACCTAACCTTGAGCTTTTCCTACGTATTTTTAGTCACACTTGGGTAGGACCTCGCCGGACAATAAAGACTATACTGTTCGGATACGCTGTGAGAACTTGCAACACCCCACATGATAAATCTTACTGGTCCGTGCATTTCCACCGGTGCATAACCTTTTATCTGCTGAATTACCACTGTCATGACATGCGCGACGTTACGAAGTGCAAGTACCGACCGATCTTTATTTTTGAGACCAACAAAAATATGTTCTGCATTATAATTGACTATACAACTGACAAATTACATAGGTATTTAAAATGTATACTAAAATTATAAAGAAAGAAACAATTATGTACGGGTTTTAGTCTAAAAAAGTCTGATTTCCTCCATTCACACGACTTTCTCCACAACTGTGTAACAAATTGTTGTTAATAAGCTTATTCTTCTATCTACTTCATGCTAATGGAGATAAACATTAGCAGAAACGGTTTTATTGCTAAGTTCCTTATATGTAGAAGGGAAATAAGGGGTTCAAAATCATTAAAGCAATTTTTGAGAAAATCAAAATTTTCGAAAAAATATTTCCATGTAAAGGGTAGTTCGGGTTTGGGGGATGTTCTTGAAAATCTTCGTGTCCCACCCTTGAAAAATGCTAAACTTAAGCACCATACGGACTTTTCGTTTTTGAGACATGCTGCCCCCAGACACACACACACACACACACACGGACATTTTTCTAAAAATTATTTTTTTTGATTCAGGGGTCTCAAAACACATATTTTCGGTGAAAACTCGGTATCGAATCTTTGGGTGCAATATTATACCTTTTCTATACACTATGTACATTATACGTGTAGAAAAAGTGAAAATGGTGTTCCAAGAGCAAGCTGGAATAACATATCAAAAATAGACACAATGATCTTCTGAAACGGAGAAAAACCCGCCACAAACGAAGAGAACAAGGGAAACAAAACAGAAAATAGTACTAGACTTCAAATACCTATGCATCACGCTACAAACACGCGCAAAAAGCTTTACAAAACCTATCACCGAAAAGACGACCCAGGCAATATTGACAATGCACGAAATAAGAAACATGAGATCCCTCATCCTAGAGACGGCAATGCTGTTGTTTAGAGCAAAAATTCTACCAATACTGACATACGGCATAGAAATCATCTGCGCACATTTAACAATGAAGAATCCTTATTCTTTAGAAAGGGTGAAAGCGAGATATAATACAGGAAGTATTAGGAGTATCAAAAGTAACGAAGTCAAGACCACACTCATCGAAGACCTCAGAAGCAGCATACTCTTACCCAGCACCAGTGCACCACAGAGGCTGCTGAATAAGAAAAGAGAAGAAAACACCCAGAATTCTACAGCACCAGAACCATGGTGGACCGTGCATGGACAAAGGAACATTTCGAAATGAGACACATCACTAGGTTGGCAATCCACGGATTCCACCACCTGATATGCAAGAACACAAAATTCCATGAACCAAATATATATTGTAAATGTATGCTATATGAAAAGACATGTGACCCATATCGCATTGAGCTATGCACAAAAAGAACAAAAGCAATTTGTGAATATGCAACAATTTAAATTTCAAAGTATTATTACTTTAATCCTGACTATTTGGCTGCAATAAAAAATTATAAGTGTCCTTTTATCAATTTTAGATGTTTGGACATATTTTTGGAGCAAAGTTGTTCTATAAAGTATATCGTTGCAAAGTTTGACTCTCCGGGTGGATGTATTTGACGCCATTTAAAGCGTTGCGCTGGTTAAATTACTTTCTATGTCAAAGTTTTAAATCCATTTTCCTCAGATATATATTATTTTCCCATGTTTAAAAACTATCTTCTCCCACAAGAACATCACCAGAGATCTGAAAATGTTCCATTAAGTACAGCAGAATGTTTGTAATAAAATGTATTTGTATATTTTATACTGATCATAGACTAATTTTAAAAACTACTTAAAATTATATAATCTTGCTTGCGTTTTGGAGTTCATTCCATTTTGTGGTATAAAATAAGTTTTTTTAGAAACACTAACATTATTTTCAATCACAAAACTTCTTACAAACATGTTAAGGAATATAATCTTTAAAAAATCTTATGTGTTCCATTCACATGAGTTTCTCTATCTGTTTTGTAACAAACTTTCTTACAAAAGCTAATTCTTATATCTACTTCATGCTAATCAAGATAAACATTAGCAAAATTTATCTTATTATTTAATTCCTTATATGTAGAAGTGGAGCAAGGGAGTACACTAGGCTTAATTGATAGTAAAATCTTTTAGAAGCTGGTTGCTCTATGCTTGAAATTTTATTCTCTTTTCATGGCCAGGTGTAAGACAAAAGAAAAAGGAATGGCAAATTCCAGTTTGAAGTATTTTGAAATGAGATAAATAATAACGAATATCTCTAAAAAAAAGTTAGAGCTCCACAAAAGAGTATATAACATAAATGCTGTCTTTTATGAGATCTACATTTTTGAGTATTACGTTTTTGTTATGTTCTTAAGGTTTACCAGTTATACCTACAAACACCATCCAGAATGAAGTGGACTTCAGAGGCTATTTACAGAAAAGTCAAGACATAAATTTTATTTATCATATAAATATCTTAAATATACAGGCTTATAACAAAAATCATTAGGACTTTTTTGAGAAAAATTAAATTTTCAAAACGGTTTCCATGTAAAGGGTTTCCATGTTCTTCAAAATCTTCGTGTTGTGCCCTTGGAAGGTACAAAATTTAAATAGCAAGTTTGGTATTTATCGGAATTTTCGTTTCTGACTATATTGTGTACAAACTCACACATACACATACATACATTTTTCTAAAAGGTGTTTTTTTTGTTTGTTTTTTTCAGGGGTCCTAAAAGCATGTATTTCTGGTGAAAGTTCAGTATAGAATTTTGGGTAGAATATCTTCTCTACCTACTATGTATGTGAAAATCATTCAACCAAGTTTGTTAATTCTTTCACCATTGAAAAGTTCTGTTCTTTCTTACGCACATTTGGCTATAAACACTTAATTACGACTCATAATTTTACTAAAAGATTGAAAAGAAGCTTCAGAATCTGTGTACTAGAATACGGATACAAATTGGAGAGGTACAAAAGAAGAAGGGGGTTACTTTTGGTTGAGGTTTCTATGAAATAGAAACTATTTGATACTACAGAGAAAACTAATGTAAATAAGACAAATGCTTGGACATTTAAATCAAAAGCATGCATAAAGATGACAAGGATTTGACACCTAAGAAAACAAAAGTAACAAAATAAATGAGAATCTAATCTGCTTAAAATGCTACGATATCCATGTATTGAGGAGTAATTGGAGTATTTTATTCATGTTGTATATTTAGAATATTTAATAAATTGCAGAAATTATATATTTACAGAAATAGTAATGTGACATTTGGAAAGTAAAAATACACGATCAATCAACATTATTTTTAAATTCTGTAGTTTTGGATGCTAGTTTCATAAGCGAACTGAAATTAAAAATGAGCAAAAAATGTGATTTTCCCGGTTCATCAGGAATAATTTTAAAATACCAACAAGATGCTTCGAGTGTTTAGAGTGAGATCAACTCTTTTGATTAATGATAATATTGATATCAGTAAGTTTGGAAAAGTAAAGAAATTTTTAAAGAGTCAGTGTATTTTAATGCATTTTATTATTGACAATTAATTCCTATAGCTCATAAGTGTAGCACAGGGCATCATCATTACGATGTTTCCGTGATCGGATTTGAATTTTAGTTCATGAGTTCACCGCTATCTGCCATGGTGATGAGGGATCAGCTCGTCACTCACAGAAGGCACTCACTGTAGGACGAAATCACGACTTGCGGACGCGACATGGCGGACTTTTGCCCAAGAATTTTTTTTGGGGGGGGGGTTAGAGGGTAGCACTACACCACAGAGGGCGACTATGTTATTAACTTATTATTAAGAAAAATAAGAATTACATGATCATCATTAAAGTCTATTTTATATTTTGTTGAACCTATATTTTGTGCTTTGATAGCGTATTTTGTTTTCTTGTATAAAGTATAGGGATTGTTGCCTAGTAACTTCTAACTAATGCATCACTGATTATAATAATAAATAAAATATTTTAGTAACCTTCATGTAAAAAGATTTTGCTTTACTTACAATGAGAGGTGTAGTCACGTAACAGCTAAGAGATACTGGGCAAATTTATGTGGAACATACCTTAGTTTCTGACGTCATTGATTGCAAAAACTTGGGTTCTCAGAGTGGGGCGATTATTGACTTTTGAGTGAACAGTTTTTGTAGAAATTATACCACCTTCAGATTGAAAGCGGGTAATAGTGAGCTGGGTCTATAAATTGTGGTACTTGTTACAATACTTCTTTATATACAAAAAGATGAACTTTGTACTGAAGTTATTCCTTAATTTACTGGGGTTGTTTACTATCTGGACATCTTCGTGCACCTCGGAGCTATAAACTAAAATGTTTGGACTAGTGGTTAAAATTTGCTTGTAATTTGCTGTCGAATATATAGAAGAACTACTTTTTTTTCTTTTGTCATAGCTTTGCCCTTTATAAATCATGCATGTTTCCGTACCTCCAGCTCTTTTTGAAAAGTCGGAGCCACTTGGTGTTTTTTTTTTTCTCCACCAGCTGCGGTTTTATTGGGCCTGAAACCACCAAGATGCTATTCGTTCGCTAAGTTATAACATGAAGTCGCTATGACTATTATCTTTGGCCATCCCTGGGTACTTTTATTACCCTTTCCCGTATTTTATGATCGCGATTTTGATCATATGCTTATTAATGTTGCTGGTGGCCGTTAAAAAGCGAAACCCTGCAAGCAAGGCGGCGAAGAATATAGGGGCGAGAGGGGCAGAACGCAGGCGCTTGGTTGCCTTGGCTCATTCTTAGAATAAATATTTTTTTGCAGGTTAGGTTTTATTATTATTTTTTAGTAGAATATTCGTTTTGATGCTCCGTAACAAATAGCGATCATTTTTAGCCAATGGGCTGCTTTTAACTTACACCCCAACCTCTCTTTCATACCTGTATAAGCTTTATAGTTGGAAGCAAAAACTTATAGGTTTTAGTAACAAAAATCTATAATTAAGGGGAGATTAAAAGCCCTCTCTCATTTTTTGATTTAATGTTCTATTCACATGACTTTCTCTTTCTGTTCTGCAAACAGACAATTCTTATAAAAGATCGTTGTTTTATCTAATCGAGATACACATTTCTATAAATTATCTTATTACCTGCTTCTTTATAAGTAGAAGGGAAATAAGCTAATACACCAGGTTAAAGCGTTAGTCAAATTTTAAAATTTGTGGCTATGCAATTGTTGAAATTCGACTTCCTTTCATACCAAGGAGTAAAACAAAAAAGGATATGAAACGAATGAGGACTTCCTGAGAAAAGTTCAAATATTTTAAAACTGAAACCAATAACAGGAATATCTCGGAAATCATCAACTCTATAAGAAACTGTATATGATTTAAATTGTGTTTTAATGATATCTATACTTTTTGGTAATAGCTTTTATCTATCTCTTACAGTTTAGCAGTTATACAAAACTCATTCAGAGTGAAGAGGAATTTAGAGGCCATTCCCAGAAAATTCAAGACATACATTTTATTTAGCCTATAATTATCTGTATTATAGGACAATTCAATCAAAGTCGTTAGAACCATTTTTGCGAAAATCAATATGTTCGAACACTTTTCCATGAAAAGGGTAGTTTGAGGTGGAAGGATTTTCTTGAGAATCTTCATGTCGCATCCTTCAAAGATTGAACGTCATATTTCTGGTGAAATGTTGACTTTGAATTTTTGGGTGGAATGCTTTTCTATCTACTAGTACGTGAAGAGAAAGCAATAAAATGTAATATTTTACATTTCGTTTGATCTATTTAATGAGAAAATATTGTTTTTTTTTGTGTTAAGTAGAAAGTGCCCTACTCCCCCCCCCCCCGACCGTAAGTCGGAGCTTATGTTCAGACTTTAAGATGAAACAGTTGAAAATAAAGCTTCTTTAGGACAAGAGAGGCTGTGATGTCTGAAATCCGGTGGTACAGATAAATTTAGCCTCTTATGCCAGTGTCACAGGTTGAGTCTAAATGATTTTGACCGCCATTGCTAAATAATATTTGCATGAGGAATTAGCGCGGTAATGTACACACACACACACACACACACACACACACACACACGCACACGCACGCACACCAGCAGGTACAACTCCGTATTACAGAAGTACATTCACTGTCATTTCCATGACACTCCGATGTAAAAGTATGGACTTTCACATATCACTCAAAACTCATTATCCAGGTTTCATTGAAAATGAAAGTTTTGTAACCGAAAATAAAAAAAATGAGAAAAAAGTTCCGATGTTACATTCACAAAACCTTTTCGTCCGATCCTGCTACATAGAATTCTTACAAAAGCTTGTTGCACGTATATCGATTCAAACATTTACAGAAACACTTTTATTACCTACTTGTTTAGCAGAAACACTTTTACCACCCACTTTTTATCAGAAACGCGGGACTAAGGAGCTGCACTAAAGTGATTGTCAAATTCTTCACGAACTGTTCGTCAAATGATGGACTTAACATTCCGTTCTCTTTGCTTGATCAGGAAAAAGAAACACGAATAACAACTTCGCATCTGAGGAATATACAAGTACTCTTATTTTAAAATTGGAATCATGAAAAGAGTATTTCGGAACTTTGTAAATTAATAAAAAGTATTTGAGGTACATTACGTGATTTTTTAACGAGATTGAGTATCAAGATTTTCTCTTATCTCTTGCGCTTTACCAATTATGCAATAGACATCCAGAATGAACAAGATTTCATAGGCTATTCCCAGAAAACTCAAGATATACATTTCATTTGACATAAACATAGATTACATATTGAAAATTTTCATCAAAATCGTTAGAGCCATTTTTAAGAAAGTCAAAATTTTTGGAAACTGTTCTACGTATGTAAAGGGTAGTTTGGCGTTGGGAAATTTTATTAAAAATGTCAAGTTTGGTATGTAAGCTACTCACAGACACACACGTGTATACACACGCACACTCGCTCACACACGACAGGAATTCAGGAATCTCAAAACCTGTATTTCCGATGAAATCTCGGTATCGAATTTTTGGGTGAAATATAATTCATTCTCCACAATTTACATGGTAATCACACTAAAAAGTTTCGTGAGTGTGTGTGTGTGTGTGTGTTGCTTGTGTGAACAGCATAATTAAATGAAAAAATTAAATATAAATCTTGGTGTTCAATTTCAGTATCTTCCAAATATGTAATGCGATTATTTTCAATAAGACTCCTCCTCACCAACTAGCTTTTATATCGAAAAAAGTTTCGCAGTTTTTTATTTTGTGAAAAATAGCTCTTAACAGTTTTGATTAAAATACTATATATTTGCATAGTAGATAAAATGTATATGTGAGTTTTGATATCATTGAAATGATTTCATTGTGAATGATTTTTATAAAACTGTAAACCATAAGATATAGAAAGGAGCTTATTATTACACAGAAAACATAGCTGTCGCCATTCTGGTATCAACCATTACCAAGATATTCGTTATTATAGGCTTGAATAGTTAAATACCTTATATTTTTATAAAACTGTAAACCATAAGATATAGAAAGGAGCTTATTATCACACAGAAAACATAGCTGTCGCCATTCTGGTATCAACCATTACCAAGATATTCGTTATTATAGGCTTGAATAGTTAAATACCTTATATTTTTATAAAACTGTAAACCATAAGATATAGAAAGGAGCTTATTATCACACAGAAAACATAGCTGTCGCCATTCTGGTATCAACCATTACCAAGATATTCGTTATTATAGGCTTGAATAGTTAAATACCTTATATTTTTATAAAACTGTAAACCATAAGATATAGAAAGGAGCTTATTATCACACAGAAAACATAGCTGTCGCCATTCTGGTATCAACCATTACCAAGATATTCGTTATTATAGGCTTGAATAGTTAAATACCTTATATTTTCTGAACTATAAAACAGTTATTCGTTTTTACTTTCGCTACTTCTTTCTCTACTAGTATTGCACCAAATATCGATGTCGAAATCTCACAGGAAGTAAACATTTTGAGACTCTCTGAATAAACAAAATAATCTGTTCACATGACTTTCTCTTTTTACCTACATAATGCTAAGGTAAACATTACCAGAAACGGTCTCATTACTTAGTTCCGTATAAGTAGAAGGGAAATAAATGAATACGCTACTCTTGCTACGCAATTGCCATTGAATTTCGGTGATCATGAGTAAAACAGATGAGGGCTTCCTTTTTAAAAAAAAAAATGTAAGTATTTGAAACATGAAACCAATAACAGGGTATATCGCAGCAACAGCTCTACAAATTTTTATGACAAAATCGTTTGTTTTAACGAGTCCTACATGTTTTGTGCTGTAAGTCTTTTCTCTCTCTTATGTTTCACCAGCTCTGCAATGGTTATTCAGAATGAAGAGGACTTCAGGGACTATTCCCAAGAAATTCAGAATATAGCTACATACATATAAACATCTTTAATATACGACGTTTTAATCAAAATCTTAGAGACACTTTAGCTATCGAAAATTTCGAAAATTTGTCCCTTATAAAGGGGGTATTTTAATGAAAAGTTTCGTGTTACATCCTTGGAAGATACGTAAATTATATAAATTTAATATTTAATTGGCTTATTGTTTTTGTATTATACTGACCACATCACACCCACCCACTCATCCACACCTCACATACAGACAGATAGACAGACAGACATGCATACATACATACGCACACACATACTGGTTTTTGTTCTAAAAATGCTTTTTTTCAGGGTCCTGTTACGAATTTTTGAGTGGAATACAATACCTTGTCTATCTGCTATGTACATTTTACATACGTGCTAGAGAAAGGAAAAATTACAAAAAAGGTCTTCTGGCTACATTCTATGAACAGTATAACTCAAAAACGAAAAATCCGTAAAATATTAAACTTGGTGTTTACCTAAGTACAATATCTTCCAAGGATGCGACACGAAGATTTTGAGGAAAATCCACAATTCAAACTACCCTTTAAGTGGGATATTTTTTTTCTCAAAAAGCACTAATGCTTTTTATCAAAATAACTCAATTTTAAGCTATTTAGTTCATAAAATGAACATCATAAATGTTATGGGAATAGCCTCTGTGCTCTGTTCATTCTGAATGAATTTTGCAGAACTGGGAAACCGTAAACAAATAGACAAAAACTTACTGCGCAAAAATGTAGATATTTTGAAGGACACACATTATGTTTAATACATTTTTAATCATTCAGTTCGTGGATATCACTATTATTGGTTTCAATTTTAAAATACTTAAACTTTTCTCAAATTAGATGTACTTATTTATTCACTTTGCTATTTGCTTGTTATGCAATAAGCAAAACCCATCACACACCTGCCATCTTTAAAAAGACTTGACTATTTTTTTAATAGTGTTTAACGCCAGCTTTTACTACCATGGGACCGCGTGCGATATTTGACTATCGCTTTAGCCTGACGTATCCCCATATTTCCTTGTATTTTAAAGGAAATGTGTAATAAAAGCATTTATTCAAACGTTTATCTGGATTAAGTTGAAGATATTTGAAGAATACGGTGCTTAAGTAATCGTTTGTTGCAGAACATGAAGAGAAAGTCATGTGAATGTAAGCCATTAGGACTTTTTACTTTCTTTACATGTACTATGTACATAGAAAATTGAGAAGGTATTGCATTCCACCCAAAAATTTCATACTGAGATTTCACCGAAAATAAACGTTTTAGAGTCCCCTGAAACCAAATAAAATAATTTTTGGAAAAAGGTCCTCTGTGTGTGTGTGTTTGTGTGAAGGTGTAGGTGTGTGTGTGTCTGTGTCTGTGAACTCGATAACTCAAAACGAAAAGTCGGTAAAATACCAAATTTGGTATTTAAGTTTAGTATCTTCCTGGGAAGCGACACGTACATTTTAAGAAAAATCCTCGCACCCCAAACTACCCTTTACATGGAAAAAATTTCGAAACTTTTTAATTTCTCAAATATGCTCTAACGATTTTGATTAAAATACCGTATATTAAAGATATTTATGAGGCAAATAAAATTATATATGTTGATTTTCTGGGTATAGCCTCTAAATACCTCTTTATTCTGAATGAATGTTGCTAAATTTTGCATAACTGGTAAACCGTAAGAAATATAAACTACCCAAAAACGGTAGATCATGTTAAAACACACAATTTATGTTATATACGTTTTTCTTTTCGTAGAATTGATCATTTCTGAGATAATCCTTGTTATTTTTATCAGATTTAAAATACTTAAAATTTTCTCCCACGGAAAGTCGTAAACTCCTGACCCTGCATAGAAACGGATTTCAACCACATGACAACCAGCTTTTTAGAGATTTGACAATCGTTTTAGTCTAATGTATTCCATTATTTTCCTACTATTTACAAGGAAGCAAGTAATGGAAATGTTTGTCTCCATTATCATAAAGTAGATAGAAGAATATGCTTTTTAATAATAATTTGTTACAACGATGTAGAGAAAGTCCTGTGAAGGGAACACAACTGATTTTTCTATATATTAGTAATGCTCAGAGGAATAAATATAGTCGTACACTGGCCTAGGGAAACAAGAAATGTGACCTTGACATTGTTTGCTAGGATGTAGCATGTGAAGCTGTAAGGTGTTGAAAGACAAGCTATTTGCAGCGCGATGTGTAACCTCAAAAATATGCATCACTCAAATTTCACACATACACAGCACATCTGTTTCTCAATTCCTCAAGATCTTTTCTTGTTTCATTACTGCAATTATTTGCTTCGAAATTCTGAGAAACTCAATACCACTTTACATACCATTTTTGGAATGCTTTATCTCCAGCTTTCTTTTCTTTTTACTTTCTTTCGTTCTTTCTTTATTTCTTTCTTTGTTTCTGTGCTATTTAAGTATTGAAAGTGTAGAATATGTTATGTTTTATCCAAAATTTCGATAATATGTTTCCGCTGGACATACTTTTTGAGACTCCCCTCACAAAAAAAAAAAAAAAAAAAAGCGATTTAGAAACAATGTGAGTGTGTGTGTGTGTGTGTGTGTGTGTGTGTGTGTGGAGACATAGATATCACTCAAATATGAAAGTTCGGTGAATTTCCAAAGATTTGGCACGAAGATTTTAAGAATATCCTTTACATGAAAGATGTTTTTATTTTTATGTTATAAAGAATGACGTTTTATGATTGTGATAAAACATGTTTACGATATTTTCTCGCTAAATAAAGTGTATCAGTATTTCAGTTTTCTGGGAATAATCAGTTAAATACAATCTGAGACTTTCACGGTCGGTGTCTTGTATAATGAAACCAGGCTTGTAGACCGTAGTCCATTGGGTCTCGAAGTTGCCGACGTTTCACCAAGGGATGCTCTGTGCTTGGACCACGGCCTACAAGACCGGAAAATAGTTTCATTATTAAATTTTAAGACTTATGCATTCTGAATGAATTTTATATTACTGGTAAACCCCAAGGGTTATACAAAATCTTGTTGCACGCAAATTCTGGTTAAAATACACAATTTAGTGAAATAGCCAGCTTTTTCTGGAGTGAATTGGCTATCCCTTTGTGTATTTGCTTGAATGTCCAGGTG
The DNA here is from genome assembly GCA_030762935.1 of Hymenopus coronatus. Classification (NCBI taxonomy): domain Eukaryota; kingdom Metazoa; phylum Arthropoda; class Insecta; order Mantodea; family Hymenopodidae; genus Hymenopus; species Hymenopus coronatus. Next base: position 31,522,539 of record CM060896.1, on the reverse strand, counting down.
CTTACACTTTTCTTAACTGAAAACTCGCTTATTTGTAGAGTGTATGTATATAATATTTAATTATTTATATTTTTACCTTTGTTCTCGTTTTTATCCAAAGAGTATGGAATATCAAAGCAAAACCATATAACTTTCTCTAGCTATGCTGCATAAGCTATTCTTATTACGCATTTATATACTGCACGCTTATCAATACAAATATTAGCACAGTTGCTTTTATTTCATACCAGATGCCGAACTACCCATAACTGTCGGTGTACATATTCCTTCTTGCGTTTAAGAGAGTGCAGAACTCAACGGGGCTATTTCGAGTTACAAGCGGAAAGAAAGAACTGCTTAAAGACCTTCGTTTTACCCTCTTGCGTATCTTGGTTCGCGCTCATGAGAGGAGTAAAACAAAGGTATCTGTCTCTGGTTCCCCACTGGCCGGGTTAAACTTGAAACAGCACCTTTGAGTTCTGCAATTGTTTTAATTTTTAATTTTTTATGCCTAATACGTCTCTCGCATACCGACCCAATACACCTGACTTCTAAAACTATTTTAAAACATTGGTTTTCCTTGAAAATATTTCTACTGTAATTTCATACTACACAGAGACTTAAATTATTTCATTTTTTTTCTTTGTTTATATAAATGACTGCCTATATAACTCTTTAATTATATTAATTTAATTGTTTTTTCACACAATCCTTGTGTAGGACAGGAGTTGGATAGTAGAGTCAGACTGAAAAAGTCAATGCCAAAGCCGGGATTTGAACCCCAAATTTCCCGGTTTCTAGCCGGTTGCACTACCACTGAGCTACCATGGCAACATGCCGACATAGCACTGAATTTCTCAACTGACTCGGATGTTTCCCGGTAAACCACAAGGTGATCTCAAATTATTTTGAGATGTCAACCCAATGGCGACTTACAGTGCTGTAAGTGCTTTTAAGTCCTAGGATTCATAGTGTAGCCAACTATTATGGTCAATTGGTATTGGTTTAACTGTTTTTTCACACAAGCCGTGTGTAGGAGAGGAGTAAGTCGCCATTGGGGTTGTAATCTCAAAATATGTGTTTGACCAGAAGAAAGAAAACGAATAACGACTTCCATTTGTTAAAAGTTTAATTACTGCGAAATTGAAACCAATAACAAAGAATATGTCAGAAATGGTTAAGTACGCAAAAAATTCTCATGTGTCATATATTGTTTGTTTAAACGAGTTGTGCATTTTTTGTGTTTACATTTATTGTCTATCTATTTTAGTTTACCAGATATGCAAAAGTCATTCAGAATGAAGTGGGCTTCAGAGACTATTGCTAGAAAATTCCAGATATGCATTTCATTTCTGATGTACATTTCTTAAAATATACGCTATTTTAATCAATATGGTTAGTAATTGTTGAGAAAATCAACATTTTCTAAAAATGTTCCATGTAAAGGGTAGTTTGGGAGAATTTTCTTGAAAATCTTCGTGTCACATCATTGGAAAATGCTTGCTGCAAATGTCATCTTTTCGTTTTTGAATTACGCTGTTCACATACACATATCTACATATATCTTTTCTAAAAATATATCTTTATGTATTCAGGGGAGCTCAAAACATATTTACAGTGAGATCTCAACAGCAGATTTTCACGTGAAATACAGTGATTATCCTATTATACATAGAAAAAGTAAAAATCAGACTATCGCTTTATCTACTAAATCTTTTAGCGGCATGTGTAAATATGCAATGAAATTCTCATTAACAAATTACAGACAGAATAACACCCTTCTGTAGACATAGTTTATATAAAAGTTAGCAGAGAAACCCATGCGAGTGGAACACATTAGATCTTTTACGTTGGTTTTGCAATGGAGTTGTGAATTATGCAGCTGGAGCCAAGTAAATTCAGACATTACCAAATTTGAAGTAATGAAGGGAAGGAGCCAAAGACCATGCTTTCCTTTTTTGGCGCGCTGTTGATGAGTTATCCCTGCACTACAAAGACATTGCAGAAGGCGCCAATAACCAACAGTATTGTTAGAAAGCAGAGAGAGGCAAAGATAAAACAGGTTTAATTAATACCAAGACGATAACTGAGTTTACAAGTAGATGTAAACGCCATTCACTTCACGGCATGTTCAACAGACGTCACACATCCTATTAAACTTGTTGCAACAAAGACGTATTGATGTGCTCCAAGTGTGGGAAAGAAGTACAACTGTGTTCCTACGGACCAGAACAGCAAACACTAGGGAATAGTTCACATTTAATGTAATAGACGACAAAATAGCTGTACAGATTGAGACATTCACTTATTTAGATAATATATTTCCATCTTTAATAAAAATCATGTAGATGCTAAATTAAAAACCTGATGTTTGTTATTCATAGCTTTCTCTGGCTTCACTTCCATGCTAATCGAGATTAGCATCAGCAGTATGGTCTTATTACTTGTTAATAAGCAGTAGCTAGACGACTTCCTGATTGAGAGATGTCTTAAGTATTTTAAAGTTGAAAACAATAACATTGAATATCCCGGAAACTGTTAGCTCCACCACAAACATTTAAAATACATAAACTGTGTGCTTTGACGAGATCTACATTTTTGTATAGTAAGTTTTTGTCTATCTCTTACTGTCTCATTTATGCAAAATCATTCAGAATAAAGAGGACTTCAGAGGATATTCTCAAGAAATTCAGGATATACATTTTATTTATCATGTAAACATTTTTAATACATGGAATTTAAATAAAATCTTCTGAGCCACTTTTCAGGAAATCGACAATTTAAGAAATGTTCCATGTAAAGGGTCGTTTAGAGTGAAGATATTTTCCTGAAAATCATGTCTTCATCTGGCATCCTTGGAAGATGCTAAACTTAATTACCAAGTTTGGTATTTCACCGACTTTTCGTTTTTGAGTTATGCTGCCCCCCACCACACACACACATACACACACACTTAGACGCACAAACGCACCTTTTCTTTACACATACTGTGTACACAGTGTATAGAGAAAGTATTGTATTGCACCAAAAAAATGGATACCGGGATTCACCGGAAATACATGTTTTGAGGCCCCCTGAATCGAAAAAACTCATTTTTAGACAAATTTCCGTGTGTGTGTGTGTGTATCGCCCTCCATGGTGTAATCCTTACCATGCTAATTTCATATACCCAAGGTCGTGGGTTTAAACCCGACGGAGGACGATGCATTTTTTCGGGTGTAAATATCCTTAGCATGACTTCCTTCGGAAGGAAGTTAAACCCTTGGTCCCGTGTCGTAGGTTTACGGCACTTAAAATGAACCTCAAGCCTGAGAGAGAGACCTGTGAGCAAAATTAAGCGGTCTTTCACGCCCAATTTAGAATGGGACGCTGAGAACCACAGTAGTTAAAGAACGTCCATAAATAGCACGCCTTTTCATTTATTGTGTGTGTGTGTGTGTGTGTGTGTGTGTGTGTGTGTGTGCAACATAGCTCAAAACGAAAAGATCGTTAAATACCTAACCTGGTATTTAAGTTTGGTATCTTCTAGTATGCGACACGAAGATTTTAAAGAAAATTCCCCCATCCCAGCTACCCATTACATGGATCATTTTTTGAAAATGTTGTTTTTCTCAAAAATGGCTCTTAACGATTCTGATTAAAATACTCTATGTTTAAGATCTTGGGTATTTTGGGAATAGCCTTTGAAGACCTCTTCATTTTGGATGACTTTTGTATAGCTGATAAACTGCAAGAGATATACAAAAACTTGCCAAACAAAAAATGTAGATCTCATTAAAACACACAATATTTGTAACATACACTTTTTGTAGAGCTAACCATTTTTGAGATATTTCGCATTATTAGTTTCAATTTTAGCCACTTGTCTCCAATGGGAAAACAGCTTTCTTCTCGTTTCTCGTTTGTTTACTGCTGGAAAGCAAAGAAATTGGATTTTCAATTGTTTCACAAAGCGACCGGCATTTATAGAACGAAACTATCGCTTTAGCCCGTGTATTTTCTTGTTTCCCTTCTACTTACAAGGATGCTAGTAATAAGACTAATTCTGCTTATGTTTATTTAAATTAGCATTATGTACATAACAGATTAATGTTTTGAGTAAAAGGTTTGTTTACCGAACAGCTAGAGGACATCATGTAAATGGAGCATGTTAGATTTTTTCCATTCTGCGTACAAGGGATCAAGTAATAAGGCCAATTTCTGCTAATGTTTATCTCGATTAGCATATTGTACATAGAAGAATAAGCTTTTTAACAAGAATTTGTTACGACATGTAGAGAAAGTCATGTGATTGTGACATATATTTCTAAAATAAATTCTTCTGGGGACCTCAAAACATGAAACGGATCCACGCACTCGGGTGCGTGTGTGTCTAGCTCCAAAAGGAAAGTACCGTTTAACATCAAACTCGGTATTTAAGTTAGGTATCTTACAAGGATACCACGCATAGATGTACAAGAAATACCCCATCCTGCACGTGGAAACTTTTTGAAAATTTAGTTTTTCTCAAAAATAGCTAATGATTTTGATTAAAACACCGTATGTTAAAAATGTTTACATCATAAATAAAATGTATATCTTAACTTTAATGAGAATATTCTTGAAGTATCTATTCTTTATTCTGAATTATTTTTGGATAACTGGTAAGCTGTAAGAGATAGACAGAAACTTACTGCACAAAAAGTAGATCTCATCAAAACACACAGTTTATGTGCTTTACGTTTTTGTTGTGGAGGTAGCCGTTTCCGAGATAATCCTTACTGTTGATTTCAATTGAAAAGTATTTATACTTTTCTCAGACAGGAAGTGTCCGTTTTTTTTTTTTTTTTTTTTTTTTTTTTTTTTTTTTTTTTTCATGGCCAAGCAAAGAAGCAATTTGCAATGACAATCGCATAACGACAGCTTTTAAAATATTTGACTATCACATTAGCATAGCGCATTCCTTTAGTTCCCTTCTACTTATAAGGGACTAGGTAATGAACATTTTGCTAATGTTTATTTCGATTAGCATTGTGTAGAAAGAAAAAGAATCTTTTGTGAGAAAGTCATGTGAGTGTAACACATCAATGGCAATGCAAATAATCGAATTCTAATACCATGGCACCAGCTTTTAACTATTGATTTAGCCTAGTGTATTTCCTTATTTTCATCCTACTCACAAGGAAGCAAGCAATAAAAGCAATTCTACTAGTCTTGATCTGGATTATAAAGTAGAAGAATAAGCTTTTTAACAATAGTTGTTACAGAGATGTAGAGAAAGTCAGGTGAATGGAACACATCAGATTTTTACTTTCTCTACACGTACTATGTACACAGTGTTTAGAAAACGTATTGCATTCCACCTAAAAATTCGATACCGGGATTTCACCGGAAATACATGTTTTGGGCCCCCCTGAATCCGAAAGTAACATTTTTAGAAAAAGGTGCGTGAGTGTGTTTGTTGACAGCATTGCTCAAAAAATGAAAAGAACTATTGAATACCAAAATTTGTATTTAAGTTTGGAATCTTCCAAGGTTACGGCACAGACTTTCAAGAAAATCCCCCCACTCCCCTTTACGTGGAACTTTTTTCGAAAAGTTTACTTTTCTCAAAAATGACTTTCACGATTTTGATTAAAGTGTCGTATATTAAAGCTATTTACCTGACAAATAAAAGGTATATCTTAAATTTTCTGGAAACATCCTCTGAAGATTATTTTTTTCTGGATGACGTTTACGTAATTTTGCATAACTGTAAGAGATGGACAAAAATTTACCACATAAAAAATGTAGAGCACGTTAAAACATACAATTTAGGTTATATACATTTTTTTTCGTGGATTTGATCGTTTTTGAGATATTACTTGTTATACGTTTCAGCTTTAAAAAATAAACCTTTCTCATACAAGAATTTGTCAACTCCTGTCCATAAAAACAAAGGAAGTTCAGTCACATAGCAACCAGCTTTTGACTATCATCTTAACGTATGGTACTCCCTTATTTCGCTTGTACTTACAAGGCAGTAAGTAATAAGACTATTTCTGCTAATTTTTTCTCCATTAGCATGAAGTGAATAGAAGCATAAGCTTTTTAACAATAATTTGTTGCAGAGATATAGAGAAAGTCATGTGAATGGAACACATCAGATTTTTTCTGCAGCATCATGTCTGTAGAAGTGTGCTGTACTAAACCAAACAGCTGAAAGTTAGATAAAAGCATGTGAGAGAAAAACATTATATAAGGAGAATATAACAGGCGGATTCGCGGCTTTGAATTTGGATTTTTCCGCAGCTTTTTCCTGGAATTGGAGGTGGCCGTTCCACTTGACTTGAACACAACAAAGCTTTCCAAAGGATTAGATAACGGTGCAGCGTCCAATACAATGTGAATGTTAAGAGTAATTATGAAGTGGTGGTCAGAGAGATCTGCGATACTGATGGATAAGCAGCCGTCTTTTGTTGAAGGGCACGCCTCGCTGGCGAATCCATCAAGGTCTGTTTTGTTGACAAGTGTCCTCTTCCCTGTCCTATTCGGGATGTCCCTATACAAAGGATGCATTAATGACGTAGGTCGGGGAAATCCAGTCGCAGTAATGCTTTCCTTCACTTCATCAACACACTTAATATTATTGGAAATGCTTATGGATGATTGCAGTTTCTCTTAAGGTAGCTTTATTATAATATTACTTTTTACTTTCTCTATCTCGTATGTGCAATGCAATATTAGACAGAGGTTTTGTATTTCTCCTAAAAGCTCAATACTGAGATTTCACGGAAATACATACTTTGAGGACATCTGAAACCAAATAAAAGTGAGAGGAGAAAAAAAAAGTGTTTATAGAAAAATGTCAGTGTGTGTGTGTGTGTGTGTGTGTGTGTGTGTGTGTGTGTGTGTGTGTGTGTGTGTGTGTAGGGCTGTGGACAGCACACCTTAAAATAAATGTGTCCCATTTACATGACTCCTCTACCTCAACTAAAGCCAAACTATTTTACAAAACATTATTCTTTTATCTAAATCATGCTAATCGAGATAATCATTAGCAAAAGATTATATTACTTGCTTCCTTGTAAGTAGAAGGGAAATAAGGGAATACATTAGTTAAGGTGATTGTCAAATCTTTTAAAAGATGGTCGCTATATGATACAATTTAAATTCAGTTTTCTTTGCATGGTCAGGAATATAACAGAGATGTGAAACGAATGAAGACTTTCCGTTTGAGAAAAGTTTAAGTACCTATTTTAAGATTGAAACCAATATAAGTAATATCTCGGAAATGGTTAAATCTACAAAAAAAATTATACAACATAAATTATATGTTTTAACGATATTTTTGTGCAGTAAATTTTTCTCTCTTACGGGTTGCCAGCTTTTCATAATTCATCCAGAATGAAGAGGTTTCCAGAGGTTATTCCCAAAAAATCCAAGAAAGACATTTCATTTGAAATAAAGTATTTTAAACATACGATATTTTATTCAATAACATTAGTCTTTTATTTTTTTTTTTTTTTTGAGTAAAACAAAATGCTAAAAAATCTTCTATGTAAAGGCAGTCTTGAGGATTTTCTTGAAAATCTTTGTGCCACATACTTGCAACATGCTGAACTTCAATTTCAAGTTTAGTAGTTAACCATGTTTTGTTTTTGAGCTGTGCTGTTGACACACACACACACACACACACACACACACACACACACATACACACCCAAAAATGTGTACACGCGCGGCGAACCTTTTTCTAAAATGTTGGTATTTGGATTCAGGTGACGTCAAAACATATATTTCTGGTTAAATCTCGACATCAAATTTTGGTGGAATACTATAGCTTCTCTACCTATGTAAATAGCAGATATGTGTAGAGAAAGTCAAAACGAGGTGCTTGCTATATTCAATACTATTTTTGTGTACGATGGATACTTACATGTTTTATATTGATTGAGATTTTAATTCAATTTGGTTCAAGTTCCGCTAAGCCTTGTTGGCGTATTGGGACACATTTTACTGTGTTTTCTTGATCAAGGGAATTTATATCGCTAGTTCGCCACATGGTGACAAGGGTCAACTTATTGCCCTCACGTTTTGTAACTTTCAAAGCGAGCTCAGACTGCTCCGTTAGTGGCCTCATTCGGAAGATCGTGGATTCGATCCCCATGGCCGGTCAAACTGACCCATGTTTGTTTTTTGGGAGTTCCCCGATTCACCAAAAGAATGCTGGGTAGGTTTCTCTATCCCTCAAATCTGCTGTCATTCCATTTTCCATAGTCATTTCATTCATCCTCATCGCCCTCGTTCAGGGCTTGAAGTGTTGGAATGGTGGTCGGTATGACAGGGAATTGGGATGTCCATAGTAGCTGCATTCCACGATTTCGACTGGTTGCCGTGATGAGGACAACGCCTGGACGCTATGTGGGGTGGTATCCCGGGTGGTGTGCCTGTCCGACTGTTGCGGTGCTTCAATCTGGAAACCTGTCGCTCCTGGTTCCGAGTGGCCGGTGAGTCCCTGCACCTCATCCCTCCCTGCTGTGGCAATCCTTCGTGGGGCATAAGTACAATAATCGGCTAGTCCTCTTCGTGATCAAGGGGTAGCATGCTAGTCTGGGTGACCCAACGTCGCGGGTTCAAATCCGATGGTGGGCGATAGCATTTTTCAGGCCTAAAATCCTTAGCATGGGTTTCTTCGGAAGGGAAGTAATGCCGGTGCTCCCGTGTCGTAGAATTATGGTATATAAAAAAACTCAATATCGATAAAGAGATATCTGAGCAAAACCAAGCGATCTTTCACGCTCAACATAGAATGGAACCCTAAGATCCACAACAGTTAAAAAGCGTCCATAAATAAAATTCAATCAAATTTAATAATCGCCTAGGTCCGTATCCTAATACTACGGAAATGAAAACTAACAAATTTAGCCCAGTGATCTTTACTTTAAAGGTACACCCTAGTTAACATTAGCTGAAATATTTGCTGTTAGTTCATTCTAAGTAGAAGGGAAATAAAGAAATACATTAGGCCAAGCGATAGTCAAATCTTTTAAAAAGTAGGACACTATGTGAAGCAATTGAAATTGCACGACCGGGAGTAAAATAAAAGAGAGATGAAACAAAATTGACCTCCCGTTTGAGAAAAGTTCTTAGCTTAAAATCGAAACCAATAACAAGAAATATCTCGGATATATATATGCGCGTCAAATTGTGTGTTTTAACAATATATACGTTTTTTGTATATTAAGTTTTTCTCTATCTCGTGGTTTACCAGTTATGCAACATTCATCCTTCAGAGACTATTTCCAGACAATTTAAGATATACATTTCCTTTTTTCATATAAATATATACGGTGTTTTAATCAAAATCGTTTGAGCCATTTTTTGTACAAAAATTACAATTTTTAGGAAAAACGGTCCATAAACGATAGTTTGGACCTTTGTCGCATCCCAGGAAGATACTAAACTTATAGCCAAATTTGTTACTCAACGGTCTTTTGGGTTTTTGAGCTATGCTGTCCACTTACAGTACCTTTTTCTAAATGTGCTTTTTTTTTAAGTAGAGAGACCTCAAAACTAATATCTGCTGAAATATCGACATCGAACATTTGGGTGGAATACAGTATCTTCTCTGCCTACTATAGGCGTAACACGTGCAAAGAAAGTAGTAGCAGTTGGAGCAATAATCCGAATAATAATAATAATAATAATAATAATAATAATAATAATAATAATAATAATAATATAATGATAATAACAATGACGAATGTAGGGAGTTTTTAAACAATAGAGGTATTTTTAAGCATGTTAAAGGGATATTTCACTGACAGAACATTGCAACGCTGATGCTAACTGGAATCAGTATGGTGCCAGGAACTGAACCGATAAGGAATGTCATGGTTTGCATTAAATGCAACACAAAAGGCTTCTGTCAAGGGAAAGGTATTCATTCCTTGTCGAAACTAGGAAACAGATTGATGGCGCATGTCCAATTTTCCCTTTTCTCTGCTGACCTCCCTGGTAGATGTTTATTTTGTTATTGACAGGCAGGAATGAAGGTGGTCACTCCTTCACTTGTCAGCTGCCCTCACTTGTCAGAGAACCGTTACATCTCATTGTTGCATTTCGGGTCACATTAATAATTGAAGTCACACGCATGTTGAGATGTGCTAGCTGCAAAATGATTTTGACATTCTAAATCTGCTTCATATTCAGACACGAAGTCAAGGAATAACAGCTATCTCAAAAACACAGTTGGTCAAGCATGAGGTGGGCTGGTTTTGTATTCACTGTCATCATTTAAATGCATACAATTGTAGGTTAAAACATTTCTGGAAAAAGGTTTCAGAGTTGAGATGTAAAATAAAAATTAATGAGGAATATTCTCAGGCAGTTAAGCAAAAGAATGTCAGGTGATTGTAATGTTCTATGTTCCCTGGAGAGGGGATCAAATTGATTGCTGCAGTTTTGTATTTTCACAAAAATAACACTATGCTTTGTATTTTGTAGGAACTGCCTGTACAAAAATGGAAGTATAATCTTGTATAACAAGCAAACCTTCAGAAATAGGCAAAAATACATGACTTTCTCTACATCTCTGTAACAAATTATTGTTAAAAAGTTTTATTTTTTTATCTACATCATGCTAATCGAGATAAACGTTAGCAGAAATGGTCTTATTACTTGCTTGCTTGTATAAGGAAACAAGAGAATAGAGTAGGCTAAACCGATAATCATATATTTTAAAATCTGGTGGCCATGTGGATGAAATTAGTTTCTTTGCATGACCAGGAGTTTACAAATTCCCGAACTGGAACATATAACAAGGAATATCTCGAAAACGTCAACTGCAGGGAAAAATGTATATAACATAAATTGTTATATAGTCAGTTTACAGTGTTTTAATGATATTTACATTTTTTTTGTGTAGTAAGTTTTTATCTCTCTCTTAAGGTTTACCAATTATGCAAAGTCCAGCAAAATCATGTAGAATAAAGAAGTCTTCAGAGACTGTTCTTAAAAAAAATGCAAGATACACATTTTATTAGTCATGTAAAAAGCTTTACTATATAGTATTTTAATCAAAATCGTTAGCTGTTTTTTGAGAAAATTAAAGTTTTCGAAATTTTTTCCTTATAAATTAGGGGTGAGGGGGATTTTTTTTAAAAATCTTTGTGTCGTATCATTAGAAGATACTGAGCTTAAATACCAATGAGCTAGAATGCCCCCCCCCGCACACACACACCCACACACACACAGACATGGATATTTTACTAAAAATGACTTTATTATTCAGGAAGTCCTAAAACAAGTATGTGGAAATCTCGTATCAAATTTTTGGATGGAATACAATACCTTCTCTACTATGTACATTGTATATGCGAGAGGTGGGCGCTACGTGGACGCTCAAACAAAGCACACTAAGCATGTGTGTGTAAATGACCTTGATAGAATACAAATGATTTGACAATATAGCGGCCCTTTAAAACGCCGATGATCACTGCTTTAATAAATGGAATTATTTAATTAATATTTTCTGCAGTAAGATAAGAAGCATGGGATAGGATAGGATGTGGTCAGAGGGGACTCGACACCGAACCTGAGGTTACTGCACCTACGTTCCACCAGGGGTTGCCCCCCGAGGGCTGGAGTATGGTGAGAGGATACACCGGGCGGACGAAACCCGACGCGATTGCACAGTAATGACAGTATCCTTACAATTTCCAGATTAAACACCCCGAAAATCGGACAGGTAGATCGGAGACCGCGCCCTACGCAGGATCCAACGCCCCTGCCAGGAACGGTAGAAGTCGAAAAATGGAGATAGTCGTTATGAACAATCTGTCTCTACCACGCCGCATCGAGCACTAACTCCAATATTCCCAACTCTGAAAGAAACCAATGGGATGAAGGTTGAATGAAATGACAATGGAAACGATATGGAGGGACATCTATACAGCAGTGACCTGACTACTCAGGCATGCCGTTGACTCTAGGGAATAAGTTCGTGCGATTTACCGGTAGGCCGGTGTCTATTTTATACACTGGTCCCCTTAGCTCATACAAGGGCGGAAATGAATACGTCACTTATGCGCGTATAGGGGATGGCTACCAAAGTCCTAGGTGGGGGCGACAGTTACCAGCTCCTGCCTATTAAGCTCACCAGGTTAATGGTCGAGGATTTGAAGCGTCTCACAATCCCGTCCAAGCAAGCCCAGACATACCCAATCTCCCATGCTACACCGAGTGCAACCCAATCCGAACGGGAGGGGCTTAGATTTAAACCCCCGAAGAAATTCATGGGTATGTAGGCCGGTCATAGGAAGCAAACTTGCAAACTCCCGAATGATGAAATTGCCCGAGCTATCCCGCTCAGTAGCGTGGATGTTTTTATTTTATGTAAAACTGTAAGTAATGAGTATCGATAGTTCGTGTTTCCTGCAAATATACAGGTGAAATTATATTTATTGAGTTTGATAAGTATTTAACTGCCTCCGTGGTCAAGTGGTCAGTAAACTGACTTCTCAACCTGGGGTCTCCGCTGGGGCAGAGAATTTTTCTTTAACCAGAATTATTCACCATGTCTCACAGTCTGGAAGTATTAATGTGAAAGTGAATATGTGTGTGTTAAATTATTTAATGTGTGTTTAAAGTTCTAAACCTACAGTAATACGAGTTGTTTCACTAGTCAAAGACCCCCAATATGACCATTGAAGAAAAGGGGGATTTCATCTACAAATGAAACAATAAAAAAAGAGAGATTTTTAATTTCAAACCTTTATTGTAAGAACAATAATGAATAAGGTGGTTTGTATTTTCATTTATTTTGTAATGTAATAATAATTTCGGGATACTTTACAACATATGACGCGAGTCCGAAGGTTCACCAAAGCTCATGCTCAAGCAGACAGCAACCGTCAATGACTATGCTTCTCGCATAGCAGCCAACATGCGCCTCATTTGTCACGACTGTAGCCAACCTCTAAGAGTAATCCCCACAGCAAATAATATAAAAGAGATTAACAGCCGGTAATTTTTAAAAAGTCCTGACAAGCAGATGCAATTGAGCAGAGTTTATTGTAGTGCGATAAGCGAAAGTTGTATGTCCTTACAGATTATAACACTTTTAGAAATGGCTCGTCCGTTTAATAAGAGAGATCTGTTGGTTTAGCTCAATGATACAAAGGCCTGTCTTCAACAATTGTTTGACGAGAGTCTAATGAGAACAAGAATGTTATGTTCTGAATGCAATGCCGTCCTGTGTCCTATTAAGAGATGGGATCGCACATTGACCGGACATATTCTTTTCCTCACTCGCTGCTTTGTTTTCAAGCAGTCATATGTGATAATAAACAGTTGGATTGGAGACAACGTGTAATGTTGTATTTGACTGGTTCAGTTACGTGAAGTAGATGATAATTTTTTTTCGTAGTCGGCTTACCCTCCCTATATTTAGGACTGACACCACCCTAGGACTTACAAGCGGATGCCAAGGAATCGGGGAGCCAACGTCAAGTAACGACAGAATGGAGATCCTGGAACGAGTGGTCTTCCCATTGCCTGACGTGAGCATGAGGAAGTGGATGATATAAAATGTAAGCGAAGTGGATGAAAGGCGATGATAGAGCAATTGGTGGGATGAGTGGCGGGGAAAACCGGAGGACCCAGAGAAAACCCGCCCAGACGCAACCCGTCCACCAAAACTCCCACATGCAGTCGCTTGGGATCTAACTTGGACCGCCTAGGTGGGAGGCGAGTGGTCTAATCTCTCGGCCACGGTGCCGTAGTAGTAGTAGTGGTGGTGGTCGTCGTCGTCGTCGTGGTAGTGGTGGTGGTGGTGGTCGTCGTCGTCGTAGTAGTAGTAGTAGTAGTAGTAGTAGTAGTAGTAGTAGTAGTAGTAGTAGTAGTAGTAGTAGTAGTAGTAGTAGTAGTAGTAGTAGTAGTGCCTCTACTACTCTACGGCAGAAATTGACCGCACTGCTTTCTTCAGTATGGATATATGATTAGAAAGCATACAAATAAAGGACAATAAACCTCAAGTGTGTAAAAAATACGTTTCCCGATATGAAATCATAGTTAAAATCATAGTTAAAAGGATTTTAATTACATATTAGGTAAAAAATCTAAGGTTGTTACTTCGAACAAATATTCCGTTCACGTTGGAACTGCGCATCACATGTTGGAAAGAAGAGCAATCATTTCTCGCTTTTTAAAGCTAAGAATCACATGCCACTGCTCCAACAGAGGGGAACTATGATACGTCACGTTGCCCTTCCTCCTAGGATAGACCCGCGTTCGAAACACTATAAACAACCTTTAATTAGTCATCAGCTGAGCATGCAGTGAATCATAAGATGAGCTGGTTTACACCAGAGTGTGAACAATTGCCGGAGCTAATAACGGAATGTTCTACTGTCTGAAGCCCTTATTTCAGCCCGTAGTGAAGACATGGGATAAAATATATACAAGCCTGTAAAGCACGTGCTATTGTAAATGAAAAATTGACTCGCGACCTCGCTTTGTACGACGACAAGTTGTTCATTGTCGCTCCCTCCTCTTTTTGTGAATGTGCGTGCGAGATCCCTTGTTTACAGGACATTCAGTAAGCTGTGCCAAGGGTCAGGCACAAAAGCTCTTCTTCAGAGAAATAAATTATGTGAAAGTGCAGCACAAGGGCAAGTCCCCCACTTCAGAAAGTCGTTATCAAACTGGCTGAGTCCTTTTCAAGGTTTATAGGTACCTTTCTTCCAATCACCTCCCTTGTTTCTCTCCGTGCATGGAATGTGCTATTTGATTTGTTGACCTTGAGATATAATGGACAACACAATTTCCCATTCCTTTCATTGCCATATCCCTAACCTTCAGTTTTTTTATAACCACAGGTTTTTATGGTTATTGTGTCAGACCATTCTCTCCTTCCAAACCCATTTAATCCAAATGCAGAAACTACATTTTGCTCATGATGAAGCTCCCCAATTTCTCCATCACGGCTTTCCTTGAGTTGGATAAAATTTTGCATTCAATCCAAAATTTTATGTTGCGATTTCCCAAGCCAACAAACTATTTGCTGGATGAATTTTATTTACTTTTACTTTCTCCACACGTACTACGTACGCAGTATATAGAGAGGCTATTGCATTTCACCCAAAAATTCGATGTCAAGATTTCACCGTAAATCTATTTTGAGGTCCCCTGAATCTAAAAATGATTTTTAGAAAAAAGGTAAGTGTGTATATGTTGTGTCTATGAACGCGATATCTCAGGTTACATACCAAACTTTACATGTAAGTTCAGCATCTTCCAAGGTTGCTACGCGAGGATTTTCAAGAAAATCCTATCACCCCGAACTACTTGTTACATGGAAAAATGTTTGAAGATTTAGATTTTCTAAAAAATGGCTCTAACGATTTTGATTATAATATCGTAGATTACAGATATTTACATTACAAATAATATTTCTGGGAATAGCCTCTGAGAGGTTCTTTATTCTAGACGAATTTTGCTGAATTTTGCCTTACTGGTAAACCATAAGCAATTGCAAAAACTTACTACACAAAAGTAGATCTCTTAAAACACACAATTTATGACATTCATTTTTATACGACATATAGTCGTATAACATTTTTGAAATATTCCTTGTTATTTGTTTCAGTTTTAAAATGCTTAAAACTTTTTTAATTTTTTTATTGAATAACAACATGCTCCATTACATAGTAATATTACATATTTTAGTTTCTTTCAGTGTTGTATTTCTAATAAATCAAGTGTTTATTTTTACTTTCTCTATACATATTATGTACACAGTGTATAGAGAAGATATTGTATTGCACCCAAAAATTCAATACCGAGATTTCACCGGAAATATATGTTTTGAGACCCCCTGAATCTAAAAAAAGCATTTTTAGAAAAATGTCCGTGTGTGCCTGTGGGCAGCATAGCTCAAAAACGAAAAGAGCGTTAAAAACCAAACTTGGAACTTATGTTTGGTATCTTCTAAGGATGCGACACGAAAATTTTCAAAAAAAATTCCCCCACCCCAAAATACCCTTTATATGGAAAAAGGTAGAGAAGTTTGATTTTCTTAAAAATGACTTTTACGATTATGATTAAATTCTCTTATATTTAAGATATTTACTTATATTTATGTATATCTTGAATTTTCTGGGAATAACCTCTGAAGACTGCTTTATTCTGGATCAATTTTACGGAATTTCGCATAACCGCTAAACCGTAAGCGATGGACAAAAATTTACCACACAAAAACTGTAGAGCTCATTAAAACACACAATTTACATTACATAATTTTTTTCGTGGAGTTGATCCTTTTTGAGATATCCTTATTTTTGGTTTCAGCTCTGAAAAACTTACACTTTTCTCATACAGGAATTTGTCAATCTTATCCATACAAACAAAGGAACTTCAGTCACATAGCAACCAGCTTTTAACTATCACTTTAACCTATGTTACTCCCGTATATTTCTTGTTATTTGTTTCAGTTGAAACTACTTAAACTTTTCTCAAGCGGGAAGTAATCTTTCTTTTCAGCTCTGTTGTTTTATTCCCAGGAATACAAAAAGAGAATCGAATTTCAATTTTCTCATATAGCAAGCAGCTTTTACAATATTTGACAATTGCTTTAGCCTGGTTCTCTTTTACGTACAAGGAAGTAAGTAATAAGTCCAATTCTGCTATTGTTTATCTCGATCAGCATAATATGGATAAAAGAATAATCTTTTGTACTAGTTTGTGAAACCGATAGAGAAAGTCATGTGAACAGAAGACATCAGATTTTTATCTTCTCTAGCCCGTATGTACAATGTATATAGTTGATAGAGAAGGTATTGTATTCCACCCAAAAATTCGATCCCGAGATTTCACCAGAAACATGTGTTTTGAGATACCCTGAGTGTATAACAACATTTTAGAAAAAGGACCGTGTATGTATGTGTCTGTAGATAGCATAGGTCAAGAGCAAAAAGTCGGATAAATGCCAAACTTGGTATTTAAGTTCAGTATCTTTCAAGGATGCAACACTAAGATTTTCAAGAGAATTCCCCCACCACCAAATACACTTTCCATGGAGCATTTTTCTAAAACTTTGATTTTCTGAAAAATAGCTAACGATTTTCATTGAAATACCGACACAGGCCTATTAAAATTGTAGTCATTAAATTTTCTTATGAATTTGTGATAAATTGAGCTTTTAATCAACTGGGATTGAGAGATAATCCGGTATATACCTGAACACAAAAATCGCAATTTATTAAAATATTAAAGCCAAAAAACGAGATTTTTTTTACAAAACAACAAATATTAAAGATATTTACATCATAAATGAAATATATATTTTGAATTTTCTAGAATAGCCTCTGAAGAGCTCTTTATTCTGGTCGCAGAATTTTAAGTAACGAATAAACCGTAAAAGATAGACAATAACTTACCTAACAAAAATGTAGATCTTGTTAAAACACTTGCTTTTTGTTATATACGTTTCTCTTGTAGAGTTGACCGTTTTCAATATAAAATAGTTTCAATTTTAAACTAACTTACTATTCTCAAACGGGAGCATACAAAGCCAACCGAACCTCAATTGTGTCATACAGCGACCAGCTTTTAAAAGATTTGACTATCGTTTTAGCCTAATGTATTCTCTTATTTCCCTTCTACTTACATGGAGCTAAGTGATAAGACCAATTCTGCTAATGTTCATCTAGATTAGCATGGCATAGATAAAAAAGTAATCTTCTGTAAGAAAAAATTGATTGTGGAATAGCTATAGAAAGCACTGTGAATGAAACACACAATATTTTTTTAAATAGAGACTATTTACTTTAGGAATATTTAAAACACACAATTCAATACAAATGTATTAAAGGTTCTAGATTTAAACGATAATATATGCAGTTCAATATCTGTAGAAGATAGATTTTGATTTTTGCGAATTGATATATCCAGAATGAAAGCGCTTATTTCAGTGAAACTTGTTTTGGTTACCTTTTTCCTTACTAGTAATGTGTTTGCAAAAATTAAAGCTCTAGCGTTAATACTCCTATTACTTCGGTATTCCTTTAAGGCGAGCACATTTAGTAGTATTTTCCAGTCTTTGATCCAAGAGCACATGCACGCAGCATTGATGAGAATTTAATATTTTAGTTCTATATTTGCTTATATTTTCCAAGTAGGGAGAGATAAATATTGGAAGTGTATTTTATGTTATAGTACCTCGGTTTTCATTGATGTACATCCAAGTATGAAATATAAACAAGAGAGACAGGACGCTAAACGCCTTCACTGGGACCTCATGCATTTCTTATGAGTGACACAAATGTCCTTGTTATTTATTGAGCAGCCATTGTCCGAAGGAGGAATTGTGTTGCCAAGACATATCGCCTGCCATGTCTTGGGAAGGGATAGCCTTGGCTTTTTGTTTCTTGTATTTTATTGCCCCCTAAAGCATCTTATACAATAACCAAAGTTTCTTCTATCTGAAACACATTTTCATTCTCTTACCCCGTGGGTATCACGTAAATCCGTACCTTTCAAAAGTACTAAAATGTATTTGCGAGATAATTTAACGCAACATGAATTACAATAGAGAGAGAGAGAGAGAGAGAGAGAGAGAGAGAGAGAGAGAGAGAGAAGTCAAATTCATTATTATCTTCTCACCAGTAGTGCAGGGTACCTATGTTTTTTGTTTTCCTCATTTATTTGTTCCACTGCCAGGTTTATGTACCTGGTCTTTACTTCTTATAGATACTTTTACGCTACGTTACTTCTTAAGAAATCATGGGTTGGTTTGTAACACATGATGTGTAACAACCTGCTAACATATACGAGGGTCACTTTATTATATATTGGCTACATTTAGAGAAAGCATTGTTGCTGTGTCGAAATAACTGGCACATACTACATAATTTCTTCTAATAAGGACACCTTACCAAATCCAGCAATACCTCAGAGACTACAATTTGACGCTTCCACCGGTTTTTGATAGTGTTTAACGCACGCAGGCGATGACACTATTGATACATGGGATGAAGATGGAGCACAGTGGAATTCGATTGCGGGGGAAGCCGGAGAACCCGAGAAAACTCTCCCCTGGGCCGCTTTGTCCACCACAAATCCCACATGCTTCCCTGGGGTCGAACGCGGGTGATAGACAAATGGTTTAACCAATCGGCTACGGTGCGACCCTACCTCCACCGTTGAGTTTTTACTCCTAGGTATGACATAGAAACCATCCACATCAGAACTCCCACCACAAATATCTCTCTAGCGTGATTCGACAAAGGGATCTATTTACCTCTCTGAGACTGTTTAACGAAAGATAATGTACGAACTCCCCGACTATCAACATATCTATGCAGACGAAGCCAAATATAGCAACAGTTGTGGTTGCATGTTTTCCCAAACACACAATGTTGTACAATCTACTCAAATATACTTCAACTTCTCGTGTGAATTACTAGCTATTAAGTTCGCTGTGGAATACATTCTTGAACTAAAAGCACCACTCTTACATCTTCAGCGATTCTATAAGTGCTCTAGTTCCTCTTCAGCAGAAGCACCATACCTGTACCTGGAGATCCAAAAAATATGTAATAAATTAGCGTCTTCTAGTAAGACGCTTTGCTCTTATGGCTCCCGTCGCATATGGGTACATCGAGAACTTGAGAGGGCAGTTGAAGTAGCCAAAGAAGCTGCCAAACATCTGTGTAGCCTACCAGACCTCAAGACTCTTCCTCGCGACTACACCAGCTATGTTAAGATGTGGTTATCCAAAAGTGGAAACAAGAATGGTCTACCCAGTCCAACAGCAAATTGCATAAGGTGCAATTCAGCTTATTCCAGCTACCCTTACAAATGTTTTCACCGAATCACTGGCTGACTCGTCTGCGTATTGCTCACGCACTCATACCTTCTGTCTCGTAAAAACTCACCAATGTGTAACAATTGCAGTGGTTAGCAAATAATGAACAATCTCATTACGAACTGCATCCCCTATGATGAATAACGAACCATGCGAAGTCCACACAGCCCTCAATAACCTCAACTCTCCAACAATGTTTTGAACTTCTTTAATTAAACAGTGAAATAATATTTAATCTAAAATTCTTGGTTCGATGTACCTACATGTTACAAAAATGTTAAAATAAATACTAGTATCATGTTATTAATACATACCATTGTTACCTAACAATACTTTTAGTATTCCTGTATTGTTACTAGTTATTTGTTTTATGCATACTTTAATTACATGTAAATGTATTCTAACTTTGTAGCCCTGATAAGAAGCCGCAATATAACCTTGACTTTAAACGACTTTAAATAAACCATTTAACTGTTGCGCCATTCATTTTCCCTCATTTATGTTTTAAGTTTGGAAAGTATGCACATTCTTACAAGTGCAATGGAGATTCAGAGAGCATTTTCGTACAATGATCTTGTACAACTTAAAATGTGGCTTGAATAAAACGTAGTCATTTGAGCGTTTGGGAGGGGGGCTTTTGGGATATTCTCCATCTCGGCTGCTTTGGAAAATTCAAGAATTGTCGCCCCGACAATGTCTTAGATGAAGAGAAGTGGTGAGACAAACAACAGTTGTGACTGAGAAAAACATCACACTGTCGAAACACTGATAGGGGCGATCCAGACATTAAGCTGGCATTAGCGATCAGTTCGCCGAGTGCTTCAACCATCCTCTATGACACCTTCGTGTATACAATGTTCTGCTATATGGGTGCCCCATAATTTATCTGAAGCACAGAAGCTCCATAGGGCGGATTAGTGCCAAGAAATGCTGCAAAGTTTCAACCGTAGAAAGTCTCGCCGAGTTTCAGATATTGCTACGTATGACGAAACATGGATATATCAGTTTAGCTCAGAAATAAAACGTCAGTCCTCAATTTGGATGTTTCCAGATGGCCAACCACGTCAAGGTCAAAAGAGCAAGGAGAGCCGGAAAGAAAATAGTTGCTTTTTCTTCTCCTTAAGTAACAGTGGTGTTCGGGGGAAAAAAAAAAAAAAAAAAAAAAAAAAACCTATAGTCCCAATCTAGCACCATGTGATCTCTTCCTCTTCCCTACGGTGAAGAACTGGCTTCGAGATCACCGATTTTCTAGCCCTGAAGAAGCTGTTGCAAGATAAGAAGAGGAGTTATCTTCAGTACCGGAAACTAAGTAGCTTAGATATTTCCAGAGAATGAAATACTCCATAGAGTGCCAAGGAGAACACTTTGAGCCTGGAACTGTTAGAGACTTCCGCGCATCTCGCTGGCCTATCTGCCTCCGGCCTGTAGCTTCCTGTAGTTTTTTCTCTTTATCTCTTTCTCTTGGTGGTTGTCCATGCCGTTCGCAATGCGCAAGCTGCCCCCTTTGTTATATAATTATATCTATAGTTGTTACTTTTAATCTTCCGGTGATATCACAATATTTAATATTCATCGCTCCTAGATGACGGGAGAGGAAATAAAACATGTGTGATAAAGTAATGCCAAAATTCTGTAGAAACCTAAAAATTAGAAACACTAAGTACAAAAGCGAAATAAACACAAATGCGTAATGAATGAATAAAATTTAAATGGTATTGCTGTGCTAGGTTATTCTTCTTTGGTTCGCCACAAGTTCTTTGCCTAGTTACTGCTAGTCTGTCCATTAGCGATGGTATGCTTTCGTATGACACTATAGAAGGAATACCAAACAGAAAATTGAGTGTTTGTGGAGGAATGCCAATAAAACCAACTATTCAAGTTACACAACCTGGACAGAAAAGAGGGCGGTATATATAGGGAGAGGTAATGAAAATACGGGCATGTAGTTTGATCTACTTGGGTGGAGTCAGGTAAATAAAATGTGAGAGAACCCTTTTCTTTTGGTGTTTGGAAAGAAATAACAAAGCTATCTGCGGCTGGGAGGTCTAAGAGGGTTCATCTCAGATGTGTCTTATGTTTGTTCATCAGAAAGGATGTTTGTTGTTCCACTTTAAATTCAATTAATATTTCGTTTTTTCAATATATATAATCTGAAGTTCTATTTTTCCCTACTAGTATGGAAAAATGGGAAAGTATATTATTCCATCCAAAAATTTGATATAGGGAATTTCGCCGGAAATATATCTTTTGAGGGCCCAAAAATTCGATGTCGGGAAATATGTGTTTTGATGCCTCTGAATAAAAACAGCAGCATTAGAAAAAGTTCTGTGAAGAGCTTGACTAAAAACGATTAAATATCGAACTAGGCATTTAAGTTCAGTATCTTCCAAGGATGCAACATGAGAATGTGGAAGAAAATGTCTCAATCCATTTTTTCTGACCATTTGTGTGATACATGTTGTTAGCGACTTGAAGTTTCAATACTTTTCTTTAATTTCTATGCCAGTATTGCATTCTACCAAAAAAATAAATCTAGAGATTTAATCCTGTATATATATATATATATATATATATTCGAACCCGTCTATTGTAAGAGACTCAACTGCTGCACTCCAGTACTGCCGAACTGTACAGGGCATATACAAGGAGTGATAACTTAATATAGCACATATTTGTTTGTGTTTACGCAAACCTCCACTTGAGGCCGTCTGCATTTATTCTTCAGACAGGTAATACGTTATGCTACTCAAGATAAACATTTCCAGAATTGATTATATTACTTGCTTCTTTGTCAGTAGGAGGGAAATAAGGAATACATTAGGCTAAAGCTTTAGTCAAATCTTTTAAAAGACGGTTGCCGTGTGAAACAATTGAAATTCGGTACCTACTCTTTACTTGCTGGGAGTAAATAAAATACAGACAGACAATATGAAAGACGTTTCCCTTTTGAGAAAAGTTTATTTATCTTAAAACTGAAATCAATAACTCGGAATATCTCGAAATGGATAACTCTATACTATATATGACATAAATTGTGAATTTTAATGACATCTTTATTTTATGTGTAGTAGGCTTTTGTCTATCTTTTACGGTTTACCAGCTATACAAAAGTTAATAAAAATCATTCAAAATGAAGGTATTCAGAGGATATACTTAACAATTTCAAAATATACATTTCATTTGCCATGAAAAATATCTTAAACATATGACATTTTAATAAAAATCGTTGGAGCCATTTTTGAGGAAATCAAAATTTTCCATGTAAAGTGTAGTTGGGAGCGAGGGGATTTTCTTGAAATGCTTCCAGTTGCATTCTTGGAAGATACTGAACTTAAGTATCAATTTATATATTTAACTGACTTTTTGTTTTGTGCTATGCTACAGACACACATGGACATGTTTCTAGTTTTTTTTTTATTAATGGGGTCTCAAAACAAGTGTTTCCGATGAAATCTCGATATAGAATTTATGGTGGAGTACAATACGTTCTCTATCTTTTATGTACATTATACATACATATGGGCTAGAGAAAGTTAGAAAATGTATAATGTATCTATTTCTGCAGAAGGTTTATCTTATCATGAAGTAGATAGGATATAAGTTTCTGTAAGAATAATTTTGCAAAGCTATATAAAATAAACGATAGTAAATAGAGAAGCTTACGTGAATATAAACCTTAACTTTTTAACTATATAACCACAAATTTTGCATTCCCGCTTCTTAATAAGCGACCTACAAAGACATACTCATAATGAAGCTAGTTGAACAAGTCCATTAGAAAAGTTTGGTTTTGTTCGCAAATACGGTACTAAGTGAGTTCTATAGTACAGCTTGCTTCCTTCACCCTTTTACTAACCCTTTTCTTGTCTACCTGACACTTCGGCACCTGCTTACATCCTCACATTCACCAGAATTACAAGCTGTTTCATAAGCTATTGTACACGGTTTTCAATTCTTACTTTTAATGGTTTAGCCAATAGAGTTTGTAGATTCAAGTGATTCGCGACCCTGATATTATTCGCCACATTAACTAGTTGCAGGTCTAAGGTCAAGTTTGCTCATGTTTTCAATTTAATATTGCAGCCTTCGAACACCAATCATTATTACTTTCTCTCCCATATGTGTATAAGGTAGAGATGGTATTGCATTCCACCTCAAAATTCTATTTCACCGGAAACACAGGTTTTGTGTCCCATTAATAATAATAATATAATAATAATAATAATAATAATAATAATAATAATAATAATAATAATAATAATAATAATAATAATAATAATATCTACTTTCTCTACATATAAGGTATCGTAGTCCACCCATAAATACTATACCAACATTTCACAGCAAATCCATAGTTTGAGGTGGCCTAAAAATAACACACAAAAAAAACAAACAAACAAAAAAAAAACGTTCGTCCCAAAATTTTGATGCCCAGATTTCATTGGAAATGCACTTTTTGGGGTCCCCTGAATACAAATGGCATCTTTACTTTCTCTACAATTTATATACACTTGTTAGGAAAGATATTGTATTACACCCATAAATTCAATACCCATATTTCACCGTAAATACAGATATATCCACTGATTAAAAAAATAGCGTTGGGATCCTCTAAATAAAAAACAGTTATTTGAACCTCTTTACCAGATACGTACAAAGTATAGGTAGAGAAGGTATTGTAATTGCATCCATTAATTCGATGCCGGATTTCACAGAAATACTTATTTTGATGTACCCTGAATAAAAAATGAACCTTTTATAAAAATGTTATTTTACGTATCCATGTGTGTGTGCGTGTGTTTGTTTGTGTGTTCCTAAATCAAAATCAAAATGAAAACTCCATTAAAATCAGAAACTTAAGTTCAGCCTTTAAACCGGTTCTCCGTTTTGCCCCGCCATTCATTCCACCATTACTCAATTATCACTTGTCTTATAATTCATTTCATCTATATTTCATATCATCTACTTCCTCATACTGATATCAGGCACTGAGCTGATCCTCCTTTCCTGGATACTCTGGTCTATTGCCAGCCTGCTCCTCAACAGCCCTCTGACCTCAGGCGTTCATTTGTAAGTCTTAAAGATTGTAGGTAAATCCTCCATGTGAGGAGGGTAAACAGGTGAAGATTCTTGGCGTTTATCCAACATTTCGCTTTTGAGTTATGCTGTTTGCAAATAGACAGATAGACTCGCCGATGAGACACAAAGATGTATTCACAGATTATTTACTAAAAATGTTGTTTTAATTCATTTAGAGTCTCAAAACATATATTCCCCTCGAAATCTCGGTATCAAATTTAGGATGGAATGCAATCCCTTCTCTACGTACTAATACGTGATAAAGTAAAAATACACATATTTGCGCGTTTCCCTTTTAGAAAGTGTTTGGTTGTGTCTTCGGAAGCCAATAGAAAGGCTAATATTATATTCATTTGCTGAAGGAAATAGAAATCTGTTCTCCACAAATGGACAAGGGGCGCACCTAAAAGGCTTCATGACAATCCGATTATTGGTAACCTAGATGCTTCATAAAATCTCTAATAAACCGCGTAGCACGAAACTGTTTCCACTTTTACAGAACAGAACTATAATATTGCTGTGTGAGGGAGCGAGAGAGAATGAACACCATCAAAAATAAAAAACCAAAAGGATTGTTTTCATGAAATTTTGCTCCTTTCAAATAAACCTTTTCATTGATTATTTGTGGTTATTTTATACGTTTTCTCACACATGTGTTAGAGAAGTACAAAGTAGGTAGAGAGGTTATTTATATTCCACTTAAAAATTAGAGACCGAGATTTCATCATAAAAATGTTTTGAGCACCCCCGAATTCAAAAAAATATTATTTTTAGAAAAAGGTTCGCGTGTGTCTGTGGACAGCATAAATCAAAAAGGAAAAGTCCATTACATACCAAACTTGGCATTTAAGTTTATTAGCTACCAAGAATGCGATACGAAGATTTTCAAGAAAATTACTCATCCCAAACTACCCTTTACATGAACAGAACTCGACAATTTTGCTTTCTAAAGAATGAATAACTTTGAATAAAATACCGTATATCAAAGATATTTAAATGGCAAATAAAATATACCTATGTCTTAAATTTCCTGGGAATAGCCCCTGAAGTCCTCTTTATTCTGAATGCCTTTTGTATTGCTGGTAAACTGTAAGAGGTAGAGAGAAACCAACTACACAAAAAATGTAGATCTTGGTAAAAGACACGATTTGTCATACAGTTTTTAGCAGAGCGGACCATTTCCTAGATATGCATTTCAATTATTAACTGCTTTAAACGTTTCTAAAACGGGAGGAGGGGAGGCCTCATCCTCTTCATATATCTTCTACTTCTGGCTATGGAAAGAGAACCGAATTTAAATGACAATCGCATACCGACGGCTTTTAAAAGATTTGATCATTGCTTTAGCCTAGTGTATTCCCTTATTTCCTTTCTACTTACAAAGAAGGAAGAGATAAGATCATTTCTGCTAATTATTATCTCGCTTAAAATGAGGTACAAAAAATATACTTTTTTTGGAAATATAGTTTATTGAAAGAATAGATAGAGAAAGTTATGTGAATGGAACTCATCAGATTTTTAAAGCTTACTTTGCCCGCCTGGTGGTAGCGTGTCTGCCTCACATTCAAAAGGTCGTGAGTTCGAATCTCGCTTACGGTGAGTTGCCCGGATAAGAGTTTTTTTTCGAGAGTTTCCCTTATCCTGAGAAGGCTAATGTCGAGTAACTTAAGCTCTATGGACCCCGAGATCATTTGAGCATTATTTCACCAATTCCATTCATCGTCCGATGTGACGTTAAACTTAAAAAAAAAAGACTTATTTTGGCAAAGATAATTCACATGTTTCAAATATTAATTTAACGAATTAAACATAATATTTTACATTTTGAGAGAGAGAGAGAGAGAGAGAGAGAGACAGGGGCTCAGCGCTACTCAAAGAATGAAAAGTGGAAGTAGTGTAGCAAATTTCATATTTAAATTAAACTAACAAGGACTCTTTCATAATCCAGCCCCCAACTTCATGTTTAAAATCTAGAATTTTAATTTTGATTAGACTATTGCCTGTTTCAAATGTTAAGCCTATCGAATAAAACATATCTAAGTATTACAATTTTGAGAGAGTGTGAGAGAGCAAGAGAAAGAGCTTAAAGCTATAAAAATGCATTCCAAAAATACAGCTTGTAAAATAACATTTTATTTTTCTTCTTTTCTTTCTACCTATGATTTTTCAACAAACTGATTTGTGATATAAAGATTGTTTCTGCAGTTAACCAAACCACACTGCAAGTTTAAACATCGTTTTAAACGAGTAATCGTCGTTAAAGTAAAATATAAACTTGCATGTAAGAATTAGTGTGTACTATTAGTATAACAAGTTATATTCAAAAGTGATGATAGGGTGGAGAAAGTCCTGTGATTGCTGGATATCCTTTTTAAAACACACAATTTATCTCATGTACTTACAATTTTTTTTTTTTGTGGAGTTAACGTTTTCCGAGATATTCCTTATTTTTGGTTTCAATTTTAAATTACTTAAACTCGTCTAGGAAGTTATCTTTCGTTTCATATCTCTTTTATTTCACTTCTGGTCTTGAAAAGAAAACCGAATTTCAATGATAAACGCAGAGTGACTGCTTTTGAAATATTTGGCTATCGGTTTAGCCTAGTGTGCGTTTATTCTTCTACTAATATAGAGCCCATTAATAAGACCATGTTTATTTTGATAAGTATGAAGTAGATAGAAGAACGGTCTTCTAAGAATAGTTTATTTGCAGAACAGAAAGAGAAATTTATGTGATTAACACACAAGATTTTTTACTTTAGAATTAATGCACTTGCAAATTAAGGTAAGTGTGTTAAATGGGACTAAAAAAGAATAGAAGAAATTATAGAAGAAATTGAACATTAAATGGAAAAGTTTCTTTTTTTTTAATTTTTCTATACGTAATAAGAGAAGGTATTATATTGCGCCCAAAAATTCGATGTCGAGATTTCACTGGAAATATATGTTTCGAAGCCTCCTAACTCGAAAAAAAAGAAACGATTTTTAGAAAAATGTAAGTATGGTGTGTGTGTGTGTGTATGTGTGCGCGCGCGCGTGCGTCTGAGCACAGCATAGCTTAAAAACGAAAAGACCATATACCAAATTTGGTATTTAAGTTTAATATCTTCCAAGGATACGACATGAAGGTTTTGATTAAAATACCGTCTATTGAAGATGTTTGCATGACGAATAAAATGCCTTTATAGCCTCTGAAGATACCTCATAAATCTGGATGCCTTTTGCTGTATTATGTATAACAGGTAAACCGTAAGAAATAAACAAAAATATATATATTTCGTTAAAACTCACAATTTATGTCATATACCTACACTTTTTCGTGGAGTTGACCATTTCTGAGATATTCCCAGTTATTGGTTTCAGTTTTAAAATACTTAAAACTTTTCTCATACATGGAATTTGCTATTTCTTCTGGCAGCGCAAAGAAATTTCAAGAGCAAAAGAATTTCAATCTAATAGCAACCAGCTTTTAAAGGATTTAACTATCACTTAAGGTGTATTCTTTTATTTCCCTTCTACTTACAAAAAAGCAAGTAATAAGGCAATTTCTGCTAATGTTTATCTCGATTAGCATGAAGTAGATAGAAGAATAAGCTTCTGAAGAATACTTTGTTACAGAGATGTAGAGAAAGTCATATGAATGGAACACATCAGATTTTTTGTTTTGTTTAGTTGTTACATTGTTAGGATATTCGACAATACGTATATATTTCCAGGTAGAATGCGTGTTGAAGAATTTAAGTTTCTGGAGATGATTGTGCGCATCAAATAAATTGAAGGCACTAGAGGAATTGCTGCTTTGTGAATCTGGCAGTTTTATGATTCATTTGCTATTCTGGTGTGAAGCGAAAAGGTTGGACACCTTGTGTTTCCTGGTATTTTTTGTGACGCGCCTTTTGGACAGCGTATATAGAAAGACAAACATCTCGCACAGGTAGCGATCTGGATACCCATCTCATCATTATGTTCTACCCGTTCTGCCTAACACCACAGCTTCAATGTCTAACATTGCAACTATCGTGGAATCAACATTTCTGTTTTGGCTGATGAATAAAAATGTGGACGAATGAAAGGAACACTAGTTCTACACGAAAGTAATTTAATGCTCGAGTTTGCGAGTTCGTTCAAAACACATACATATTGCATGTATTGGTTTAGTTAAATAACAAGAATTAAAATACATATAATCAGTGTTGCACAATTCTACTATGTTTCTGTATCCACGATAACTCAAAAACAAAAATCGGTTAAATACAAAACTTGTTATTAAGTTTAGCATCTTCCAAAGATTCTAATCAAAAATTTTTTAAGAAAATCCCGTCACCAAACCAATCTTTACATGGAAAAATGTTCCAAAAATGTTGTTTTCCTCAAAAATGGTTTTAACGATTTTTATTAAAACACCGTATACTAAATATATTTGTATAGATAATAAACAAAATGCTATCTTGAATTTCTTGGGAACATCCTCTTCATTCTGAATGACTTTTCCATAACTGGTAAACCGTAATGCACAAGAAAAGTAGATATCGTCAAAACAATTTATGTCCAATACACTTTTGTTGTACATTTCCGAGATATTTCATGTTACTGTTTCAATTTTAAGATAGTTCTCTCAAACAGGAAGTCTCTATCCGTTGCGCTTACTGCTGGCCATACAAAGAGAACACGATTTCAATGAGACCACTTTAGCCTAGGTATTCCCTTATTTTCTTTTTACTTATAAGAAAGTAATAAAATCATTCGGTTAATATTTATCTTGATTAGCGAGATTAGATAAAAGAATAATCTTTTGAAAGCCCGCCTGGGTAGTGTGGTGGTAGCGTGTCTGCCTCACATTCAAAAGGTTGCGAGTACGAATCTCGTTTAGGGTGAGTTACCCGGTAAAGTTCTTTTCGGGGTTTATCCTTATTCTGAGATGACGAATGTCGAGTAACATAAGGTCTATGTACCCCGAAATAATTTGAGCATCATTTAACCAATTTCATTCATTCGTCCGATGAATGAAAGGTTAAAAGACGTTAAAAAAATTGTAAAAATAGTTTATTTGCAGAATAGCCAAAAATGTTTTATGAATAGAATACACCGGGTTTTTCCTATTAAATTAGCTTCATAATGGTTCAAAATAAACGAAACACGTGTTTAAAGAGATTTTACATAATTTGAAGTAACTGACTAACTGACCGTGTGTATTGTTGCAGATAAATTGTAGTTATCTAGGTTAGTGAACAGTTGTTTCTCCGTATGATTTGTACAGTTTTATTCATTTCCTTGTACAGCGAAATGTTAAAATCTTTCGTTCTTTCTCCTATAGGACTTTACATCACTCAGGGCTTACGAGCAGTGTCTGAAGTCAGATGCCTGTTAAGGAGCAGAGGCCTTGGATCAGATAGAAACCAAAATGGGTGATCAGTCTGATGCTTGGTATGAAAGTGAAGAAGTGGATGATATGAAATGACGATGAACTGAATGGCAGGAAAGGTGGTTATGGAGCAATTGGTGTAATGAAAGGCGATTTCGGCGATGGAAACCGGAGCACCTAGAGAAAACCGTTCAGATGCCGCTTCGTCCACCACAGACCCCAAATATGGTCCTCTGGAATCGAACTTGGGCCGCCTAGTTTAGAAACCAGCGGTTTAATTCGATTAACACGAATTAGATAGGAATATAAGCTTTCTTAAAAATAACTATATACCACAGATAAACGATAGTGGTTTGAGAAAATAATTTAAATGTAACATAGAAAATTTTAAATTAAATTAAAAAGTAAATTTAAATACAGTTTAGTGAGTACTTTTTTCAGATTTTATAGTTGATTACAAACAAAGTCTCTAAATAAATCCAGTTGTATTTCACCTGATTACGTTATTTAGAATAGTAAAGTCATGGCAACAGAAGGATATTTTAATCTAATCACCTCTCATTTAACAAAATTAATTAAATCATTAAAATTTGCAAATATGTAAATATATTGCATTAATATGATGAAAGACGATTATTATTTTGCCCATCACGAGAAATATCTGATGACCGTTCTATTTTTAAACTTCGTAATAATTTTCTAGCAGCTAAAGTTTGCGCTCGTAGCAGAAGGAAGTGTGAGGTTAATATCAGCGATACGGTTGCCTGGAATAGAACCCCCGCCTCCTCCAGAACAATAGCATACAAAAAGAAGCAGCAGGACAGTTGGCGAAGGTGCAGCCAATAAATGCCAGCCCGCAGCAGTGAAATGTCACGATTTACTCATGTGTTGCACAAACAGCCAGCGAACGTTATTTCCAGCTGTTAACCATGCATGCACCTTGCAATTTCTGCCAGGGAATTTGGAGCTGTCGACCATGCTTTTTATTACAAAATAAGAACAATGAGGAAATTACGACAATTCAGACAACCTCTAATGTACTTGCATGCTAAACAGACTCAGAATTAAGTTGGTACTCCACATCTTGGGAACGTTCCATAGTTGAAATCTCGATGTCCTATTTTTGCTCAACATCTTTAATTTATTACTTTCAATTCCTGAAACACACGTAAATAAATTTCGTGTTAAAATCAAATTAATAATTTTAATTAGTGACGTTTGTGTTGATTAGTCTACTTAAATTCGCATTAATTTCGCTATAATTTCGGACAGAATTAATGACCAATTACGTGATAGAGCTAATAAATAATTTGATGTGTTCCATTCACATGACTTTCTTTAGATGTTCCACAAACAAATATTCCTTACATAAAATTATTCTTAATCTATGTTATGTTCATTGAAATAAACATTTGCAAAAATTGCCTTATTACTTGCTTCCTTGTAAGAAGAATGCACTAGGCTTAAGATAGTCAAATATTTTAAAAGCTATCGCCATGTTAAACAACTGAAATTCGGTTCTCCTTTGAAATCCTCGGGAATAAAACATAAGAAATGAAAAGAAGTTGGCTTCCTACCTAAGAAAAGTTTGAGTAGTTTCTCATGAAAATGTCTTAAACAATTGATATTTTAATTAAAATCGTTAGAACCATTTGTGGGAAAATTAGCATTTTCGAAAAATGTTCCATGTAAAACGTTCTTGTTGGTGGGGGGGACTTTCCTGAAAATCCTCGTGTCACATCGTTGGAAGATACTGGACTTAAATATCAGCTTTTGTATCTAACCAAGTTTTCGTTTTTAAATTATGCTGTCTACAGACCGAGACAGACACATGCCTTTTTCTATTTTTTGTTACAGGGACCTCAAAACTGAATCCAATGAAATCTCGACATCGAATTTTTGGGTGGAATACAATGCCTTCTCTACTTACTATGCATATAGCATGTTGTGGAGAAAATAATAAGCTTTCGTAAGAATAGTTTGCATAGTTTCTAATACACGATAGAGGGCAGAGAAACGCATGTGAAATTAACGCATCCGATTTTATAAAGCTAATGAGGTCAGTCGTGGAATAGGCCTATAACGCCTGTTGGTGAAGATCGTATGTTAATATTGTGAGAATCTTTTAATTGCGGTAGATACTGGGGATTCCCAATCATGCATTTATAAAGGGCTAAAGTTATATTTTTGTGCATGTTCCCAATTGATTGCTTCTCATTTTGCTCTCTTCCCTTCTGTCTCTCTGCTGATCTTTAGTTGCTATTTTTACTATGCATTGCCTCTCACTGATCCTCCACTCAAAACAACGTGAAGATAAAAGCAGAAAGAGGATAGCATGTCTGTAGTGGTAGCTTGTATATCATAAGCACGGAATGGGGAATGAAATGCACGGACTGGATAATATCTCAGTCAAGGCTAGGACATAGTCTCCAAATTTGATGACATTTGCACAAATATATATGTATCTCGTATGGAATAGGCTGTTAGGAATTATTCGATATCAGCGCAGTTGGGTCATTATTTCCGCTAGGTGTACTTAATGTCGGTCATTACATACGCTATCCCAGCTTTATGTTTACCTGTCCACCTCTGTCAACTATTTCTTGGAAAATGTCATTCCATGTTCTACAGCACCAGAACAAGTTGGTGTAAAGCTTTCCAGAGTTATATTTGTAAACGTTGATTAAAAAAAGACTACAAATGTATTAGGGACCTGTTTCACCAACCAATATACTTTTAACACTACGCTAACGTAAATAACATTTCATCGAACAAGGTTAGCTGTAACACTGAGCTAACTTCGTGAGTCCAGACTGTTAAACATATCGACAGTTAACATTCAGTAATGAGCAAAGTGTTCCATTGAACATTTTTAAAATGTCTTCAACATGTACCTATTAAGCTTTAACACGCTGGTTGGAACAGTTTGGAACATTAGGACATTGTCGGGTCCCCTGAATTAAAAAAAACAGAAAAAGGCCCGTGTGTGTGTGTGTGTGTGTGTGTGTGTGTGTGTGTGTGTGTGTTATACCCTGGCAGAGTAATGAAAAAGCTGCGCAGAACGTGGGCGCAACTATTGGCGATTCTCTGGCATGCCCATGTGACATCAGACCGCATCGCAAGGTTTTTGTCTGTGGTGGAAAAGAGGACATTGCAAGCGGCAATGAGTGACCACAAAAATCATAGTGTATTGTTTATTGAAAGAGTATATAAGTTTAGGATTATTAACCGTAGTGTTCATCATTTCTTCAGCACCTAAGTTCACCTCTGGTAAACCCCTTAGAAAGACAGGCTAGGGAGATTGTTTAC
This sequence comes from Hymenopus coronatus, assembly GCA_030762935.1. NCBI lineage: Eukaryota > Metazoa > Arthropoda > Insecta > Mantodea > Hymenopodidae > Hymenopus > Hymenopus coronatus. The sequence goes on along the minus strand of CM060896.1, from coordinate 31,488,982 downwards.
AATGTTGCCCTTACTTGCGAAAACAAGTACTTGTTCTCATTCTACATTCAGCCATGCACGCGCGTATTGCAACAATAATATAGCAGTGATGGCAAAATCTCTTGTTCATCCCCACCTTTCCTATCATTTCCAATCGAAGGCCGGCTAAAGCGGGAAGAGTGGAAGCAGTTGAAGGCGTGACCTGCGCGGACCGAAATGTGGTGATTTTTAATTACCTTGACCTTGGTATTTAAGTGTAGCATTTTCCAAGTTATATTCAGTTCTATTTATGGACGTTCCTCGGCGCCCCATTCTATATTAGGCGTGAAGGACTGCTTAATTTTGCTCAAAGGCTTGAGGTTCTTTTTCTTGCCGTAAAACTATGATACGGGACCAACAGCTCTACTTGCCATGCTAAGGATTTTTACCCATCGCCGGGAACTTGAGAAGTAGAGATCTTGGGGAAACCCAAGATGACGGAGAACATCTTTCAAGGATTCGACACGAAGAGTTTTAAGAAAGTCCTCTCAGTCCTAGCTACTCTTTACTTGATTCTAACGATTTTTATTCAAATATTAAATTTCACAATTTTCACAACAAAGGATATGTAAATATTGAATTTTCTGACTTAGCCTAAAAAGTCATGTTCTGGATGGAGGAGATATTACACTGGTCATTAATTCTTTTAGTTTTAATGTTTGTATTCTCAGTGTATATAAATAAAGTTTTACATAGGCAACTTTTAAAGCGTAAGATATAGGCAAAATATTATTACATAAAAAATGTATATTTCGCAGTTTATGTCCTAGAATTTTTTGGTTTAAACTTAACCATTTCCGAGATAATCTTTTTTATTGGCTTAAATATTCCAGTACTTATACTTTTCTCAATAAGAAGTCGTCAGTTTTTAGTTTCTCTATACGTACTATGGACATAGTGTATAAAGAATGTATTGTATTCCATCCCAAAATTCGATACTGAGATTTTACCGGAAATACATGTTTTAAATAGAAAAAAATCATTTGTTGAAAAAAAAAAAAAATTATGTATCTGTGTCTGTGGACAGATAGGCCAAAAAGGAAAACACCGTTAAATATCAAATTTGGTATTTAAGTAGTAGAAGAATGTGAATGTGACACGAAGATTTTCAAGAAAATCCCCACCAGAAAATAAACTTTAAATGTTTTGAAAATTTTGTTTTTCTAAAAACTGGCGCTAACGATTTTGTTTAAAATACCGTTTATTAAGGATATTACATGGCAAATGAAATATATATTTTGAATTTTCTGAGAATAGAAAAAACGTAACTTTTAAAATTTTTCCATATAAAGGGTAATTTGGTGTGAGTGTATTTTGCAGAAAATCTTTAAGTCACATCCTTGAAAAATATTAAACTTAAATAGCAAATTTAATATTTAACCGATTTTTCGTTTTTGAGTTATGCTGTCCACACACACACACACACACACACACACACATACACATACACAAAAAAACACGCACATTGACTTTTTTCTAAAAAATATTTTGGATTCAGAGACCCTCAAAATATGTATTTCCAGTGATATCTCGGTATCGAATATTTGGGTGGTGTACAATACCGTCTATCTACTATGCCGTGCAAGTTAGAGAAAAGTGAAAATCATATGCAACATACCTATTTCTTATATATTAAGGTATCTCTTCTGTCTTTCTTTAGGCGTATTTTCAATTAGGTCTATCTGAAAAGGCCATAAAGCCAACAAAACTATTTTCCTTTTTAATAACTACGGCAGAGCTACTTGTATTTACTGTAGCACGAACAATTAACGGGCTTTTTGTAACATTTAGCACCTTTTTATTCCGTTTTTTGTGTCGATAAATTAAGGTTAGTTTTGGTCTTCTCGTTAATAGCATGTCCTTTTTATCGCAATCGGGCACCTCAAAAATTGTATGTGTGTAGTATACTACACGCTGCATTGTATCATTTTGTGGATTCCGTTGCCTAACTTTATCCGAACAAAACAATAGCTGGAAATAAGAGTTACAGGGGAGCTAACTTCAGTGAAATGAACATAACGGACTCCAGACTATTCAAATGCACAACCACTTTACACGAACAATATTTTTAGATTGTTGATGTAATTTTTGACTTTTTAGGGATACCAGAAACATCCTTCGGGAATGTGATATTCCTTCATGAGGCCAATAAACCTCTGTCTTTGTTTGCTAAGTTCTCGTACCATTTGCTGCACCATAGGCTCTGTTTGGTAACACATGGAACCTTAATTTCTGTTTTGTTGTCATGGCAACCAGGTATAAACACACAGCTACATATCCATTGATGACCTTAGTTCCATGGAGTAGAGGGATATCGCTTATATGGGATGAAACCTGTGTCGATACTCCAGCTCCTTCCTATCTTTCAACAACACACAACCAGCCTGCTTAGGTGCTGTGGTGGTAGCAGCCTTCCCGAGGTTTTCCTTATTCTGAGAAGACGAACGTCGAGTAACTTTAAGCTCCATGGAGCATCACCTCATCAATGGCATTCATCATCCTGGTTAAAGGACATTAAGATACAATAAAACAAAAAAAAAAAACAAAACAAAAATATAACACACAAACGTGCAAATTGCGTCGCCGAATCCGCTACGTTCGGTAAACAACGTAAATATGAGCATCTACTTCATATTTCTTGCCTTTGCCGTCGAAACAATTTGTTCCTGGAGTAAAGAAGCTAAAGATCTGATATCCATCATGGTGTCCCTTTTAGCTGATCATCGGTGATCTTGTTTCTTATGTATGCGCATTCGTATGGCCATTCAACGTGGCAATGCTACTAGTATTCTAGGGAGCTCTCTAGAGACTGCTTACATGGCAGAAATTTTCTTGTTTTAGTTTCCATTGCTAACGTACACATTCTTCTTGTATATTTACATTTCTTTCTTTGATATTACTTATATTTTAGATTCTGTAAATTGATTTGCCTAATGTTTGTAAAGATATACATTTTTACTTTCTCTACACGTAATATGTACGTACTGTACAGAGAAGGTATTGTACCCAAAAATTCAATACCGAAATTTCACGGAAATATATGTTTTGAGACCCCCTGATTCCAAAACAAACATTCTAGAAAAATGTTCGCGCGCGCACGCGCGTGTGTGTGTCTGTCTGTCTGTGAGCAGAATAGCTCAAAAACGGAAAGTTCGTTAAATAGCAAACTTGATATTTAAGTTTCGTATCCTTCAAGGCTGTGAAAATAAGATTTTAAAGAAAATTTCCCCACCTCCAATTACCTTTTGCATGGGGAAAAAAATGTGAACATTTTGATTTTCTCAAGAATAGGTCTAAGGATTTTGATTAAAATTTCTTATATTTAGGATATTTATACGACAAATAAAATGTATAGCTTGAATTTTCTGGGATTAGCCTCTAAAAGCTTCTTTATTCCGGATGATTTTTTCTCAATTTTGCATAAACCGTAAGAGATAGGCAAAAACCTACTACACACAAAAAATCTGGATCTCGTTAACACACTATTTATGTCTTGTAATTTTTTCGTGGAGTTGGCCATTTTCGAGGTATTCCTTCTTATTGTTTCAATTTTAAACTTCGCATTCTCCCAAACGGGGTTGTCTCTCGTTTCATCTCTCTTTTATTTTCTGGAAATGCAAAGCGAACCGAACTTTAATTGTTTACAAATCGATTGGCTTTTAAAAGATTTAGCTGTTGCTTTAGCTTGGTGTGTTAATGTTTATCTCGTTTAGCATGATGTAGATAGAAAAATAAGAATAGCCCTTTTGTAGAATAGGCAGAGAAAGTAATGTAAATACAACACATCGGATTATTTGTTTTGTTTTTGTTTTGCTACATTACTTGTTTCTAGTTATTTCCGATTTGCTGAATGTATGTGTTATAATTTGTTTTGTTTATACAGAATTTTTTATTGACAAAATATATGTAGTTGCAAATTCACAGAGCTTTGGCCGTTCCTTCGTCATTTTTGTCCCTCTTGAAGGCCCTTCCTTCTTCACTCACATATAACCCAAGTGATTATTTAGTTACTTGAGCATACAACAAATTAAATATCTATCTTCAGATTTAATGCAACTAAAAATGAGAAGCAGAGCCTCACCTGAATAGCACTGATCTACAGTTATTAAATTCAAGAGGATTTATATGGTTACAGTTCACTGGGTTTATTAGAAAGCGATACAATTATACATCATTAACCAGCCAATTAGGCCATTTGGCTTTTTTAGTGCAATGTCACTATAGGAAGCTGTTGCTTTTTTTAAATGCAGTTCCGGAGTTTGGTCGGGACTCCGGCACTGTATACCCCTTTTTACATTTTCCTAAATTTACTGTGTTTTCTGTTTAATTACTGTTTTGCTGTTCTAATACGCATACATATACACATTTCCAAACACATAAACACCCATGCTCAAGACCGGACTCGAACCCACGATCCCCCGCGCCAGCGAGCGCGGCCATGGGGACCGATACTTGAAGCGGAAGGTAGGTTGTGACCCGCTGTACAACCGACTGCAGACGTATCACTGCCTGGTTTTTATTTTAATGATAATGAAGTGGAACTGGAGGTGCAACATTGGCACTGATCATATACACCTGGATCGGTAAGCACCTCGTGAACCCATTACGTAGTTTATGGGCTGTTCCAGGGCTCTAAGTGCCGCACTTTACGAGCCATCAGTAAACATAGCTTTGACCCAAGACCACTTTCTTCTTGCGTCCTCTTCGTAATGAACGCTCGACTCTCAGCAGCGCGTATTAACTGCACCACCGACAATGGCGGCATCCTTATCCTTCTCCTGTCTTATTAAGCATTCCTTGCTAACAGTAAAGACAGGAAATCAATCGGTAGCAAATGTTTATAAATTATCTCCAACATTTGGTGAGCAACTAGAAGAGCATGCTAATTTATTATACAGAGTAATTATGTAAATAACTAAAATTGACTCATTTTTGCCTTCTCCAGGACGAACATGGTAAACAGAGAATGTACTGCATTCAGTCCAAAAATTCGACAACAAGAGTTCACCAGGAATACATGTAGATAAAGTATTCATGGATACAATTCCTTTTTGGAATCAGGGGGTCTCAAAATATATATTTCCGGTGAAATTTTGGTATCGAATCTTTGGGTTCAATACAATACTTTCTCTATACAGTAGGTATTACATATTACGTGTAGAGAAAGTAAAAATATATCTATATCTTTACAAAAATCGGGCAAATCAATTTATACAATCTAAAATGTAATGTAATATCACAGAAAGAAAATGTGCGTCAGTGGTTGTCTGACACAGCATAACACAAACACGAAAAGTTGGTTAAATACCAAGCTTGGTATTTAAGTTCAATATCTTACAGTTCCTCGGTGGAGCAAGGGCGTGAATGGTAAAAGAAACTATTTCAAAAATAACATATTTGTAACTTTTAGTTTGAGCAATTTATTGAAACTGTTACCAACTATATTCACAATTTATACACACTTTTTAACTCTCTGAGATGCCACCTAAAACCGAATCATACGCGTTCACTTACACATGAAATTAGATATCGCACATCACATTTCTTGCGTAAATAATATGTGGGGCAGAAGTACTGTGGAAACAACTGACTGTAGGCATCGCTACCTGAAGACGAACTGACCTGTATAGCAAATGAGAACGAGCTGTGTGAGACCTTGTGTCTGTATCGAACACTCTTGTTTTGCCTAAGCATTTTGTCGCTCCCAGTAGCATCTCTTTTCATGAGCCAATAGAAACCATCCTAATTTTTCACTTAGCCTGCTAACTCTCAGTATCTTTCACAATCTCACCACCCCCTCAGCTTACATAGTCTTTTTTACCTCAAGGACGTTCTTTTACACATTTCACCCCAACTCCTTGGCTATTGCCCACAAAAACCTTGCGAAAGATTTCACCTTTGTGACCCCTGTACAGTTTCAGCTATCTCTTCTCCCTTATAACTAAGCTTATGTAACCTCCTCTAATACTCGTAATATCTTATTTCTATATTACATATATTTATTTGCTTATGTTGCTTATTAATTATTTTCTTCTTGTATTCATTAGTACTGCCTCAGCTTATAGCTCCATATAAATTCTTCGAATTTACGATTTTCCTAAAAAAAAATGCTTAACGATTGTAATTTCAATGGTAGGTTGTGTGAGTATATATAATATTTACATTACAAATAAAATGTATTTCTTGAATTTTCTGGGAATAGCCTCTGCAGCACTCATCCTTCTGGACGATCTTTGCATATCTGGTATACTGTAAAGGTCAAAACAAAATGTTACCATACAAAAACAAATCTCGTTAAAACTCACAATTTATGTCATATCTATAGTACAGTTTAACCATTTCCGAGGTTTTATAATAAGTGGAGTTGACCATCTCCGAGATATTCCTTATTAGTTTAAATTTTCTAATATTTATACTTTTCTCAAGTGAGAAGTCATTATTCGTTTTTCTTTCTTTCATGCTCTTGACCAAGCAAGGAGAACGGAATTTCAACGTCATCACTTACTGACGACCTTTTAGAAGATTTGACTATCGCTTTAGCCTATAGTAGTGTATTTCCTTATTTTTCTTTTATCTACATAGAAATATGTAATAAGACAATTTCTGCTAATATTTAACTCGCCTAGCACATAGTACATAGAAAAATAAGCTTTTGCAAGAATACTTTTTTGCAGAATAAGAGAGAAAGTCATGTGAATGGAACTCGTCATATTTTTTTAGTTGTGCTGCCCACAGATCCAAACGCGCGAGCCCGCCACGCATACAAAATATGACATTTTCCCTAAAATTCTTTTTGAATTCAGGGGATCCCTTAAACGTGAATTTTCAGTTAAATATCGACATTGAATTTTAAGGTCACCTACTTCCTCTGCTTGCATATTTGCATATAATTAGTCATTTGTTAAAACTAACGATTTGAATATATTTAATGATATTTGGAGAACTTGTAAGTACCACAAAGATAAATCTCGTGCTAAATCAGCGAAATCGATATATGAAAAAATCGATGTGTTTCATTCCCACGAATTGCTCTATCTGTTCTGCAAACAAACTATTCTTACAAAAGATTATTGTTTTAGCTACTTCACGCTAATCGAGATAAACTTTAACTCAAATGGTAGTATTACTTAATTCCTTATAAATAGAAGATATATGAAGGAATACACTGGCCCAAAGCGTTAGTGACATCTTCTAAAAGCTCGTTCTCTTTGCAGGGCCAGGAGCAAAACAAAAGAAACAGAAGAATAATAAATTCCCGTTTAGAGGATTTTAAAATTGAAACCAATAACAAAGAATGTCTCGGAAATGTTTCATTCCAGAACAAAAATGTTTATGACATAACTTTTGTGTTTTAATGAGATCTGCCTATTTATGTGGCAAGATTTTTTTCTATTTTTGATGGTTTCACGAGTTACGGAAACGGCATCCAGAGTGAAGATGCTTTCAGAGGCTATTACCATAAAATTCAAGATATACATTTTCTCATGAAAATATCTTTAGTGACTATACGGTATTTTAATCAAAATCATTTGCACTGTTTTTGAGATTATCAAAATGTTAGAAAATTTTTCCAGGTAAAGGGTACTTTTGTGTGTGGGTATTTCTTGAAAATCCTCGTATCGCATCTTGGAAATTCTGAATTTAATTATCAAGTTTGGTATTTAACAGCATTTTTGTTTTTGGAAAAAACAAATGTTTTCGTATTGTGTTGAAGTCACACACGCGCACACATACACTCTCACGTGGATTTTTTTTTCTAATTTATTTTCTTATTTTTATTCAGAGTTCTTAACACATCTATTTTTGGTGAAATCTGGGTATCTAATTTTTGAGTGGATAGTACATACGTGCTAGAGAAAGTAAAATTATGAGTCGTATTGTTCTTTCCTTGTTAGTTAATGATAATACTATTCATATCAAGTTCCACCACACCGTGTCAGCATATAATGGGCCACAATTACAGTGGTTTCTTGATGAGGAAATTTCGAGTTCACCACGATGTGCACGTAGGTACGAGGGATCATTGTCCATAGACCGTAGGACGAAATCTCGATTCGCGGACGTGAAAATGAAACCTTTTCTTTGAAGTATGGGATTCTTTTATGTGAAAACAAAGATTACATGCCTTTACTACCCTTCCGAAGGAAGCTAGATAAAAAAGTCGATGTCTAGATTTCACTGGAAATATACGTTTTGAGGTTCTCTGAGTTAAAAAAAAATATTGTTAGAAAAAATCCACGCGCGCGCGCGTGCGTGTGTGTGTCTATAGGTGTATGGACAGCATAGCTCAAAAGCGAAAATACAGTTAAATACCAAACTTGGCATTTACGTTTAGTATGTTCCAGGAATGCGACTTTCTCAACTCACCACTCCCTCAGGTTATGTTGTCTTTTTTACCTCAATGACATTCTTTTATACGTTTCACCTCAATTCCTTGGCTTTTGCCCACAAAAGCCTTGCAAAAGATTTCTCTTTTATAACCCCTGTACAGTTTCAGCTGTCTGGTCTCCCTTATAACTAAGCTTATGCTAACATCCTCTAATGATATAATCTGAATTCTATATTTCATATATTTATTTACTTATTTGCTTATTAATTATGTTCTTCATGTATTCATTAGTTCTGCCTCACTCTGTAGTTCCATGGGACTTCTTCGAATTTTCGATTTTTCTCTAAAATGTTTAACGATTTTGATTTACATGGTAGGTTGTGTGTATATATAATGTTTACACCACACACACACACACACACACATATATATATATATATATATATATATATATATATATATATATATACGTAATTTTTTAAAAGTACCCCGCCACAAACTATCTTTTACGTATACATTTTAGAAGATTCTGTTTTTCTCAAAAATGGGTCTAATGATTTTGATTAAAATAATGTAGATATATTAAAGATACTTATTTCAGAAATAAAAGTTAGAATATTTTTAATTTTCTGGAATAGTCTCTGAAGAGCTCTTTATTCTGGAGAACTTTTGCTTAATTTTGCACAGCGGTAAAACGTAAGAGATATACAAATTAAACAAAAAGTGTAGATCTCGTTAAAACACATAATTTATGTCATGGGTCTTGTGGAGTTGACCACTTTTTAGCTATTTCTTGTTATTGGTTTCAGTTTTAAACTCCTAAGTTTTCTCAAACGGGCACATGCAAAGCGTACCAAAGCTCAATTGTTTCACATAGCGACTAGCTTTTTTAAAGATTAAGACTATCGGTTAACCATAATTTATTCCGTAATTTCCTTCTACTTACAAAGTAGAAAGTAATAAGACCAATTCTTCTAATGTTTATATCGATTAGCTCGATGTAGATAAAAGAATAATCTGTATATGGAACAGCTAGAGCAGTGTTTCCCAACCTTTTGAAGTTCACGGCACCCTTGGGAATAACATTAAACACCAGGGGCACCCTTCCTTGAATTAAAAGAAAAATAAGCTTAATATGTTAATTTATTGAAATATTATATAATAATAACGTACACCATAACATAATACAGTAAACTTTACTAAAATCACTGAGTAAAAATACATCAATAAATTTTGTTCGATTAATGATTAATGTGAAACTTGTGATTGATGCTTAGAGCACAGATATGTGATGTCGGGTCTTACAGTTGACAGTGAAACACGCAAATCATCCTCAAGGTTATTCAGTCTATTTCTTGCTTTGCATTTTATTGTCACCATAGCAGAGAAGGCTTGCTCGCATAGATAGGACGTTGAAAAGGGCAAAAGTGCGTTAATTGCTTTCTTCATTAGGTTAGGGTACTCCTCTCTCCGTTGAAGCCAAAAACTAGCCACCGACGCCTCACTCTTGGTGAACTTAACTTTGAGTGTGGAATCAGCGCAAAGATCAATAAATTCATCTCGTTCGCAAGCAGTGAAATCTATTTCCTCTGCACTATCTACGAAATCAAATGGTGAGACAACCCAGTCGAGATTCGTAGTGGAAATAGTTGGAAAGTACTGCATCTGTTGCATCTTGCAATCTTGATAAGTGATCACAAATGCGGTCTTTCAGTTTACCCAGATCTTTATCTCCTGCCACATTAAAAAGAGATGGAAAGTTCGACAAATCTCCTTTTTGAACTGCAGACTTCCAAGAACTAAGTTTTCTTTTAAAAACTTTCATTTTATTGGTTGAGGAGATTATTGTTTCATGTCGACCCTGCATCGAAACATTCAGTTCATTCAGCTTATGAAAAATATCTGCCAGATACGACAGTTCAAAACACCAAGAATCGCTTAGTAAGAGCTCATGAAATGTGTCTTGATTTTCATCCTTAAAAAAAGTTTTTAGCTGTTCTTTAAGTTCGAGAAACCGGTTCAATACACGACCCCGCGACAACTGCCTTACTTCTGTGTGAAGTAACAAAGAGGTTTGAGCTGCATCCGTTGCGCGACATAACTGTTCAAAAATTCTGCACTTTAAAGGTCGAGACTTCATATAGTTCACCATTTTCACAACTTGGTTAAACACTTCAGCAAAGTCTTCATCACACACTTTCACGACTAATGCCTCTCTATGCAGAAAACAGTGAGTTATAATAATGAATGGAGTTTTATTGAGAGCTGTGGCAGTAAAACCTTTAATTTTCCCAGACATAGATGGTGCACCATCTGTACATATACCACAACAGTCTTTCCATAAAGATCATGGTCATTGAGATAGGAATTAATAGAAACGAAAATATCATGGCCTGTGGTTGTAGTCTCCAGCGGTCTTTAGAACAGAAACTGTTCACTAATATCTTTTTCATCAATATATCTGATAAAACCAAGGCGTTGCGGTTTGTCACCAATATCGAGACTCTCATCTACTTGCAAAGCAAATGTTCTATACGTTTTTATTTTCTCCGTGACTTGTTCGTTGATATTGCATGACATTTCAGATATCCTGCGGCTAATTGTGTTGTTGGACAGAGGAACTTTCGAAATTTGATTAGCTGCTCCTTCGCCAAGTATTTTTGAAACTATAACTTGACATGCAGGGCCAATGATTTCCTCTCCAAGAGTATGAGGTTTCTTTTTTTTTAGCTATCAGTTCTGCTACTTTAAATGAGGCTTCAAGAGCAGTATCACCTATGGTCATTCTCTTTACCATCCGCACAGCTGTTTTCTTCTCCCCTTCTAATATATGTGAAAAATACATTACACTTTTCTGTGACACACTAGGATGCTTTGTTGTAAGATGTCGCTTCAGTTTGCTAGGTACCATGGCCTCGTTGCTAAGTGTTTCGCCACAAACTAAACACACAGGGATAGGGTTTTCCTCGTTGTTATTCCACTTAAATGCATACGCTAAGTAATTGCTGTCCTGGTATGTTCTTTTCTTTCGTTTGTCTTCTTTATGTGGTGAATTCGACGGTCCGGGAGAAACTGTAAGATTTGGCTTCTTAAAGCAAGCAGTAGGAGCCGAGTGTTCACTTTCACTGTCCTGGCGTTTACGTTTAACAATGAACTTATCCATAGCTAAACACTGTGAATCAACGCGAGGAAGACAACTGAAAGCGCCAAGCGGCGTACACTTTTATATATTCATCTGTCGAAGTCTCGGGAATGTTTGTGAAGAAGCGAGTAGTCTCGGGAATGTTCGGCAGGGTATAGGTGTAATCTGTGGGATACTAGTATAACTGAATTGTTGAAATGAATCGACCACTATCACCATCTGCCGTGCATGAGAGTAATTGATTTGACTTATTTTATTTCAAGACCTTACAAGACTTAAGGCTTCAGTAGAAGGTACTTTTTTTTTGTTTATCTCAATATCTCGCGGCACGCCTTAGCCAATCATACGGCACCCTAGGGTGCCGGGGCACACCGGTTGGGAACCGTTGAGCTAGAGGAAGTTATGTGAATGTAACAGGTATTTTGTTAATGGTAAATTAATAAGTAAATGAAATCGCTTTTCTAAGAATAATCCTGTTGAGTCAATATATCAGCTAATGAGTAGAAAACGTGGCGTGACTGTTACACATTAGGCTTTTATGTGAGCTTTCTTGGTCAACTAGAGCAAACCGAACGGATCAGTGTGAATAATAACAGCAGAGAAATCTGATTATGGGCCGAGTGGGTCATGCAGGACCTTGTGAACTACTGTTGGGTTTGCGTGTACTCTTGTACATTCTTGCATTTGCATGAGTTCTTAAACGGTTCATCACGTGCCACACATCGCTTCTTAATATAAAACAGGGTGGGTTGCCATTCTCATGTAGGGCTTCCGTGAAGACCGTCAAGACGCTTGCTTTCCTATGTGAGTAAGCGTCTGTAATCGTATCCAAATGGAATACAACTCTCCCATCTCGCCCTTCCTAATTCCACTCCTATTTGATAGACATATGGCTTCTGTCTTCCTTAATGCTTTAAGGAATCTGAATGTCGTCAACAACTGCCTTAGGTTTACAAGTAGAAGGGACTCTGTGGATAGCAGAAAACGCGAAACTAAACAATACGGACAGGTGGTCTTCAAATGATTTGAATCACAGCCAATTAACTATAGATTAATTTTCCGTCCAAGTCCGCCTGAGTAGTGTGGGGGTAAGGGCCCCCCCTCGTGGTTTTCCCCTATCCTGAGAAGACGAATGCCGAGTAACTTTAAGCGCCATGGATCCCGAGATTATTCGAGTATCACTTCAACAATTTCATTCACTGTCCGATGTGACCAACCAGGTTAAAGGAAATTAAACTAATAAAAAAAAAAAAAAAAAATCTTGCCAAGAACAGTTTCTCTATATAAGTGACACATAGAATACCTCTAAATTAGACCGAAAAGATTATAGCTTTCTTTAGCTCGTATTATTACAAACCTAGTAGATCCAGAATGTGTTGTATTTTACCCAAAAATTCGACATAATTTCACCGAAAATGTGCCTGAATAAAATCAGCATTTCAGAAAGAAGGTATTGTGAGTGTGCGTGTGAGCAGCATGATTAAAAAAGACATATCCGTTAAATACCAAACTTGGTATTTAAATTCAAATTGTCCAACGATGCAACACGAAGCTATTCAAGAAAATACCACCACCCAAACCACCTTATACACGGAACATTTTTCAAAATTTTGATTTTCTCAATGGCAGTTTTGATTAAAATATCATTTTTGACATTTTCATGAAAAATTAAATATATATCCTGCATTTTCTGGATATAGCTTCGTCACCTTCATGTTGGCCTCCTGTGGCATAGGTAGGAAATTGCGGGTTTGATTTTTCTTTAAACAAATTTATTCCCTACCCTAGGGTCTGTAAGTGTGATCTGAAAGTGCATATGCGTGTGAAAAAACTGTAGAAAGCTACCTAACGTGCAAGGGGTAAAAACACCAATGTTTCAATCTAGGGCGCGGGACAGCTCCCGATATGCCCACAGCTGTTAAACGGGGTATAGAAATTACCCTAAAAACAAACAAATAAATAATAATAATAATAATAATAATAATAATTCAAATAATTAATAACGGATATCTCGGAAATGCCACAGATGAGGTATACATTTTTGAAAACCTTTGGATCGCATCATCGGAAGATACTTGGCACAAAAACCTACAAGGTTGGATACTTATTCGAGTTCTTGTTTTCGAGTCACACACGCAGCTTTCTCCAAAAAGTCCTTTTCCTTGGATTCAGGGTTCTAAAAATGTATTTCTGGTATGATGCTCCGAGTGGAGCGTAATAATCTTCTCTAATTACTATTTGTATGGTTGTAGAGAAAGTAAAAAAGAAAAACAAATACCAAAATTGAAAACCTTATTGTAACAAGGAGCCTTGCAAATTATGACATGGAAAATACTTCTACACAATAATTCTAAAGCTCGTAAACAGATATGACAAGTGCAAAAATGACAGAGCTGCAGAAACACAGTAAGTCTCAATTTTATAAATGACACTTTTACTTAACTACTACTTAAAGTAAGAAGTTTTGCTTTCCACCCAAAAATTCGATATCGAAATTTCACCGAAATTACACCCTTGTAGAACAATATCCTCTGCGTATGTGTGTGCGTGTGTGTGTGTTTCTGAGGACAGTATAAATCAAAAGCGAAAAAGCTGTTAAAAATAAAACTCGATATTTGAGTGCAGTATCTTTAAAAAATTCGACAATAAGATTTTGAACAATATCCTTCCACCCCAAACTACCATTCAGATGTATCATTTTTTTTAAATTTTCAATTTTTTCAAAAGTGGTTCTAATGAGTTTGATTACAGTTTCAGTTTAAGCTGAATTAAAACGTGCATTTTGAATTTTTGCGAATTACATTCCAGCTGTATTTTGCATAAGTGGTAACTTGCAAGAGATAGAAAATATTTTTATACAAAAACTTTAGCTTTGGTTAAAACAGACAATTTATGCCCAATACATTTCTTTTAGTTTCTCTAGCACGTATGTACAGCTGAAATTTAACCAGGTATAAATGTTTTAGAGTCCTCTGAATAATAATAATAATAAAGACGCATTTTTAAAAAAAGGTCTGTGTGTATGTCTGGACAGCATATCTCAAAAACGAAAAAGCCATTAAATACCAACCTGGTTGTTAAGTTGAGTATCTTCCAAGGACGCAACATGAAGATTTTCAGGGAACTTCCCGTCACTCCCAGCTACTCTTTACATGGAAAATTTTTCGATAATTTTTATTTTCTCAAAAATTAGTAAGGAATTTGATTAAAATCACTTATAGAAAACAAAACCGGGCTTGTAGGCTGTGGTCCACTGGACTTCTCCGCTTGTTCCCCAGACGTTTCGCTACTGAGAGACCACGGAGATGTACACGCCACTGATGATGCCTGCCGCAGACGCAGGCGAAACGTCTGGGGAACGAGGGGAGAAGCCCAGTGGACCACGGCCTACAAGCCCGGTTTTGTTTTCTATAAGTGATTCTAACACCGGCCGTGAAAGCCTTCGAATTTTAATGAATTTGATTAAAATACCACTTGTTTAAGACATTTTTATGTCAAACGAAATGCATCTTTTTAATTTTCTGGGAATAGCCTCTGAGGATCTCTGAGGATGACTTTTGTATAAATCTTGCATAACTGGTTAACCGTAATTAATGGATATAAAGTTATACACACAAAATGTAAATACACAATTTATATTATATATATTTTTGTACAGTTAACCGATTCCGAGATATTCCGTGTTATTGGTTTAAATTGTACAATACTTACATATTTCTGGAATGAGAAGTCGTCAATCTGTTTTTTAATTTGTTTACCCTAACCATACAAAGAAAGAAATTTTAATTTCATAACCGTAGGATTCAGCTTCTGAACGATTTGTTTATCGATTTCGACTAGTGTATTTCTTTATTTCTATTGGACATAAATGTTGTATTTTATGTACAATATAACTTTTTTCTACTTTCTCTAGCACGTTTGTACAATGTAGATATATAGTAGATAGAGAACGTATTGTATTCCATTAAAGAATTCGATACCGAAATTTCACATGATATAAATGTTTTAGGGTCCTCTGAATCCATAAAACGGATTAAAAAAAAGTCCATGTGTTTGCGTCCAAATAAGTAATAAGACAATTTCTTAATGTTTATCTTTATTGGCATGGAATATATAGAACAGTATCATTTCGTAAGAATAATTTGTTGCAGAATAGACAGAGTATGTCAAGTAATCTAACACATCAGAATTTTTAAAATAAAATACTTTTTCTGGGTAAATTAAAGCCAAACGGTTGTTACTTCCTGGATTATTCTCGTTGCTCTGTATAGGAGCATGGTCATAAAAGGATTAGTTGTTTTACCATCTGATACGGCACGTTCAACTCTGCCGAACACTTGCATGCATGTACATTTTGAAAATACGTTTAATTACTACGGCTTTAATTGTTTTTTTTTTTTTTTGTTTTTTTTTTAGTTTTTACTTTGCTTTATTGATCTACTGCAGTAAAAGTCACTGAAGTGTCACTGAAGTTGGTAAAAAACATAATTTATAACTTGTTCAAAATTATTTTATCACAGTTTGTAAGGAAACCATTTCAATAATACCGCACAGATTAGTAATCAACAAATTAAAATTTCACTTCAGGATTTAGAGTATATTATCTAAAGGAGCTATTTGGAGGGGAGCAAAAGATGGAGAGAAATGGAACATTATTACTTTATCTATTTTAAGTAGATGGTGTATCGCATCAAAAAATTAGATAGGTACTCAGATTTCAGTGAAAAAACAAATTTTGATACTTGTTAAATAAAAGAAAAATATTTTATAGGTCTCCCTCCCTCTTTGTACGCGTGCGTGCACGTGTGTGTTTGTGAAAAACAAAGCTCAAAAACCTAGTCCCTCAAACACCAAACGGGGCATTTATATTGAGTTGCCTCCTAGAATGGAACATGAAGATTTAGTTTTGTTCATGTTGTTTGATTATTTCTCTATATCTCCATTTACAGGTAAATCAAATACTAGAATATTCTCTTATAAGTTTTACCTACCCCAAACCATTTTAGTGGCAAAATTTTCGTTATGTTTTATTTTCTTAAAAAGGATATAACAATGATTGAAATCCACCTGTAAACAAAAGATCTAGTAGTCGTTAAAGCTCACGATTAATGTGGAATAAAACTTTATTGGCTTTGAACATTTATAAGATCCTTTTGTTATTGAATTAGATATTAAATACTTAGTACTTGCCTCAAATAAGACTTATTTTCTTTCTTTCTTTCTTTCTTTCTTTTGCTCATCCAAAGAGCATGAAATTTCAAGACATAGTGACATCCTCTAACTATTGTCAGGCTGGTCTATCCTTATTATACCTACACCCGAGCGGGATGCCGGGTTCGATCCCCGTAGGCTTCTATCTGACCAGGTAGGGTTCTTCCATCCCCAATTTTCCTATCCCTCCATGTTGTTTCCAATGCCATTTCATTCATTCTTCATCCCGTTGGTTTCTTTCAGGGTTGGAAGTGTCAGCGATGGTGCTCGGTACGGCGTGGCAAGGAACTTCGGCTGTTTGCCGACGTAAGTCGTTCTCTGTGGTCTAGGAGTAATATGCTAACCTCTTGGTTCCCAGGTGGCGGGCTCAAACACGGCGGAGGGTGATGGATTTTTTTGGATGTAAAAATCCTTAGCATGGCTTCCTTCGAAAGGGAAGTAAAGTCGTTGGCCCCGAGTGTTGTTTTAGAGCATATAAATGAACTCAAGCCTGATAGAGACCTCTGAGCGACTTTTCATGCCCATAATAGAATGGGACGCTAAGAACCACATCAGTTAAAGAACGCCCATAAATAAAACTATTTAATTTTAATTTTTGCCTGGCGGAGGCGTTGGACCCTGTGTGGAGCGGGACTTCCAGTCTGCCTTTCTGACTGTCCGGGTGCTCCTATCTGGAATTGTAGGGAGCCTGCCATTGCTATGCCTACGCTCCTGATTCCGGGACCCGGTGTACTCTCTCACCTCAATACTCCCTCCCTTCTGGGGGTGTCCTAATAGGTACAATAATCGCAATGATTTGCTGTCAAATCCCCTCCGTCCGTATATATCTACAAAGATATGAGAAAGCTGTCAAGTAAGAGCTATACTTAGAAGTATTACGTTTTTGTAAGAATAGTTATTGATGATTGAGTAGAGAAAGTAACGTGAATGAAGGCCAGAATTTTAAAAATTCTTTAATTCGTCCGCACTGACCTGGATCGATTGAGAGAGAGAGAGAGAGAGAGAGAGAGAGAGAGAGAGAGAGAGAGAAATAAAGAGAAACAGAGACAGATTTGGAATGGAGGTATGAAAGCATGTCAGTTCTATTCGTACTCAGAGCATTTAAGAGACGATTGTTGTTGCCAAACTGAACTGCATTATTAATCAAATTACTACCACATAATTACTTATTATT
Organism: Hymenopus coronatus; assembly: GCA_030762935.1. Taxonomy (NCBI): domain Eukaryota; kingdom Metazoa; phylum Arthropoda; class Insecta; order Mantodea; family Hymenopodidae; genus Hymenopus; species Hymenopus coronatus. The sequence continues at coordinate 31,471,108 of CM060896.1, read as the reverse complement.
CATACAGAAAATAATATATTTTTATTTCTTGATAATTCAAAGGTGGAGTGGTTCGGTACAACGTTACATTAATTTGTGTACAACACAGTCATCAGAATCCACAACTGGTATTTAAATTTACATTTAAAAGCGGTTGCTAATGACAACAATTTGTGAAACTGTTTTCAATTTATTATTGTATTAGATCTTATTAACAAATAGTCTAGAATAATTAATCTGTTTCAGACAGTCAATATCGTAACATCCCTTTTGAAGGTGCATCACTATGCAAATACCATGCTGACAAAATACGTAGAAAGTAATGTTATTATCCATGTTACGTCATTCACGATAAATCTTTGACCATAAGTAATCTCAAATTAAGCAATATTGATTTGGTAGCTCACGCAATGTACAGGACAACGCAACTACTTGCATATCGCAAGCCAGTCTTTTTTTACTTTCTCTCCCACGTAACCTAGTAGTTAAGAGGAAGAATTGTATTCCACTCAAAATTCGATGTTTTTTGAGATTCCCTTAATTCGAAAAACACACTTTTAGGAAAAGACCTGCATATATGGGTCTGTGAACATAACTGATATTCTAAAATACCAAATTTGTTATGTGAGTTCACTATAATACAAACGTACACTATAAAGATATTTTTTCAAAAAACTCAAAACTAACTAAGCCATTTTTCTCAAAATGGCTTATCAGTTTTGATAAAAAATAACATTTAATTTTAGATGATAAATGTAGTACATCTAGTATTTTGTCGAAATACAATATCGAGCCGTTTCATTCAGAAAAATGTTGTAGAACTGATAAACCAAGGTGTGTACAAACACTTAATTAAAAAAATATGATAATTATGTTTCATTCATGTAACTTTCTCTACATCTCGAAACTACTTATTTTAAAAAGCTTATTCTTCTATCTACTTCATGCTATCATGCTCATGATAAACGTTTGCAGAAATGGTCTTATTACTTGTTTCCTTGTGAGTAGGAGGGAAATAAGGGAGAACACTAGGCTAAATCGATAGTTAAATGTTTTAAAACCTGGTTGTCATGTAGCTGAAATCACTCTCTTTGCATGGCCAGGAGTTTAGAAGTTCCCGTATGAGAAAAGTTCAAGGATTTCAAGAAATATCTTGGAAATGGTCAACGCCACGAAAAAAATCTCATGTGTTCTTTCACATGGCTTTCTCTACATCTCTGTAAAAATTATCATCTTCTATCAACTTCATGTTAATCGAGATAAATATTAGCAGAAATGGTCTTATTTCTTGTTTTCTTGTAAGCTGAATGGAAATAAGGGGATACTCGTACATTTATCTAAACCAATAGCCAAATCTTTTAAAAGCTAGGAGTTGTCAAATTCCCGTATGAGAAAATTTTAGGTATCTTAACACTGAAACAAATTACAAGGAATATCTAAAACTGGTAAACTCCACGGAAAAATGTAAATGACATAAAGTGTGTTGTTTAACATTGTTTGTGGAGTAAGCTTTTATCTTTCTCTTGCGGTTATGCAAAAGTCGGCAAAATTTATCCAGAATGAAGAGCTCTTCAGAGAGTATTCCCAGAAAATTCAAGATATTAATTTTATCTTATATTTTTAATATACGGGGTTTTAATCAAAATCGTTACAGCCATTTTCGAGAAAATCAAAATGTTCGATTTTTTTCCATATCAAGGGTAGCTTGCGATGAGGACATTTTTCTCAAAATCATGTCGCATCCTTGAAGGATACGAATTTTGGATAAAATAAAATCCAGTTATTATTAAAAAAACAAACAAACAAACAAAAATGTGTGTTCTATTCACATGACTTTTTTTACATTGGTAGTACATCATTGTTAAAAAGCTTAATATTCCACCTACTCCATGCTAATCGAGATAAACATTAGCAGAAATGGACTTATTACTTGCTTTCTTGTAAGTAGAAGGAAATAAGGGAATACACTAGGCTAACGAGTCAAATCTTTTAAAAACTGGTTGGCATGTGGATGAAATCAGTTTCTTAGTATTGCCAGGAGTTGCCAAATTCCGTATGTGAAAAATTTAAGCATTTTAAAACTGAAACGTATAACAAGGAATATCTCAAAAATGGTTAAAACAATGTAAAGATATATATTGTTTACTTTAACGAGATCTACATTCTTTTGTGTAGTATGTTTTTGTGTATCTCTCAAGGTTTACCAGCTATGCAAAAGTCATACAGAATAATTAGGTCTTCAGAGGCTATTCCCAGAAAATTCAAGAACTACATTTTATTTATTATGTAAATATTTTTAATATACGGAATTTTAATAAAAATTGTTTCAGCCATTCTTGAGAAAAATATTTTTAAAAATTTTTCCATGTAAAGTGTAGTTTTAGGAGGGGGGATTTTCTTTAAAATCTTCGTGTCGCACCCTTGGAACATACCAAATTTAACGGTATTTTAGTTTTTCAGCTATGCTGCCCACAGACATACAAACACATACCTTGTTTAAGAATTTTTTTCTGACTGAGGGGACCTCAAAACATATGTTTCCGATTAAATCTAGACATCGAATTTTTAGGTGGAATACAATAGCTTCTCTAACCACTATGTTGTACATATGGACTAGAGGAATAAAACGAGGGAGAGGAGAGAGAGAAAAAATCAATAATGCTTTATTTATACAAGAGAATCTACCCATATTCTACGACACCGTTTGTTCATTATAAACCCTAATAGCGCCCTGAGAGAATGGTTTAATTTCTTCTATTGACTGGCTATAGCCGTAAATTGGCACCCGTACGCGAGGAATAACTGCTTCACGTCTAAGTTCATCCATTCATTCATTGGGTCCTCGAAATTAGAGCATCCAAAGCCGTCTGCTAACCTGCAAGAGGATGACAACGAAAGTTGTAGAAACGCGCGTCCAGGGTACTCCATCTACACCATGACTAAGTAAAGCGCGTGTTGGAAATAGATGTCCAGATTTTAATAAAATCCAAAGATATGTTATGGCGAATATGATTTGTAGTTTGTACGTTCAGGGATCTTCTCTCCGGATACTTTATGTGATTTTGATGAAGCAGAAGCTTCTTTAATTATGTTCTAGCAAGAGACTGGCGGGAGGAGATGTTATTTCCAGAAAAACATGTCCGGACTGAGCTGTGTCATAAGGGCTGCAACCCTCCATCCTATCTAGCTATCCTTTTCTAAACCACTAAATCTGGCAGAGATCTCAGCTGGGGACAAAGAGGGTGGCTGGCGATGGAATGAGGGAAAGTGAAAGCATCCAGGGGTTTGGTAACAGTTGTTATGATATCTGCTTTTGGAGCCCATGAAAGTGCTACTGTCTGTGGAACTGAGAGCCCGCATATCAAACCCATCACATACTTAGCAATTCACCTTTTTAAAAAATTCACGTGTTCCATTCACATGCTTTTTCTTTATATTTCTGTAAACATTATTGTTTAAAAGTTTATGCTTATTTACTACATGCCAATTTAGATAAACATTAGCAGAAATGGTCTTATTACTTGCTTTCTTGTAAGTAGCAGAGAGACAAGGAAATACATTAGGCTAAACCGATAGTCAAATGTTTTAGAATATGGTTGCTATGGGATTGAAATCCGTTTCTTTAATGCCACGTGTTTACAAGTTCTCGCATGAGAAAAGTTTTAAGTAAAACTGAAACCAATAACGAGAAATGAATATGACATAAGTTTTGTGTTTCAAGAAGATCTACATTTTTTGTGTAGCAAGGTTTTGTCTGTTTTACGGTTCACCAGTTATGCAAAAGTCGCACAGAATAAACAGGGCTTCAGAGGCTATTCCCAGAAAATTCAAGATATATGTTTTATTTATTATGTAAATATCTTTATTGTATGGTATTTTAATTAAAGTCGTTAGGGCCAAAAAAGTCTATTATCACTTTATTTTCCATGAAACGGTAGTTTGGGGTAGGGGATTTTCCACAAAATTTTGGTATCACATCTTTGGAGTATACTAAACTGATCTACCAAGTTTGGTATTTTACCAACTTTTTTCGTGAATTATCGTGATCTCTTTCTCTCTCTCTCTCTCTCTCTCTCTCTCTCTCTGTTTCTCTCCCTCTCATTTACACACACACACAAAAACACACACACGGCGCGCGCACGAACCTGATTCTATTTTACAGGGGGCCCCTAAATCGAGTATTTTTGGTGAAATCTTCATAGAGAATTTTTGGGTGTAATGCAATGTAAAATTCTGATGTGGTACATTCACGTAACTTTCTCCATCAATTCTGCAAAAATTGTATATTTAAAAATCTTATTTCTTTATATACTTCGTTTTAATCGATATAAACATCTACAGAAATACTTTTATTACTTATTTCGATGTAGATACAACGTGGTTAGGAGAATACATTTAATTAAAGCCTTGGGCTACAATCAACATTTTAAGGGGCTGATGACTATGTGAAAACTTCGAAATTTTGCTCACTTTGTATGACCAGCAGAAAAAAATACAAATAACGATGTTCACAGATACACATGGACTTTTTCCTGGAAATGTTTTTGTTCAGAAGACCTCAGAGGAATTTGGAGCGACTTTTATCGAACTTTTGAGTGGAATACAATACCTTCTCTATCTAAGTATACAATAGAGATTTTTTATTTCTCTATTAGGTATAGTTACTATATTAGGTATAGTAAGTAGAGGAAGTGTTGTATTCCAAAGAATTAGAAGTGAGATGTAAACAAAGTCACCTTTTGAGGCTCCCTACATAAAAAAAAAACCAACACAAACTGCTGAAAATGTTTATAACCTAAGAAATTCTCAAATTTTCATATGAAATAAAAAGGTATCTTAAATCGTCTGGTAACAGCCTGTGAGTCCCTTTCATTCTGAATGACTTTTGAATGACTGGTTTACTGTTAAGACAAAAACTACTACACAAAAATGTAGTAAACACACAATTTATGCCACATACATGTTTTCTTCTTTTTTGGGGGGGGTTCGTTTGTTTTTTATAGTTAAATCTCCGAGATCTTCCTTGTTATTGGTTTCAATTTTTAGGCACTTAAACTTTTCTCAAACAAGATGTACTTATCCGTTTCGTATCTCTTCTGTTTACTCCTGGTATAGGAAAGACAACCAATTTCATTGTCAATCACATACTGCAGTCTTTAAAAAGAGCTGACTGTCGTTTTAGCTTAATGTATTCCCTTATTTTCCTTCTACTTACAAGGAACTGTGCAATAAAACAATTTGTGCTAATATGTATTTGGATTAAAATGAAGTAGATAAAGCAATATTCTCTTGTAAGAACTTTTTGTTTGCAGACCAGGTAAAGAAAAGCATGCGAATGGAACACATCAGATCTTTAATTTCTCTAGCGCGCATACATATAATGTACATAGTAGTTAAAGAAGGTATTGTATTTCACCCAAAAATTCAATTTCGCCATAAATATATATTTTGAGATGTCTTGAATAAAAAAACAGTTAATGTGTGTGTGTGTGTCTGTGTGTGTGTGTGAGAGAGTATTTGAACAGCATAACTCATAAACAAAAAATTCGTTAAATATCAAACTAGGTAATTACGTTCAGTATCTTCAAGAAAATCTCCCCACCCTAGACATTACATAAAAAATTTTCGAAAATGTTGATTTTCTAAAAATGGCTCTAATGATTGTTATTAAAATTCCATATATTAAAGATAAATTCATGACAAAGAAAATGTGCAACTTGAATTTTCTGGGAATAGCCTTTGAAGACTCTTTAATTCTGGATGCTTTTTATATAACTGGTAAACTGTAAGAGATAGAGAAAAATTTGCTACAAACAAATACAGATTTCATTAAAACGCATTTAAAATTTATGCCGTATACATTTTTCTGTACATTTAACTGTTTCTAGATATTCCGAGTTATTAGTTTGTTTTAAGCCATTTAAACTAAATGGAAAAATATCTTTCTTTTCGTCTCTATTTCTACTTATTTTGTTTACTGCAAGCAAGCAAAGAGAACCGAATTTCAACTGTATCACATAGCTACCGACTTTCAAAAAGAATTGACTATCGCTTTAGCCTGTGCATTCCCTTATTCTACTTAAAATAGCAAGCAATAAAACAATTCTGCTAATATTTATCCGATTATGATGTAGATAATAGAATACGATTTTGCAAGAATAGTAGAGACAGTCATGGGAATGGAACACATCAGATTTTTAATTGTGGATTTTAGTATTTTATTGTGTGTTGCTGTTGCATTTTGTTTTGTACTATATTTATTATAGGGTCAACTTAACTGTGCTTTTAATGCGATATTTTGAGTATCTATGATTAATAACCTATTTGAGTGGAAATTTTACTTGTATTTTTAATTTGTAATATTCTTACTTATTGACAAGATCTATTGCCACAAGGTGTGCTTAATGTTCAAAGAGAAAACTATGATCTCGATTAGTATAGTGTAGAAGAAAGAATACTCTTTTGAAAGAAATTTGTAGAAAGTTATGTGAGTATAATACATCAGATTATCATCTATTCGGGAACCATTTCGGTTATTTCCCAGTTGCTTAGCAGGTTCTATTTGTGAGTCATATCAAAATCTTACGAGGCTGTCTGAGAACCATTTCCGTTGCCCTGGGTTTAATAGATGGGTTGCAAACAAGCCACTTCAACTGTCAACGGAATAAAGCCAGGGGGCTCTGTTAGCATTTAAATACAATTAAAATGATCCAGAAAGTTTGGAAGCGAGTAGAATTTTTTGTAAGTGCCTTACCATAAAACTGCTATTTTTGTTGCATTCAAACAAGATTTGATAGAAGCCTATTCTCTAACGGACAGAGCTGTATATAGAGCAATTATTTTTTATTACATAAAGTTGTTTAGATACATGGTATCTAGCGTTTTTGTATTTTAGTTTTATTCTACTGTTTTTTTTTTTTTTCTTCCATGGACTGGTTGGCTGTGCGTGTATCAGATCACGTACGGATCTTGAACCAGTATCACGCATACGTTCGTGACGTTTAAAGAGGCCCAACGTGATACTAGGAGAAAGTGTTAAACGCTACACTTGATATCAGTTAACTAAACTTGGTGTTGATGTGAAACATGTTGTAGCCTCTAGGTGCATTTCTGATATGCTTTATGGAATGTGTTTTTCCAAACGTTCCCGGATACCCCCACCTTTTTTAGGCTCTGCTGTTCCCGGGCCCTTTACAATTAATTCCCTTTTTACTTTCTCTGCTGCTGGTAGATGGAAGTATTGCATTCCATAAAATTCACTTGTGAGATTTCTGCAGAAATACTCGTTTTGAGGTCTCATAAATAATCTTTTTAGAAAAAAGTTGTATGTTCTTATTTGAATTCAATAACTTCCAAGAATGCGACACCCAGACTAATTTTTACATGTTAATTATTCTGGACACAAGCTGTGTGTAGGACGGGGTTGGAAAGGTGGAACCAGACTAAAAAATTCAATGTCAAATTTGAACCATAGATTCCCAGTTTCTGTCCAATTTCTTTAACCAACTGAAGCATACCGTAAGCGACATGTAATCCAACTGACTCGCATTTTCCCCGGTAAACCCCAAGGCGATCTTAAACTATTTTGATGCCAGTCGGTTATGGAATTTAATCCATATCGACACGTCACCATGATGATAAGAGCAAACGGACGGAAACTGGAAATCCGTAGCTAAAATCTAGCTATGGTATGAGATTCTTACGTCTGATTTAACTTACTACTACTACAACGACGACGACAACGACTATTACCTAGATTAGGATTTAGCCTGTTTAGACGTCGCTCACCTCCTAGGGATCGCCCAATGTTCTTTTCCCAGTAGGATATACTCAAGAGTAAGCTTTGGAATTTTATTTTGTTTATTCATTTTTGTTGTTTCATTTGTACACTGCTATAGGTACTCATATCTGGGTCCTTTAATATGTAAAACTACTCTATATTAGCGGTAGGTTAATGACAGTAGATTAATGATTTTATATTATTAAACGTGCACACATTCATACTTCCAGACTCTGTTGGGAATAGGGAGTAATTCCGGTTAAAAAAAAATACCCCGCCCCAGTCGAGAATCTAGTCCGGCACATCCGGTTGAGAAGTCAGCTCGTTGATCACTAGGCCACAGAGGCAATCTGGAATTTTGTTATCATCCACCCTTAGGACGTGATTTATTCAGTTCATCTTATTTTGTGAAATTCTATCATTCAATGCACATTAGTTATTTTATTCATTCATTACGTTTTTATTTGGGAGTATAGCAATATTCTAAGGAATCACATCTCAAATGACAGTATTTTATTTTCACTTTCTCTAGCACAATGTACATAGGATAGAGTAGTATTATATTCCACCCAAAAATTCGATGTGGAGTTTTCACCGGAAATACATGTTTTAGGACCCCCTGAATCCAAAAAAAAAAAAACATTTTTAGAAACATGTCCGTGTGTGTGTCTGTCTATCTGTCTGTCGTCTGTGTATGTGTGAGTATGTGTATGGGTCTGTGGATAGCATAGCTCAAAAACGAAAATACGGTTAAATACCAAACTTGAAGATTTTCAAGAAAATTCCCAACCCCTAACTACGCTTTACATGGAAAAATTTCCGAAAATTTTGTTTATCTTAAAAATGACTCTAACGATTTTGATTAAAATCCCACATATTTAAACCATTTCTATCCAAATAAAATGTATATCTTGAATTTTCTAGGAATAGCTTCTAAAGACCTGTTTATTCTGGATGAATTTCGCTTAACTAGTAAACCGTAAGAGGTAGACAAAAACTTGCAATATAAAAAAATGTAGATCTTGTTAAAATACACAAGCTATGTCATATACATTTTCTTCGTGGAGCTTACCGTATTCGAGGTATTCCTTGTTATTAGTTTCAGTTGTAAAGTACTTATACTTTTCTCAGACGGAAGTGTCCGTTTTTCTTTTGTTCTACTCCTGTCCAAGCAAAGAAGCGATTTGCAATGACAATCGCATAACGACAGCCTTTTAAAATATTTGACTATCATTTTAGCATAATGCATTCCCTTAGTTCCATTCTACTTATAAGGAACTAAATAATACAATTTTGCTAATGTTTATCTGAAAGAAGAATTATCTTTCGTAAGAAGTTTGTTTATAGAGTAGCTAGAGAAAGTCATGCGAGTGTAACACATCAGATTTCTGAATTTGTTTTGCTCGCCCAGGTACCACCATAAGCACGGCCGTCCTATAGGATTTAACCAGACACTCTTCTTTTATTTTACTATCCAGTGTGTGACGTATTGTTCCACACATATGTTGACATATATAAAACTTTTTCTACATTTCATCGTCATTAAATCAAGATGAGTGAATCTTGAGACATGTTTTATTGATTAATTGCCAATTATTATTTTTATTCTGATAAGGGTATATTCCTTACTATACCATGCCTTTCCTCCCTTTACATGGTAAAAAGCTTCACTGTTTTTATTAAAAAAAACTAACGAACTTGATTGAAATGATATTGTAGGATACCCAGTAAAGGGAAGGAGTTGCCCCGGCTGCTGTAGTAAGTTCAGGGTAGAGCTGGTACACGCGGATACGACAACGGAAAAAGGCGGCCTGAGAGGTGCAGAAGGTTGTTAATTTTGGGAGAGATCAGGAACTATATATAAGTACTCCAAGACACAGTGCATTTACTATTACTTAGAGGAATCAATAAGACTACGTGATCAGGCAGCTAAGGGAAGAAAACCCAATGGATCACCCATAACTCAAAATCTGGCACATTTTGATGTTAACACTTTTTATGAACACTTTGCCCTTTCTGTCAACGTTGATCCAGAGTGCGTCCGCCAGGGTCTGTAACTCTGATGTAAGGACTCCTCGTGACCTAGTAATTGGAAAATTTATAGTTAAGACCATGCTTTATGAGGCCACGACTGTGTCTGCATTTACATCTTGCCACCGATATCGTTTTCTGAAACACTTGCAGTTTTACCTCTTGTGAATTAATTGTTTCTTTCACACTAGTCAAGGAGATGTCAAATTAATTTGAGGCGACTTACAAGCTCTTTAATTAATTAAGTTCCGAGCTTTATAGTTAACCAACTATTAGGTAAATCAATGAGAATTAATTGTTTATTTCACACCAGTCGTGTGTAGGACAGAAGCTGGAGAGAGAGTCAGTTTAAGAATTTAGTGATGTGCTGGAATGTTGCTGTAGTAGCTCAGTGGTCAGAGCAACTGGATAGAAACCAGGATATATGGTTCATATCCCGACAATGGCATTGCATTTTTCACTCTGACTATATCTCTCCAACCTTAATGATGATGATTTCCTATAATTCCTAGGATATAGGACCGCAACAAATCTTCGACATGGAACTATATTCCTTGTCAAGACTTTTTATCTCCTTTCATGATCTATTCATTTCTCTCAATTCCGCTTCAACTGTTCTTCTCCAAGTTATCCTAGGTCCTCTAATTCTTTTTTTTTTCCCCTATGGATTCCATTCCAATACTTGTCTAGCTATATTTCCACGACCCTTTCTCAATATATGTACAATCATGTTAAATTTATGCTTCTTTATTCTTCTATTAATTGGTAGCTGGTCTGTTATTTCACATACTATAGTGTTGCTAATAATTTTTGGCCACCAGATTTACAGTACCTATGTGCCTTAGACATCGATTAATAAAAGTTTGCAAATTTGATTTAAATCTCCAATCTTACCTCTTGCCAAATAAAATATAATTTATTCAAAATTACCATCGGGTAAATGTCGGGTGGAGAAAACGTGGCAACGTTGCTTTTCGCGACACTGAATACCTTAATCTTCTCACCCTGCTTTATACGCCTCATATTAACCTTTAACGTAGCTCATAAATACAAGTAATTTGTAGAAGAGTGAGTAGAGGATATGGTGCGATTGTAATAAGCTTAAAATATTAGGTGTTTATTCTTTCGTTTGTCATGATGAGCAGATGACAACATAATATCGATATGTTTTATGAGCAGCTAACTGTTTCAGTATCCTGTGTATAATGATGTGTTTATTGCCTCATCAAAATAGTTTATATGCAGATGTTTGTCTTGTTAGTTTAAAATGAATATAACAATGTGCTTTTGAAGTTCAAAGAATTCTCGTGAAACGGTGATGAGTAGAGAATTCTTCTCTCTGCTAAGCAAAGAGATTTTGTGTTGCAATTACATTTTCTCATCAACTCTATGAGCTGAATGCTGGTTTTTTTTAGATGTCATCTTTAAATAAACTAAAGTCTTGGATAAACGCAATTATTATAAATGGGGGGGGGCTGGCAGGCAGTTTTAATTCTTCGTTATTGCTTGTTTAAAATTAACTCTCATCATGATGACATTTTGGTTCTCTCTTATGTTTATGTTTAGGAGTACAAATTATAACAAGGAAGAATAAAACCTCGATTTGTTGAGTTAGTTATTTATTAAGAGATTATGTGAACTAAAACCCGAAAATATACGGGATGATATGTATTTAAATGTGCGATAATATCGGAGGCTTTTGCAGATTGCCACTAATTAGTTTTTCTTCTATTTATCTAAGGTAGAAGAAGTATTGCATTCCAACCAAAAATTCGATACCAAGATTCTACTGGATATACATGTTTTGAAACTCCCTGATCCCAAAAGTATTTTCACATTCTCTAAGTGTAGCTGGTGAAGTATTGTATTCCAATTAAACATTTTATTTCAAGATTTTCCGGGAAATATGTTTTGTGGTCTCCTGAATAAAAGAACAATAAAAACAACATTTTCAGAAAGAAATTCCACGTGTCTATATGTGAAAGTCTAATTTAAAAACGAAAAATGTCCTTAAACATAAATTTGAAATGTTAAGTTCTGCATTTCCCAAGGATGCTACACGAAGGTTTTCATTTTGATTTTCTCAAATGGCTAACGGTTTTGATTAAAGTATCACTTGTTCAATATATTTTTGTGACAACTGAAATTTATATTTTGAATTTTCTGGGAATACTCTGTGGAGCTTCACTTATCCAGAATGAATATAACTACTAACCCACAAGAAAATGACAAAAACTTGCTGCGCAAGAAATGGAGATCTCATCACAATACTCAGTCTGTTAAATACACTTTTATGGAGTTAACCATTCTCGAGGTATTCCGTGTTATTGGTTTCAATTTTTTCATAGTTGATAACTTTCCTTGAATGGAGAGTCGTTATTTGTTTTTCTTTCTGCTAGTCAAGCAAGGAGAATCGAATTTCACTTAGCAACATCTATGACTTTCACTTAAACCTACTGCATTCCCCTTATCCCGTTGTATATGTAATAAAATCTTTCTGCGGATGTTTGTCTCGATTAACACGAAGTAGATAAGTTTGTTGATTTGTAGAGAAAGTCATATATCACATCGGAGTTTTAGAAAAAGGTCCGCGCGCGTCTGTGTACATATATGTAATGTGTGTGTGTGTGTGTGTGTGTGTGTGTGTGTGAGTGAACCCCATAACGCAGAAACGGCAACTCAAACCAAACTTTTTTTTCTCGTGGTCATCGAAAACGCATGTAATTAAGAAATATGATGTGTTCCATTTACATAACTTTCTGTAGCTGTTCCAAACACAAACTATTCTTACACAAGATTATTCTTTTAGCAAAATCATGCTAAGAAAGATAAACATTAGCAGAATTGGTTTTATTACTTACTTCATTGTAAGTAAAAGGCGGGGGTGGAATCTATGAGTATAAAAATAAACTAAAAGTATTGTAAATGGGACCAATGTTTTCAGTTGTTCTTAAAAGTTTGAATTTTGGGCAAAAGGGAAATACTAGAATATATTATGCTAAAGCGGCAGTCATTTTTTTTAAAAGCTAGACGCTATGTGAAACAATTGAGGTTGGTGTGAGAAAAGTAGTTTAAAACTGAAACCAAAATCAAGGAATGTCTAGAAAATGGTCAACATTACAAGAAAATCATGAATGGCTAAATTATGTTTTAACGAGATATACGTTTTTTACTTTCTCTATATGCACTATGTACATAGTGTATAGAGAAGGTATTGTAATGTACCCAAAAATTCTATACCGAGATTTCAACGGAAATACATGTTTTAAGACTCTTTGAATCCAAAAAAGCATTTTTAGAAAAATGTCCATGTGTGTGTGTGTGTCTGTGGGCAGCATAACTCAAAAACGAAAAGACCGTCGAATACCAAACTTGGTATTTAAGTTTGTTATCTTCTGAGATGCGACATGAAGATTTTCAAGAAAATCCCCTCACGCCGAACTACACTTTACATGGAACTTTTTTCAAAAATTTTTATTTTCTTAAATTTTTCTTTGATTGAAATATCGTATATTAAAGATATTTATCTGACAAATAAAATGTATATCTTGAATTTTCTGGGAATAGCCTCTGGAGACTACTTTATTCTGGATGAGTTTTACGAAATTTTGCATAGCTGCTAAACTGTAAGGGTTGGACAAAAACTTACCACACAAAAAATATAGAGCACACATAATTTATATGATATACATTTTTTCGTGGAGTGGATCATTTTTTAGATATTCCTTATTTTTGGTTTCAGCTTTGAAAAATATACTTTTCTCGTACAGAAATTTGTCAACTCCTGCCCATATAAAGAAAGGAACTTCAGTCACATAGCTACCAACTTTTGACTACCTATGGTACTCCCTTATTGCGCTTCTACTCACAAGGAAGCAAGTAATAGGACTATTTTTGCTAATTTTTCTCAATTAGCAAGAATAAATAGATGCACAATCTTTCTAATAATAATTTGTTGCAGAGATATAGAGAAAGTCATGTGAATGGAACACATCACATTTTTTATGTATTACGCTTTTGTGTATCTCTTACGGTTTAACCGTTATGTAAAATGCTGCAAAAGTCATCCAAAATTGTAACCGGATTTTTATTCGTTAATTATCCCTCGTGTTGTGTGGTTATATGGAACGAGACATTATATGGTGGTGGTTTGTAGTTTACACCGCACGTGGATAGTCATATGTAATAGGAATTTTACGTTGTTAAGTTTTACTCCTCAACGTGGGTGCTTATGTGCGGCGTACCTAAGTGTCACTTCAAATCAACCCCACTACACTCACCTACCTGGTACTGAAGCCCTTCTGGGATGGGTTGCCACGGCGTTGTCAGTCTTGCACGATCATTGACTCTCTCTTGCGTATATTTGGCAAGTGGGAGGAGTTGTAGGAGTGAACTTTTAATTGTGAGGAAAACACTTGTGAACTTTTACTGTTATTTATTCTATAAGGAGATTCCAAAATAAGCACCTTGCTGTGCACTTTTATCCTGTTGACTGGTACTCTTACCACTCACTCACACGTACTCTCAACTACACTGTTTCTACGTTAAGTACATGGCACAATTCACTCTCAAGTAAACACGAGTCGACTATTAAATAGGTGAGCGACGTCACTTTAATTCACTAACAGTTTCTTCTCATAACAATCTTACTTCGCGGACAGAGTTTTACAGTTGCACGTTATTACTTCGCGAACAGAGCTTTTTTTACAGAACGACGACCTACCGCATCTCGTGGACAGATTCTTGGCAAAACGACGTTACCTCTTGTGGGCCGATTCTTGACAAACGACCACGATGTGTCGAACCCTAGTTCTTTTATACTAAAAACGGTGTCATGGTGGCTTCTTCCTGATAGTTAGGAAGTCCGCCAAAATGACACCATCGTGACCCAAAAACCATTGCGAATCTCCCAGAATACGTCATATTAACCACGTGATACTACGAATATAAAGCAGAAGTCCCCTCGTGAGTTTTAAACTGGACTGCCCCTGTATAAAAAATTCGTGACTTACACAAAAGAAGTAACTTCTCACCCTTCTCTGCAGTCTGGCGTCAGTATTCCGTGTAGTTTTCAAGTCAACAACTGACTTCTTGGTTCCTATGTATACAAATTAAAACATGTCAACTCTCTTTACTTATACATCTAGACAATTAATAGAATGATTGTCATTATTACGACGAGGCTAATTAACGGTCTCAAAATGGATAGGTCTTCGGAAGCTATTCTTAGAAACATTCAAGATAGGCGTTTTATGTGTAATGTAAATATCCTTTAATATCCTTCGATATCCTTTAATATATGGTATTTCAATCAACATTGTTAGACAATTTTTTTTTTTCAAAAAACGCACTTTTCAAACCATTTCCATGTAAATGGTAGTTTGGGGTGGGGGAAGTTCCCTAAAATCTTCATGTGGCATCCATCCTTTTCCCAAGTTTGGCGTTTAAGGGGCTTTTATGCTATTCACAGGTATAACACAAATACGGATTTGCGAAGAGCTTTTTCTGCTTTTTTATTCATATGCTCTTAAAACATGTGTTTCCAGTGAAATCTTTTTATCGAATTTTATGGTGGAAACAATACCTTCTCTACATACTATGTACGTATATAGTACTTGGTGGAGAAAGTAAAAATATTTGTTCCGCTTACAGGCCTTATTCTTGGGGTCCAAGTAACACCATGCTACCTCTAAGCTGTACTGTTACCACATATCTAAGGTTAAAAGGACTTTAAATACAAGGATAATGTTTTGAAAGAATAAAGTGGAGTAAGTAGAAAAATTCATATAAATGCTACACATAGATTTTTATTTTCACGCCCAACACAGGTAATGGATATAGGCGTCCAACTTCCTGGCGCCGTATGTATGTGACGCATGTACCACTACCGATTCTAGCGAGTACCAAGCCAGATCTGAATACCCCATAACCATTAATGAGATAGTGGCACCACTTAACAAGGTTTAGAGAAGTCGAATTACCTAGAGAAATATTATATGTTCAATACATTTGCAGCTATGTCCAAAATGTGAACACATATGCCGAACAAAGTGTGCGGATTAACGGTGAGCGTAGATGGAATTCCCTGGCTATAAACTTGTTTCTCTGGTACACGACTACATTATTGTTTCCTTGCCAAGGAAAAACATTTCCTTCTCCCATAATTCTGGAACGATATTTAATATACAGTTTCTCGCGTGATAAGTCATATATGATCTACGTACACGATAAACCAGCGAGGCCGCTGAACTAGCGAGATTGATGTGTTGTTACTATCATCCATCCCTTCATATTGTAACAAACTTCTTTATTGACATAAAATTGGTTATAAATAGAGTCCTTAATTCACTGCTGCCAATACTTCACTCTCATTTCGACGCGTAGCCAATTGACGCTTGCGCCATTGGGCGCTAAACGCTTCAGTCACGTACGACTCACTACACACCCCGGCTTGCAATTCTTCCTCCTTTGATAGCTAGAAAATGACGTCTCTAAACTTTCTGGAAGCTTGTGGAAACCGAAGCTTTTGGGAAAATGCAGCCAAATCGCATACTGAAGTCTCCGGTTACCGGTGCGTCGCACTTCCTGTGTTGTTACGCATTCCAAGGTCTCCAACTGAGCTGACTCGCAAACCAAAACGAACCTTGAAAGTGCCAGAACACGGACGGAACTGTCATAATATCCATAACTTACCATATACCAAGGCCTTTATTTTATTTTATTTATTTATTTAATTCTTTTTCTTTTTTTTTTCAAATAGTTTCTCGAGTATATTATCGTGGCATTAAAAATGTAAATCCTTGTTCAGCTTAACCATTCACACAGCAGTCATAGCACCATAAACGGTCCTCAGAGCTGGCTGAAACAAGTCGACCATGTTTTAACAGTGTTGGGAACACTACATAGTCAGTAGTGGCCAATATAGCATTCCACTAAATTGCTTGATTTTGAAGTTTGAACCGGACTTTCCTATGTATAGTAAGTGTCAACGAAACCTATTTTTTTAAATTATTTTAACTAATTAAATAATCAACTAATTAAGGAGTTCTGCAAACCTACTGCAAAATAAACGAAAAAATAATTACATTTTACTTTCTGTATCACGTATGCAAAATGTACATAGTAGCTAGAGAAGGTATTGTATTCAACTAAAAATTTTTATACGCAGATTTCATCAGAAATACGTTTTAAGGACTCCTGAATTAAAAAAAAATGTTTTTGGAAAAAGTATGTGTGTATGTGGATAGCATAACTGAAAAACAAAAAGTCGGTTAAATACTAAACATGGTATTTAAGTTTAGTCTCTTCCAAGGATGCGACACTAAGAATTTCCAGAAAATTCCCTACCCCCAAAATGAAATTCGAATTTTTAAAAACTGGATCTAACGATTTTAATTTAAAATGTCGTCAGGATATTAAGCATGTTATCATGGCAAATAAAATCTATATACTCAATTTCTTGGGAATAACCCCTGAACTCTTATGCATTCTGAATGACTTTTGTGTAACTGGTAAACCGTAAGATGTGTATAAAAGCTTACTACACAAAAAGTGTAGCACTCGTCAAGATACACACTTTATGTAATATACATTTTTGTTGTAGAGCTAAGCATTTCAGACATATTCTCTGTAATTGGTTTCAATTTTAAAATGCTGAAACTTTTTTAGAAGGGGAGCCCTCGTCCGTTTCATATCCCTTGGTCAACTCATGGCCATGGAAAGAGAATGACAGTCGCATGATTTGACTATTGCTTTAGCCTAATTTATTCCCTTATTTCTCTCCTACTTATATGGAACTAAGTATTAAGATCATGTAATATGATTAAAACTAGTAATATTTATCCTGATTAGCAGTATGCAGATGAAAGAATAATCTTATGTAAGAATACTTTGTTTGTAGAACAGGCAAAGAAAGTCATGTGAATGGAACACAAATGCCTGTGTGTAAAACTATTGGCGACGTATTTCTCCCTCTCAGCTAAAAACTTGATTCGCAAACTTATGCAACGAGTTTCAATTCTTACAATTCAAAGTGAATGGTTTATCACTAATTTTAAGCAAGACAAATAATTTCAATGTGTTGGAAACCTCTCACCTTCCATAACTTTTTGGCTCGTCAAAATGGGCAGACTTCCCTTAAACCGGGCATGTGTGATCATAAAACACTTGCGACCTATTTGGTATCTGGGGTCACAACATTTTCATACAAGTCATTCAACTTAAAGCTATTAATTAACGTGTGGATCTGAAGTTCAAGTGATATGGAATGGTATTTGTTTAACGGTAAATGCTTCTCCCTTGAAGCAGTTTTGGTTGGTTTGTAAATTCATGACACGAGATAAGGACAAATAGAGGAAGAGATGGGAGAGAGTACAGTTAGTCGATTTGTTCTGATGTGGCACAATGAAGGGAGACCTTAACTCGATCTCTGTGTTTGTTCGCTTGATTGTATGCGTTTTGCTCGAGAATGAGGTCATAGTCTACATTTTCATCCGAATGTAAACTGCGTTTATTGATTGATGAAGGCAGCACAATCAAGTTGTCCCCGACGATTACAACATTTTAAACAAATCTGATGTGTTCCATTCACATGACTTTCTCTACAACTCTGTTACAAATTATTGTTAAAAAGCTTATTCTTCTATTTACTTAATGCTAATCGAGAAAAAAATAGCAGAATTGGTCTTATTGCTTGTTTCCATGTAAGTAGAAGGGAAATAAGAGAGTACCTTAGGCTGAAGCGATATTCAGAAGCTAGTAGCTTTGTGATTGAAGTTGCTTGTATAGCCAGGATATGACAAACTCCCGTAATTCGAGAGAAGTATAATTTTTTAAAACTGAAACCAATTACAGAAATATCTCAAAATTGATCAACTCCGCTTAAAAATGTATATAACATAATTGTGTGTTTTAACCAGAACTAATTTTCTATTAAGTAAGGCTTTGTCTATTTCTTACCAGTTATGCAAACTTCCGTAAAATTCACCCAAAATAAATACGTCTTCAAAGATTATTCCGAGAAAATTTAAGATATATATTTTATTTGTCATGTAAATATCTTTAATATACAATTTTTAATGAAAATCGTTAGAGCCATTTTTGAAAAATATAAAAAAATTCGAATTTTTTCTATGTAAAGGGTAGTTGGGGTGGGGGGGGTTCTTGAAAATCTTCGTGTCGCATCCTTGGAAGATACCAAGTTTGGTATTTAACGGACTTCGTTTTTGAGCTATGCTGCCCACATACACACACGCGCACGCGCGCGCGCGCGCACGCACATACCCACACACAAACTGACAGATAGACTGAAGGGCATTTTTCTAAAAATGTTTTTTTTTTTTTTAATTCGAGAGGTCTCAAAATATATATCCAATGAAATTTCGGTATCGAACTTTTGGGTGCAATACAATACCATCTCTATACACTATGTACATTGTGCGTGTAGAAAAAGGAATAAATCGATTAGCATAGCATCCCCTATTATGTAATCCTCACCATTTAAAACTACTAAAGAAGAAAGTAATGTAACAAAACATAAATAGCCCGCCATCACCTGCATCACGAAGTACTAAATCTACTTAGCCATTTCTAATAATTTCTGTTAAGTTAACGAGAGTGTCATCGTTTCAGAAAGGAAATCTATTCCACCCCCCAACTAATATTTCCACGCTCCAGAAGAGGAAATATTGCCCTTGAGACAATAACAACCCCGGTTTTAAGGAAGTGTCAAGTCACTTATTGTTCCACGGGAAGCATGAGTTGCCAAAGTTCTGAATTCATGTGTTACGCAGAGAAAGAAAGTCGCTCTAGTAACAGCGGGTGACGCTGTTCTGCAACTCTGCAGAAAGATCTTTGGAGGAGGAGGAAAACCATTATGAGGGTTTGTCAAAGGAGGCGGTCGAATTGCACACGCGTTAACTGTGCAAACTCTAAATTGTTTAGCTCTTATCCTTCCTAATTCCCAGAAACATCACTAAAATTCCTAAATCCCAGTGCGCTCCGAAACATCCTTTAGATTTCTGAACTTTTTAATTCTCCTGAGGTGAAACTTGAGCTAATTATTTTCTTATGGGCTGAATAAATCGGAACACCCAACTGAGCGACGTGGCGCCGCGATAACGTTGCGACTCACATTCGGGAGGTACCGGGTTCGATCCCCTGCGACCTTCCACTTTGACCATTGGGTTTTTCGTGGTTTCCCCGGGTCGCCAGGAGAATTCTGGGATGTTTTCTCGTCTACTATGGTTGCTTTTCCATAATTTACCCTTCGTTTTATTTCCCTCTCATCTTTCATTTAGGTATATGACCTAATTATTGTAGAAAAAATTTTACTTTTGATACTCTCCAGAACTGTTTGATTTTTTTAAAATGTAGTAATTTATTTCTCAAAATCATATATAGTAATTTATAGGAAAAAAATTATATGATCATTTTTAATGTGTCTTTGAGAGGCAGTATACATTTTTTTAAAACAAATCAGTAACAAATTGCATCGTGTGAATATTGTATGGAAAAGTGTTGGACAAATGTTTGCAAGAAAATAAGATTTAAATTCATGTTTAACTATTAATTAGCATGCCCTTGCTCATTTATAGCTTCAGTTGATGGTAGTTAAAGTGTGCCAACGATATATTTTCTTAAATTTTAGAATTCATATCACTGTATTTTTTAAGAAAATATGTTTTCATATTTTTGGGTCAAATTTCACAAATGTACTAGACATTGTCACTATGTTAAAGTCAAACCTTGTCATGTGTGGTCCCGGTTATTAGAATAAAACAGGATTACGTCGTTAAGAGATATTTATATACCTACTGTATGTACTCTCTTCATATTGCATCTTTTGAGTTCGAGAAATATGGCTATGATTTCAGATACGCAACATATTATTTAATGTTTTGTGCTTCTGAGAAGGAAGTTAGGTGCCCTTAGGCATCATCACTTAAGCCACGCCTTACTTTCACCAGCATTCAGGCCATAATTCTGTGGAAATGAGGCACCCAATGGGCGAATGTTCCCACTACTTTATAGACAATTTCAGCCCAGTAGAATTCCTTCCAAATGCATTTGCATTAACCTTTAACAATATAGTCGCCTTCCGTGGTGCAGTGGTTACCATACTAGCCTCTAAACCTAATACCCAAGATTGCGGGTTCAAAGTTGACAGAGGGTGATAGATTTTTTTTCGGATGCAAAAATCATTAGCAAGGCTGTCTTTGGAAGGGAAGTAAAGCTGGTGGTCCCGTGTAACGCTTATTTGTATGTAAAAGAACCCCTTACCTTGAAAGAAGAAGGTTGATGGGCAAAAGTTTCCTCCGCTTTGCGTTCGCAAGTTGTGATTTTGTCCTACAGTGGGCGACGAGTTGATCCCTCGTCACCTTGACGCATATTGGCCAACTCACGAACTAGAAATTCAAATTCGATCATGGAAACATCGTAACGATGCGTTTGCTCTACATGGAGATACAGGAAACAACAACAACAACAATAATAATAATAATAATAATAAATAGTATAATCCTTCAGCATTCATTACTATGTTCATGTTTATTCGCTACTTCAGAAAGGTTCACAATCAGCTCTGGCAACGTCGCAGCCATAATATAGCCATTACGTGAAACCACCCGAATTGTCAAATGCAAAGATTCAGCGGTGGAGGTTTAAAGAAAGCCTGAAGCTGGGATAGTGTAAGCATACGTTGTATTACTTTATCCAGATTAATTCTTTAATGAATGTTATACTTTTCCAGCAATTAGTTTTTGTCTTTTGAGCACCTAACCATATCAAATGCAGCAAGAGCGGAGATGCACAATGTGACTGAGTCCGCGGTTCAAATTCCGCCGGGGTTATCCGCCCTGATTGAGTATTTTTCCTTATAAGTGCCAAATGTGGCAAAGGTACTCAAGTCTTAGGCCTATATTAACACTATCATATTTCTGTGGCAAAGATTTTGATAAAACCTTTAGTCTCACGTTGTGATCACATTTAAATCGTCTAGTACATTACACTATGTCAAGCTTTTTATCACATTATTACCACAGTTTTAAACACCTGGTGTGTTCTATTCACAAGATTTTTCTTTACATATTATGTAACAAATTATTGTTAAAGATCTTATTATTCTATCTACTTCAAGCTGATTGAGATAAACATTAGTAGAAATTGTCTTATTACTTTCTTCCTTGTAAGGAGAAGAGAAATAAGACAATATATTATGCTAAAGTGATAGTCAAAAGTTTTAAAAGCCGGCCGATGTGATCGAAATTCGTTTCTTTGTATTGCCAGTAGCTGACGTATGAGAAAAGTTTAAGTATTTTAAAACTGAAACCTATGGAATATCTCGAAAATGGTCAACTCCACGAAAAAATTGTATATGACAAATGTGTTTTAACGGGATTTGCTTTTTTGCGTATCAAGTTTTCGTCTATCGCCATTCAGAATGAAGAGTTCTTCAAAGGCTATTACAGAAAATTCAAAAATGCATTTTACTTGTGATGCATTATCTTTAATATGCGGTATTTTATTCAAAACCGTTAGACAATTTACAGAAAATCGAAATTTACGAACTTCTTTCATGTAATCGGTACTTTGAGTTGGACGGGATTTTTGCAAAATCTTTGTATCGCATCCTTGGAAGATATGAAACTTAAATACCGAATTTGCTATTTTCATGATTTTTCGTTTTTTAGTTATCGTGTTTACAGACACACAGAGATGCTGACACACACACACACACACACACACACACACACACACACACAAACGTACCGCTTCATGATTTCTGTACAGGAGACACTGAAACGTAGATATATTTTCGGTGGAATTTCGGTATCGATATTTTGGGTTGAGTGCAATACCTTCTCTACCTATATTCTGTTCTAAGCAGGGAAAGTAAAAAGGGTGTCAAGCAGTTAACAGCTATCCTTTTTATCCTGTTCTGTTTAGAATTTGAGTTGTGTCATTATAATGAGTATTTACAAATAAATGTACTTTAACTTTCTATATTTTCGTATAATCTAACCTAAAACTTAACCTCAATAATACAATTTCTTTTAAAAAGTTGATGAGTACTACATGGATGAGCATTAATAACAAAGACAGCAGCAAAAATAGTAATTAATGGTCGTAATAATGACTCATTTGTTCTTCTAAATATTGGCTTCCTAATCTATTTAATATTTTCCGCACATCCTAACATATGTCCTACTTGTAGTTCAATAATGGTTTCTGCTATGCTTTTATATATTTCCAGTCTTTTGTTTCTGTTTTTATAATCTTTATTTTGACTTGTACAGCATTTCATGATTCATAATTAGAAATGAGCATTTTGGTTGTACCACTGATCATATGTAGGTATTAGTCTGACATTTTCTGTTCTAAACATAGATGTGATTAAAGGTGTGATGGTGAGCATAACTTTAATCACTAGATGTGATTAAATGTGCTATATTAATCTGTATAAGGATTTTTCGCATATATTTGAACGCCTTTCTGTGACACAGAAATATAATAGTGTAATTTAGACCTTAGGCTTAGAAGGTTTCCTTCACAATTATCATTTCTTGTAGATATTATCGACGATTGTGGTGCTGATGCAATAAGAACAAGCGTTTAACACTGCTAAAAGTCTGATGTCTTACAGTCACATGGTTTTCTCTACCTTCTATTGTTTATTAGAAGATGTACTGACGATTTCTATGAAAGCTTACCATTCTCTTTACTTTATTTTAATCGATAAAATCCTTTGCAGAAATACATTATAGATTTATCTACGTTATAGACACATAACAGTTATGGTAAAATGTTTAAAAGTTGATGATATAGGCCTTAAAGTTACATTCTCGGAAAACATTTGAATATTGACAGAATTTAAAAGAATGTCCAAAATATTGAAAAATTAACAATATGACTGATGCTAACAAAAAGATCTTTGGAATAAATGGTGTGTTTTAAAGACACATCTTTTGCGTACGTTTTCGCCTTTCGTTAACGTATATCCGTTATACAAAATTCATTTCGAATGCAGAGGACTTTAAAAATTTCGTAGACAATTCAAGATGTACATATTTTACTTAGAATCATTAAAACCATGTTTGTGAAAATATAAATAATGACAATTTTCCATATAAATAATATGAGATGAGGGCATTGTTTGAAAATCTGCGTCTAGCATGGTTGGAAGATGCGATATCCTCATGTATACATATCTACATATAATAATAATAATAATAATAATAATAATAATAATAATATATATATATATATATATATTCATCTGGAATAAAGGGGATTTCAGAGTCTACTCCCAGAAAATTCCAGATATACATTTCTCATGCAAAAATCATTGATATACTGTAGTTTAATCAAAATTGTTAGAGCCAATTCTGAGGGAAAATAAATTTCGAAAATTTTCCATGTAAAGGGTAGTTTGGGATAGGAGGATTTTCGTTAAAATATTTATGTCGCATCCTTGGAAGATACTAGACTTTTTAACCACCTTTGAGCTATCGTGTTCTTAGACAAACGGACCATTTTCTAAAATCTTTTAATTGGATACAAGGGACCCTAAAACGTGTATTTCCGGTGAAATCTCGGTATCGAATTTTTGGTTGGAGTGCAATTCTCTACCTTTAGACTATGTATTGTGTAGGAGACGTAAAAACGTTAAACCCTCTCCTGTCATCTTGAAACAATTTGTAGTAGTGTGTTGTACTGCTACTCTGAATAACAATGAAGACCTTTTGTAGGTGGCTGTACCTTGCCTGACTCGTGATCTTGTCCCAATTCAATGTTCGGAATGCGATACTACCTGAAACCTTTAAAATGTTGCTTGTAGTAGAAAGAGAGAAGGTGGCGCGTCTTCAGACAGGTAAACATGAGAGGGGTTGGGGGGACATAGCAAGAAACTTGACGTCACCACATGTGATTTACTGTTTCTCAGCTTCCATTTGCTTCTTTATAGGTAGGAAGTTAATTTTCGGAACAAAAGAAGGCGAATGAGGCATTAGTCTTAAACTGCACTGCATTCCAAAGCGAATAGTAATTTAAAGTGAAAGCTGGACGTTCTTTTTTCCTATCCTGTTTTATTTCTCTTTACACATCACATTCGGTCTAAACTTTCATTTCCAAACTTCTCCGCAACATGTTTTATGAATTCAGAAAAAAAAAAAAAAAATAGTCGCGTCGCTTTATATATATAAAGCGATAGTCAACTCTTTTAAAGGCTGGTTGTTATGCAATGGCTTTCACTCTTTCCTTGATCAGGAATAATTTGAGGAAAATATAAGTTTTTTAAAATTGAAACCAATAACAAGGAATATCTCAGAAATGGTTAACGCGAATTACATACTTAGGTAGCTATATATTACATATATTGTGTGCTTTAGCGATATTTTGTGTTGTAAGCTTTCGTCTTTTCCTAGGGTTTCCAATTTTGTAAGTCAAACAGACTGAAGTGGAATTCATTGGCTACTCTCAGAAAATTATAGAAATATTTTATTTATTACCTATAATATCTTTAATGAAGATTTTCAAGAAAATTCCCCCCCAACTACCCTTTACGTGGAGCTTTTTTTGGAAATTTTGGTTTTCTCAAAAATGGCTCTTAACGATTTTGATTAAAATCTTTTATATTTAAGATATTTACATGACAAACAAAATGTATATTTTGAATTTTCTGGGAATAGCCTCTAAAGACATGTTTATTCTGGGTTAATTTTTGCGAAATTTTGCAGAACTGGTAAACTTTAAGAGATAGACAAAATTTATTACACAAAAGATATAGATCATGATAAAACACACAATTTATGTTGTATACATTTTTTTCGTGGATGTGATTGTTTTTAGATATTCTTTGTTTTTGGTTTCAGATTTAAAAAACATACTTTTCTCATACAGGAATTTGTCATATCCTGTCGATACAAACAAAGGAACTTCAGTCACATATCAACTAGCTTTTGACTATCATTTTAACCTATGGTACTCCCTTATTTCGCTTCTACTTACAAGGAAGCAAGTAATAAGACTATTTCTGCTATTTTTTCTTGATTAGTATGAAGTGAATAGAAGCATAAGCTTTTTAACAATAATTTGTTGCAGAGATGTAGAGAAAGTTATGTGAATGGAACACATCAGATTTTTGTTTTTGTGTTGAGCTGTTCACTCACTCACACATACACACATACACATACCTACCAACACTCGGAACATTTTTCTAAATTTGACTTTTTGGTATCAGGGATCCTCTAAATGTATATTTACGGTGGTTTTCACTTTCGAATTTTTGGGTGAAATGTAACATCTTCTCTAATTAATATGTACCTACCTACATTGGCCATTACCAAGAAAGTAAAAATGCGATGTTTTCATTATCAGTCCCTAGCGCAGTAGTAGCACCTGCTGTAGTTGAGGGACCTGGGTTCGATTCCCAGTATCAGCGTGATGAGTTTCTCCCCTGCTAAGAGGATTGAGGGTGTATGTCCTTTCATCATCACCGTTCCGCGGGAGGGAAATGACAACACCACCGCGGTATGATCCTAGCCTTAATGCTATGGTTGGGTTGTGGTCTCTCCCGGAAGAAATACGTTACACATTTCGTGTAAATATATAAGTGGAGAGGAAATTGAATCGATACTTGAATATTTAAAAGTGGGTCGCTTGTGTATATTCCTGCTCGAGAAACAATTGAAAGACGACAGCACTAACAAGGATAAATATTGAAAATATGTACTCCTTTTTTACTTTCTCTATACGCACTATGTACATAGTGTATAGAGAAGGTATTGAATTACACCCAAAAATTCGATATCGAGATTTCACCGGAAATATGTGTTTTACGGTCCCCAATATCCCAAAAAAGCATTTTCTCAAAAAGGTCCGTGTATGTGTGTGTCCGTGTGTCTTTGAACACGATAACTCAAAAACGAAAAGTCGGTAAAATACCAAACTGGTATTTAAGTTTAGTATCTTCCAGGGATGCGACACGAAGATTTTGAGAAAAATCCCCCCACCCCCAACTATCCTTTACATAGAAAATTTTTCGAAAATTTTGACTCGCTCAAAAATGGCTCTAACGATTTTGATTAAAATTTCGTATATTAAAGATATTTACCTGATAAATAAAATGTATATCTTAAATTTTCTGGGAATAGCCTCTGAAGAGTAGTTTATTCTGGATGAATTTTACTGAATTTTGAATAACTGCTAAACCGGAAGAGATGGACAAAAACTTACTACACAGAACATGTAGAGCATCTTAAAACACACAATTTATGTTATATACATTTTTTTCGTGAAGTTCGTCGTTTTTGAGACATTCCTTATTTTTGGATTCTGCTATGAAAAACTTATTCGTTTTTCATATAGGAACTTGTCAACTCCTATCCATACAAACAAAGAAACTTCATTGACATAGCAACCAGCTTTTGACTATCACTTTAACCTTTGGTAGTCCCTTATTTCGCTCCTACTTACAAAGAAGCAAGTAATAAGACTATTTCTGCTATTTTTTTTTTTTCTGATGAGCATAAAGTAAATAGAAGCATAAACTTTTTAGGAATAATTTGTTGCAGGGATATAGAGAAAGTCATGTGAATGGTACACATCAGATTTTTTCCCCTGTGTCTACAAGGAAGTATGTAATAAAAGCATCTCTGCGAATGCTTATATCGATACAGTGAAGTAAATATAAAATAAGCTTTTGTAAGAATAGTTTGTCTCAAAATAGGTAGAGGAACTCATGTGAATAGAACTCATGAGAGCTTTTTGTTAAATGTTTTCAGATGAGGCTTCTACTGATATCAGGGTATATATGTCTATAATTAATGTTTTTTGCTTTCTTATTCTTTTTGACCGTGGCAAACAAACTTTTTTATGGAATCTGCCCTTATTACCGGAGACACTTCGATTTAATTGCTGTTTTAATTTTCGTCTCCTTTCTTCCCCTGTTTTCTGCAGCCCTACATGTTTAAAAAAATCGATGGAAGCTCATAAGAAATCAGTTCATTAACTTTCACTACATTGGTAACTGCATAATATTCACAGAGCTATTCTAGCAGCTCCGTTTTAAGAACGATGACTACATGTTCTACATTTCAATCCAGAGTGCAGTATTTAACAGAAGTACGTAAAAGCTTATTTCAATTGAGGCGTGATAAAACTACTGAAATCGTTATAGTGTTTATTAGCACGACAGCTCACAAGGAACCTTGGCCTACCGCCCGGCCGCTACGTCCCCCATCTCGGTCCATGACAGACGTCATGGATGGGGTGCAGTATTGGAGGGTGAGGGAGGTGGTCAGCGCCTCGAACCCCCCTTCCGGTTAATGCGGACCTCATTTGTCTCTATTAATTGGCCCCTCAGGAACCTTATGAAGCTGAGTTGCACCCGGTCCTGGTCTCCCAGCGTGGGTAAAAATCCCCACGCCGGTACCGTGAATCGAACTCGGATCTCCCGCTTGGCAGGCAACATTCAATAAAACTGGAATAAATGTTTCTGTTAAGTTTCTATTTTATGTAAATTCCGATGTTGCCGTTTATGGCCCGTTATTCTGAAGTAGAAGTTGTTTTTATGATTAATGATGACGACAATAATAATAATAATAATAATAATAATGATCATAATGATATTGGTATGTATGAATTTAACTAAATAACGACATAACTTTTACTTTCTCTAACACGCATGTACAATATACATAGTGGATAGAGAAGGTGTTGTATTCCACCTAATATTTGATGCCGATATTTTACACAGAATATAAATTCATTTTAGAATTGTATGTATGTGTGTGTGCGTGTGTGTATGGGGGAGCAGCATAGCTCAAAAACAAAAAGTCGGCAAATACCACAGTTGGTATTGTATTTTCCAAGGATGCTTCACGAAGGTTTTCAAGAAAATCCCTCCCAACCCCAACTATGCTTCCAGCCTAATACCTCCAATTATAATAGGTATAACTATAAAGCAAATCATAATGAAAGCGTGTGCGGTTACGATAACACTATAAAGTTGATCATCTTCAATTAAGGACCCAGGTTGTCCTAATTCAGTTCGAATTAAAATTCTTAAAGACGTTCCTAATATTCCTGCTCATGCACCAAAGGTAAAATATAAACCCTTTTCGAAGGTTTGGATCTCCTCAAAAATGGCTCTAAAGATTTTGGTTAAAATACCTCATGTTTAAGATAATTTCATGACAAACGAAATATCCATCTTGAATTTTCTGGGAATAGTCTCTGAAGACCTCTTTATTCTGAATGACTTTTGTATAACTGGCAAACCGTAAGAGATAGACAAAAACTTACTACACAAAAAATATAGATCTCGTTAAAGCACAATTTTGTTTTTTTGGTAGGCTAATTGTTTTCGAGATATTCCGGATTATTGGTTTCAATTTTAAGCCACAAGCTTTTCTAAAACGGGAAGAAATCTTTCTTCTCGTCTCTCTTTTGTTTATTACTGGCAAGCAAAGACAATGGAAGAATGGAATTTCAATTGTTTACATAGCGACTGGGTTTTAAAGGACTTGACGTCAGTTTCACGAAGTAAAAACATATTTACCTATATACAGATGCTTAATAACAAAGAGTTGTAAACGAATTGCAGCATGTTTGCTTTTTCTACCAAATATTACGTACTGATTTGTGCCATTTACATGATTTTCTCTGTCTACTCTGCAACAAACCATTTTTAAAAAGCTTATTCTTCTATGTTCTTCATGCCAATCAAGATTGGCAGATTAGTATTATTGCTTAGTTCCGTGTAAGTGGAAGGGAAATAAGGGAGTACACTAGGCTAAAGTGATAGAAAAATCTTTTAAAATCTCCTCGATATGTGATTCAAGTTGGATTTTGCAGGCCCAAGAGTAAAGCAAAAGAAACAGAAATGACAAATTCCCGTTTGAGAAGATTATTAGGTATTTCAAAATTGAAACCAACAATAACTCAGAATCTGAGCTCCACAAAAAAATATATATGTCATAAATAGATGATATAATATGATCTACATGTTTTGTGCAGTCATTTTTACTTTCTCCATCGCACTATGTACATAGTGTATAGAGAAAGTATTGCACTCCACCCAAAAATTCGATACCGAGATTTCGCCGGAAATATATGTTTTAGGGTCCCCAATATCCAAAAAAAGCATTTTCACAAAAAGGTCCGTGTGTGTGTGTGTGTGTGTGTGTGTGTGTGTGTGTGTGTGTGTGTCCGTGTGTCTGTGTGTCTGTGAACACGATAACTCAAAAACGAAAAGTCGGTAAAATACCAAACTTGGTATTTAAGTTTAGTATCTTCCAGGGATGCGACACGAAGATTTTGAGAAAAATCCCCCCACCCCCAACTACCCTTTACATGGAACTTTTTTCGAAAATTTTGATTTTCTCAAAAATGGCTAACGATTTTGATTAAAATTTCGTATATTAAACATATTTACCTGACAAATAAAATGTATATCTTGAATTTTCTGGAAATAGCCTCTGAAGAGTAGTTTATTCTGGATGAATTTTACTAAATTTTGAATAATTACTAAACTGTAAGAGATGGACAAAACCTTACTACACAAAAAATGTAGAATACATTAGAACACACAATTTATGTTATATACATTTTTTTCGTGGAGTTCGTCGTTTTTGTGACATTCCTTATTTTTGGTTTCTGCTATGAAAAACGTATACTTTTCTCATACAGGAACTTTTCTCTCAACTCCTATCCATATAAACAAAGGAACTTCATTGACATAGCAACCAGCTTTTGACTATCACTTTAACCTACGGTTGTCCCTTATTTCGCTTTTACTTACAAGGAAGCGAGCAATTAGACTATTTCTGCTATTTTTTTCTGATTAGCATAAAGTAAAATAGAAGTATAAGCTTTTTAAGAATTATTTGTTGCAGGGATATGGAGAAAGTCATGTGAATGGTACACATCAGCTTTTTTGTCTAGCTCTTACAGTTTATCAGTTATGAAAATATAATCTAGAATGAAGAGGTCTTCAGAGTCTATTCCCAGAAAATTCAAAATATACATATTGTTTGTCTTATAAATTATCTTAAAATATACGATTCAATCAAAATTGTAAGAGCCATTTTTGAAAATCATTCCATGTAAAATTAGTTTGGCTTGAGGATATTCTTTAAAGCTCCGTGACGCATCTGTGGAATAAGATGCCTGAACTAAAGTATCAAGTTTGGTATTTTTCGTTTTTGAGTTAATGTTATTCACACACACTGGCCCTTCTTCTGAAAATGGCTTTTTCAGGTTTTCTTTTTTGTTTGTTTTGTTCTTTTTTTTCATTTTTTGTTTTCGTTACAGGGGACCTGTATCTCTAATGCTATTTCAGTATCGACTTTTTCGGCGGAATGTAATATCTTCTCTACTTATTTACGAAGTAGAGAAACTAATAACTACTCATTGTATCATGATAAGTAAGATTTACTATAGATAATACGACGTCAATATTTAAATTTCTACAATGATAATCACGTGCATTATGACACTTGCCCAATATGTGTAAAATAATATTTGGACCTAAGTCTAAAACAAACACAAAAGCTGACTTAACCGACATGCATTATTGCAATTTATATACTTAGCTCCTTAGTAGTGTATTTATGTAAAGTCATAACGGTCTTCCTTTGTCTAAGAACAGAAAATATCATAACAGAAAATCTTACCTTCTCTATGCATTCTTCCACAAACCATTCTTCAAAAATCTTGTGAGTTTGATCTCCATAATATTCCCTACATCTCTATAACAAATTATTGTTAAGAAGTTTAATCTGCTATCTACCTCATACTAATTGAGATAAACATTAGAAGAAATGGTCTTATTACTTGCTTTTTGTAAATAGAAGAGAAATAAGGCAATACACAAGGGTAAAGCGATAGTTTAAACATTTTAAAAGCTGGTTGCTTTGTGCTTGAAATTCGTTCTATTTGCATCGCAGGAGTTGGCAAATTTCCGTATGAGAAAATTTTAAATATTTTAAAATTTAAACAAATAACAAGGAATATCTAGGAAATGCTAAACTCTATAAAAATTGTATATGACATAAATTGTGTTTTTACGATCTCTACATTTTTTTTTTTTTTTTGTGGTGGAAGTTTTATGGTTTATCAGTTATACAAAAGTCATTCACAATGAAGAGCTCTTTGCGCAAGAAATTCAAGACATGCATTTTATTTTCATTGTAAATATCGTTAATATACGGAATTTTAATCAAAATCGTTAGTCATTGTTTAGAAAATCTTACATTTCGTAAAATATTTCAAATAAGGAATATTTTAGGATGGAGTATTTTCTTTAAAATCGAGTTGCATCCTTAGAAGATGCTAAACTTAAATACCAAGTTTGGATTTTAACCTATTTCCACGTCTGAGTTATCTTGTTCATACACACACGCAGCTTTTTTTTTAATTTGTTTCGATTCAGGGTTTTTAAAACGTCCAAGGCACCCGTTAAACCCGCCTCGATAGTGTGGGAGTAGCGTGCCTCACATTCTAAGATCCCGGGTTTGAATCTCGCTCTTAATCTGCAGGTGAATTACCGGATAAGGTTTATTTTTCTTGGTTTTCCGTTATCCTGTGAGGACGAATGTCGAGTAGCTTTAAGCCACATGTACTTAAGATCATTTGAGCATTATTTTTCAACTTCATTAATCATGTGGTATGACCACCAACCAGGATAAAGAACGTTAAGCTAAACAAAAAAAAGTTTGTTTGCTTTACCCTTTCATATTTTTCAGGTACTGTCTATTGTTTCTTGCAATGTCATGCAAACATTATGCAGTTTCGAAAACAGCATATAGCTGTTAATCTTCCTATAGACACTGCATTTACCTCTGTTCCCTCTTGTATAGCGTTTCAAAGACGGCATATAATAACTTTTAAACATCTTATTTACGTTTCATTTTCCTCTGTTCCTCTTGCAGCCTCAATGATATACTTACACATTTTTAAGTAAATATATAAATAAATGTTAGTGGAAAAAGAAGTTAATGTATATGCGACCATCAGAGAATCTTTTCTTTCTCTCTCCCTCGCCTCTTTCTTTCATTTTTTCTTTCTTTGTTTCTTTGTTTCTTTTTTCTTTCTTTCTGTTGTGTGTGTGTGAAGTTATGCACCACAACTTGGAAAGTTTCAGACAGTTTAGAGTGGCGAAAGAAATTCGAGAGAGGCAGCATATAAAACTATTAGAACATATAGCAGAAGTGAGCAGTGTAGCACTGAGATAAGAATAGACCCGTGTCTGCTTCTTCATTTCCTTTCGGGATATGTAGTAATGTTCGGCCCACTTGTGTTGAGTGGAAGTTGTTAGAGCGATAAGGGCAGAAGCTATGCGAGTAGTCGAGATTACTGACCTAGGCCAACAACTCCAGTGTTGAGGCGCCCCTGGTGTTGACTCCAACTTAGTGGGCGGTCGGGGATGGAGTCCCCGCCGCGTTGACGCCCTTCCTGTTGGGGGTCGCACGCCTAAAATTAAACCCCACGTCTCTAAAAGGATTCCTACAGATTGAAATACTGGAAGCCTTCATAAACATATGTTCAAATGTTACGCTTTTTACATTCTTGTTTTCATAATTTTTAAAACCGAACTGGCTCCAGAGTAGGTTTTTATATAGTATAACTTAGTCTGCCTTTTGGTGTGGGCATAAAGAAGTTGCCTGAAAAACTGATACATTGATATTGAGAGATTATTACTTTTTCTACAAAAGTTCAATGCACATATTAGGTAGAGAAGGTATAATATTCCACCCAAAACTTCGATACCGTGATTTAATCATAGATATATGTTATAAGGTCCCCTGATCCCACAAAATAGAAAAAAAAGGTTCTATGTGTCTGTGAACAGCATACTTCAAAAACGAAAAATCGAGTAAATACCAAACTTGATATTTAAGTTATCCATTTTCCAACGATGCAATATAAAGCTTTTCAAGAAAATCTCTTATAGCTCAAGTTACCTTATAATGGAACATTTTTCGAAAATTATTGAATTCTCAAAAGCGACTTACGATTTTTAATACAACATCGTTTTTAAGATATTTTAAATTGCAAATAAAATGGTGTTTTGAATTTTCTGAAGTAGCTTCAGAAGTCCTGTTCATTCCAGATGAGTATGCATAATTGGTGACCCATAAAATGTTACCGCACAAAATATGTAAATGCCATTAAATACACAATTCATGTTAAATTGTTTTCGTTCTCTAGCACATATGTACACTCTTACGTAGTAAGTAGAGAAGGTAGATATTTATTCCACCTTAAACTTCCTTGCCAAGAATTCACTGGAAATATGTTTTCAGGACCGCTGACTAAGAACATTTTTAGAAAAAGGTCAGTGCATGTGAGTGTCTGTGTACAACAAAACTCAAAAACGAAAAGTCCGTTATATACCAAACTTGGTAATAGCTTAAGCAATGAGAGTAGGTATACTTCAAAATTATAAGAAAGAAGCGTTAAGAAAGAATGGGGAAGAGAAAAATGTACTTATGTTTGTGAAAAAATGGAAAGAGATGGTCTGGCATGGGCAAGAACAGCAACAACGTTATTAAAAGGTCTAAAAGATAACAAAGATCTATGCCCATTATGTGACAATGTCCACAACAATTTACATATAATTGAGTGCGAGGAAGCCAAAATGTGGAGAGAGATAATATGGAATAAAAGTTGGGAAAAGCTACCGACAGATATATTGAGCTTAAAGCCTTTTAGAAACAATAGGAAAGAATTTTTTAAACAACTAGGGAATTATGCAGGGAGAGTAAGAGAGAAAGGCGAAGGAAACTCGCAAAAGAAAGAGAGGATCTGAATAATAGAACTCGTGAGGTTCTAATTTATAGAAGAGGTTAGTAGATTAAGTTGGTAGGCTATAAACATGTGCAAATAAAAGGAAAGGTACATATACATAAATAACCAGTGAGTTAACTGCATATGACACCAAATTCAGCATCTCCAGGAAGGTGAACTATACATGAATGATGTTTGTAACTTTCAACCTTAAATTATCTATCTACCAAACGGTATTTTAGTATTTTCTAAGGAAAGGACACGAAGATTTTCAGAAAGCTACTTCCAAACTACCCTTTACATGGGACAATTTTCGAAAGCTTTGTTTTCTCAAAAGTGACTTAAACTACTTAAATTTTCTCAAACGGGAAGTCATATTTTGTTTCAGCTCTTTTGTTTTACTCCTGACCTTTACAAAGAGAATCTAATTTCATTGTTTAACATAGCGACAGCTTTATAAGGATTTGACTTTGACTTTAGCCTGGTGTATTCCGTTATTCCCCTCACTGATTGTTAAGGAACTGTCTAGCAAGGGCATTTCTGCTGTTTTTCTTGATTAGCATAAAGTAGAATTGAAGAATAAACTTTTGTAAGAATAGCTTGTCACAAAAATAGGTAGAGAAAATCATATGTGTGTGTAACACATTCAATTTTTTTATATAGTTAACCATTTCCGAGATATTAATACTTATGGTATGTGGTGGACGCTAGCATTTTAAAGTCTTCTCCCATGGGACCTTCGCTTAGCACCAAGCAGATATTCGAGTGTCGTCCAGTCTAGCTGCACTAGGGTGAGTTAACCGGATAAGGTTTTTTTCGGCGTTTTCCCATGTCCTGAGAAGACGAATGTCGAGTAACTTTGAGCTCCATGGACCCCGATATTATTTGAGCATCATATCGCCAATTTCATTCATTGTTGTTAAGCTAAAAAGTAATTGAATTTAAATTGTGTACTTAAATGAAATCTACATTTTTTGTACAATAAGATTTTGCCTATTTCTTACGGTTTATTAGTTATGCAAAGGTCATCCAGAATGAAGAGGTCTTCAGAGACTATTCTCAAATAATTTTATGGCATCCATTCATATGGTTTTCTATTAATTTAACGCTAAACGAGAAAAAATAGCAGAAAGGGCCTTATTACTTGCTTCCTTGTAAGTAGAAAGGAAATAATGGAGTACCTAGGCTAAATGGATAGTCAAATCTTTTAAAAGCTGGTTGCTATGTGATTGAAGTACCTTTATTTGTATGGACAAGAGTCGATAAATTCCCCTATGAGAAAAGTATAAGTATTTTAAAGCTGAAATTATAACAAGAAATATCTCAAAAACAGTATTTTTCCCCGAAAAAAATATATGTTACATAAATTGTGTGTTTTAACGAAATTTTGTGTTCAGTAAGGTTTTACTTATCTCTTACGGTTTATCAGTTACGCAGTGTTACGCAAACTTCATCCAGAAGAAACGTCTCTTCAGAGACTATTCCCACAAAATTGAAGAAATACATTTTATTTGTCATGTAAATATTTTAAATATAAGAGATTTTAAGCAAAATCGTTAAGGCCATTTTTGAGAAAATCAAAATTTTCCAAACCTTTACCCATGTAAAAGATAGTTGGAGTAGGGGAAGATTTTTTTGAAAATCTTCTTGTCCCATCCTTGGAAGATACTGAACTTTTAACGGTATTTTCGTTTTTGAGCTATACTGCCCACAGACATACATACAGACAGAAAGACAGACACACACAGAGCTTTTTCTAAAATTGCTTTTTTGGATTCGGAGGGACACAAAACATGTATTTCCAGTGAAACCTCGGTATCGAATTTTTGGATGCATTAGAATATCTTCTCTATACACGTGTAGAGAAAGTAAAAACTAGACCAAATATTCGTAGTTTCTTTGATAAAACGAACGTTTCCTTTGCACGAGTGTTCCTTGCAGATGACAAGATGGAGAACAAAGTGTCCACCTGTATACTAAGACAACAAAAGAGGATAGAATTGAAATTTAATTGATCACCGTAATACAATGTGTGAAGTAGGGTGTGGGCAGAATGTCCTGTCTCTCTCCACAATGCTTTAATTATGTTTCCCTGTGCATTCTTAATGAATTATATCATTAAACGGCGGGCAACATGAAAATAAATAAGAAACTTCCGCTCATACAAATACGACTTAATCAAAACGCAAATGCTGACAAACAATGGTACGCTGTTAAATTCTTTTTTTCTTTATATATAATGCCGTAGGAAAAAAATGCATTAACATGGATCATTTTGTGCATCTTTAACCCCGCCCTTTGGGGGACACAAGTTTCTTTCTTTCTCTTGTTTCCTTACTTTTTTGTTCGGTCGCTTGAACGCAGCGTTATTAATTATAGGTGGTATCTTTCAACAAAAACAGCTGCATTTAGAAACAGGTTGTCAACGTGTGAGCCCTGAAGAGAAGCCTAAATTAATTTTCATTTAGTAGTGGATACAATGAACCAAAGTGAGCTATTGTCATTATGAGCCAGACAGTGAAAACAGCACTTTGAAGATGATCACGCGCATATTTACAACAATAACTAGTTATCAGTGTCAAGAAGAAAGGAGCACGACGTAGAGTTTGCTTGAAGTAAGTCCGTACGTTATTTTTATCATTTGATCCATACGTTTTATAACAATTTCAAGGGAGGAAATGTGTAACTCTCTATTTTCTGAAAAATGCTTAATTTTTGCTACACAAAATTTCCATAGGATACTAATGCAGCAATCAAAGTTTCCTCCTGCTGTAATTAGTGGTTTTTCACTTCAATTGTGAAAGTTTATTATTAAAACATATACTTTTTAAAAAGTCTGAAGTGTTCTATTCACATAACTTTCTCTAGTTGTTCCACAAACAAATTTTTATTTAAAAAAGATAATAGAATCTAGGCTTCACGTTAATCTAGATAAACAGTAGCCAAAGCGATAGTCAAATCTTTTAAAAATTGCTCACTATGTGATACAATTGAGGTTCGGTTCGCTTTGCATTGTCCCATTTGAGAAAAGTTAATTAGTTTAAAATTGAAACTACAAGAAAAACGTATATGATAAACCGTGTGTTTTAACGATATTTACATTTTTTGTGTAATACGTTTTTTTCTATCACTTATGGTTTAACCGTTATGCAAAGTTCTGCAAAACTCAACCTGAATATAGAGCTCATGAGAGGCTATTCCCCAAAATTCAAAATATACATTTTATTTGTGATTTGAGTATCTTTAAAACACGGTACTTTAGTCATAATCGTTGGAGCTGTTTTTGAGAATATCAAAATATTCGAAAAATGTTCCATGTAAAAGGTGGAGGGTTTACTTGAAAATCTTCGTGTTACATCCTTGGAAGGTACTGAAATTAAATACCAAGTTTGTTTCTGAGTTTGGTTTTTGGGCTATGCTGTCCACACACACACACACACACACACACTCGCACACATTCACACAAACATGTGCGCGGACCTTTTTCTAATTTTTTTCAGGCTTAGGGGACACCTCCTCATCGAATATTTGAGTGGAATATAATATCTTTTCATTCCATAGTGTACATTGTACATACGGATTAGAAAAGCTAACAACCTATCCTCTTTCAATGTTCACCAATTGGGTTTTAAAAATCTTGCAGTATTATTCACCGATGTCTTAAAGCTTTAACCATTCAATATTCACTTTCTCTAGCGCGTATTTACAATATACATAGTAGTAGAGAATAGGTATTTCGCCAAATTTTGGTGTCG
This sequence comes from Hymenopus coronatus, assembly GCA_030762935.1. NCBI lineage: Eukaryota > Metazoa > Arthropoda > Insecta > Mantodea > Hymenopodidae > Hymenopus > Hymenopus coronatus. The sequence goes on along the minus strand of CM060896.1, from coordinate 31,432,774 downwards.
AGATTTCACCGGAAATATATCTATCTTTTGAGATCCCCTGAATACAGAAGTATTTTTAGAAAAAAAAGGTGTGTGTGTGTGTGTGTGCGCGCGCGCGCACGCCTGCTTACAGCATAAGTCAAAAACGAAAAGTGGGTTAAATATCAAACTTGGTATTAAGCTTAGTACTCGTACCTTCCAAGGATGCGACACGAAAATTTACATAAAAATTCTCCCACACCAAACTACATTTTATATGGCAGGATTATTGAAATGTTCGATTTTCTGAAAAATCCGTTAAAATGACGTAAGTGTAGTATATATTTTTACATGGCAAATAAAATGAGTATTCAGTATTTCTTTTAAATAGCCCCTGAAGTCCTCTTCATCCTGAATGACGTTTCTCTAACTGGTGAACCGTATAAGGTAGACAAAACTTCAACTACACAAAAACTGCAGTTTTTGTTGAAACTTAACAATGTATGCCAGTCTCTTTTTGTAGAGCTAACCATTACCCTGTTATTCATTTCAGTTTTAAAATGCTTATTTTCTCAAACGGGAAGATTTCATTCGTTTCGTCTTCATTTGGTTTTGCTCCTTGTCATGGAAAGAGAACCGAATTTTAATGACAGTTGCATAACGACAGTTTTAAAACATTTAACTGTCACTTTAGCGTAGGGTACTCTCTTATTTCCCTCCACTTAGTAATAAGACCATTTTGGTACATTAGATTTTTTTTCTCTATTGCTTGTACCGCATAAGCTTAATTTTTGTTACACAAATTATTCATAGTATACTAATTCTGCCATTAAAGTTTCCTTTTGCTGGAGTTAGTAGCTTTTGTTCCAGTTATTAAAAAGCCAGTAGTGTGTGTGTGTGTGTGTGTGTGTGTGCGCCTGTGTTGTTTACCCGTGAACAACTATCTTATTGGTATTTATGTTTAGTACCTTCCAACGATTAGACACGAAGATTTTCAGGAAGATTTCCCCACCCTAAACTACCTGAAGATTTTGATTAAAATTCCTATATTAAAGAAATTTGTATGATAAATAAAATGTACGAGGACCTTTTTTTTTTCAACCTCCGATAGGCTATAAATAAAAGAAAACTTCATAGAAAACAATTATTTTATTACTAAAAGTTTCGTACACTTATGGTTACTTTTCAACATAATCACCGAATAGATTGAGACATTTATCGTACTTGTGCACAAGCTTTGCAATACCTGCTTCAAAAAATGTTGCCGTCAATGATTTCAAATGAGCATTGACATTGGTTTGAAAGTGCTGCCCTCCTAGCCACGTCTTCAGTTCAGGGAAAGGGTGAAAGACGCTGGGTGCCAGGTCAGGACTGTACAGCGGATGATCGAAAATGTCCTATTGAAATTGCTCAAGGAACATGGGTTGTGCCAGCAGTGTGTGGACGAGCGTTATCATGGATCAACACAATTCCTGAAGTCAGTATTCCTCTTCGTTTGTTTTGAATGGTCTCGTAAAGTACGAAGAAACAGACGTGGGATAGCATCTTGGGGATCGATAGCGGGACAAAATCGAAAATAGTGCAGCATGGCACATAGTTGTAATGTGTTGACAATGCAGTGTGTACGTAGCGGTACTAATAGAAGGAAGATGGGCCAGTGGTTCCGTAATAGACTGTGATGTTTTCACTAGCAGTGGAAGGCAATTGAGGTTGGGTGGGTGCCTGGTAAATCACTGATTTACGGGAACTAACAATTTTAAGGTTTACATATATTCATTTGCTGTTGTTCAACAAGTCATCATTACCAGTTTCATTCTCTCTCAAAATACATAGATTATAATGCACAACGACATATATTCCTAACGCCTCAAAGGTGAATCGTCTCTTATTGGCGCGTAAACAGGTTTATATTGTGTAAAACTTCGCTCCACATCACAAGATGTGATTGGAGCAAAACGGAAATAAGAACACATCAAACTATTGAGCAAGGTACTCCATCAGCAATTATCCTCGTAGTACATTTCGTATTTCATATATTATTCAAAATTCGACATTTTTAACAAACACTGCCTTCACTTTCTTTTTCATAAGGTCTAAAACAGTTGTCACGGGTCTCTGATTAATTTCTTGTACAAGTTCGACACCTTTCAGGGCTCGAGGCATTTCAATTTTCGATGTTTCGATGTTGTTGTTGTCTAGATGAGGTATGTATGAATTGCAAATCTTCATGCATTCCATTTGAAGCAAGAGATTTTATAATCTTGATTGAAGAACATGCACTATTATCAAAGGCATTAATTACCTGTAAAACAGTATTGTAATATTCAGCATAGTATACTGGTGCGTCGAGCCGCGCTCGGCAACTGGATTACTACAGGTTGTTTACATATGACATGTGCAGTCACAATACAGGTCAGTACAAATCTGTCCTTACTCGGTAGGTAAGCATGTGTTCCGCTATCGGTCCCCAAGATGCTATCCCTAGACATCACTATTGCTGAGTTGGACTTTGCACTTTCATCAACCCAGCCAAATTGTACTTTGTACTCTGTGCCGTGCAATGCACCGGTGCACGCATACTGAGAGGCCATGTGTAAGGAAATGAGACCCCGAATTGTAGCTGCACTTCTCCATCTGGATACGGATTCCCATCTGACTACTACTGTCGTCCTCCATGGTCTAGAGGTAACTTGCTAGCCTCTGGTTCTCAAGGGCACTGGTTCAAACATGCTGGAAGGCGATGGCTTTTTTCGCGCGTAAAATGTAATATTTCATAATGCGAAGAGTGTTTTGGATCGCCATGTGTTTATTAAAAATGGTTTCTTGAAAATATATGAGAGACCTAACTTGCTCACTAAAAGTTATTTAAAGGACCACAGTATTTTGGCTATGCAAAGGTAGCATAATACTGTATAAAGGTAGCATGGCTTCTTTCTGGAGTAAAGCCGCTGGTTCCGTTTCGTAGATTTGTACATTGATATCCACTATTTACTGGATTATCCCTTTATCCCAACTGATTAAAAGCTCAATTTTTAAAAATATTTGTAGGAGTTAATTTAACATTCTTCCCATGGCATTAAAAGAACCTCAAAGAGGCCTTTGAGCAAAATTAAGCGGTATTTAGAGACCAATATCGAATGGGACGCTAAGAGCCATAGTAAATAAAGGGTGTCCAGACATCAAAGTAAATTATATTTAATTTGACTCCCACTGGCAGAGCAGCTAGACTGGACGGCATTCTGACACCATCTGCTTGACACGAAGTGAAAGTATCATGGTACAGGGATGAGACCTTGAGGGACTACTACCAACCCCAATACCGATAACGAAGTAGCTTGTTGAGCAGAACTGTCCGATATAACAAATAAATTATATAAGTAAGTATATGGTAATGATCTTTTGTAAGTATAGTTTCTAGAAATGTGAGTAGAGAAAATCATTCGAACAACACATTAGATTTCTCAAGTCAAGTGGAACCGGCTGCTGAAAGTATGTGATTTTCCCCTCTGTTAATTTGGTAATATGCGGTTAATGCTTTTTCCAGCTTGGCTCGCATGTAGGCCGAGTACATCTCTGTAAATAGTATACCAAAGAGTCTATAAGCTTAATCATCGCTAGTATGAGACATTAGTGCTACGTATTAAAGCCTGCGCATTGCAAGACTCTCACTAGCATCGTAACGTATTAATAACTAACGCTGTCATTTTATACAACCTGTGTGACTGGTAACGCCTATTTTATCGCCATATAACTTTTACCGAGAATACAATATTCTGGCATATTCTCCAATGCAAAGGAATGGTTATGAATTAAAAAGAGGGGTGCACAAGGATTAGATTAAATTTATTGCTCAATTTTAATAAGTTATGAAGGTTTGATAATTGGATTTCAAGTGGTAAAAATACATGGTGCAGCTCTTTCGGTTTGTAATTCTTCCCGTTCTCTAAACATGCTATGCACATATAGGAAGAGAAGACATTGTATTCCACCCATTAATTCAATGTTGAGATTTCAACATATATGTTTTGAGGCCCCTGAAAAATGTATTTTTATTTTCTCTACACGTACTATGTACATAGTTTATAGAGAAGGTATTCTAAATTCGATACTGAGATTTCAACATAAATACATGTTTTGGGACCCTCTAAATCAAAAAAAAAAAAACAACGTATTTTTAGGAAAACATTCGTGTGCGTCTGTGTGTATATGTATGTGGGCAACAGGTTAAAAACGAAAAGTGCGTTAAATACTAAACTTGATATTTAACTTCAGTATCTTCCAAGGATGCGACACGAAGATTTTCAAGAAATTCCCGCCATCCCCAACTATCCTTTACATGGGAAAAAAATCGAAATTTTATTTTCTCAAAAATGACTAACGATTGTAATTAAAATACATGACATACGAAATGTATATCTTGAATTTTCTGGGAATAGACTCTGAAGACCTCTTCATTCTGAATGACTTTTATATAACTAACAAACCGTAAGATACATAAAAAAAAAATGTACTACACAAAAATGTAGGTCTCATTAAAACACATCATTTCTGTCATTTTTTTGTAGAGTTACCCGTTTTCGAGATATTCCGGATTATTGCACTTTTCTCAAATGGAAGTCATTTTTTTTCTAGTTTGTTTACCGAACCTCAATTTTTTCACATAGCGACTGGCTTTTACAGGACGAGTCTATCGATTTAGCCTGTGTGTTTTATTTCCCTTCTACTTATAAGGTAGCTAGTAAAAAGTCTAATTCTGCTGTTTATCTAGATTAGCATGATGTAGATAACAGATTAATGTTTTGAATAAAACATTACCGAACAGCTAGAGGACATAATGTGAATGGAGCACATTAGATTTTTTTCCCTTCTACTTACAAGGAACCAAATAATAAGGCTAATTTTTGCTAATGTTTTTATGAAGTAGATAGAAAAGTAAGCTTTTTAACACTAATTTGTTACAGAGATGTAGAGAAACTCGTGTGAATAGAACATATAAAGTTGTTATAAAAAAGGTTCGTGTGTTTGTGTTCGCGCCCGCGCTTACTTGTGTGTGTGTGTTTGGTAGTGTTTAACGCCCGCTTTAACTACTTACGGCACCGCAGGCGGTGACACTGGTGATGATGGAGCACCGGTGGAATGCGATGGCGGGGGAAACCGGAGTACCCGGAGAAAACCCGCCCCAGCGCCACTTTGTCCACCACAAATCTCACATCTGGTCGCTTGGGATCGAACCCCGGCCGTCTAGGTATGTATGTGTGTGTGTGTGTGGACATCATTGCTCAAAAACGAAAATATCGTTAAATACAAAACTTGGTATGCAACATTAATATTTTCAAGAAAATCCCAACCAAAAATTATTTTTATGTGGACTATTGATTTTGATTAAAATACCGTATATTAAAGATATGTATGTGACAAATAAAATGCATATCTTGAATTTCCTTGGAATAACCTTTTAACCCCTCTTCATTCTGCAGGACTTTGCACAACTGATAAACCTTAAGTGACAGAAAAATTCTTACTACAAAAAACAAATAGATAAATGAATATATATATATATATATATATATATATATATATACGAGCCGATCAAAGATTATGTTTACGCCATAGCGAAACTTATCGAACCAACTAATATATGGTTCGTCTCACGAATCTCAACTGACCGTGAATGCATGTGCCTCTCTAACAAACGTCTAGCGGAAAACATAGCAGCAAATCATCCCCAGATTACTATCAATGATATTGTACTAGATCTGCAACCCCTATCGACTAAACACAAAATGGTCATACTGTCGAACGTCTGTCCAGTCATCCCCAATAGTACCCTAGAAAATTAACTGGCATCCCAAGGCACATATCCGATCTCTGCAATTTCACACGTCAGGGCTGGAATGAGCGCTCTAGGTTTCTCTCATGTTTTAAATTTTCGCCGACAGTTCTACGTTAAGCTTCAATATATCGATCGACTTCTTAGCAGTTTTCAAATCTATGAGCTGACACAAACTTTTGGGTGTATGTGTCAACTGACACGCCTACTTGTTTCATGTGTAAACAAGAAGGCCACTTAGCTAGTCAATGCAAAGCATCAGAAATGCAACAGACTACCACAACGCCCTCTACCAATTGTGATTCAGAACATCCAAACGATTCAAAACTTCAACAGGATAATTCTGAACGCTTATCCAAATCACAGGATGAGTTATCTGGTGCTGATATCTAAATACCAGTGCTAAACCAATGCTTAAAAATAAAAATCATCAATGGCAACAGAATCTTTACGTGAATTGCTGCTATCGCTTCAAAACCACATGGAAGTTAACCAGGGCGACTACCTTTTGAATTTTACACAACTTATCAGTTTCTATGAAAATTCAGTGGGGTCCTCCGATGTCGCCCACTTAGCCACATCATACACCATAGATCATCATGCGTTAGCAAAAATGTTTGGAAGGATATATCCTATGTTATCAAACAACAGAATAAAAAATAGAATCACACGGCTTGAAAAGAAATTAATGTCGGGCACTATAAACCCAGAGAGCAATTTGGGCACCGTTTCCACAGATATTTCTGGGGATAGAGCTCATGACTCTCAGCCATGAACTCTGATACGTAGCTACTACAGTGAAACATCAATAGTTATAGATCACAACTAGACTACTTGCAATTCTATCTACTCATACTCCCGGTATTATTTGCCTACAGGAATCTAATGTTCATACTGACTACATAGCACCAATGCGCCAGTACACTGAATACCATAAATATCACCTCAACCCTCATTTTGTTAGTGGTGGTTTTGCAAAACACGTGCTTTAGAACATTTCACAGATAGAAATTGTCCTTCAGACCTGTTTTGAGGCTGTGACTGTCTCTATTTTTCATATGCATTTGCAACCTCTAAAAAGGGCCAACATCGACCTCCAAATGCTCACAGATCTTATCGGCACCTTTCATTTTACTGCGAGACTTTAATAGCCATAATATTCTGTGGGGAAGCCAACGAACTGATGGGCATGGGAAAGTAATTGATTCAATTCTAAATACATCTTTCCTAGTGGTACTCAATTCGCCATTACCTACCCGTTATGATATATCCCATAACTCTACAAGAAGTATTGTCGTTGCTATGTGCTCCTCGAACATTGTTCCTCTATTCCATTTAGCATACTCTCTGTGGTAGTGACCATTATCCTCAAGTCTACCTTCAATGCACCAAATTTTATCGACATCCTACTTGACAACTCCACAAAGCCCTGTTCAAAGTTCTTCTATGCAGAACGCCATTGCAGATTTTCCACAGCCAGATATTTTCTCACAACTGGACATATATGACCTTATGTTCTCTATAACCATATTTCAACAAGGACGACTCAGTATTTTTTTAATAGAAAGGAAGTGAAAGAAAGCAAACAACCGTCTTGGCTTTAGTTTCTATCTACTCTAAACGTCAATGCTCCTCAATCCTAATTGTGGCTTGCCATTCAGACTCTCTGTAGTGATCACTCTTCTCAGCTGATACTCTTCGAAAACCTGCTTCATGTGCGCATACTACCGTCTCCTTGGCAATAGCTGATACCTTGGCAAGCACATTTCCTGATGCTTTTAGTGACTCCCATAATGATCTCGAATTTCTGCGCACCAAACATAAGTATCCAACATTAGATCTGCAGCCGTATTTACAAACAACCAGCAAGTATTCCACGAAGAACTCACTATGAACAAACTACAGAATGAATTAAGGTGTTGCTCCAGTAAAGGTCCAGGACCAGTCAGTATCCCATATGCCTTCCTTCAACATCTGCCAACAACTGGTCTTTCTTACATACTAGATATCTTTAACTACCTACGGGTTATCAACTTTTTCCTAATCAATGGCGTAGCTTCATCTGGTACCTATACCTAAACCCTCTTCCCTTCAATTACCGCACAATTTCACTTATGTAAGCCGTAGGGAAGATTATCAATCGACGCTTACATTGACATTTAGAGCAAGTCATTTTTTGCAGATATCCAATATGGTTTCAGAAAACACCGTTCCACTATTAATGCATTCCTGCTGCTGGTATCCTACATAGGCGAATTATTCTAAAACAGACTACATACCATTCTTGTGAGCTTGGATATCGAAAAACGATTATGATACTGTCTGACGTGATCACATCATTCGCACCTCAATAAAACCTGACGTCACAGGAAACATGATTGCATTCATTTACAATTTTCTCCAAAACCGAAAAATCAGTGTACGTGCTAACGGTGTTCTCTCCCAAAGAGTCAACATTGACAATGGAATACCACAAGGATCTGTTCTTAGTGTGACACTCTTCTTAGTAGCCATCAATGATGTGAATTCCTATCTCCAGCCACCTGTAAGAACAGACCTCTTTGCGGAGGACCTCACAATATTTTGCAGCGGAAATAATGCAAAGACTACCCTGGAACTATTACTGAATACACTCTACAAACTACAGCATTGGAGTAATAGCACTAGATTCAAATTCTCTGCCACTAAGAGCCGATTCATTCTGTTGACTCGTTCTCGTGGACAATCGTCGCCACCTCTCCTTTTTCTAGGGAACCAGACAATTTCTTTAGTATCCACTGTACGCATTTTAGGGCTGCATTTTGATCACCGTTTAAACTGGATCACGAACTTAAAAGCTTTTGAGAACAGAATGTTTTCGATATTTAAATGTCATGGTAGCTATAACTAGGGGAGCTGACTTCACAGTACTACTTCGCACATATAGATCAATTATACGTCCCAAGTTGGATTACGGCTGCATTATGTATCATTCAGCCAATCCAGCAAGCCTAAAAATGTTCGATAGTATTCAATCTTCGGTGCTGAGGATCTGCTTGGGTGCAGTCTCCAAATTGAAGTAAATGTACTTTCGCTGAATAGAGTAGGAAAGCCTTAATTCTCATGTACGCTATACGAACTGCCTCCAGGAGTCCATCAACAGTTTTCAACCATATTTTTCCTGCCAAGTCCCGAAGCGTATGTGCTCATAGTCAACGTATTTTGTACCCTTCTCCCAGAGAATTCTATTTTTTCTGCAAAAGTTTCAATTGAAAATTCCGCCAATAGTCGCCTGTTCCTTCACCCTTGACACTGTTCCTTAGAAGCTACAACTACCTACCATAGATATTTCCATGGCGCGTTACAGCAAAGACAGTACAAATACTTCAATCTATCTCCGGTTATTCAGAGCCCTTTGTACCTCACACTCCACGTCACAAAAAATCTACACCGATGGTTCCAAATGTGAAAATTACTGCGGTTGTACGGTGATTCTACCACTTAAGACCTTGGTCTACGGCTTACCGCAATTCCTATCTATCTTCTCTTGTGAACGGATGGCTATTCGTCTCGCTTTGGAGTACATCGTTGAAGCTACTACTCTCTCCTATATTATCTTTCCAGACTGGATGAGTGTTCTCCTCAGTCTTCAACAGCGAACTCCAACCAGTAACCTGGTGCTTTACATTCAGTTACTCTATCACAGATTATCTACTTCGGGTTAGCAGGTCCTGCTTGTGTGAGCACCTTCCCATGCTGGCATGCTCGGGAATTAAAACGCCGATGCGCAGCTAAGGAAGCAGCTCGACACCCTCCCAACTTATTGGACTTCAGGGTTCCTCACCAAGACTTCATCCGCTTTATGCGTGACAGCACGCCTCCGGCAATGGAAACAACAGTGGTTCAACTCTACTAGAGACAAGCTACGTGGTGCCTGTCCTCTTCCCACTTCTGTTTATCCTCTCACACATTACAAGCATCGTCATCAAGTTACATCTCGGACATACTGCTCTTACTCATTGTTATCTTCTGTCCGGTGATCCTCCCCCCAAGAGCAACTATTGTTACTCTCACTTACAGTCGCTCACATTCTCACCAACTGCCGTTTCTACGATGATGCAAGAACTAGATGCAGTATTCCAGCAACTATGTTAATCGCTTTTAGTGATACAGCCTTCTCAAAGAATATGCTGACCTTTCTTCATTTTTGTAAAGAATTGTAAAATGCATTGTAGTCGCGATTTGACCTTGTTGTTAAAACGACACTAAATAAAACAAATTTAAAAAAATTAATGCCATTTGTGTTTGTGGAGGTAAAAATTTCGGAGATATTCGTTATTAGTTTCAGTATTAAAATACTTATATGTATTCTTCTCAAACGAAAAGATACGAATCATTTCATATCCTCTTGTTTTACCCTTTGCTTGCCATGCAACAGAACCGCATAACGACCCTGAAAGATTTGACTATCGCTTTAGCTTAGTGTTTTCCCTTATTTCCCTTCTACTTCCAAGAAAATAAGTACTAAAACATTTCTGCTCATATTTACCTCGATTGGCATGAAGCAGATAGAAGAAAAAGCTTATGTAAGAATAATTTGTTGCCGAATAGGTAGAGAAAGTCATGCGAATGAAGCACATCAAATGTTTAGAAAGAGTATCATTTATGTGTGTGTGTGTGTGTGAGAGAGAGAGAGAGAGAGAGAGAGAGAGAGAGAGAGAGAGAGAGAGAGAGAGAGAGAGAGAGAGCGCCTGTGAAGTGCTGTTCATTATGAATGATTTTTGCAAAACCGGTAAACCGTAAAATATAGAACATTTTATTACGCAAAACTGTTGATCGTTAGGGCATTGGTACATTCCATGGAAATGATTTTTCTTTTTTGTGGACTTAATCGTGCCGAGATATTCGTGTTATTGCTTTATTTTAAAATACTTAAAACTTTTCTCAAACGGGAAGTCATCAATCTTTCATATTTCTCTTGTTTTACTCCTAGCTATGCTCAGAGTACCGAATTTAAACCATAACACAGTAGCAGCTTATTAGATTTAATTATCGCGGTAATCTAGTGTATTCCCTTATTTCCCATCTACGGCATCCACAAAGAACGTTTATCTCGATTAGCATGAAGTAATAGAAGAATAATCTTTTATAGGAATAATTTGTTTGCAGAACAGGTAGAGAAAGTTATGTGGATGGAATACATCAGATATTTAAATATGGTGTATGTTAATGATTAATGCTGATGTTTGAAATGTTAATTATTGTTTTCTATCTATTCAGATAAGTGTTCTGAATTACTCGTAAGGACATAAGTGGAAAGGTTATCTGCTTAGGTATGTAATTTTCAGCATATATTTTAACTATAATTTTATAATCGTTAATACCATGTACTCCTAGCCTTGTGGGGCTCACGGAGATTCTGTTATATTAGCGACGGAACGGGGGTTCCCTCTGCAAAGGTTTGTATATTCTAGATCAGATGCAATATCACTTCACTTCCGCAAGCACAATGCGGCTATTTCAGTTGAGAATTACAAACATTGCCACCAATTTGTTCAGTTCATTGGAGTAGGTATGCTCAAAACAAATAAACTAGATTAGACATTTCCAATTGAATGCCCTGTGACGTCACTCGGATCTTCTCTTTGCTCTGAAGCTTGCTGGCAGAGAATACGGAGCAAATACAGCCACTTGACGATGCCGGGGCAGTGGCGTTAGCAGCATGGATAAATTATAATCAAGAAACACAAGGATTAATTTTCACTATTATTTTAGGTATTTGGTACCCATGTACCATAGGGAATTCGGACTGAGATAAATTCTACTATAATTACATATCGAGCGTGCCATATAAACCCGGAACAAATAAAAACATTAGTTAAATGAAACGTGTGTTTCAAATCTGACAAGCATTTTCTATGTACAAGAGAATATATACCAGATGGTTCACCTGTCCATTATTATTTTTGTAGATAGGCAACACTTCCTACTCTGAAAGCAATAAGGTCGAAGTTACCGTGCTTGTTGACCATTTGGTAGCCACGCAAATCTACCCTGCTTTTCATAGGAGAATAGATCTTAGCAGCAATAATTACGTCCATCCCAAAAGTATGCGCTTAATAACTCCTGTTACAGTATATGTAATACCAACAGGATCGTTCTCATATGTACCGCAACGTAAACTATAATAATGAGAGTTAAACGAACGTCTTAAATTACAAAAGGAAGTCGCACAATAGTTAAAAAGAGATCAGAATCGGAGAGGGACACAATATCTACAAGTTTTAATGGTAAAAGCGGGCGCAATGATGTAGCTGAACTGGTTAATTTCATGTTCCCTCACTACCTCAGCGGTTCGGGTCCCACAGATACCGTGCACTTTTTTTCTTTATGTATTATCCATTGAGGTGCAAAGTTAGCTCAGTGTTTGTCACACTAATAAATTTAAGTGTATACAAATTAAGAACAAACGGCAGTTTATTTTACGTGCTCTTCAGTTTTCGATCCTTAATTTTCATTCTAATTGTTTTGAAAAAATAATTCACTAAGACTTTTAATAATACTGGATTGATAAATTTAGAGTAAACATAAACAAAGAGAACAACAATAAAATGAATAAGCAAATTAACAAAAGTTCTGATATCCCATCTAGCTTTGTACCAAATCAGGAAGAAAAAAAGCGGGGGTTAAAATTGTCAACGTTTTGGTAATATTAGAACCTGGATCGAGCATCTTGGAACTCAAACTAACAACGCGCGTTAACCAAATACGCTATTGTTTAGCTACAACTTGCGACGCCAAAGTCAATAATGTTAATATGCCGAAGATGGGTCTCGGGAACGATGTTTTCAGGTTTTACTGTAATCTATGGGTTGCATAAAACCGGAGAATAAGGGACAGGTGAATCACCTTGTATATGCTATAATCCTTATAAGAGAGATTCTATTTCAACATTATACTAGCACGTTCCTCTCCTTGGTATTTATTGTTTTCAACAGCATGGCACAAGTAATGACTCTGTAAATTAAATTTCTTGACATGCTGAATTTCTTTGGAACATACTAAACATTTTGCCATTATTCTGTATCCACAAAAATGAACAACTTTTTTCAAATAGAAGAAAATTTGTTGGAATAGAGACTCTTTGAGGTATATCACTCATTGAAGCCATAACAATACACTGTGATACGACATGTAACATAGACACACACCGCCGCTGTTCGGTCTTTGATTCCTATGCTCGCTCCGTAAAGCTTCTTTGCAGGCGAAACTAAGCTCTGGCGTTATACAATTTTCAGTTTTAAACGCCCAAACTAGATCATCCCTGGGGAGCTGGCAAACGGAGTGGAAGTGTGACGTTTTCCCATTCCATCTGGAGTTATTGAGACTGTTGCTTACCATGCAAAGTACAATTATAATCATGCAGCCTTTCTTCCTCAAATGTGGCTTTACTAACCTTTTTAGGGCATAGTAGAACTCTAACTTCTTTTTCTCGAATCTAATTTATCAGTGTTAAGCTTAATTGTAGACACAAAGGTATGCAGCATTGATGGAAGAATATCATCATTCAAACTACAGTGTATATCACTCTTAGTATAGTTCAATTTAAAAAAGAATTGCTCACATTTATAGAATGTGGAACAAAACATTGCAACAATATGGTCTGCAACATTTCTCAATTTGGGGTATGTATCTGCCGGCGAGATTTGATTTCTGTCAGTATAACATCGCTGACTGCCCTCTATCTGATGTTTTCGTCATTACACATCTATGCGTGCACAGTGGATTGTATAAGGGAGGGGAGGCAATGCCTGCATTTCGATGAATGCAAACTGCGCAGATCTGAACGATATTAATGGTTTTGCAATCATTGTCTATTTCAAAGACAAATACAGAATGTGAGCAAGAAAAGTGGTATTGCTATTGGTACTACATCTAAGTAATTATTTGTTTAGTGCTTAGTCAATTACGTGATAGGAGTCTACAGGATTTGGCCCTGGCCGCCTGTCCTATAGCCGTCCAATGATACATTCGATGTTTACAATTTTTCACTTGTTCAGTATAATCCTATTTACAAAATGACATTATCATTACTAGCGTTTTAGCGACAGATCATTTCCACGTCATTCTGACACTCCAAACAAAATTGCTTTATTGGAACTCATCAGTGAACATTTACTTAGTTACTACAAATCTATTAGTTATAAATAATTTCTGCTCTTTACTACTTATTCTGCTTAGTGCTTTGTAGTGCATGCGCATTTGTGTGTCCGTGTGTCTGTGAACACGCTAATTCAAAATCGAAAAGTCAAGTAAATAGCTAACTTAATGTTTAAGTTCAGCGTCTTGCAAGTATGCGATACTAAAATACCGAGATTTCACCTAAAGTACACGTTTTGAGGACACCTGAAAAAAAGCGTTTTTAAAAAAACTTCCGTGTGAGTGTGTGACTGTGTACAGTATAACTCAAAAACGAAAAGTCAGTTAAATAACAAAATTGATGTTTAAGTTCATCTTCCAGGGATACGACACCTAGATTTTAAAGACAGTTTTCATATCGCAAACTACTCTTAATATGGGGAATCATTTCAAGCTAATTTTCTTATTAAAATACTGTATAGTAAATATATTTACATGGCGAATAAAATGCATATCTTGAATTTTCTGGGAATTGCTTCTGAAAATGTCTTCATTCTGGATGACTTTAGCATAACTAGTAAATTGTCAGAGATAGATAAAACCTTGGTAGAAAGACAGAGAGAGAGAGAGAGAGAGAGAGAGAGAGAGAGATCGTTAAAATCAATTTATGTCTATACCTATTTCACGCAGCTAACCATTTCTGAGATATTCCTTGTTATTGGTTTCAATTTTAAAATACTGAAAAGTTTTTTCATACGACAACTTGTCATTCCTGTTTTTGTTTTTCTCTGGCCATGCAAAGAGAACCGACTGTCATTCGCAAAGCGATGATACCTTTTAAAAGATTTGATTAACACTTTGGCCTAGTGTAATCCCTTATTTCCCTTCAACTATAGATTTATGTTTATTGATGTACTAAGAGTTACATATAGTACAATACATATCTTGTGCTGTCCACTAGAATTTCGCCCAAGCCAGTTACACTTACAAGGAACTAAGAAATAAAACCATTTTTGCTAGTGTTTATTTTCATCATCAGGATGTACATAAGGGACTAATCTTTGGTAAGAAAAGGTTGTTTGCAAAACAAGTACAGAAAGTCATGTGAATGGAACACATCAGAATGTTTCTCTCTCTCTCTCTCCCTCTCTCTCTCTCTCTCTCTCTCTCTCTCTCGCGGCGCAGAGATTTAAGCACTGCGGCCATATGCAGCCTCTGGGAGAAAGGGATGAGATGAAAAATCCAAAGGGTTGTCACATTGACCAAGTAGCGGCTAAAGTTTACAAATGGGCACACTCTGCAGGCAGCCCCCCATCACACACCGTACCTCGAACTGCCTTGGTACGTACCAGAGGAGGAACAGGCAATAGTTACATAGCGCATATCCATGCCACTAAATTACCCTTATCCCAAAAGATGATATAGAATGAAATGACGGGTATGAGAGTCCGAAAAATATAAAAGCAGTAAAACCATCCCAGCATTCACCTGGCGACAAGGGAAACCCTAAAAGAGGTGACGGTCGATGGGGGATCTAACTCGTGACCTCCCGAATATGTATTATGCCAGTATCTTTAATATTTGATCGTTAGCTATTTTTGATAAAATCAAAATGTTCGATACTTTTCCCATTTAAACAGGTGTGGGGAGATTTTCTTTAAAATCTAGGTGTCGCATCCGTGGAAGATGCTGTACTTGATATTTAAGTTTGGTATTTAACCGACGTTTCGTTTTTTAATTATGCTGTTCACACACACACACACACACACACATCGAGAGAAAACCGACCCCAGCATTCGCCTAGCGACAAGGAAGAGGTGACGGTCGATAGGGGATCGAACCCACGATCTCCGATTAGTATCATAAGTATGTTTAATACATGGTATTTTAATGAAAATCATTAGCAATTTTTGAGAAAATCACAATTTTCGAAACTTTTTCCGTTAAAAGAGTAGTTTGAGATGGGAAGAATTTCTTTAAAATCTAGGTGTGGCATACTTGGAATATGCTGAACTTAGATATCAAGTTTAGTATCTAACCAACGTTTCGTTTTCGAATTATGTTGTTCACATAACCAGACACTCATCCACATGAATGTTTTTCTAAAACTGATTTTTACTTTTTCTAGCCCAAAGAACATACAATGTACATAATAGCTAGAGAAGGTATTGTATTACACCAAAAAATTTGTTTTCGAGATATCACTGGAAATATATGTCTTGAGTTTTTCCGAGTCCGAAAAAGCAATTTTTTTAGAAAAAGGTCTGTGTGTGTCTCTGTCTGTGGGCAGCTCAAAAACCAAAAGACCTTTAAAATCCAAACTTGGTATTTATAAGTAGAATCTTCCAAGGATGCGACAAAAAGATTTTGAAAAACATCCCCCCACCACAAATTACCATTCACATGGAATGCCTCTAATGATTTTTATTAAAATTACTGTATATTAAAGAAAGATATTTACATCAGCAATAAAATGTATAATTCGAATTTTCCTGGAATAGCCTCTGAAGACTCTGGATGAGTTTTGCAGCATTTTGCATAACTGTTAAACCGTAAGAGATAGACAGCATCTTAATACACAAAAAATGAAGATCTCGTTAAAACACATATTTTAAGTCTTATAGGGACCTTGCAAAGCGAACCGAACCTCAATTGTTTCACACGGCGGCCAGCTTTAAAGTATTTGACTATCGCTTTAGCAAAATGTATTCCCTTATTTCCCTTCTGCTTACAAAGAAGCAAGTAATAAGACGAATTCTGCTAGTGTTTATCTTTATTAACATGATGTAGGTAAAATAATAATCTTTTGTAGGAATAGTTTATATGTGGAACAGCTAGAGAAATTTATATGAATGGAACAGACCAGATGTCCCCCAACATATATTTGCAGTGAAATCTGGGTATCGAATTTTTGGGTGGAATACAATGCGTTCTCTATCTCTATATGCGTTGTACATCTTGCTAGAGAAAGTAAAAAATCTAATGTGTTACACTCACATGACTTTCTCTAGCTGCTCTACAAATCTCCTACAAAAGATTATTTTTCTTTGTACTCGATGCTAATCGAGATAAATGTTCTTATTACTTATTTCCTTATAAGTAGAAGAGAATAAGGGAATGCGCTATGCTAAAGTGATTGTCAAATGTTTTAAAAGCTATCGTTATGCGATTGTCATTGCAAATCACTTGTTTGCTTGGCCAGGAGTAGAATGAAAGAAAAACGGACAGTTCCTATCTGAGAAAAGTTTAAATACTTCACAATTTAAACCAATAACAAGGAATATCTCGGAAACTGTTACCTCTACAACAAAAATGTAAAGGACATAGATTGTGTGTTTTATCGTGATGTAAATTTTTTGTGTAGTGAGTTTTTTTTTCTATCTCTTACGGTTTAGCTGTTAAGCAAAATTCGGTAACATTCATCCAGAATAAAGAGGTCTTCAAAAAATTCGAGATATACATTTTATTTCGGACATAAGTAGTTTTAATATACGGGATTTTAATCAAAATTGTTAGACCCATTTTTAAGAAAATTAAAATTTTCGAAATTTTTTCCATGTAAAGGGTAGTTTGTGGTGGGGGAATTTTTTTTGAAAATCTTCGTGTCACATCCTTGGAAGATACTAAACTAAAATACCAAGTTTGGTATTTAACGGTCTTTTCGTTTTGGAGCTATGCTGTCCACAGACTCACACACACACACACACACACACACACATACACACGGACCTTTTTTTAAAAATGCTTTTTTCGGACTCAGGGGACTCCAAAACATATATTTCCGGTGAAATCTCGATATCGAATTTTTAGATGCATTACAATACCTTCTCTATCCCTATATACCTTGTACATATGGAGCTAGAGAAAGTAAAAACGTTCCATGAATGCAGTCGCGGAGCCTAATCAGCAAATCGTAGCTCCTGATTGGCAGAGATATAGCAGCATAGTGTTTGAAGTTGAGCATGTATTGGAGCTGGAAAAAGGCCAGGACTCTCGTGTTTAGCTTCCGGACACTCACTCCTGTTTTCGTGTTATATCGTGAGGATAGAGATGTACGTTATAAATTACTGCATAAACCCCGTGTATTGAAGGACTTAAATGAAAACTTGTTATCGTGGTAACATTAATTAAAAGGCTGGCTTCCGCTGGCCTTGAGCTACAACGGTAGCTTGTCATTAGCAGTAACAGCACGCAGGGGATGTTAGGTTAGGTTAGTTTGTATCCATCCCCACATCGTGCTTGTATATGTGTGATATAAATAAAGTCATCCAGAAATAACACGACTGCCTACATCCTCCCCTAACATGCAGCAGCTTCTGTATCTGCCACCAGCTGCAGGCTCCCGGCTTTACAGAGGGTTGCAACCTTTCTCAGCTGAAGCAAGTTCAGGGATGCTAGGAGTGAAATTTCAAATGTCCATATTTCTGTATAGATTTTTCTAAAAATTTACTGTGATTGCGTTTTTGTTATTTAATATAAATACCAAATTTCATTCAAATTGGATATTTTTTTTGTTGCAAAATTGTATTCATTACATTTTATTATATAAATATATTGTATATTCAATGTTCCATGCATATCAAAATTGCGGAAAATTGATTGGTTTTTCTGAATTGGTTTATTGAATCCCACTATAAAATTTAAACGGTGACATTTCGATAACTTTATTTACTGAATTATCATAATTTAAAAGTTACAATCAATAATTTTCCTACAAATATTTTCTCGTATGTTCAAAGGTTCCAACAACTATTTAAGTATTAACAAACCAATTTTAGATTTCTTTGACCAATTGTAGTCAAAATTTTACTCCCAGTGTTCCTTAAGAGTCAATTAAAAATATACTTTCCAAAAATTAAGACGTGTTAATATTACTCTGAAAATAAAAATAGAATTTGCTATATTCATGTGACTTCCTCTGCCCATTCTTCAACAACATACTCTTAAATTATGAGATTGACTTTCCCTACTTATTCAGTAATGCAATATTTTTAAAAACCTTACTCTTTTATCATTAACAGTAATCAGTTATTACTTAGTTCTTAGTAATTGCAAGGGGAATAAAGTAACATCAGGTTAAAGCGATAGTCTAATCTTTTAGAAAAGTGTTATTTGTTTTAAAACTAAAACAAAGAAATAACAAGGAGTGTCTCCATCTGTAAACTCTGGTTATGCAAAAGTCAGAGTGTATATTTTGTTTATGTAAATATCCATACCACCTTGTCAGGTCTCTTAGCCCAAAAGATTACATGAAATAAAATGATGAGGTATGAGGAATAAGAAAAAATCAAACCACTCCAGCATTCGTCTGGTGACAAGGGAAACCCCAAAAGATTTGACGGGGGATCGAACTTCTGTAGGCACCATTTTCCAGATACCTCTGAATTGTTAGTCTAGTTTTTAGAAAATCACGGACTATTCCCAAGAAACTCAGTTTTTAGAGTTGACAAATTGTCATATAATAAGGAGTATCGCCTGAACCGAGTTGTGGATATTGCGCGGTTAAAAGTATTTAAAAACTGAAACCAATAACAAGCAATGCCTAAAAAATGGATAACGCCACGAAAAAATATATATTACATAAATTGTATTTTGTAACGAGATCTACATTTTTTGTAGTAAGTTTTTGTCTATCTTACGGTTTATGATAAATTCAGCAAAATTCATCGGGAATAAAGATGTCTTCAGAGTCCATTCCCAGAAAATTCAAGATATACTTTTTATTTGAGGTAAAAATAGTTTTAATATTTAAATCAAAATCGAGAACCTCGACATCGAAATTTTGGGTGGAATGCGATACCTTCTGAATACACTATGTACATGTTAGTGTGGAGAAATTAAAAATTACGTAAAGCTAATCATTTTAATATGAATTTTTGTCTTATTGCACTTTTTAAACAACTGAAAAAACAATTCTCATTTTTTTCTTTTTCTATCACGTAGATATATACAAAGTATATAGTAAGTAGCCAGAGAAGGTATTACATTTCGTTCAACAATTGAATATCAAGATTTCATCGGAGATGCCTGTTTTGAGGGTTTCTGAATAAAGAAAGTACATATTGTTAGAAAAGGGTCCGCGCACGAGTTTTTTTTTCTTTTTGAACGCATAACTCAAAACACGAAAAATGTTCCATAATTAGATTTCAGCAACTTCTAAAGATTTTCAGGAAAATTAATTACCCTTTACCCCAAACTATCTTTACATGGAACATTTTTCGAAATGTTCGATTTTCAAAAAAATGGCTAACGATTTCGATGAAAATGTCATTTATACGGAAAATAAAATTTATATCATAAATTTCTTGGGAATAGCCCTGAAGTCCTCTTTATACTGGATGAACTGGTAAGCCGTAAGAGATAAATAAAAGCTGCGCAAAAATGGGCATAGACTACGCAAAAGATATACATACCATTTCTTTTATAGAGCTAACCATTTCAGAGATACTCCTAGTTATGGGCTTCAGTTTTAAAGTACTGTTTTTTTCCAACGGAAAGGCATCGTTCGTTTCATAACTCTCTTGTTTAACTCCTGACAAGGCTTAGAGAACCGCATAGCAACAGCTTTTAAAATATTTGACTATTGCTTAGGCTAGAGTAGTGTATTCCCTTATTTCCTTTCTACATACTTACAAGAAAATAAGCAATAAAACTATTTCTGCGAATGTTTATCTCAATTAGCATATACCAGATAAAAGAATAACCTTCTGTAACAGTAATTTGCTGCTGAACATGTAGAGAAAGCCATGTGGATAGAGCACGTCAAACTTTTTAGTATTTATGGAGATCAACCATGCAAATATATGGGATATTAATATTATTTTTCTAAAGATAAACTCACATGCATAAGGAACATTTATATACATAATTATAATGATATACTGACTTATTAATATTGACACAATGCCTTATTACTTTAAAATAAATGAAGTCTTAAATTTTGATTATGGATCAAGCCAAGTACTGAATGAGCAAGCTAAGTAGGAGAGGCGTCTATTTATAGTGTATCGTGCATACTGCAGATAGCACATGACACAATTGAATGCTGCTGTGTTGGATTTTTAATAATGCTATGATATTCATATGTGCTGCAGCTTCCATTTTGTCCTGATGTGAATAAAACGGCAAGCAATTGCTGTGCATGTTATATGAACATACTGCAGCTCACATGGGCCGAAAACTCACCAACAACCATGAGAGGCATTATCCGAATCTTGGAATAACATTACAATACAAGAGTGCAGGGACATTGTGAACAATATGCCCTAAAGAGTAAAACTACGTTTGAAACCAAATGAGACCATCCTCTACATTATATGCACATAATAACAATAACAATACTATTATTATTTATTAATATGCTATGTGTTCTTAGAACAGAAGTTTTTAAAATATCAATGGGTGTCCTTAAACATTTGGTAAACCAGAAGCAAGTCAAGAAAAGTCCATTCTTAAGAATAATTTAGGCTAATTAACCTAAACCTTGATGACAATAAAGTTACTGAAATGTAAGGTAATTTGTGGGAAATATCTGAAATTGGTTACTGCAAAATTACATTTTCGAAGTCGTACCCCTTTTTCCCAACACCGGCGAATTGTTCCAAAGCAAAGCCGCGGTAATGACCTGGATGTTAAAGACGGAGAAAAATGTATACTTTAATGAGATCTGCATTTTTGTGTAGTAAGATGTCCATCTGTTAGTTTACAACTGTACAAAAGTAATTCAATAGGAAGCTACTTCACAGGCTCTTCGAAGAAAACTCAATATATTCTATTTTTATTTTCTCTACACGTATTATGTCCATGGTGTATACAATTGTAATGTACCCAAAAATTCGATGTCGAAGTTTCAACGAGAATATAGTTTTGAGGCATGCCTGAGTTCAAAAAAGTCAGTTTTAGGAACAGGTCTGTGTGTGTGTGTGTGTGTGTGTGTGTGTTTATGAACTGCATAGATCTAAAACTCAAAAGACTATTAAATACCAAATTTGGTATTTAAGTTTGGTATCTTCCAAGGATGCGACAGGAAGATTTCCAAGAAAATCTCCCCTTGACAAACTACCTTTACATAGAAAAATTTGGAAGTTTCAATTATATTAAAAATATCTACAAAGATTTTGATTAAAATAACATATATTAAAGCTATTTACATCACAAGTAAAATGTATATCTTGAACTTTCTGGGAATAGCTTCTGAAGACCTGTTCATTCTGGATGATTTTTCCTATATTTTGCATAAATGGTAAACAATAAGGGATAAAAAAACACCTTGCTACACAATAAATGTAGATCTCCATTAAACACACAATTTATGTCATATACATTTTTTCGTGGATTTGGCCGTTTTCTAGATATTCCTGGTTATTGGTTTCAGTTTTAAAATATTTAAAACTTTTCTCATACGGGAAGTTATCAACTCTTGCCCACGCAAAGAAATGGATTTCAGTCCCATAGTAACCACATTTTAAAGGGTTTGACTGTCGGTTTAGCCTAGCGTATTTCCTTATTTCCCTTCTACTTACAAGGAAACGAGTAATAGAAGTTTATGCTAATGTTTATCTCAATTAGCATGAAGTAGATAGAAGAATAATCTTCCAACAATAATTTGATGAGAAAGTGATTTGAATGGAACACATTATATTTTTTGACATGTAAATATCTTAAACATGTGGTAGTTTAATGAAAATCGTGAAGCCTGTATCTTTCTTTAAGGTAATGAATCGGAGAAATGTGGAAATTCTACAGTATGTCGGATATCTTATTAAAATGTATACAAACAATTATTGTACAAAATAATAGTGATATTTTTGCCATATATCAAACTTGTACTTTTCAGGGTTAATATTTTCAAAATCCATTGTTGTAATAAAAATATGCCACATGATATATTTTTAAGAAAGTTCACCATATATGCGTTCTATTCACAAGACTTTCTCTGGCTATTCTGCAACAAACTATTCTTATAAAAGGTTATCATTCAATGCAATGTGCTAATCCAGATAAACATTAGCAGAAACAGTGTATTACTTGCTTCCTATAAACAGAGGAGTAATATCTAAGGGAATACAGTAGACTTAAGAGATAGTCAAATCTTTTAAAATCTGTCGCTCTGTCATTGAAATTCGATTCTCTTTGCATGGCCAGAAGTGAAACAAGTATTACGACTTCCCATTTGAGAAAAATATAACTATTTTAAAATAAAAAGCAATAACAAGGAATATCTCGGAAACGGTTAATTCCACAAAAGGAAACATGAAAAACAAAGTTATAAAAATGTGAGATCCACATTTTCTACAATTTTGGTGCGATAGATCTTTTACCGTTTGCAGTTGTGAAAACATAATTCAGAATAAAGTGGTCTTCAGAGGCTATTCCCAGAAGATTCAAGATATACATTTTATTTGTCATGAAAATATCTTGAATACATGATATTTTAATCAAAATTGTTAGAATCAATTTTGAGAAATCAAAATGATAGAAAAATGTTTCATGTAAAGGGATAAGGGCATTTTCCTGAAAATGTTCGTGGAAAATCTTTAGAAGATACTGAACTTAAATGCCAAGTTTGGTATTTAATTTAGTTTTTGAGTTATGCTGTTCATAGATACACACGCACGCGGACTTTTTTCTAAATCTGCTTATTTGATTTTAGTGGGCCTTAAAGTATTTATTTCCAGTGAAATCTCGGTATAAAATTTTTGGGTGGAATCTTCCATCTTCTATTATTTTCGAAGTACATGGAACATAAAAGTTCAAGTTGTACAGTAAATGAGTTTACAAATAAATTTATCATGCATTACTTTTTTTTACCTAGTACATAGGTAGAGAAGCCATTGCGCTCCACTCCAAAATTCCACACCGATATTTCAACGGAAACAAACGTTTTAGGGCTCACTGTATAAAAAGGATTTTTAGAAAAAGTTTGTATGTGTGCGCGTGTGTGTGTCAATGTGTCTCTGAAGAATTCCCCAATCGCAAACTAACCTTTATGTGGAAACATTTCGAAAATTTTAGTTTTCTCAATATTCCTCCGATTATAATTAAAACACTGTATTCTTAAGATATTTATATGACAAACAAAATGTAAATCTAGAATTTTTTGGGAACAGCTTCTGAAGCTCTTCATTATAGATGACTTTTGCGTTAATGGTAAACCGTAAGAGGTATATAAAAGACTGCTACTAAAAAAATGTACATTTCATTAAAAAAACACAAGGTATCATTAATTAAAACTGAAACCAATAAATAACAAGCAGCATCTCAGAAATCCACGAATAAATGTATAGGACATGAACTGCGTATTTTAACGAAATCTAAATTGTTGTTTAGTAAGTTTCTCTAAGTATGGTGTACCAGTTATGTAAAAATAATCCTGAATTATAAGGTCTTCAGAAGCTTTTGCCAGCAAATTCAAGATATGTATTTTATTTGTTATGTAAATGTCTTTAATATACGGTGTGTTAATCAAAATCGTTATAGTAATTTTTGAAAGAAACATCATTTTCGATTTTTTTCCCATGCAGATGGTAAATTGAGGTGGGAGGATTCTCTCCCAAATCTTGGTGTCGCATCCTTGGAAGACACTAAGTCTAAGTTTGGTATTTTACCGGTTTTTCGTTTTTATCGCGTTCAGTCTCGCGCGCATGCACGGAGGCGCGCGCGCGCACACACACGCACACACACACACTGGCCTTTTCTTATAACGTTTCTTTTCGTAGACCCTAAAACGTGTATTTCGGTGAAATATCTGTATAGAATTTTTGGGTGGAGTGCAATAGCTTCTCCACCTATGTACTGTAGAGAAAATTAAAATCTATTCAGAAATATAGAAATGTAACTCCTAGTGTTCCTAAGATTGTTTTTTTTATCGTGGCATTAGAAAGGCTACATTCATCGGTATCATGTTGGAGTGCGCAGTGTTGGGAGTTCTAGGAAATGAACAAATCGTCTGAATGAAATAAAGCAAAAGGATGAAAATAAGCAGTAATGAATAGTTTAATAGTTGTCTTGTCTCTCTTTTTATGTACGTCCTAATTGCAGTAGGTTTGTTTCTTGTTGCTGTTGGCACGCTATTCGTATTGGCAGTCGAGCAGCTTCTTCACACAACTCCAACTCTGCATAATAATAATATTACATTTCGTACTAAGATATAATAAGCTATTT
Source organism: Hymenopus coronatus (assembly GCA_030762935.1). NCBI lineage: Eukaryota > Metazoa > Arthropoda > Insecta > Mantodea > Hymenopodidae > Hymenopus > Hymenopus coronatus. The sequence continues at coordinate 31,407,705 of CM060896.1, read as the reverse complement.
ATGAATGTTTTTTTAATTAACGTCATTTTTACGTTCTCATATGTACGATGGACATAGTAGGTAGAGAGGTTATTGTATTTATCCCAAAGATTCAATGCAAAATTTCACCGGAAATGTATATTTTGAAACCCTGAATTCCATAAAGGCATAGGTAGACAACGGTCCGTGTGTCAGTAGTGTGTGTATTGGCATCGGTTATATGTATGTGCGTGTGTGTGTGTGTGTGTGTGTGTGTGTGTGTGTGTGTGTGTGTGTGTGTGTGAACAGCAGAGCTGAAAATCGAGACATCTCTTGAATACCAAACTTAATATTTAAGTTCAGCAATTTCCAAGGATGCAACACGAAGGTATTCAAGAAACCTCGTCCCCAACTACCTTTATATGGAAAATTTTCGAAAATGTCGCTAACGATTTTGATAAAAATTCCGTATACGAAAGCTATTTTGAATTTTCTGTGAACAGTCTGCTGTTACTATTGTGTAACTGGTAAACCGTAAGAGGTAGATAAAAACTTGCTACACAAAAATATAATCATTAAAACACACATTCATTTTATACCATGGACATTTTTATACGCTTAAATGTTTCTAGTATTCCTTGTTATTGGTTTCAATTTAAAAATGATCACATTTTTCTTAAACGGGAAGTTAACCTTAGTTTCATACGTCCTTTGCTTTACACATAGCCATGCAAATATTTCAAGCGATAGCTTTTAAAAGCTTTGACTGTCGCGTTGGCCAAGTGTAACATCTTATTTCCCCCTCCTTTTACAAAGAAGTATGTATTAAGGCAATTTCTGCTAAAGTTAATCTCGATTAGCATGAAGTAGATAAAATAATAACCTTTGTAAGAATAGTTCGTTTGCAAAAGAGGTAAAGAATGTCACGTGAATGGAACTATTTTATTATTAATAGCTGTATGTATTAATTTCATTGAAATTAGTTACATTGTTAAGGATATATTTCTTTAAATCCTGACCAAAAATGCGAACACAATGTTTCAAGTGAGGAAAGTGAAAGTAAAAGAAAAAAAAAATAACTAGCTGAAACCTTGGTTGCAGTAACGCCTCTGATTTCAGCCAATTCAGTATTGTAACTGTATTATAGACTTAAAATTGTTGACAAATAATGTCTTAAATTCGCTGCTGCGAATAATTCACTCGAAGTTTCGACGCGTAGACAGTTTACGACTGCACGCCATCCATGGCTCGCGCACCACTGCGCGCTAATTCTCCAGTCACTCACGATTCAGTAGAGTTCATAACAACCACGGCTCTTCTTCCTGCTCTTATAGCTAGACCATGACGTTACAGAACTTTGTGAAAGCTTTTGAAAACCGAAGCATCCAGACGTATCCAGAAGGTCTCCAATTGCGATGAGTCTCATACCAAGGCGAACGTGAGAACCACTGCTAAAAATAATGCACTGTCATGGTATGTTTCCACTTAGAAGAAAAATGTGCAATGACAACATTAATTGTACATGTGAGAATTAAATGCAACAATGCGCTCTATGGTAGATGTTTTAAGTGTAAAACTAAACCAAGTGATTTATATTTTGAAAAGTTAGTCTGTCAGACCGAATAACTCAATGCCATAGCCGGGATTTGGACCATAGATATCCCGGTTTCCGTCCAGTCATTCTGATGCCTGAGCTATCAGGACAACGTGCCGGCCCAACACTAAATTCTCCAACTGACTCCCGATTTTTCCGTAAACCACAATGTCGGAGACCATGAGATCCATGGTTCAAATCTTGGCTATGACATTGAATTTCTCAGTCTCTCCAACTTCTGTCCTACATACGGCTGGTGTGAAAGAAACAATTAATTCATATTAATTGACCTAATGGTTGGTGTATAAAACCGGGACTTAAGTACTTACGATATTGTAAGTCGCTTTTGGGGTATGACATATCAGAAACACTTTGAGATCTCCTTGTGGCTTACCGGGAAAAAACGTATCAGTTGGAGATTTTAGTGTCGTGTTGATTTTAGTATCTCAGCAACTGGACGGAAACCAGGAGATCCATAGTTCATATACCGGCTATGGCAATGCATTTTTCAGTCTAATACTCTAGTATAAATTTTTACAATAAAAGTAATAGGTATTACCGCACTTTTACTTTTATTATCCCTTCCAGTTTTAGCAGGAGCTATTACTATACTTTTAACTGATCGAAATTTAAATACCCTGTCCCATACAATACTAGAGTGGAAGAAAGAATTAATTTACATTGATTTACATTTGCATTCTAAGTGTACTAGGTACAGTCATACAAGTTGTCTAACCCTGAATCTACAAAGGAAATGTTTTTGCCATGGCTATATCAATAAATCCGTCGTGTTTTGGAACATATGAGATCATCTGGTGATCCGCGGCAGCTTGGAAACTAAGGCACCAATTGTCAGGGAAGACATTCATAATTTATGAATATCACAGTAAATAGTGGTTTGAAGGTCATGAAAAATAAAACTACAACAGTACAAACCTTTATCGCATTTGCGAAAACTAGTCATCCCCGACCATAATTTATAGTAGATACCTACTATTAAAAAAATTGTGTGTTTGAATTCACCGACTATATCTATCCATTCTCCAACAAGCTATTCCTTTTGCCTTCTCTACACATACTATGAATATTGTATTTCACCCAAAAATTCGATGTCTAAATTTCACTGGAAATATGTTTTGAGGTACCCTGAGTCGAAAAAAAATTAGGAAAAGGTCCGCGCGCGCGTGTGAGTGTGTAAGAAGCGTAGCTCAAAAACGAAAGTATCATAAAATATCAACCTGGTATTCAAGCTTAGTATCCTCCAAGGATACGACACGAAGATTTTCAAGAAGATTTACATTCGTTTTAATACTAAGGATATTTACATCACAACTTAAATGTATACCTACCTATCTTGAATTTTCTGGGAAAAGAATGAAGTAAGAGCTCTTTATTCTGGATTAACTGGTAAATTGTAAGACGTTGACAAAACTTCTTGTTAAAACACACACAACTTATGTCATATTCAGTTTTTTTTTCTTTTTCTGAATTGATCATTTCCGAAATATTCCTTGTTATTGATTTCAATTCAGTTTGAAATTACTTAATTTTCTCGAACGAAAGGTCACCTTTTGCTTCATCTTTCTTTTGTTTTATTGTTAGCAATGCAAAGCGAACCGACATTCAATTGTTCACATAGTGACCAGCTTTTAAAACACTTGGCTATCAATTTAGCCTTATTTGCCTTATTTGCCTTCTGCTAGAATGTTTCTTTCGATTATCATGAGGTAGATAAAAGAACGATCTTTAGTAAGAATAGATTGTTTGCAGAAAGGTAGAGAGAGTCATGTGAAAGAAACACATTCGTTTTTATAAAAACGTGTTCACTTTAATCTAGATAAACATTCGCAGAAATGCTTTAATTACTTCTGTGGTGTAAATTGAACAAAGGACTAAGCTAGTCTAAAGCGATAATCAAATCTTTTCATAACTGTTTGTTATGTGATTGTTTTCTCAATTTGCTTGACGAGCAGCAAGAAAAGTGAAAAATATTTCATTAAGGAAGTCTGTAGCACTGGAAATGTTAAAACCAATAAAATGGAATATTTCGGAAATGCTTAGCTGTTCCAAAAGTTGTCTACGAACTAAACTGGCGTATTAATGGGATCAACATATTTATTTAGCAAGCTTTTGTCTATCTCTTACGCCTTGCCAGTCATATAAAAGTCATTCAAAATGAAGAGAGCTTCAGAGACAATGTCCACGAAATTCGGGATATACAGTTTATTTAGCATGTAAGTATCTTCAAAATACAGTGTTTTAGTTAAAATCATTAAAGGCATTTTTGACAAAATCCAACATTAAAAAAAAAAAAAAAAAAAAAAGCATGTAAAGGGTAGTTTGGGATGAAGGGATTTTCCTGAAAATCTTCGTGTCACAACAGTGGAGGGTATTAAACTTAAACAATAGGTAATCTTATTTAGTCAACTTTTTTTTCTTTGTTGCTTTTGTTATGTTTTGCTTATGTTTTGTATTTATGATCAAATCTGAGTGTTGAATTTTTGGGTGCAATATAATAACTTCTGTACCTATTACGTACCTGCATAGAACTTAGCAAATAACTTTAAAAACATTAGAAAATGTTCAGTGCGTCAATGACAGATAACCCAAAAACAAAATATTGATTAAGTACCAAACTTTGTATTTAAGTTTAGTATTTACTGAGGATGCGACAAAGATTTTCAGATGCTCCCACTTCAACCTCCCTTAACATGGAACATTTTCCGAGATTTTAATTTCCTCAAAAATATGTATAACAATTTTAATTAAAATGCTAACTATAAAAGATACTTACATGGCCCATAGAATGAACCTATATTTTGATTTTTCTAGGACTAGGCTCTGCAACCCTCTTCACTGAGGAGGACTTCTCATAATTGGTAAACCGTAAGATATATTTAAAATGTTACGACAGAAAAATGTAGATCTCATTAAAATATAATTTATATCAGATACATTTTTTGTGTTGAGTTAACCATTTTCGAGATATTGCTTGTTATTGGTTTCAATTATAAAATACTTACACTTTTCTCAAAGGGGAAGTCGACAATCGTTTCCTTTTTTTTTACCCTTGACAAAGAGAACCGGCTTTCAGTGTAGTCGCAAAGCACAGCTTTTAAAATATTTGCATATCGCTTTAGCCTAGTGTATTCCCTTATCCCCTTTCTACTTACAAGGAACTGAATAACAAGACCGATTTTGCTAAAATTTATCTCGATTAGGATTAAGAAGATGGAAGAATAAGCTTTGGTAAGAATAGTTGTTTGCGCAATAGGTAGAGAAAGTTGCACGAATGGAACCCATCATATTGTTACTTTCTCTTGCACGTATGTACCATATACATAGGAAATAGAGAAGATACCTATTGTATTCCATTCAACAATTTGATACCGGATTTCACCGGAAATACATGCTTTGAGACCCCCCCAAAGTGGGGGAAAAAAACTTTATAGAAAGGTGTGTGTGCGCGTGTGTGTGTGTGTGCGCGTGTGTGTGTGCGCGCGTGCGCGTGTGCGTGTGCGCAAGAGGTCAAAACAAAAAGTCAGTTAAATACGAAACGTGGCATTTAAGTTCAAGAAAATCACCCCACTTCCAGCTACCCTTTACATCGAATATTTTGATTTTCTCAAAAAATGGTCAACGATTTTTATTAAAATGCCGCATGTTTTTGATATTTTCATGATAAATGAAATGTATACGCTAAATATTCTGGAAATAGTGTCTAAGGAACTCTTCATTTCGGATTACTTTTGTATCACTTTTAACTGTAATTGATAAGACAAAGTTTACTGCACAAAATTGTAAATCTCAATTAAAACACACAATTACATATACATTGTTTGTAGAGTTAATTATTTCCGAGATTTCTTGTTATAGATTTCAATTTTGAATGACTAAACTTTTCTCCAGAGAAGTCAATATCCCTTTTGTTTTACTTCCAAGAAAGCAAAAGAGAACAGAATTTCAATTGCTTCACAAAGCGAAAGCTTTTAAAAGATTTGACTATCGTTTAAGACTACTGTATTGTCTTATTTCTCTTCTATTTACAAGCAAGTAAGTAATAAGACCATTTCTGCTTTGTCTCGATTAGTGTGACGTAGATAAAAGAATAATCTTTTGCAAGGAAAGTTTGTTTGTGGAACAGCTAGAGAAAGTCTTGTCAATGGAACACATCAAATAGTTTTTATGTGACTAGCGTTTTTAATGTTATAGGGTTTAGTTTACTGTTTTCAGATATAAAGGCTTGTCATATGCGTTTTATATTAACTCTTACATCTTTCTCAAAATACTTAGTGTAGCTTATAAAATGTAGCATTGCGAAATGTATTTGTTTTACATACAAGTAAAGAAAAACAAAAGAATTACAAAGCCGCACAGCTGCTGCCGACCAAAACAAAATGGATGTTAAACGTGAACCACAATATTTTATACAAAACAACAACTTGCAGGTGACAGCATGTTAACAGAAACTTCAGCGTCCACCAGCAGAAACATTTTGAGTTGCTTGCAGCGACATGGTCCTGGATATTACAAAACAGGCTGTGTACTAGAATTATTCGTGCGCCATATGCTTTCTTTCTTTCCTTGGCTTTGTGTAGTAAAGTACACACGCGAGTATTGAGAAGCTCGTAAAGCGGTCTGCTCTTGCTCTTCCTCTTCTGGGGTTGTTAACGCAATGGTGCCATGGTTTCCTGGAAATACTTTATTACAAACCAACCATTTTACCCAGAATACAACAAGAGAAGATCGCTTAGACATAAACTGGGAAGCTGCAATTCTTTCTGTATTCGTTTGTCTAGTCTTTTTTATTTCCCATGTTTCTGATATCTTGATCAATCATAAATCTGATGGTTCGATTCACATGCTTTTCTATACGTCTCTATAACAAATTATTGTTAGTAAATTTATTCTTCTATCTACTTCATGCTAATCGAGATTAACCTTTGCAGAAATTGTCTTTATTATTTGCTTCCTTGTAAGTAGAAGGGAAAGGAAGAAATACGCCTCGCTAAGCTGTTTTTATGTGATTGAAATCAATTTCTTTGCATGGCCAGGAGTTGAGAACTTCTCGTAAACTGATACTAATAACAAGCAATATCTCGGAAATGGTCAACGTCACGAAAAAAATGTATGATAGAAATCTGATGTTCTCCATTCACATGAATTTCTGTACCTCTCTGTAACAAATTATTGTTAGTATCTAAGTTTATTCATCTACTTCATGCTAATCAACATAAATATTATCAGAAACGATTTTATTACTTAGTTCCTTATAGGTAGACGGGAAATAAGGAGATACACTAGGCTAAACCGGCAATCAAGTGTCACTTGACTACCTGCCGTACAAGTGTCACTCTAAATAATTTCTGTTTGGGCATTTCTGGGGATTTTCTAGATTTCCGTACAAATGTCAACAAATTCCACCTCCGTAGAAGTGGCATTCCGTACAACTGTCACAGCCTCTGTCGTCAGTCATCTCTGAAACTGCAGTTCTGACAGCCAACTTTGATTTGAATTTTGTCAAAAGCTGTTTAACAAACTGAAAACCTTAACATTGAATACATAAGTTGTTTCAAATTATATATTGTGCTAAAATTATTTTTTGATAGTCTTTAATGCCCGCTTTGACTACTAGCACCGCAGGCGATTACACTGATGATACATGGAACGAAGATGAGCACCGGTGGAACGTGATGAATGACGAGGAAAAACTGGAAAACCCGCCCCTGCGCCGCTTTGTCCATCACAAATCCCACATGCAGTCCTGGAATCAAACCCTAGTGAGAGACGAATGATCTAACCACTCGGCGCTAAAAATTAATGCTACGTACTTGTCATAAATATAAATTTTAAAAAGTTATCACTGGTAGGAGTGTCTTTAGGTGTAGTATTATTTTTTAAATTAATTTTTGTGTTTTAATGCATGACGTACTTGATAGATTTCAGCTAAACTTGTTTCCTGTATCTGATATCTATCTCCTCCTAATGTTTTAATATTACATAAACAATTATTTGGACTTTTGCACACAAATACTTTTAATAAATTATGATTAGCAATATGAGGAATAATTTAGCTGCAATACACAGACTCAGAAATGAGTAGTAAACGTTTTATTTCTATGGCATAATGGATTGAAATAAAAGATATTACCACAGTGATAATTAAACCATTTATATTATTTATGATAAGTGTGTAACATTAATTTTTAGCATGCATCCGTTATATTATATGAATAATGTTTATAAAAGATTGCGTAAACATTGTCGAAGTTCCGTTTCATTTCTTTCTTTCTTTTCCTTTTATTTTCACTCTCTGGTTCCCCTCCTCGTTTGTGGGACTTAAACCTCCTCGGACTTACAAGCCAGTATCTGGAGTTCACACACTTGTTGAGGATGATATGAAATGATGGTGAAATGCATGACAGAAAAGATGGTTTTTGAGAAATGGGTGGAATTAATTACGGGGGAAACCTTGAATTCATTGGATCAAACCCTTGGTGAGTGATGAGTGGGAAGTTTCATTTCATTAAGCTAATGAAACTTAAAATAAACTCAAAATTTGAGAAACTTGAAATTAAAATCGACAAGAAAACAGCAGTCGCACACCTGACTTACAACTACCCAGGGTTCCATAATTCAAAGATTCCAAAAGTTTTCAAGCAGCATCCGGAGGAACACATGCGCACCGTATAAAATGAGCTTTCGTTGCAGTAGTGCACTGAAAATTCCAGAGCAGATATTTTTGGCATTGTGTGTGGTCTGGGTTTATTTCCCATGGCGCCACATTCTCAGCTACAAGCGGAAATGGCTTTTCTTATTGGTCTTCGACGACATCAGTTTCCAGCCGCGAAGGAAACATCAAATTTTGCAATCATTAACACTACTCGTAATGTTTTATTTGTGAAGCAGCCCTTTCCTGCTATTAAACGCCATCGTTGTTCTTATTTTAGGTTGTCTGAAGTGAAATAGAAATGACTAAAGGTTTTAGCTCAGGATGATGTTCTGTCACTGTGATGATTTTACTCTGTAAATGAAGAATAGTTGGTTAACAATATAATTCTGTTAATCAGAATTATGGGCGCCAGGCTATCGTACCTATGAAATTACATTAAACTGAATTGTATTTATGCATACTCTTTAACTGCTGCGGTTCTTAGCACACCATTCTATATTGGGCGCAAAGGATCGATTAATTTTGCTCACTGGCCTTTTTATCAGGCTTGAGGTTCTTTTATGTGCCGAAATCTACGACACGGAACCAACGGCTTAGCATAACTTCCTTCGGAAGGGAAGTAAAGTGTTTTTATACCCGAAAAACTCCATCGTCTTCCGCCGGGTATATTGTACCTATGTTGAGTAAAGGATGACATACCTCTTGTATGATATTCACATAACTTTCTTTACCTATACTGCAACAAACTATTCCTTCTGCCTTCTATTTCCCGCCTATCCAGCAAGCAACATTACCAGAAATGGTTTTACGATATTACTTCATTGTACAAGAGGAATAAGGATACTGAATAAGTTAAATCGATAATCAAACCTTTTAAAAGCCAGTCGATATGTGATACAATTGAAACTCCATGTGTTCCATTCACATGTCTCCCTCTACCTATTCGGTAGCTAACTCTGGTGTTTAACGCCCGCTTTTGCTACATATGGCACCACAAGCTATGACACATAGAATGAAAATGGACCACCGCTGGAATACGATGGCGGGGGGGGGGGGCAAGAATCAAAGAATCCGGAGAAAACTTGCCCTTGTGCCGCTTTGTTATACCACAAATCCAACATAGAATCGAACCCGGGTGAGAGGGGAGTGGTCTAACCATGGGCCACGACGCGGTCCAAATTACTCTACAAAACATTATTCTTCTATATATGTACTTCATGAAGAGATAAACATTAGCAGAAATGTTTTCATTCCTTATTTTCTTGTAAGTAGAAGGGAAATTAGGGAATACACGAGGCTAAAGGGATATGCGCTATGCTGTCTTCTGTATGGAGTAACAAAAGACATACGAAACCATTAATCACTTCCCGTTTGAGAAACGTATACATTTTTAAAAATTGAAACAAATAATAAAGAAATATTTATAAAATGGTTAACTTAACAAGCGAAACATATTAGACATCATTTATATCTTTTAACGAGATAAGTTTTCCAGTAAGTATTTCTTATGGTTTCCCAATTCTGCAAGAATTAACCACTTAAAGACTACACCCAGAAAATTAAAATAAGTATATACATTTCATTAGTCATGAAAATTGCTTAAACATGTGCTCTTTTTTATAGCAAAATCGTTAGATCTATTTTTGAAGAAATCAAGATTTTTGAAAAATGTTCTATAGAAAGCTAATATAGGGTCGAAGGATTTTCTTGAAAATCTTCATGTCGCATTGTTGGAAGATGCTGAACTGATGCCGAGTTTCGTATTCAGGTTTCGAGTTATCCTATTTACAGATATACATGGACTTTCTTCTAAAAAAGCATTTTTTATTCAGGTGTCCTGAAAACACGTATTACCAGTGAAATCTCGGTATCTAATTTTTGGTTGGAATGTAATAGGTATCTTCTTTAACTACTATGTAGATGTGCATACTGGTACAGAAGGTAATAAATAACACTTTTAGAAAAATAACTTTGTGTTTGCTTCAGTGTGTTCATGTGTGTGCGTTGTTTAACCTCAGAACTTAAAAACAAAAAGTGATTATTTATCAAATTTGACACTTATAGTCTACGTAGTTCAAGGTTACGTCGCGAAAGATCACCAAGGACCTCTCCCCCCCCCAATTGCCCTTTATATGGCAAATTTATTGTTATATTTTATTTTATCAAAAATGATCTAAAGATTTTGACAACAAATAACATGAAATAAAGTTTACTTGAAAAATAATGTATAAATTGAATATTCTGTTAATAGCCTAATGAAGTCTCTTTCATTTTTTATAATTCGTAAACCATAAGGAGAAAGTTTTTCTGCACAGGAAATGTTAATCTGATTACAGTGCACAAGTGAAATGTAGCGTCAAACTCGCTTGGTTGTGTGGAAATAGCCTGTCTGCATCACAGTCAAGAGCTCGCGAGTTCGAATCTCGCGTAGGGTGTGTTAACCCAGTTTTCCCTTATCCTAGAAGACGAATGTCGAGTAACTTGATCTCCATAGACCCTGAGATCATTTGAGCATCTTTTCATCGATTTCTTTCATCGTCTGATATGATAACCAGGTTAAAGAACGTTAAGCTACCGAGAGCAAAAAATGGCGTGCACCTTTTTGCGATACATTACTGTTCATTGAGTATAATTCTCAAATACTTTTTTCAAGCGGTAAGTCATTATACGTTTATTCTCGTGTGTACGCAAAAGCACGGAATTTCAATGCACTCTATTACGGTGAGTTAAGCCGATAAGTTTCTTTTTCGGGGTTTTACCTTATGCTGAGAAGACGAATGTTCCATGGTGGACCCGAGCTCAATTGAGCATCATTTTCCCGATTTCATGAACATACGTTATGACCTATTAGATTAAGGGACATTAAAAAAGAAAGAGAGAAAGAAATTCAGACACGTATTGTACTGCAAAGAGAACGGAATTTCACAGTCCATATTTATATCAATAACAGTTTTCAAAAACTGAATATCCCTTTAGATTATTGTATCGTTGTTACTTTCTCTGCCTCGTGTGGTAAGTAGCGTAAGTATTATACTTCACCCAGAAATTCGATGTCCCAATTCATTTCAAGGATGCAACACGAAGATTGGCAAGAAAATTCCCACCCCAAACTACCTTTACGTTTACTTGGACCAATTTTTGATATTTTGATTTTATAAAAAAAGTTGGCTAAACCTGCTTTTGGTTAAAATGTTTAAGGTATTGTCATGACAAATAAAATCTAGAATTTTCTGTGAATAACTTCTGAATTCCTCTTATTTCCGTATTACTTGTGTATAACTGGAAATTATATAAGATAAACGAAATGCTGTCACACAAAAATTGTAGAGGTCGTTAAAACGCACAATTCATGTCAATACATGTTTTTACCTTTCTCACAGATTTAACCACTCTTGTTATTGTTTTTAAAACCCTTCGGTTTTTATACGTTTCTCAAATGGGAAGTTGTCATTAGTTATTCCACCTGGCAGTGCAAAGAGAACAGAATTTAAATGTCATTAAACAGGAACCATCTCTCAACAAAATTTAGTATCTCTTTAGCCTAGTGTATGCTTCCAAGGAAACTAATATGACCGTTAATGTTTATCTGGATTAGCATGAAGTAGATAGAAGAAGATGTATGCAGAATTTATTACAGCATAGCTAGGGGGAGGAGCGGGGGGATGTAATAAATACATTTCTTTTCCTTCATCCCCCCTTTCTTTCAACTTACTATTATTAATGAACGTTTATCTTGATTAACAAGATAAAGTATACATGATAAGTATATATGTTTATGAAAGCACTAAGGGGAATAGCTATGTGAGTAAAATACATATGTTTAGTTTTATAATTTTATTTACTGCATTTTACGGACTTAATGAACTATACCGAAATAACTTGCGAGATTGTGCACGTGACTGATATAAGTAATTTGAGATCGGCGATGCATGGTCCCCGGATAAACATAACGCAGCTACATAGCATTAAACGTGTGGGTATAAGTTAAAACAAAGCAGGTTGAAAAAATGGTTTAGAATGTCTTTAAAACTGCTGCCCGAGTATAGAAAGATCGATTTTTAGCAGCTCGTTACTAGCGTTCTCATGATTTAATGTCGCAAAAATCTTTAAAATCTCGAACTAATCACTTGACAGTGCGACACTGAGCATCCATTAACTACGTTCTTGAGGTAGCCTGCGCTGGAGGCTATCTCAAGAACTCGGAAACTATTTTTCACTTGAAAGCCAGTATCATAACCACTACGCTAGAGAGGTACGCTGTAATATGTTCCTTCGTTTTTCGTGTTCTGCTCTTGAATGGTTGATAAATTAGCCAGTGGCGTACTGGCACTTCAGAAACTCATAGCCGTTACTTCGACATTTCAATAAACATGCCATAAGTCTCCTGTCTCAAATTACTTATTTAAGTAATCTACATATTCTGTGAACATGTTTCGGTATAGTTCATTAACACCCTGTATATCCATACATACACATACTTATTACCCGACTGAAGATTGAATGTAGACGGCCACGAGAGGAAGATTACGTAAACACAAACAGATAAGAAGTATTACGTCATCACTCCCGGTGCATGCCCTGTACAGTTCGGTAATACTGGAATGGACAGTACGAATCAAGTCAAAAAGCAAACACCGTCGCTCGTAGTCAAAGGCACACAAAATAGAAAATTAATTTTCAATGTGTTAGTTTTGAAAAGAAGAGAATCGTAAAAGTATGATCCTATGTAGTTTATTCTTATGTACGCTGTGATGCTTTGATGGTCACACTGTTTCGTTTCGCATAGGACTGATACGATATCCCACTAGGACTTACAAGCCAATGCCCAGGGGTCAGAAGCCTTCGGGGAGCTAACGGCACGAAACCACAGAATGGGGAACCTGTTACGAGGGGCCAGCCTGTAGCCAGCATGAACATGAAGTGGGTGATATGAAATGTAAGCGAAATTGATGATTGGAAAGGTGATGGTGAGTAATTGGTGGAATGAGTGGCAGGGAAACCGGAGGATCCAGAGAAAACTCGCCCAGACGCTGCTTCGTGCAACACAAATTTTACACGCGGGTGCTTGTAAATGGGAGGCGAGCGGTCTAACCACTCAACCACATCGCCGCCTCTGGTCACACTGTAGTGCACTCTATTCCCGCCTTCTCTGACCGCTCTACACCGTACCACGTTACACCACCGACCTCCCCTAACAACTGCACTCCTTCGTCAGACAGGTAGTACCTATGTTTCTGGTACTGTAACTTTGGCTGGATTGTTATGATATATGTCTAATTAGACTTTTCTGAACGATGATCATTTGTTTTGCCAGTGTGTAAAGTGAAGTTTTGTATCTTGTAAACGTAAAATAGTAAGTTATAATTTTACCCACTATCGTGAAAAAAAAAAAACAAAATCTAACGTGTTTCATTCTCATCATTTCTCTAGATCTCTGTAACAAATTATTGTTAAAGATTTATTCTTCACACTACTTCATGGTAATCGAGATAAACATTAGCAGAAATGGTCTTATTATTTGCTTCCTTTTAAGTAGAGGGGAAAATACATTTAGCTAAAGCTATAGTCAAATATTTTAAAAGCTGGTTGCTATGCGAATATTTGAAGTTCGGTTCGCATTTCACTGTCAGTAAAACAAAAATGATAAAGCGAAATGTGTACCTGCTTAAGATACGTAGTTTAAAATTGAAACCAATAACAAGGGATGTCTCGTAAACAGTAGACTCTAGAGGAAAAACGCATATGATATTTTTGTGTTTTGTGTAGCAAGTCTTTGTCTGCTTCTTAGGGTTAATCATTTATTCAAAATTCAGAAAAATTCATCCAGAATAAACAGGTCTTCAGAAGCTATTCCCATAAAATTCAACATAGGTATACATTTTATTTGCCATGACAATACCTTAAACATATAGCATTTTCACCCAAAAAAAGGGTATCTCCATTTTTTTTTTAGAAAATCAAAGCATAAATATGTTTAATGCACGGCATTTTAATCAAATCGTTAAAGGAATTTTTGAGAAAAGCAAAATTAAAAAAAAATATTCGTGCAAAGAGGATGAATATCTTGTCGTATCCTTAGAAGATATTAACATAAATACCAAATTTGGTATTTAATAATCTTTTCTTTTTTGAGCTACACACACGCACACAAAGAGCTTTTTATATACTTTTCTGGACTCAAGTTACCTCAAAGCATAAAATTCCGGTGAAATCTTGATATCGAAATTTTGTGTGGAATGCAACACCTTCTCTAGCTACTATATGCACCTGAGACAAAAAAAAAAAGAAAAAAAGAGTAATGTCTGGAACGCCAAATTCGTCTACACGGTACAGCGCCTTGTGTACACCATTCGCGATAGAGTTGTGTAGTGGCAGCAACAAGTTGCCAAGTTCAAACCTTAATATTACTAACCCATTTGATCAATAATCATAATCAAATACATAACTTAAGCTTCTTCAATAACAAACTATCAGTATTAACTAAAACTATAAACGACACAAAACATGATACAGTTTGTGCTGTGCAGTATTACTAAACCTGCCACCTCACTGTAGCACTGGCACTGTGGCAAAACGTAGGGAAGCTCTTCTGGTGAGGGTCGCAGGTTCGCTTCTCGCATGTAGCAAGCATGGCGGCTATTTATTTTAGATATACTTATTTCATACACGATATTCAGAATGATAGTTACTATTATGCTTTTTAAGGGTTTAGTCTACCGTACAGGAATGTGCTGCAGACGAAAGCATGTGGTGAGCAGAGGCTATTCTCAGAAAATTCAAGATATAAATTTTATTTGTTAGGTGAATATCTTTAATATACGATATTTTAATCAAAATCGTTAGAGCCATTTTTTAGGAAATCAAAATTTTCTAAACTTTTTTCATATAAAGGGTATTTGGGGTGGGGGTTGTTTTTTAAAATCTTTGTGTTGCATTCTTGAAAGATATTGAACCTAAATAACAAGTTTGGTATTTAGCGTACTTTTTCGTTTCTGAGCTATGCACGCACACACACGGATCTTTTTCTAAAAATGATTTTTTTTTATTTAGGGGGACCCAAATTCATGTATTTCCGTTGAAATCTGGGTATCGAATTTTTGTGTGCATTACAATACCTTCTCTATACACTATGTACGTAGTGCGTGGAGAGAAAGTTTAAAATGACAACCGCTTGATTGAATCTAGGAACTTATGAGAGAAACCAAGGACTTCTGAACCTCTCGGTCACCGTAACGTTGTTCGGAGGTCTGTTTTCAGTACTCGTAAATTAACCATTACGCTGTCAGCCACAGACCACTGTACAGTTCTTTCGTGTGCTTTGTGAACACAGCTTTTACGAAGATACACGAAGCTCTTCGCTGACACAAGGAATCTGGGGATGACTAGTTTTTTGTGTCCGCGGCTGTACATTGTGTGCACATATATGCTAGAGAAAGCTAAAAAACGTCTTTACAACTTGTGTCATAAATGACAAACATACATCAATAATTAATATATAATTAACAAATAAGAAACTTCTTTTCTAATAAAACAGCATTTCTAATATAGAAGCAAGTATGGATATTTTCCTGTTGTTATTCTTTTTACTATTTGTGGCACCGCAGGCGATGAGGCTGGATATGCCTGGAATGAAGATGGAGCACCGGTCGAACGTGATTGCGTGGAAACCGGAGAACCCGGAGAAAACCCTCCCCTGCGCCGCTTTGTCCACCACAAATCTCACATGCGGTCGCTTGGGATCGAACCTGGGCCATTTAGGTGAGAGGCGAGTGGTCCAACTACTTGGCGATGGCGCGGCTTGTTGTTAAAATTACTTCTGAAAACAAATTAAATATAAACCATGGCATTATGATGCAGAATATGACAGTGTGGCAAGGTGTATAGTATTCCCAAGCCTTGCTTATTTTTCTCAGGTTTAAAGGAGAGAGGAATCAGTTGTGGTTGTTTCTGTGCTGGCAACGTTGGCAGGAAAAAACTAGGGTGTGGTGTAAAGGGGAGAGACTGCTGCTGTCATTTGTTAGGCTGGGAGAATTTTGCATTGACATGGCCTTACCCTTCTTCATTCCAAAGGATCATTAATTCTCTTCTTCTTATTCCTGACGTAGTCGCATTTGCAACTGTACAAACAAAAAAAAAGTGTTTTCCTGATGGACTACTCCGATCCAATAAAGGTGTCATCAATTACTCGACTTGCAATCAATTTGTTTACGAGGGTGATAATGGCAGTACAGATATGGAAACATCTGACAACGTTAGTTAAAATATTCCTGTCAGCTAAGTTATTTTTAAAAGGTGATCCATTCACATAACTTTCTCTATCTGTTCTGCATACAAATAATTCTTACAAAAGATTATTCTTTTATCTGCATAATACTAATCAAGGCAACCATTAACATAAATGGTCTTATTACTACCTTCCTTGTAAGTAGAAGTAAAAAAAGGGAATACACTAGGCTAAAACAATAGTCAAATCTTTTAAAAGCTGGTCGCTATGTGGCTGAAATCCGTTTCTTTGCATGGCTAGGAGTTGGAGAATTCTCGTATGGGATAGGTTTAAGTATTTTAAAACTGAAACCAATAATAAAGAATATCTCGGACAACGCCAACTCCGAAAACAATGTGTATACGACACAAATTGTGCGTTTTAAGAAGATCGTCATTTTTGTGTAAGCTTTTGTCTATCTCTTACGGTTCGCCAGTTATGCAAAATTGAACAAAACTCATCCAGAGTAAAGAAGCTCATCCAGAAGCTATTCCCAGGAAATTATATATATAATTTATATATTGTTTGTTATATAAATGTATTTAAATGTAAATCAACATTTTTAGATTTTTTTCCTGTAAAGGATAGTTTGGGAATTTTCCTCAAAAATCGTGTCCAACCTTGGAAGATACTAAGCTTATGGATTTTCAGTTATGGTTTATACTAAGCTTTTCAGTTCACAAGACACACACACATGGACCTTCTTCAAAATCTCGGTATAGAATTTTTGGGTGGAATGCAATATCTTCTGAATATTAACAGTACGTGTAAACAAAGCAAATACGAGTATAAACAAATAGAAAGAGTTTTACTAATTACGTCTCTCTCTTGAAGTGTTTACTAGCTAAACCAATCATTATAATGGTTGAATATCGTTATTGGCATTAAGTTCGTCATCAAAGCGAATTTTCGTTATTGAACCTTAGTTAACGCTAGATTTCTAGACGCAGCTAAGCAGTGCAATCTGCAAGGTGGCCATTACTTCCAAGAATTGAGCCATCATAAGGAATTTGGATGCTGTTTTAGCCCATGCACAATAGCCATGAGCCATACCAACATTGCCAGTATTAATTACAGGATTGTAATGTTGGTATTCGAAAAGTAACAAAACTAATGGCACACACAAGTGGAAAATCTCATGTTCCGCAGGAAGAAAGAACGATAGTTGTCTTAGACAGTAATAAAGATTATGTCCATAATGTTGTGTTGGACTGAATAAAAATAATTTTTATACCCTTAGAGCGAAGCATTCTTCAGTTGTCGTCGTTGTTCTATCTCTATATACATATCCCTAACTAATGCGACTTGTATCTATTATTTCTTAGTTCGGCCACCCTCGGCTTCACTAAGTGTAATGCAGAGTGGCGACAGACAGTATATAGACGTTTAGGTGAGTCCACCATACCTGATGCAGGATCTGTTTAAGTAGGCATGTACGTGGTAGATGATATTTTTCTGCCTCGGGTTTGATGTAGTGGGTTTAGAAGAGCACTTCACTTAGGGGTGGTGACAGGAAAAGTACACAGGTCATCCTACTGGATAAATAAAAATAAAAGAAAATAGTCACTGAAGTCACCGGGACAAAAAAGTTAGTATACACAGTTAAGCATCTTCACGTTGAAGCTCTGAGAAACCTTAATAACACAAGTTAAAATTATAAAGATTCCACTGCTTTACACTGTTACATTTCACATGGTCTGACAATAAAATACATGTGCCGCACGATTTCATTATGACAATTGACGTGGATTTCACCTCTGAAAGAGAGAAACACTGTATAGATTTATAAGAAATACACATCATGCGCTTAAAGTCTTCGGCGCGATTTCGTTACGACGGGTTGCGTGGATTTCGCCTCTGAAAGACAGAAAGCACTGTGTAGATTCTGAGTTTGTTGCAGCTTAAATACGCATCACGTCTTCCTTAACGCTTATTGGCTGAAACTTTCCCTAAAGTTACACGCTAGATCGTCAGATCACGAAACTTTATTGTACTGATACTATGTGATAAACTAGTACAATGAAAGGTACTCTCTTTACAGAATAATTGGGATTTTTCCCGAGTTCACACTTATATCTGCGATGCACGCAAGGAATTCTGCAAGTTCTCAAGGTTTTCAAGTTTAATAGGGGTTGCCTTTTGTAATATTCTATTGCGTAGTTCTACGCTCTACCTTATGACAAGTTATCATAACTAACATTAGAAGTTAAGAGATAAATAAGAATTAATACAGCATGTCGCTTGTATAAGACATACATATAATTAAGCTAATGAAGGTATTGTCTAAAAATACTTGATAACAAGACAATTACTTTTACGAGATTATGCAGGGACGTTAAAAATTACTGCCTCACAGTAAAGCTTTAAAACCCTGTGACAAAATGCATTTTTCTTCTCTTTACAAATGGTGAAAATTATAATACTAGGTAATGAATCAAAATATTTTTTACTTTCTCTGCCATATGTGAAATAGTACAGGAAGTACTGCACTCCACTGAATGTTTAGATATATTTCATCGGAAATAAACGTTTTGAGGTTCCTCAATAAAAATACGTTTTCTTCTACGCATATTAACAAGTGCTAGTATCGTACTTCAGTAAAAAAAAATGCAAAAAAAAAAAAAAAACCCAAAAAACTCTTGAGTGTTCCAGTCACATGACTTTATCTATTCTGAAACAAATTATTACTACAATAGCTTATTCTTCTCTGAGCTAATCCAGATAAACATCACTAGATGTGTGTTGGTTTAATTGTTTTTTCGCACAATTCGTGTGTTGGACAGGGGTTGGATAGGTAGAGTTAGATTGAAAAAATTCAATGCCAAAGCCGGGATTTGAACCACGGATCTCCTGGTCTCTAGCCGGTTGCTCTGCCACTGAGCTACCATGGCAACATCCCGGGAGGGCATTGAATTTCTCAACTGACTCGCTTGTTTCCAGTAAACAACAAGGTGATCTCAAATTATTTTGAGATGACAACCCCAATGGTGACTTGCAATGTTGCAGGATTCATGTATAAGACATGAAAAGTGTGCATTTTGTGAGTTAGATTTTGTCCTTCTCTTACAATTTACCAGTTATACAGAAGCAATAGAGAAGAACTTTAAAGGTTATTTCCATGAAACAAAAGATATGCATTTTATTTACCATGTATATAATTATATATAGTATTTTAATAAAAATCGTTAGATAGATTTTTGAGAAAATGAATAATTTCGAAAAATGATTCATATAAAGACCAATTTGTGGTCGGGGTATTTTCTTGAAAATTTTCGTATCGTATCCCTGGAGGATATTCAACTTAAACATCAAATCTGGTACTTAACCGACTTTTTGTTTCGCGTTATGCTTTCCACAGACACATATTCTTTTTCTAAAACTATTTTTTGGATTAAGGGGACCTCAAAACATCTAGATGTCGAATTTTTGTGTAGCGCACCTTTGGAATATACTGAACTTAAATACCAAGGTAAGTATTTAAACGACTTCTCGTTTTTATCTATGCTGCCCCACCTCGCTCCACACACATAACCATGCACACACACGGACGTTTTTTTAAAACATTCTTTTTGGGTTAAGGGGATCTCAAAACATGTATTTCTAGTGAAATCTTGATATTGAATGTTTGGGTGAAATACAATGCTTTCTCAATCTATTAAGTACATTGCCCATACTTGCTAAAGAAAGTAACAGATAGTAATAGTGAATGCTGTGTCATCTAATCCATAGATCATGAATGTATGTGTACTGGACGGCACCCTAATGTCATTTCGGCATATGTAGCAGCAGAGATACAGCTGATGTGCAGTAAGGACGCTGTAGATATGTGACGAAGTGTGATTAGTTTGATACAGAGTTAGAATACTAACTGTTCACCACATGACGATCCACAAGCTAACTTTTAACAGATCCGTCGTGAAATGCCCACATAGTTAAACGAAGTAAAATAAGTGGAGAAAAAAAATTGATGACCCTTTTGTTTCTTAGGTTTTCAAAAAGAATCGTTAAGTTCCATTTCTCGTTATTTACTCTTGATATAACGTTTACACTCACATGAAACGCGTGTAGTAATAAGGATAGCGTTTGTCACGACTCTGTATGAAGTTGGTGAACCTGCTATTAGTCATGTGTGTTTATTGTTAATTATTCCTCCTTCTTCTAAACGAAAATCGGAACATGAAATACATTTCTTTTACACGGCTCTTTTCATATGAGAATAATTTAACACCATATACTGTATTAATGATGTTTCTTTTTCCAGTGACAGGATGTCTTGGTAGAAAATGACATATTAATTTCCAAAGTTTGTAGTTAAGAAAACTTTTCACTTGTTATAGCGTGCTCAACTTTATTTTTGGGGGCGTCATTCTTCGTGTCTAGGGGTATCTTGCTAGCTCCTGGTTCCAGAAGTCTCGGGTTCAGATACAGCGGATGGTGGTGGACTTTCTTTTGGGAGTAAAAATCCTTAGCATGGCTTCATTCGGAAGGAAAGTAAAGCTAGTGGTTCCCTGTCGAAGATATATGGCACGTAAAAGAACTTCAAACCTGATAAAGAGACCTCTAAAAGAAAAGAAAACCGGGCTTGTAGGCCGTGGTCCATTGGGCTTCTCCTTTTGTTTCCAGACGTTTCGCTTGCGTCTGCGGCAAGCATCTTCAATGGCGTGTGCATCTCCTCCGTGGCCTCTCAATAGCGACTGGTAAGTTGTCTGGAGTACGTTGTCATAAAATCGGCCTGAAAGCCAACCGATAAAGAGACTTCTAAGCAAAATTTTTGGTTTTCAAATATGGGAAGCCAAGAACCATAGTGGTTAATTAGCATCCACACAAAATTCTGACGTGTTTCATTTACATGATTTTTTCTCTACCTATTCTGCGACAAATGTTTGCTATTCTGTCTACTTCATCTAATCGAGCTAAACATTACCCTAAATAGTTCCTTATAAGTAGAAGGGAAATAACGGAATACACTAGCCTAGAGCTGGCCATTATGTCATGCAATTAGACAAAATTCTCCCCCCCCCCTTTTTTTTTTTTTTTTTGCCTTACCAGGATGAAATTAATTGTCTAATACGAAAAATCTCAGTCTTGATATTTAAAAACCAATAACAATGAGTATTTCGGAAATGGTTGGCTTTACACACACATACACACACACACACACACATACTATATCATGTTAATCGACATAAACATTAATGGAATTGATGTTAATACTTGTTTCTTTGTAAGTGGAAGGAAATGAGGGACAACACTAGACTAAAGCGACCGTCAAATCTTTTACAAGGTGGCCACTATGTGAAACAATTGAAATTTCGTTCTCTTCGCTTGTCAGGAGTAAACAAAGGAGAGGCGAAAAGAAAGATGTCTCCCTGTTTGAAAAAAGTGTAAGTACTTTAAAATTGAAACAAATAACCCGAAATATTTCCGAACCGGTTAACTCCACAAAAACTGCATTTGACATAAATTGTGTGTTTTAACGAGAGCGATATTTTTGGTTGAGTACGTTTTTGTGTATTTCTTACGATTAACCACATATACCAAAATTGTGCAAAGGTCATCCAGAATGAAGTCTTCAGATGATATTCCCAGAAAATATATCTTAAACATATGGTCTTGAAAATCTTCGTATCATGTCTTTGGAAGATACTAAACTTAAATACCAATTTTAGTATTTAACTGACTTTCTTTTTAGCTATGCTGCTCCCCCCCCCCACACACACATACACGTACAGATACACAGACATCGTTTCTAAAAATGCTCTTCGATACAGAGTGTCTCAAAGCATATATTTCCGGTGAAATCTCTGTATTGAATTTTTGGGTGGAATACAATACCTTCTATACTATATGCGTTGTACATATGCGCTAGAGGAAGTAAAATAGTCGGAAAAATGCTGCATGTGAACAAGGTGACTCTAAAACAAAAATCGGTTAAATGACAAACCAGGTATACAAGTTCAATCATTTTCTAAGAATACGACATAAACCTTTTTGAAAATCCTGGCACCCTAAAGTACTGTTTGCATAGGCAAATTTTCATTATTTTTAGAATCTTAAAATAATTTGATTAAGATGTATATAAATTTTGTGGAAATAGCCTGTGAACACTTCTTTCTGAATAATTTTTTTTATAAATTGGCAAACTGTTAGGCTAATTTTACTCACTAACCATTTACGAGATATTCTTTATAATTGATCTTAATTTTCGAATACTTATTTTTCAGGTGACAATGCCCTTTTGTCGTAGTCATGTAAGAAGTATGAAATTCAAAACCTTCGCAAAGTGATCCGCTTTTTAAAATACGACTATCACGTTACCTAATGAATCGTTAAATACTTAGAACAAATGTAGAATATAATTCTCAAGGTGCAAAGGTTACCAAAATAAGATTTTTCTTCAGAAAGATGCTTTAAGCTAAAGTTATTTTCCTCTCAAAAGTACCTAGTATATTTCTGTTAGTCACTTCAAGTTGAAACTGATGGCAATACATAGCAAACACTGGTCACAGGAAATTCAAGTGTGAGTTTACCACTTTTCTAATTTCAGATTTAAATATTAATTTTTAGGCTTATTAGCTCCCTGTAATAAGTAGGTTTAATATAATAAATAGACCGGTATAAATACTTTAGTTTGAAATAGCTCCTTGTATAAGAACCATTAAACTATTTAATTAAAATTTAAATTATTCATATCTAAAAGTAACGTTTTGTCATTTAATTGAGAATTCCACTCTTCAATTGTGTGACTGAGTAATGAAGGTTTATCCCAAGTAATAAGAAGCTAGAAGAATAAGATTATGTAAGAATATTTTGGACTGTCTCTGAGCCATGGTGGTTAGCATGCTAGCTTCCAAATTCAGAATTCCTGGGTTTGATTCTCGACTGAATTGGAATTTTTCTTTAGTCAGAATCATTTCCCATCCTCCGCAGAGTCTACACTATGTGTGAGATAGTAATTGTGGGTGTGTGTGAATTTAATTGAAATATGGCATCCTGGTGGCTAAATAGTTCTTGACCACCATGGGCTCCCAAAAGGTGGTGAAAGAGTGAGTAGAGAAAGACATGTGAATGCCAAAAACGTTAAAAAAAATTTACATTTATATGGATAACCTGTTAAACGCTTATTTTCCTAATTTTTCTTGACTGGTTAATTTTACATTAAGGCACATTTTATTAAACATTCATATTTTACCTAGAAGGAACATGCGGACACTTAAAATGTGGCATTTTGTTCCAAAAGCTTTTTCAAAATACATATTTATTATTTTCTTGAATTTTACCATATTTTAAGCAGATGCTTAAATCGCTAGGTAGCGGTTCTTTGCTTTTTATGAACCAGTTCAAAGAATCTGTAATTGGATGTACTCTTGTAGCTGAAATAATTTCTGAAGTAAAATTGTCATCTTAAAAAGAACTGGATAGAAAAATAAGGTTAAAACCTTGTAGATTAATTTATACAGGCTATTAAAATGGACAACACTTTGTTTGTTCTCATGATCTATTTGAAAACCGTTGTGGAGTGAAATTCCTATCAGTGATGCAAAAAATAAGTAATAAATAAAACGTTGAAACCAAAGAATAAAAAACTGGAAAGAGAGAGAGAGAGAGAGAGAGAGAGAGTTGAAAACGGTTTTAAAATTGTGCTTTTATAGGCACTCGCTATAACCTCAAAGCTATAGATTTTAACTAAAGTATGCCATAAAACATAAATGCTTCTTTACTTAACAATGTTTTCTAAGCGATAAAATGTTTTCAGGTAAACAAGAATAAAAACGGTGATGTGTTCTATTCCTATGAATTTCTGTACCTACTCCGTACACAAACTATTCTTAAAAAATCATTCTTCTAATTCACGCTAATCAAGAAAACATTAGCAGAAGCAGTCTGCTTCCTTGTAAGTAGGAGGGAAATGAGGGAACACACTAAGTCAAAGCGGCAGACAAATCTCTTAAAGGCTGTCGCTATGTGAGGACAATGAAAGTCTTTTGTTTTCGTACAGCCAGGAGTAAAGTAAAAGAGATATAAAACGAATGAAGACTTCTCGGTTGAGAAAAGTGTAAGTATACACATTTGAAACCAATAACAGGACTATCTCGTAAATGGCTAACCCAACAAAAATGTCCGTGTTGTATAAATTGCGTGTTTTAACAGATCTACTATTTTGCCTAACAAGCTTTTGTCTATCTCATACGCCGTACCAGTTATGCAAAAGTCGTCCTCAATAAAGAAAGCTTCAGAGACTATTTCCTGAAAATTCGAGATAGACATGTTATTTGCCATGTAATGCATTGAATTTATTCCAAATCCTTAAAACTTTTTGAGATTTTTAAGATCTTCGTGTCCTATCCTGGGAAGATACCAAACTAAATACCAGTTGATATTTAACAGACTCTTCATTTTTGAGTTATGCAGACACACAGCCCTTTTTCTAAAAAAAATCTTTTGGAAGGGATCTCAGTGACCTCAAAATATGAAATATTGGTATCGAATTTTTAGGTTGAATGCAATGCCATTTTAATTTTTCTAGCAGGTATGTAAATACAATTTACATAGTGTATAGAAAAGGTATTGTATTACATCAAAAATTCGATGTAGATCCTTCACCGGAAATATGTTTTTAGGAAAAGATCCGCGCGCGCGCGCCTGCGTGTGTGCGTGCGCGCGCGCCTGTGCCTGTGCCTGTGGACAGCGTAGCTCAAAAACGAAAAGACCTTTGAATACTTAACTTGGTATTTATGTATAGTATCTTTCAAGAATGCGACACGAGGATTTTCAAGAAAATCCCACCACCACAAATTACCCTTTTATTTGGAATTTTTATGTTGAAAATTTTGTTTTTCTCAAAAATGGCTCTAACGAGTTTTATTGGAATACCATATGTTAAACGATTTTACATTACAGATAAAATGTATATTTTGAATTTTCTGGGAATAGCCTTTGAAGACCTCTTTATTCTGGATGAGTTTTGTAGAATTTTACATTATGGTTAAACCGTAAGAGACAGACAAAAACTTATTACAAAAAATATGTAGATCTCGTTAAAGCACATAGTTTATGTCATGTACGTTTTTCTTGTAGAGTTGACCATTTTCGGGATATTTCTTGTTATCTACTGGTTTCAATTTTAAACTGTCCAACTTCTCTCAAAGCGGCCATACAAAGCGAACTGGATCTCAATTGTTTCATATAGCGACCAGCTTTTAAAACATTTAAATAACGCATTAGCCTAATGTATTCACTTTTTTCCTTTCTACTTACAAAGACGGAAGTAATAACACTAATTCTGCCAAAGTTTTCTCGATTAGTATGATGTACAAAAACAATGTCTTGTAAGAATAATGTATATGTAGAACAACTAGAAAAAGATATGTGAATGGAACAAATCGGATTATTTTAGTTGTTGAGTACACTGTACATACGTGGTAGAGAAAGTAATATTTACATACTCTCCACAGTTTTCTGATGTTATCTTACATTTTGTAACGATCAGACTAATTCGTAACCACAGAACGAAATCTAAGCTAATGGGAATTACGGAGATATCTTTGGGAGTAAGCATTGCACTGAATGCAAAGTCCAGATCATCTGTATGATTTAGAGGCTATTAGGAATCACTTTCTTGCCTCGTGATTGTTTGTGATAGTATGTTTTTGTTGTAAGGAAATGGCAACGTATTCCTGGAATTTAGTGACAGCTTTGATGGAAATAGATTTTATCGATTGATAAATTTGGCATCACTGCTGTGGAGAAAGCTACAAATTGTCCTGCCCTGGTATGTGCTAGGTTCCAACACTGGTGCTGTATAACTGACTGCCCTCACACTTGAGCGTTTCTTAACCACAGCCTATCCGCACACTAGTTGCTGTTAAACTTCAGTGACCAATTAATTTCATATACTTTCCACCTCTGTTTCTTCTTCGTACATAGTACATAGGTAGCGAAAATTAGATCTGGAAGAACACGTTTTACACCTGTTTTAATAAAAAAAATCTGATGTGTTCCATTCATATGATTTTCTCTATATCTCTCTAAAAATTAATTTTAAAAAGCTTATTTTTTAGCTACACCATAATAATCGAAATAAACATTAGCGGAAATTATCCTTTTTACTTGGTCCGTTTTAACTAGAAAGGAAAAAATCTGTTCCATTCACACATGACCTCTAAGTATTCAGCAAACAAACCTTTTATTCAAAAGATTAATCTGGTATCTACACAATGCTAATCAAGATAAACATAAGCAGAATTACTAGATTCCCTGAAAGAAAAAGGGTAGTAAGAAAATGCACAGGCTAAAGCGATAGTCTCGTCCTTTAAAAACCGGTCATTATGTGAAACAATTAAAATTCTAACCTCTTTGCTTTGTAGGAGTAAACAAACGAGAAACGAGAAGAAAATATCTTCCCGTTTGAGAGAAAAGTTTTAAGTGCCTAAAATTGAAACTAATAGTCCGAAATATCTCGAAAACGGTTAACTTGACAAAAAATGTATATAACATAAATTGTGTGATTTAATCAGATCAATCTCTTTAAGGTTTGCCAGTTATACAAAAGTCATCCAGAATGAAGTCTTTAAAGACTATTCCCAGAAAATCCAAGATATACATTTCGTTTGTCATAAAATGTGTTAAACATACGGTATTTTGAACAAAACGTTTTCTTGAGAAAATCAGAATTTTCGAAAAATGTTATTGTAAAGGATAGTTGGAGTAGGAGGATTTTCTTGAAAATCTTCCGTGTTGCATATTTGGAAGAGACCAAACTTAAATTCGTTTCCAGCTACACTGCCCACGCACACGCACACAGATATTTTTTTCTAAAAATGCTATTTTTGGAATCAGGGGATTCAAAACACTTATTTCCGATGGGTGCCATACAATAAGTACCTTCTCTATACACTATGTCCATAGTACGTTTAGAGAAAGTAATAAACGATAGTGGGTAGATAATGACTCGAGAATGTAACACATCAAATAGTTTTATTACCTTCAAAATTGGCAAACCTGTTAGTGGAGTGTGCACAATAAGAAAAGTTGCTTGACATGCTTATCAACCGCAAATTCTTACCTGTTCCCCCAAAAGCAATAGCACACCTTCATTATTTTGGGTTTCCCCCACTTTTTCCATACAAAAGAAACAGGTAAACATTGTTCCATTTATGTTGGGAAACCCAAATGACAGGTAAAATAGCTAAAAATGAACTTTATTGAGGAAAATGCATGTTTATCAGATAAGTACAGTACGTAATGATGTGTAATGTAGCGGGTTGCCTAACTCGGAAGGGCGGGAGGGTCGTGATTTACAGCATTCTGGTGCAACGTTCTACCTTCGAATCCTAACTCGGTCCCGTCGTGGTTATTGGTTTCAGTTTTAAATTACCTAACGTTTCTGAAACGGACCATGCAAAGCAAACCTAACCCCAATTGTTTCACATAAAGAACCAGATTTAAAAATAATAATAATAATAATAATAATAATAATAATAATAATATCACTTTAGCCTAGTGTATTCCCTTACTTCTCTTCTATTTATAATGAGACAAGGAATAAGACAGTTTCTGCTAATGTTCATCTCGATTAGCATGATGTAGGTAAAAGAATAATTTTTTGTAAGAATAGTTTGTATGTGGACGAGATAGAGAAAGTTATGTGAATGGAACACAAGATTTGTCATAAACGTAGTTTCATTAAGCTATAGTCAAACCGTTTAAGAGCAGGTCTCTAAATTACAGATTTGAAATTCTATTCTTTTGCTAGATTAGAAGAAGAATAACGACACCCCATTTGAGGAAAGTGTATTTTAAAATTTAAACCAGTAACAAGGAATATCTCGAAAATGGTTTATATAAAATACGTATTGTTTTGGAAAGTGGTGAAATGTATAGTTTATGCATATATGAATACAGCCAAATAATTTGTATGTTTTCCATACATAAGAACAAGAAAGTGCAGCCGTGAGCTTTAACACCCATTTCTCCGAAAGCTGTACAGAACATCTACCTGTGTAATCGTTTCGTGTTCTATGGAGCCCCGGTAGAGACGCACAAAAGTAATGGGATCATTTCTGGTAATGTTTATCTTGATTAGCATGTTGTAAATAAAGGAATAATCTTTAGTGAGAGTAGTTTGTTTGAGAACAGATAGAGAAAGTTCACTTGAATGGAACAAATTAGATGTTTTCTAAGAGATGCTCACTCAAAAGGAATCCATAGAGACTTTGTATAAACAAGTACATTCTTGCAGAACTAAATCGTGGGTGTCATATTTCTTTTAGGAAACTCGAGACGAATGAATTTTCAAGTGGCCTTAAAGAAAAAAGAAAAACAAGTGATATCATCTGACACTGACCGAACCAATAACAAAAATAACATTATTGTGACAGCAGATTAACGGCCCTAATGTCCTGGAAAGGTATGATGGTCATTAATTTGTGTGTTCAACAAAAATGATATATAGACATTGAGGTTGAGTTCCCACGTTGCATGGGGTTCACAGTAGGTTGCCAGAGCAGTGCTATCAGAGTATCTTCATTGTCTTCTGATAGCCAAAGCTTTGTTTCGCTAGAGTAGCACCGCCCAGCTTTCCGTTACCATTACTTATACTGTGCAATGACCGCGGTTTTCGCGCACAATGTTTATTTGAATATAACTCACAGTTCTGTGGACTGTGCCGAAGATGCAACAATGTTCTTCTCTCTCTCTCTCTCTCTCTCTCTCTCTCTCTCTGTTTCTTTCCCTCGCATTCTCATATCTAGCTTCTGGTCACTTTATTGCTTTTAAATCAGGGACTATTCCATCTCTCTTTTCGTCCCTCCATTCCCACCTCTAGCTTCAGCTCAATTTACAGCACTGAATGCAACACTTCTCTTTCTGTCCTTCTCATTTCCATCTCTAGCTTCTGCTCGCTTCATTGCGCTGAATTAGAGACTCTTCTCTCCCTAACATTCCGGCAGAGGACGATGGATTTTTTCGGGCGTATTTAATCCTTAGCATGGCTTCCTTTGGAAGGGAAGTGAAGCCGCAGGGCCCGTGACGTAGATTTACGGCACGTAAAAGAACTTCAAGCCTGATAAAGAGGTCTCTGAGCAAAATTAAGCGATCTTTCACACTCAGTATAGAATGGGACACTAAGAACCACAACAGTTAACGAGCGTCCATAAATGAAACTCTATTTCCATTTCCCTACCATTTGCATCTCTAGCTCCTACTCGATTTATTGCATTAGATAAGATATTCTTCTCTCCCTGTCATTCCCATCTCAGGCTTCCACTCGATTTATTGCAATAGATTAGTGACTCTTCTATCCCTCTCATTCCTATCTCTTACTTCCACTCGATTTGTTACATTAGATTAGAGAATATTCTATCCCTTTCATTCCCATCTCTAGCTTCCACTCGATTTATTGCATTAGATTAGAGAATTTTCAATCCATCTCATTCCCATCTCGTGCTTCCACTCGATTTATTGCATTAGATTAGAGACTCTTCTATCCCTCTCATTCCCATCTCTAGCTTCCACTCGATTTATTGCATT
Organism: Hymenopus coronatus; assembly: GCA_030762935.1. Taxonomy (NCBI): domain Eukaryota; kingdom Metazoa; phylum Arthropoda; class Insecta; order Mantodea; family Hymenopodidae; genus Hymenopus; species Hymenopus coronatus. Next base: position 31,377,687 of record CM060896.1, on the reverse strand, counting down.
AGATTAGAGACTCTTCTATCCCTCTCATACCCATCTCTTGCTTCCACTCGATTTATTGCTTTAGATTAAAGACTCTTCTATCCCTTTCATTCCCATCTCTAGCTTCCACTCAATTTATTGCATTAGATTAGAGACTCTTCTATCCCTCTCATTCCCACCTCTTGCTTCCACTCGATTTATTGTATTAGATAGAGACTCTTCTGTCCCCCTCATTTCCATATCTAGCTTCCACTCGATTATTAGACTCTTCGCTCTCTCTCTCTCTCTCTCTCTCTCTCTCTCTCGTTTCCATCTCGAGTTAATTCTATTTGAATTATTTCGCTGGATTAGAGATTTCTCTCTCTCTCATTTATATCTCTTGCTTCTGCTCGATTTATTGAAATGAATGAATAAACTTCTCTCCTCCATTTTCACTCTCGCCCTCTATCTCCCATATGTACAAGTTTTATGTAACATGTTGTTTTCAAAACGTTTGAAGATTGGCTTAATGGGGCGAAAATTAGAGTAAATCCGTATAAAACCTTCTGTTAAACAAATGCAATTATAGTTGAAGAAAAACATTAAGGAATCATGGCATTACATCTTAAAAGCTATTGAAATCATATAAATATAGATTCGATGTCTTGCATTCAAACAACTTTATTTGTTTTCCTCTACAAACTAGTTTTGCAATATTTTATTGTTCAATTTAGTTCTTGTTAATCGATGTAAACTTTAATTGCACATTTAGACAATATGGTGTAGATGTAAGTAGGACAGAGTAGGTCAAATGCTTGTAATGCGGATAGGTTGTAATTATTCCATGCTCTTTGCATGAAGCTGTGAAAAAGAAATTTGTTGTTCTCTAACTATTCTGTAACAAATTATTCTTACAAAAACTTATTCTTATATCTACTTCATTATCATAAATATAGACATTAACAGAAATAGTCTTACTTCTTGCAAGTAGAAGGAAATAAGAGAATACACTAGGCTAAAGCGATATCAAATATTTTAAAAGCTGTATCTGCAACAAATTGTGTGCTCTAACGACATCCACATTTTGTCTATAGTAGTATCTTGTATATCTGTTACGGCTAACCAATTATTGGAAAGCTTTCCGGAATGAATAGGGCTTCATAATCTATTTCCTGAAAATGCAAGTTTACATTTTATTTGTCATGAAAATATGTTTAATATAGATTTTTCTCGAGCAATGTTCCAATTTGGGGGTGGAGAATTTTCTTGAAAATCTTCAGGTCGTATTTTTTACATTTTTGAATATTGAATTTAGTATCCTCCAAGGACGATACACAAAGATTTTGAGAATTTTCCCACCCCAAATTATCCAATGTGGAAGATCTTTTTTTAAAACTTTAGATTTTCTCATAAATGGCTAATTAATTTAAAATGCCAAATAAAGATATTCATATAAGTAAAATATATTGGTGTTTCAAAGTTTGCTTCAAACTTTTAAACTGCTATAAACATTATAATATTTGTAAGAAGGCGGGGAAACAAAGTAGGCACGCATTATTCAAACAATGGGGTTTTATAAAACACGCCCTTGTTCTCCCCGCTCCTTCTGTGGCTGCATGCACAGCATTTTGCGGATGCTGTCTTGGAATATTAGTAATTTCTTGTGAGATAACAACTTTCAGCTGCTATCAGATTGTTGGATGTGTCGGGAAAACTCTTTTTAACTTTCTCTACACATACTATGTACATAGTGTATAGAGACGGTATTGCACTCCACCCAAAAGTTCAATATTGAAATTTCATAAAATGTTTTAGAGTCCCTTATATCCAAAGAAAGCATTTTCAGAAAAAGGTCAGTGTGTGTATCTGTGTGTCTGTGAACACGATAAATCAAAAACAAAAAGTCGGTAAATACCAAACTTGGTATTTAAGTTTAGTATCTTCCAGGGATGCCACACGAAGATTTTGAGAAAAATCCTCCAACCCTTTACATGGAACTTTTTTCGAAAATTTTGATTTTCTCAAAAATAGTTCTAAGGATTTTGATTAAAATATCCTAAATTTAAGTTATTTATCCGACACATAAAATGTATATTTTGAATTTTCTGAAGACTGCTTTACTCTGGTGAATTTTACGAAATTTTGCATAACTGCTAAACCGCAAGAGATGGACAAAATCTTACCGCACAAAAAGTGTTGAGCACATTAAAACACGCAATTTACGTTATATACATTTTTTTCGTGGAGTGGATTATTTTTTAGATATTCCTTGTGTTTGGTTTCAGCTTTAAAAACATATTTTTACTTTCTCTATACAAACTATGTACATAGTGTATAGAGAAGGTATTGTATTCCACTCAAAAATTCGATACCGAGATTTCACCGGAAATACATGTTTTGGGTCCCGCTGAATCCAAAAGAGGCATTTTTACAAAAAGATCCGTGTGTGTGTGTGTGGACAGAAACGTCCGTTAAAAACCAAATTTGGTATTTAGGTTTGGTATCTTCCAAGGATGCGACACGAAGATTTTCAAGAAAATCCTCCCACCCCCAATTACCCTTTACATGGAGCTTTTTTCGAAAAATTTTATTTTCTAAAAAATGGTTCTAACGATTTTGATTTAAATATCGTATATTACAGATATTTACCTAACAAATAAAATGTATATCTTGAATTTTCAGGGAATAGCCTCTGAAGACTACTTTATTCTTGAGGAATTTTGCATACTGCTAAACCGTAAGAGATAGACAAAAACTTAGCACCCAAAAAATGTAAAGCACATTAGAACACACAATTTATGTTACACACATTTTTTACGCGCAGTTGACAGTTTTTGAGATATTCCTTGTTTTTGGCTTCAGTCTTGAAAAACTTATACTTTTCTCATACGGGAATTTGTCAACTGCTGTTCATACAAACAAAGGAACTTCAGTCACATAGCAACCAGCTTTTGACTGTCACTTTAACCTATGGTACTCCCTTATTTCGCTTCTACTTACAAGGAAGCAAGTAATAAGACTATTTCTGCTTTTTTTTTTTCTCGATTGGATGAAGTAAATATTAGAATATGCTTTTTAACAATAATTTGTTGCAGGGATGCAGAGAAAGCCATGTGAATGGAACACATCAGATTTTTCTTATATAGGAGTTTGTCAGCTCGCGTCCATGCAAACAAAGGGACTTCAGTCGCATAGCAACCAACCTTTGACTATCAGTTTAAGCTATGGTACTCCCTTATTTCGCTTCTAATTACAAGGAAGCAAGTAATAAGGCTATTCCTGGTAATTTTTTCTCGATTAGCATGAAGTAAATAGAAACATTAGCTTTTCAACAATAATTTTTGTAGAGATGTAGAGAAAGTCATGTGAATGGAACACATCAGATTTTTTAATGGAGATCACGGCGGCCACTTTAATGAAACTTTAGGAATGGGCCTGCTCTTAAATTGTTTAGAGTTCTAAATTTTCTCAGACCTTGAGAAAAACTCCTAATGCTTTCGTAATACCATTGAATCAGTTGTATTTTATCGTTTACTAACTGAGCAATGATTTGTAACTTACAAATTCTTATAGCAGTATGAATAATTTAATTTAATTTTTTTCATATTTAAAAACTGCCGCAGCGACTACCACTGAAGATGCTGACCGTAGAAGTCTGCGGAACGTCTGGTTTAGATTTTAACCTACGACCACGAAAATACAGTTTTTATATATGACGACGCCGGCCGTGAAAATAACTTAAGATACTCTATGCTTATGTTTTATTCAATACAACTGTACACATGGTAATGGTGAGTGAAAAACAACGAAAGAAATCCAAACGAAAGTATGTGACTTCTTTTGTTTTTATCCTATTCCAAATATTATATTTATAGCTTTTTATATTTGTAGTGACTTTTGGAAGACCCCATATATAGCTTAAATCTTATTACATAAAAACTCTTGTTAAAACTCGCGATTTATCATATACATTGTATCTTTTTATTGTGGAGTTAATTATTTACAAGATATTTCTTGTATTTGTTTACATTTTCTGATTTAAACATTTCTCAAATAAGAAGTGGTTATTCGCTTTTCTTGCTATTTTTGGTTTCCCATCCTATTTAAACAAACAGAAGGAATTTAAAGATCACATATATACCCGTCAAAGACATCTCAAAATATTTGACTATCATTCCTTTATTTCCGCGTATCTACATGGAAGCATGTAATAAAAGTATTTGTGGAAGTATTTATGCCGATATACGTCAAACAGATAGAAGAATTAGATTTTGTAAAAATATTTTGTTTCAAAATAGCTAGTCATTTGAATGTAGCATATTACAATTTTTAGTATAGTAGCTATAAAACTTTCCGAAATAGCTGAACTGCACAATTCTTTCTTGGGTTGCGGTGTTCACAGATACAGACTCACCGAGATACTTCTCGTGGAATCTCGCCATAGATGTTTTTTATTTTTCTCTACACGTGCTATGTGGGTAAAGGAGGTTTTGCATTTCACCCAAAACTTCGATATCGAGATTTCACCGGAAAAATATGTTTCGAATCCCCTGTGTGTGTCTGTGTCTGTGGTCAGCATTGCTCAAAAACGAAAATACCGTTAATACCAAACTTGGTATTTAAGTTTGGCATATTCCAAGGATACGATAAGAAGATTTTCAAGAATTCCTCCACCCCAAACTACCCTTTACATGGAATCATTTTTGAAAATTTTGTTTTTCTCAAATATGACTCTAACGATTTTGATTAAAATACCATATATTAAAGAAATGTATATCAGAAATAATATGTATATTTTGAATTTCTGGAAATAGCCTCTGAAGAACTCTATATTCTGGATGAATTTTTCTCAATTTTGCATAACTGGTAAACCATAAAGAAGCTCCTTAAAACCCAAAATTTATGTCACATTCCTTTTTTTGGTGAAGTTGACCATTTTAGAGATATGTATTATTATTAGTTTCAGTTTTAAAATACTTTTCTTATATGTGTGAAAACTTGTCAACTCCTGGCCACGCAAAGTAATGGATTTCAATCCTTGAGTAACCACATTTTAAAAAATATGACTGCATGTTTAGCTTAGCATGTTCCCTTATTTCCTTTCTACTTAAAGGAAGTTAGTAATAAGAACGTTTCTGCTAATGTTTATCCTGATTAACATGAAGTGGATAGAATAATAGGCTTATTAACAATAATTTGTTACAGAGATTTAGAGAAAGTCATGTGAGTGGAACACATTTTGAGGGATGAAATACAACACATCCTTTACTCACTGTATGTAGCAGTAAAACTAGTAACCACATTCATTTGAGTGGTACTACTAAGCAAGAAAGCTTTGCATTCTATCGAGCATAGCGACGTATACCAAGAAATACACGAGCTGGTGATGGGCCTAACTAAACGTTACAAAGAATAAGAATACAAAAACTCTTGACCCAGAGAGGCACAATGGGAAAAGGGAAGATCAGTTTTATTTGTATCTCTACCGGGGCTCTACACACCTTCCATACAACATGAAACGATTTGTCATCTCTTATTGGAGTGAAAAATAAATCCATAAGCGGACCTCCTGCGTCCTCGTGGCGTGCATCAGAAGAGACTTGGCAAACACTGTCTCCCTCCTGCAGGGAACCCGTGATTCTGTCCTCAAAACTTCCCCACAACTGCAATGTTTCACTTGAAGACCTTCCCCATTCCAGGTTATAGCAGCAACACTGACACTAAGGTGTAACATGTGGACGAACGCAACTTACATAACCAGTCAGGGGTAGATAGTAACGACTTGGTTTTAAAAAAATCTGATTGTTTTATTCTTGTGACTTTCTCTAGGTGTGCCGAAAAAACAGAACTTGTATTGAAGATTAATCTTTTATCTATATCATGCCAATTAAGATAAACATAAGCAGCATTAGTCTTATTACTTGCTTCCTTGTAAGTAGAAGCGAAACAAGGGAATGTGCAGATTAAGATTATAGCCAAGTCCTTTAAAAGCTTTGAAACAATTGAAATTCCAAACGAAAAAGGGGAAGGGAAAAGTTTTTGTTTGGAAAAAGTTCAAGTAGCTTAAAATCCGGAATATATCGAAAACGGTTAGCTCTGCAAAAAATACACATAGCATTAAATGCGTGTTTTAATTATATATGCATTTATTGTGTGATAAGTGTTTTTCTATCTCTTACGGTTTTCCAGTTATACAAAAGTCATTCAGAAACGAAGAGGTCTTCATACGCTATTCCGGGAAAATTCAAGATTATACATTTCGTTTGTCATAAAATATCTTAAACATAAGGTATTCTAATCAAAATCGTTAGAGCCATTTTTGAGATAAATTTTCAAAATGTTTTCCATGAAAATCTTCGTGTCACAGCTCTGGAAGATACCAAAATTAAATTACCAAGTTTGGTATTTAATAGCCTTTTAGTTTTTGAGCTATGCTGCTTATAGAACATACAAGAAGCATTTTTCTAAAAATGCTATTTTTGGGGTTGGGGGGACCAAGTGCAGCTCAAAACATATTTCCGATGATATCTTGGTATCGAATTTTTGGATGCAATACAATACTTTCTCTATACATGTGTACATAGTAGTGAAGAGAAAGTAAAAATCTGAAGCTATTCATTCACACAACTTTCTTACCTATTCGTAACAAAGTACTCTAAGAAAATCTGATGTGTTTGCATTCACTACAAACTATTGTTGCGAAGGATTATTCTTTTATCTAAACAGAGACAAACATTAACAGAAATTGTCTTAATACTCGCATTCTTACAAGTTGAAGCGAAATGACGAAATGCACTAGGCAAAAGCGAAAGTAAGCTCTTTTAAATCTCATATGTATGTAAAACAATTACAATTTTGTTCTCTTTTGCATTCCCGGTAGTAAAACAAAAGACAGGTGAAAAAGAGGTTTGAGTTCCCGACTGAGAAAAGTAGTTAAAAATTGAAACAAATGAAAAGAAATATCTCGGAAAGGGTTAACGCTGCTAAAAACGCATGTGACATAAATTGCCTGTTTTAAAGAGCTCTATGTGTTTTGCTCAAGTTTTTGAGTATCTCTTACGGCTATATACAAGTCATTCAGAGGCTATTCTGAGTCAATTCAAGATATACGTATTGGTTGTCATCTAATGAAAATCTTTATTGTTGTTTTTGAAAGAATCGAAAATTCCTCAATCTTCCATTAAAGGGTGGTTTGGGGTGGAGAGAGTTTCTTGAAAATCTCCCTGATGCCTCCTTGTAGAATATTGAGCTTAAATATCAAGTTTGGTATTCAACCGACTTTTTATTTTTGTGTTATGGTACCCATAACATAGGGACCTTTTTCTAAAAAATGCCATTTTGGTTTCAGGGACTCTCAAAACATGTATTTCTGGTAAAAACACGGCATGAAAGTTTTGTGTGAAATGCAATGCCTCTATGTAGGTAGAGAACTACGTAACGTTGTAGTTTGCAGAGAAAAAACATATATAATAAAATGATTTAACAGAATTTACACTTCTTATGAATACGTTTTTTTTACCTTTCACGATTTTCCAACTATGCAACATTCATTCAGAGTGAAGGAAATTTCACAAGATAATCTGAGAAAATTCAACATTAATTTACATAGACATTTTAAACAAACTGGTCAGAGAATTTTTTTTTAGGAAATTAAAAATAACAACGAATTAACAAAAACGCTAAACTTGCAACACACACACACACATACACGCACACAGATTATACATGAAGATTTTTCAAAAATTAATTTCTTTGTTTACTCTGTTTACAGTAAGTATGTAGTAAGAAAGATAATAATTTAGCTTTGATTGAGTGAATCATTGAATTAAAGCATCTTTATTGCACCATTAGATACCATGAACGTTTTATTATTTGTGACGATGTGAAGTAATTAATTTCAATCTTTGGCCTTTTACCTCGGATAATATGGCATCACTATGAATCAAAATGAACACAAAAAGCGAAGGAATATTACAAAATCCAGTAACAGGTAGCCAAGAATATAGAATGGCCGGACGAAAAGACTGTAGCATAAATAGCATCTGTAATGGCCGGAGAATGCTGTTTACCTACTAAATTAGCCCTTGCGTGAAGGAGGCCTTCTGTTTGGAGGTTCTTTATCTTCTTCCTCGGATTTTATTGTCTTTATTTCCTGCTGTAAACAGGGTCGCGACTTAATGTATGTAGATCGCTTCTATAATAGTTCCCTCCTGAACCTTTTAACCATTTCATTATATTGCATTCCTTCGGTCATCTTTTGTATGTTACCGAGACATATTCCCGAGTTTTAATGACAAATAATGATAATCATTTGCTCTCTTCTTTCGGAGTCACTTGGGTAATTACAGGCTGAACAAAAAAGGTTAGAGATCCGGAAAAGCCTACTCCCTACTAGAATTCTAACATGGCATATGTTGCCATAATTTATCAAGATCTTTTGAAATGTTTTTTCTTTGTGTGCCTTCATATAATTGAATATATATTCTGCTTCCCTTTTATTTTATTTTAATAAGCCAATGCTTCGGCTTTTCACTTTCTATAATTGCATATAGTAAAAATCTGGTGTTCCAGTTGCATGACTTTCTGTACGTGTTCTACAAACACACTTCTTACAAAAGATTATTCTTCTTTCTACTCCTGCTAATCGGGATAAGCATTAGCAAAATTGCCTTATTACTTAGTTCCTTAAGGTAGAAGGGTAATAAGGGAATACACTAGGCTAACGCGATAATCAAATATTTTAAAGGCTGTTGCTCATCGAGTGTCGAAATTTACTTCTTTGCATTGCCAGGAGTAAAAACAAAAGAAACATGGAGGGCTTCCTATTTGAGAATAGTATGACTGTTTGAACCGGGTCCTTCGGTTTTCCCCACCACCCATTCCACTAATTGCTCCATCATTACCTTTCCAATCATCAATTTCGCTTACATTTCATATCATCCGCTTTCTCTAGTTCATGCTTGGCTATGGGCCGACACCTCGTAAGGTTTTCCATTCTGTGGTTCCGCGCCGTTGGCTCCCCGACTGGCTTCTGACCCCTCAGCACTGGCTTGTAAGTCCTAGAGGGGTAGTCAGTCCTACAAGTATGGGGAGAGTAAGCCGATTACGAAACGAAATGAATAACTTTTAAAATTTAAACCCATAACAAATAATATCTTGGAAATGATTAGCTCCACAACAAAACTGTAAGGGATATAAATTGTGTGTTTTGACGAGATCTACATTTTTTACGCAGTAAGTTTTTGTATGTCTTGCTGTTTAGCAACTAAGCAAAAGTCATTCAGAAAGAAGAAAGAGGCTATTCCCAGGAAGTTCAAGATATACATTTTATTTGTTATGTAAATAGCCTTAATATACTACGGAATTTTACTTAAAGTCCTTACGGCCATTTTTGAGAAAATTAAAATTTTCGGAATTTTATTCTTGTAAACGGTAGAATGGGAAAGGGAATTTTATTGAAAATCTTCGTGACACATTATTGGGAAATACTAAACTTAATATCAGATTTGGTATTCAACTTTTTCGAGTTTTGCTGTCCACACACACACACACACACACACACACACACACACACACACACACACACACACACGCTGGCCTTTTTCTAAAAATGTTTCTATAAATATATAGAGGGGCCTCAAAACATATTTCCGGTGAAATCTCGGTTTCGAAGATTTGGGTGGAATACAAAACCTCCTCTAACTACTAGCTACATTGTACATTCTACTAGAGTGAGTAAAAAATAAGAAGTACGGCATTCCACCCAAAAATTCAATACTGAAATTTCTTCGGAATGACATGTTTTGAGACCCCGTGGCATGTAATCATACACACAAAGGTGACTGGTTACCTTATCCTTGGCAACGGGTTTCTGATCTAGTAATGGGTACAATCGAATGAAAACCACCGAATTATTTGATCGACGTCCAACTATCAATTATGTGATTGCTACCCGAGTATTCGGTTTTCATTCTATTCTAAAATATGACTGTACTATTGGATGCTTGGCGTTGACAGTTGTACATAGCGCACAGAGAAGGTATTGTATTCCACCCAAAAATTCGATACCGAGATTTCACCGCAAATATACGTTTTAGAGTCTCTTGTATATAAAAAAAAACAGTTTAAAAAAAACGCCCGTGTGTGTGTGAGCACGATAACTCAAAAACGAAAAGTCGGTAAAATACCAGATTCGGTATTTCAGTTTAGTATTTTCCAGGGATGCGATATGGAGAACTACTCTTAAGATGGAAATTGTTTTTGAAAATTTTCATTTTCTCAAAAATGGTTCTAACGATTTTGATTAAAATACCGTATATTAAAGATACTTCTATGGCAAATAAAATATATGTTTTTAATTTTATGAGAATAGTCTCTAAAGATCTCTATATTCTGAATGAATTTTGTTGAATTTTGCGAACTGATAAACTGTAAGAGATAGACAAAAACTTACTACACAAAAAAGTAGATCACGTTAAAACACATAATTTATGTCATATAAGTTTGTTTTTCGTGCAATTTCTGAGATATTCCTTGTTATTTGTTTCAGATTTAAAATACTTAAACATTTATGACATGGAAAGTCGTAAACTTCTGGCCATGCATTAAAACGGTTTTCAACCACCTGACAACCAGCTTTTAAAAGATTTGACTATCGTTTTAGCCTAGTGTATTCCCTTATTTCCCTTCTATTTAGAAGGAAGCAACTATTTAAGACAATTTCTGCTATGTTTATCTCGATAATCGTAAAATAGATAGAAGAATGTGCTTTTTAACAATAGTTTGATACAGCGCTATAGAGGTAGTCATGTGAATTAAACACACAAGATTCTTATCTAGTAAGCTTTAGTCTATCCCTTAGTCATCTTAAAGTTCATTCAGAATGAAGCTAAGTTCAAGAACTTTCCCAAGAAAATTTAAGATATACATTTTATTTGCCATTGACATTATTTAATGTACATCGTTTTTAATTGAAATCGTTAAGAGTCATTTTTTAGAACAGTTCAAAAAGTGTTTTATGTAAAGAATGGTTTGGGGTAGGAGGATACGAAGTATAAATACCAAGTTTGGTATTAAGCGGACTTTTTGAGTTACGCTGTCCAAACACTGACCTTTTTATAAATAGGTTTCTATGTTAAGTGGTCCTCAAAACATGTATTTCTGGTAAAATCCCGGTATCAAAATGTTGGATGAAATATAATTGCTTCTATACCTACTATTATACGTAGAGTTTACGTGTTAGAGAGAGTTAAAATCGCTCGCAAATTTAAATGTCTGTAAAACCAGAAGTATTAATTTGTAATGGACGAGCCAACTTTAATGATTATATTCCCTTAGAGACTTTGCTATTGGATTGAATCTTAAGAGGAGAAGCAAACTCTTATTCTTTCATAGACAAAGGGAGGACAAAAGAGAGAAACTAGAAATTATCACTTGTTTTTCTGTGTACATTAACGCGAGTCCTCTTAATGTCTTTGAAGTGGGTCATGGCCATCGTCACTCTTCTTTAATTTCTCCTACTCACATGATAAAATATGAAGAACACGCACCATATTCTTCTCTAATTACACAACACCTGCTGCTTCGCTGGACAGAAAGGAGGGGGCTGTTTTTGGGCGTCATCCTGAATTGAGAAATGATGGGCGTCGAAGTATAAATTACATTACGACTTTTTCTAACGTATGATAATGACACAATTGCGTCTCTCACCCTTTTCATTTTCCTCCGATTGTAACCTTCCATCTTCCACGCCAGTCCATGAGCTACTCGACATTCGTCTCTCTGGATAAAAGAAAACCCCGGGGAAAAAAAAAAAAAAACAAACAAAAAAAAAACTTATCCGAGTGACTCACCTTAGGCGAGATTTGAACTAATGCCCTCTTAAGTGCGAGGCAGACACGCTATCTCCACACTACCGAGGCGGGTATTGTGATTGTGAATGATTAAAGTAAAAAAACATAATCTGATGTGTTTCATTCAAATGACCTCGTCTACCTATGCTACAACAAATTATTCTTAAAACACTTGTTCTCCTCTCTAGTTCACGCTAGTCAGAAATAACACATCAGAAATGGTATTATTGCTCAGTTTTCTCTAAGGAGACTGTAGATAGAACATAGGGGAATGCACTAGGTTAATGGGAAAATCAGTTTTTTTAAAAGCTGTCGCTGTGCGAAGACATTACAGTATTCCTAACTTTGCACGACGATAATGAAAAAGTGAGTGAATAACGTTTTCCTATTTCTTTTGCAACTTTTGAACAATTTACAAGGAATATCTCGGAAATGCTGGTTCCTTTCGGGTGATATAGACAAAAGAAAGCGTTGGGCCAGGTCTGCCTACACACGATTGTCTGAAAACTGTAAGGTCCCTGTCGTTGCTGTGTCGTCGCTCCTGGTTCCAGCCGTCCGGTGTTTCCTCTCACCTCAGCCTACCTTCTGGTGGCGCCCCTTCGTGGGGCGTAGGTACAACCACCACTAGATTTGGTGCTGTTTCCCCTCTGCCCGTATCCTATTCCTAGGTTTGGGCAGAAGAATATTGGTAGTTGGTCTCATTTTTTCATACAGCTGAGATTAAGCAGTCTTTTTCATAGGGTGAGAGATGAATATTTGTATCAGCATATGAGGACAATCTGATGATCCAGTAGTTGCAGTTATTTCGCTCTTTTCTGAAGTTATCTTAATAAGGAAAATTTCACGGTGTATTTAAGATTACAAATGTTTGGTGGCATTTACAAACCCGGTCACACGGTTGAACCTTCTCTGCCCTTTGTCTTGCCCGATTATAGATGATGTGATGAAGAAATTCGATCGCATTGAAATTTCAACTTGCGTAACCATACACTTTTGTTTTCCTGCATTATCTTTTTAGGATTTATAATATATTCAGGGTTCAACTTAGAAATATTGAATACAATGGCATTTCCTTTATTTAAATTCGGTTTTATTGAACAAATACATAACTCAAACCAACATGTATGCTCTTACAAAATAGAGAAATTAAAAAACCTTTAAACTGGGAATTAAGAGATCTTATGTCACAGATTCTTGGATACACTGCAGCTAACGTTTGTCATTCAGGAATATGACAATTTAGAAATCGCCGATGATACAGTCCCTTGCAGCATTGGCAAATTCTCCAGTTGAGGGGTAAATTAAATGAATACCTGCTAACTCAACATATGTAAAGTCATTATTGTGTTAAGGTAACATTTGTGTTCCCTTGTTTCGTCACTGTGAGACACGTGAATGGCAATGGGCGTCTTGTACACCCAAAGACAATAACACGCCTGGTGCTGTGATTTTGCTGAAAATGGGTCCTCGCGTCTTACAACAATTTTCATTGTTGCTATTCGATACACCAGGATAGTAAGAAAAGGCAAAAACGATTGGGCACTTCATCCCTTAATCCTTCAACCCCGCTCACGCTCCTTCAGAACAGTAGACTTGTATAAGCGATGTGTTGATTTAGTCCAGGCATATTTAATCTGGGTACGCGAAGACTTCTAAGGAGTACATATAATCTGTTTCCTGAATGATCACAAAGTAATGACAAATATTTCAACCAGAGTTATTTGAACTGCCCTACCGATATACCCAATAATGAAACACACAGCTGCGCTCGCTAATTATTTATGTTCTTTGTTTCAAACGCCGACAACAATAACAGTTTCGAATGTATGTTAGTTCAATTTTAATCTACCGACATTTCAGTACTTAGCATATTTTCGTGACTCTTAGATGCAGGTTCGTTTTCTTTACTCAAAGTCTCGCATCTCATTCTTTATATTTGTGAACTGTTGAATGTCTTTATTGTGTTAGTCCACTATTTAAACTTTTGTTGTAGGATGGATAAACTCGTTATATGAGGAAAACGTAAACTGAGTGAAACAAGTGATAGTGTTAATAATGTTGAACCACCGCCAGAAAAAGTGTGACAACGCTTGTTCCACCACGGGACATTGGTGAAAATAGTGTTGAAGTTGAACCATCTACGAGCAAGTCGAAAAACCCGAGAAATGTGAAATACAGATATTACAGTGAATCTTACTTAAATTTGGATTCGTGTCAAATATGTGTGATCCACCTCTTTCCCTCTGCATTGTTTGAAATCAAACTTGGTCGAATAATTCTATAAAACCATCCCTACTTCACAGACTTTTGGTAATCAATCATGGTGAATGTAAAGATAAGGCAGTTGAATTTTTCCGGTTTAAACGTGATACACAGTTCTACAAAATCAACTAAGGCGGCACTGGAGACATCGTATGAGTTGGTGTTGCTAGTTGCAAACAATAAATCACCTTATACCGAATCTCTTATTACTCCTGGTTCATTGATTATAGCAGATAAAAATTTACACAAAGATTCCGCTAAAGAAATGAAAACAATTCCGAATTGTGACATAAGTGTAGGGTGTAGAATTTATGATATGGCACAAGATATTGTTGACTAAATAGTAGAAAATATTCAAATAGACAAAAGATTTGCCATTCAAATGAATCGGTAGGTGTGTCTGATGATGCTGAGCTGCACACACACACACACACACACACACACACACACACACACACACACACACACACACATATATATATATATATATATATATATATATATATATATGATCGGTATTTTGACGTTAAAAAGGGTACTATTGCTGATGAAATTCTAGGTTGTAAACAATTGCCAGAGCATACAAGTGGGAGAATGTTTTTAAAATTATTGAGAATTTTATAAGATTAAAATTAAATTTGTCCTAGACGGTGCTGATTCATTAACAGGTAAAAAGAAGCGGTCTTGTTGCTCGTGTTCGCGAAATTAACCCCAAAATAATTTGCCAACATTGCGTTATAAACAGATAATTTAGCAGCGAAAAAAATAACTCCTGATTTACACGAAACATTGAACACTGCTATAAAAGTAATCAATTTCATAAAGTCACGTGCACTGAATTCCGTCTGTTCAAATAAAAGTGTGAAGAGATGGGAGCTACGCACACTCAATTGTTTTTGCACACCGAGATGCGCCGGTTATCACGAGGACGGGTATTGACTCGTCTTTTTGAGCTGATAAATTTGGTAAACTGTTTCCTTACAAAATTGAAATCCGATCTGGTGAAGCATTTTGAAGAAGAAGAGTGGATTTGCCAGTTAGCTTATCTGACGGATATATTCAACAAATTTAACGAGCTTAATCTTCAACTCAAAGGTTTTAACACTAACATTTTTAAAACTCATGAGAAAATAAAGGGGTTTTATAAGAAAGTTTTATTTTGGATTCATTGCGTTAATGAAGGGAATATTGCAGTTTTTCCAATTATTTTGGAACATAGTGGACAAAATTCCCATGATGTATATAAACAAAGACATATAATACAGGGCTATCCATACAAATTAGACCCTGAAATTTGTGCTTCATTTATAACAATGTTATTAGAAGGCGAACAAAATGAGATATACTTATATGTTGTACGTATTGTATTCTCATAAATATCACGTTATATATTCACCTTCCACCACGTGTATGATCCACCCATGATCCTCCTTAGAAGTATCAGCAGTACTTTCTCTTGTATGTATGTGCAAAGTAGGCAGAGAAGATATTGTATTCCACCCAAAAATTACATGCCGAGATATCACCGGAAATACATGTTTTGCGGTACAACAACAATTTAGCAAAATACCTGTCTATGTGAGCGTATTGGGGGGGGGGGTGGAGAGAGAGAGTGTGTGTGTATGTGTGTGTGTGAGTGTCTTTGGACAGCATAACTTAAAAAAGAAAATTCGGTTAGATACCAAACTTATTATATTAATTTCAGCAATTTTGATTAAAATGTCGTATGCTTAAGATATTTTTGTGACAAACGGAATGTATATCTGAATTCTTTTTTCTGGGGATAGCCTCTGAAGATCTGTTTATTCTGGGTGAAGTTTGCTGAATTTTGAATAACTGGTAAAGGTAAGAGATAGACAAAAACTTATAAAAATGTATTACTCATTAAGGCAAAAATTTGAAACATACATTTTTGTAGAGTTAACCGTTTCTGAGATATTCCTTGTTACTGGGTTAATTTTAAACTACTAATGCTCTTCTCAAGCAGAAAAGCAAAATAGAACCGTATTTCAATTGTTTTACATAGCCATAAAAGGATTTGACTATCCGTTAGCCTAATCTATTCCCTCATTTCCCCTCTACTTTCCACTTACAAGGAAGCAAGTAATAAGATCATTTCTGCTATTTTCCTTATTAGTGTGAATTAGGTACTAATCTTTTGTAAGGAAAATTTGTTTGCGTAACAGAAAAAGTCATGTGAATGGAAAACATCGGGTTTTTTTTGTTTTAAGTTTAACAAACTTAACCTACTGGGTCATATCTGATGGTGTTTGGGTGAAACGATGCTCAAATGAGGCCAAGGTCCATTGAGCTTAAAGTTACAGGATAAGGGAAAACCTGGAATTGGAACTCTGTTCCTCTTGGATGTTAGGCAGATATACTGCACGATACCACAGAGACGGGTTCTGTGTTTGTTATTGTTTTCTCAATTCTTCTTTGCAATTGAACATATATTAAAATAGTTTTATGGAAAAAATACATTAGGAATAAAAAAGCTTGTTTATATTTTACACTCAACAAAAGAACAGGTGTCTAAGGTGGACAATTTAATGCGACAAATTAAATAATTGTTGTGCACCTGCGTTAGCGAGGCGTGGGCGAGAAGGCGCGTGCAGGACTAAGAAGAAACAAAACTAATATTGTCTCCGGATATCCTGCTGGGTGAGACAGCCCGGCCGCCTGGGCTATCCTCCTGTTTGCTCTGCATTATTTATGGTCCGCCTCGCAGGCAAGGTCATCTTCAGGGAACCTCCGACGACGTCTGTCATTCTCCTTCGTCTTTCTTTTTGTGTTAAAGGTTGTCACTTCTAACTGAAAAGTAATTAATTACTATTGATATCGCACCTAAATTGTATTTTGTTCCGAAATGTTGCTCTCCGTGGTATAGTGATTACCTCATGGCCGCGCCGTGGCCGAGTGGTCAGACCATTCGCCTCTCACCTAGACGGCCCGGGTTCGATCCGAAGCGACCGCATATGAGATTTGTGGTGGACAAAGCGGCGCAGGGGTGGGTTTTCTCCGGGTTCACCGGTTTCCCCCGCCATCACATTCCACTGGGGTTCCATCTTCATGTATCATCAGTGTCACCGCCTGCGGTGCTATTGCAGTAAAAGCGGGCGTTAAACGCTACCAAAAAAAAATGCTAGCCTTCAAAACTCAAGTTGCAGTTTCAAACATGGCGGAGGGTGATGGATTTTTATTCGGAAGCAAAAATGCTCATCATGGATTCCTTCGGAAGGGAAGAAAACCAAAGGTCCCGTGTAATGTTTATTTGCACGTGAAAGAACCCCGTACCTTGAAAGAAGATAGTTTATGGCCTTTTACGTCCGCAAAACGTGATTTCGTCCCACAATGCCGTCTGTGGGCGATGAGCCGAATCCACTCGTCACTATGGTGCATAGCGGTGAACAACTCCCAACTATAAAGTCAAATCCGATCAAGGAAATATCGTCCAACGCTCCACTCTACCTCTTTAGTTACCGAAATCATAAAAGTTGGAAAAAAAATGGACGATAGAGGGTAGCATATTTCATGGTGATTTCGGAGCTTGAGGACTTCTTTCATTATTTCCATCTAGGTGACTGACGCCGCGTTTCACGCTGTTTAAACTCGAATGTGGGTTTAATTGATCTTTTACTTTCCGCCGTTGAAAGTTATAGGACAGTGATTTATTATTAGAGCAGATATGGACATTCCTGACTCTGGTCAAGCGACCTCCACCTCTCCACGTTTTATTACCTTCTAGCACATATTTACAATATAAACAATAGGTAGAGAAAGTATTGTACTCCATCCAAAATTTCAATACCTAGATTACACCAGAAATCCATGGTTTGAAAAGGTAATTTTTAAAAAGGTCTATGTAAGCATGCGAGTGTGTATATCTGTGCATGGCATAACTCAATAGCGAAAAGTCGAATAAATGGTATTTAAGTTTATGCCTTCCAAGAATACGAAATGAAAGGAAAATCTCACTAAACCAAATTAGCCTTTACATGGAACATTTTTTGAAATATTCGAAGTTTTCTAAAAACTGGCTAACGATTTTAATTAAAACGCCGTGTATTAAAGATATTTACATGGCAAGTAAAATATATATCCTGAATTTCTTGTGAATATTCAATAAAATCCTCTTCATTCTCGATGAGAATTGGTAAACCTCAAGACATACAACATAAATATGTAGATCTAGTGAAAACACACAATTTATGTGATATTTAGTTGCTTTTTTTTTTTTTCGTAGAGCTCACCATTTCAGAGATATTCTCAGTTGCTAGTTTGTTTTAAAATATTTCAACTTTTCTCAAGCGTCAAGTCCTCACCTGTCTCATAACTCTCTATTTT
The DNA here is from genome assembly GCA_030762935.1 of Hymenopus coronatus. Taxonomy (NCBI): domain Eukaryota; kingdom Metazoa; phylum Arthropoda; class Insecta; order Mantodea; family Hymenopodidae; genus Hymenopus; species Hymenopus coronatus. Next base: position 31,359,271 of record CM060896.1, on the reverse strand, counting down.
TATTCCTGCTCACGGAAAAAAGAACCAAATTTAAACGACAATTGCATAACGACAGCTTTTAAAATATTTGACTGTCGCTTTAGACTAGTGTATTCCCTTACTCACTTTCTACTTATAAGAAACTAAGTAATAAGACAATTTGTGGAAATGTTTATTTTGATTAGTATGATGTAAATAATAGAATAATGTATTGGAACAATAATTTGTTTTGCAGAAGAGATAGAAGAGTCATGTGAATAGAGCACGTCAGATATTTACTTTCACTATACGCACTATGTACATAGTGTATAGAGAAGGTATTGCACTCCACCAAAAAATTCAATACCGAGATTTCACCGGAAATATATGTTTAAGGATCCCCAATATCCATAAAAAGCATTTTCACAAAAAGGTCCGTGTGTATGAATGTGTGTGTGAGTGTGCGCGTGTGTGTGTGTGTGTGTGTGTGTGTGTGTGTCCGTTCGTGTGTCTGTGAACACGATAACTCAAAAACGAAAAGTCGGTAAAATAACAAACTTGATATTTAAGTTTAGTATCTTCCAGGGATGCGACACGAAGATATTTTGAGAAAAATCCCCCCACCCTCAACTACCCTTGGAACTTTTTTCGAAAATTTTTATTTTCTCAAAAATGGCTATAACGATTTTGATTAAAATGTTGTATATTAAAGATATTTACCTGACAAATAAAATGTATATCTTGAATTTTCTGGAAATAGCCTCTGAAGAGTAGTTTATTCTGGATGAATTTTACTTAATTTTGAATAACTGCTAAACCGTAAGAGATGGACAAAAACTTACTACACAAAAATGTAGAACACGCTAAAACACACAATTTATGTTATATACATTTTTTACGTGGAGTTCGTCGTTTTTGAGACATTCCTTTTTTTTTTTGGTTTCTGCTATGAAAAACTAACACTTTTCTCATACAGGAACTTAATTCCTATCCATATAAATAAAGGAACTTAATTGACATAGCAACCATCTTTTGACTATCACTTTAACCTATGGTAGTCCCTTATTTCGCTTCTACTTACAAGGAATCAAGTAATAAAACTATTTCTGCTAATTTTTTCTGATTAGCATAAAGTAAATAGAAATATAAGCTTTTTTAGAATAATTTGTTGCAGGGATATAGAGAAAGTCATGTGAATGGTACACAGCAGATTTTTTGTTATATGCAACACTCACCGACCTTTCATGTTTTGTATGATACATAGATGCTGCAATGTGTGTGTGTGTGTGTGTGTGTGTGTGTGTGTGTGCGTGTGTGAGTGTGCGTAATGGAGGAGATTCGGCATCGTACCTAGCTGGTTATTGTACCTACGTTCCCCTAGAGTCCCCATAGGAGGGAGTGAGCAGGTAAGAGGATACACCGGCTGGCGGGAATCAGGGGCGGTCCTCATCCTGCTAACCACTCTTGTCACTCTGAACATGCTTTATCCCTGCCACGTCGCACCGAACACCATCGACGACACTTCCCAATCCTGTAATAACCCAACGGAAAATGGATGAATGTAATGACAACGAAAACGACATGGAGGGACAGGAAATTCGGGGGATGAAAGAAACATTCCCAGAATTCGCCTGATAATCCGAAAAAACTGTGGGTCAGTTAGGCCGACCACGGGGATCGAACCCGCGTCCTCCCGAATGGAGTGAGAGCACTGTTGTGCTCTGGTCTGGTTACTCCTTTTGCAAATTCGATATTTTTAATCTAACTTCGTTTCAGATATTCACCCATTGGACACTCCGAGTAGAAAATCGCAGTAAACATCCTTCGCAGTCTTAATTCTATTGCATAAGCTATGTCCTATGCAAATAGCTTATCTGTAATTAGCCTTGGGTTTTGGTTTTCTTGCGTTACATTCGTATGAAGAGTTTGCCTATATCTCTGTCTCCTTTTTTCTTTTGTGTATTCACTTATCTGTGAGTCGTGAACCGATTACCAAATCGCATGACGTGATTTCAAATGCCATCTTGTGATTGACACACGGAAAGCAAATACTGAAAGAGACTAATGTTTGCATTAACTCTCTATTCGTTTGTACAACCTTGTTGGACATGAGCAAACTTTTGAACCGGAAATGGCAGCCATGTAGCGTTTGGTGCTATGACGATCCATTTCTTATACAGTTTCTAATTGAATTGTCCGAAAGAAAACTTTGCTTTCTTCTCTTTGACATCGTTCTGTCTACTAAACGGTGTACAAAATTAAATACTTGCAATAAAGTTACATTAAGTGTGATAATTTGGTAGCGGAGTAGTCAATTTTTTCCCCTTCTCATTAAAATAACATACAATTTTTATAGCACTTTAATGAAAATAAACTGAGTTTATTCGGAAAAATAAATGCATATATTGCTGGTTTTAACGTTATATAGCATATTTATAAGAAATATCAATGCTGTTTTGGGCATTTTCAAATGAAATATATAATTTTATAATTACCGGGATGTTGTACCTATTTGGATAGAAATATTTTTCGGGATAACTAAAAGGAAAGTCTGATGTGGTATTTTCACATGACCTTTTTTTTTTTTTTTTTTTTTTTTTTTAATAATTTTACAGGAAGCTTATCTTTGAAAAGCTTATTCTTTCTATCTACTTCACGTCTAGTTGCTCTAACTAGAAGAGGACTTCAGGCTCCATTCCCAGAAAATTCAAGTGATACATTTTGTCATGAATCTATGTATCTTTAATATACGATATTTTAATCAAAATCATTAGAGCCATTTTTAAAAATCAAAATATTATAAAAGTTTTCCAAGTTTTGTATTAAACGGATTTTCGGCTTCAAGTTATGGTGTTCACACATACACACACGAATACACATATAGAAGTTTTTCTAAATATGCGTATTCATTTAGGGGTCCTCAAAACATGTATTAATGCTAAATTCGCTAACGAGTTTTTTGGGGGAATAAAATACCTACCTTCTATACTTATTATGTATGGACATTGCACATGGTAGAGAAAGTAAAATCAGTACCACTGTCGGTATTTTGGGCATATGTATATTTAACGTATTGGCGGTGTCATAACATCTACTTGGAGAAGTTGTTTGTACGGTTGTATGAACTATCGCAGAAAGAGAAAGCAATAAATGTACTTTTTTTTTAAAGAAAATGTAGAATAACGACTTGCGTGACATTTAGAAGCGGATGGCGATTATTAAGTGATGTGTTAATATCAGACCCACAAATGTCGAGCTGCGTGTCAGGAAAGAAGGGAGTACCGTAATAACACATGCCACTGTGATTGTTATTATGGACGACTTTTGTGGAATCCTGGTTAATTAAGCGGAACTAGGACTGAGGTTTTAGGCAAAATAACAACTGTTTCGATTTTTAAATTATTTCAAAAGCATCCAACCCAGCAACCTATTTAAAATACCCATGCGTTACATTTTAAACTTGCTTTTCCTTTTTGTGTGTTTCCTTTCCTCAGTTTTATACGAAGGATGATCAGAACGGCGCATATTCTTGGTGTTTCGTCTTTCACAGCGAACTTAGTAATTCTAATACATGTGGTTGGCAACTGTGCAGAGTTTTAACCAACAGAGCTACTGCAAGGTAAACCCAAATGGCTACTCGTTTGGAAAACTTGTCTCGCGAAGAAATCCACTCAGTTATTCGATTTCTGTGGGCGAAACAGGTAACGCGGCAGACATTTACCGACAACTGGTAGAGATTAACGGAGAGACTGTATTAGTCTCACCAGCATGTCGCAGTATGATGTGAAAGTTTGCGGTTGCTAGAGAAAACGTCGCCGAGAGAATCGCAGTGGCCGACCCAATACTGCATCCACAGCGTGTAGGAGCTGATTCAAGACAACAGGGCGATCATGTTACTACACATGGCGGTAGAACAGGAAATACCTTTTGGAAGCATTCGTCACATTGTTCACGATATTCTACAGTAGGTACCGGAAAGTTTGTTCCGAATGAGTTCCACGAAATCTATCCAACCACCACAAATAGAAGAGCATGGGGGCGAGCTCTTCAACTTTTCCAACGATTCCCTACAGAAGAGAGCAGTTTTCACCATCGCATTGTCACGGATGACGAAATATAGATCCACCATCCCAACAGTAAGTGATCGTCAATGGAGTGGAAACATCCCTCTTCTACAAAGACTAAGAAGTTTAAGGTGGCGGAATCTTCTGGGAAGGTGATGGCCACCGTTTTTGGGACAGCTTTTGGAAAAGAGCACACAGTGATCGCTGACTGATTCTGCGAGACCATGACACGATTGGGCGAAACATTTAGGAGAAAACGGCCTGGACTCCTCGCCGAGGATGTCATCTTCGCGCCATCTCATACAGCCCAGAAGACCACCACGCTCTGAAACATTTTCACTGGGATATCTTGAACTAACCTTCTTACAGCCCGAATCTCGCTCCAAGCCTTTATTATTTTTCCTTATTTAAAGGAACACCTAGGAGGACGAAGATTCACTTCAGATGAGGAGATGCAACATTTGACAAAAAGTTGGCTGAAACGCAAGGACAGGGTTTTTACCAGAAGGGAATATTCAAACTCATCCCAAAAAGCGACGAGTTCATCAACCGATATGGAGATTATGTGAGAAAATAACCTAATATATGTGACATCAGATGGCTGTATTGGTTATATGAAATAATATATACTCGTTTCACTGCAGGCTTTGTAACCTTAGTCGCTGATCATCCCTCGTATTTTTGTGCATGAAATTTATTCCTTGCGTTTTAGTTTTGCTCTGATTTGTATGAAAATTGGCATACATAATCTCAAATGTGCTAACTTAAAATTAAAGCATTCATTATATGATTGCTTTATTCATTGATCCAAAGCTAATCAATTTTTACTGAAAAAACAAGGAACATGTTAGTACCAAAAAATCTGCTGTCTTCCATTCACATGACTTTCTCTAGCTATTCCACAAGCAAACTTTCCTTACAGAAAATTATTATTTTAGCTATGTCACTCTTATTGAGCTAAATATTAGCATTGCTTCCTTGTAAATAGAAGGAAAATAAGCGAATACCTAGGCTAAAGTGATAGTTAAATCTTTCAAAGGCTATCGCTATGTGAAATAATCGAAATTTGGTTCTTTTTTGCAGTTCCGGGGGTAAAACAAAAGAGGTTAAGCGAAACTTCCTGCTTGAGAAAAGTTTAAGTAGTTTAAAATTGAAACCAATAGCAAAGAATATCTTGGAAACGGGGACTTAAATTGTGTGTTTTAATGAGATCTATTTTTTTTTTTTTTTTTTTTTTTTTGTAATAAGGGTTTGTCTATCTTTTACGGTTTACGAGTTATGCAAAAGTCATGCAGAATGAAGACTTTTTCAGAGAAAATTCAAGATATTTCGTTTGTCTAGAAAATATCTTAAATTTGCATTCGAAACATTTTCCACGTAAAGGGTAATTGGGGTTGGGGGGAGGTTCTTGAAAGCCTTTGTTCGCAACCTTGAAATATACCGACTTAATTACTAAGTTTAAATTAGTACTTAACTGACTTTTCGTTCTTTAGCTATGCAACCCAAATACACACACGCACTCGAACGTTTTTATATTCTTTTTAATTTAGAGGGCCATAAAACATGTGAAATCTCGGTATCACAATTTTAGATGAAATACAATACCTTCGCTATCTACTATGTACATTGTACATAATACGCGCTAGGGAAAATAAAAATCGTACTCTAACGATTCTATGAGTAACACTGCTATCACAGCTTTGTCTAAGCTGATTACAGGAAATTAATCTTAGCAAAGTTCAGACTAAAAAAATACGAAATGCGTCCTTTATATGAATTTGGCTGTGATTCTGTGCAGCAATTGAAAGCTTGCTGCAGTGATTTTGATTGATGGATATGCGTTTACAAATTCAGATCGTATTTTAAAATATCAAATTTTATTAAACCTAGTTTCCTATAATTTTGTCCCGTTGACACCTCCTTCCGCGCACAAATCCCTTCGCCTCTCTCCGAATTTGCTAATTATCTTCGAGTGACAGTATACCTACAAACCTTATGCAGTGCAATGTAAGGACATAAAAGCAAAATAAACACAACAATGCTCTACTCATGTGGTTTCATCATCCTTGGAAGTGTGGGAGGAATCCATCTGTGTATTGAAATGCATATTAGTGTTGATTAAAAAATCTGATGTGTTCCACTCACATGACTTTCTCTACTTAAATTGCAAACAAATGTTCTTACAAACGATTATTCGTTATTCTACTTCGTGATAATCGAGATAAACGGTAACAAAAATAATGGTATTGCTTATTTTCTTGTAGTTACAAGAGAAATAAGGGCACTAGGTCAAAGCAAGGGATCAAATCTTTAAAAATGTGTCGCTTTGTGATTGACAGTAATTTTCAGTTCTCTTTACATACCCAGGATTGAAAGAAAAGACTAAACTTCCTGATGACTTTCTGTTTGAGAAAAGCATAAGTGTTTAACAAGGTTAAAGTATGGTCGCTTTCACAGCAGTTGTTAAGATCATAGCCACTTACTATATTCGTTGTAGTTTAACAGAAAGGTATTTATTTACAACTGGAACGTTGACCACAGCGTTGGTAACATTGCCACCAAATGTTTACCCTCTGTTGATTCGGTGCCACATTCACAACATGCAAGCGCAGACGTAACGCACTATAAGCGCAAGCATGTGAGAAGGCCATTCACAATGCAATCGTAAACGTAACGCAAAGTTGGCATGGGTATCTAGATCCGTAAATTACATGCGGCTATTTTTCAAGCGCTCCACAAGCTTCAAATTGAATAACATAACCAGCAATAACATATAAGAAAATTCACTCATTGATTTACAGATAAATAGGTCATAAAATTACATACTAACAACTGACGCTCGCGGTAGTAACATCACACTATTGCTTATCCAAAAATATTGAAAATAATGCAAGCACAGAGACTGCAGAAAGTGATAATTCAAAGTTCAAATGTACAGCTTTATCTCTTTGTGCTTTACGATTTGTGAGAGCCAAGAGATCTAGACGCAGATGGTGGGTAGATCCATCAAATCAAAGGAGGATTCGCAAAGTGACTGCCACAGCCTCTTGAGAGAAATCAGAAATGGTGGGCACGGCCAAATAGAAGAGCAACGTTTGTTGTTGAACAGCAGGCAATTCATAGAGGACGGAATACAGAATTCTTTCCTTGTGTATGCAACGAAAGGATAAAGTTTGGAATTTGCAAACTCTTGTATTGCATTGCATTGCGTAGCGTGTTGCGTGTGTATGTGAATGCTTACATTGAATAACATGGGTGCAAAATCTTGCAACTACGCTGAGTCTGCGATTGCATCACTTTGTGAATGAGTCATAACTATATTATTTTATACTGTTTGATATATTCTATTGTTTTTCGTGCTTTATTCGTGCACTTTTTTTTCCTGTGTTTAATAATGAGTCATTGTTTAAGAGGACCTCCGCGGCGGCATAGTATAGTGGCAAGGAGTTCAACAGAAAGAGCCAGAATACGAATGATTCTAAAATAAATAAATCCACAAAGAGTCAATATCTCACAAAGAGTATCGTTTATGGTGAAATCATAAAACTGAACTGTAGTTCATTAATCTATATGTACCAGCTACTGCAGGAAAACGTTAAAGAGACCGATAGTATTAACTAAGTCTGTTTCACCGATACCATATGCACACTGATAACATCGACAATTGATATCTACCTAAATGCAAACATTTCTCCTTTCAACAATTATCACAATCTTTAATTTACAGCTAAAGCTGCGTTGGTGTACTAGTAAAAAGCGAGTTACAGCCCGCCATCCGCTACGTAGATTTCTTCCGAAACTGCAGTTTTCTTCGTGAGGAATGGGAACTGTTGCTGTGAATTCTTGAACCTAATCAGCTGAGGTGTGAGCGATCGTGCTCATTCTGAGGGATAAAACGAAGGTCGCTCTTCCAATTGCTGTACTTGCGAGTGTTAACTTGAAATAGCTCCTTCAAGTTCTGCAACACTTTTAAGGCACGAAAGAATATCTGCACACTCAGTTGGGCCAACTAGTAAAAGTGTTAGAAATGTTTTTCTTGTGGGGCATATTTTAACACAATTACAAAACCTTACTGTTTTACTTATTTGTTACTCTTGTTTCATACCAAATCATGTGTGAATTAGTTGTACAAGTTTAGTGCCACTCTATAGTTTGGTAACAAAATATTAATTATGCTTTGCTTTTGTACACTAATTTGTTTGTGTGTGTGTGTGTGTGTGTGTGTGTGTGTGTGTGTGTGTGCGTGTATTAAAGTAATTCATAATGAACAAGTCCTGAGTTGTGCACAGTGGGTTAGAGCGTGGAGCTTTGGTTCTGACCAGGACTGCTTTCAGGTGCGGAGCTTACCTCCCAGGTATGGGACCACTCTGTATGGTGAGGAAAGTAAGGAGCTACGGTAGGCGGCTATCTCGGCACGACAACCAACTAACGGCTGGGGAGTGCATGATGCTGGCCACATACTTCCCTGTATCGTTGGATGATTGTCCACCTCTTCACCTCTGTGGGCGTGAGGCTGATAGTCGGTTTAATAGCCCTTGGCAGTAAAGGGCTGCAGCGGCACGGCAGTATTATCTGCCGCGTACTTATAAAAGTAGAGAAAACATTGCATTTCAGGAAAGCAATCAATATCGAGATTTCACAGGAAACACGTGTTATAAGACCAAATGAATCCAAAAAAGAAATGTTGAAGAAAGATCCTTTTGTGTGTGTGTGTGTGTGTGTTATCGCTATTCTCTTCGTATCGAAAACGAAATGTATAATGTAAGTTTATACAAAGGTTTATCTCGATTAAAATAGAAAAGTCTGTGTTACATTCACATGCTTTTCTCTACATCTCTGCAACAAATTATTATTAAAAAGCTTGTGCTTTTATTTACTTCATGCTAATTGAGAAAAAAAGAATAGTAGAAATTGTCTTATTACTTGCTCCCTTGTAAGTAGGAGCGAAATAAGGGCATACCATAGGTTAAAGTGATAGTTAAAAGATGGTCGCTTTGTGACTGAAGTTCCTTTGTTTCTATGGACAGGAGTTCACAAATCCCTGTTTCAGAAAAGTATGTTTTTCAAAGCTGAAACTAAAAACAAGGAATATAAAAAAAAAACGATCAACTCCACAAAAAAAAAAATGCATATAATATAAATTGTGTGTTTTAACAAGCTCTACATCCTTTGCGCGGCAAGTTTTTGTCCATCCCTTACGGTTTAGCAGTTAATGCAAAATTCCGTAAAATTCATCCAGAATAAAGTAATCTTCAGAGGCTATTCCCAGAAAATTCAAGATATACATTTTATTTTTCAGGTAAATATATTTAATATAGGATATTTTAATCAAAATCGTTAGAGCAATTTTTGAGAAAATCAAAATTTCTGAAAAAAGTTCCATGTAAAGGGTAGTTGGGGGTGGGGGAATTTTCTCAAAATCTTCGTGTCGCATCCCTGGAAGATGCTGAAATTAAATACCGAATTTGGTATTTTACCGAGTTTTTCGTTTTTGAGTTGTGTTCACAAACACACGGATACACACACACAAACCTTTTTCTGAAAATGCTTTTTTACTTTCTCTATACGTACTATGTACATAGTGTATAGAGAAGGAATTGTACTCCACCAAAACTTCGATACCGAGATTTCGCCGGAAATATATGTTTTAGGGTCTCCTGTATTCAAAAAAAGTATTTTCAGAAAAAAGGTCCGTGTGTCAGTGTGTCCGTGTGTCTGTGAACACTATAACTCAAAAACGAAAAGTCGGTAAAATACCAAACTTGGTATTTAAGTTTAATATCTTCCCGGGATGCGACACGAAGATTTTGAGAAAAATCCCCCACCCCAAACTACCCTTTACATGGACATTTTTTCGAAACGATTTTGATTAAAATATCGTATATTAAAGATATTTACCTGACAAATAAAATGTATATTTTGAATTTTCTGGGAACTGCCTCTGAAGACTACTTTATTCTCGGTCAATTTTACGGAATTTTGCATAACTGCTAAACCGCAAGAGATACACTAAAACTTACCACATAACAAATGTAGAGCACTTTAAAACACACAATTTTTGTTATATACATTTTTTTTCGTGGAGTTGATTGTTTTTCAGATATTCCTTGTTTTTGGTTTCAGCTATAAAAAGCATATTTTTCTCATACAGGACTTTGTGAATCAGTGACCATACAAACAAAGGAACTTCAGTCACATAGCAACCAGCTTTTGACTATCACTTTAATGTTTGGTACTCCATTATTTCGCTTTTATTTACAAGGAAGAAGGTAATAAGACTATTTCTGCTAATTTTTTCTCGATAAGCAGGAAGTAAATAGAAGCATAAGTTTTTTAAAAATAATTTGTTGCAGAGATTAGAGAAATTCATGTGAATGGAACACATCAGATTTTTTTACTTTCTCTACACTTACTATGTACACCCAATAATTCGATACCGAGATTTCCCCGGAAATATATGTTTTTGGATCCCCTATATTCAAAAAAAGCATTATCACAAAAAGGCGATGTGTGTGTGTGTGTGTGTGTGTGTGTGTGTGTGTGTGTGTGTGTGTGTGTCCGTCCGTGTGTCTGTGAACACGATAACTCAAAAATGAAACGTCGTTAAAATACTTGGTATTTAAGTTTAGTATCTTCCAGGGATGCGACACGAAGATTTTGAGAAAAATGCCCCCACCCCACACTACCTTTTACATGGAACTTTTTTCGAAAATTTCTATTTTCTCAAAAATGGCTCTAATGATTTTGATTAAAATATCATATATTAAAGACATTTATCTGTCAAATAAAATGTATATCTTGAATTTTCTGGGAATGGCCTCTGAAGACTACTTTATTCTGGATGAATTTTACGGAATTTTGTGTAATTGGTAAACCGTAAGAGATAGACAAAAACTTACCAAACAAACAATGTAGACCACATTAAAACACATAAGTTATGTTATTTACATTTTTTTCGTGGAGTTGGTCGTTTTTTAGATATTCCCTGTTTTTTGTTTCAGCCTTAAGAAACTTACATTTTTCTCATACAGGAATTTGTCAACTCCTGTCCATACAAACAAAGGAATTTCAGTAACATAGCAGCCATCTTTTGCTATCACTTTAACCTATGTTACTCCCTTATTTCGCTTCTACTTATAGGGAAGCAAGTAATAAGACTATTTCTGCTAATTTTTTCAACTTAGCATGAAGTAAATAGAAGCATAAACTTTTTAACAAAAATTTGTTGTAGAGATATAGAGAAAGTCATGTGCATGGATTACATCAGACTTTCACAAGATAAATGAAATCGGTGAAATAATACAAAAATGATCCGGAGTCCATAGAGCTTAGTTATTCGACATTTATCTCTCTAAGCATAAGGGAAAACCTCGAAAAATCCTTATTCTGGTAACTCACCCTAAGTGGGATTGAAACACGCGACCTCTTGAATGTGAGGCAAACATGCTATTCTGACTCTACCGAGGTGGACGTAAATATACGTTATTATAAAGACGTAGAAACTTAGCGGTTTAATCAAGTTTAGTAAAACATCCATATTACCTGACTTGTAACATTGTTTTGCTCCTCCAAATCAAACTAGGTTTTCACCGTATTTTCAGGCATTGTGCTGAATTCACCAGAAGTATACATTATAATTACAACCTTTTGTTTTCTTTACCTGTTAAAAAGCGTTTTTGTTACACTTTTACTTTCTCTAGTATGCATGTACAGGTACAGTAAGTAAGGAAGATATTGCATTCAACCCAAAATCCGTGTGGCTGGGGGAGGGGCTAAATACCAAACTTTTAATTTAAGTTTAATATCTTCCAAGGATGGGACACGAAGACATTCAGAAAAATCTGATGTGTTCCATTCACATGACTTTCTCTATATCTCTGTAACAAGTTATTGTTAATAAGCTTATTCTTTTATTTATTACATGCTAATCGAGAAAAATTAGCAGAAATAGTCTTATTTCTTGCTTTATTGTAAGTAGAAGCGAAATAAGGGAGTACCTTAGATTAAAGTAAAAGCCAAAAACCGGTTGCTATGTGACCGAAGTTCGCTTGTTTGTATGGACACGAGTTGACAAATTCCTGTAAGAGAAAAGTATTTTTTCATAGCTGAAACCAAAAATAAGGAATATCTCAAAAACGATCAACTCCACGAAAAAAAATGTGTATAACTTAAATTGTGTGTTTTAACGTGCTCTACATTTTTGTGTGTCAAGTTTTTGTCCATCTGTTACGGTTTAGTAGTTATGCAAAATTCATCCAATAAAGTAATCTTCAGAGGCTATTCCGAGAAATTCAAGATATACAGGTAAATATCTTTAATATACGATATTTTAATCAAAATCGTTAGCCATTTTTTAGAAAATCAAAATTTTCGAAAAAACGTTCCATGTAAAGGGTAGTTGGGAGTGGGGGGATTTTCTTGAAAATTTTCGTGTCGCATCCTTGGAGGATACGAAACCTAAATACCAAGTTTCAGCTTGGACTTTTCCTTTTTGAGCTCTGCTGCCCCCCCCCACACACACACACACACACATACACACAGACACACACACACACACACAGACACACACACACACAGACAGACACACACTCACACACGGACATTTTTCTACAAATGCTTTTTTTTTTATTACGGAGGTCTCAAAACATGTATTTACGATGAAATCTCGGTATCAAATTCTTGGGTGCATTACAATACCTTCTCTATACTCTATGTACATAGCACGTATAGAGAAAGTAAAAATCGAAATGTTCGGTTTTCTAAAAATTGCTCTAACGATTTTGATTAAAATAACGTATACTACAAATATTTACACTGTAAATAACATGTATATCCTGCATTTGTTGGGAATAGCCTGTTAAGCCCTCTTCATTCTATAGGACTTTTGTGAAAAGTAGACACATTTTACGGCACAAAAATGTAGATATAATTAAACACACAACCTTTGTAATATGTTGTTTTTCTAGAATCAACCATTTCCAAGATATTCCCTGTTATTGGTTTCAATTGAATCTTAAACTTTTCTCATTTGAAAAATCCTCATAAATGTCGTCTCTTTTTTACTTTCTCTACACGTAAAATGTACATAGCATATAGGGGAAGTATTGTATTCCACCCAAAAGTTCGATACCGAGATTTTACCGGAAATGCACGTTTTAGTGCTCCCTGAATACAGAAAAGGATTTTTAGAAAAAGGTCGGCGTGTGCGTGTGCCTGTGGACAGCATAGCTCAAAAACGAAAAGATCGATGAATACCAAACTTGATATTTAGGTTTGGTATCTCCCCATAATGCGACACGAAGATTTTCAAGAAAATCACCCCACCCCTAACTACCCTTACATGAAAACATTTTCGAAAAATTTTTATTTCCAAAATTTTGATGACTAACGATTTTGTTTAAAATCCCGTATATTAAGGATATTTACAACCCAAATCTTGAATTTTCTGGGAGTAGCCTCTGAAGACCTTTTCTTTCTTTATTTTGGATGAATTTTGCCGAATTTCGCTTAACTGCTAAACCGTAAGAGATGGACAAAAAATATCCACATAGAAAATGTCGATCTCGACAAAACACAAAATTTTCTACATTCTTGTTGTGGAAGTAACCCTTTCCGCGATATTTTTTGTTATTGGTTTCAGTTGTGAAGTATTTATATTCTTCAGGCAGTAAGTGTCCGTTTTTCTTTTGTTCTACTCCTGGCTATGGCAACAGCTTAACAACAGCTTTTAAAACATTTGACTATCGGTTTAGTGTATTTCCTTATTTTCTTCCTACTTATAAGGGACTAGACCTTAAGAGCCGTCTGCTAATGATTATCTCGATTAGCAAGGTGCAGAAAGAAGAAGAATTTTATGTAAGAAGTTTGTAGAACAGCTAGAGAAAGTGATGCGAGTGTAACGCAGATTTTTGTTAGAAGATTTGATCAATGTGTTTTAATGGTTCTCTCTCTCTCTCTCTCTCTCTCTCTCTCTCTCTCTCTCTCTCTCTCTCTCTCTCTAGGATGAGGCCTTTGTGAGTTGGAACTTCATTGAGTAATATGTTAGGAACAAGAAGTCTTCGATGATGTTTTTGGAGGGGGGAGGGGAGAGGTCTTCGGTCGTCTAGGACCAATTAGCCACCCGGATGTCATGTTTCTTGCTTGCTTTGATAATTAATTAACGTTCATTAACCGGGTAGATAGTATTGGACGGTTATTGAAGTAGGCCCTTTGTCCATAGAGCTTAAGGAGTGATGGGAGAAATTTCAGTCATTTAAAGCTTTTAGTTTGTTTTTTCATGGAAAATTACTGCACACATTAAAGTACATATTATCTATATGTAAAGTTTCAAAGACCCATGACGTCAAGTAGTTTTAATCACACCATATTTAAAGATATTCTGTATTTAAAATCCCTTGGTAAGTGCACTTAAAAGTAATTTTTCATAATTTTTATCATATACAACATATTTGCACATCCCAGGCAATGTAATTTACAAAACACATGCTATAACATAAAACTTTTATTGCATCTTCCCAAAATATTGAATGTTTATTACCTCCCTCTCTCTCTCTCTCTCTCTTTCTTTCTCTCTCTCTCTCTCTCTTTAGTACGTACAATGTACATAGTCGCTAGAGAAGGTATTGTAAGCCACCCTAAAATTCGATGTCGAAATTTTACAGGAAATATGTGTTTTGCTCTCCCGAGTGCAAAAGAAAAGGAAGCTTTTTTAGAAGCTCTACATAGCTCAAAAGTTAAAAGACAGTTAAATAAAACTTGGTATGTATGCTTTGTATCTTATAAGGATGGGATACGAAGATTTACAAGATAAAACTCCCACACCAAACTATAATTTTCATGGAAACATTTTGGAAACTTATTTTTTTTTCTCAAAAATGGCTCTAAAGATTTTGACTTTTCTGAGAATAGCCTCTGAAGATCTCTTCACTCTGGATGAATTTTGGATAATTAGTAACTCGTAAGATATAGGCAAAACCTTACGAGACAAAAAATGTAGATCTCATTAAAACGCACAATTTAGTTCATATACATTCTTTTCTAGTTGATTATTTCCGAGATATACCTTGTTATTGGTTTCATTGTTAAAATACTTCAATCGTTTCCCATGCGGGAATTAGTCAACTTCTGGCCATGCAAAGAAACGAATTTCAATCACATACAACCAGCTTTTAAAAGATTTTGCTATCGCTTTATCCTAGTGTACTCCCTTATTTCCCTTCTGCTTAGAAGGAAGTAAGTAAAAAGAGCATATCTACTAATTTTATCTCGATTATCATGAAGTAGAAAGAAGAGTAAGCTTTGGTATAGAGAAAGGAACGTATAAGATTTTTGAAACTAGCAGTTTGTCCGTTTGTAGAGTTTTAGTGTTCGATATTTCAAGTTGCATAGCTATACTGCTATATTTTTCCAGCACGCAGGATATTGAGGAATATTTTTGTGTTGAGAATTCGCTCTCTCGATGTTCACGAATCGACTTGAAGCAGGACTAATTTCAATTACAAAAGGAATAATATTGTACGGCGGCTTTCTTTTGACAAGTGAAAAGTGCGGCGCCCACCGAATCCAAACTGAGCGTAACAGATCGACATGGATCATAAATGTTTGCCGACGTAACTGTGGACTCAGTATTCCGTTTTATGATACCGCAACAGAAGGGGAAAGATGAAAGAAAGCGAAATTGAAAAATTGTGTAATAGCTACTTTTAAGGTTTTAACTAGTACAAACACCTTA
The DNA here is from genome assembly GCA_030762935.1 of Hymenopus coronatus. Lineage (NCBI taxonomy): Eukaryota > Metazoa > Arthropoda > Insecta > Mantodea > Hymenopodidae > Hymenopus > Hymenopus coronatus. The sequence continues at coordinate 31,343,518 of CM060896.1, read as the reverse complement.
CACTCAAGATTTTAATCCTTATAAACTTGTACATATTCTTTGTTGATTTTGTAATTTTTTATATTCTACCAATACACAGTAGGCAGAGAAGCTATTGCATTCTATCCCCAAAAAGTCGATACTAAGTTGTACCCTGCATTCAGAAAGAGCGCACACGTGTGTGCCTCTCTTTGTGGACAACATAAAAAAAAGCTGATGTGTGCCACTTACATGACTTTCAAAATGTTTCCATGTTAAGTGTGTTTGGGTAGGGGGACTTTCATGAAAAGCTTCTTGTCGCATCCTTGGATAATACTAAACTAAATATCAAATTTGATATTTAACGGACTTTTCGTTTTTGAGTTCTACTGTGAACAGACACATACAGACACACACATTGATCTTTTTCTCATTTTTTATTCAGGGGGCATCATGGCGTTTATTTTCAGTGAAACCTCGGTATCGAATCAGGTAGAGAAGACATTGTATTCCTTCTCTACCTGCTATATACATTGTACATACGTGCTAGAAAAAATAATACACAATCTCTGTGCTGCAGGCTAGCAGTGTAAAATGTAATGAATTAAGGTAAATAGCGAACTCCTGCAGTGTTAGTATTTCATTCTGAAAGTCTGTTGTGGAACTGTTAAGCAATTGCGTATTGCTAGTACCTATACTCATTATTTTTGCTATCTGAAGGACAGACTGCTGCACCTGTAATTACCATTACCTAAAACGTATGAAAAAATCAATATGCTACAAACTATTTGCAATTAGTAAATTATTATCATATAACTACATTGGGGAATCACGAGGACAGCCTGCTAATAGACAAAGTTTTACCGTACATTTTATTTGGGATGTAAATATATTTACCATATGGCATTTTAATCAAAATCGTTAGAACCATTTTTGTGAAAATCAACATTTTTAAAAAATTTCCATGTAAAGTGTAGTTTGTGGTGGTGGGTGCTGGTGGTGGGGGGGGGGGGTATTCTTGAAAATCGTCGTGTCGCTTCCCTGGAAGATACCAAACCTAAATACCAAGTTTGGTATTCTTTTCGTTTTTTCAGCTATGCTGTCCGCGCACGTGAGCGCACACATACACACGGACATTTTTCTAAAAATGCTTTTTTCGAACTCAAGGGACCCCGAAACATATATTTGCGGTGAAATCTCGACATCGAATTTTTGGATAGAATACAATACCTTCGTTATCCACTATGTACATTATTCATGTAGGCTAGAGAAAGGAAAAACGGATGGTAATTGTGGTTAAGGTGCCATCTATCCACAAATAGTCTGTTTATTCTGAATGACTTTTGCGCAACTGTAAACAGTGAGGGTAATGTGGGGCCGTATTCAAGAGGTCGTGAGTTCGAGTCACGCTTATAGTGACTTACCCGGGTAAGGTTTTTTTTTTCGCTGTTTTCCGTTATCCTGAGAGGACGAATTCATGCTTCATCCGATATCAGTAAGCAGGTTAAATGATGTTAAGCTATAATATATTAAAATAGATCTCGTTGAAGCACACAGTTTATGTCATATGCAGTTGTTTGTAGAAGTAACGGTTTCCAAGATATTTCTCGTTAATGATTAATAGTTAAACTAAGTCTTCGTCCGTTTTATATCTCTTTTGTTTTTCTCCTGGTCATGGAAAGAAAACTTAATTTTAGTGTCGATAGCAATTTGACTAAAGGTTTAGCCTAGTGCATTCCCTTATTTTCCTCCTACTTATAAGGAACTAAGTAATTAAGACCATTTTTGGTAGATAATGTTTTTCTCGATTAGCATGGTGTAGATAAGAATTTTCTTTTGTAAGAATAGTTCATTTGTATACCGGTAGAGAGAGTGTTATAATAAAATACATCGGATTTTTTTATTCACTGCATTACCTGCAGTCCTTTGTATTTTCAAACATGCGTACCCAAGTCCCAGTCTCTTAAAGAATAGAGAATTTTCACATTCAGCGGTTGAAGATAAATCTTCGACGTAGTAATAAATTCCTGGAATACATTTCGTTCACCATCTGCGGTTTGTTTAAAATGAACCTTTAATTTAAACGTAATTACAAAAAGGATAAATTGATTTCGTAATTACTTGGATTCGTATAATTGGCCGTGTTCCAAAACGTGTTTGTCCCGAGAATGGAGGTAGTACTGTTGCTCGTGACCGCCTAAAGGAGCCAGCAGAATTGCGTGTGTGTGTGGCCGGCCTGTTACAAGGAAAACTAGCCTAATTTCTCGACACGAAACATTCGCTACTGGTCTTGTACAGTGTTCCATCCGAGCTTCTGTTCCCCGCCCGCCCCCTTGCTTCACTCCGACATTGAACTTCGAGTGTGACGTAGTTATGCAACCACTGCTTCATTTTCTTACAATTTATGTGGCAAATACCCGAGGTTACCCTTTCTAACCTGCAAACCTAAGGTTCAACAAAATATCATCCAACGAAGAGGGATCCTTTTTTACTTTCTCTACACGTACTATGTACATAGTGTTCATAGTCATTATATTCCACCCAAAAATTCGATACCGAGTTTTCACCGGAAATACATGTTTTGTGACCACCTGAATCCCAAAAAGGAATTTTTAGAGAAAAGTCAGTGTGTGTGTGTGTGTGTGTGTGTGTGTGTGTGTGTGTGTGTGTGTGGATAGCTTATCTGAAAACCGAAAAATCTGAAAAAACTTAAGTAAAGTTGGTACTTAAGTTTAAAATCTCCCAAGGATGCGGTACGAAGATTTTCAAGGACATCCCCACCCCAAACTACCCTTTACATGGAACAATTTTTTAAATGTTTGTTTTTCTCAAAACATGGCTCTAACGGTTTAGATTAAATACCCTATATTACACAAATACAATTTATATCTTGAATTTTCTGGGAATCTTTAAACAACTTTTTATTCTGGAAGAATTTTGCTGAAGTTAACATAACTGGTAAGCTGTAAGAGCAAAAAAATTACTACAAAAATGAAAATTTCGTTAAAGCACGTATTTTATGTAATATACGTTTTTTTAGTACAGCTGGCCGTTTTTGAGATATTCCTTATTATTGGCTTCAGCTTTAAAATACTAATATTTTTCTCATACGGAAGTTGTCCAACTCCTGGTCATACAACAAAGGAATTCCAACCACATAGAAACCAGTTTTTAAAAGATTTGACTATGGCTTTAGATTATGGTATTCGCGTATTTTTCTTCTACTTACAGGGTACCATGTAAGAAGATCATCTTACTAATTTTATCTCGATTAACATTAAGTAGATAGAAGAATAACCTTTTTTAACAATTTGTTACAGAGATATAGTGAAAATCATGTGAATGGGACACATCTTTTTGATTTTCTCTATGTACTATACATATATTAGGTAGAGAGGTGTTGTATTCCACCCAAAGTCCGATGTCGAGATTTCACCGGGAATATATCTTTTCAGGTTCACCGAATAAAAAAAAAAATGTTCGCGCGACCTCGTGTGTGTATATGACTGTCTGTCCGTGGACAACAGTTCAAAAAAGTCGGTTAAATACCAAACTTGGTATATAAATTCAGTATCTTCCAAGTATGTGATGATTTTTTTTAGATAATACTCCCACCCCAAACTTCACTTTATATGGAACATTTTTCGAAATTTTCGTTTTTATAAAAAATGGCTAATGATTTTGATTAAAATGCCGTATATTAATGATGTTATGTGGCAAATAAAATACTTATCCTGAACTTTCTAGGATAACTCTGGATAACTTTTGTATAGCTGGTAAATTGTAAGCGATAGATAAAAATATACTACTCAAATAAATAAAAATGTAGATATCGTTAAAACACACAGTGTATGTCATGCATTTTTTATTTATTTAGCGTAAAGTCTTTTTACCTGGTTGGTCATATCGGACGATGAATGTTAAATAATCTCGGCGTCCAAGGAGCTTAAAGTTTCTTGACATTCGTCTTTTCAGGATAAGAATGGAATACAATACCTTTTCTACATACCTTTACATGGCCATACTGCTAGAGAAAGAAAACTGTAACTCGATATAGAATTTTTGGGTGGAATACAATCCCCTCTTTGTCTACTTTGTACCTACGTAAATGGCATTTGTTAGAGAAATTAAAAGCTGTTTTGGGTTACGCGTTTCTTTGTTATTGGTTTCATTTTTCAGATATTTTATTTTTCAATAGCGAATCACTTTTCGCATCTTATTCTCTCGGGATTCTGCAAAAAGTAAAGTTATCAGATAGCGACCCGCTTTAACGGAAAAGAATAGTTTAAGGATCTAACTTCTAAGAGTTTTAAAGATAGGGACTTAAGTTGTTGTACACTTACGCTACAATTTAAATTAAAATTTAAAAACCATTCATTGAAGTTTCAACTTATTAGCTTTAATATGTTTTTGGTTATTAAAGCTTTTGTGTTTAAAATATGTTTTCAAAATATATCTCTGCTATAATTTTAATGCAAAGAAGTCAAAATATTACTGAGTGTTCTATAAATTATGGTTGTGTGCAGTAAAAATAAATTAGTGTACTCGTGGGGAAAAAAAAGAAAGTCATTGTTTGCCCTCATGTTATGTTACATCGTTTATATACAGGGTGTTTCAAAAATACGGGGCATAATTTCAGGTATGTATTTCCCACATGTAGACAATCAAATTAGTTCATTATAACATGTGTCCGGAAATGCTTCATTTCCGAGTTATGGCCTTCACAACATTGAAATTCACTGGAACGTTTTTCTTTCCGCAGGTTGTTGTCATTACAGAAGATGTTCAAAATGTCCACCTCCTGCTTGAATACAGACCTCACGTCGATGTCTCATTGACCTGCGAACACGATCCCAAACTCCAGGAGTATTGCGTATGTCCTCACAACTTGCCACAATTCGATTCCAAATCCGGCACCGGAGACGAATAAACCAATGATTTTAAATGGCCCCACAAGTAGAAATCGAGAGGGTTCAGATCAGGTGAGCGTGGAGGTCAAGCAATTCTCTACCTATCCATCGATCAGGAAACCTTCAATCCAAGTACCGGCGAGCCGTAAGACTGAAGTGTGCAGGAGCGCCATCATGCAAGAAGTGAATGTGTTGATAATTGATCAGTGGAGTGTCTTCGAAAACGTCAGGTATGGTGTTTTCCAGGAAGTTTGTGTAAGCCTGCCCCGTAGGTCTGTTTACAAGTACATGGGTCCAACTAATCGATCACCAATGATACCGGCCCACATGTTGAGGGAGAACCGCACCTGGTGATGAGATACAACAGTTGCACGTGGGTTTTCATGCGATCATACATGCTGATTGTGGAACTTTGTTATGCCATCTCTTGTGAACTGTGCTTCATCTGTAAATAATACGACGGCAGAAAAGTTCGGATTTACACCACACTGCTGCAAGAGCCACTGACAGAACCTAACTCGTGCAGGGTAATCTGCTGGTGACAGGGCCTGTACACGTTGCAAATGATAAGGATACAATTGATACTCGTTCAACAGTCTCAGGCAGTCGTATGAGGAACATTGACTTGCAACGCTAACCGTCGTGTTCTGATAGAAGGAGTCCTGTCCACAGCCTCCGGAATCTCCTCCTGCACTTCTGGAGTTGTAGATCTTGGTCGTCCCCTTCCCAAACCAGGAGAGGTGAATGTTCCATACTCGCACAGACCGCACAATGGAGACGTACAAATGTCTTCCAATCTGGACATTGTCGCTGTGGGTACCTCTCCTGGTACAAACGACGAGCCAGCGCAGCATTGCCGTCCGCCTTACCGTACATGAAGTGTATCTCTGCGAGCTCTTGATTTGAATACATGTCGCACAGTCTTAACGCCTAAAGAACACTGAATGTAACCTTCCTCAGAATGAACTACCAGAGCGCCCTCCTAATGTCTCCTTTGACGGCAAAGACCTGCGGAAAGAAAAACGTTCCAGTGAATTCCAATGTTGTGAAGGCCATAACTCGGAAATGAAGCATTTCCGGACATGAACTATTTTGATTGTCTACAGGTGGGACTTTCAATGTTGTAAAGGCCCATAACTCGGAAATGAAGCATTTCCGGACTCATGTTATAATGAACTATTTTGATTGTCTTCATGTGGGAAATACATACCTGAAATTATGCCCCGTATTTTTGAAATACCCTGTATAAAGGTTCATTACTTAATTTTATGGAATAAAATAAAACTTTCAGTCTCTTTAAATAAAAACAGTAAAAATAGTAAGATTCATTGCGGTAACATCATCATAAAAACATGAATAGGGAGGAGAACTAAGTTTTAAAGTTTACATGCGGAGGACATTTGTACGACGAATGCTTTTAAAATGGCATAGCTTTTTTGCACACATATTGGTCTTCAGGTGTGACCTAATTGACCATCAGGATAGAGGCAACTTAGAATATAAACACAGACACACACAAACACCCACGTCCAAGGCTGGACTCGAATTCGCGAACTCCTGCGCCACAAAGCACCAAAGGTAGACATTTCACAGAGCGCGGTCATGAGGACCAGTAAGGGAGTAGTTTATTAAAGTTAAAAATGGCGCTTGGCTACGAAACTTTGGAAATACGTAAAACAATTTGACGTTTGCAAAAGTTCAACAAATTCATTTTTTTTTTTTTTTTTTTTTACCCAATACAACAAATTGAACCCATTTATCCCAGTATAAACTTCCAATTTAGTGACTTCGTGAAATAAGAACAAAAACATCACAAGCTACAGCAGATCATAAGCCTAAGTTGCTTATAGTATTTAAGAACATTTTAAGAAAAATATTTGACTATCGTTGTAATTTGCTTTTTTATACCAACATTCCAAAGTATAAATGTGTAATGAAAAAATTGAATTTCCAAGCATTAAAGCGACGAAAGAACATTAGGTTGATAGTTAAATGATTTTCGTAGATAAGAAGCTGTTCAGCCTATTGCTGTGTTGTGTTGCAGACCGTTCACGAGATGGTGTTTTAGCTGCTTTCAATGACTCGTGGTCGCTATAGTGTACGTTCTCCATGTTTATAATGATTTTAATGTTCGATATAGCTTTGCCGGTATCTCTTAACCGTCACGTGACTAACCTCCTATTGGATGCTGTGATAGAATAGGTAGATGTGCGGTATAAAGTGTTTCCTTGCTTAACTTGCATATTCACATTAATATATCCGAAGAGAATTGACAACGTTGCATTTTCATAGCCACATGAACCATATAGTGTGTAACAAGAGCTACTGCATCTAAAACAGTATACGCTTTTATCAACAAATACATAGAGGCAGGTTTAAACTGTCAAGAGGTTTTATATCGCACAGCATAGGGTGTGTATAAGGACGATCGAAGGTGTACATAGCCAACCACTGGAAAGTGGAAGATTACTTATTAGGTAATTTGAAGCCTACTGCCTAAGAATTCTTTAGCCTGATAACGAAGAGTTAACGCTATTATCAAGAAGTAGATATGAGAATAAGAATTTGTATTATTTGATATGTTGCATTCGCACACCTCTACTCAGCATTCTACAGCACATTTTTTCTGTTTCATTGTAATCAGATTCTTGAACATTTGTGAAAATAGTTTCATTGCATACTTGTATTTCTTTGTAGGTACACGACGCTAGTCATGGTTTAAAAACTGATTTGTTTTATGCTTACCAAAAATTATATGTTTTACCGATGTATTATTTTCAGCGCAATTAGTAATAACGAAAATAACACGTCACATTGTAGCTCGTCATTCAAATTAACTGTAACGTGACGTTCGCCCTTGGGACTCGCCGATGCGGTTCGATCTTAGAATGGCCAGTTGATGTGCGTTTCGTTGTATCCTAAGCGTCAGTTCAGAGAACACTTTTTCAGTTTGTAGCTGACCAATTACGATGCAACCAACACAATTCTTAATTATGTTTTCTATGTTAGCAATTGCACCTAATTCAATACGGGGTTTCCAGTTTAAAATCTCAAAAGTTTAGGTTGAAAATCACATTTGCTTACATTTTAAACGGATTATGGCATCTACTTTAATGATCCCCTCTCCTAGCCTCTTACCTCTGATGGTCGTATTTCAATTTCTAATTTGGTTTCAAAAACATATTGTGGAAGTTTTAGGTGTCTCACCTGTATACGATTGCTTGTTATATTTTTTTTTTTCGGTTTCTTGATTATTGTCATTTCTCTGTTGCAGTCAAATAACGATGAAGAAGAACTCAGCGAACCCGAGCCAGATCTACATGACGAAGACAGCGAGGATGGTCTTTCAAGATTGCCGGTGGAGGGCGTGGGCGAACAGGAGCTCCTCAAGAAACTCAAGCAGGTACTACTCATTGATTTTTCGCCCTCCCAGATGATCTTATGTAGATTATAATGTATTTTTAGGCTAAGGAAACGATGGAATTTAAGTTATCTCTAGGATTGTCTATACAGAACAGTTTAAAATAGGGAATGAATTGACATGAATACCAATTCAACGACTCGTAACACCCGGACAATGGTGATAAGATTTGAATAGTCCACGATACCTGTTTTTCATTCAAATTGATGCAAGAATTGTTGTCCATATCGTGGTCGCAACACGTGAAGAGCACTTACATTTCATTACTGATGTTCATACCTTCTGGACATTTTCTCTAATGATTGGATTGGAGGCCAAGGTCTCGTCTACAACCAGCCCAGTTTAATTTTCATGCTCTGGATACGTATTCACTCAGGAGAAGGGATCACAAGGCAACTTTAGGCAATGAAAAAGCAGATGCCTTGGCAATAAAAGCCTCTGCACAATCATTTACTGGTTCTGAATCATTCAGCTATGAATTAATGATGACCTGCTTAAAGAAAATGTAGTAAATAATACTCTGTTCCCCATTAGAGATAAGAAAAGAGATAATACAATAAACCTATAAGTTTCAGTATTAAAGGCATAGCGGAAAATAACCCGACTCGTCCTTTATGAAAAAGTTAAGTCACCAGGATTGTCTCGATTTGCAAAGTTGATAGGTAGGTAGTACCTGTTATACTCGAAAAAAAATCTGATGTGTTCCATTCACATGACTTTCTCTACATATCTGCAGTAAATTATTGTTAAAAAGCTTATGCTACTATTTATTTCATGCTAATCGACAAAAATTAGCAGAAATAGCCTTATTAAATACTTCCTTGTAAGCAGAAGCGAAATAGGGAGTAGCATAGGTTAAAGTGATAGTCAGAAGCTGGTTGCTATGTGACTGAAGTTCCTTTATGTGTATGGACAGGTGTTGACAAATTCCTGTATGAGAAAAGTTAAGTTTTTCAAAGCTGAAACCAATAACAAGGAATATCTCAAAATCGATCAACTCCACGAAAAAAATGTATACAGCATAAATTGTGTGTTTTAATGTCCTCTACATGTTTTGGTGTAATAAGTTTTTTTCCATTTCTTACGGTTTAGCAGTTATGCAAAATTCCGTAAAATTCACCCAGAATAAAGTAGTCTCCAGCGGCTATTCCCAGAACATTAAAGATATACATTTTATTTGTCAGGTCAATATATTTAATATACGATATTTTAATCAAAATCGTTAGAGCCATTTTTGAGAAAATCAAAATTTTTGAAAAAAGTTCCATGTAAAGGGTAGTTTGGGGTGGGGGGATTTTTCCGAAAATCTTCGTGTCGCATCCCTGGAAGATAATAAACTTAAATACAAAGTTTGGTATATTTTACCGACTTTTCGGTTTTGAGTTATCGTGTTCACAGACACACGGACACACACACGTGGACCTTTTTCTGAAAATACTTTTTTTGGATACAGGGGACCCTAAAACATATATTTTCGTTGAAATCTCGGTATGGAATTTTTGGTGGAGTGCAATACTTTCTCTATACGCTATGTTCATAGTACGTGTAGAGAAAGTAATAGAGCATGATGTTCTAATCATTGAGATTGATGGTCGTATATATACGAGGGCGGCTAATAAGTCCCGGGCTTCACATAGATTTGGCGTCACTAGGCCAGTTAGACGGTAGCATCGTATAATTTAACTTTAGACTAGCTTACATATGTATCCATAGTTATAGGTCAATAGGTTGTTTAGTTTTCGAATGACAGCATTTTAAACAAGACAACTTTTGAGTTTTCACGAAAATGGAGAATTTGGAAAAACGAGCAATGATTAAATACTTCCATTTGAAAGGCTTAACGCCTATAGAAATCAAGCAGGAAATGGATAGTACTTTGAAAGACTCTGCCTCTTCATATTCAATGATTTAAGGTGGGTTACACAGCTTAAAATGGGACGTACGAGCACTAGTGATGAGTAGAACCTGGATTTTTATGTAATACCAAGGTGTGGAATATGTACATATTTATGTAACAAAAAACATTAAAATATGTAATATCAACAAAATATGTAAAATTATGTAATATAACCAAAATTACCACCTCAAATCTAAATGCAGACTGTAAATTATCCAGAATTTTGTAATTTGATGGGTCTGTAAGTACGTAAATTAATTACTATGAGTTAAAATTTAAATACTAAATATACAATTAATTATAGGGCAAATTTTTTGTTTTATGCAGAATTTACCTAAAATTTATTTTCAAGTAGGTAATTACGAAATAATAATATGTGTTTTGGATTATATTTATTAATATTACTCATTTCACATAATTATTTTACTTAAATTTTAGACGGTAAACAATGTTGAAATACTTAACCAATTTATCAATGAGTGAAAAAATCAATTCAAAATAACTAAATTTTATAATGAGGATACATTTTCAGTTATCTATCTCTTGACATACAATGAACAACCAGGCATTTTCATTTTGAGTCTTTTGCTTCTTTCAACGTACAGTGAACAACAATATACCTACTTTTCCTTATTTTCAGGGGTCATTGATTGTCTCCTATCGGATAAAATGTTCTTATAAGCAGAGACTCCTCTCTCCACGTCACACGAAATAACAAGGACATATTTTAGCATAGGGATCTGATTTGCAGAGAAATGTTTTGGTAAATCGACAGTCACCATTTAGTACTTTAGACGCGGACACAAGCGTAGAGTACTCTGGATTCCTGCTTAGCACAGCTTTAAATTTTTCACTTACCTTCCTTCCTACATCTCCTGCAACTACACTAAGCTTCTGTGATGCACGTTCCATTAGATCCATAAATTCGTGAAGAAGGGAACCTGATGTTTCCAACTGCTTGGTGGTGCTAGGCACCAGACGAAGTTACTTTTGATGTAAGCACAGGAGCTTGCCACTTTCGGATCTTTAAAGATGGCCTGAGATTCACGTATAGAAACAGCTACTTCTGAAGAGAACATGTTCACCACTGACTGGATTCTTTCAAAATGTTCACTATAGAGTTCACAGCTTCTAACCATGTACTCCATCTTTAAGTACTGGCTCAGGAGGCAAAGGGACATGTTGAAGATCACTTTTATAGCACTGAATTCTGCGCGGTGCTTTCACGAAGACCTTTTTTGTTGCCGATATCAACCTATTTACACAGGGAAAGTTACTTCTTACTTCTTCAGCAACACGTTGCAATGCATGGGCCAAGCAGGTGAAGTGAAGTACATTTGGGAAAAAACCCTTAAGAGCAGTAACAGCTTTAATCATGTACGTTGCGGTATCTGAACATATAATTAAAACCTTTTCCTCACACACACCCTCTGGCTACAGAATCTTCATCCCATCATTTACGAATCTGGCAATTGTAGAATGATTTGTTTGTTCTACACCTTGCAACAGATTAGAAACGATTTTGCTGGACTTTCGGAATCTAGTTTTCCTACTACTAAATTTGCTATGTACCGACTCATATCATCTGTAATTTCATCGACGGCAAACCAAATACAGGAGGCTCCAATTTAATTCCGTACATGAGCAACTGCTTCTTCATAACACACATCAATATACTCTTTCCTCAGAGCAGATTCGTCAGGAATAACCTTCTTGCAATATTTCTCTAGAAAGGAGCGAAATTGAGGAATTTGATGTTTATGCCACGGAATATTAACTGCAACCATTGCACTGCACAGGTCTTTAAAAAAATCATTTCCGGACGGTTCCTGTTGCATTTGTGTCAACAGAACTTGCTTTCTAGAAGACTGTAGGTGTTTGTTGCATATGTGAAGAGCATGTTGTTCCAATTGAGATTTCATGGAACAACCAATTCTTTTACCGCATGCTTGACAGACTATTATTTTTCCGTCGGTTGTAAAGGCGCTATCTGATTTCACCCACGAATTCAACTTGCAGGATAGCGAGGACACAAGACTTGCAAGAAATTGACTTCAGTATTATCGCCTCGCTATATTTTGATGGTTGTCCAGCGGCTCTGTTTCCTCGCAGCTATTATATTACAAGATGCCAGCTACCGCGACAATGGTAGCAATCAATTTCTCCAGTCCTTGTAAATGCCCAAATCGCTACGAGAAAAGTGACACTGGAAGTCAACATTGTCCAGCGGCACCTGCTTTGATATAAACGGACAACAATCAGAACGAGGCGAGGCGGTAATTATCGCATTCTTAATTTAATTTGCATCCTATTTCGCAGATTGATTTTTGTTGCTTTCAGCAAAATTTGTGAAAACAGTAGTTTATAATGTGAGTACAATATTTTTTAAAAAATAATACAATTGTAACGAAACCCAGAAAATATGTACGTTTTATGTAACATCGTTAAAACATGTAGACATATGCAACATATATAAAACAAAAATTTGTGTGGGAGTCCCAAATGGCGTAATTCGCCAACATTTTTACTTCTCATTGAAATATTATACAGGATTTAAAATATGTAATTACATAAATATCCGGGCTCTAGTGATGAACCTCGCTATGGACGCCCAGTAGAAGTGACAACTCCAGAGTTCATTGAACAAATTCATCGTTTAGTACTGGAAGACCGCAGATTAAAGTTGTTTGAGATAGCAGAGGCTGTAAACACATCAAAAAAACGTGCAGGTAATATTTTAAGTAATGTTTGGGCTTTCACAAGGTCTGTGCAAGATGGGTGCCGCGTTTGTTGACATCTGATCAAAATTTGCAAAGCAAACTGTTTCTGTTAGAATGTGGAGCTCTACCAGTGAGTATTTGAGACGGCTTATAACCATGGATGAAACTTCAATACATCAATACACTCCAGAAAGTAAATCACAGTCAAAACAATGGATTGTGCCAGGTGAACCAACTCCAAAAAGGCAAAATCAATTTTGTCAGCTAATAAGGTTATGACGAGTGTTTTATGGGATGCACAGGGAATTATTTTTATTGATTACTTGGAAAAGGGTAAAAGTATCACTGGTAACTACTACGCAAGCTTACTGCAACGTTTGAGTAATGAAGTGAAAAGAAAAAGACCTCATTTGGAGAAAAAAAAAAGTCTTGTTTCATCACAATGCTCCGGCCCATCGTTCAGTCATTGCAATGGGACAAATGTGCGAATTAAAGTTGGAATTGCTTGAACATCTACCCTATTCGCCAGACCTAGCACCCAGTGTCTACATGTTCCCAAACCTCAAAACATTTCTTGGAGGACGATTATTTCACAGCAACGGTGAGGTCATTGATTCGGTAAACAGCTATTTTGAGGACCTTGATAAATCGCACTACAGAGATGGTTTAATTAAATTATAACACCGATATGACAAAAGTATTAATTAGCCTTTCTGTAGGTTATGTTGAGGAATAAAACAAGAGAAGATTTTAAATGCTTTTTTCATTGAGAGGCCCAGCACTTATCAGCCGACCCTAGTACATATATACATATACACACGTTGAATATGGTACATCTTAAAAGAGAAATCTTACGTTACTGTTTTAAATGTCTAATTTGAAAAAACAAAACAAAAACACTTTAAAACAAAAATAATAAATTGACTACTACGTTTCCACGGGGAATTGAAAACGATATGAGTTCACATTCCGTATTGAATACTACATGGAAAGGTGTTATTAATTTTGGATCAGAACCTAGGATCCGACGGGAATCAGGTGGAAACATGCATGGAAACACAAATCATAATTAACCTGCCAAATCTGTACTATTTGCAACACACCGCACGCTCGTCATTTTGTTTCGTCAATAAACTTGCAAGAAACTGGTGTAATAAAAATCACAACAAAGCTATTTTTACTTTCTCTACACGTACTGTGTACATAGTGTATAGAGAAGGTAGATATTGCATTCCACCAAAAATGCGATACCGAGATTTCACCGGTTTTAGGGTGAAATAGACGTTTTAGAACCTTCTGAATCAAAAAAAAAAAAAAAAAAAAAAATACATATTTGTTTCACATACTGGATTTTCATCCATATGGCATCCAGTTTTTAAAACATTTGACTATCGTTTTAGCCAAGGGTATGCCATTATTTCCCTTCTACTTACCAAAAAGCATTTCTGCTAATTTTTATCTTGATTAGCATGATATAGGCAGAGGCACAAATTTTTAATAGTAATTTGTTACAGAGATGTAGAGAAAGTCATGTGAATGGAACACATCAGATTTTTATCATTTCCTGAATCTCGCAATTTATTCTTCACAAAAATATTCGTTAACCTCAAAATTTACTTATAATACACAGAACTTTGTTGAACAGGCTCGACAACGAATATGCAAGTCAACCAACATAAAATCTTCAATTATTTATTCACGAGCATTGCATATTCAAAACTAAATAAAGTCGAGTAGAATTTAACATGTAAAACGCGGATCGTATTCTGATGGAATTGGACTTCAAATGATTTCAATCCCCGATGGAAACGTAGTGAATGACTGTAAATGCAAAACTATATTTACATCTTCAAAACGATCCATACATGCATAACGCTTCATTTTAATGAAAAGTTCTCAGATGCAATATCCCAATTATCGTTAAATTTAAGGCACCAGAAAGTTGTTTAGAAAAAAATAGACATTACAACATAAATACATTTTCAAAAGTGCTAATAGTTTTTGTGTTATATTTCATGTCGTGATGATTTAAAATAGCTTAATATTTAAATTTGAATGTGAACATGTAATGTTCAAATTAGAGGTTCACCTGGAGTCTGAATGTACCCTCATTTGTGCATTAAATTATTTAAATTATTTGTGCAATTCATCGGAACTTTCATGGGCTGCATTTAGTTGACATGGTTATGAATACTAAAAGCTAAGGAAAACCAATTTAAATGTAGATTTTTTCAGGATTCAATTCTATGCCCACTAAAACATCAATGTATTCTTCTCTATTGTAAGTTTCAATTTTATCAGACAGGTCTGGAACTCCTTAAAGAAAGAACGTAGTTTCCTTCTAAGGTATTGATGGCGAATTTTAGTGTATCATTTCTATTGAACACATAATTATACTGCATAGAGCAAAACGAGGCTCGCAGGCCTGCTCCCTCTCTGGCTGCCTGTATACTGTTTTTCACATGTTGTTGATTAGTGGGATAAAGGCATTTTCGCTTCACTGTTATCTGTGTTAAAAACGCCTTTCAATTTTTCTATCTTTTTACTTTCTCTACACGTACTACATACATAGTGTATAGAGAAGCTATTGCACTCCACCCAAAAATTCGATACCAATATTTCATCGGAAATATATGTTTTAGAGTCCCCTGTATCCAAAAAAAGCATTTTCACAAAAAGGTCCGTGTGTTTCGTTTCAATCTTCTGTTTTCTGGATTGGAATTTGTTGCAGTAGCCGGTTGCTGTGATGGTCGAACGAGTTGTGAAGTCTTTTGTAAGTTCTGCTGCGGACAACGGTTACTTCTGGAACTTTGAGATCTGAGTGAATAGTGCAGTTTCTGGCATACCATGGTGCATAGGTGATTAAACGGAGACATCTGTTCTGAATAGTTCGTATTTTTCGGATATTAACCTGTTCAGATGTGAAAGTCGCCAGATTGCTGAAGTTTTGGCTTCTTCTTGAGACCATTGAGGTTTTAGCTTCACAGATCCTTCGGCTACGCCATGTCATCGATCAGCAGTAGTGGTCCTCCTCTACTTATAAAAAGTATCCTTCAGTTACACTTTGCGGCTTAAAGGCACTGCAGCTTGGCCTTTGCTTTGCGGCTTAGGGCCCAAAACGTTTATAACAGACCACTAAGTAACTACAAAATGGGTCTAATGACCGAATAACAAAAGTACCAAATCCAATTCACATATTGAAGTAATCTCTAGTGATGTAACCAACGTATAGTAACAACGAATAAGACAACAACAAATATTATTTAAATGACTATGCAAGATAGAATACTGACGCAAATATCGATGTGTTGCATTCACATGATTTTTTCTACCATTTTTGTAAAAACAAATTATTCTTACTTCACCATGCTAAATAAGATAAAGATTAGCAGAATTGGTCTTACTACTTAGTTTCTTATAAGTAGAAGGGAGATAAAGGAATTCTCCGGGCTAAAGTGATAGTCAAATCTTTCACAAGCGGGCGATATGTGAACAATTGAAGTTCAGTTCGCTTTGCATTTCAAGAAAAACGAAAAAGCGATGAAACAAAAGATGACCCTGTTTGAGAAGATGCGTAGTTTAAAATTGAAACCAATAATAAGGACTATCTGGGAATCTGTTGATTCTGCAACAAAAATGTATGTGACATAAATTTTGTGTTTTAACGAGATCTAAATTTGTTGGATAGAAAGCTTTTGGCTGTCTCCTACGGTTTATCAGTTACGTAAAATTCAGCAAAATTCATCCTGAATAGCTTTTGAAGACCAATCATTAATTCGGAATGATTGGTCTTCAGAAGCTATTCATAGAAAATTCTGGATTTAAATGTTATTTGTGATGTAAATAGCTTTAATATACGGTATTTTAATCAAAATCGTTACAGCCATTGAGAAAAACAAAAGTTTCAAAATATTTTTCCATGTTAAGGGTAGTTTGGGATAGGAGATTTTCTTGAAAATCTTCGTATCGCATCCATTGGAGATTCTAAACTTAAATACCAAATTTGGTATGTAACGGTCTTTTAGTTTTTGAGCTATGTTGCCTAAAGACGCACACGGACCTTTTGTATTTTTTGTTTGTTTCAGGAGACTTCAAAACATATATTTCCCGTGAAATCTCGGTATCGAATTTTTGGGTGGAATACAGTTCTTTCTTTATATATACTATGTACATACTGCGTGTAGGGTATGTAAAAATATCACTATTACTGTGTATAATAACTGGTATAACTTTCAATAAGCTATATTATATACAGTATATTTTCCATATTTCAGATTGTATCCTTAATCTGAAGGAGTCAGGTGTTCTTATTTAGACTAATTGGGACATTTCGTTTTCTGTACCTTTTTGTAATAAACTTCTAACTTGTGTTGTAGGAACGTGAGGAGAGGGAGGAAATTGCACGTGAACTGAAGTTGCACCACCATGTGCAACACTCGACGCCGTCACCCCGTCACAGTCCCCCAAGCAATACATCCCCTGTAGCAAGCGCCGCCACACCCACCACCATGCTACCTCCCCCCTCCTTCTCCTTGCCGCTGCCCTTCCCTTTTCCTCATCCCGCCACAGCCTTCCTGCCGCCCATCAGCAGTGCAGCCCCACCGCCGCCCATGTCTGCTCCATCGCCTTCCACCTTGCAGCCGGCCATCACCCTCCAAAACTCCTTATCGTCGACGTCGTCAGAGTCGTCCACGTCCTCGCAGCAGACATGGAGCTTCGAAGAGCAGTTCAAACAGGTGCGTCAGGCAAGTGACGTTCCTTTTCTCTCCTTTTTTGTTTCATTTTTGTTTTTAGCCATTTCTTTTAGTATAAATCTAACAACAGTAGTCTAAGTTAAACAGCACCCACGTTGCTTGGGCGCACCCACAGAGGTTACGTGCTGACTTCATAGCCGGCAGAAACACGAAACTCTGGCGCTACAATCGTCAGCATTTGTTTTAATGGTGGAAAGCAACTTAATGGTGTGTTTACATCAGTGACAGATGCTAAAGGTTCTAGAAGAGCTATTTTTGATGACATAACATACCACAAAGAAAACTCCGATGTGTTATATAGAGTGGACCATTTAAATTGAAACTGTACAACATTTCATTGTGCTCTTAGTACACACACAGCCATTCAGAATTTTCGTTTTTATTTACGTCAATTATGAATATTCAGATTTTTCAGATGTCTAATATGATTCATGTATAATTCCGCAAAATGAATTAAATTCTTATAATATCCGATTTCTTAAAGCAGGTAACCGAACAACTTTACCAATAAAAGTATTAACACAAATCCTAAAAAAACAAGAAGATCTAATTCATTCAAACAATTTACCCAAATTATTTATGTAAGCTATTTACGTTGTTATTTACGTAACTGTAACATCAATTGTAAAGTATTTTACACAAATGTTCGTTTTTTATGAGGAGTGAGAAAAAATATAAAAAGATAAGGTTCCCATATAGAGCATTAATTGACCATAAAATGACCACCACGAGTCTTCCAAATAACGAGGACGACTTATGTTATTTACTTTTCCCCCCATAATATCAAACAACTTTTATGATATTGTAAAGTCTCACTTAAATGATTCCACATGTCTATCTACCCAATTTCGTTTATTTTTATATAGCTACTACAAACTGTTTTTACGAAAACTTTTTTTTTACGAGCAAAGACGATAAAGTGACTCGACATTCGTCGTCTGTGGGTAGGGGAAAACCCCGGGCAAAAATGTTATCTGGGTAACTAATCCAAACAGTGATTTGAACTCGGGACCCTTTGAATGCTGGCAGACACGCTATCCTCACACTACAGAGGCGGGCTGGTGTGAATCTTTCGTGTTAAAATCTCTACGTTTAGTGTCATTGTATAAAAATGTAGTCATGTTACTCCACTTGTTAGTTTTAAAAATCTGATTTGTTCCATTCACATGACTTTCTCTACCTGTCGTACCAACAAACTTCTTGCAAAAGATGATTCTTCTTTCTACCCCATACTAATCCAGATAAACATTACAAGGAATGGCCTTATTACGTAGTTCCTTATAAGTAGGACAGAAATAAGGAAAATGCACTATGCTAAAGCAATAGTCAATGTTATAAAAGCCTTTGCAATGCGATTGTCATTGAAATTCGCTTCTTTGCATGACCAGGAATAAAACTAAAGAAACACGGACGATTTATTGTTTGAGAAAAGTAGAAGCATTTTAAAATTGAAACTCTAACAAACAATATGCTGGAAACGGTTAGCTCCACAAAAAAAAAAAAAATATAGAGGACATAAATTGTGTGTTGTGCCGAGATCTACATTTTTGTTTAGTGAGTTTTATCCATCTCTTTACGGTTACCAGTTATGCACAAGTCATTCAGAATGAAGAAAGCTTCAGAGGCTATTCCCTGGAAATTCAAGATATATATATATATATTTTTATTTGCCATGTAAATATCTTTAATATGCGGTATTTAAATCAAAACCGTTTGAGCCATTTTTGAAAAAAAGATTTTCGAAAAAAATGTTCATATAAAGGGTACTTAGCGTGGGAGGATTTTCCTGAAGATTTCGTTTGGCATTCAATGGGCTTTTAGTTTTTGAGTTACACTGTGCACACACACAAACTGACACATTGACCTTTTTCTATAAACATTTTTTTTAATTGATTCAGGATCTCTCAAAAAAGTGACCGTGTAATCTCGGTATTGAATTTTTGGCTGGAATACAATACATTCTCTATCTACTATGTACATTATACGTACCTATGTGCTAGAGAAACCAGTATGTCCAACGGACTTTAATGTTATAATTCGTCCAGATTAGAGAATATCACATTGAACATAATCTAAATTCAGTTCATATTAAACTATGAAGTAAGTGTTTACCTGAATTGCTAACAAATGAATGTACTCATTCGTAAAATAGAATTTCTATTTTTACTTTCCCTAGCAAGTATGTACAATGTACATAGTAGAGAAGAGGTTGTATTATATCAAAACATGCGAGAGACTTCATGGAAATACAAGTTTTGAGGACCCCTGAATAAAAAACATTTTTAGAAACAAGTTTCTCTTTGAGTCTGAGTACAGCATAACTCTAAAACGAAATGTTGGTTAAATACCAACTTCATATTTAGCATCTTCCAAGCATGTGACAGGAAGATTTCCAATCAAATCCCTGTGCTCCTAACTAAGAGTAAGATTCAAACTAACATGTGCTAAAAGCTCCATCTGACAAATTATAAGCAGCGCTGATTGTAATCAATATAGTCATTTTTTTTCCCCTTTTCTTAATGTTACCTGCTGTTAATTAAAATGGAAAACTGTGCCACTGCGTGGTATAAAGCTATAAAAATCCAGTGTTACCAACTAAGATTTCCTGGCAGATTTGATTATTATTGTTATTATAATTATTGAAGAGGCTTAGGTGTACATTGATACAGGTCCAATAACTTGAATTAAGCAAATGTGGAATCTGAAGAGCCAGCAGAAATTTTACAAGCAGCGGAGAAGTTAAATTTGAATTGCTTCCCCCAAAAATGTGATGTCTTCTGTTCGACTTTCTCAACCTATTCTGCAAGAAAGTATTCCTACAATAGCTTATTCTTCTATCTTTTTAATACTAATCGGATAAGCAGAAATAGTATTATTACTTAAAATCCTTGTGCGTAGAAGGGAAATAAGGGAAAGCACTAACTAAAGCGAGAGTAAAAGTCTTTTAAAAGCTGGTTGCTATATGATTCGGTTCTATTTTCATAGCCAGGAGTAAAACCAGACATGAACCCGGTAGGACTTCACGTTTGAGAAAAGTTGAAGTGTTTTAAAAAAGAAAACCAATAACAGGGACTATCTAGGAAATGGTTAGCTCTAAAACTGTATAAGAGATAAATTGTGTGTTTTAATGAAGATCTACATTTTTGTCTGCTTCTTACAGTTTACGATAATGTAGTCAATCCAGAATGAAGAGGGGTTCAGAGGCTATTTCCAGAACATTTAAGTTATACATTTTATTTGTCATGTACCTCTACATATCTTTAATATATCGTATTTTAATCAAACTGGTTATAGATAGTTATGTTTGAGAAAATAAAAAATGACCAGAATTTTTCCATCTAAAAGATATTTTGGGGCGGAGGTATTTTCTTCAAAATCTTTGTGTCACATGCTGGTAAGATCCTAAACTTAAATATCAAGTTTGGTATTTTACTCTTTTTGTTTTTGAGTTATCGTGTTCATAACACATACACGCGTATATACACAGACCTTTTTCTAAAAATTATGTTTTGGATACAGGGGACTCTAAAACGTGTATTTCGGGTGAACTCTCGTATTACATTTTTGGATCGAGTGCAATGCTTTCTCTATGTACTTTGCACTAAGTCACATGGCATTCTACATCTGTTACAAATTATTGTTAAGAAACACATTCTTCTATTTAATTCACGCTAATCGAGATAAGAATTAGCAGAAATGGTCTTATTAGTTACTTCCTTGTAAGCAGAATGGAAATAAGGGAGTACACCATAGGCTAAAGCGATAGTATAATATTTTTAAAGCTATGTGATTGGAATGTCTTTGTTTGTATGGCTAGAAGTTGACAAATTCCCGTATGAGAAAAGTATTAGTATTTTAAATCTGAAACCAATAACAAGGAATATCTCCGAAATGACCAACTGCGGAAAAAAACGCATATAAGAAATTGTGTGCTTTAATGAGATCTACATTTTTTGTGCAGTAAGTTTTTGTCTGTCTCTTACGGTTTACAAAAAATTCAGGAAAATTCATCCTTCTTAATAGAGAGATCTTCAGGGGCTACTCCCAGAAAATTCAACATACACATTTTATTCCACATGTAGCTAAATATCTTTAATATGCGATATTTTAATCAAAATTGTTAGAACCATTTTTCAAAATATCAACATTTTCGAAAATTCTTCTATGTAAAGGGTAGTCGGGGGGGGTGATTCTTGTCGCATCCTTGTGAGATACTTGAGTATCAAATTTGGTATTTAGCGGACATTTTATTTTTGAGCTATGTTGTGTACAGACACGCATACACAGACTTACACACTGACCTTTTTCTAAAATTATTTGTAGTTTATGGGGTCTCAAAACGTGTATTTTGGTGAAATTCCGGTATCGATTTTTGGGTGCAATACAAAACCTTCTCTATGCACTGTGTACAGTAAATGTAGAGAAAGTAAGAATGGACAAAACAGTACGACATAGCATATAACAGGTTTATTGCTTGCTGCACACTGCACAGAATGAAACGTACAAATCCACTGAAAATGTGCTCTTAGCTTCATACACAGTCAACTGTTGTAAATCCAAACAATATGACAATAACAAATCATGCAATCAATCCTATTCCTGCTTCATCCACCCAAGGAATTACCATTTCAAATTGGATTAATTGTTGAATAAACATTTCAAGGCCCACCTCTGTGGTGTAAGGATGTCTCATATTCAAGAGGTCCCGAGCTCGAATCTTCTTTAGGAGGATGACTATTTCGTTCATGAACGAGATCCTAGGAAGTGGCCGATCCAGGATATTGGCGTAAAATTCCAACCAATCGGAACTCATTATCTCTAATTTAGTCGTTTTTATCACACCCACGTGTAATTGTTTCTCTAAATGTATAACACCCACGTGCATTTGTTTTCTCTCTGAACTAATGTTCGTCTCATAATAATAAACAGTATCAGGGTGCAGTGATAATCCCGTACATAATGGCGGAAGTTCCAAAACGTATTTTTTCTACGCCAAAGTAAATAGAATGTAGCAATACAAAGAGATCTGAAATGGACATCAGGTTGCAGTGATTTCGATGCAAATATACGCCAAGACAAATGTGATTTTTAGGAATGTAATTCGTGTCCATATAGGCTAATCATTGTTATTTTATTCTCGAAATAGTCTTATTAAATACATCTCGAGCTACAACTTTTCTCTAGATAAATCGCTCACAACTAATTGCTCGCGAATTTATCGATAAAAGTTGGAGCTCTAGTTATATTACTTATGATAGAATTTCTTACCGGAGTTTTCTCTTACCCTGGGGTGACGAATGTCGAGTAACTTTTAGCTGTATGGACCTCAGACTCATTTGGGCATTCCAGAGGGGTATAACATTTTATAACACTCCATCATTATCATACTTGTTTCTTACGATGAAAATTAAATGTATAAGTCTTGTATCTATTAATGTGCTGGATTATTTGAATGACTCCGAAATGGATTTTTTCTTTCTTTTTTTCAGGAGACTAATATTGAACTACTTGAGCTTTAGGACCCCGGGGCTCATTTGAGCAACATTTCACCCATTTCATTCTCGTTGGACATGACATTTTAGGTTAAAGAAGTTAAAGTAAACTAAAATAAATAAATAAGATAAACATTTAAATAAATAAATTTATTTTGTAAAAAAAAAAACAATTTTGTTATAAAGTTTTTTTCTTGTTAATTCATGTTCTTTGCTGCTAATTAAAATTCTGTTACCCTGCTTCCATCGTTGTAGTATTATTTTCTTTACCACATATTGTAAGGGCAAGCAAGTATTTTATTCCACCCAAAAATTCGATACTGAGATATCACCGGAATACACTTTTTGGCCGTGAATAAATAAAAAATAAAATGATCCAGGTGTGAAACACCATAACTGAGAAAACAAAACTTGATTAAATACTAAACTTGGAATTCAAGTTCAGCATCTTTTAAAGCAGTACCACGAAAATCTTAAAGAAAATCCCTACCCTAAATTATCCTATATATGGAATATTTTTCGAGCTTTTCAATTTTCTCAAAAATGGCTCATGATTTTACTTCTTATATTCAAGATATGTTTATGACAAATTAAACTATATTTTGAATTTTCTGGGAATATCATATGAAGTCTTCCTTACTCTGGATGATTTGATCATAGCTGGTAAACTGGAACAGATATACAAAAGTCTTACTGCACAAAAAAGTAAATCTCATTAAAGGCTAAAATTTATTTCAGATATCTTTTCTTTTTCTTGTAGGGGGTGGGGTTAACCACATCCGAGGTACTGCTTGTTATTTGGTTTACATTTTCCAATTCTTATATTTTTCTCAAATAGTAAAAGGATATTCTTTATTTTGATCCTGGTCAAGCAAGGAGAACGGAATCTTAATGCCATCACATAGCTACGCGGTCTTAAAAGATGTGACTATCGCTTACCATTCTATTTACTTACAAGGAAATGTGTAATAAAACCATTTCTGTTAATATGTATCTAAATTATCATTGGATAGAAGAATAAACTTTTGTAATAGTCTGTAGTTAGAGTAGGTACTTAAGAGAATGTCTTGTGGATGTTGCACAATATACTTTTCTTCTAACGTATCACGCTGACAGCACTGTTGCTAAAGCGAAAGAAGTACCTATTGCTATTATACAAAGCGGTTACGAAACAGCTAAAGTGCATCTAAATCGTAATCTATAATATATTGAGGCATTGACATCAGCTAAATTAGTGCATGAGAACCATGTCAAACCAATTTTATTCAGATCGCTTTTAATCTTTGTATCATAAAAAGGTCTTCTTTTCGACCTGTTGCTAAAACATAAAGCAGATTAACTTACACACGTCGCTGTGGTGATGAAGTCATCATTTACTACTTAGTCAGAGATCTTTAAAACTATTATATGTGTACAATTTAACCGCACTTTTCGAAAAAGGACGCTTAGCACACCTTGTACATTTACTATTAAGGGTTAATATAAACAAATGCTGATAAGTTAAGCTTAATGAATGTTAAGAATGTTGAGTCATGCTTGCTTTTACTTACGCATTTTCATTTAAGTAACCGAGGCTCCTAGAATCTCCCCTTTATTCCTAGTATACATTGATAAATATCAATAATTATAATTACAATTAGTAATTAATAATAACAGTAGAACTACTTTTAACTTTATCTATGCATTAGTACACACTTTTACTCACTATAATATGCTACTACAATTTTTAATTTCTCACGTCTGATTTTCGTCTTGAAGGTTCAATAAAGCATGCGATCTATTTGCTTTTACTGCAAAACTATCCTTTCACCTTTAAAATTAATGCATCAAAAAACATATATCTAACATCGTGGCTTCTAGACGTTCCGGTGGAGAATAACATCCGCGTTACATTAGCAATATCCTTTAAAATTAATCCACTACAAAGCATATCATAACCAACTACCCTTACACGGAAAAGCTTTCTAAATTGATATAACGATTTTGATTAAAATACTGTATATTAAAAATATTATAATAAATATACTTTGGTTGCATCCTTAAACTACCACTAAAACTGCTAGGTATTACTTCATCTATTTTACTCATGATAATGTCCTATTTAAAGCTTTAAGAATTTCTCAAGTCTATTTTTGGTCTTTAAATTTCAATTAAGCCCGCGATTTATTTTCAAATGTATCATAAGTACTTCGTTTGCTTTGGTTTATTAAACATTTTTCATTGCTTGACTAGCTATCGCATAGGACCATTTCATTCATAGTTGGCGCTCATATCGCAAAATTCAAAATTATCAATATTTGAATACAAATTATCACTATCCATTAAAAGATTGCGGAACTAGAACGAAGCGCTGTGTTAGGTATAGATTAATGTATACGTAAATAAACTTATTATCCATTGTTATCACCAAAGTATGCGAGCATGTGGTGGGTGGGTATCCATACACTGAGTTTTAGTAATTTCTACTGGTTTCTTCTGGGGTGAATTTTTATACGTTGGCATCGCTTCTGGCTCGGAAGCAGCTGCTTCCCGCTTAACAACCGCTGTTATATCTTTCCCCACAATGCAAATTTTCATAAATTTTGCTATTTAAGAAAGGTCTTTACAGGGAGTCCATGGTGAATTATGTTCAAACGACAACATATTGGCTCATATATGATCTGCATTGGATAATAAGGTTACTTTCAGTTCTTAAAAATTCTTACATATATGATGGATAAATCTTTACCTGTATCTATCCGGTTTCTTTTGTTTTACTTCTAGCCTTGCAAAAAGTACCAAATTTCATTCAAATAGCCACAACCTTTAAAAGATTTTACTATAGGTTTCTAATATTGCATTCCCTTATTTCCCTTATACTTATAAGGAACTACGTAATAAGACTTTTTTTCCCTAGTGTTTATCTTAATAATCATGAAGTAGATAGAAGAATAAGCGTTTGTAAGAATACTTTGTTACAGAATAGGCAAAGAAAGCCATGTTAATTGCAACACAGATTTTATTTGTGCTGTTCACACACATGTAAATGTTTGAAACTTTTTAAGGTTTGAAAATGAAAATTTGGTGGGGAATGACGAAATTTATTCCGTTATCTCCTTAACATGCACATAAATCTCTATAGGTATCAGGAATGAATTGCTTACTATGTATCACAAGATACAAATGATGAAATCAGGATCTATTGAGTTCCCCTGGGTGGTTTGTGGATCGCCACGAAATATCGCACACGATAAAAGGTAAACCTTATATATTGTAGCTACAAAGAATAAACTGTGTATTTATTTCAAAGCTGTCTTCTTTGTTCGTACTTGTTTTTCTTCATAGTTGCATAGGCCTCTAAAAACGCGTGGAAGTAATTTGCTTTTGAATGGAGCAAGTAGTGATAATTCTTAAAGGTTTCTTTGACTCAAACTTATCTACCCCATGTATTGACCTCCACACACACCCACACAGAGGAGCGTGATTACCATACCCCTCTTCCATGCATAAACATAAGATATGGCGTACACAACTTGCATTCACAAGGATTACATAATAGATCCATCCACATGCATAATATCACATACGTATGAAGAGGTATAAAGAGGCCTGGAGTGTATTGAATACCAAGTTTGTCGCATCTGAA
Organism: Hymenopus coronatus; assembly: GCA_030762935.1. Classification (NCBI taxonomy): domain Eukaryota; kingdom Metazoa; phylum Arthropoda; class Insecta; order Mantodea; family Hymenopodidae; genus Hymenopus; species Hymenopus coronatus. The sequence goes on along the minus strand of CM060896.1, from coordinate 31,316,741 downwards.
AGACAAACATCAAACACTGGACCTATCTGTCTCTCTAGATAGACTCGAAGTAGGTAGAAGCACAGACACGTGCCAGTGTTAGCTGTAATGTCGTCCTCGTGGTTTAGGGTAGCATGCTAGTCTCCAGTCCCAACTCGCGCGTTCAAACCCGGCGGAGGGTAAAGAACTTTCTGCGGTAGTGAAGTAAAACCCGTGGTCCCGTGTCGTAGATTTACGGCACGTAGAAGAGCGTCAAGCTTGATAAAGATGCCTCTGAGCACATTATTAAGCGATCTTTCACGCCCAATATACCAAATAGCCCAACTGCGCCGTATTTGATGTGTGTAAATATCTTTTTGTGCGTTAAAAGATTTGCAGAACTCCGCGGGGTTATTTCAAGGTAAAACCCCACTAAGTTGGGGACAAGTTTAACGCACCAAGGGATATCTGCACACGTCAAATACGGGGTAGTTGGGACATCTGGTAGAATGGGATGCTGAGAACCAAAGCAGTTAAAGAGTGTCCATAAATAAAAGTAATTTAAATTTGCTGCAGAGAAAGTAATTTACCTATATCTTAAAAGAATATTTCGTTTTTATTTTCTCCAAAAGTTCGGTACAGTAAGTTGAGGAATTATTGCATTATATTAAAAAAAATAATGTGATACATTTACGAGGTTTCCGTACTCATTATTCAGCAAAATTAACTTAAAATGTTTTATTGCATTATATTTAAATTGTTATACATTCACAAGACTTTCTATAGTCACTATTCAGCAAACTTAATCTAAAAAGTTTATTCTTCAAGCTACTTCGCATTAACTGAAATAAGTATCTGCAAATATAACTTTATTGCATATTTCGATGGAGATACATTGGAGTTAGGGGGTAAAGTGATACTCAAATCTTTAAAAAACTGGTTGCTTTACTTTTCTTAAATGAGAAGTATAAGCATGGTAAAATTAAAATCAATAACATGAAATATCTCGAAAATGGTTAACTCTAAAATATAATATATTGTTATATATTTGACAAATTGCGTGTTTTGGCGAGTTACATTTTTTGTGTAGTAAGCTCTCTCGCGGTTTACCAGTTATGCAAAAGCCGTCCAAAATGAAAAGGACTTCATAGACTGTGATACATACATTTTATTCGTCCTAAAAACATCTTAAACATACGGTATTTGAATCAAATGTTTGAAAACCTGTTCCATGTAAAGGGCAGTTCAAGGGAGGGGGATTTTCTTGAAAACATTCGCGTTGCATGCTTAGGAGATGTGGAGCTTATATATCAAGTTTGATATTTAACGGACTTTTCGTTTTTGAGTAAAGCTGTTCACACACACGTTCATACTCTGGAACACCCGGGCACATACACAGACATTGTTTCTAATAAGGTTTTCTTTTCAGGGTCATAAAAACATGTACCTATTTCAGGTGAAATTACGGTATCCAATTTTTGTGTAAATAGAGGGTCCTCTTTTACCTATAATGTACAGTGTATGTACATTCGATACCAATATTTCATCTGAAATACACCTATTTAGGCTCCCTGAATAATAATAATAATAATAATAATAATAATAATAACAATAATAATAAAATCTTCCGTTACGATCTCTTATCTCACTTGTCGAATTATATATTTTTAATACAGCATTTCATTGGGCAACCTAGAGATTCTTCGTTGTGTAAACGGGGCCGCACCGTGGCCGAGTGCTTAGACCACTTGCCTCTCACCTAGACGGCCGGGGTTCGATCCCAAGCGACCGCATGTGAGATTTGTGGTGGACAAAGCGGCGCTGGGGCGGGTTTCCTCCGGGTACTCCGGTTTCCCCCGCCATCGCATTCCCCGGTGCTCCATCATCATTCATGTATCACCAGTGTCACCGCCAGCGGTACCATAAGTAGTTAAAGCGAGCGTTAAACACTACCAAAAAACTTGTGTAGCCGATAGCGAAACATGCCTTCTAGGATTCCATTTATACTCCAGTGATATAAATAATATTTTATGTAACCAATCATAGGTGCTTGCTTCATTGCTTCTTCATTTTGCTTATAATCCCATTTGAATCATCACACTTGGAATACGTGGTATATCAGCTGAGTCATAAATTTTATTTATAGTTCTATTTTGTTTTCATCGTTTTACTTTCTCTGCTTCGTAGTAGTACATCGTACAGTAGAGAAGGTATTGAATTTCATCTAAAAATTCGATACCGGAATATCACTTGAAATAAACGATTTTTGGTCCTTGAATAAAAAAAAGACCCTTTTTAGAAAAAGTCCAAAATCCACATGCATCCGTGTGTCTCAAAAAGTCAAACTTGGTATTTAAATTCAGCATATTCAAAGGATTTGACACGAAGTTTTTTAAGAAAATCCCCCACCCCAAACTATCCTTTACATGGAAAACTTTTCGCAAATGTTGATTTTTTAGAAATGGCTGATGTTGTATAAATACCGAATATTAAATATATTTAAATGACAAAGTGTATTTCTCGAATTTCCTGGCAATATCCAGGCCAATTCAGTCTAAGTTACTTTTACATAACTGGCAAATGTCAGAGATAGACAAAAGCTTACTACACAAATAATTTAGATCTCTTCAAAATATAAATTATGTCCTATACATTTTCTTGTGGACATAGCCACGTTCGAGATATTCCTGGTGGACATTGGTTTCCATTTTCCAGTACTTGTACTTTTCTCAAATGGAAAGTCGTTTTTCACATTTCGTTATCCGGTCAAGTATGAAAACGGGATGTCAACACTTTTACAAAACCACCTTTTAAAATATTTGACTATCCCGTTACCTTATTATGTATATCCATAGTACTCTAATACAAACAAATGATATGCAATAGTCATTCTGCTAAAGCTCATTTAACAATTTGTAGCAGATAGAAGAATAAGTTTTGTAAGAATAATTTGTTCTAGCACAGGTGGAGATATAATTGATATAATAAATTCTTATGAGGATAATAGGGAAGGAAATTAGGGTTAATAAAATTTTATTGGAATAAAAAAATATTTCATTTGAGACTAAACTAGTTACATATACAAATAATACTAGTATACCTCCTAAATAAATTGGAAGTAGAACATAAGAGAATCAAAATCTTAAAGATGTTTTGTGAGTGTAGCACACCAGATGTTTTCTTTAATACCCACGTGTCCTTTCCGTAACAAAGTACAGGTCTGGCAAAGATCTTTTATAGACGAATTCTACAGTGCGCCAGGAAACTCTCTCCGCACTAGACGCCTTGTCCAGTGCGCTATAGTGTACGCTTTCTATAAAGGTATATTCCTTATTGTCATTGTTCTGATATTCAGAAACTTTTGGTAAAATACCTATTTTATCGAAAATGGATATGTATCCAAACTATGTAAAATTAATAACAATAATAAATGCTATAATATAGTATAATAATAACTGATAATATGACGATATGATTGATGCTGAAAGCATTTTACGTTTTCTACATTTACGTACTATGTAAATGGTGTATAAAGAAAGTATTGTATTCCACTCAAAAATTCGATACCGATATTTCACCGGAAATGCATGTTGTGAGACCCGCTGAAACCAAAACACGGTGTGTGTGTGTGTGTGTGTGTGTGTGTTGGTATTTAAGTTTAATATCCTCCAAGGACGCGACACAAAGAGTTTCAAGAAAATCTCCTGCCCCACCGAACTACGGTTTAGAAAATTTTGGTTTTCTCAAAAATGGCTCTAACGAATTTGATTAAATTATCGTATAATATAGATATTTAACTGAAAAATAAAATGCATATCTTGAAATTTCTGATAGTAGACACTGAAGAGCTGTTAATTCTGGATAAATTTTGCTGAATTTTGTATAACTGGTAAACCATAAGAGATAGAAAGAATTTTAATCCATAAAAAATACAGACTTCATAAAAACACAATTTATATCATATAGGTTTTTATTGTAGAGCTGAGCGTTCCTGAGATATTACTTATTATTGGTTTCAGCTTTTAAATAATTATACTTTTCTTATATGGGAATTTGCCAACTCCTGGCCATACAGACAAAGGCATTTCAATCACCTAGCAATCAGTTTTTTAAAGACAATCGTTTTATTTTCCTTATATTTACAAGGAAGTAATAGGACCATTCCTGCTAATTTATATTGATTAGTATAAAGTAAATAGAATGAACTTTTTAACAATAATCTACTACAGATATGTAGAGAAAGTCATTTGAATGGTAAACATCAGATTTTTAGAAGAAAGGTCCATATGCGTGTCTACCTTTTTGTGAACAGTACACCTCAAAACAGCAAAAGTTCAGCACCTTCCAATGATGCGGAACGAGCATTTTGAAGAATATCTTCCAAGCTGAAATTAATGTTATGGAACATTTATTTTATCAAAAATAATCAGATAAATTTAATTAAAAGCGATATGTTTAGTACATTCGTATAACATATAAATTGTATATCTTCAATATGTTCGAAGCAGCCTCTGAAGTAGTTTGCATTCTGAATGACTTTCGTTTGATTAATAACTCGTAAGAGATAAGACAAAATCGTATTTCACAGATAATTTAGATCTTGTTAAAGCAAACCGTTTATTTCACATGTTACTTTTCTCTATTATGTTTTACTTAGAGTGAGTGCAGAAGTCATTGAATTCCAACCAAAGGTTTGATCTCGAGATGTTTGCCCACAATACTTGTTTGGAGGCTCTTTAAACTCCGCCCCCCTCCAACCCATTTAAAAAATCTGATGTGGGCCATTCATTTAACTCTCTCTACATCTATGCAGCAAATTATTGTTAAAATGCTTATGCTTCTATTTACTTCAAGCTAATCGACAAAAAATAGCAGAAATAGTCTTACCACTTGCTTCCTTGTAAGTGGAACCGAAATAAGGGAGTACCATAGGTTAAAGTGATAGTCAAAAGCTGATTACTATGTGACTGAAGTTCATTTGTTTCTTTGGACAGGAGTTGACAAATTCCTGTATGAGAAAAGTATAAGCTTTTAAAAGCTGAAACTAATGACAAGGAATGTCTCAAAACCAACAAATTCACGAAACAATATATATGGCATAAGTTGAGTGTTTTATCGTGACCTGCATTTTTGTGTAGTACGTTTCTGTCTATCTCTTACGGTTTACCAGTCATGCAAAATTCAATTAAAGTCATCCAGAATAGAGGTCTTCAGAGGCTATTACCAGAAAATTCAAGATATGCATTTTATTTGGCATGTAAATATCTTAAATATAAGAGATTTTAATCAAAATCGTTAGTCATTTTTGAGAAAATCAAAATTTTCGAAAGTTTTCCATGTAAAGGGTAATAATTCAGGTGGGAAAATCTACTATCGCACCCTTGGAAGATAAACTTAAATACCACGTTTGGTATTTAATGGTCTTTCCGTTTTTGAGCTATGCTGTCCACAGACGCACACGCATAAGCACACACACGGACCTATTTCCAAAAAAAAATTTTTTTTTGATTCAGGGGGACCCAAAACATGTATTTCGGGTGAAATCTAGGTATCGAATTGTTGGGTGCGGTGCAATGCAAAACTTCTCTATACACTATGTACATAATACGTGTAGAGAAAGTAAAAAAAATCTGATGACTTTCTCTAGATATCTGCAACCAAATTATTGTTAAAAAGCTTATGCTTCTTTTTACTTCATCCTAATCGAGAAAAAATTAGCAGAAATGGTCTTATTACTTGCTGCCTTGTAAGTAGAACCGAAATAAGGGAGAACCATAGGTTAAAGTAATAGTCGAAAGCTGGTTGCTATGTGATTGAAGTTCCTTTGTTTCTGTGGATAGGAGTTGACAAATTCCCGTATGAGAAAAGTATAATTGTTTTAAAGCTGAAACCAATAGCAATGAATATCTCAAAAACCACCACTCCACGAAAAATAGGTATATAACATAAATTGTGTATCTTAAGGAGCTCTATATTTTCTGTTAAGTATGTTTTTGTCTATTTCTTACGGTTTGCCAGTTATACAAAATTCCGTAAAATTCATCCAGAATAAAATAGTCTCAGAAGCTATTTCCAAAAAGTTCAAGATATATATTTTATTTGTCAGTTAAATATCTTTAATATACGATATATTAATCAAAATCGTTAGAGCTAATTTTGAAAAAATCAAAATGTTTTAAAATTTTTCCATGTAAGGGATAATTGCGGGTGGGAGAATTCTCTTGAAAATCTTCGTGTCCCATCTTTGGAAGATACTGAACTTAAATACCAAGTTTGGTATTTAACGGACTTTTCGTTTTTGAGCTATGCTGTCCACAGACTCACACGTATACACACAGACATAAACACACACGCTAACACGCACACAGGGACCTTTTTCCAAAAATGCTTTTTTTCGGTTCAGAGGGATCTAAAACATGTATTTCCGGTGAAATCTCGGTATCGAACTTTGGATGCACTATGTACACTGTGTACATAGTTCGTGCAGAGAAAATAAAAAGTTGTATGTATGCTTACATGCGTGCGTGTAAGCATCTGATAACGACGTAACTTAAAAGCGAAAACTCGGATAAATACCTAACTTGGTATTAAAGTTCAGCGTCTTCCAAGGATGCGATACGAAGATTTTCAAGCAAATCCCCCACCTTTACACACCAAACAAGTTCATTATTTTTATTTTCTCAAAAGTTGCTATAATGATTTTGATTAAAATAAGACATTTACCATAACTGGATTGCAAATAAAAGTGTTAATTTACATGTTCTTGATAAAGCTTATGAAGTTCTCTTCATTCTGAATGGCTCTTGTACGAGTATGCTTGGTAAACTCTCCTCCAAAATCTCTCTCTTCAAATCACACAAAACTGTTTCGCGACATTAACAGTTTCGAGATATTCTTTAACAATCTTCTATTTTGAAATACACATTCTTTCTTCTTGTCGTACAAGGTAAATGGCATTTCAAACTTTGGGCTGAAATGTGTTATTATGCCTTAGAAGAATAAGCTCTTGTAGAAACAGTTTATACGAAAGTGCGTGGAGACATTTCAGTGATGGTAACATTATAAGAACATCTTCAAAATCTGCACAAATATTTTATTTCTTGAATATAGCGTTAAACAACGAAATATAAATTAAATGGTTAAGACCGAATCTTTAAGTCGTTAAAAATTTGCGGACGAATCCTTTAATCCTAATGTACTTTGCCCTCACTATATTCTGCACAATAATTCTAACGTTTTTCTCACGTTACCACAATGGAATTATAACACTTAGCCTACTTTGTAACAGTAGTTACTTGTCGAGCAAGAAATTGCCTTGAAAATGAAATAGCATGCTGCCTCAGTGGCCTTACAGTGGCTTGTTTTTATGATTCCTGCTGATTGAGGTACTTTGTCACTGAGGGCTTAATGATCGAGGTAAAGACAAGGGCAAATGGTGGGAAGAGGAATGGTTCTAGATAGCTGGAAACAGCTGACCCTGTTGCAATCTGCTGCCCATCAATCCATCCCCATCTTCACCCTGTCCTTCTCGACTTCCTGTACACAGCCCAGCTTCATTCTGGGTTCCCTTCTCATATTATAATTCAATTTACTTCACCGTAAGCGGAAAGTGCCAAGAGAAAATATCTCGTATGACAGGAAAATAGGTATCAATGTACATTTTACTTTCTTTATTACGAGCTTAGCAGGTAGAGATAGTATTGTAATTCACCCAAAATTTTCATTTAAATATTCTACCCTCTTAAATACACATCTAAAGTGGTCTATTCACATGAATTTCTCTACATATTTCACAAACTATTCTTACAAATTTTCTTCTTCTTTTATCTATTTCATCCTAATCTTATTTTTATACAGCATTAACCTGATTGGTCATATCGGACGATGAATGCAATTGGTGAAATGATGCTCAAATGATTTCGGAGTCAATGGAGCTTGAATTTTCTCTAAATATGTCTTTTCGGAATAAAGGGGAAAAAAAAAAACAACCCAAAACAACTTTTGGGTAACTCATTCTAAGCGAGATTCGAACTCGCGACCCGTTGAATATGAGGCAGACAGGCTACTCTCACACTACCTAGGTGGGTCATGCTAATCTAGATAGGCATTAGCAGAAATTAACTTATTAGTAGTTCCTCATAAATAAAAAGAGATATACGGGAATACACTAGGCTAAAGAGATAGTCAAATCTTTGAAAAGTATCGTTATTCGACGAAATTGAAATTCGGTTCTATTTGCAAGGGTAGGAGTATAATACAAGAGAAATGAATGATGACTTATGACTTCCTATTTGAGATGGGGAAATTTCACCAATAAGAAGGAATATATCGGAAATGGTTCACTACATAAAAGGACATAAATTGTGTGTTTTAAACGAGACATATATTTTTGTATAGTAACAATTTATCTGTTACGATTTACCAGTCAGGCTAAAATCATTCAGAATGAAGACGGCAACATAGACTATTCCCAGAAAATTCAAGATATATATCTTAGTTTTTATGTAAATATCTTTAATATTTGGTATATTTACAGAATCGTAACAGTTAGTTTCCAAATAATCCAAAATCTCAAAAAATCTTCCATATAAAGGATAGTTTGGGGTGGCAGAAATTGTTGAAAATATTGGTGACGCATCATTGGAAGATACTGCACTTAAATACCTAGTTTGGTATTAAACCCACATAAAACTACCCTTTACATGGAAACATTTTATAAAATTTCGATTCCCTTAAAAATGGCTCCAGTGATATTGATTAAATGCCGTATGTTAGAGATAAATAAATGTTTATTCTGGATGAATTTTGCTAAATATTGTATAACTGGTAAACCTACCGAATATTAAAGATATTTTCATGACTAATAAAATGTATATATTGACTTTTTTTTTGGGAATAGCCTGTGAGAAACTCTCTTTATTCTGAACGAATTTTGCTGAATTTTGAATAATTGGTAAACCGTAACAAATTATTACACAAAAATGTAGATCTCGTTAAAGCATATAATTTATGTCATATATGCTGTTTTGTAGGTTTGGCCGTTTCTGAGATACTACTTATTTGTTTCAGCTATAAAATACATATATTTTCTCAAACGGGACCACACAAAGCGAACTGAATCTCAGTTTTTTTCACACAGCGACAGGCTTTTAAAGGATTGCATTATCGCTTTAGGCTAATATATTTCCTTATTTCCCTTCTACTTAATAGCAGCGAGTAATAAGACCAATTATGCTAATATTTATCTGAATTATCACGATATAAAAGTATAATCTTTTGTAAGAAAGCTTGAATTTGAAACAGCTAAAGAAAGTCATGTGAATGGAACACATCAGATTTTAATTTTCTCTACACGTATTGCATTCCACTAAAAAATTCGATACCAAGATTTCACCGTAAATACAGTTCTAGGTTCCCCTGTATCCGAAAAAAGCATTTTTAGATAAAGATCAGTATATGCATGTGTGTGTGTGTGTGTGTGTCTGTGAACACGATAACTCAAAAACGAAAATCGGTAAAATACCAAACCTGGTATTTAAGTGTCATATGTTCCACGGATACGACACGAAGATTTTGAAATAAATCACCCCACCCCAAATTATTCTTTACGTGGGACAAATTTCAAAATGTTACTATTTATTTAAATATTGCTCGTGATTTTGATTAAAATGTCGGATATTAAACCAATTTACATGCCAAATAAAATGCATATCTTGAATTTTCTAGAATAGGCTCTAAAAACCTCTTTTTGTTGAATTTTGCGTAACTTGTAAACCGTAAGAGATAGACAAAAATTTACTCAACAAAAAGATGTAGATCTCGTTAAAACACAATTTATGCCATATACGTATTTTCGTGGAGTTGAATATTTCTGAGTTATTCCTTGTTATTTGTTTCAGATTTAAAATACTTAAAACTTTTGTCACACGGAAATTTGTAAACTCCTGGCCAAGCATAGAAAAAGGCAACCAGGCGTTAAACGATTTTGCTATCGTTTTAACCTAGTGTATTATCTTTTTTCCCTTCTACTTAAAAGGAAGCAAGTATGAAGATATTTCCTGCTGTTTATCTCAATTATCATAAAGTAGATAGAAGAAAAGCTGTTTAACAATACCTTATTACAACGATGTAGAAAAGGTCATGTAAATGGAACACATCAGGATTTTAGAAACGCGCGCGCGTGTGCGTGTGACGTGTGGGTGGGTGAGGGTTGGGCAGTATAGCCCAAAAACTAAAAGTCCGTTAAATACCAAACTAGGTATTTAAGTTTAGTATCTCCCAAGGATGCGACCCGAAAAAAACCGAGAAAATCCCCCCACCGCAAGAATCCTTTTTCATGAAAAAATTCTCAAATTTTGGTTTTCTCCAAAAAGGCTGTAATGGTTTTGATTAAAATATCGTACATCAAAGATAATTATATCACAAATAAAATGTATATTTTGAATTTTTTGGTGATAGTCTCTGAAGATATCTTTATTTTTGATGAATTTTTCATAATTGGGAAACCGTAAGAAACAGACAAAAACTTACCGCACAAAAAGTGTAGATCTCGTTAAAACATATAATTCATACCATATACGCTTTTGTGTAGAACTAGCCTTTTCTGTGATATTACTCGTTATTGGTTTCAGCTTTAAAATACTTGCGCTTTTCTCAAACGGGATCATACAAAGCGAAACTGACCCTCACTTGTTTCCGATAAAAGCGACGAGCTTTTAAAGGATTTCACTATCACTTTAGGCTAATGTACTTCTTTATTTCCCTTCTACTTAAAGGAAGCAAGTAATAAGGCAATTATGCTGATATGTATCTCGATTATCAGAATAATCTTTTGTAAGAAAGTTTGTGTTTGGAACAACTAGAGAAAGTTATGTGAATGGAACACATTAAGTTTTTTTTTTATTCAGGACTTTTATTTCCGATGAAAATTTCGGTATCGGATTTTGGATGAATGCAAACACTTTCTCTGCTTAGTCTAAGTAGTAGAGGAAGTAAATATATTTAAAAAAAAAAAAACTCCAGAATGCATAGATACTGCAATATTTTTGTACGTTAGGCACATTTAATAATTTTCTCTCAATTTATTCGACTGTTATAATTGTTTAAACTGCAAAGCTGGAATAACGATATGTATAGGTAAATTATATTTACCATTTATTGTTTGTTTTATTAAGCTTTATAATGTTGTCCACATTTATAGTAACTGAGTTTTGATTCGTTTGCATTCGTTTATGTACTTCATTAGCACATACATTTATTGCATTTACTTGACAAAATGATGTGAAAGCCCAATTTTCCATGTGGTTTTGAATGAATTGTCAGTGACCCTAACTATGTCAGCCTAAAGGGGGTGGTTTTGGTTCTAATTAAAGGACAAGATGGGGGATGCAAGATGTGGTCGCCAGCTGGGCCACTTCTCAACCCTAGTGGTAAGGGCGAGTTAACATTTCCCTCTGTTCAGAGGCACGGAATAACCCAAGTTACGACTTTTATAATGTGGGTGCTCTATCTGATTCGCTTACGGCTTGGATCGGACGCTGTTAACATTATTCCCTGTGTTTCTTGACTATAATCAGCTTTGTTTGGTAATACTTTAGCAATTCATCATTAAATATTTTACAAATTATTCTTACCAAAGCTTATTATTCTATGTTAATCCAGATAACCTTTCAATCCACAAATACACGTTTCGTCAGAATTTTAAACAGCATGTTGGGATTAGTAGAAGTTTTTGAAAATTAAAAGACATAACAAGGAAATAATTTCTCTCGAGTTATCATCATCATCATTATTCCTTGAAGATGAGAGCGTAGTATTTTTTGAAAGCTTGGACATTCTTTCAGAATTCACCTGGTTGATAGCCTGAGAGATGCTACTTAAACTTCAGGTCATGGTATATAACAAGAAATGCCTCTGAACTATTTAACATAAAAATCTTTGAAACAAAGTATGTGTTTTAGCGAGATCTACATGTTATGTGAAGTAAGATTTTGCCCATCTCTTACGATTCACCAGCTACACAAAAGTGATTCAGAATGAAGGGGTCAATACAGGTGGTTCCTAGAAAATTCAACACATATTTTGGAACTTTCTTCATGCTGCATATCTGGAAGATGCTGAACCAAGTTTGGTTTGTCTAAACGACGTTTAGTTTTTGAGTAACGCTGTTGAAAAACACACATGGAACTTTAATCTGGTCTTTTTGCATTCAGAGCCCTCAAAAGACATATTTTGGGCGAAAACTCAGTGTATTGAGTTTTTGTGTAGATTCAAATCTTCCTGTGGTACTGTAGGTAGAGAAGGTAATAATCATACAACTCATGTTGGTTATTCTAACATTTGTAATTGGCTGGTGACGTAACTGAAATTGGAATAAACTGTAGAGTTGCAAACATTGTAATCATAAGTAAAGCTCCTTACTGAACGTGTATCGCAATAACACAAATTGATATCGAGAAAATATCACGATATACAAACAATGTGTTTGGAATATAGAAACGGCTCAAATTAAAAAGATTACAAAATTCCTTGATATTGGGGGCTCAAAAGAAGTTTTAACACATATCCAAACGTCCATGTCAAACTAAGGTAAAAATAGCTGTTATATTCCATTCACATCACTCTGTATACCTATTCTACAAGCAAACTATTCTTACAAAAGGCCATTCTTCTATCTAGTTCATACTAGTCAAGAGAAACAGTAGCAGAAATGGTCTTATTACTTAATTCCTTACAAGTAAAAGGGAAATAAAAGCGATAGTTACATATTGCATAAGCTGTCGCTGTTCGACGGCATTAAAAGCCGTTCTCTTTGCATGACCGGAGTAAAACAAAAGAAAAACGAAATACTATTTCCTGTTTGAGAAGTATTTAAAAATTGAAACCATTAACAAGAAATATCACGAAAATAGTTAACTCCACAAAAATATCTGACATAAATTGAGTGTTTTAACGGAATCTACATATTTTGTAGTCTTAAGACTTTCTCTATGTCTTACGATTTGTCGATTATGCAAAAGTTCTCCAAAATGAAGAGGACTTCACAGACTATTCATACAAATTGAAGCTATACATTTTATTTTCTATGTAAATATCTTTAATACACGTCATTTTAACCAAATATGTGAGAGCCATTTTTGAGAAAATCGAAAGTTACGAAAAATGTTCAATGTAAAGTATAGTTTGGGATGGGGGTGTTTCCTGAGAATGTTTGTGTTGCATCCTTGAAAGGTAGTTATCTTGATTACTAAGTTTGGTACATAACCAGCTTTTCATTTTTGAATTGTGCTGTTCAACTCGCGCATAGACCTTTTCCTAAAAATTCCTTTTTTGGATTCGGATCTCAAAATATGTATTTCAGGTGAAATCTGCATATCCAATTTTGTGGACTACAACAATTTATCTGCTATGTAATTGTAAATATGTGGTGGAAAAAGTAAAAAGGATATATTTTTTTAAAGTTTAGAGTTCATAGTATTAAGTTCATTATTTTTAACATTTCAATTTCACTGTTGTATCACCGTTAAATGTGTTGCTATTCTGGCATCTTGCTGATGTCATAGGACTTTGAAACTTTGCATGTACTTTTATGTGTCTAGTATTTTTCCATGGAATAATCCCAAGAAAGTATACTTTGACCAAAATTGTTTGAAATTTCGAACATACTCCCTTTAAGAACATTAATTAAAGGGTAACTGCTTTGGATTTCATGGTGGGATGCGTTAAATTTTCATTGAATTGCAGTCCTTTGATGTTTTCATTGTTCTTCGATATACTCATAAGGTATAATTGCCAGGATACATAATATAGACATGCAATACATAACGACCCTTTGAGCGTAACTTCCTGGGAGACCTAAAAGGAAACACTATCAATATGTGTGATGTACGAAGCTATCATTTTCTCCTTTTCTATAATAAATTCAACGATATCGTGACCATTTTTTCTCTCAGTGTGTAAGATTTCCCACGGAAAAGCGCCTATCACGTGCGTTGTTTCCCAAATTATTCTCATTTAGGTAGTAAAAGTAATAACTCACTTGCAAATTTTATCAAAACGCTTGTATTACGTGGAAGATACTGTGACAGAACAAAGATGTAATTGCTCGTGACATAACCTTCATATGTTAAACTATTTAACAGAGGAATGTGAGTGATTGACGGTCAGGCAACTTTCTGAAATATTAGCTGGACTGTCTACTTCAAGCCTTGATAGAAACAAAAATAATTTTTCACCCTTCTGTTAAAGTAATTATTCTGTTTGTATGTTATACTAATAGATATAAATAATAATAATGATGACGATAATAATAATAATAATAATAATATGATAATAATAATAATATTATAATAATAATAATAATAATAATATTATAATAATAATAATAATAATAATAATAATGTGTAGGTGTGCTATGGGGTGGTTGTTGTCGTGATCTCAAAAACCATTTCAATCGATTTCAATTATTCTTACGCCACTGAATGATCCTTTACATCCTAAGAGAGAACATTTCTTGCAGGTTCCATTCGCATGACTTTCTCTACCTGTCCTGCAAACATACTTTTCTTTAAAAAAAAAAAAAAATATTTTATTTATTTCATACTAATCGCGATAAACATTAGCAGAATGGTCTTATTACTTACTTTCTTGTGAGTAGGAGGGAAATAAGGGATTACGCTAGGCTAAAGCAATAATTACATCTTTTAAAATATGCTCACTATGTGATGCAATTTAAATTCGGCTTTCTTTGCATGACCAGAAGTAAAAAATGATGGTAACTTCTCATTTAATAAAAGTTTAATGCATTTTATAATTGGAACAAATAACGAGGGATATCTCGGAAAGCATTAACTCTACAAAAAAAAAAAAAAAAAAAAAAAAAAAAAATGTAGGTATATAACATAAATTGTGTGTTTTGTCGTGATCTACATTTTTATCTGTCTCTTACGGTTTACCAGTTATGTAAAAGTCACTCAGGATGAAGAGAACTTCAGGGGCTGTTTTCAAAAAATTCAGGATATAGATTTTATTGGTCATGTAAATGTATTTAACATACGGAATTTTAATCAAATCCTCAGAGCCATTTTTGAGAAAATCAAACTTTTCAAATAATTTGCGGTGTGGGAATTTTCCTGGAAATCTCCGTGTCGCATCTTAGGAAAAGATTTAATTTAAATATCATATTTAGTATTTAACAGACTTCCGTTCTTGTGCCCGAGTGGTAAGACCGTTCGCCTCTTATCAGGGGACCGCATATGGCATTTGTGGTGGATGAATTGGTGTCTGCGCGGGGGTTCTCCGTTATTCATTCCTCCATAGACACATTTCCTTTAATCTGTTTCACCACCATTTCATATCATCCATTGTCTCTCATTCCAGAAGTGGGGCTGATCATCCCTCCTGGTTCTCTTTGATCTAGATCCTGTGTGCTCCTCAACAGGCATCAGACCCTAGGCGCTGGCTTGAAAATCCTAGGGGTGGGGTGTAATTCCTACATGCAAGGCCTCGGTGGTGTAGTGGTTACCATGCTTCATATACACAAAGTCGCGAGTTCAAACCCGGTGGAGGGTGTTGGATTTTTTTCGGGTGTAAAAGTCCTTAGCATGACTTCCTTCCTTCGGAAGGGAAGTAAAGCCGTTGGTCCCATATCGTAGATTTACGGCATGTAAACGAACCTCAAGCCTGGTAGAGAGACATCTGAGCAAAATTAAGCGTCTTTCACGCACAATTTAGAATGGTACGCTGAGAACCAGAGTAGTTAAAGAGCGTCCATAAATAACACACCATTTACATTTATTTTTCTACATGCAAAGGTAAACAGAGGAAGAAGAAGCAATATACACGTTGGTCATTTTTAATACTTAAAAAAAAACTAAATTCAGCTTAAAAAATGAAAAACAATTTGCTGATAACGATACGAATATGTTATAGTAATTTTTAATTGCCATATTTTATCAAATATTGCAGATGCATTGTAGTGGAAATGTCAAAACCTGAATAACCTTTGCTCTAATTCTGTAGCAGTATGCACTTAAAAAAGTTCTGGTTTATTTCCTTTATACTCAAATTGTAAACAAGTCCATTAGCAGGGCATACTAAATAAATTTATTCAGAGAGTATAATTTAAAGTTGGTGACCCGATATTTCAACTACATAGGATATTTTAGTTAACAGATATTGGGGAAAATATTTCCAAACTTTCGCTGTAATACATTTTGAATTGGAGCACTTTAAATTATAGAATATGTCTAAAATATTACAACCGAGAAAACGCTTATGGAAAACTTGCTCATATTGCTTAATATTCTGCTTATATATTTATCATAATTATAAATAATTGTTTTATATATCCTTTTTTATGTTATTTTACGTCACTTTAACATCTTGGTTCCATAGAGACGGAATTGTTCGGTAAAGTACCTCTTAACGTTATATGGTGGGCAGTAGCTTTCTAAGGTCTCGTTTCCGTTTCAAAGGACCTTCGCTTCGCCCCAAGCATCTGCCCGTCCTGTCTAGCTGCACTACCGCTGTAGTCAGATAGTGTCATCTGTAATCAGGTAGCAAAGTGCAGCTAGTCTTCTGAGGTCTCATCTCCTCACTACATTCTTATCACTTAGCTCCGCGATAGGCAGATTGGGTTAAGGGTGCCGTCCAGTCTACTGCTTGCATTATCTGTGAATAGATGGCAGCGCAGTCGCAATTAACATCTGTTTTCAGTTTTTCTATTGCTTCCGGCTGAAGGTGGAACTTTAGGAAGTGGTATTAAATATTCAATCCGGCATTTACCTTTGGACTGAAGGAAACCACGAAAAAACTCCAGCCAGTTTGAGCGGCCCATGGGATTTGGACCCAGGACCTCCCGACGTAATCGCCTGAGTCATTCCCCTCAATGATTAACAATTGTATTATCATATATTATGTATATTATTATAGCTATTTGCCAAGACTCACAATAATAAGAATGGCATTGAAGCACTTTAAGTGCCGAAAATATATATATAAAATTACAGTCAAGAAAAACACAATGGAATACTTAAGGCGCACATGAAACCTTCATGTGCTTCTGGAAACCTCCAGAACGAAGGAGTAACGCGTAAGACAAAGAGGACGACCAGATTCAGGACAACAAGCGTGGACATAGTTGGGATGCCTAACATCTTCAGATATGTTATCCGAAGGCCGGCGGAAACTCCCACATAGGTCAACTCTCACAACAGAGAAATCTCTCTCACAGAATGAACACTAGGACGATAGTTCCATAAAGCAAGCTCCTTCGGCATACATCTCGTCCACCGTCTTCTCGCCTGATCCTTCGATCCTGAAATATGATTAGAAAATGGGATACAGAAAACTTTAGGGCAGATATTCGCCTAGCAACCAGGGAAAAACTGAAAAATTCCTATAGTCAGACGGGCCGACACAACGGGAATCGAACCCGGAACACCTATATCCGATCCATACATGCTACCGCGGAGTCGTATATCTATCTATCTATCTATCTATCTATCTATCTATCTATCTATCTATCTATCTATCTATCTATCTATCTATCTATCTATCTATCTATCTATCTATCTATCTATCTATCTATCCTATCCTATCCTATCCTATCCTATCCTATCCTATCCTATCCTATCCTATCCTATCCTATCCTATCCTATCCTATCCTAACCTAACCTAACCTAACCTAACCTAACCTAACCACCCACTTACCCCTCTCTCTGTTTCCTTTAAGCTTTCTTGTTTGTTTTCATTTTACTACCCAAACGCCTATAAAAATATATTCTTCAATTATAATATTTCTCACTACAGAGATTTCTGGATAACTATTCAGACATACTATTGGCGCAATTTTCTTGCTCTACTTTTACGGGAAATCTTGGCGAGGAGATGAGAGAGGTTGCCTGTCTCTCTTTCTGTAGTGTTTTCAACCAAGGAAAATTTCTTGCTTTGATGCTCTCAGACATTATGATAAATAGTAATTTACCGCAAACTAGCTTAATTTAACGGGCAATGATGGTGAAGTTTACAAATTTCTATCTTTGTGTATAGATTATTATGTAAATATGTTGCACAATCAAAATGTTACACGCACATCAAATTTGAAAAAAAGAATTGGTTGATATTTTTGAATTGGAGCTTTAAATCACACACAATAACTATATTTCAACAACTTTGTTTACTGAATACATATTTTTAAAAAAGTTAAAGCTTTTAATCTCTAAAAATCAGTTTTTCATGTAAATGTACTTTTAGAAAAATTACTATTGGTTTTGGGATTACTTTGTCCTCTACAATAAATACTTCTGCACATTCTGGGAAATTTTAGTTAGATTTAAACAAAGTCTGAGACGTTAAATATGTTTAACGTTTAAAAATGTATTTTTTAAATGGCTGTAGAGTCCGAAGCATGGCATGGACAGCTAAATTTTGATTTTCTTTTGAAGCACAACAGATCCAACAACTATTTATTACATAAAAACCAATTTTTATTTTTTGAACGATTGTAGTTAACATTTCATTCCCAGTGCCCACTAAAGGAAAGACAGCGCATATGCATGAGCTCTAAGATCTACAGACAGAATGAAACCATAACGTTGAAGCCACTGATATCGGGATGTATGGCGTGCTTCATATCCTAATGCTCTGCTCTGCTTCCAAAGTTGCACGAAACTTGCCGAATGAAGACGGGAATGGAGCGCCCAAGAAAACGTGCATGCATAATACCACGCAGAGTGGAAGTTGAAGGAACTATTTTTATTCATACCTCAAGATAATAAATATAGATTAGAATGGTGTTTATAATATAATGAGCTATTTCTATCAGCTCTTGAGAGCTCTAAGAATAGCGTGGGTAGAGAAGGCTGTCTTGTCAGTGTAACAGATGATTCGAAATAACTGGACGAATTTAATTTGCCAGGCGAACACAAAAGCTGTCACTCAACTCACTAATTCGGTGCTGTGAGCTCAACTTTTGAAGACGTTTGGTTATCGTACAATAGAAAGTGATGCAGGGCTAATATTTCATAAGCAAGACTAAACTCCTTAAAGGAATGTTCGCACTTTCAAGGTTTCATGTGCTTCTTAATTTTATTTCGTTTTTTCTATCGGAAAGCCTGATGCAATTTAAACGTGATTATTAAAATGTTTTGTTTTAAATGACTATAGATTAAAAAAGCCATTACTAAAAAACTGTGTTCCATTCACATGGTTCTTTATCTGTGCGTCAAAAACTACTGTTATAAGATATTATTCTTTTATCTGCATCACGCTAATCGATATAAACATTACAAGAATTTGTTTTATTACTTTTTTAATGTTAGTAGAACGGAAATAAGGGAATGCATTAGGATAAAGCGATAGTCAAATCTTTTAAAAGCTTTCGCTATCAGTTGACATTGAAATTCCGTTCCATTTCCTTGCCCAGGAGAAAAACAAAATAGACACGAAACAGTTGAGAACCTCCTGTGAGAAAAAAGTTTAAATATTTTAAATCTAAAACCAATAACGTGAATATCTCGGACATCTTTAACTCTACTTAACGAGGTCTACATTCTTTGTGCAATACCAATTTTTTGTCTTTCTCATGTAGTTTACGGAGTAAAGAGGTCTTGGGAGGCTATTTCCAGAAAATTCAGGATATATATTTTATTTGTCATGTAAATATCTTTAATATATACTATTTTAATCATAATCTTTAGGCCATTTTTTAGAAATTGAAAACGTTCGAAAATTTTCCCATATAAAAGTTAGTTTGGGCTGGGGGATTTTCTTGAATATCTGTCGCATCCTTGGAAGATGCTGAACTTATACCAAGTTTGGTATATAAACGACTTTTTGATTGTTGAATTATGCCACAGATACACACGCACGAGTTTGTTTTGTGGAGTCTTCAGAACATGTATTTTCGGTGAAATCTTGGTATTCAATTTTTGGGCGGAATACAATACCTTCTTTACCTACTATTACGTTTTGCATATGTGCTAGAGAAAGGAAAATCTGACTCAAATAATATCTATATATTTTCATAATGTGTGACTCGTTTTAAGGATTTTTGTACACGTAGGGAATACTGTAATTAAAGCTGGCTTGTCATCAGCTACCAAGTGAATTGACCAGCGGATATGGAGCTTAACTGCCTAAATCCCATTTCTTGAGGATAAAGTACACTCTGCAGCTTGTGATTACGCAAGACATCTGCACCTCTGGTCTTGGCGATGAAAGCAAGTGCAGAAAGAAGGAAAAAATGTATGTCCGATACTAAAACTCTGCAGCGGTTCTTTACCGGATCGCTTCACTCAGCTGTCTCGTCGTTTCTTGTGTATCCTTCCGCCCACGCTTCTTTTTCCGTCTTGAAACGTCATAAAACCGACTATAAATGCCATTTTGTGTAATTTAATAAATTTTCCACCCTCCAAAACATTCTTGGACAGCGCTTCCGTCTTTGCATGTGTATCTTTTGAAGAGAGTTAACTCTTTGTTTCCAGTGTTTGCGGTTCTTCTTTTTAAACTTGGTGGTAGAGAGGAACAGATAAATTTAGACTTCCCTCCAAACCGCTGATGTACTCCTTGGACATGTGGTCAATATTGTTACTTTCTCAACAATGTATATACAATGTACACAGTAGATGGAGAAGGTATTGTATTCTAACCAAAATTCGATGCAGAGATTTCACCGGAAATATACGTTTCGAGGCCCCCTAATTACAAGAAACATTTATAGAAAAAGGTCCATATGTGAGTATGTGCGTTTATGTGGAGAACATAGTCAAACAGAAAAGTTCATTAACTATCAAACTAGGTAAAAAAGTACTTGCATCTTCCAAGAATGCAACGCGAAGATTTTCAGGAAAATCCTCCACCCGCAACAACCCTTATCATGGGCATTTTGTAGAAAATTTGGTTTTGTGAAAAATAGCGGAGTTGATTTTGATTAAAATACCATATGTTTAAGATATTTTATTGTAAATATCTTATATTTTTTGGGAATTGCCTCTGAAGACCCCTTCATTTTTGAATAACTGGTAAACAGTAAGAGGTAGACAAAAACTTGCTCTAATAAATCTCGTTAAAATACAATACAAGTAAATTTTTGTAGAGTTAACTGTTTTCGAAATGTTCTGGTTTTTGCTTTCAATTTTTAACTACAAAATTTTTCTCAAACGGGAAGTCATCTTTCGTTTCATATAACTTTTGTTTTCCTCCTGACCTTGCAAAGGGAAACGAATTGTAATTGTTTCACAAAGCGTCGAGCGTTTAAAAGATTTGACTATTGGTTTGGTCTAATTTATTCCCTTATTTATCTTCTACTTACGAGGAAGCAAGTAATGAGACAATTTCTGCTTATTGTTGATGCAGAATTTAGTATTGAAGCAATCTAGGCAATTGAAAATAAAACTATACATCCCTAAAACAGTGTTAAACAGTAATAAAATAATATTGTCTGGAATTTTAAAACCAAAGAAACCTATGTGAAGAAATTGCACATACGTACGAAAATTGATTAAAATGGCGTGTTTAACGAACGTAGCATAGCCAAGGTTATGTAATAAATATAACTCATTATTGTGTATAAAACAGCTAAGAATTGGTGTTTAGGAAAGTATATTAAGCATATATAAAACTTAAATGTATTACGGGAAAAAAGGAGAACAAAAGAGAACGAGATACCGGAAGCTGTAATTTGTTTAAGTATGTTACAAAGTTTAAGAACAAAAATTAACAAATAATTAATTTAGAAAAGTTAGTTATTTGTACGAGCATTATTATGTAAATAATTATAATGTATCAATTGTAATTACCAAGAGAATATAAAATGTATATTGTATATGTATTTCACGAAATGTGGGAACAAGGAAACCTGTCGTCCCCATGGTGATGTGCGGACTACAATACTAAAAACAATGATCTTCAACTCTTATGTTAGAAGTGAACATTTTATAAAGTTTCGGTACACAGTCTCTGAATAGTGAAGACGTAGCTGCAGACGCTAAGAGTTCAGCTCAGAAATCGAGATCAATATTGCAGTAATTGTGTATAAAATAAGGTATTCTATTAACTATCATCAATAATTATGTAAGTATGCCATAAAGCAGATATTGGACACAGTTTTCTGTAAAAGAAACCTGTTCAAGTCACATGCCTTGGTACACCCCGTTGTTACAACAATTTATACAAATACAAGTTTTAAATAGCAAATTATTTTTAAATTCATTCTCTCCTAAAAGGTCCTACTAACCAAGCAATGGGATTGAAATTCTTTTACTCACCGACTATAACTAGCAAGCACTTAATATGTAATGCGGCCGAGTTGTGGAATGAAATATTAAACAACTTCACCGCGGAGAGCAAGATTGAAACTGTCTTAACAGTTAAACTCGGCGCTGAACAGTAATTCCAGTTTCGCCAATTGTAAGCGTGACCAACGTTACAGATCCAGCGGTAAATTTAAACTTATAAAAAAAAAAAAATTTAAACAATTACTACATCGAGGGTCAAGGACGAGAGTTCCATGGATATGACCATAAAAATTAAAGCAATATATATATATATATATATATATAAATAAACCGAGAGACCGACCATCTGCCTGAAGTATTGTTTTTTTTTTTTGTGGTGTCCATCAGTCGTCGAGGTAAACACCGTATTGCAAACTTAATACCATTACTCAATGTTTTATTTTCAATCTAAAACATAGTATATATAATAGCAAAACTGAGAATAGATGGTAATAGCGATTGCGCTGCCATTTATCCATATATACCTACTTTAAGTAGTAAAATGGGCGGCTTCCTGAACCCCATCTGTCGTGGAGTTAAGTTACAAATATGGTATGAGGAGATGAGACTTTAAAAGGCTGGCTGTACTTTGCCATCTGGCGACGGATGGTAGAATAGATAGACTGGATGGCACTCTAACCCATCTGCTTGGCACGAAGCGAAGATAGTATGGTTCTCCACGAGATGTCTGGCTAAAAGTTCCATCGCGACATGAATCAAGTTTTTAAAGCGGCGTAAAATGAAACAGAATTGCAATTATCTACTTCATGCTAACCGAGATAAACATTAGCAGAAATGGTATTATTACTCGCTTCCTTTTAAGTAGAAGGGAAATAAGGCTAAAGCTATGGTCAAATCCTTTAAAAGCTTATCGCTATGTGAAACAATGAAGGTTCGGTTCGCTTTTCATGAGCCCGTTGGAGAAAAGTTGGGTAGTTTAAAATTGAAATTAATAACAAGCAATATCTCGAAAACGGTCAACACTACAGGAAAACCGAATATGGCATAAATTGCTTGTTTTAACGAGATCTACACTTTTTGCGTGTTAACCCTTGTGCAAAATGTAAAACTCGTCCAGAATAAAGAGGTCTTCAGAAGCTAATTCAAAATATACATTTCATTTATGATATAAATTACTTTAATATGCGGTATTTTGATAAAAATCCTTAGTCAATTTTGAGAAGAAACAAATTTTCAAAAATTTGTCCATGTGAAGGGTAGTTTGTGTGGGAATTTTCCGAAAGTCTTCGTGTCGCATCCTTGGAAGATACCAAATCGTTTTTAGCTATGCTGGCCACAGTCGCACATTCATACCATTTTCAGGAAACCTCAAAACATATTTCCGGCGAAGTCTCGACAGGGAAATGCTAGGTGGAATATAATACCTTTTCTAGATAATATGTATGTACATGCGGACTAGGAAAATTAGAGAGGAATGGCTCAGGCGGTAACATCTGCAGCCCTTCGCCTGCTGTACAAGTTGTAAAAGCGGGCGTTAAACACTGGGGAAAAAAAAAAAAAAAAATATCTGCAGCCCTCATTGCGAAGGTCATAAACAAGTTGTTAAAGCGACTTAAAATAAAATAGATTTTAAAAAGTAAGGAAAGGAATATGCTATTTTTCCAGCTTTTATAGGTGAAATTAACTTTAAATTTAGAAATAATCCAGCAACTTGGTTTTAAGAATTGATAACAGGTAATCCATAGGTCAAGAAAAGGCAGCTGTAAACGTAGGGTCAATATAGATGTTGATTTGTTGCTGCACGGAAAAGAAATAGTTGTTCCTGTACCTCTGTCTCTGTTTTGGCCTACCACAACTCGCACATGTGCTCACACCATGTTCTTATTATAGCATATCACCACGCACCAGGCGTAGTATTTATTACTACTGAAATGCCGGCGCATTGTGGCATGCCAAAGAGTTCTCATGTCAAATTCATCAGACAAGTTTAATAGCACCTCACAGCCAAACATCACTCTGAGGCTGAGGCAAGAACGTCGTAAGTGCAACTCATTTTCAGCTAATAAATTGCAAGCTGCAAAAAAAAAAGAAAAAAAAAAATTCAATTCGTAACTTTCCCTACCTGTTCTGCAAACAAACTCTTTTATCTACATCATGCTAATCGAGATATAAACAGTAACAAAAATGGTCGGATTACTTAGTTTTAAATAGAAAGGAAATAAGGAAATGCTTTAGGCTTTAGTCGAATGCTTTCAAAGCATTCATGTGAAATAATTGAAATTCGATTCTTTTGCTTGGGCAGGAGAAAATATATATATATAAAATGTGTTTCATTCACATGACTTTTCTACATGTGCGACAAATTATTGTTAAAAAGCTATTTACTTCATGCTAATCGAGAAAAACTTAGCAGAAATGCTCTTATTACTTGTTTCCTTGTAAGTAGAAGCGAAATAACGGAGTACCATAGGTTAAAGTGACAGTCAAAAGCTGATTCCTATGTAACTGAAGTTCCTTTGTTTGTATGCACAGGAGTTGACATATTTCTGTATGAGAAAAATATAAGTCCTTCAAAGCGGAAACCAAAAACAAGGAATATCTCAAAAATGACCAACTCTACGCAAAAAATTACATAAATTGTGTGTTTTAACATTTTTTTTTGCGGTAAGTTTTTGTCCATCTCTAACAGTTTGACAGTTGATCAAAATTTCGTAAAATTCATCCAGAATAAGGTAGTTTTCACAGTCTATTCTCAGAAAATTCAAGGTTTACATTTTATTCGTCAGGTAAAATATCGTTGATATACGATATTTTAAACAAAATCGCTAGAGCCATTTTTAAGAAAATCAAAATTTTTGAAAATAGATCTATGTAAAGGGTAGCTGGGGGTGGGGGATTTTCTTGTAAATCTTCGTGTGGTATCCTTTGAAGGTACAAAATTTAATATATATATATCATGCTAATCAAGATAAACATTACCCGAATTGATATTAATTATTTGCTTGTTTGTAAGCAGATGCAAAATAAGGGAATGCACAGGCTAAAGCTATAGTAAAATCTTTTAAAAATTGTTTGCTAAGTCAAACAAAACTGGGAGTCAACAAAAGCGAGGGAGAAAGAAAGATGTTTTTCCGTTTTAGAAAAGTAGTTTGTATCTAAATACATAACTCGAAATGTGTCGAAAATAGTTAACTCAAAAAAAAAAGTGTAATCACATTATGTGTTTTATGATGTCTACATTTTTTGCTGTAGTAATTTTTTGTCTGATTCCTTACGGTTTACATTATGCAAACGTTCCAGAATGAAGAGACCTTCCAAGTTTATTCCCAGAAAATACAAATATAGGTTTCGGCTGTCATAAAAATATCTTAAACATTAGTATTTTACTCAAAATCATTAGAACCACTTTTGAGACCATCAAAAATTTCGAGAAATGTTCAATAAAGAGGGTAAAAAAAATGTGAATGCCGTGTTATTTATGGACGCTCTTTAACTGCTGTGGTTCTCAGCGTCCCATTATACTCGTATATTGGGCGTGAAAGACCGCTTCATTTTGCTCAGAGGCCTCTCTATCAGGCTTGAGGTTCTTTTACGTGCCGTAAATATACTTTCCTTCCATCGACCGGGTTTGAATCCGCGACCTTGGGTATATGAAGTTAGCATTGTAACCATTACACCACGGAGGGCGACTATAATAAAGAGGGTAGTTGGGATGGGGGATTATCTTGAAAGCCTTCGTATTGCATCCTTGGAAGATTAGTTTTGAAGTTATACTGTCCACTGATAGACACACACACACACTCACACACGAATTTTTTTCAGAAGGTTTTAAAACACGTACTTCAGTGAAATCTTTGTGTCGAAATTTTGGGCGGAATGCAATACCTTCTCTATCCACTATGTATATTGTATTTTCATGCTAGAGAAAGTAAAAATGTATATTACATAAATTGTGTGCTTTAATGACATCTACATTTTCTGTAAATGTATCCTCTTACAGTTTACAAATTATGCAAGTATCATTCAGAATGAAGAGGACTTCAGAGACTATTCCCAAGAAATTCATTATATACATTTTAATTGTTATGTAAATATTTAAAATATACGGCATTTAATATAACTCGGGTTTTAAGGAAATCGAAAATTCCGAAAGATTCTCATGTAAAAGTGTAGTTTATGGTGCGGGATTTTTCTGAATATCTTCGTGTCGCAGTCTTGTAGTAGTAGTGTTCCTGTACCTCCTAAATATAGCAAAGAGCATCCCTACCATGTTTCCATGATTGGATTTGAAATTTTAGTTCGTGAGTTCGCCACTACGCGAAATCGTGATGGGAGATGAGCTTGTCGCCCATAGATGATACTGCAGGGCGAAAATCACGACTTGCGAAGTGGCGGAAAATTTTGCCTAGGAACCTTATTTTTTCAATGTGTGCGATCTTTTAGTGCAATTAAACATTACACGCGACCACCAATTTTACTTCCCTTCCGAAGGAAGCCATACTAAGGATTTTTGAGTCCGAAAAAATACATCAACCTCCGCCAGGTGTGAAATTGCAATCTTGGCTTTTAGAGGCTAGCATTTTAAATACTATACTCACATCCTTGGAAGATACTAAACTAAAATATCAAGATTGGTATTTAAGGATTTTTCGTTTTTGAGCTATGCTGCCCATACTCCCACATACACATAAACACCGACCTTTTTCTAAAAATGCGTTGTTTTGGATTCAATGGTTCTCAGAAGATGATTTTCCAGTGAACGCTATGTATCGAATGTGTGGGTGGAATACAATGCCCTATCTATCGGCTATATACATTGCACATAATCGGTAGAGAAAGTAAAAATGACATTCTCTCCCCTCTCGTCCATCGCACAGGAAAAGCTCTACGATCAAAAGCTGTCCTAAGCTGAAGTCAAAAGAAATACAAGTTTTGAGGCACCTTAACAAAAAGTCTGATGTGTTACTGTATTCATATTGGTTTCTTTAGCCATTCTTCAACAAAATCTCCATTAAACGTCGTATTCTTCTATATGCTTCATGTTAATCCAGATAAGCAATTTACATGATTGCTTTTAGTTACAATGAAATATAGGAATACACTATGCTAAAGCGTTAGCAACTCTTTTAAGAATTGGTTCCTATGCACTGATTGGAAATGCTTTTCTTTTTACTTGATCAGGAGTAAAGAAAAGTTTAAGTATTTTAAAATTTATACCAATAACATGGAATATTTTGGAAATTTATTGAATACAAGTTGTGTGTTTAAACAAAATCTACATTTTTTTGTGTAATAAGTTTTTTGACTATCTCTTGTGGTGCACTAGTTATGCAAATTAATTCAGAATGAAGAGATCTTCAGGCTATTCACAGGAAATTCAGGAGATGTAATTCATTCATGAACAATTCCTAGTCTTGGAGTAAAAGCTGATGCTACACCAGGACGATTAAATCAAGCAACCTTTTGATTTAATCGACCTGGTGTTTTTTATGGACAATGTTCAGAAATCTGTGGAGAAAAATTTTTTACCGAACACATATTTTAATACAAAATAAGAGAAACTTTTGAGAAAATAAACATACTTTTAAAATATTCCATATAAGAATACTTTGGGATGGGTTATTTTCTTGAAACTCTTTGTCTCTTAGCGTTGAGATATACTGAAAATAAAAATAAGTTTGATATTTAGCCGACCTCTAGTTTTTTATTTGTGTTGTTTACACACATGGACAGATTGACACCGTTTTTCTAAAAGTTCTTTTTTCGAATATATATGCACCTATATATAGGTAGATACACATAGGTATATTCGAAATATGCTCAATTATAACCTTATAATTGACATATACTCATTTGTACTTTTCTACTTAATACTTAAAACTTATAAAGGTACCCAAAACTTCAGTACTAATATGTCATTGGAAATACTTGTTTTAGGGTCTCCTGTATCCAAATAGCTTATTGGAAAACTGTCGCGCAGGCGAGCGAACGCGTGCGCGTGTGAGAGTCCGCGTATCTGTTGTGAACAATATAATTCAAAAATGAAGAATCGACGACGAACCTTCCATATACGTGACACAAATATTTTCAAGAAATTTACTCTACCCCAAATGGTCATTTACATAAAAAAATCGAGTTTATAAAAAACTAGCTGCTTCGCACGGGTAAAAACTCAGACAAAATCTTCCGTTTACAGTACGACCATGCAATGAAATAAAAGTACAATTACATAATTTGACAGCACTTTACTGTAATGCCTTGTAATGTACAATTTTCCTTTCGGAGAGAAAAAAAAAATAGCGCCAATACTTTGCCAACTCTCGAGCACGCAACGTACAACATGCGAAAAACACAATTCAAGGTATATTACACACACTAATAACGTTTGATCTTGGGATTTATTGTCTTTTGCGAATGCAAGGTGCGCTTAAATTCAAAATGAAAGTCAGTTGACATTAGTGGTGTTTTTGGAATAAGTATATCCTCACCTTTAACTTTCCCATGTTATAGTAACTTAAATCAAAATTTTCATAATTTTTTTAATAGTGTTCAGCTGCATATTTCGACTGATTGATATTGCGTCGTATAATTATCACTGAGTCAACCTTAGGCTGTAAATTGTGTGGCGGAAATCATGGCAAATCCCATAAGGTAGTGTGGAAAGGATGGCATATGGAGTTAACAGCGTTGGCAACCAAGATGTCGTTGGCATAATAACAGTAATGGCAGCGCATCCATAGTGTGATGGATATACGCTGGCATAAGTAATGAATTACATTAATAAGAAAGTCACAAAGTAACATTCATGCTTCTTCCGAATCTCTTTCTTTCCTTTACCCCTAATATTTTCCACCTCTTTCTTTATTTTCTTCTATGTCAAAACAGCAATTTCTAAGGCTAACAGCAATTCAATTGGTTTCAATTTTGTAATTCGTTAAAGAGAACGCCATTCAAAATTATCGCATTAATGACCGGTTGATTTGACCATAGGGTAGTGTACTCCCTTATTTCCTTCTGGTTATAAGGAAACAGCTAATAAAGCAATTTCTGCTAATGTTTATATAGATTGTTATTTGTACTTTCTCTACACGTACTATGTACATAAGAGAGTGTATTGTATTGCACCCAACAAGTCGATACCAAAATTTGACTAGGACCCTGTATTCAAAAAGGGCGTTTATAGAAAAAGATCCGTGTTTGTGTGTGTCCGTCTGCCCGCATGAACAAGATAACTCAAAAACGAAAAGACCCTAAAATACCAAACTTGGTATATGAGTTCAGTATCTTCAAAGATGTGCCGTGAAGATTTTGAGGAAATTCCCTCTACCCCAAACTACCCTTTACATGCAAAAATTTCGAAAATTTTGATTTTCTCAAAAATAGCGCTAACGATTTTGATAAAAATGCCTTATATTGAAGATATTTACATTCCTAATAAAATGTATATCTTGAATTTTCTGAGAGTAGTCTCTGAAGACCTCTTTATTCTGGACGAATTTTTAAGAATTTTGCTTAACTGCTAAACCGTAAGAGATAACAAAAACTTAGTGCACAACAAGTGTAGATTTTGTCAAATCACACAATTTATGTCCTTTACGTTTTTGTTGTGGAGTTTCACATGTAAAATACTTATACTTTTCTCAGACAGGAAGTGCCCATTTTTCTTTTGTTCAACTCCTGGTCAAGCAAAGAAGCGCTTTGCAATGGCAATCGCATAATGACCGCTTTTAAAATAGTTGACTATCAATTTAGACGTGCATTCCCTTAGTTCCCTTCTCCTTATAAGAAAATAATTAATAAGAACATTCTGATAATGTTTATTTCGATTAGGCTTTGTATAGGAAGAAGAATTATTCTTTTGTAAGACGTTTGTTTATATAGCAGCTAGAGAAAGTCATGTGAGTGTAACACATCAGAATTTTTTGTTGATAGTGTTTATCGCCCACTTTTACAACCATGACACCATAAGCGATATCTCGATTAGAATGAAGTAGGTAGAAGAATAAGCTTTGTAAGAATACTTTGCAGAGAAAGTCGTGTGAATGTACCACCATAATTGTAATATAATGCGGCTGGTAAGTAGTCACTTGTCAAGATGATGCTTACATGCCTCGGCTATATTATCGCGATTACGTTAATAGACTGCAAATTGTAAAGGGAAAGTACGAAAGCAACTGCTCACCTGGGAAAGAAACGTGCTCGTATCATTTCGAAGAGTCATGCACATTGACACAACTGACACATTCTAATGTGGAACACTCACATGTGTTTCTCACCCCTTTTTCACAGACATCTCTGTTATATATTTTACTAGCGGAACCCGTTTACCTGCCAGTTTATAATTATTTTGTTTCTATTTACCTAACAATAGATGGTTTATATGTAACCTAGAATCTATAAAGCATTGCGGAAAAACGAAATATAACTCACATTCATAGGATTTGATTGTTTTTATTGGTATTAATTGATGATATTCACTTTCTCTAGCACGCATGTGCAATGTTCATAGTGGATAGAGAAGGTATTGTATTCCACCCAAATTACCGAGATTTCACAGGAAATACATGTTTTGAGACCTCCTGAATAAAAAAAAAAAAAAAGCATTTCTGGAAACATATCCGTGTGTGTGTGTGTGTATGTGTGTGTGTGTGTGTCTCTGGAAAGCTTAGCTCAAAAACGAAAAGTCGGTTGAATACCAAACTTGATATCTTGCAAGGATGCGACACTAACTTAACTTTACATGGAATATTTTTCGAAAATTTTGAATTTCCAAAATTGGCTTTATCGATTTTTATTAAAATTCCATATGTTTACGATATTTTTATGACAAATGAAATGTGTATCTTGAATTTTCTGAGAATGGCTTCTGCAGACCTCTTTATTCTAAATGCCTTGCATAAATTTTGTATAACTGGTGAACCGCAGGAGTAAGACAAACATTTACTCGACAAACAAATTTAGATCTCCTTAAAAGACACAATTTATTCATATACTTTTATGTATTTGTTTATTTATTGTTTACAAGATATTCCGAGTTATGATTTTAGTTTTACTTTTCTCAAATGGAAAGTTATTCCTAGTAAGCAAAGAGAACAGTTTTTCAATTGTTTCACACGGCAACCGATTTTTAAAAGATTTAATTATCGCTTTAGCCTAATGCATTCCTTTTTTTTCCTTTCTACTTGCAATGAAGGAAGTAATAAGGCTAATCCTGCTAATTTTTAATTTTATTAGTATGAAATAGATTAAAAAAAAATATTTTCTAAGAAGAAATTGTTTCCAGAGAAAGTCATGTGAATGGAGCACATCAGAGCTTTTAAAGTGTTTTTCTCCACATGAACGAAAAATATTTGTGCTTTCTTTAGCACGTATGTACAATACACACAGTAGAAAAGGCATTCTACTGTATTCCACCCAAAAATTCGATACTGAGATTTCAGCGAAATACCTGTTTTGGGAATCCAATCCGAATAAAAGAAAACCAATTTAAATTGTTTCATTTAGTGACTGGATTTTTAAAACATTTGACCAGCAGTATATTCTACTCTGGAGCAAGCAACATATAGTTGATCAGACGTTTAACTATCCTCAGAGGCTATTCCAAGAAAATTCAAAATATACATTATATTTGTTATGTAAATATCTTTAATTACGGTTTTTTAATATCGGTAAATCGTAAGAGAGAGATAAAATCTTACTACACAATTGCAGGTCTTATTAAAACACACAATTTATGTCGTAACATTTTTTTTTGAAGAGTTAGTGGTTTCCTAGATATTCTTTGTTATTAATTTCAATTTTAAGGTGCTTAAACTTTTCTCTAGAAGGAAGTCAGCTTTCGTTTCATCTCTTTTGTATTAATCCCAGGTATGCAAAAGAGAATCGAATTTCAATTGCTTCATATAGCAGCGATAGCTTTTAAAAGATTTTACTATCGTTTTAGCATGGCGTATTTGCTTATTTCCCTTCTGCTTACAAGAAAGCTAGTAATAAGACTATTTATGTTAATGTTTATCTGGATTAGCATGACGTAGATAAAAGAATAATCTTTTGTAAGGGAGGTGGAATAACTTGAGAAAGTCATGGGAATGAATCACATCGGTTTATATATATATATATATATATATATATATACATTTTCTTTAAACTACGCTTAAAGAATACTTTCTACTTCATATTAATAGGGATACAGAAATGCATATTCGATTATATTGCACCTGGCGCATTGTACCTTTCGTTCCAATTTCATACAAGAGGGATAGAGGAAACCGGTCAGATGTTTAAAGACTGTCCGCTAAATGCTATTGTATTTCGCAAGAAACGATAAGGATAAAATCTAACCTATAATATCGTTTTTTTTTTCGGATATTATAAATTATATGTTTTAAATAAATGTACTAATGTTGTACATAAGTAGCATTTTGTTTAGAAAATACAATAATGGAATGTCACCTAATAGGCAGCGCCGTGGCCGAGTGGTTGGTCCATTCGCGTCTCACTAAGGCGACCGCATGTGGGATTTATGGTGGACAACGCGATTTTCTCCGGGTTCTCCAGTTTCCCTCGCCATCACGTTCCATGTATCATCAGTGTCATCGCCTGTCATAGTAGTAATAGCAGGGCTCAACACTATCGAGAAAAGACACCTAATAGAATTAGAGATTGTTATCATGTTTCCGTATTCTAAGCGTAAACCTGTTAACAACTTTACTAGAATGAGAGTTTTTGTTTTCACTTAATAATTTTAGTTGCATCGGTGATTTTTCTCAACAAATCATAGAGAGATTGGAATTTTTTGTGTACTTCTGCGCGTGTGAATCATCCCTGTTGTTCGTTAAGACATTTGTAATGGTATCTCTATGTTGACTGATTTCTGTTAATTATCGCAATAATTGTGTTACCCTCTCCCTTGTGGTGGATGTCTCAATTGAGAGCGTGAGAAACAGAACTAGAGGCTTCATCCAATCGGATCCAGCTTAATGTGCGCTGTCGGCAATCTCCGTGAATTATTGAGATCGAAAGCGATTAGCGTCTTCATGAGGGAGGGATGGCCAGTGGCTATATTTCCTGCCCCCAAAATTGCTTTTCCTCGGACATGTGATGATAACCTCATCGATTGATAGAAGCGTTGTGAAAATTGGGGGGTTACATTTTACAACTTTGTTCCGAAAATTATTATGTGCCATATACAGCGGATGATTCTGAAGACTACTTTAAGAAATGCTTGCTATTGGAGATTCCTTTTGGAACATTACTGAAAAATCTGCCGCGTTGCAATCACATTACATTCTATACTCGCTCTCCTAAAAGTAATCCTTACATAAGCTTATTCTTCTATTCAACTCTTGTCAGCTGAAATAAACTTTTGCTATGCATTTCGAGAGATATTAGCTCATCTTTTCTTAGGCCATCGGCTCCCTATCTTCATTCGGTACGTTCCGCACAATTTCGGAAGCAAAATTTTAACTACTATTTTATTTGTGGTTCTCAGTGTTCCATTCTATATTGGGCGTGAAAGACCCTTAACTTTTGCTCAGAAGCCTTTTTATCAAACTGGAGGTTCTTTTAGGCGCCGTAAATCTACAAAACGGGATCAACGGCGTTCGAAGGAAGCCATGCAAAGGATTCTTTGCCCGAAGAAATCCATCGCTCTCAGCCGGGTTTGAACCCACGACCTTGGGAAACAAGGGCTAGCAGATTTCGGAAGGAGAGCAACAATATTGAGACATGAATACACTATATACTCTTATTCTTGTAGCTTTAATGCTAAGGTTTTATTCTGCCTGTAAATCCCAGAAAAATATTTATTTATGAACCTTCCTTACCTGCTGTAGCTCTCAGCGTACCATTGTATATTGGGCTTAAAAGATCGCTTAGTTTTGCTCAGAGGCCTCTTTATTTGCTCTGAGGTTATTTTAGTTGCCGTAAGTCTATGGCACGGGACCAACAGCTTTACTTCTCTTCCGTAGGAAAGCACGCAAAGGATTTTTACGTCCAAAATATCCAGGTTTGTATCTTGGGAACTGAGACTATCATGTTACCTCAAGGATGACTTCAATACCAAGGTTTTGTTCTGTTTGTAGAGGAGTTCACACACATGCACATGTACTGTTAATTTAGATAGTTCGCGGGAAATTAAATAATCAATTCACCATAATGGCTGAAAGCCTCAAGACTGGTTGACAACACTGCGGAAAGTCGGACGGATGGGCGGGCGAACTCTTCTTATCCCCGTCCTCCCTTTACCGTAAAACTAGCCCACAAGAAAAGGTGCCGGCATAGTAGCGTACACATTTTTAAACAGCGGTTTCCTATGTCACATCTTTGAAATTCAATGCTCTTTACATAAAAAAATCTCATGCCTTCCATTCATATGACATTACCCACATTTTTCAAACACTTATTCTTCTATGTACTTCTTGTTAATCGAGATAAACATTAATAGGATTGCATTTGTTTAATTTCCTTGTAGATATAAAGAGAAAAAGAGAACCCATTTGAAAAAAGTGTAAGTGTTTGAATATTTAAAACAATAAGAAGGAGTATTTCGGAAATTGTTAAATCCATAAAAATGTGTTTGTCTTAATGTGTATGTTTTAATGAGATATTTTTGCGTAACAAGATTTTGTCTATTGCTTGCGGTTTACTAATTATACAGTCATCCAGAATGAAGAGCACTTTGAGGTTATTTCCAGAAAATTATACATATGTATTTCAATTAGCATGAAAATATCTTAAACATATGATATTTTAATCAAAATCGTTAAACCATTTTATAGAAAATAAAACTTTCTGAAACCTTTTTATTTTTTTGAAAAATCTTCGTATAACATCTTTGAAATATATTGAACTTAAAAATCATGTTAGGATGGACTTTTCGTTAACTTATATTGAATACTGACAAGTATACACACATACATACACATGGACATTTTTTATAAATGCTCTTTTTACTTTCTCTAATGCACATATTCATAAAAGGTAGGGAAGGTATTGTATTCCCGCTAAAATGCGAAGAAGAGGTTGCATTGAACCTGATTCTTTCATTCTATATAGATATAGGTTTGCCTCTATGATACACAGTTTATATCCTTGAGCTTATATGACTGTTACTATGTATGCAACTTCCAGCCTTGCTTGCGTGGCAAGGGGTGGCAAGGGTACTGGAATACAATCAAATGGTACCAATTCTGGCACTAATGTTTTCCTCCACCAGCAGTTTACCCCGAAGGCTGTATTGGTTGTAGTAAGAAAGGCTTAAGCCCGCCTGGGTAGTGTGCTGGTAGCGTGTCTGCCTCACATTCTAAAGGTTGTGAGTTCGAATCTCACTTAGGGTAAATTACCCGGATAAGGTTTTTTTCGGGGATTCCCTTATCCTGAGAAGACGAATGTCGAGTAACTTTAAGCTCCATGGACCCCGAGATCATTTGAGCATCATTTCACCAATTCCATTCATCGTCGTCCGATATGTCCAACCAGGTTAAAGGACGTTAAACTGGGGGGGGGTGGAGAGCAAAATACTTCTAAATAGCTATGTTGGATTTATTTCAGACTTTGGATTTTTAAAATGGAATATGAGTGTAGAAACTTTAAAATAATTTTGTTTTACAAGGAAGTATCTTCATAGCTCTTAACCTTTATTAATTTTAACAATATTTTAACACAATTTTCTACAAAAAAAAAAAAAAATCTAATGTGTTCCATCCTTATGCTGATCGCGCTAAACATTAGTAGACATTGTCAAATTTCTTGCTTCCTTGTAGCTAGAAGGGAATAATCTAGGCGATAATCAAATCTTATAAAAGCTGTCGATATGTAAAGCAACTGAAATTCGGTTCTCTTTTGCTTTCCCGGGATTAAAACAAAAGAGATGAGACGAAAGTTGACTTCACGTTCCAGGAGACTTTAAGTAATTAAAATCACTACACAAAAATATATATTTACTGACAAGTAAAAGAACTTCTGACAATTGACAGCGTCGTTAACAAGCAAATAAAAACATAATAAAAATATTTGTTAAAACCTGCAATTGAAGATGTTATGTAAAAGAATTTGAAATGTATTTGAAAAATAAATCTGATATTACATTTTTAAGACTTTCTCTTCCCATTATTATTTATTTGCTTAAATCTGTATCAGTCTCTATAAAAGGTTATTTTTCTACCTCCTTCATGTTAATAGGAATACACACAAATTGTATCATTAGTCATTACACATTGTTTCAGTAAAGAACTTGCGTGAGCGACCTTCGTTTCGCCCCTATCAATTAGCACGACTCGCTCACCGTCTCCGCTAATAAGCAACAGGGGTTAAACGAAGATCACTCACGTCGCTCTAACGATTTTGATTAAAATACCGTATATTAAAGATATTTACATCACAAATATAATTTATATTTTCAATTTTCTGGGAATAGACTCTGAAGACAGTTAAACCGTAAGAGACAGACAAAAGCTTACCACACAAAAGATGAGATTTCGTTAAAACACACAATTTATATCATACATTTTTCTTGTGGAATTACCCGTTTGTTGTTTTCAAGATATTCCTTGTTATTAGTTTCAATTTTAAACTACCTAACTTTTCTAAAACGGGACCATGTAAAGCAATCCGAACCTCAATTGTTTCACATGATGACCAACTTTTAAAATATTTGACAATCGCTTTAACCTAATGCATTCCCTTATTTCTCTTCTACTTGCAAGGAAGCAAGTAATAAGACAATTTCTGCTGATATTTATCTCAGCATGATGCAGATAAAAGAATAAACTTCTCTATACGTACTATGTACAGTTTATAGAGAAGGTATTGTATTCCACCCAAAATTCGATACTGAGTTTTCACCGGAAATACATGTTTTGAGACCTCCTGAATCAAAAAATATCCGCGTGTGTGCGAGTGGGCTGCATAGCTCAAAAAGGAAAATACCGTTAAATACCAAACTTGGTGTTCAAGTGCGAATACGAAATGCGACGCGAAGATTTTCAAGAAAATCCCCCCACCCCAACTACCCTTTACATGGAACATTTTTCAAAAATGTATACTTTTTTTTTTAAAAATGGCACGATTTTGATTAAAGTGTACTTCCTTACTTCTTTGTATTTACAAGGAAAAATCTAATGGAGACATTTATGCAAATAAGTATGTAGGTTAACGTGAAGTAGATAATAGATTGAACTTTTTAAAGAATAGTTTGTTGAATGGGAAGTGAATGTCGTGTAAATGTAACACATCAGTATTTTTTGTTTTCCATTTCTATGACCCCCTTAACTGCTATGATCATATTTGGGACTTTGACTCACGCATTTGATGGTGTTTAATAATGAAATTTTAGGTTAAGTTACTGTAGGTTTGCGCACTTCTTATCTTAATTTATACGCACTTTCATTCTCACATTCACACTTCCAAACTCTGTGGAAGGTGAGGAATAATTCTAATTAAAGAAAATTCCATTTACATGACTGTCTCTACATATCTGTAGCAAATTATTGTCTCTGTTAAAAAGCTTATTCTTCTACACACTCCATGCTAATCGAGATAACCATTAGCAGAAATGGTCTTATTACTTGCTTTCTTTTAAGTATAAGAGAAAAATAAGGCTAAAGTGATAGTTAAATCTTTTAAACCTGGCTGCCATGTGGTTGAAATACGTTTTTATGCATGGCCTGGAGTTGACAAACTCCTGCGTGCAAATAGTTTTAAGTCTTTTAAAACTGAAACCAATAACAGGGAATATCTCGGGTCAGCTCCACGAAACAATTGTATATGTTGTGTGTTTAAACAAGATTAACATTTTTGTGTAGCAAAGTTTTTACTATCTCTTCACCGGTTATGCAAGTTCAGCAAAATTCAATGTATACATTTTATTTGTCATATAAATACATTTAATATACGGTAGTTTAATCAGTTACAGCCATTTTTGAGAAAATCAATACATTTTCGAAATTTTCCCATGTAGATTACCACTCACGTAAAGGGTAGTTGGGATGGGGGATTTTCTTGAAAAGCATTGTGTCACATCCTGAAAAATAATGGACTTAAATATGAAGTTTGATATTTAACGAACTTTTCGTGTTGGAGCTATGTTGCTCACAGAAACACACACAATTTTTCTAAAAATGTTGTTCTGTTTTTTTAACATATATTTTCAGTGAAAACTTGGTATCGAATTTTTGGGTGGAATATAAAACTTCTTCTATACACCATGTACATAGTGCCTGCGTGTAGAGATAGTAAAAAAAAAAAATGCACACCCCCGGACAGGAATTCAGTGAGGGACCTCCAGGAGAGAAATCATTTACTGACCACTCCCAGTTGTGAAATGAGTATGAGAAACTATACGATGTTTAAGATTGGTATGGTGTATTAGAAACTGAATTGTTAATTCTAAGGGTATGTATTCAATATAGTGATAACATCATCAGGTTTTGGATAGGTAGAATCAGACTGAAAAATTCAATGCCAAAGCCGGGATTTGAACCACGGATCTCCCTACCCAACTCCTGTCTTACTCACGGCTTGTGTGAAAAACAGGTTTCTTCGAGAAAATGCATTACAGTGCATATGTGACTTCAAAAGGGAAAGCTATTTTTAAAACTTTATTTGAAATAAGCATTTCAGTTCACGCATTTTGCCTTTTCACGGTGTTATACATTTCTGTAATAAAACACGGTGTTACTATTCTATTTCGCAATTTGTCAGCGAGTAAAACCTTCTTTCTAGATCTCGGGACCATATAAATACGTGTTGGTCATGAATCTGTAAACTCGTAAAATACGCTTATTGCATTTAGAGGACGCCCTTGACTGAGCAGTATTCAACTGAAACGTGAGATATTTCGAGTCCAATAACTAATGTCTGGGTGTCCTTACATTCATTCTACTTGGGCTTGGAAAATATTAATAAGGTGTGTGTGTGTATGTATGTGTATATATATATATGTAGATATGTAGAATATGTAGATTACTTAAATAAGTAATTTGAGATAGGAGACGTATGACCTGTTTATTGAAATTTCAAAGTAACGGCCATAAGCTTCTAAAGTGCCAGTACGCCACTGGCTAATTTATCAACCATTCGAGAGCATAACAAAAAACGAAAGGACATATTACGGCGTACCTCTCTAGCGTAGTGGTTATGATACTGGCTTTCAAGTGCAAGATAGTCTCCGAATTCGGGTCTCGTTCACCTAGACCTTTTTTTTTTTTTTCTGTTGTACTAACCTCAGTGAGCAACAATAAGGAAGTGATAACAGTGTTACTGCATTGGCCAATTAGAATCGCGACCTGAGTATCGCGGAATTTCGTCTGGAATGAAAGACAAAATAATTAAAAATTTGATGTGTTCCATCCACATGACTTTCTCTACATCCTTGTAACAACTTATTCTTAAAAAGCTTATGCTAATATTTACTTCATCCAATGGAGAAAAAATAAGCAGAAATAGTCTTATTACTTGCTTCCTTGTAAGTAGAAGCGAAATATAGGTTAAAGTGACAGTCAAAAGCTGGTTGCAAGTGTGACTGAAGTTCCTTTGTATGCACAGGAGTTGACAAATTCCCGTATGAGAAAAGTATGTTTTTCAAGACTGAAACCAAAAACAAGGAATATCTCAAAAACGATCAACTGCACGAAAAAAAAAGAAGTGTATAGCATAAATTGTGTTTTAATGTGCTTTACATTTTCTGTGTGGTATGTTTTCGTCTAACTCTTATGGTTTAGCAGTAATGCAAAATTTCTCAAGAATAAAGTAGTCTGCAGAGGCTATTACCAGAAAATTCAAGACATAAATTTTATTTGTTAGGTAAATATCTGTAATATACGATATTTTAATCAAAATCGTTAGCCATTTTTTAGAAAATCAAAATTTTCGAAAAAAGTTCCAAGTAAAGGGTAATTGGGGGTGGGGGGATTTTCTTGAAAATCTTCTATCGCATTCTTGGAAGATACCAAACCTAAATATCAAATTTGGTTTTTAATGGACTTTTCGTTTTTGAGCTATGCAGTCCACAGACACACAGACACACACATAGACACACACGCACACAAACAGACACACACGGACCTTTTTGTAATGCTTTTTTTTTTTTGCATTCAGGGGACCCAAAACATGTATTTCCGGTTTTCTCGGTACTGAATTTTTGGGTGGAATACAATACCTTCTCTATACACCATGTACATAGTTCTTATAGGGAAAGTAAAAATATCTATTCTATGACAGGTATCGAACTCATGACCTTTGAGACAGCAGCTTCCCGCGTTAAGCATTAAGCCACCAAAGCAGTTTAAAAAATGCCTCCAGAGTAGCCTATATAACCCAAGAACGTAGTTAATGAATGCTCAGTGACGCACTGTCAAGTGATTAGTTCGAGATTTTACAGATTTTTGCGCATTAAATCTTGAGAACGCTAGTAACGAGCTGCTAAAAATCGATATTTGTATACTCGGGCAGCAGTTTTAAAGACATTCTAAGCCATTTTTTACTTTCTCTATGCGCATTATGCACATAGTGTATAGAGAAGGTATTGCACTCCACCCAAAAATTCGATACCGAGATTTCACCGGAAATATATGTTTTAGGGTCCCCAATATCCAAAAAAAGCATTTTCACAAAAAGGTCCGTGTGTGTGTGTGTGTGTGTGTGTGGTCCGTGTGTCAGTGTGTCCGTGTCTCTGTGAACACGATAACTCAAAAACGAAAAGTCGGTAAAATACCAAACTTGGTATTTAAGTTTAGTATCTTCCAGGGATCCGATACAAAGATTTTGAGAAAAATCCCCCTACCCC
The DNA here is from genome assembly GCA_030762935.1 of Hymenopus coronatus. Taxonomy (NCBI): domain Eukaryota; kingdom Metazoa; phylum Arthropoda; class Insecta; order Mantodea; family Hymenopodidae; genus Hymenopus; species Hymenopus coronatus. The sequence goes on along the minus strand of CM060896.1, from coordinate 31,275,761 downwards.
AAACTACCCTTTACATGAAACTTTTTTCGAAAATTTTGATTTTATAAAAAATGGTTCTAACGATTTTGATTAAAATTTCGTATATTAAAGATACAAATAAAATGAATATCTTGAATTTCTTGGGAATAGCCTCTGAAGAGTAGTTTATTCTGGATGAATTTTACTGAATTTTGAATGGACAAAAACTTACTACACAAAAAATGTAGAGAACGTTAAAACACACAATTTATGTTATATTCATTTTTTTCGTAAGTTCGTCGTTTTTGAGACATTCCTTATTTTTGGTTTCTACTATGAAAAACTTATACTTTTCTCATACAGGAACTTGTCAACTCCTATCCATATAAACAAAGGAACTTCATTGACATAGCAACCAGCTTTTGACTATCATTTTAACCTATGGTAGTCCCTTATTTCGCTTCTACTTACAAGGTAGCAAGTAATAAGACTAGTTCTGCTCATCTTTTTCTGATTAGCATAAAGTAAATAGAAGTATAAGCTTTTTAAGAATAATTTGTTGCAGGGATATAGAGAAAGTCATGTGAATGGTACACATCAGATTTTTCAACCTGCTTTGCTTTAACACCGATTTATCAGCACCTGATACCCACAAGTTTAACGTTATGTAGCTGCGTAATGTTATCCGGGGATCTGCATCGCCGATCTGAAATTACTTCAATCACTATCAATCACGTGTACAATCTCACAAATTATTTCAGTGTAGTTCATAAACATCCTGTATATAGATGTCCCAGAATTGAACCGCACAAAGTGAGAGGATTGTAAAAGGTCCCTAGATAAACACTTTGAGATAGGGGACCTATTGTCCCTTTTGCCAAATGTGAAAGTTATGGCATGTTTTCTGGATAGCACATTAGTGGACGTAATTCAAAAGATTGTGAACGTGTTGTGCCTATTTCCATATAAAATGCCTCATTTGTATGCCAGCAGTCGAAGAAATGTAGTACTGATGCACAACCAATACGATATTTAAAACTATAGGACTTGCAAATTTGTTCAATGAAGGTGTGAAGGCCACTAGATAACGTCTCTCTCTCTTTCTGAAAGAGGTACACGCTTTGACCAGCACTAATACGCTTAGTTTATATTTTTGAATTTAAGACGGTAAACCCTCCAGGACAAACTACTTGCAATTACTGTATGAAATCTATGTATGTTCAATATTAAATGTAGTAATTGTGGTCAAGGAACTTACGTAGATTAATTTAATAAAACAATTACGTTTGTGTGCTTTGAAACGTAGAAACTAAACTATGATTTTAGAGATGGAATAAAAAGAACTCTGCTGTTGTTAGGATTTGAACTTTGTTATGTAAGTACGAGCTGTCATTCTAACCACTGTGGAGCTACGACATTGTGTTTCGTAGATTCAATCTCTTCAGTGATGCTGCAGGTCGTCACATCGAGCAGTTCCTCTGGTAATCTGTTGTGTTTTGTACTTCTGATATTGTTTTATTTCTCAAAGCCTCGTTTTATTTGACTTTCATACAGAGATGAAAACTTAGTGCACTTTGCTTCTAATATATAGTTCGTTACTAGTTTTGTGTAGGTACTAGTTTTACTATGGAAGTAGTTGTTCATTTTGTATTTCATTTGAAGCCCATTTGACGCAATGATATTGTTTCGTAAATTCTGAATTCTGCCTAAAATTGTAATGTGTACGTACATAAGTCAGTGTGAGATACATTGTATTTTAAAAACTCCTCCGAGAAGTACGGAGAAGTGTACCCCTTTAGGTGTTTAATGTAAGTTTTGAATGATAATGGTTCAGTACATTTATTTTATTTATCAGTACGAATAAATCATATTGAGTAATGCAACGGTTCATTATAAAATGCAAATGAAGGAGATAGTAAAAGTAAAGATAGGTACGGAGACTTGAGCCTCCAACACCCTCAACATCTTAACCCGATGCCCACACGCTGCTATAGCCCTAAACTATACTATTTGAGTATTCAGCACACGGCCCATGGCGGTTTTATCAGTGGCGTGCTAAGCCTTAATACATTCTATGCGGTAACAAACAATTGAAAAGCCATAGGCCATAAGTTCCCTATCTCAAACTGTTTAACTTGGATCCCTCTACAATCCCGCCAAATTGTGTGGTTGAATTCTAGGACAGTCTGTACGTATATCAAGCACACAAATAAGGTTTTTAACTTTCGTGTTACATACAATATTTTTTTTGTAAATAAAATAAATAAAATCAATATAAGTACTGCTTTAGATAATGCACCTGTGAAATTTAGGAAATCCACTGTATGCAAGATTTCTTTTTGAAATTTATACCAGACACGGTGTATTTTTGGTGGAAATTAAAATTATAGGTGTCTTGTATATATAAATAATGATTATTGACTAAATTATTGTTATAATAAAAATGCACTAAATGCACCATGGTGCATTTTTAAAATATTTACAAAAAGTAAAGTTTTCATCCATATTTATTTTAGAAAATTATTGCTTTTAGCATTGTTCCAAAACTCTCTATGTTTCAAAAGTTTGTAATTCATTTCTTAAAATTGGAGAATAGTTTCGAAAAGCTGATGTGCTCCGTTGACATGACTTTCTCTACATCTGTGTAATACGTTATTCTTAAACAGCCTATTCTTCTGTCTATGCCATTTAATCAATATACATTAGGAGATATGGCCTTATTACTTTATTCCCTTTATGTAGAAAGCAAATAAGGGAATACACCATGCTAAATCGATAGTCAACTATTTTAAAAGCTGGTTGCTATGTGATTAAATTGTTATTTTAAAACTGAAACTAATAAGAAGGAATATCTCGGAAATTGTTATGTCCACAAAACAGTTACATGATATAAATGATTTTTCTACGAGCTCTACATTTTTGTGAAACAATTGTTTATCTTAAAGATTTTAAATTAATTTTTTATCTATCTCTTACGGTGCACCAGTTATGCAAAATGCATACAGAATGAACAGGCCTTGAGAGCCTATTCTCAGGAAAGTCAGAGTAATAAAAAAAAAAGACTTATTAAAAAAATATAATTAGTTTCTATAAATACCTGCCCCGGTGGCATAGAAAACAATAATATATTCCAGCTATTTGTTCGTCAAATTTCACACGCATATAACCCAAGAAAACCAGAAGGCTGAACTACATACAATTAAGGAGACTGTTAGTTGGTAGCATTAAGGAAAAAAAAATCATCTCACAATTAAATTCGAGAGGCGGGAACCTTCATTTTATCCGACTCGCCACTCCACGGTCTTATTTATTTTAATCATCTTGTATTGTTTGGAATCGAAATGTTAATAATTTATAGGGATTGAACAGATGTTATCTTCCCGTTAATTAAAATTTCAACAGCCGCGACCGGTCATATGTTTTATAGCTTTAATCAAATCAAATTGCTTGGCGATTAATTGGTCGCGATAATGGCGGTGGTTCCTACCGATAAAATCGCTCGACAGGAAACACTAAAGGTAAACAAACGAATTATTTATTTATCCTCTCTGCCTACCGTGTCCTCCGGGTTATGATGGAAGGAATCAAACATTTTCAGCTGAGCCCATTAGCGGCAAGACCCCGAGTCTAATCTTCAAAGTACATTATGTGATGGTGGTGTTTAATTAAGGTCTGAGGTGAGACTGTTTATGCTGCGTCTGCCTGAGAAGAGACGTACAAATCGACAATTTATCATGCAAGATGAGGTTCAATATCGTGACAGGTTATTCCAATGTGGGCTAACCTATAACATACGAGGGTCTCAGCCCTCGGGCTACACTGACACATTCATTAACATTGCTGAGAATGAAGAGGGGGGGGGGTTACCAGACTGGCTCGCTAGCACATGTGGTGTGGACTAGTGTTAATTTGGACTCTTCTGGAAAATGAATGAGAGCTTTCCATTTCATCTCCAAGAACGTCAGAGATGCCAGCCTCGACATAACTTATTCCTACTTTACATCGTCAACATTCTGTTCCCAGATTACGAAAATGCATGATTATATACCTATAAATAGTCACCTAATCAATTATAATATATGTGTTGCAAATAATTATGCGGGTTAGACGGCGTTGTACTACATTAATTTAAGGAAATGTTCTTGAGGGTATCTACAACAATGTGTGTTTAATAAATGCTTATTACTTTTCTACACGTATTTTGTACATGGAGTATAGTAAAGGTATTCCAACCAAAAATTCGATACCGAGATTTCACCAGAAATATATGTTTTGGGGTCCCCTGAATAAAAACACAAATGTTTATAAAATGGTCAGTGTGTGTGAGTGTGTGTGTGTGTGTGTGTGTGTGTGTGTGTTTGTGTTTGTGTTTGTGTACAACATAGCTCAAAAACGAAAAAACCGTTGAAGATTTCTGGAAAATCTCTCCACTCCAAACTACCTTTTACATGGAAATTTTGTTTATCTCAAAAATGATTTTAATTAAAATGCCGTTTATTAAAGATATTTATATGACAAATAAAACGTTTGTCTTGAATTTTGCATAACTAAACTGTAAGAGATAGACAAAAACTTACTGCACAAAAATGTAAATCTTGCCAAAGCACACAATTTTGATATATTTTGTAGAGTTAACCGTTTCCTAGATATTGCTTGTTATTTGTTCAATTTTAACTCTTAAGTTTTCTCAAACGGGAGATCATTTTTCATTTAATCGGTCTCTGTTTCTGTTTCTGTCTCTGTCACTCTCTGTCTCTCTCTCTCTCTCTCTCTCTCTCTCTCTCTCTCTCATGTTTTACTTCTGGCCGTACAAAGCGAAAACCTAATTTCAATTGTTTCTCATGGCGACCAGCTTTTTAAAATGTTTTAATATCGCTTTAGCCACTTAGAAGGAACTAATACAACAGTTTCTACTAATGGTTATCTCGAGTACTACGTCATAGATAGATAAATAATGCTTTGTAACAATAGTTTATAGAGAAAGTAGTGTGAATGTTATAATTCAGGTTTGTTTATACTAAGAATTTACACCAAGATTCACCGACTGCTTGCTTTTTCAATAAAGGAATCAGAGCAAATTAGCGCACTGTTGCGAATCGCCTACTGTGACTAACTCCGCGAAAAATAATAGATACTTTCTTCAGTGTTGTGGCAGCATGAAACGTTTTACGTTTGTAAAACGTAATCCACTTTTCATAGGTTAACACACATATTCTGGTTCATGGTTTGTAGAAGAATTGCTTTATTATATCTCTTGCATTAGTATTTATATCTCGGATATAAAAATATATCTACCTATATATTTTCATAGGTTTGGTGATAATTGGTAGTCGTAACATAAATAAGTAAAAACAACAATTATTATAGTATTATTATAATGAAATAACGGGCTCCTTAATTTGGTTAATACCATTGTAATTGCATTGTATCGTCAACTGTGAAAATTAATTACTAACAAAAAATGTTCATATAAATTGCAGTGAATATGAACAGACACGGTAATTAATTAGTATTGAACAGTTTGAAAGAAGTGCTGATCTCCTTGGTAACTCCTTGTACCACTCGCAATGGTTACGTAATGACGCTGCAAATTCAAATTTTTAAATGCAGAACCTTGCCGCAAACCAAACACTTATTCCGCCACTTTCTATAAATAGAAAAGATTCCTCTTAGGAAAGCACAAACGTAGAAATCGATGTCTTGTTACCTGTTCCCAACATTATAAACTGGCACACGACACATTCTAAAAGGGAGAGGGAGTATCCTTCAATTTCACGGTAATACAGAAACATTTACATAAATGTTTTGGTTACATATTCTCTTGTAGACTAAATCTTGTGCTGCTAAGTGACAGATTTTACTCTTTATTTGGCAAGGAGCAACAAACGCGAATAATGACATCCCATTTGAAGAAAGTATAAGCATTTTAAAGTTGAAACAAATAACAAGGAATATCTCGAAAACCATTAGCTTCACAACAAAAACGTATAGAACATAAGCTATGTTCTGACGAGCACTATATTTTTTGTGGTAAGTTTTTGTCTTATATTTTACAGATTACCAGTTATGAAAAAGTAATCCAGAATGAAGATGACTACAGAAGCTAATCTCAGAAAATTCAATATATATTATTATTTGACGTGTAAATATGTTTAATATATGGGGTTTTAATCCAAATCGTTAGAGCTATTTTTGATAAAATCTAAAATTTTGAAAACTCCTGTTAAGGATAGTTTGGGGTGTGTTTTTTCTCCCCTGAAAATCATGTTGCATCCTTGGAAGATACTGAATTTAAATACCAAGTTTGGTATTTAACGGAATTTTCATTCCGAGTCATGCTGCCCCCCCCCACACACACACACACACAGAAAACACACACACAGAAAACACACACACAGACCGGAACTTTTTCTAAAAAAACTAACACGAAACACTCAAAGCCACACAAAGAGAACGGAGTTTTAATAAATCGCATAGTGCCAGTTTTAAAAGATTTGACCATCGTTTTAGCCTAGCGCATTCCCATATTTCCCTTCTACTAATAAGGAACTAAGTAATAATACCGTTTCTCTAATGTTAATGTCGATTAGCATGAAGTAAATAGAAGAAAAATGCTTTGTAAGAAGTTTATTTGCAGAATAGCTAGAGAAGGTCAGGGGAATGGAACACATTCGATTTTTTAATTCTATTTATTTAAAGTCGCTTTAACTGCTTGGTCATATCACACGGTTCCGTTCGTAATACTCGTTTGATCTGTAAGGTGGGCAGCAGTCTTCATGGTCTTTTCGTCATGGCCATAACATTTTCACTTCGCAGCAAACAGATGGTGCAGGGATGCCATCCAGTCTGGCTGCTTTTTAAACATTACTCAGATGGTGCCATCTGTACTCATACGTATACAGCCAACCGTCAGTCCGCAATGATCATCTAGTAAGCTCGTGGTGAGTCTAGGTGGTGTTGCTGTACACCTGTCCTTGCCCTTCTTAGGGCTAAACTACAGGAATGTTTTTATGGTTGTAGATTTGGTGTTGTGAATTTAAAGTTGAGTGTGTTAAGAAGGTAGCACTCCTAAACGGTTGCGTTTTCAGGAGCAGCATCCTGGCCGCTGCTCCGCTGGTGCCTTGTTTCTAAAGAGATTGGTGTAACATTTTGATGAGCCCTCCTAAAAGGAGGGAGGAATACTTACGTTCTGTTTTAGTCGTTGGTACAGTCAACCTTCTAGGCCTCTGGCGTTATATACCGTATTACTTTGCTTCGTGACAAACAAATGGTGCTGGGGTATATATATATATATAAAAATTGTTTTATTATAGAAAGACAAGATTCCGACTTCGTCGTTTTACTACGCACATGTAGATCTGGCGTTATGTACTGTATTACTTTGCTTCGTGACAAACAAATGGTGCTGGAGTATATATATATATATATATATATATATATATATATATATATATATGTAATCGTTTTATTATAGAAAGACAAGTTTCCGACTTCGTCGTTTTACTACGCACATGTAGATCGACTGTTCGCCCCTCAAGTTGGTTTATAATTCCCTCTACAACCCAACTAGCCCAACTAACGTCAATAAACTCCCCAACTAAACTCACAGCGTCCAGCCTTCGGCACTGAGAATTTCCTTGGGAGCTTTTCGCACTAGTTCAATTAAGTCTTCAAAAGGAAGCAAATGAACCTCCCCTCTGAATCAGGAGGAAAGTGCTAAGCTTGAAATGCAATACGATCTGTCACCAAGTCTCACTCATGACTTGCACATACATCTTTCCCAGAAATCCCCTCATAATTTCTACCTTTTCGCACCTTACCTTTCTCACACGGAATCCAGTAATACTTCAGAGACTACAATTTCACATTCCACCGTTGATTCCTTACTTTTTTGGCATAGCGATCATTCCTTGGAGACTCAAAACTACCACCACAAATCTCTCTCAAGCGAGATACGACTGAAAAGTTTACATATCTGAGAGATTGTTTAACGAAAATCATGTACAAACTTCCCCGAATATCGTCACATGTATAGAGATGGATCCACATATGGCAACAGTTGTGGTTGTGCTGTATGTTTTCCAAACACACAATGTTGTTCAGTCTACTCAAATATACTTCAACTTCTCGTGTGAAATACTAGCTATTAAATTCGCTATGGAATACATTCTTAGAACTAAAGAGCTCCACTCTTACATCATCTTCAGTGATTCTATGAGTGCTCTAGTTGCTCTTCAGCAGAAGCATCTAACTGCTGGAGATCCAAAAAATATGTAATAAATTATTGTCTTCTAGCAAGATGTTTTGCTCCCGTCGCATATAGGTACACCGGCAAACGAGAGGGCAGATGCAGCAACTAAAGAAGCTGCCAAACATCTGTGTAGCCTACCAGACCTCGAGGCTCCTCACTGTGACTACACCAACTTTGTTCAAGGTGTGATCATCCAAAAGTGGAAACAATGGTCTACCCAGTCTAACAACAGATTATGAGGTACACACACTCGGTGATTCCAATTACTCTTACAAATCTTTTCACCGTAAGGACCAGCCTGTTGACTCGTCTGCATATTGCTTACACACTTTTACCGACTGTCTCGTGCAAACCCATCAATGTGTAACAATTGCAATTATCAACTAACGGTGCAACATCTCATTACGATCTGTAGCTACTATGATGAACAACGAACCGACAGCCCTGGATCAACTACAATTCTCCTACAATGTTCTAGACTTCTTACAAACAATCTAACTGTATAAGAGTATGTAATCTAAAGTTCTTACTTTGGTGTAAATGTTAAACCAAATATTAATATACTCATGTTTAAATGCTATTAATACACACCACTGTATACAATAATATTTAAAATAAGTTATTTTACCTATAGTGTTATTGTACTACCACTTGTTAATTGTTTTTATGCATATTTTGTATGTGGTTGTTTACACTGGCTTTATAACCTTAACGAGAAGTAACGATATAACCTTGTTAAATTGTCTTTAAATAAATAAATTAATTTAAAATAAGGATCCTTATTTTGCAGCAATCAAAAGCGTATTCCTAAATATTGGTTATAACATTAGTCGGTTATATTTTCGGTGCTGTAAAATGGGCATCTATTTATTAAGTTAGTATTTGCCTTTCCACTCTCTCTTTTTTTATGGGCGCTAAATTAATTTCGCGTCCTGAATTCCTACAACTGTTGTGAGCGTGCGTGGACGGAAAGCCATGACCAAGCAGGTGGAAATGTCACGTTCGATAACAAAGGCGATTACATTTTTTCCAGAGTGCTTATGAAGTAGGAAAAAGAAGCCATCTATTGATACAAATCCGTGGCCCTCTGCTTGGGCTTATAATCCAAATGTACTGCGCAGCAATCTTTCCATCCAGGGAATTCGACTTTTTGTAGTAGTGACCTCCTTAATTGAAGTATGGATAAGTGTAAACATAACTACTGGCTTCATAAACCTACCTCGGACATTTATAAAGAATTAAGACCACTGACCATAATTTTCTCTTAAGGGGATGCATTTGTGAAATCTATCACAAAAGTTGTGAGCAATTAACATTTTTTCTAAATAAAATGATATGAAAAATATATTGCTTTTCCCACTTGGTGCACTTAAACTGTCAATTAATTGAAACTTCAAATGGGCAGACGCATACTTATTAATGGACTCTCCTAAATTTAAACCATATTTTCTCAAAAACCTTCTCCCAACATATTTATATACCAATTTTTACTTTCTCTACACATACCATGTACATAGTGTATAGAGAAGGTATTGCATTCCACCCAAAAATTAGATGCCGAGATATCACCGGAAATACATGTTTAAGGGTCCCCTGTATCCAAAAAAAGCACTCTTAGAAAAAAATCTGTGTGTGTGTCCGTGTGTCTGTGAACACGATAACTCAAAAACGACAAGTCGATATAATACCAAACTCGGCATTTAAATTTCGTGTCTTCCAGGGAATCGACCTGAAGATTTTCAGAACAAAAACCACCCCAAACTACCATTTACATGGAAAACTTTCGAAAAATTTGTTTTTCTCAAAAATGGCTGTAACGATTTTGATTAAAATACCGTATATTAAAGATACCTTTATGGCAAATAAAATGTATATCTTGAATTTTCTGGGAATACCCTCTGAAGACCTCTTTGTTTTGAATGAATTTTGCTGAAGTTTGTGTAACTGGTAAACCGTAAGAGATAGACAGAAACTTACTAACAAAAAATATAGATCGCGTTCAAACACACACGCGGAAAGTTGTAAACGCCTGGCCCTGCATAGAAACGGATTTTAAGCACATGGCAACAATCTTTTAAAGTATTTAACTATCGTTTTAGCCTAATGTATTCCCTTATTTTACTTCTACTTACAAGGACGCAAGTAATTAAGACACTTTCTGCTAATATTTATCTCGACTATCCTAAAGTAGAGAGAAAATAATGTTTTAACAATAAGTTGTTACAGCGATGTAGAGAAAGTCATGTGAATGGAACACATCAGGTTTTTAGAAAAAGGTCCATGTATGTGTGTATGTGTGTGAACACCATAACTCAAAACTGAGAAGTCGGTAAATATAAAACTTGGTATATAATTTTAATATCTTCCAGGGATGCGACACAAAGATTTTGAGGAAAATGGAAGGATTTTCAAATTTTTTTATTTTCTCAAAAATGGGTCTAACAGTTTTGACTAAAATACGGTATATTAAAGATATTTACACGGCAAATAAAATGTATATTTTGAATTTTCTGGGAATAGCCTCTAAAGACCTCTTTATTCTGGATGCATTTTACGTAACTGGTAAACCGTGAGAGATAGAAAAAATTTACAACACAAATAATATAGATCACGTTAAAACACGATCTATATCGTATACTCTTTTCGTGGAATTGACCATTTTTTAGATAATTCAAGTTATTTGGTTTAGATTTAAAATACTTTAAAAAATTTTCTCTCACGGAAAGCTGCAATCTCCTGGCCATATACAGAAACGGATTTCAACCACATGGCAACTGCTTTTGAAAGATTTGACTGTCACTTAGCCTAGCGCATTTCCTTATTTGCCTTCTACTTACAAGGAAGCAAGTAATTATACCATTTCTGCTAATTTTTATCTCGATTAGCATGAAATGGACGTGCTTTTTAACAGTAATTTGTTACAGAGATGTAGAGAAAGTCATGTGAATGGAACACATCAGTTTTTGTTTTGTTTTAGTTTGCTGTAATATTTAATTTTGGTCGCTTTGATTGCTGGGTTTTATCACCACCTTATATAATTGTACAATTAAATACATTATTTCCACAGTTGTACAACAATTATTTCAAACATTGTACCTACAACACTATTTCAAACACTATACAAATATTATTTCAACATTAATACAACAAATTAATATCCTTAGGAAACTGTAGAGTTTTTATTGTTTTATTTGGTTTGTTCAAGACACTGGAAAAAAATCCACAATGATGTGTTGTATGGTTAATAGTGTTTTGAAGTTGGTACAGGTTGGAGGCTGGTCTTTGTTTAGAAGAAAAGAGAGTGAGAGTTTGCTGTGACCAATTCTTAGACGATAGGTGATTACTTGATTTCGTGTTTGAGTTGTCGAAGATGTAGGAAGAAGTTAGTACAGCCTAAACGCGCTTCGTGAAATTCGCTATCAAGTTATAGTCACTCTGTTTTCCATTTCTGCATATACGCTCTTTTAGTAAAGGTAATGAATGACATCTTGGTGCGTGGAGGCTATTGAGGGATCACGTACTGGATGTCGGGGAGCTTCTTTAGCACGTTGATCGGCTATTGCATTGCCAGCTATACCTATATGGGAGGGAATCCATATTAATGCCACTTTTTACTTTCTCTACACGTACTATGTACAGAGTATATAGAAGGTATTGTGTTGCACCCAAAAATTCGATACCTAGATTTTGCCGGAAATACATGTTTTGGGTCCCCCTGAATCTAAAAAAAAAAAGCATTTTTGGAAAAAGGTCCGTGTGTGTGTGCATATGTGTGTGTGTGTCTGTGTGTCTGTGGACAGCATAGCTCAAAAGCGAAAAGACTGTTAAATACCAAACTTGGTATTTAAGTTTGGTATCTTCCAAGGATGCGACATGAAGATTTTCAAGAAAACCCCCCTCCCCCAACTACCCTTTATATGGAACTTTTTTCGAAAATTTTGATTTTCTCAAAAATGGCTCTAAAGATTTTTATTAAAATATCGTATATTTACCTGACAAATAATATGTATATCTTGAATTTTCTGAGAATAGCCTCTGAAGACTACTTTATTCTGGATGAATTTTGCATAACTGCTAAACCGTAAGAAGCGGACAAAAACTTACCACACAAAACATGTAGAGCACATTAAAACACATAATTTATGTTATATACTTTTTTTTCGAGGAGGTGATCGTTTTTTTAGATATTCCTTGTTTTTTGTTTCAGCTTTGAAAAACTTGTACTTTCTCATATAGGAATTTGTCAACTCGTGTCCATACAAACAAAGGAACTTCAGTCACATAGCAACCAGCTTTTGACTTCAGTTTAACCTATGATACTCCCATATTTCGCTTCTACTTACAAGGAAGTAACTAATAAGACTATTTCTGCTAACTTTTTCTCTATTAACATGAAGTAAATAGAAGAATAAACTTATTAACAATAATTTGTTACATACAAGGAGAGAAAGTCATGTGAATGGAACACATCAGATTTTTTTCCCCTGTTCACAAGGGCACAAGGAACAAATCTCTTGTATCCTTGAATGAGTAGGTTCAGATTTCTGCGTGGCTAGTAGAGTACTTAAAAAATCACTGAAGATGGCGAAGTGGCCAGACTTATTTATGTATAATTATGTATAAAAGGACTTCTTTAATGACAAAGAATTCACATAATCTCTTTTGTTTTACTTCCGGGAAACCAAAAGAGAACCGAACTTCAATGTTTCACATAGCTTTTAAAAGGTTTGACTATCGCTTTAGTTTAATGTATTCCGTTATTTCTCTTCTACTTATAAGGAAGCAAGTACTAAGACAAATTCTGCTAATGCTTATCTCTAATAGTATGACGTGGATAATAGAAATAGAAATAATAGAATAGGTTTGTTTGTGGAAAAATTTGAGAAAGTCATGTGAATGAAAACATCAGACTCTGTAATGGAATAATGTTTATTTTTATTTAAAATCCATAATTTGGAAATTCCTTAATATAATGTGTGGCAAACATTGAAAAAACACTTCTAGAAATTGAAGAAGAATGTGACAAATATCAGGGTTATATAATCGTCACGCATTTCCTTCATTTTTATTAAAAAATATATATATTTGCTTTCGTGTGTATAGCTTTATATACTTATTTGCACGAAAACGCTCCAAGGGAACAGACTTTATAACAAATTAAAAAGCTTGCATCATATTCTTTTTATAATTTTTCCAAATTTGGTTGTTCATTACACATTTCTCAGTCATATATGTTTCACATTAACTAACCATATCTGAAACATTCACTGTTGTTCCTTTAATTTATTTATTTTTTCCATAGTTCAAGCTGTTTGAAACGTAAGTGTGCGTTTTATTTTCCAAAGCTCATGGATATGTAAGATATGTAAGAGAAGGTAGAGCGTAACAATCAGGTTTTTTTATGTGCGTCACTACAGAACTCTCTTCGGAGAAAGTCATTATGATATCTTAACGTCTGTAATCTAATTGGGACGTAAGTCGTGAGCTTTAAACACACCGCCTAGAATTAAATTAGATTAGGATGTTTAAGGAATTGCAACACAGCGGATAGCATTGAATATTTGTATTACGAAATAAAACAAAAGAATTATCCCATGTGTTGCATTCACGTGAATCTTTATTGCACTTTTCTGCAAATTATTCTTTAAAAATCTGGTGTTCCATTTACACGGCTTTCTCTATCTGCTCCCCAAAAAACTGTCTTACAAAAGATTATTCGTGTATGTATATCATGTTATTTGAGATAAACCTTAGCAGAAATGTCTTTATTACTTGCTTGCTTCCTTGTAAGTAGAAGGTAAAGGAATACACTAGCTATATCTTTTAAAAGCTGCCACTATACGATTGATATTGAATTTTGATTTTCTTTTCATGGCCAAGAGTAAAACGAAAGAGATGAAAACGAATGAGGAAAGTTTAATATTTTAGAACTGAAACCAGTAACAGGGAAATTCTCAGAAATTTTCAACTCTGTTTAAAAAACAAAAAGATTTTTTGACGAGATCTATATTTTTTATGCTGTAACATTTCGTCTATCTCGTACGGTTTACCAGTTATCAAAAGTCATTCAGAACGAACGGAACTTAAGAAATTCAGATACATTTTATTTATCCTGTAAACATTTGTAATATACCGCATTTTAATTAAAATTGCGAGAACCATTTTTGAGAAAATCAAACAATACAAAAATGTTTTCATGTTTAGGATGGGGAGATTTTCTGGAAAATGTTCGTGTCGCATACTTTGCAGATACCAATTGAACTTAAATACCAAGTTTGTTATTTAACGCACTTTTCGCTTTGAGGCATGTTATTTTCTAAATCTCCCTTGCGTAATTACATTTGTCAAAGAAGTAATAGTAACATTTACTGATACTTCAATACGGTGTTGGAAAGTATTCAACCCAAAGTTCGGTGAATGGCGGAGCGGAATTTTAGGAAAGATCATAACCCAATTTCGATGTTAAGCAAGGATGAAGCCGCGGTGGTATTATTGATGCCATTTCCTTTCCTCCGGATCTAGATGACGAAAGGACAAGCACCCTGTCCTCCCAGTGTGGGAGAAAATTCCCAAGCTGGAACCAGGAACCTAACCAGGGTCCCCTGCACAGAGGCAGGAGCGCTACCACTGCGATAACGGGAAGGAAACTTTAGTCACAGTTAAAATAAACTTAATGATTTGTTTTAAGAGATGATATTAGTTATAGACATATTAATACTTGTTCTTATGAATTTGGTGTTAAAGTTTTCCCTTTTTTTTTAAGCCAATGAATAAAGCAATCATAAAATTCATCCTTGAATCTTTATATGGCACATTTGATATGTATGCAAAAGACTTGCATACAAATCAGAACAGAACAGAAATATAAGGAATAAATTCATGTAGAAGTAAAATTGAGGGGAAAAAAGGCACATACAGAAGTAGGGCCAAAATGTAGTGCATAGATTATTTAAATACGTTGATGGGTTTTTAAAAACATTCAATCGTGAAAAATATTTGGCCAAAATGACTCGCAGGTGCCTATAGAATGAACATTGCTGTATTATAGCTAAATTGTAATTTTGTCATTTTCGAACGAAAAAAAATAGCTTGGTACCCAATATCCCTTAAGTCAAGGTTGTTATTTAACAGACTTTCTTATTGAATTAACGCTGTTCCCCATACACATATGTAACTACACATGTTCACACACCAGATACTTTTTTTAAATGGTTATTTTGGTTTCATGGGAGCCTCAAAACGTGTATTTTCAATAACATTTCTGTTTCTGGGAGAATGTAATACTTCGTCATGTTGCATATAGCTAAGATGCGAAGAAGAAAGTAAATCATAAAAGCTCTGGAAAGCAAGGAGGCAAAGAAAAGAAAAGTTTTCCGAAGTTCAGTGTGGAGAAGTAAAGTAAGGCATCATAACAAAGATGGGGGGTTGAGAAGTATCAGGTTCCGAGGCCGCGGCTGAATCCTTACGAATGAATTCCTTCTAGGCAGCTTCGAATATTTACAATGAACGGTTACATGCGAGATTCTTAATGCGGGCAATTCTCTTATATGGCTTCTCTTTTTCAATCTCGTTATGATATAGGGAATGGCGTGCGAGTGTGGGATACAGTACCATATGGTCATGATACACAGCTTTACGTCGTACATCCTATGTGCCTACATAGAAAACTAATTTCTGAGAGGATTGCCATGTTTTGCTTTCAGTACACCAACCATTGTTGGGAAACAATTTGTATCCAGTTCATAAGATGAATTGCTGTGACGATTCCTTGCTTAAATACTAAGGTTTACATACACTGAATGTCCTAAGAAGATTCCCAAGAACTTACGCACTAATTATTCTGGAAACCGTGCGAGGTGCTGCGCGGTATAGTGTGTGATTCGCATTCGGAAGGTCGAGAGTTCGATTCCCATCGACTGCGGGATGGGGTTTCTCGCGGTTCCCCATTGTCAATTAGGCGAATACAGGGATGCTTATTCTTTACAACTGCCTTTCCTTCATTCCCTCTCACGCATTTCGTTATCAATGACCATCTTTACTCTGGGCTGATGGGGTGTGGCAGTGCTTGCAGGTGGCGCATGGATTCATGCTCTTTATGAATGCTGTTCTCAACTTTGGGGTGACGTTGTGATCGTTTACCTCGAGGGGGCGGTTGCCTTGTCGAGATTTGGAATCCGTGGTATTGGTGGTTGTGTGACGCTGCTGACGGCGATATGAACTATCGGTCAAACAGCAATTTCCGCGTGACTCTGTGGACTTCCTGCATTCGACTTTGGCCGTCTGTGGTTTCCTCACTTCACCCTTCCTCTTGGGGATGTTAATGCACAGGAGAATTACTGTATCTAGTGGCATTAATTCTAGATATTTTTGTTTAGGTTTGGTTTGTTAAATTAACTTTTACATTATTATGTTGTATTCATTGTGAAAAGCGGAAGTATGGCCCTCATATTACATAGAGGAAGTCAATTTTTGGGAAATATATTAATTTCAGGATTGTAAAATTTCAATAAATACCGCATTCGCCCAATTTTAAGCCCGCCTGTTTTGAGAGCAATAGCGTATTATATTTCATACTGGATGCACAATAAAATGAATAATATATTTGGGGCATACTCACTTTATATTGAATCCAATATGACATATAAGGATTATTGTATGTTTAAGATTATTGCGGTCATGGTGTTGAATTAGCGTAATCCAAAAATTAATAGATGCCTTCAAATTCTGAGCTCCTCTATGTAATATGAGAGCAATAAATCCAATTTTCACATTGAATACAGTATAACATATATTCATAATATAGTTTATAATATAATGTACTTTATAAAATAATATATTTTCCAAAATTGGGTCAAAGTAATCCATTTCAGAAATTGAAATTATTTGTTTCTCTACATTATTTGCCGACACACTTAATATTAGTTTTATACAAAATAATGTAAATAAAATATAGGGTTTTCTTAGCGGTGCTAAACTTAGTTCATTTACTCTTCGTTTACACGTTGACCAATAGAATTAAAATATCACAAAATTGAGTTATTGTCATTACAAATAGTATATTGAAATACTTTGTAAATTGTAGAAGGAGTTTTCCTTGAATTTTATAAAACTTCTAAATCAAAAAAAAAAAAAAAAAAAAAAAGGGGCAGAACGTATTTCAGAAGCTAATAACTCGCAGTTTATATTAAGTGCTTTTGAACACTTCGCTTTCAAAATATTCGCTGTTCCGAAATTTTAATCCTAGTTTGTAATCTCATGTCCAGCACATTGTCGATTTATGGGTGAACATTTTACTTTTATTTCACTTTTTACGAAATATTATAAACTAGATACAATGGCAATTAATATTTCACTCGAAGTTAAAAATCGAGTACTGCTTTTTATTCCTGGTAGAAGAGGAAAAGCCCGTGCACACGTAAGACTCGTGGAAATCACGATAAAAACAAGGTCAGGGTTGTGGGGGGGGGGGGGTTCTTAAAAGGCTTCGTGTCGCATCGTGGGAAAATAATAAACTTATATACCAAGTTTGCCATTTAACTTACTTTTCATTTTTGAA
Organism: Hymenopus coronatus; assembly: GCA_030762935.1. Taxonomy (NCBI): domain Eukaryota; kingdom Metazoa; phylum Arthropoda; class Insecta; order Mantodea; family Hymenopodidae; genus Hymenopus; species Hymenopus coronatus. The sequence goes on along the minus strand of CM060896.1, from coordinate 31,257,996 downwards.
TTATGCTGTCCCCATACAGGACCGTTTTTTAAAAATGCCTCTTTTATTATTTCAAGGACCTCAAAACATATTTCTGTGAAATCTCGACATAGAATTTTTAAGTGGAATATAATACCTTCTCTACCTACTGTGTACTTGCATAGAAAGTAATAAGTTATAAGGGATAACATTAAACTTAATTTCATTTAAGCGCTCTTTAACTGCTGTAATTGTGAGCGTGCCAGTTTATATTTGGCTCAAATTTGCTCAGGGGCCTCCTTGTCAGGCTTGAGATTCTTCTACGGGTTGGTCCCGTGCCGTAAATCTACGCCACAGACAAACGTCTTTACTTTTCTTCATAAGGATTTTTACGACCGAAAAAAAAATCCATCGCCTTCCGCAGGGTTTGAACCCAAGGCTTTAGGAACCAAAGACTTGTAGATTACCCCTAGACCATAGAAGACGACGGTAAAGGATAAAGAGAGCATGTGATTTTCTCTCGTGCAGAGTGAGTAAGATGCTCAGTAAAAATGCTGTCATTACAAACAGAAGTGCAGTTGGGGTCAAGATATTCATAAACACGGGGAGCAGCTGCCTCTCTGTGACCGATGGGAATTTCATTGTCACATACAAGCGCAAGTCAACACTTTGGACCGGTCAGTTGGCAAGCACAACTGCTATAAATCACTTGTTTCCCACAGTCATGAGCCAACTTCCGTTTGTATACAGCACATGGAGTGGGAGCTTTCATTTCTACATGTGTTGATACTTCAACAAATATTTCTCATACCTGTTAAATAAAGAGCCGCATTCTTTGCTCATTTTACAAGACTAGGTTCTCGACCACGCAGTAGATAAAGGAATTGTCATATTTTACCACAAATTTGATGCCCAGATTTTACCGGAAATTGTTTCGAGGTCCTCTTTCGTGATCTAGGGCGAACATACTAGCCTCTAGTTCTCCAAGGTCGCGGATTCCATCCCGGCGGAGGGCGATGTATATTATTCCATCGTAAAAATGCATAGCATGGCTTTGTTAGGAAGGGAAGTAAAGGGCTTGGTTTCGTTTAACAGCAGCCGGTCCCCATGGCCACGCTCGCTAAAGCGTCTCGCTTTAGTGCTTCGTGGGCAGGGGATCGTGGGTTCGAGTCCCGCCTTGGGCATGGATGTTATATGTTTGTGCAATGTGTATATGTTTGTAAAAGAAACAGTAAAACCAGTAATCAGTAAAACCTACGGACGGAAATGTAAATAGGGATACAGTACCGGAGTCCTGATCAGACTCTGTTACTGTTTTTTAAAAAAAAAAAAAATAAAGCACGTAAAAGAGCCTCAGGCCTGATAAAAGAGGTCTCTGAACAAAATCAAGCGGTCTTTTAAGGCCAATATAGAATAGGACGCTGAGAACCACAGCAATTAAAGATTGTACATTTCAGTATATAAATTCAGATCCTTTTGAATGTTTATTTATGAACAATATAACTCTAAACCCAATGGCTAAATAAATACTAAACTTGGTATTTAAGTTCCATATCTTCCAGGGATGCGACATGAAGATTTTCAAGAAAATTTCATCACTCCAAACTACGCTTCACGTGGATTTTTATTCATTTATGTTTTGTATTTTCTCAAAAATGTCTAATAAATTTGATTAACGCGTCACTACAGATGTGACCAAATTATTGAACATAATAAATTATTGCATCATTCCTCAAGTAGTATATTTTGAAAGGAAACATACTCAGTTTTACCACAATTAGGTGTTTTAACAATTATTCTTTAACATCTTTAGATAACATAAATAGAGTAGCTTTTTGTTAAAGGGCATATTACAATTTTTTAAAATATATAATTTTCCTAACTTTTGAGTGATTCCTCCATCAGGATCTTGGGGCCTTAAATACATTATGTATCTGGGTTATTTTATCAAGGAATTCCTACAAATCGACATTTCTGCAAACATTGCTGACTTAATATAGGACAGAGCTGGCGCAGGGACTCCAAATACATTAATGTTTAAACCCTTACGTAAAATTCATCCCCTAATTAAAATTTCCAATAACGCCCTAGTTGATTTACCAACACCATCAAATATTTCAACCTTACACCAAAATGTAGAAAAGTAAGCTAAATTTAAGCTAATGGGTTCATACCCCATCTATGTGCGCATACACAGGAAAGATAGGGAATTCAAGACGGAGGACGACCCTAGTAAGACAGCAGGACCAAGGGCTAATGCGTATACATTGGAAAGACAGGGAATTCAAGGAGTCATGCTAGGAGGAGGGGGAACCTAATTTAGGTTCTGAGTATCATATATATTTTTCAAGCCTTTGTGGTCCTTAGAAGGTCATATGCATTGTTTTACAGTCATTTTTATCGTTTTCCCAGCATTATATCATGTTTTAACGATTTTTGTACGTTCCTATGCACGGTGGGATTTGTGTTTGAGAACCTTATTCTATTATGCTCTTTTTCTTGTGTGCTTACAGTTCTCTGAGTGTTAGGATAGCGTTTAGAATGCTTTTCAATGGCATTCCAAGTCATCTGGAGGATGTTTAGAACTCTCAGGGCCACTTAGTTTCAAGGCATGCATTGGCATTTTACCTCTTTTCAACTCATTTCACGGTATTTTGGGAGTATATAGGCCTCTAAAACAGGTATTTTAGGTTTTTTGAGTCATTGTTTGCTCATGTCTTACATTATTTTGCAGTATTTAAGGCTTTTTATCTCTTTTACAGACATTTAGGTGCGTTTTTAGTCTTTCAGTAATTGTAGTGCTTTCACATGCATTTTTCAGGATATTGAGATGATTTTGGGGTTGTGACAGTTGTTTAGATCACTTTTAAAGACATTCCATGTTATTTGGAGGGATGTATAGGCCTTTACCACAGATAGTTTCAGAATATTCATAAGACATTTTAACTCTTTTTCCATTTTTCATTTTGAGTATTTTTGAGCACTTTTAATGTCACTTGAAGGGTGTTCAGGATAGTTGAGGATATTCATCAGGAATTTTAGCCCTTTTTACTTTATCTACACGTACTATGTACATAGTGTATAGAGAAGGTATTGTAATGCACCCAAAAATTCGATACCGAGTTTTCATCGGAAATACATGTTTGGAGACTCGCTGAATCCAAAAAAAAACATGTTTAGAAAGATGTCCGTGTGTCAGTCTGTGTGTATGTGTGTGTCTGTGGGCAGCATAACTCAAAAACGAAAAATCCATTAAAAACCAAACTTGGTATTTAGATGTGACACGAAGGTTTTCAAGAAAATCCCTCACCCCTAACTACCCTTTACATGAAACTTTTGTCAAAAATTTTGATTTTCTAAAAAATGACTAACGATTTTGATTAAAATATTGTATATTAAAGATATTTGCTTGACAAATATAATGTATATCTTGAAGTTTCTGGGAATAGACTCTGAAGACCTCTTTATTCTGGATGCTTTTTATTGAATATTGCATAACTGGTAAACCGTGAGAGATGGACAAAAACCTACCACACAATAAATGTAGAGCATGTTAATGCACACAATTTATGTTATATAAATTTTTTTCGTGAAGTTGATCGTTTTTTAGATATTCCTTGTTATTGGTTTCAGCTTTGAAAAACTTATACTTTACTCATACAGGAATTTTTCAAATTCTGTCCATACAAACTAAGGAACTTCAGTCACAGAGCAACCAGCTTTTGACTATCACTTTAACCTATTTTACTCCCATACCATAGCTTGTACTTACAAGGAAACAAGTAATAAGACTATTTCTGCTAATTTGTTCTCGAGTAGCATGAAGTAAATAGAGGCATAAGCTTTTTAACAATAATTTGTTACAGAGACGCAGAGAAAGTCATGTGAATGGTACACATCAGATTTTTTACATTGTTTCGCTGCGTTTTCTAATGCTTTAACACCTTCACATGCATTTTATTACACTTGGAGTCTATTTTTCATCGTTGGCAGTACTTTCACTTTTAAGATGATTTTAGCAGTTGTTTTAGAATGCTTTTAATAGCATTTCGTGTCATTTGGAGTGTATTTGGGTTTCCAAAACAGGTATTTTTAGGCTTTCTGTGTCGTTGTTCATTCATATTTTACAGTAGTTTACACGTTTTCTAATGCTTTTATGCATCTTTGCATGCATCTTAGAACATTTGAGACTATTTTTCAGTGTTTGTTGTACTTTCTGAGGATTTTAAACATGATTTTAGCGTTGTCTCAGTTGTTTTAGAACGCTTTTAATAACATTTCATACCATTTGGAGGATGTTTAGACCTCTAGGACAACTAGTTGCAGGGATATTCATCTGATATTTCAACTCTTTTCATCTCATTTCATGGTATTCTGGGGGTATTTAGAGCTCTAAGAACCGGTATTTTAAGTTATTTCAGACGTTTTCACTCATTGTACGTTGTTTTGCAGTGTTTTCTAATGCGTTTTAGAAGTTTCACAGACATCTTTTTACGTTTTGGGACTATTTTTCAGGATTATAGTGCTTTCACATTCATTTTTGAGGATTTTAAAGGTGATTTGTAGCGTTAACACTGTTCTTTAGTATGCCTTTAATGTCATGCCATACCGTTTGGGAGGGTGTGTAGAACTGTAGGACAGCTAGATTCAGGGTATTGATGAGATATTTCAGCTCTTTTCTGTACATCTCGAACAGTTTTGTTGGTATATGGGACTCTAAGACAGACATTTTAGTCCTTTTCAGATGTTTTGTTAATATTTTACACTATTTTACAGTGTTTTCTAATGGTTTTTAACACTTTTAAAGACATTTTAGCGCATTTTGTAGTGTTTTGTAGTGCTTTCTGTCTCTTTACTGATCATTTACGATTTTTAAAGTATTCAGAACTATAGGACAGTGTTACACCCCAGGCAATAGGTATTTCAAACCACTTGGAATGTATTTTTTGGAGGCTCTTTAAGGAACTTGTGAGAGTGACGACGATATAAACTCTCGACATTTTAGTACGTTTAGAAGCACTTGAAGCGTATTTGAGGCAATGTTGCTTTCATGCGTCCTTGTGGATCCTTTTTCTTATGGTTGATAGTATTTACTGCCATTTTATGCCAGTTTATGGCGTTTCTGCAACAATTTTCTACATTTGTGCAGTAATTTCAATCATTGGTACAATATTTATGAAAATTTTCACGCTATTTGTTACATTTTATAGCATTTCCAGATGTTCAGATGTGGTTTATTTAATTTGTTGACTGTCATTCTTTACAGTTTTGTCCTATTTTTTTCTATAGTTTGGGTTCTTTTATGGACAATTATGCATTCTGTTTCAGTATTTTAATAACCCTTGAATAGACATATTGCATCCTTTTGTAAACTTCTGCATTTCAGAGCTAACTTGTAAAGGGGATATGTTTGCATGATTTCCAATGTTACGTTGTAGATCTAACATAACCTAACTTTTATCTCTCTCTCCTTTTTTTTTTTTTTTTTTTTAACGAACGTCTCTCTTTTTGAGGCAAACAGTAGACGAATGACCTAAGTCTTTACTGTCGAAATGTTAACAGTTTAATGAACATAAGTTTCTTTATGTCTTTATTCTTCTTTGTTATTTTTACAATCTCTATTCTTTTAAACACGACTTTTTTTTTTTATCTAAGCTAACATTAGAATATGCATTCCTTTTTTCGTTGTTGCTGTTGAAGCCATAGACATAGTTTGTGAGGTGTCAGTATTTTAAGCTTTTTTATTTCCATTAAGTTTTTATATAAATATAACTAGCATTAGAGGTAATGCGTTTCTCCTCTTTTACTGGGGCTTGAGACCGTCTTAGAGACTTGCTCTAAAGCAGAGTTTACACCTTCCCTCATTCTTATTCATCTATCGTTGTATGTCGTTTGCTATCCGCATGGGAGTGTTTGTAGTGCGATCTTCAATTTCTCCTACCATGTTACCATTGATGAGCAATGTGTGTAGCATTCTCTCATGATTTCTTCACAACTTTGTAATGTCTTTCAGCATAGGGTGATACTCCATCAGCAATCACTCTTTTATCGTCATGATGCGATAGAGCAATTTTGTTGACTTTTACATTCGAAACGTCATACTGTTGTGACATGATTTAATTCATTGGAGTTCTTATTATTTAATTGTTTTTAAGACAATTTATGATGTAATGCTTAATAGTACTTCGTTTTATGTCTTTAATCTTGATCATTCCTCCATCAATATCGAGAGCATACATCTTAGATCGCAGTCCGACAAAGCGTTGGAGGATTTTTCTGCTAGCTTCATTTTTAAACTTTCCAACACATTTTTCTTTGTGTGTGTGTGGAGTGGCAAATGTGGTTTGCAGGGTAATCAGATATATCTAGATGTTCCAGAAACTGTAGTTTATCCCTGTATATGTCAGCTGTTGTAATTCGATGAATGAAGGAGTCAGTATCCATGTACATAAGCTTCAGGTTTTCAATTCCATAAAACGGCAGTGACACATCATATTGGTATGAGTACACGAGGGTTTTTTATATATTCAGCACGCTCATTCCGAGGTATATCGGCTTGCTGAATATAATCTGCCGTGATGCCATATCCACAGCTACCAGGTTAGGTCCATATATGCTTCTATCGATGAGTGTAGACTTAGCAGTCAGCTTTTCCAATGTATTCTCGTTTGTCACAAGATGTATATCCACTCGATTTGGTATATTTTCTTTGGTTTTTCCAAACTTAGCATTATTGAACAGTTTATAAAAAGCCTTTTCAAAGTCATTTGTAGCCAATTGCCACAGCTTATTATTAAACACTATGTGGGATTTTAACCAACACGATTGTCGGAATTACAACACACGATGGATTTTAGCCAGTCATAGTCTATGTGAGAGCGCCTATTTTAACGTCGTGTAATGTACAAAATACTTCTTTTTTCTTCCAAAATGCACAATTAGCTTCTTTGCACTTGAATTATCAGGTTTCGGACACTCAAGCAGGAATGGTAAATCATTATGAAGATCGTGAAGCTCTCTAAGATAGTCCACATCAACTTCGAATATATATCCAAGAGGACCATCTTCTTTTCTATATTAATACTGTCAGGAGAAACCCACTGAAATCCTCCATAAGGTAGTGAATGCTGCATTGCCCAGTCATATTGGTTAGCTGCGTCTTTGTATGTAATAAATTGAGCTAGTTTCTCAGGATTAAACTTCTCAATGTAGGCATTGTTAGCTTGAGCATACCGATGAAAAAGCTGAATAATCCTCCTCTTATGCCAGTCTCCACCATTAGAAGCTGCTCACAATCCATTAACAATTCTAGCTCAATTCCGGTATACAGAAGCTGGCATCCCAAGTAAGCCCTGGAGTAATGAGAAGGATCAACTTTATGCGTATCCAAGGTTTGCTCTCTGAAGGCTTCAAATACATCGGCGAGAAGAAGTACATCAATGGTTAAGTAGAGGCCACCGTATTCTCCTAGATTTTGGATATTAAACTGCTCCCATACTTTTTTTAGCATGTTGATAATCATAATCATTAGTTTCCTCCTCATTTGATTTATTGTAGAAGGGTTCCTTTGGGGGCAAGCAGGTTTCTTTCAAAACATTCCAAGTAGTGCTGTAATCATAAGGGAAATACTCCTTTACGAGTCACCAAATACGAGTATCTTCTGCTCCCAAAAGTATTTAGACGTCTCAGGAAACGAGTTTATGGTTTTTGTTAGTTTATCTAAACTTGAACTGAGAAAACCGTATGTATTCACAAGCCTAAGCTTAATGTCTCCAACATGCTTCGAGAATGAAATATAATTTTCTTCTGAGCACGGAATCACCTCCGCTCTTTCACTTGTACAACCTGTTTAAGATGAAATGTGAATCATATCCACTTAAGTTGTGCATGAAGACAGGAATATAGTTAGGAGTTTTACTGGTTAGATTACACTTATTATGAAGACTTCCAGGATATTCACTAGTCAAATGATCAGTTCTCTTCATTTAATTTTTTATTACACAAGTAGCAGTCAGTAGAAGACTCGAAATCCTTCATCCGACAGTTTCAGAGCTTTAACATATCTTATAACAGAGTACCTAGAACTGCTAATCTTCTATGCAGGGGATATTAGATAATCCATAAACTTCTCAGTAGCATCATAGCCTCTATATACATAAGGCGCAGTAGGAAGTTCAGTCTCTAATTCCTCGACAGATGACGACGCTGCTTTAATGTAAACAGTAAAACTCATAGGAGAATTCTTCTTATATGGCGTTATGTAGGCTGTTCCTGAATTGGACTCACAAGAGTAAATAGGGCTGAGAATAGTCTCAAAATCAGCATAGATCACGTACGGAAGTTTCAGCATCCTTTCGACATTTTTAAACTGAACGATAGAGATTTCTTTTGTGGGCATAACTATCCTAGCGATAGCACAATGACTGCAGATAGTAGCATGTTCCTGCAATTTGTCCACTCCACTTCGTCCACAACGATCATCAAAATGTGTGAAGCAGCGTTTATAGGTGTACAATTGCCCGTCATGTTTTGTCCTTTGTTCTCGAATAAGCTTCTCAAAGTTCTTGTGATTTCTACCATGTCCATCGCTCAGCAGATCACGATGATCCGGTAGTTCTTGTTCCACAACCTTTATTGGATAAATTGCTGCTTTTCATCCAGTCTAAACACGTTGATAGATATATTAGATATAATGTTTTTCTTATCGAATGCTGGAATTTCGGTCAATGACGTAGAAAATGTGATACACGAGAAATTCTATTTTGTTTTCAAGTTCCTCGTATTTACTAACACGTTGAGGATTCTTTTGTATGAATTTTGCAAGGATAGAATATAAAAAGCATTTCTCATCACGATGTTTTGGTGGTTAATACAAGCTTTCTTACTTTCTATAGATGCAGGTAAAGGAATATAACCGCTCCCGCGAAGTGGGCTGTACTTGTTAATTCGAAGGCGTATTCCCTCCACAGTTTCTAGAAACACTGCCAGGTTCTTCATTTTGAAGGTCTTGTCAGTCACCTACATTATTTACAAATTGACACTCAACTAGAAGGTTACTCTTCACAGTTTTATGCACGAAGAGCTCTTTTTGAATAGATTGTATAATTCTGTGCTTAGCCTCCCGCAGGTAGGTCTTCATGTCATTGCTAGAATTACATCTGCTGAAGTAAGATTTCAGGCGTCCTTCGAACGCCGTTTCATACTCTTTCATTCTTCGTTATAGTCAATAGCTTATGTCTGGTAATCTCGACTTTTGTTTTCTTCACAGACACAACTGCACCGCAACGCTCTTTATGACGACTTCCACTGTTAACTTTTGTCAAAGGTTGCAGCAAATTGTTTACATTTAAAGAGTTGACCGCAGCTCATTTCCTGTCGCCTCTTCTCAAAAACCTTTTGCCGCACTTAATACAGCTATAGTTAGAAGAGGAGTTTGGAGATACTCCACTAAATGCATCTTGCTGCTTGTCTTCACTCTAAAACTCTTATAAATTAGATTAAGAGGTAAGCGCTTTTCTGGCCTTCACACGTTCTTCTCACGTTGTTAACCAGTTTCACTAGGAGGAGCTGATTTTCTCAACTCGAAGCAAACTTGTACAATAAAGATCTACTATTTATACCCGCAGCACGGACCGATTAGAAGTTCACGTGATTTAGCCCTTGAGATTTCATAGTTTGTCTGTGTTTTCTGTTCGAGTTAGGTCGTGTTTTAATGTATTACGTTGTTTTATAAAGGTGAATAATATATCAGACGCTGGCTTTTGCCTTTTTTTTAAATAAATGTTATAGTTTTTATATATTTTATCGCATAAATCCATTAATTATCATTTACTCGAGGATAAAGCATGTAAAGTTGAAATTTCATAATTCATTTCAATCTATTATTTCTCATAAATGCTGTGCATAAGGTTAACGCATCTGTAAACTTTTCCCCTAAAATCGATTTTCATGTTTTAACCTTAGGCACGTTCTTCCCAGTCTCATATGTCGCTGCTTAATAGAAACTTAAAAAGCCAGTTTACAGCATGTCTATTCTCGCATCATCATGTTCAGACATGCTCTCCTTCCTCACCACACACTACTCACGATAGAATAACAACTCCTACACTTTCCACCGCTAGTATAGGACATCCATATTTTAAAGGTTTTAAGAAGTTACATTATATGTTAGACTTATGTTTTTGTCTGGTTAATACCTTTTTTTATCTTCTATATACTTTTATACGAATAAAACTATACATTTTGATTTAAACTGGTATTTTAAATGTAAAGTTGGAAGCCTCTCATTTATTTTTCCTGTTATTTCCTCGTAAAAATCAACCAACAGGCTAGCGCACCTACCTACCCCTAAAAAAATTTAGTTTTCGCCATATTTTCGTTCAGTTTTAAGTTGTCACTTATATTAAACGCATATAGCTCCCCCCCCCGGGGGTAGCATAATTCCACCACTTGCTCCTTGATCACCTTTCTTTTCATGTATTTCACTGTCATTTTATATCATCTTCCTCACTCTCATACCATGCATAGGACTGATTACCCATACTGGCTGCTCTCTCTGATCCAGAGTCCGTCTGTTCCTTAGCAGGCATCCCACCTCAGGTGCTGGCTTGTAAAGTCCTGGGAGGTGCGGGTTAACACCCCGCATAGGAGGAAGTAACACGTACTAGGTAGAAAAATCTAATGTGTTACATTCAGATGACTTTCTTTACCTGTTCTGTAACAAAATATTCTTACTAGATTTACTTTTCTATCTACTTCACCTATATCGATACAAACAATTGCAGAAATGTTTTTATGGAATACAAGAATACTAGGCTATTTGAGTCACATCTTTCAAGAGCTGGTTGCTATGTGGTGTATTGGCATTCTTTGTTTGACCAGGAGAAAGAAAAATGAATAACGATTTTGATAAATTATAAGTATTCTAAAGTTGAAACCAATAATAATAGGGACATCTCGGTAACATATAGGCAGAGAAAGTATTGTATTCCACTCAAAAATTCAACAACAATATTTTATGTAAATACATAATTTCAGGTCCTCTGAATCTAATTTGTTCTGTGAACAGCATAGTTTTGGCTCGGGGTTGGAACACTACGGAGAGACATTTCTACAGAGTTACACTTCTACGAAACCTTTTCCTCTACCTGGCGAGTCAGAAGATGAATGTTGACACTTGTACGGAACAAGCACTAATAGCTGTAATAACAGGTTTTATAATATGGATATGTATAACTAGTAAATTAAAAATCAAAACATGGTTATAGTTGCACGAAACAGAAAGTTCACCTGTAAATGTACTTGTTATAAATGTTAGTGCGCGCGCGCACACACACACACACACACACACACACACACACAAATTGTAAGAGACATTCAGCCCTATTTGTGTCGTTTCAGGGAACACCATGCGGAGGTAGTCACTTTTCGTGCCCCATTTCTTTTCTTTATCGGAGTAAATTATTTACAACATTTACTTAATATAGCTTCCAGCTTGTGACCCTTTTTCATAATACAATTATAATTTATGTGAGTAAGCCTTGCAATTCAGAACTTGTTTTAAGTTGCCATCAACCTGAAGTCTTTTTAGAGTCAATCGTCAATTTCAATTGCGTCTTCTTTTCCCATCGATATTTAAAACTAACCGGCTGTAGTACTCTGCGTCTTCTGGAACATTGTTAATGAATCAACATTGGGATGAACTCTTGAAATTGATCTGTTGATTCTTTGATTCCACCTTTCTGAGATGTTATTGATGCGGTGCCGTCTTCCACTGCAGTTCCACATATTTCTTGGTATGTGTTCAATATCGAGCCACTGGTCTACAGAATAGTCGCAAAACTCTTGAAGTTTTTGGCTCTCAGGCCTGCTGTTCTGAATGCAGAGTCAACCATAGTCCAACATTTCCAAAGAAAGATGCGCTAGTGCTGAACACATTCTCATATGGTAGCGTATATCTTCGTTTTCTCTGAAGGCAGGAACAAGGCCGCAATATTGCAATTTTCTCCACAAACATTGATTAAAATGATAATTGCAACCCAAAATCTCTGTTTCAGAAAACGAGCTTCTAGCTGACTGTACAACAGCAGTTTCGAAGACCATCACGAGAGTTGCATGGTTCCATCCAGGCACATTGGTTTGAATAGCTTTGTAAAAACGGTCACCTGTTGGTCGTTTTTTGTTCGACACCAAGGCGTATACAGCTGCACTTGTATATTTTACCTCCCAGAAACTGCCGAGATTGGCGTGAATGACAAATGACTATCCAAACTCGTTGCTAGAACTCTTAAAGGTTCTGTCGACAAAGAATGAAACACTGCCTGATAAAGATGACTTTCCCTTTTCGCTGGCAAGAACAGTATTCTGTCATTTGGACCTCTGTTGTCATCTTCAAGTAAAATTGTGTTACTATCAATTATAAGTAAGAGGTTTTCTTAAAGTAGTAAGTCCTCGGGGCTTTTGTAGGTTCCATCTTTTATCGCCTTGTGCGATGCAGAGATTGTTTGGCACTCCTGTGTAATGATAGCGATGTGACTAACTCATAACCTCAACTGAAGAGGTTTCCTACATCTTCAGTGTAAATACTTGAAATGTTTTCGCACTATTGTTGCAGCTTCATCCGGAACACAAATATGGCTTTCTTTGCCTAAAACTGTGTTGTCTTTAGTTTATAGTCTTTTTCTGCATTTTTTTATGAACTATACATTACTTCTTTGTTGTATAGTCCACTATACACAGATGCCCGTTGTAAAGAACTAAAGGCTTTCCTTTTGTGGTCCCGCTGTATTCCGTTTCTCAACAAAAATTATAATTAATTACGCTACTTGACACTCAGAATAAACTGTGGCAATGAACTCAATCTAGCGAGTGCCACTCTCCAACCAACCCTTACCTGCTAATCCTTGTTGTACTCACGTCACAATTCTAATAAATGCATTAGGCCAAGCTAGGCTATTACCCTCCGTACAAGTGTCACTCTCTAAATAATTCCTGTTTAACTTTTTCTGGAAAATTTCTAGACTTCCGTACAAATGTGCACACATTCCACCTCCGTAGAAGTGTCATTCCGTACAACTGTCACAACCTGAGCTTTAAAAACCCCGTTAAAAACTTTTAAGCTCAGCGCTTTTCAGTCATACAATATGAACATTTAATAGAAAATCTTTAGCTCAAATTACTCTGTCCATGAGGCATTCTTCGAAAATGAAAATTCTATGTTCTTAAAAAAATGACTCTGGAAGAGTTCCACAAAAATGTAAATGACATAAATTGTGTGTTTTAAAAGTTCTGCAATTTTTTCTGCAGTAAGATATTCCCCATCTCTTATGGTTTCGGAGTTATGCAAAAGGCATGCAGAATAAACAGCACTTCAGAGGTTATTCTCAGAATATGAAATTCCATTTAGCATAAAAATAACTTAAAAATATGATATTTTATTGAAAAGCTTCAGAGCAATTTTTTAGAAAATTAAATTATCAAAAAGTGTTGCATGGAAAGGATAGTTTATGGTGAGGGATTTTTTATTAAATTTTATCCTATGCCTGATAAATGCAAAGACTTAAAAGCTTTTAACCGACTTTGTATTCACAGATACAAATCAGATACAGAGGACCTGAAAATACGTATTCCCAGTGAAACATAGGTGTTGAATTTTTGGGTGGGATACGATACCTTCTCTATCATGTATGTTACATGGAACAGAAAGTAAAATAGGAATACATTGTGTAAACATAAATGCTAGTAAGTAGTGAAAGTCATGTAAATGTACGCTAGCAAATTGGTTTCAAAACCTATTGAATAATTTTCACTTTTCTGCCATGTGAGAGAAGCTGAGACAATTTCTTTATTACCTCTCCTAAGCACCTATATCCCAGCTGTTGCTAATCAACGTCGAGTATATCATAGAGATAGTTTGCTAAATGTATTTCGTCTTTCAACTGCAGCAACATGTAAATGCTACAATATATTCACTTATTTTCTGATAGGATCAAGAACACTGAAACTAGAGTCATAATTTTAAAGGCATTGATAGTTTGTTCTTATTAGAAGAATGATGATCAATCCGCGTATATGATGTATGAACAGCAATAATTTAGATAGATAACTGAAAACGAATTGTTTTAGAAGGGTTTGTTTTGGGCTCTTATAACTTACGGAATTCCTACGCTTTATTTACAGTATTTGTATTAGCGACAAGAAATAGAAAATGAGCTGTCGCATCCCACGCGAGCGTTTATCCGCTTGGCAATAAATTTTGTATCAGCATACTGTTTCCAGCCTTAGGAAGGAGAGCCTCCAAATTGTGCAAGCATACATACCAGATGTACAAGTTTATACAAAATCCCTTCCGAATGAAGAAACTTAAAAGGTTATATCCAGAAATACAAAATATTCACTTTATTTAGCATGTAAATATTTTAAATATATGGTGTTTAATCATTATAGCTATATTTGAGAAAATGAAAAATTTCGGAAAATATTCTATGTAAAGCGTGTTGGTGCCTAGGAGATTTTCCTGAAACTATTCATGTCGCATCCTTAGGCAATATTTAGTTTAACCAATAGGTTTGGTGTTTAGCCGACTTTTAATTGTGCTGCCCATAAGTTTTTCATTTGGGGGGAGGGGGGGAATTCAGACCTCATGTGTTTTGTGGTGAAGTGTCGTTTAGAATTTTTGGGTGGAATGCAAAATATTCTCTAATTACTATGTAGATATGAGTAGATAAAGTAATAAATAAAAAATAAAATAAAAATGACTCTTCGAATTTCAACTGGTCGAGTTTTACTAAATTAAGCTTGCTAAATAATAACACTCTCGTAGGAGTGCTAAGTTAGGTTATTTTGAATTTATATGTATTTATTGCACATGTGTACAATCGAATTTGTAAATTTTTAATAGTCTTCCATTAGCATGGTAATTGATTGGAAACTGCTTTCACACTTCGTTAGATGGTACTTATACCCCGCCGCAGAATCCTTGCACTTGACAGAAGTTAAGTTGGTACGTCCACAGAAAACAGATGAAAAGCTTTACCCGTTTGTCTTTCTGAACCAATCACAAAGAAGCATTCCGGTCGGTCGGTCAGACAACGGAAACGCATCTAATGCCGCACCGTTGTAATATCTGGCTGGCTATTTCCAACCACGTGCTTAGTTTGTGAACTCCTAACACGTGCGTTCAGCTGTTCTGTACAAGATACGTATTATTTTTTGTTATTGTTGATAGTGTTTTAGTGTTTGTACGTGAGAAAACATAACAAGACTTTCACAATTATAGAGGTGGATAGACTTTTGCGGGGAGGTGTGGCGAGGGTGGACGCACGCGGCTTCATGGAAGAAGAAAGTAAATCATGTTCACAAAATAATATGAAAGCCAGGAATTAGACGGAATCATCAGTGAATGTGAACCACTAATGATATGTCTTGGTGATGACAATGTTGATGACAATGACGATGATCCTTTCCAGAATGATAATGACCGAGACTTGGATGGAATTGAGCCAGTAAAATTCTAAACTGGTGAAAATCATTTTGTTATACCTTTCTCTCATTGTAACGAGTTATTTTGCATTAATCTGTTCCACATTGTCGTAAATGCGTAATGCATGCTACATACGTTATAGTATCACTGTTATTTTAAATTAACATCAATAATAACGAATTAGTTTAATTATTCATCGGCATTCATTTACTATGTTCACTTTTATGTTCGTCGTTACACACGATAGAGACATTTGTGATCAGCTGTTGTTGTTTACTAGTTACTATGGCAACACCGCAAAGGCGCATAGCCAACCTTACGCGAAACCACCCGAACTGTCAAGTGCTAGGATTCAGCGGCGGGGGTATAGGGCATGACTTGCTACATCCGGCATCTCGCCAGCTCTTTTCTGTCTCTCTTCGAGGACGATTTTATATGCTTGTGTTTCCGGTAATCCGAAGGTGTATCTTATGTCTTCGATGAAGAAGAGTTCCTGCGCTGTTTCTCGTGACTTTGTAGATTGAGATAACTCTTTTTAAGAACCTCGCTTTGACGTTCTCTGGTTTCTTGAGGTTGTTCACAGTTAGGTAAAGCCATATTTATTTGATGCCATATGAGGCGGCCGACACAACTTTTGAGTTTGAAGAGCTTTATCATAGTTGACAGACGTTGGAGTTTAGGAATGTCATACATGGTCTTCGTTTCTGCCGTTGGGCGCTCCTGTATGTGCAGGGAGAACGTGGTTCCAATTATTTGAAGCACAGTACTCAAATATTTGAAACTGGATACGAACACTATACTCTTTCTAAATTTTATCGCCTTTTTTTGTCGTATAATTTTCTTGCGCCCATACCCTGATGTTCTCCATGGCGTGCTTGCAGATCTTCTTGGTTCTTGGAGGCGATGACCATGTCGTCTGCGTCGAGAATTAGTTTCACATTTGTTGTAACTATAGTTTGGGCGATATAAGAGATCGTTACGTTGAAGAGAGGGGGCTCTTTTGAATCTATCACCTTAGATAATGTTGTGCAATACATTAAATGTAATGCTTGTAATGCAGCGAAATGTATTTTCTGAAAGAAAATTAGTTTTAAGCTGTAGTATGTACATCATTGTACCAAATAACAACTTACGAGATGTGATAAAAAAGTAACGGGGATTTTTGTTTTCCTTAAAGAATCTCTATTTATTCATCTTCATCAACTTTGTTCCCTTCAAAGTGATCTCCCTCAGATATAATACACTTGTGCCAGTACTTTTTCCAATCTTGGAAACACTTCTGTAGCACACTTTTCGTTATGTTGTTCAGCTCCTTCAGCGATTCGGTTTTATCTCATTAGTGGTGGCAAAATTACGTCCTTTTATGTGTCTCTTCAGTCTCAGGAATACAAAAAAGTCGCAGGGGCCATATCCGGTGAATAAGGTGGCTGAGGCAACAACGTTTTTTGTATTTTTGTCAAAAAATCACTAACAAGAAATATCTCGAACACGACCAACTCTGCAAGAAAAGCGTATAGACCTAATTTGTGTTTTAACAAGATCTACGTTTTTTGTGCAGTAAGTTTTTGTATGTTTCTTACGATTTTTCAGTTGTGCAAAATTCAGCAAACTTCATCCAGAATAAAGAGATCTTCAGGGATTCGCAGAAAGTTCAAGACATACATTTTAAATATGATGTAAATAAGTAGGTATCTTTAATGTACAACATTTTAATCAAAATCGTTAAAGCTATTTTTGAGAAAAACGACATTTTCAAAAAATGCATGTAAAAAGTAATATGGAGTACAACGATTTTCCTTCGCTTCCTTGGAATATCCTGAACATAAAGATTAAGTTTGATATTAACGGCTCTTTTCGTTTTAGAGCTATGTTGCCCTCACACAGACACGGGGGACCGGTGAAATCCCGACACGAATTTTTGGGTAGAATAGAATTCCTTCTCTAGCTACTAAGTGAATTGTGTGTACATACGTGTTAGAAAACGTATTAACATGTCAACATTTAAGATAAAACAAATGTTTGTGATTTTTTTTTATGAATAATGTACTCGCCTCGTGGTACGTGCTAATAAAATTCAACGTTTATTCGACACTTATAGTTACCTAGAACGCGTATGAAAACAGTAAAACTGGTAGTGAAAACCGCCAGGGATCATTGGGGTTTAGTCGGCGTTTCTCTACTTCTAAAAACGATCCCTCGCTACTCTTTGCGGCGTAGGGCTCTCAACACTGGGCTACAATAAGGCTTTTTCTGGTGTTTTCCCTTATCCTGAGAGGATGAATATTGAAATATTTTAAGCCTAATGGACCCCGGGTTCATTTGAGCATCTTTTCAGTGATTTCATTCATCGTCCAAGATGATCTATCAGATTAAAAAAGTTAAACTAAAAAATAAAAGAGTCTGATGTGTTCCATTCACATTACTTTCTTGACCTGCTGTACAAACTATTCTTACAAAAGATTATTCTTTTATCTACATCATGCTAATCGAGATAAATATTAACATAAATGTCTTATTACTTGCTTTCTTCTAAGTAGAAGGGAAACAAGAGAATACACCCTGCTAAAACGTTAACCAAATCATTTAAAAACTGGTCGCTATGTGAACAATTGTTCTCTCGGCATGGCAAGAAGTAAAACAAAAGAGGTGAAATAAAAATTACTTTCCGTTTTAAAAAAGTTTAAGCGATTTAAAATTGAAACCAATAGTAAGGAATCTCTTGGAAAGGGTTAACTCTACAAAAAATGTGTATATAATATAAATTGTGCATTTTAACAAGTTCTACATTTTTGTGCAGTAAGCTTTTGCCTATCTGTTACGGTTTACCAGTTAAGCAAAATTCATTCAGAATGAAGAGGTCCTCAGAGCCTATTCACAGAAAATTCAAGGCATATGTTTTATTTATCTGCAAATCTCTTTACTGTACGGAACCTTAATCGAATCGTTAAAAGGCAGTTTTAAGAAAAACAAAATTTCGAAAATTGTCCTTGTTTGGGTGGAAAACAATACCCTCTCTATCTACTATGTGTATAGTACGAGTAGAGGAAGTAAAATAAAATAAAAAAGAACATAAGTATGGCGATATTTGTTAATATATTGGCAACTCAGTGGATGTGAAAGACAAGGATAGCTAAGAAACGCTTGTCCAAGGATATCGACAACTTGTTCAGCTCGCAACTGTAGGAATCGAAGAATATCCTAGAATTCCACTTCAACCACAAGTTACATAAATAACTATTAGAAGGTTTATAGAACCTTCAAATTAAATATAAATGGTTAATATATATGTTTTCATATAATGGACTGTAATTTAATATTCCCCAAATACGAATAAGTACATTTTTAAGTATTTATTTAGCTTCATCTGTCAGAGCCGATATTCAGTTGTCTTTTTTTTTTTTTTTTTTTTTGTTTTCTGAGAGCGACCTGCAGTGTCAACAGTTCAGGTAGAGAAGCCATCACTGTGAGGTAGGTTGAGCACTGCTGAATGATTGCTGGGTGGCACACTAACATCTGTTAATGTCCGCCCGCTCTAATCGAGGAAACATCCACTAAGCGTACCCTTTTTGTAACCAATTAGAACCTTCTGCGCATGCTCGGCCATACCCACCTCGATAATTATACCTTCCCTTCATCTCCATTGTCTTGCCTCTCTTTCTGCTAAGCGGAGATTCTTTTTATACACAACCACTTCAGAATGTCGGCGAAAACCTCTCTCTTTGTTGCTCTGTTTCTTCATTTTGGCATATCAATCAAAGTCTATGTGGCTGGTTTGCTTTTCCCTAACCGCTCTGCGCTTGTCCTTTTACTGTTTTACCAAAACGACTGCAGAGGTGCTTGGCAGTGATGCGCCAAGTTCGCTCAAAAACACTAGGAGTTTTCACCCACTCATGATTGATATTAAATTCTGTAATTTTATAATACATTTCTACGTATTTACTGATTGAAGTTCCTTCTAAACAGAAGGGAAGAGAAGAAATGATTTTTGAATTTACAGGGATGGAGATTATTTTTGTAACCTTTAATTAACTAATCTTGTGAAATAGTCGCCTACATTGTTATTTTCTCTCCACGGATTTTACCGGAAACACACATTTGGAGGCTATTTACTATCCGGCACTACAGCTCTATGTGAACCTCACTATGAGTCTCCATGCTTTCCTATCGTTAACCTTTTCTCCCCATCCTTTCACCTTCATAAACTTCAAATCGTCTTTTACGCCCTTAATCCATCTCTTCCTTTTTACTTTCTCTACCCTTTATATGGAAAAAGTTTCGAAGGTCTTGTTTTTCTCAAAAATGGATCTAACGATTTTAATTAAAATACCACATATTAAAGGCATTTCCATCACAAATAAAATGTATATCTTGAATTTCTGGGGTTAGCTTCTGAAGACCTGCTTATTCTGGATGAATTTTTCTGAATTTTGCATAACTAATAAACCGTAACTTACTAGACAAAAAATATGGATCTCGCTAAAATACACAATTTATGTCATATGCATTTTTTTCATGGAGTTGACCGTTTTCAAGATATACCTTGTTATTATAAATTTTAAAACACTTGTACATTTCTCTCGTATGGAAAGTTTTCACTTCTGCCCACGCTAAGAAACTGATTTCAATTCCATACAAACCACATTTTAAAACATTTGACTATCGGGTGAGCCTCGTGTATTCACTTATTTCCCTTCTACTTACAAAGAACTAGGCGATACGACCGTTTCTGCTAATGCTTATCTCAATTAGCATGAAGTAGATAGAAGAATAAGCTTATTAATAATTTGTTACAAAGATTTAGAGAATGTTATGCGAATGGAGCACATAACATTTGTTTCTTGTCGAGTCCTATCTTGCTTTAAATACTCTTGTTCTTTATTTATCTCCATTCCTTCTAGATGACCCATTCATTGTAGCCTTAACGCTTTTATAAAACGTATTATATCTTCTCCTTATAACTTGATTAATTTTTTCATTATAGCGTATTCTCCACACACCCTGTTGTACTATAGGACCATATCTTACGTTCAAATTGCCTTAATGGCTCTTGGTGGGACAGTGTGAGTGTCCAAGTTTCTGGAGTCTACCTAAATAAAAAAATCAGATCTCTTCCATTCAAATGACTTTCTCTACAAAGTATTCTTACAACAGCTTATTCTGCTCTGTACTTCAAGTTGATCAAGATAAATACTAGCACAAATGGTCTTATTACCTGCTTCCTTGTAAGTAGAAGGGAAATAAAGGAGTATATTAGGCTAAAGCGATAGCCAAATCCTTTAAAAGCCGGTCGCTATGTCATGTAATTGAAACTCCCTTCTCTTACAATGACCAAGATAGACATCCCATTTGAGCAATTTTTAAGTAAATGTTAAAACTAATGACATGGAATGTCTCGAAAGTGACTACCTCTACGAAACTATATATGAAGAGGGGGGGGCTGTATATGAAAAGCTGTGTGTTTTAACGAGATCTACATGTTTGTGTGGTACCTAAGTTTTGTCTATCGCTTACGGTTTGCCAATTATGCAAAAGTCATTCAGAATGAAGAGGAATTCATAAATTAAAGTTCAGAAAGTTCGACGCTCCAGTGCCCAATTTCCCTTAGAAGAAATATGTACACTTTCTGTCACCAAGAGCACGCACCATGAAACCTAAAAACACACTTAAAACGGAATGAAAGGAAATCGCGAGAGATAAGAGGCCACCCCAGCACGCGCCTACCGAACAGGTAAAACCGTGAAGGTCAGTGTGAATGATCGACGGAAATCGTACCCGGTACCTAACGAATGTGAGTCTCACACATTATTGCGGACCAAACACTCAGACAACTCAGGTATGAGTAGCGCCCCAGGAATTTCCGTGGTTTTCATTAGGCCGGTACGTATTCTATAAACCTTGCTCCCGCAAAGACAAGTGAATACGTCACTTGTGCGCGTCAATCCCATAGGGGGATGACTACTGAAAGCCTCGGTGGGGGGGGGGCAGCTTCTTTCCAGGTCAGTGCGCGAAGACATTGAGGCGCCTCGCATCACCGTCCAGAGTACGTAATTCCCCATGGGTTTCGTAACTACTGCCTGCCGAGTCCAACCCCATCTGAACAGCTCCCTTAAAGGATGGGCGCAAATGTTCGACCCGACGTAGTTCTAATAACATCAGAAGTACCACGGTTGCTCGGGATGCGCAGCGCTCGCACCGGAGCACCTGAAGAGGTCGGAACCTCCCCTACAGAAGCACTACTGCGGAAGCAACTCCTTCGGTAGCATACGGAGAAGGGGACTCGGTACCGAACCAAAGTACCTACCGGGCGGGCGGAACAACAGCGACGGCACAGCATTGACAAGATTCCTACAATTTCCAGATTGAAACACCCCTGCCAGTCGGGCAGATTGACGGGGATCCGATGTCCCCGCCAGAGGCGGACCTCATATTAGCAATCAGCCAGAGGTTGGGGAGAGAGAGTCACAATGGACATTAATTTTTCCTGCCTCGCCGCACCAAGCAACATCGCTGATATTTCCAATCCTGAAAGATGAAAAATAAATGAAATTACAATGGAAACGACATGTATGAATAGAACATTTGGGGAATGGATGAAAACTACCCAGCATTCGCCTAGTGACCTGGGGAAGCCACAAAACCGGCCACGGGGATCGAACCCTGAACTCCCAAATGCGGACCACAGACGAAACAATCTGAGACATCCCGTTCGGCAACTCCTTCGGTAATGTGACATGATCCTTAAGAGAAACCCAAACTACAATCAACACGCTAGAGAAACTTTTCTGGAAGCAGTGAAACATTTGAAGGAATCGCAGCGGCTTCGTTTGCGTCAAGGATGGAAAATATATTTCGTGGAATTTTGCTCCAGAGAGTGTTATGCTCCTTAATAAGTAAAAATGCGTGTTGGTGAAAACAAGCTCTGAATAAGAAAAAGGCTGGTTATTATTTCCGTTTCCTTTTAACGCGTACCTGTTAAACATCCTCTGTGTAGTTACTTGGCGTTAAGTGGTCTGTAGCTCCTCTTTTCTCTGAAATGCCGTTAATATAACAAGGGCTCTAATAGCTTCCTCCAGGGATTATTGTTCTTTTATATTTGGTAGCCAAAGTGAAATGCCTGAGGTCTCTCTAATCCTTTGTTCCTTTCAAGGTCTACTTTTCTTAATAATTCTGCCTATTGAAATAATCTAATCATTTCTCTTACAACTTTACATTATTTCTTTTCCATAATTTTACTTTACCTACCACTATTTTAATGGAACAGAGGGAAAGTTGCGCTCTACAAAACAAAACAAAAAAAAACAACAAAAAAACAAAAACAAAACAAAAAAAAAACACACTAAATCAGAAATAGCCTTTTATGGACAAGGCGTGTGTGTATGTGTGTATTTATTTTTATTGATAGTGTTTAACGCCCGCTTTACTTTAGACGGCACCACAGGCGATGACACTGATACATGGATTAAGATTGAGCACCGGTGGAATACGATGACGGGTGAAATCGGAAAACCCGGGGAAAACCCACCCCTCCGCTGCTTTGTCCACCACAAATCCCTCCTGCGCTCACCTGAGATCGCACCCGGACCAGTGTGTATGTGTGTGTATGTGTGTGTGTGTGTTTGAAAAACATAGCTCAAAATAAAAAAATTGGGATGAAACTCAAAGATGCACACGAAGATTTTGACAACTCAAACTACACATTACTATTATTATTGTTGATGTTATTATTTATTATTGATTATTATTATTTATTATTTATTTATTATTAAAATATTATCTACAACTAGGACAAACATTTTAGTTATCTTTCTGGACTTTCACTGATTTTCCTTCTGGGCAGTTAATCATCAAGTTTTGAAGAACTGTCTAAACTTGTACTGTAAGAGAGGGATGGAGGGACAAGATTAGGATTATTCATAGCACGCAAGAGGTCCTTGGGATCTTTTGCGATTTACGTGATTTGCAATAAGGGGAGAGACTCGAAAGGGACCAGATCGGACCATTAACAGACGCAAGTCCCTAATGGCTCCAGACTGAATGCTTCCGACGACGTCCGGGCCCAGCCCACGAACTCTGAGCCTCTGGTGGTTCCCGGAAAGGTTTCTAGCCCGACAGCACCGAGATCCGCACAGACCGATCTCGAGTACGCCCGACCTCTACAGCGCACAAACCACTATCCAGATGCAATCTGCCAAACGTCGTCGTCTGGTCCTTCAATCCCAGCGACGTCCAGCTTTCAGTGTAGTAGAGGAGGACAGATTTACCACCACCCATTTATTCGCGGAGTGACAGTGGCGGTGGCTTCAGTAATGTTGCTGTTATTTATACCGAGTTTGATTGGGCTTTCATCCAGTGCTACAGGCTGATTTTATTCTGTCGTATAGAGTCCCTCTACCTCACACCCCGATTCTTCCACGCCCTAGACATGGTATTTCCAGACAGGCTTACTGATTTAAGAGTATGCATTCAATTGGGACACACTTCCTTCGATGCTATAATTAAACAATATTTTATGAAATCCCCTACACTAAAGGAATCCATGTTCTTTCCAATGAATTCAGTAGTTGTGTAAGAAACTGCAACAAAATTGTCGGCCGAAGTCATCAGAAGTCGGACTTTTATATTTTTTGGTTTCTCTATTCTTGATTCACCTGAAAGTGAAATATATTAATTACACAATGAATGCCCATGTGCTGATGTACGAGGGTGGTTTGATAAGTCTGGTAAAAAAACATGAAAATATTATTGTTTCATAAACAAACTTCTCACATAGTCTTCTCATAGTGATCCATCAGCTTTTCGTCTCGGGGGGAAAAATAAGTTCTATAGAACTCTGCAAAATATTCGTGAATATCATTTCCTTACACGATGAGAATTTCTTCCTACCAAGCCAAAGCTAAGAAGTCAGCTGGGGCTAAGTCTGGTGAACTGGATGGATAAGATGCACTTTCGCATTTTATCGTGAATGTGAGGGGCGATGCATTATCCTGGTGAAATAGCACTTTTTAGTGTGTTAATCTTGGTCATTTTTCAGTCAACGTAAGTTTTAAATGACCATCAATGAACTATAATTCGGCGGCCAAATTATATGATTCTTCTTGTTTACAAATAATCTATGAGAATTATTCCATAGGAATTAAAAAAACAACAACAAGCAACAAAAAAAATCTGATTATTACCTTACGGGGAAAATGCTCTTTGCCTTCTTCAGTATAGTTTCACCAGTCTTTGTCTATTGTTTTGACTGGCATTTTGGTACTGATGTGCAGTGATGGATCCAGGTTTCAAGTCACAATCGGTGTGAAAAATGTTGCGAATTGCGATTGAACATCGCCAGATATTGAGTTGAAATGTTCCAGAAGCGATTTTGGTTGACTGTGATCAATCGCGGCACACACACTCTTCATAGCCAATTCTCAGTGCAAGATATTATGCACTCGCTCAGTTCTGGCGTACAAATCTTTATCATGGTTTAATCGGAAGTTAAGTAAAACCGTTGGTGCCGTGTCGGAGATTTACGACATATAAAAGAACATCAAGCTAGATAATGAGGCCTCTGAGCAAAATTAAGTGGTATTTCTCGCCCAGTATAGAACGGGACGCTGAGAATCACAGTAGTCAAAGGGCGTCCATAAGTCCATTTCCTAAGCAACCTCACAAAATTTCATTCGGCGATTTTTCATTAACATATCATGGACTTTTGTCAATGGTTTCTTGGTATGACCTCAATTGGAGGGCCGGTTCTATGTTTGTCTGATCACGTTTAAATCCACTAACCCAAAAGTATATGGTGTTCAATGATGGGGCAGAGCTTCATCCAAATCTGTTTTGATTTATGTGGCAGTCCAACCATTTTCAATCGCAGCCAGCACATTGATCAGTTCAGATGGCTATCAACAATGAACTATAAGCTGTGCATTGTTGAACTTTGTATACGATCGTTTGAGTAATCAAGCTTACCAAACGTGAAACCGCAACAAAATTGTTCCATTCTTTCATGGAGATTTACCAGACCTATCAAATTACCCTTGTATTCAAATTCAAACTATAGCAGCAAGTGATGCTACAGACTGCTTACCTGAGAAAAGTGTTTCCCATAATCTTTATGAAGGGTGTATATTTCCCTGTCATTCTTTCTGGAATACGATATGTCTGGTTACCTTGGAACATGCCATTGCGTAGAGATATCACTGAGTGAGTTAAGGAGGAATGCTTCAGGTCATGCACAAAACTAAGTGGGCGGGATGAAGCGGCAATGTGACGTCTGTTGCTCACAAAAGAACAGGATCACTGTCCAAGCCTGAAACAGATGACAAGAAAGTGATGGGAAAAGGAAACGGTGCTCAGGCTAATTCAGGGAATGTGATGAACCTACCCAGCATTCGCCAGATGTTTCGGGGAAAGGCCTGAAAACGTCTATTGGTCTGAAATAATCAAAACATACGACTTTGCACATTACCGCGGCGGCAACTTGTTCGGCGAGACAGGCAGCTACAGAGCGAGTCAGAGACAGAGATGTTCTGCAACCAAAATTCAGTCTTAAAGGGTCAAATGAAGTTAAAGTTATATAGTCAAATGATTTTCTCTACATCTTTGTAACAAATTATAGTTAAAAAGCTTATTTTTCTATATAATTCATGTTAATCGAGATAAACATTAACAGAAACGGTTTTATAACCTTCGTGCTTCCTTGTGAACAGTAGGAACATAAGGAAGCTAAAGCAATAGTCAGATATTTTAAAAGCTGGTCACTATGTGATTGAAAGACACTTCAAATCACCGTATAAGAAAAGTATTTTAAAACTGAAATCAATAACAGGAAGTTCTCGGAAACGGTCAATTCAACTTAAAAAATGAACATGACATAAATTGTGTGTTTTAATGAGAACTACATTTTTTTTGTAATAAATTTATATCTATCTCTTACCAGATATGTAAAGTCATCCAGAATGAAGAGGTCTTCAGAGGCATCCCCAGAAAATTCAAGACATAAATTTTATTTATTATATAAATATTCTTATTATAAAGTATTTTAATCAACATCGTTAAAGCCATTTTTGAGAATATCAAAAGGCTAGTTCGAGATGGGGATTTTCCTCAATATCTTCGTGTCGCATCCTTGGAAGATGATAAACTTAAATACTAAAGTTTGGTATTTTATCTATCGAATTTTGTTTTCGAGTCATCGTGATAACGGACACACACATACACACATGTATCTTTTTCTAAAAATGATTTTTACTTTCTCTACACCTACTATGTACAGAGAAGGTATTGTAATAAACCCAAAAATTCGATACCGAAATTTCACCGAAAATACATATTTTGAGTCTCCCTGAAATAAAAAATGCAGTTTTAGAAAAAGGTCCGCGCGTGTGTATGTGTGGATAGATAGCTCAAAAACGAAAAGACCGTTAAATACCAATCTTCCAATGATGCGACACGAAGATTTTCCAGAAAATGTTTCGAAAATTTTGGTTTTTTTCAAAAATGATTAACGATTTTGATAACACCTTATGTTTAAGATATATTTATTCTGGGTGAATTTTACGGAATTTGCATAACTGGTAAATCATAAGAGGAAGGCAAAACCTTACTAAATAGAACATGTAGTGCTCGTTAAAACACACAATTAATATTATACACTTTTTTTCATGGAGTTGATCGTTTTTGAGATATTCCTTGTTATTGTTTACAGCTTTAAAATATTTATACTTGCTCGTACAGGAATTACTACACTACTGTCCATACAGAAGAACTTCAATCACATAGCAACCAGCTTTTGACTATCGTTTTAGCTATAGTACTCGTCCAGTTTCCCTCTACTTACATGCAAGCAAGTAATAAGACTGTTTCTGATATTTTTTTCCCGATTAGTATGAAGTAAATAGAACCATAAGCCTTTTAATAACAATTTGTTGCAGAGATGTAGAGAAAGTCATGAGAATGGAACATACAATATTTTTCTTTAAATACAGGGGACCCTAAAATTTATATTTCCGGTGAAATCTCAGTATCGATTTTTTGGGTGGAGTGCAATACTTTCTCTACCTGTGCACCATGTATTATGAGGAGAAAGTAAAAATTACTACCGAGCTGTAAAGCAGGTAACGCAGATAATGCAAATTAATTGATTGCAATTCTAAATTGTGCTTATGGGATTAGTATAAAATGAGATAATGACGCCAAGTAGAAGTGCGCGCTCGCCTGCGTGTGAGGTTGGGATGAAGTGGGTGTGCAAATGAGGTACGGTCTCGTTCATGGGAGTCCAAACCCTTTGATTTATGTGCTTTTGAAATTAACTCTAAAAACATATGACGGATCCGGGCAAAAGGCAATTTATTTCTGTAATTGAGCTCCGCTCCAGAGGTTAGGACATCCTCGGTGGTGGTTTGGCTGCTAGGACTGGGCGTTAGTTGTTGAAAGCTGGATAGATGTTGATCGGTTCAATTATCGAGAGAATTAGTGATCGGACCAATCATGTGCATCCCCTTGCCTATAAAACCAACTTTATTACCCTTTTCAGCGTGGACCACCGCATTCTGCCTCAGTCTTCATGTTAAATCTAAATAACTCAATTTAATATCCTGTAAGAAAACAATAACAACAATGAAGATCGAGCGCTTTGTATTCTATTCGTTACTACTTCCTGTGGCAATAATGACAATCTTAATGTTGATAGTAATATTTCTGTAGCTCATAAGTGGAGCAAAGGGCATCATTACGATGTTTCCATGATCGGATTTGAAATTATAGTTTGTGACGAGCTCGTCGCCCACAGATGGTGGTGTAGGACTAAATCACGGCCTGCGGTCGCGAAATGATAAGAGAACATAGGGTGTTTTTACGTGCAAATAAACATTGCATGGGACCTCCGGATTTACTTCCCTTCCGAAGGAAGCATGCTAAGAATTTTTGCGTGGGAAAAAATTCATCAACCTCCGCCAGGTTTGAATCTGCAATCTTGGTTCTTAGAAGCTGACATATTAATGTTAATAATAACAATAATTGATTTTACTTAGGATGTATTCTCAGTTATATAAACATGTTCTGTTACTAAACCATATTGCTAATCTTAATGTACAAATACATCTGAGTACCTTTTAGCGCTACATCCACTTTGCTCCCTGGTTGTTTGTGCTGCCTATGTCATTCCAATATGCGCAATATTTAATTCTTCAAAACCATTTTTATTTTATTGGAATACTTAATTTGAGTTAGATAAGTAAATTTATTAAAAAGATGCATATTGTAGAATACCCAGTGAGGGAAGAAGTTACCCCTACACTGCACATCCTAGAGGCGGAATAGTTCAAGGGTAAAAGCTGGTCTCGACTGCGAGGGTTTAAGGTGCAGAAAGATGTACATTTGGGAGTGATCGAGAGCTATAAATAAATACGCAAGGGTGCGAGGAGACACAGGACTTTTACTGTCAAGTAGATGAATGTATTGTTAGAGATTCGAGTAGAAGAAAACTCGAGGGTTACCCAAACTCGGTTTAACTCTCCTAATCTATTGTGAATCCTGAAGTTAACACTCTTTAAATAAAACTAGGTCCATTCGGTGGACGTTCTACAGTGTCAGCAGCTCAGATGAGAAAGGCATTTGTGTCCTAGTTAGTGGAGTTTTTATAGTTAAAACCATGTTTACTCAGCTTTGATTTATGAGGACACGCTATGTCAGTATTTCGAAATCCCTAATATCGATTGCTAAAACTAGTGCAACATTACCTCTTGTTAAATAAAATGTAAATTATTCAATAAGACCATATCTGGTATGAAATATTGAAAAGAATAAACTATATAATTATATATAAAACTACATAATTTTTATTTTAAAGCAACATTTTTACTTTCTATACACGTACTATGTACATAGTGTATAGAGAAGGTATTTCACTCCACCAAAAAATTCGATACCAAGATTTCACCGAAAATATGTTTTAGGATCCCCTGTAACCAAAAAAAAAAAGCATTTTCAGAAAAAGGTCCGTTTGTGTGTGTCCATGTGTCTGTGAACATGATAACTCATAGACGAAAAGTCGGTAAAATACCAAACTTGGTATTTAAGTTTAGTATCTTCCAGGGATGTGACACGAAGATTTTGAGAACTATCCCTCCACCCCAAAATTCACTTTACATGGAACTTTTTTCAAAAGTTTTTATTTTCTTAAAAATCGCTATAACGGTTTTGATTAAAATATCGTATATTAAAGATATTTACCTGACAAATAAAATGTAAATCTTGAATTTTCTGGGAATAGCCTCTAAAGACTACTTTATTCTGGACGAATTACGGAATTTTGCATAACTACTAAATGGACAAAAGCTTGCCACACAAAAAATATAGAGCACGTTAACGCACAATTTATGTTATATACATTATTTTCGTGGAGTTGATTGTTTTTGAGATATTCCTTGTTTTTATTTTCACCCTTAAAAACATACTTCTCTCATACAGGAATTTGTGAATACAAACAAAGGAACAAAGGAACTTCAGTCACATAGCAACCAGCTTTTGACTATTGCTTTAACCTATGGTACTCGCTTATTTCGCCTATACTTACAAGGAAGCAAGTAATAAGACTATTTCTGCTAATTTTTTCTCGATTAGCATGAAGTAAAGAGAATTTGTTGCAGAGATGTAGAGAAAGTCGTGTGAATGGAAAACATTAGATTTTTATATCGCCAATTCCACTGCAGCACCCTAATTCATAAACTTACGAATGCTGTTCTCTCTCTCTCATTGTCTAAATATATGTATATATATATTTTTTTTTTCATTCATTTCATTTATTTCTTAATCATTCTTTCTTTATTTTTTGGTATAACTGAGCAAACTTTTATTTTTATGTAGCCTCATATATATTGCCCTATTCCTTTAATTCTTCTATTTCACTTGGCATTCAACACTTCCTGCGCTACCATCTCTCCTGGCATACTATCCCAATTGTGTTACCAAGTTTCTTTCCTCAAATTTAACTCTTTACATTCAGTTATATAGTGAAGAATACTGTTCTGCTCCCCGCACAAAATACAAAGTTCTAATTCATTGTCTCTCATCCCTTTCAAAAGTAATGCGCCCATCCTCATCCACGTTAATCCTTTGGCCTTCCCTCTCTTGTTCATTACATATATGTGGAGTAATAATCTCTGGGATGTTCATCCTTCTGAATGACTTTGGTATAACTGGTAAACCGTAAGAGAAACGTAGACAAAATCTTACAACACAAAAGTTTAGTTTTGCTTAAAGTACATTGGTCCAATATACTTTTGTAGATTTATCTATTTTTGAGGTGGTCCTTGTTAGTGTTTTAAATTTTAAGCTATCTACTTACATTTCTCTCACATGGGAAGTCATTCCTTTTTCTCATGGTCATGCAAAGAAAACGCAATTTAAAGCATCACATAGTGACCCACTCTTATCGTTTTGACTACTGATCCTTCAGTGAAATATATACATGTTATTAAATGTTTATTTGGAATAACAAGAAGTAACTTGGCGAGAGTACTATGTAGAACAGCAAGTAGAGAAAGTCTAATGAATGTTACATCAGAATAATCTTTATATAGGTTCTACAAAGCATTTTAATAAAATAAAAATCATTACTATATAAGGGTAGGGGTATTCATTTTTATATGTTCGTGGTGCAACTTTAGCATTTACCAAATACAGTATTTATTGGATTTGTTTGTTGTAATTTGTTTAGTTATACTGTTTACAGAATGAAAGGTGCTGTAGAGAAAGTACAACACAATGAAAATATTTAAGTAATTAGACCAATAATAATGAAATAAACGCTGTGGCTTAAATGAATCGTGTGCAGCCATTAAAATGTAAAAAGAACCAAATGAATACTTTATCTTTCTAAGAGTTAATGTTTGCTAGGTATACGCTTATTTTATTGAAATCTAATGCCATATCTGAGTTCCAGCGTTTAAAATCTACAGCTGGGTTATAAACGTTAACCTCAGGTTAGACGTAAATAATCCCAACGAAAGCAAAATTATGAATCGTTTCTATGCTATGCACTACTAAGACTGCTCGTTCAATTAAACAGGACTGCAAGAACTAAGAACCTTGCAATAAAATATCTCCTGTAATACATCAAATGGAAAGTTATCATTGTGACTGCTGAATGGCAACCATAGAATTAAAATGTACCAATTATCTCGTTTATTATTGTTGGGAGTATGTTAAAAGATTTGCAATCTCTTAATGTTTTTCTAAGAGTGTTATTTTTTTTTTCCAGGTATGGATAGTACATCTATATAACAGAAGTAAAACCACTCTTAGATTTAAAACCGGCAATTCATTTATTAGATGAAGTAACTCACTAATACAGGTAAGCTAATTAGTAGATAAAAAACGTTTTTAGAATTAACGCCAACAAAACAGCTAATCGAAATGGAAGAAGCAGTGATTTAAGTATGGTAAAGTTTATACTTAAATGCACGTAGATAAAGACGGTATTGTATTCCACCCAAAAATTTAATATCGAGATTTCACTAGAATTGCACTTTTAGGGTGCCCCGAATAAAAAAATTAGAAAATGGTCCTGTTAGATTTTCTTTTTGTGATGGTGTTTAACGCCCGATTTTTCTACAGACGGGACCACATCCGATGACACTGATGATAAATGGAATGAAGATGGAGCACCGGTGGAATACATGGCAGGAAAAACCGGAGAACCCGTGAGAAAACCCAGTCTTGCGGCGCTTTGTTCACACTCGACAGGTCTAAACACTTGGCCATGGCGCGGCCGTTGTTTGTGTGTGAGTGTGTGTGAACGCAAAAACGAAAAGTCGGTTATATACCACTTTTGGTATTAGGCTTAGTATCTTCCAAAGATGCGACACGAAAATGTTCAAGAAAATATCCCATCTTACTTTACATGAACATTTTTCGAAAATATTTATTTTCTCAAAAATACTCCTGTGAGTAAATTAACGTACATTAAAGATATTTACATTACAAATATTTTTTTTTGGAATAGCCTCCTAAGTCCTCTTCATTCTGGATGACATTTGCATAATTATCTGGTAAACTGCAAGAGATAGACACAAATTTAATCTCGTTACAGCACACAATTTATGGCGTGTATCGTATTTGCATTTTCGTGAACTTGATCATTCCTGAGGTATTCCATGTTGTTGGTTTCAATTTTAAGATACTTAAGCTTTTCTCAAACTGAAATTTGGCTATCCTGTTTCTCTGTTTTACTCTAAAGAGAACCGGATTTCAATTGTCCATTTAGCAACCAGCTTTTAAAAGATTTAATTATCGTTAAACTATTGTATTCCCTTACTTCCCTTCTTCTACAATGAAGCGATTAATAAGACAATTTCTGTTAATGTTTAACTTCATTAGCATGAGGTAATGAGAAAAATATGGCGTTGTAGGAATATTTTTATACAAAATAGGTAGCGAAAGCTATGTGAGTGAAACACATCAGTTTTGGGGGGTGGGGAGGTGTTCTAAAAGTGATAGAATTTTTTGGTAGCTGTTATGTTAATGAATATATTTATTCGATTTTATGAATGACATTTGATTGCTTTATAAGAAATAAGAATGATAGATGTTTTGCCAAAGGAACAAATGTATCTGAAGTTTACAGCGCTTATCTTTTATTTACAGTTGTTTCCCGTATGCATTGGGAAGAGTATGGAACTTACAGGCCAGTATAAATAGAGTGTGGGCCGCACCATGAGGATTAGACCACTTGCCTCTGACCAAGTGACCGCATTTAGGATTTGTGATGGACAAAGCGGCGCGGCAGCGGGTTTCTTCCGGGTTTTCGGTTTCCCCCGCCATCGTATTCCACCGCTGATCCATCTTCATTCAGTGTCATCGTCTGTGGTGGCATATGTGATAAAGGCGGACGTTGAACACTATAAAAATAATTAAATAGCGCTCAGTTATTAAGCATTTGTGTCTAATACGGATCGGTCACGTAGGTATTTCTACAAATGCTTATCTAAGCTGGCTTCGTAGCTCAGTCTGTAGAGCACCTGCCTCATGCTTGAGGGGCTCCGGCTTCGATTCCCGGCTGGGGTTAGGGCTTTTTCACTAGCCCAGATTATTCCTTATCCTTCCCCAGAGTCTGGAAGTATAAATGAGTGTGAATGCGTGTGATGTGGTGACTATGAATTAAAGAAAAACAGAAATCCAATGACAAAAGTACAAGAGCTAACACCTTTGCCGATAAGCACTACGTTCCGAAGGTGAATACCGCCGATAGGACCCTTCAGGTAGAGGCGGGGTATAAGTGGATTTTAATTAAAAAAAGTCTACCTCGATTGAAATAAACTCATTGCTGAGTGGTTAGACCACTCAACTCTCACAAAGGAGTCCTGGGTTCGATCCCGGGGACCGTATATTGGATTAGTGGTGGACAAAGTGGCTTCTAGGTGGAATTTCTGATTCACGCCCTTCATTTTCTCACTGTTTCATCCATTTCTTTCAATTTCACCTTAATTTCTTATATTCCTCACTCTTTTGCCAGGCATCGGGATGATCACCCATCATCGCTCTTCCCTGTGATATAGAGTACCTCTGCTCCTAAATAGGCAGCTGACACTAGCGCTGGTTTGTAAAACATAGGGAGAGATGTAAATCCTCCAAACGCGAAGGGTAAAATGCGAAAGAAGTAGTAGTAACTGGTTTTGAAGGGTTATTGCTTGTGCAACAAGAATTGAATTTTAATATACCAAACCTAATCTTTACACATAACTCCGCACTACGCGTATTTATGGACAAAGAAACGTGTACACATGTGATTTGTTTCCTTAAATCTTAGAATTAATTGCCTTGTTTTCCAAAATGTAGGGAACAACATTGGT
The DNA here is from genome assembly GCA_030762935.1 of Hymenopus coronatus. Classification (NCBI taxonomy): domain Eukaryota; kingdom Metazoa; phylum Arthropoda; class Insecta; order Mantodea; family Hymenopodidae; genus Hymenopus; species Hymenopus coronatus. Next base: position 31,223,718 of record CM060896.1, on the reverse strand, counting down.
ATGTGAATAGAATCCTGAAAATCTGATGTGCTCCATGCACAAAAAGCTAATAAACTATTGCTACACAAGCTTACTACCTTCTGTTTTCAGTACATAGGTCGTTTTGCATTCCACCCAAAAATTCGATTTCGACATTTCACTGGGAATATAGATTTAGGGTTCCCTGAATAAAGAAGAAGAAGAAAGGATATCTAGGAAAAGGTATGTGTATGTTTGTGTGTGTCCGTGTGTCTGTAACATCATAATTCAAAAACGAAATGTTGATTAAATACTAAACTTGATATTAAATATCAAGTAAATTTTATGTTGAATATCCTCCAGCGAGGTTGCGACGCGAAGATTTTCACAAAATAATATCCAATCCAAACTACTCCTTACATGAAAACACTTCTAAATTGTTTATATTCTCAAAAACAGCTCTAACGATTTTGATTAAAATATCACATATTAAAGATACTTATATGACAAATAAAATGTATTCTTTGTCCTATTCATTCTGAATTACGTTTGCAAAACCGATAAAACTAAGAAATAGACGAAAGTTTTGCAGTCGGCTTACCGTCCCCGTAGTTAGGACGTATAAGCGAATGCCTTGGGGACAGATGTTTGTTAGGGAGCCAACGGCACGAAACCACAGAATGAAGAACCTGAAACGAATGGTAGGTCCGTAGCCAGGCATGAGCATGAGGAAGTGGATGATATGAAATCCAAGGGAAATGGATGATAGGAAAGATAATGATGGAGCATCTGGCGGAATGAGTGACGGGGGAAACCGTAGGACCTGGAGACATCGCTTCGTCCACCATAAATCCCACTGCGGGCGTTTGGGATAGAACCCGGGTCGCCCAGATGGGCAACCAACGGTCTAACCACTCATCCACGACGACGCCCGACAAAAATGTACTATACAAAAATATAGAACTCGTTAAAATACTGTTTATTTATTTAAAAGTATTTTATTTGTTAATGACATTGTCACTTGCCTGGATCACATCAGCGCCGCCAGTATGCCGGAATTTCGTCCCGCGTGAGTTCTTTTACATGCCAGTAAATCTACTGATCTTTATTGGTGTTATCACTTTAAAGCACACTTAAAATCCATTAGTCTAGGCCGGGTTTGAGCCCGCGATTTTGAGCTCAGATAGCCAGCGTCTAACTAACTTGAGCTACCAAGACGTACGCCAATGTTTATCTCAATTAACGTGAAGTAAATAGAATACACACTTTAAGAATAATTTGCTACGCAGATGTAGAGAAAGACATGTGAATGGGACACATCTGATTTTTTTTTCTCTGTACTTAACGTATATCGATATAAACTTTGCCGGAATACTTCTATTGCATAGTTCCTTGTAGATACGCGGAAACAAGGGAATACACAAGATTAAAGCGTTTGTCAGAACTTTCAAGAGCTGGTCGCTATATTATGTATTGACATTCCGTTCTTTTTGCTTGATCCAGTGAAAGAGAACTGAATAAATATTTTCTATTTTAGAAATGTATAAGTATTTTAGTATCGAAAGAAGTAACTAGGAATACATTAGATATGATTAGTCCACCAAAAAATTTAATAGACATAAATTGTATGTTTTGACAAGATCTACATTTTTGTGTAGCAAGTTTTTCTTAATCTTTTATAGTTTACGAGTAATGCATAAGTCGTCTGCAATATACATCAATTCAGAGGCTATTCTAAAAAATTCAAGATATATATTCCTTTAATATAAAATATTTTAAACATAGTTTTAATCAAATGGTTTTAGACATATTTGAGAAAATCAAAAATTTCTAAAAAAATTTTCTGTAAAGTGCTGTTTTGTATCTGGGGGGATTTTCTTGAAAATCTTCGTGTCGCATCCTTGGAAAATGCTCAACTTTTATCAGTTTTGTGGTTAACACACACACATACACACAGAGGTCATTTTTAAAAGTGTGTTTTACTTTCTTTAGCATGTATGTGCATATAATGTACATAGTAGCTAGAGAAGGTATTGTAATCCATCCAAAAAAACAATGTTGAGATTTCACCAAAATGTATGGTTTGAGGTCCCCCGAGTCCGAAAAAAGTGTTTCTGGAAAAAGGTCCTGGTGTGTGTGACTGTTCGTGTATGTTTGTGAACAGCATAACTCAAAAACTAAAATGGTGTTAAATACCAAACTTAGTATTTATGTACCTATAGTATATATTAAGGATGCAACGCGAAGCTTATCAAGAAAACCACAGACTACCGGTTACATGGATTTTGTTTTTCTCAAAATGGCCCTTGCGATTTTTATTAAAATAACGTATATTAAAGATATTTATATCACAAATAACATGCATATTTTGAATTTTCTGTGAATAGGCAATAGATGTTTTTCTTGGCCGTTTTCATCGTTGTTATTGGTTTCATTTTGTTTTCATCTTAAACGGCACCATGCAAAAGCAACCGAACCTCAACTGTTTCACGCTTTTAAGATATTTGACTATCGCTTTAGCCTAATGCAATCCTTTAGCAAATTATAAGAATGCTGCTAATGTTTATATCGATTATCATGGTGTATATAAAAGAATAATCTTTTGTAAGAATAGTTTGTATAGCTAGACAAAGCTATGTGAATAGAACACAGCAGGTTTGTATTGAGGAACCTCAAAACATGTATGTCTGGTGAAATCTCGGATTCGAATTTTTGGATGGAATACAATACACTCTACCTACATTTTATGGGAGAGAAAGTAAAAATGAACTCCTTATCTTTCGTCAAAGTTTTCTAACATGTCAAGGATTAAAGATAGACAAGGATTGCCCAGGTTAAGAAATATGATTGTAAGAGAGGAAATAAACATAGAAGGGTCATAAAAGGAACGCATAAAATCGTGCACTTTATTGCCAAGGATAGAATTTTTAATTAACAAAGCTGGTATGTTTGTCCATGGTAATGAAGGTGGGAAATATAGCGAATTTATGTACCCACCTATGTATAATGAAAGACATGCGAGGATGACCGCAGAGACGAAATGAAATGGCGTTTTATTTATGGAAGCTCTTTAACGCTTCTCAGCGTCCCAATCCATACTGGGCGTGAAAGACCGCTTAATTTTGCTCTATCAGGCATGAGGTTCCGTAAATCTACGACACGGGATCAATGGCTTTATTTCCCTTGCGAAGGAAGCCATGGTAAGGATTTTTACGTCTCCGCCGAGATTGAACCCGTGACCTTGGGTATATGAATTTAGCATGGTAACCATTACAGCACGACAACAGCAAAGACAATCCACAGACTTGCTAAGATGCCAAGATCTTTTAACATCTTTAAAAATGATCCAGTTGGAGATGAACGACTGCTTTCGGACTTCTTTGACTGTTTAATTTCTATAGCCCTCTCTAGCTTCTATGCTCATACCGAAGACTGACTACAAAAGGGATTTTATAATTATTTATTTATTGTTTACTCTCTTCATAGTACATGATATATAGGTGGGACGGTTTGCACGCCGTTCGAAAATTCAAAACTGAGATTTCACCGGAAATATATTGAATATATTTTTTTTTGAAAAGCATCCGCGCACGCGCACGCACGCTTGTGTTTGTGTGTGTCCGTGTGTCTGTGAACACGGTAAATCAAAAATGAAAGGTTGTTAAAATTCCAAACTTGATATTGAAGTTAGGTATCTTCCAAGAATGTGACACGAAAATATTGAGGAAAATATTGATTTTCTCAAAAATGGTTCAAACGATTTTGATTAAAATACCGCAAATTAAAGATATTTATATGAACAGCAAAATTTATGTTTAGAATGTTCTGCCTCTGAAGAGCTCTTCATGCATTTTCCATAACTGGTAAACCGTAAGAGTTAGACAAAAACCGATTGCACAAGAAATGCAGATTTCGTTAAGGCACACAATTTACGTCATAATTTGTGTTGATAAATATTTGATATGTTCCTTGTTATTGATTTCAAAGTACTTTTTTCAACTCCTGGTCATGCAAAGAAAAGGATTTCAACCACATGGCAAGAAGCTTTTAAAATATTTTACTATCGCCTTAGCCTAGTACATTCCCTTATTTCCTTTCTATTATAAGAAAGCAAGTAGTAAGACTATTTCTGCTAATGTTTATTTCGATTAGTATGTACTTTTTCATGATGCAGATAGAAGAATAAGTGTTTTAATGATAATTTGTTACAGAGATGTAGAGACATGCATGTGAATGGACATCAGAATTTTTTGTTTAGTTTGTCTCCCCTCTAACTTCTATGCTCATACCGAAGACTTTCGATTGCTTTTTTTTTTGTCCTTAAAACTGGTAAATAAGCTATTCGGGTAGTTCACCTTAACCGAGATTCCAACTCGGGACCTCTAGAATGAGAGAAAGACACGCTACTCCTATACTAAAGAGACGGACTGTTTATTGTTATTATTATTATTGTTATTATTATCATCATCATGAAGGCGGATCAATAAGTATCCGTGTTTCAAAATAGATGTTCCAAAGGCAAGTTGGTGTTACCATCGTGTAGTGTCATTTGTTAAACTTCGATTTAATACTGATTCATAGATTAGTTTGGATTTGACAGGCACCTTAGTTTTTAATGTGTTTTGCTAAAATAAGAAATGTAGTATCGTTCAGTGATTCGAGCTTTCGCCATTTCTGACTGTAATTAGATAGTGGTTCAATGACTTAACTCGAGATCGAACATTCGTTTTTGATGAGGAGCGCCCAGGATGCTCGGCAGATATGGTTAATGAGGATATGATTCACATAGTGGCAAAGGCAATAGTCGACAGAAACTACAACTCATATTTTCCATAATAGGTTGGAAATGAAGGTTGCCGCAATTCCTCGTCGTAGACAACAAGCTGTTTTGGTATTTAACCTTGAAGTTGAATTTTGAGTTATTTAAATAAAATATAAAGGCATTTTTGCGTCGTTTTCACCGTCGATGAGACCTGAACTCATCATTACGACACCACATTCGATGGACATTGTTGAAAAAGGGGAAAAATAATTGGGAAATAACATTTGTGAAAGAAACGTATAAGTTCAACGTAGCTTCTCGGCATTTGGCAGTTACGAAAACTGAAGAAAACGTTCCAGAGAACACGATCCTGACGGAATTTGAACCGTGGACCTTCCGTTCACGAGTCCATGCCTTAAACGTCCTCAACCACCCTTTTAGATGCATATTTTCGTAATTGCATCGACATTTTGTCTTATAATATTAGTATAGATATACAGGCTCATTACTTTCTCTACTTCATAGCAGAACATAGGTGTAGAAGGTATTGCATTCCACCCAAAAATTAGAAACTGAAATTTCACGTTTTGAGTTCCCATGAAACCAAAAAGACATTTTTCTAAAAATCATCGTGTGTGTTTGGGTGTTGGCGTGTCTGTGAACAGCATTACGCAAAACTGAAAAGTCAGTTAAGTGCAAAACTTGGTGTTAAGTTTAGTATCTTCCAAGATTGTCACACGTAGTTTTCAGGAAAATCTAACCACCCCAAATTAACCTTTACATGGAACATTTTTTCGAAATTTTCAATTTCTTAATAATGACAATGATGTTTATTAAAATGCCATATATCTTAGATGGCAAATATGATGTATACGAGTATCTTGAATTTTGGGAGGAATAGCATCTGAAGCCCTTTTTATTCTAGGGGACTTTTAACATAACCGTTAAACCGTAAAAATAGACAAAAATCTTACAATACAAAAAATGTAGATCTCGTTAAAACTTAAGTTTTATTTCGCACACTATTTTTTCTGAATAAACCGTTTTCGAGATATTCTTTGTTATTGGTTTAAATTTTAAAATACTTATACTTCCCTCTCATAAGAAAACTTGTTACTCGTTTCATAGCTCTTTTGCTTTACTCCTGGCCGTGCAAGAAAACCGAGTTTCATTGCATCACATAGCGTCAGCCTTTAAAGCATTTGATTATCGCTTTGGCCTAATGTGTTTCCTTATACCCATTCTACTTACAGGAAGCAAGCTATAAGACAATTTCTCCTAATGTTTATTTCGGTTAGCACGATGTAGATAAAGGAATAACTTTTTGTAGGAACAACTTGTTTGCAGAACAGCTAGAGAAAGACAAAGAAGGGCGCACTTCGGAATGTTTACTGTTTTTGATGGATGTATTTTGAAACACCGTGTAAGCAATCTAAAATGACAGAAGTCCACCGAATCCGCTTCCTTTTTATAATGCAGCATCTCTCATCCAGACTGGTCGTTCCTGGTATAATTTATCCGCTTTTTATTTCCGTGTCGGCAAAACTCAATTTTCATTCTGATTGGCTCTTACCTGCCCTTTCTCGATTCGCCCAACCACCGGGGTGAAAGCCATTATACGGTGGTAGGGTTTTTTTCATGGCGCGATTTAATGTTAAAGTGTTTTCCTCCAAAATAATCATCAGCGCCGCTTCTTTTTGTGGCTCACTAAGGAACCTTACGACTATAAGCATTTAATGGAATTTCTTAGCAGGGTCCTGCTGCGCGTATTAAAACTAATGTAAGTTTGTCTAGCACTAAATTTTTAATTTTAAAACTTTCTCGACATATGTAAATTAAATACTCTTTTCTGTGGATCTTAAGAGATCTAAGGAGATCTTGTCAAAACCGAAGGTCATAGCGTAGCACCTATAAGTAATAACGCACTGCTACGCCTAACACATAAATTAAAAAAAAGAAAACTGGTATAACATCAAACGAGTTTCTATAACCATTCTTAAACAAGCTATTCTTACAAAGGTTTATTCTATATATTTCATGTTAATTGAGCTAAAATTTATAGAAGCAGTTTAAGTATATATTTCCTTGTGGGCACAATGGGAATAACTGTAATAACTGATATTCAAATCTGTTAAAGGCTGGTTGCTAAGTAATGGCTTTGAAATCACGTCTCTTTGTATAACTAACAGAACGAAAACCGAATAACAGCTTCCCAATTGAGAATAGCGTGTGTATAAGTTATAATTAATTACAAGAAGTATCTCGGAAATGGTTAGCTCCAAAATAAAAATACATTTGACATAAAAAGGTGCTTTAATGAGATCTACATTTTTTGTTTCGTAAGATTTTGTCTATCTACCTTTTCACAGTTATGCAAAAGTGATCCACAATGCATAATAAAGAGGACTTCAGACACTTTTCGCAAAAAATTAAAGATATAGCTTTTTTTCCATTTACACCCTCTTTTAACCGCACAGCTATGTCGGTGGCACTTCCCTTTGAAATATATTGCCTATCAGCAATGGTACCGTTGACATTAGGTCTCTATTTTTCTTTAATTTTATTCGTTAGATCGGACATTCATTCATACTCTCATCCATCCTTCCGGAGTTTGGGAAGGTCAATGAATAATTTTAGCTAGAGAAAAATGCTCATCCCCAGCTCATCGAACCGAGACCCAATGAAAACTTTATTCATTGTTCATTATGAAACAAACAACTTTTATTTTAATCAAAGTAATTAAGAATCGTTTTTGAGAGAATAACAATTCTTGAAAATGTTCCATTTAAAGTAGTTTGCGGTGAAGGAATTTGCTTGTTGCATCCTTGGATGATGTTGAACTTAAAATATCAAGTTTGATACTTAACGGATATTTTGCTTTTCAGTTATGCTGTACACAAACACACACACACGTACACGTACACGTACACACACGCACACGCACGCACAAGCACACGCGCGCGCGAACATTTTTCTAAAAGTGCTGGATTTAAGGCTCCTTTCTGGTGAAATCTCAAATTTTTGGGTGGACAGCAATACATGTATGCCTATTTTCAGACATGGGGGGGGGCGCTCCAAAATCCCTTCTCTACTCCTATTTCCTTCAGCTACGCCTCGATACGACTCAATCAGGGGTGGATATGCAATTTAAGGAATTTGAGAGACAAATGTTATCACTTATAAAAACAAGATATCTCCTGTTTAATAGGGGGTGTTCAAATTACGGATCCAAAGCGCTTCATTGTCAAACGCCATTATAATCGGAAGCAAAAGTACTTTTTGGTGATCTTCTACATTTTTAAAAGCTACTTGCTAAATATGTTTGTAAATAATAAAGTAAGACATGATTCCCGTATTTTAGAGTTTTTGGTTATTAATTCATGAGGTGTACAAAAGGGCACCTAAATTGAGCCCGTATTTTAAAATCTATTTTATGCGATATAATATAAAATATATTGTTTAAACTATTTTAAGGTTTGAAAATAATGACGCTTACGAATATATTTATTGATTTTAAAATCAGAATTTATTATACTACGCATATGCTTTTAGAATATGTTTAAAATTTGAATAGCAATTGAACTATATTATCTTATGCATTATTAAAAAGAAACAATTTATTATATTGATCACGAGGTAGTGTAAGAAATTTACTTACATAAAATAAATGCCTTATTGTAATCTTAAAGATTATAATTGGCTTAAACAAATTAGGTGACTAAGACGACTCAAGAATTTTTATTGTGTGAAACATATCCTTAAATAAACAAAATAAATTCCAGTGGAGGAAATATTACCGAGGCGCAGAATGAGACAAAAAATGTGATATGTTCCATTCACACAACTTTCTCTATTCTGCAAACAAACTTCTTAAAAAAGACTATTGTTCCATCCACGTCATGCTAATCGAGTTAAACATTAGCAAGAATGGTTTTATGACTTAGTTCCTTACAATAGAAGGAAGTAAGAGTACAGTAGGCTGAGGGTATAGTCAAATGTTTTAAAAACTCTTGCTATGCGATTTTCACTGAAATTCGGTTCTTTTTGATCGCCAGGAGAAATTTGTGATGACTTAAAATTGACACCAATAATAAGTAATATCTCAGAAACTGTTAGTTTCAGAACAAAATTTTGTAGGATATAAATTGTGTGTTTGACGAGACCTAAATTGTTTGTGCAGGAAGTTTTTGTCTATCTCTTGTGGTTTCTTAGTTGTGCAAAACTCGTTCATAATGCAGAGGACTTGGAAGAGACTGATTTAAAGAACTAGTTTGGATTTTACTTTTTGATTTATGCTTCCATATGCGGACGCGCGCGCGGGTGCGCACGGATCTTTTTCATAAAAATGCAATTTTTTTGGATCGGGGGACCTCGAAAGAGAGATATCTCCAGTGATATCTGACATTGAATTTTTGTTTGGAAAACACTACCTTTTATTTACTTGCGGAGAACGTGCAGAGGAAATAAAAATGTATCTCTGCACTTGACTTGTAGCATAACAAGCCTGTTACTCTCGCCAGTCAACAACAGAATGTGGGGTGAGTGAGCCACTCCTTTGCTGGTTCTCCCCATATCTGATTAGGTGGTAGAGAAAGTACAAGTGAATTAGTTTTATTTGCATTATTCCTTACTTTTTGAATGAGCCTATAGATTAAATTCCTCTGTAATAATTACATGTTAAGTCCGAAGAAGGCTCTCTTACCATCCCTTCCTCTAATAATGGTGTTTACTGACAGCATTAGAAAGATGTTTTTAAATAAGAGCACATGACTAGTCCAAAGGCGCCGTGCAGTGGGTGGTAGAACAGCACCTACGTGTGTGCGCATGCGTGTGAGTGTGCTGGTCGGTGTCGGAACCCACACAAAGAGGATGATCATTTCCAAACCTAACAAGGGCGAAACAGATTCAGCCGCTCGATTAATTGTCCTATCAAGTAATATATAGGAGGCAATTAAATGTTAATGAGTTATTGCATAACTTCATCTCTCCCTCGAATCATTTTGTTTTCGTGCCGCATTTTTTTGTTTTCAATTTTAATTGAGAATCTGGTTCTCGCGTGTAAGTGCATTTCACATTCCCTTAATTGCTATTCATAACCACATTAATCACAGGAATTAAATTTATTGCGACATCCTAACAAGCCCCGTTAGAAAGTCTCAAAGCGATTTCTTATTCCGAGTCCTGTAGCAAGCTCTGGCTTGCGGAATCTTGTCACAAAAAACAATAATAAATAGCAAATTAAAGCTCAACGAATTAAAATACCTTTAGCTGTTTTTGGTAAAATTATATTAACATTCCTCCATTTTTCCTATCAAAGTGTGTGTGTGTGTGTGTGTGTGTGTGTGTGTGTGTTTGTTCTCGTTCATATTCTCCTGAAAGTATCCTTAGCTCTTTATCCCAGTATCTGTTCTTTCAAAAGAAGGCTATGTTGTTTGAATTAAAGGGACAGACTAAGTTTTAAATATGTGAGGTGTTCCACTAAGCTGACTTTCTCTACCTGTTCTAAAAACAAACTATTCTTACAAAAAGGATTATTCTTCTATCTGCATCATGCTGATCAAGTATTGTTAAGTGAAATTCAGTACACTTTGCTTGGCTAAGAATAAAACAAATGAAACTATAGATGGCTTCCCGTTTGAGAACATTTTAAGCAGTTTAAACCTGAAACCAATAGCAAGGAATATCTTGGAAACGGTGCGTTTTAACGAGACAGCCCCTAGCTACGATAAAAGATTCCAATGACATTTGTTTCAGAAGGAGGAAATTAAAGATCTTTTTCTAATTCTAGGCGACGATGTTGCAAGGATTATTTCAGCTAAAGATATATTAAAGGCTCCACCAATTTACTTTCATTGCGTGCATCAAATCGCATTATTAATTTGTTGTTCGCTGTATTACTGCTCTTGAATCTTTGGGAGAACCAGTCTACAATTTAATTGAAGCAAAAAAAAAAAAAAAAAAAAAAAAAAAAAAAATCGTATGTATTCCATTCACATGACTTTGTTCCGCAAACGTCTCTTACAAGATTATTCTTTTATCTTCATTATGCTAATCAAGATAAACATTAGCAAAATTGGTAAGATTTGATTTATTGTAAATAAAAAGGAAATCGAGAATGCACTAGGCTAAAGCGATCGTCAAATATTTTAAAAGACAGTCGTTGTATGAAACAATTGAAATTCGGCTCTCTTTGCTTGCTAGGAATAAACAAAAGAGAGACGAAAAGAAACATAATTTCCCGTCTGAAAAAAATTTAAATGAAACACGGAGTATCTTGGAAACGGTTAACTCAAAAATGTATAAATCTACATTTTTTGTGTAGTAACATTTTGCCCACCTCTTACGGTTTACTAGTTATACAAAAGTTATATAAAAACATCCATAATGCAGAGGTCTTCAGAGACTATTCCCAGAAAATTCAAGATATACACTTTATTTGATATAAAAGTATATTAAGCATGTGGTATTTTAATCAAAATTGTTTGAGTCATTTTTGAGAAAATCACAATTTTCGAAAAATGTTCCATGTAATGGGTAATTGGGGCTGGGGGGGGATATCCCTGAAAATCTTCGTATCGCATCCTTGGAAGATGCTGAACGTAAACATCAAGTTTGATATTTAACCTACATTTCGTTTTTGAGTTAAACTGTCCACAGACAAAGACACACACACGGACCTGAAACATGTATCTTCGGCGAAGTCTCGATATTGAATTTTTGGGTGGAATACAATATTTCTCTATCCACTTGCATATTGTACATACGTGCTAGAGAAAGTAAAAACGACCTGGTCTCTAGTTCTATTGGGGGTAAAATTCGTGAAAAACTTGATGCAGTGTTCCACAAATATTCGGGATCGTGCTGAGGCTGACGTATTGTGTAGGAAATCTACCGAAGATAAACGTTTAATTCGCTCACGTCTCGTACCAAGATTTAAATTCAATTGCGGTTGAACGCTCAGATAAATGTTAAGAAATAAGAAGATGCAGTTTTTAAATGCAAAATCTAAATAAAAAAAAAAAGTTATTTAGTGTGAATATTTATTATGGTTCTTGAAATCAGTGTGAATGAGTGATTTTTCTGTAATATTAAAACATAAATCTGCCTTTTTTTCTTATAAAACTACATAGAGGACAAGTGGGAGTACATCTTATGATTTATTACCTTCTCTGGCGCGTACATACATATGTTCAATGTGCATAGTAGGTAGAGAATATACGGTATTCCACCCTAAAATTCGATTTTGAGATTTCGCAGAAAATGCATGTTTTGAAGAGCTCTTAATAAAGAGAATATATAGAACAAAATCCGTGTGTGTGTGTGTGTGAGTGTGTGTGTGCGAGTGTGTGTGTGTGTAAATTGAAACTGAGTTTTATTTATGGACGCTCTTTAACTATTGCAGTTCTTAGCCTCCCATTCTATATTGAGCGTGAAACATCCCCTAATTTTTCTCAGATGCCTCTTTATCAGGATTGCGTTTCTTTTACATGTACAACTCTACGATATGAGATTACGACTTTGCTTCCCTTCCGAAGGAAGCCAAACTAAGGATTTTTGCGTCCGAAAAAATGCATCGATTTCCACCGGGTTTGAATCCGCGACCTTGGGAATCAGAGGCTAGTATGTTACCCATTGACCAAGCAGGACGTGTGTGTATGTGTTTCTGAGGGCAGCATAGCTCGAAAACGAAGACTCAGTTAAATATCAAACTTGGTATTAATGTTTAGTATCTTCCAAAGATCTTCCCCCTCTTACTTAAAGCTACCTTTTACATGGAAGATTTTTCCAAATGTTGTAAAAGTTGCACTAAAGGTTTGGAGTAAAATACCCCCCCCCCTCTCCCCTCACTTAAAACTACTCTTTACATGGAAGACTTTTCCAAATCTTGTAAAAATTGCACTAATATTTTGGATTAAAATACCGTATATTAAATATGTTTACACGACAAATAAAATGTATTGCTGAATTTCTTGGAAATATCCCGTTAAATCCATTCCATTTTGAATAGTTTCTGCATAACTGGAAAACTGTAAAGAAAACAACATTTAATATAGAAGAAATGTAGATTTCGTTAAATACCTATTTATATCATATAAGAGTTAACTATTACATCCTCATCCGTTTCACATCTCTTGTTTTACTCCTAACCATGGAAAGAGAACGCAATTTAAATAGAAATCGCATAGCGATAGCTATAGCTATAAAAACATTTGACCATCGCTTTAATTTAGTGTATTTCCCTTCTACTTATAAGGAACTAAGTAATAAGGCCTTTTCTGCTAATTTTTATCTTGATTAGCACTATGTAGATAAAAGTGACCTTTTTACTTTCTCTATACGCACTATGTAGATAGTGTATAGAGAAGGTATTGCACTCCACCCAAAAATTCAATACTGAGATTTCACCGGAAATATATGTTTTAGGGTCCCCTGTATCCAAAAAAAAGCATTTTCAGAAAAAGGTCCGTGTGTGTTTGTCCGTGTGTCTGTGAACTCGATAACTCAAAAACGAAAAGTCGGTAAAGTACCAAACTTGGAATTTAATTTTAGTGTCTTCCAGGGATGCGACACGAAGCGTTTGGAAAAATCCCCCCCACCCCAAACTACCCTTTTCATAGAACTTTTTTCGAAAGTTTTGAATTTATAAAAAATGGCTCTAGCGATTTTGATTAAAATGTCGTATATTAAAGATATTTAACTGAAAAGTAAAATGTTTATCTTGAATTTTCTGGGAATAGCCTCTGAAGACTACTTTATTCTGGATGAATTTTACGGAGCTTTGCATAGCTGCTAAACCGTAAGAGATAGACAAAAACTTACCGCACCAAAGATGAAGAGCACATTAAAACACACAAATTTACGTTATATACAGCTTTCTCGTAGAGTTGATCGTTTTTGAGTTTTTCCTTGTTTTTGTTTTCACATTTAAAAAGCGTATGCTTTTCTCACACAAGAATTTGTCAACTCCTGTCCATACAAACAAAGGAGCGTAAGTCACATAGCTACAAGCTTTTGACTATCACTTTATGTTATGGTACTCCTTTATTTCTCTTCTACTTACAAGGAAACAGGTAATAAGACTATTTCTGCTAATTTTTTCTCAATTAGCAGGAAGTAAATAGAAGCATAAGCGTTTTAACAACAATATATAGAAACTATAGAGAAAGTCATGTGAATGGAACACATCAGATTTTTTAAGAACAGTTTGTTTACAGAACATAGAGATATAAAGTCATATGATCGGATTTTGTTTGACTATATTGCAATTTACTAACGTATATTATATAAATTGAGTATTACAAAAAAGGTATGTTATGTACTTAAACTTAAATTTTAGGTACCTATTTAAAATGTGGTTTTAACCGTCTTAAAATCCAAGGTTTGGTTATAATCCATGTAGGTATGCAGTCTAGGTTCCTGTGGCGGCTTGAGCACATAATGGACTGTGATTTTGTTCACGTTTGACTGTTGACTTTTTACATTCCATCTCTCCTGCTCAGTGTTTGCTTCCACTTTCCACGATCTGCTAGCGCTCTGGACAAACAATAGCGCTTCCTAACCTGAATAAGAGAAAAAATATGTTGTGGCTTTAAACCTGCAGTTAACGTTGGGCAGTTGTATACCTACCTACCTATATTCTTTACTTGCCATATTTTTGATTTTGTTGCGACTTGTATAGTCGATTACATATGTCTTTTCTTTCACTTTCTGTGCTGCTGATGTATGGTAGAAGACGCATAGTATTCACTCAAAAAAAATTAAATGTTCAGGTTGCACAAGAAATACACGCTTTAAGGTCCCCCAAACTGCGACAAAAAGCCTTTCATTAAAAAAGTCCAAGTTCTTGCGTGTGTTGTGTGTTGTGTGTGTGTATGTGTGTGTGTGTGAGTGTGTGTGTGTTTTTTTTTCTATGTCTGTGAACAGCATAAATCAGAAACGAAAACTCGGTGAAATAAAAAATGGGTATTTAATGAGTGAAATTTCAAATTACTCTGTTTTTGTATAGATTTTCTTTAACTTATCTATGATACTGATTTTATACGAATATCAAATTTCATTCAAATTGAATAAATGCTTTGCAGGGTATAAATTATTTCATAAATTGCATTGAGTAAATATATTGCTAAATCGAAATGTTCCGCATGCTTCAAATTTTGCAGAAAAAAAAAATTGGTGTCATTGTTTTGATTCAAAGCTCTGAAACATACGCAAAAAGTTTACGTGTTAGTATTTCAATAACTTTGATTACTGAATTTTTAAATGTTAGAAATTTAATCTCTATAATTAATCATAAATGTTGATTCTCTATGGCTACTGAAAGGTTCCAGCAATCATTTGCTATGGAAAGCAATTTTCAATTTTTTAAGGATTGTAGTCAAAATTTCACACCTAGTGTCCCTTAGGTTTAATTTTTATTACGGAATTTTTAAATGTTAGAAAATAATCTTTAAAACTAATTATAAATGTTGATTCTGTGTGGACACCCAAAGGTATCAACAATCATTTGCTATAGAAAGCAATTTTCGATTTCTTTTGTTTGTTTTTACGGATTATAATAAAAATTTCAAACCTAGAGTCCCATAAGTTCAGCACTTTCAAAGATACTCTCCCTGAAGATTTTTAAGAAAATTCTCAAATGCTCTTACAAGGAGTATTTTTCGTAATATTTGGTCTTCTCAAAAAAGTATAACGATTTCTATTAAAATTGCATTTCTTTAAATTATTTTATGACAACTAAAATGTATATTCTGGGAATAGCCTGCGAAGTTCATTTCATTCATATATGCATTGATTTTATATAATTTTATATGACTGGTAAATTCTCTTTTATTTACTATACAATCGAAATAAAAACTGAAATATCATCTAAGTGAGAATGGGAACGCACAACATAAAATGATCTATACATCTTTAAAATTTACAATTTGCCTGTTTGAAATATTCTATTCTTTAAAAAAAAATCATGCTAATCGAGATAAAGTGTGTAGAAATGGTTTTATTATATATTTCCTCATAGATTCAAATGTAGAAAGGAAAGAACCGTTGGCTTATAGAACGGTCGGTAAGCGATGGCTTTTAAATTTCATTCTCTTTGCAAGACTACAAAAAACGAAAAAAAAAAGAAAGAAACAAAAAAAAAAAACATACGAGTACGGGTTTTCCAGATGAAAAAAGTATCAAATATATGATAATTCAAATCTATTAGTAATAAAAATATCTCAGAAATGGATAATAACAAAAATGCATTTGACTTAAATTAAGCAATTTAAGTGAGATCTACACATTTCGTGTTGTTGTCTATTATAGTTTACAAGTTATGAAAGATTCGTTTAGAATGAAGGCGACTTCTCAGACTTTTACCAGCTATTAAAGATAAACATTTCATTTGTCATACGAATATCTTAAAATGCATATATAGTGTTATTGTTTGTGTTTCTTTTTGCAAAAATTAAGTGAATCAATTGTTTTACGTATTTCCGATGTTCAGTGTCCCTGCGGACTTTGTAACTTTAGTGAACTGTGCATGTTAAAAGCCTGCGCCCTTTAAACATCCTCCACATTTAAACTTTAAATTTAGCTTTCTCCCCTATTTCATTTCATTCTTACAAAACATTTTGCTGCTATCAACAGTCATCTCTTCACAATTTTTATTCAAAAAAGGTTTAAAATTTCACTGAATGTTAAAGAAAATATGACTAATAAAACTAAGAATTGGATCTCTAATATATTGGATGATTCATGAAATAAAAAAAAAGCATGTGACATGAGAGCAACAACACAAACATTTTGTCATGTGTAAACTATTTTTTTTTATTCTGTATAAGAAGCAAATATAAAAAATCTGATACTTGTTTATTTATGATATTAAGTTATGTTTTCTATTTTATAGCATTACAGTTGTAAGAAAACACAAAAATATTAATAACTAGAAAAATATGAAATATACAGAGTTGAAACTTCAAAGGGTTTACAGATGAGCGTATAGCAGTACACAAAAATTTAAGTACCTAGCTTTAAAACTTTAGAAGTTAGATTTGAAGCCCATCTGTCTTCCTAGCAAATTTTCGTATTTGAACTATGCGGAATTGGGGTAGTTGAAATGCATCTGTGAAACTTGACCAACATTTCTGAATAAATAACAAAGTTTTTATTTCATAATAAAAGAACATAGCATAACATTTTAGAAAATATACCTATCGTTTTCCCACTTGGCGCACTTTAACTACAAATTAGCTTATGGTAGTCACATGCTTATGAATAGGCACTGCCAAATTATTTTCTCGCAAAATTTTTTCCAACACTTGTCCACGTCCAAAATGTTCCACTAGTTTGTTTAAAAATGTTATACTGCCTCTCAAAAGTATACTAAAGAAAATGGTTGTATCCTTTTTTCGAAACAAACCTCCAATATTGAGAAATAAATTATTATATTCTGAAAAATTTTGGAGATTACGAAAAGTAATAATTTTTCTACACTAATAGGCTAACGTAAAAAAATACTATATAACAGATCTATTTGTAAACTCACTTGCTGTAGAACTGTATTTTATGTGAATATTTGTTTTAAATTCATTATTGCCCATTTTTATTAGAACAATGAATTTAGGTCATAAAAGTATTAATTTAAATAACCATACAAACTAGCATTTTATTATTTATCCAACATAATGTGTAAAATTGAGTTTTTAAATTTTCTCCAATCTTCCATTAGCTTGGTTAGTGATTGAAATCCGTTTTCACACTCGTTAGATGGTATGATTTGTTGCAATTCTTGCAGACGCAGCCCTCCTGGGTTCATGGTGTGACTCGTTCTGGCAGATCTTCCGTGAAACTCATGGGTGGCGAATCTTGTAGACAAGTGGCGAAGCTCGAAGTTTGGTCTCCTTCTGATTTCTGTCATAGCTTCGATCTCCATTATATCTTCCGATATCTCGCCATCTCTTTTCTATATCTCTTCGAGGGCGATTTTATATGCTTGTGTTTCCGATAATCCGAAGATGTGTCTCAAGCCTTCGATGAAGAGGGGTTCCTAAGCTGTTTCTCGTGAATTTTGAGATTGAGAGATCTCTTTTTAAGAACCTCGCCTTGAATTATCTAGTTTCTTGATGTTCATTTTGATACGTGGCAACATTATCATTATTGATGTCAATAAGATATCTTAATTGTTTCCAAATTTCATAAATGTATTACCTTAATCATAGGCTTTCAAAATCATCGTCAACGTATTTCTTCTTTAGTGCCTATTTGCTAAATTGTGTAACACGTCTGAAATGGTTACGACGCTTTGAAAATGTATTCACTCAAGTTTCTGATCTGTATATTTTAACATCAGACCCTGCTTCACTGAATGTTTATGTATGACGGGATTAGGAAACTAGGTTGTAAGCTTTTGTTATTTTTTATGTTTAAACTCGTAATTTCCACATTGGACGGTGGGGCTACCAGTTTTTCCGTGTGAAACGGCCCAACTAACCGATACTACGGGGACGTAATGAATAGGGCAGCAGTGTGGCGATTGATTCCTCTGTTTCAGTCGATCCTTTGAAAGGTGCTGATGCGTATATAAGTCGTGGGGGGAAGGGAGAGACAGGCACCTCCAGGTGGGCATGGGGTCACGGATCAGGTTCACAGAACTACAGATCAAGACCATAGCCGGATACCTGTCAGGGACTTCAGACATAAAGACAAATCTCTGTCTTATATAACAAGTGAGCAAAACGTGCACATTGCTTCAAGTCCGATGAGATGTCATCTTTCATTTTTTATTTGCTATGATGGCGAGGGCTGCTGACCACCCAAGCGATATGTTCCTTAAAGCAATTTGGTGCACATTTAGACTGATCTCGAATATAATGATACCTTGAATGCGTTCATTCTTGCGAACACCTGCTAGAGTTAAATGTTAAAAAAGTTTGAAGAAAATGGACAGATAATTTTGAGACTGAAATCAGTAATAAATTAAGAATGGCTTGTAAAGGTAATCTCCTAAAATTTATGAATTAAGGCAACACCTCAAAGATATTAAATTCAAAATCTGATGCACCCCAGTCACATGACATACTCTAGGTGTTCCATAAATAACTTTTCTAAGAAAAGATTGCACAGGCTAAAGCGATATTCAAATCTTTTAAAAGCCGGTCGCTATATGAAACAATTGAAATTTGGTTCTTAGTGCTTACTAGGAGTAAACAAAAGAGAGACGAAAAGAAACATGGACTTCCTATATGATAAATGATTAAGTAGCTGCAAACTGAAACCAATAACTTGGAATATTCGAAAACAGCTACCTATCTCACAACAAAAAATGTATGTGACAAATTCTATGTTTTAATGATATCTACATTTTTGTGTAATAAAGTTTTGTCTATCTCTTATGGTTTACCTGTTACACAAAAGTTACACAAAATTAATCCAGAATGAAGAGGTCTTCAGAGGCTATTCGCAGAAAATTCAAGATATACCTACATTTCGTTTGTCATGAAAATATCTTAAACACATGACATTTTAATACAAACTGTTTGAGCTATTTTAGGAAAATCAAGAATTTTGAAAAATCTCCTAGTAAAGAGTAGTTTATGGAGGGTATATATTTATTATTTCAATTGCATACAATCCAAAGATTTGATACCGAGATTTTACATAAAATAGGGTCCACTGAAAAAATTCCCTAGAAAAAGGTCCGTACGTGTGTGTATGTATGAGTATGTGTGTAACAGCATAACTCAAATACTAAAAAGGTTGATTAAAAACTAAACTTAATATTTAAGCTCAACTTCCAAGCCTGTGTGTGTGTGTGTGTGTGTGTGTGTGTGTTGGTGTGTGTGTGTGTGTGTGTGTGTGTGTGTGTGTGTAACAACATAGCTCAGATACTAAAAAAGTTGACTAAAAACTAAACTTAATATTTAAGCTGAACTTCCAACCAGGGGACAACTACCCTTTACGCAGAAAATGTTTCAAAAATTGCTCTTAACATTTTCACTAAACTCCCTTACTTTAAAGTTATTTATATGACATATAAAATGTATACCTTAAATCTTCTTGGTTATAAGTCCTCTTCATTTGGAATGACTTTTGTGTAGCTCGTAAGATAGACAAAAGCTTACTACACAAAAAGATGTTAATCTCGATAAAACACACATTTTTGTTGTTTTCGTGATATTGCTTGTTATAGTATTACATTTTCAAATACTTATACTTTTCTGAAATGGGAAATTTTTATTCATATCTTCTCATCCTGGCCAACCAAAGAGAATGAAATTTCAAAATGATTACTTTTAAAGTTTTGGCTATCGCATTAGCTCATACCTTTCCTTATTCTTGTACAAAGAGATTATATAATAAATCATTCCTACCAATGTTTATCTAAATAAGTATTAAGTTCATAGAAAATTAAGCTTACTGATAGTTTGTGCAGCAAAAATAGAGATAGATTTGTGAATGTGATAAATTTTGTGATAAAAATAAAACTTTAATCATATTTGAGATAACTCACATAATTGAATGAAACACGCAGATTAAAATATCCCTACCCAAAAGATGAAGACTTCTAATCAATCCTACATTTTGTTTTGGTCACTCTGGGAGGTAAAACCGCAATTTCGCACAAAGGAGTTTATAATTCAGAGATTATCCCAGCTTCTGGCAAGTGCCGTTCTTTGTTCTTAAAGATCACATATACAACTGACGTATCGTCAAAACAAAGAACTAATAATCTGATGATAATAATAATAATAATAATAATAATAATAATAATAGTGACGACACTCTTTATTAAATTCCTTGACTCATAGCAAATCACTGTGCCACTAAATCCTGTAAAGTCCTCTTCTCCAACGCAACAATATTGAATCCATTATTACATGTCCATAAACAGCAAACCTTCTTTATAACCGTATACGTATAATTGCACAAGTAAGTGGGTTGAGGATACAGAGAACGAATCTGACATTATGGTCCCTCTGTCTTAAGTCATTCGAATTGCTTAAATCCTTCCAGAACAAACAAGATAATTACAATGAAGAGTATGAATTATGCATAAAATTGGGACACAGGTTGAGTCCAGCCATGTTTGTAACACACGAGTTCCAATTCGATAGGCATATGTTTTCGCAGCGTTTTGTTTACTGTAGTTCGTCTGTGTCGAACATTAAATAGCATTCCTTTGTAATAAACGGTAGGTGTATCTTTTGCATAACAATATTAAGAGCTATGTTTACAAGTTATAAATTTATTCCATCTATAAATCTATTTTGTTTACAACCATTACAGAATAATCGGATGTGTTTGATCCACATGACTTTCTCTACCTATTCTGAAAACAAACTGTTCTTACTAAATATTAATCTTTTATCTGCATCAGACTAATCGAAATAAACATTAGCGGACATGGTGTTATTATTTGCTTTCTTGTAAGTATAAGGGAATTAAGGGAATACAGTAGGCTAAAGCCATAGTGAAATATTTTAAAAAATGTCGCTATATGTCATTGAAATTTGGTTCTCTTTCAAAGCCAGGAATATAACAAAAAAGATATGAAACAAAATATGATTTCCCGTTTGAGAAAAGTTTAAGTAGTTTAAAATTGAATATCTCGGAAACGATTACTAACAAAAACAAACAAACAAATGATGTGGCATAAATTGTGTGTTTTAACGAGATCTTCAATTTTTATGTAGTAAGCTTTCGGTTTACCAGTTATGCAAAAGTCATCCAGAATGAGGAGAACTTCAGCGTTTACTCCCAGAAAATTCTATATTACATTATATTCGTCATATAAAATATCTTCAATATACTACGGTATTTTGCTCCAAATAATTAGAGCCATTTTTGAAAAAATAAAAAATGCTAAACTGCTTCCGCATGAAGGGTAGTTCAGGTTGCGGGGATTTTATTGAAATTTTTTGTGGCCCATTCTTAGAAGGTACTAGAATTAAATAACCAAATTTAGTATTTTAGCGACTTTTCATTTTCAAGTTATGATGCCCAGACAGACAGACAGACACACACACACACACACACACACACACACACACACAGACCTTTTTCTAAAAATGCTGTCTTTGGATTCAGGGTAAACATTTATTTCCGGTGAAATATCGGTATCAAATTTTTGAGTGAAATACAATTGGCATCTGCTCTACCGTTGTAGTACATTGTGCTCGGGATAGAAAATAATAGGGATTTCATTCGTGAAAGAATTATTACCATATGGTTCCGTGAATTTTGAAATTATACAATAATGCATATATAGCATATGTTTGCATTTTGACAGGATCACCATAGAGGATATTTAATGAAAGAGAACAATGAAGATGAAATCTAAGGGAAAGAAGACGTGAAGCAATAAAGGCGAAGAAGTGAGAGATGCCACCACACTCTTGTGAGGGAAACGCTTGCCTTTGTGGACTATAAATTTGGGGCACCTTTGCATTGGAGCGAAATAATCCTGCATCGACCGTTCAAAGAATGCCTTTATCCTAGATAGCACATAATCCTTAAGCAGGGATCCTCCTCAAAAGCAATCATTCTCTCTATCCCAAACAACAGGGACATCTACAAGAAGGATATTCTCTCCAGCATTGCTGTATGGCACACCTCTTGAGATGACGTAGTGACAAGATTCTGAGCTTCGAAGTAATTAACAATTTCATTTGTCATTTATGTAACCACCTATCTATTCTGCAACAAATTACTCTTACAAAACATTGACAGAATAGAAAAAACAACCGTTCATTTAATCAAAGTATAAATACAAAAAAAATTAACAAATAACAAGGAATGTCTCGGAAATAATTTTTCACAAAAAAAAAAAAAAATATGCTATGTAAACATTGGGCATTAATTCTGTATTTTAACTTGATCATTTTTTCTTGATACACTATATCTATCCTTTACGGTTTACCAGTAACACAACATTCATTTGGATTGAAGAAAGCTTATAGATGCTGTTTCCAGAAGAATTAAAGCACACTTTATCTGTCACTAGAATATATCTTAAGCATTTGGTAGTTTAGTCAAAAGCATTAGTCATTTTTGAGAAAATAAAAAAAATCCATTTAAAGGGTAGTTTGGGATGAAAGTTGTCTTGAAATTTTTTGCGTCGTATCCTTGTAAAATGCTGGGCTTAAACCAAGTTTGGCATTTAATCGACTTTATATTTTTGAGTTATCTATTCACACACACACACACACACACACACATATATATATATATATATATATATACACCCCCACGCGATTTTTTTCTACAAATCTTATGTGTATTTTTCACATGACTTTCTCTACCTATTCTAAAAAAACTTCCTGCAAAAAGGTATTCCCCTTTGTACTCCATGTTAATTGAGATCGACAGTTATCAGAATGGTCTTATTACTTAGTTCCCTATAAGTAGAAAGGAACTAAGGGAATACACTATACTAAAGCGGTAGTCAAAAGTTTTAAAATCTATCGTTGAAATTCATTGGTTTACATGACCAGGAGCAAAACAAAAGAAACACGGACAACCTGCTGTTTGAGAAAGGTATGAGTATTTAAGATTGAAACCGATACTGGAATATCTCGGAAATAGTTCGCTCCAAAATAAAAATATAAAATACATAAATTGTGTGTTTAGATGAAATCTACCTTTTTTGTGTAATACATTTTTATCTATATTTTAACCAGTTATACAAAATTAGTTCAGAGAGAAGGGGGCTTATAGATCCTATTCACAGGAAATTCAAGATATACAGTTTATTTTTCGTGTAAATATCTGTAATATAGGGCATTTTAATTAAAATCGTTAGCGATTTTTTTTTCAGAAAATAGCAATTTTCAAAAATTTTCCCATGTAAAGGGTAGTGTGGTGTGATGGGATTTTCTTATATATATATCGAGTCGTATCCTTAGAAGATACTAAATTTAAGTATCAACTTTGATATTTAATGGATTTTTCGTGTAGTTATGCCGTTCATAGTCACATACACACTGATATTTTTCTAAAAATGTTTCTTTTATTCTGAGGGTCTCTCAAAACTTATGTTTCCGTTGAAATCTTGGTATCGCTTTTTTGAGTGAAATACAATACTTTCTCTGCCCACAATGTACCTACATTGCACATGCGCGCTAGAGAAAGGAAAATCCTTTTGGGGGCTATTAGGTTAGTTTCAAAACGTGTATTTCTGTGAAAGCTCGATATCGAATTTTTGGGTGGACTATAGATTTACTCTTACCTATAGTACGTACATACGTTGCAGAGAAAGTAATAAAACGAGCACACGCACGCACACGTGCATCTGGCTCCATAATCTTTATCCATTTTCTTTCGGCAAATTGCTAGCACAAAGAAGCATTATTATGTTTTTGCTGTGTGAAAGTTCTTCCAGTATCTACTCAGGCAAAGCTCGTCCCTCGGCAGTGTTTAGTGGTTAAGTAATAATTATATAGCAGTTTCCAGTAAGTGCTTCTAATGGATGTCTTATAAGGGTGGAATACGGCTACCGGTAACCGCAACACAAGCCGCGGTCCCCGGCAGTGTGTGCTACGTCACCTACCGTATATCTTTCATCAACTGTAATTGTAATTTATCCACTTGAAGCCTTTGTGAAATTTGAAATAAAAATGTGTATATTTACAATTTTTTTTTTTTCCATTTTATTCTTCTCTACCACGTATAATGTATGCATGTAGTAGGTACGGAAGGTATTTTTGTATTCCACTCAAAATTTGATACCCAGATTTCATCGGAAATATTTTAATTCACCTGAACCAAAGAATAAACATTTTATATAAATTCCGTGTGTGAGACTGTGATCAACATAAATAACAAACGAAAAGTCCATTGATATTTAAGCTCAGCATCTGCAAAGGATGTGACGCGAAGATTTTTCAACTACCTTTACATGGAACATTTTTGGAAATGTTTAATTTTCTCGAAGACATTCTGGATGACAAAATTTATGTTATATACCTTTTATTGGTAAATAAAACTTAATTTCAATATGGTCAAGATGTTACTATCGCTTCAGCGTAATGCATTTCCTCATTTCCCCTGTGCTAATATTTGTCTCGATTTAAATGAAACAGATGGTAGATTAAGCTTTCGTAACAATAGTCTGTTGCAAAATAGGTAGGGAACGTCATGTGAGTATTTCACATCAGATTGTTATACTTAAAATTTGAAATTTCAAGTTACAGAATTTTTATTTTAAACAATTTTATCAACAATTTTAAAGCCTAAAGTGGATATTTAATTAGTCCTGTACAATTTAAATAAACTTTGATTATAAAATGTTTTTCGGCGCTCTTCATACTTAAAATGCTCTTTGGAACCCAGGTAAAATGTATTAGTTCTAAATTTCAGGAAAGCTGTAGTGTTGAACACTAATTAAAAGTATAATGTAGTTCTAAAAACAAAAATAAAAGGTTTCTCTTAAACAATTAAACATTAAGAAATGTTTGCACAGCGAATTTTTATATATGCATATTAATGGACATTTAAAATTAGGGAGAGATCTGATAAACCAATGACACCAGGAGCATTTCATACTGCCGTTAATTATAAATAGCAAATTGATATCTTAGCAAAAGCTTTAGCATACATCGTTAAAATGTTTTGAGCATTACATTTGTTATGTTCTGACTGTATGATAAATAAGCCGAAACAGTCGTAAGAATATTGTGTTTGGATTTTCACAGATGCGTTGCCTTAATCCAAACAGGGACAGTACGTGACGGGTACTGCACAGAGTTTCAAGTCCTTGTGGCAGATTCTTAGTCCTGTGGAAAAGGACTAAATAAATATATAAACCTAAAACAACAAGGAAATATCAAAATATAGCTAAACATATACGATGCAATTAAAACTTTTACCGATATGGTCAAATGCTCTCTACCACAAGCTTCCAATAATGCTGCATGACATTGTTGCCTCTTATAATCTGAATTTTAATGAAACAACAAGGAAATATCAAAATATAGCTAAACATATACGATGCAATTAAAACTTTTACCGATATGGTCAACTGCTCTC
This sequence comes from Hymenopus coronatus, assembly GCA_030762935.1. NCBI lineage: Eukaryota > Metazoa > Arthropoda > Insecta > Mantodea > Hymenopodidae > Hymenopus > Hymenopus coronatus. Next base: position 31,197,989 of record CM060896.1, on the reverse strand, counting down.
TACCACAAGCTTCCAATAATGCTGCATGACATTGTTGCCTCTTATAATCTGAATTTTAATGAAGCCTTAAATTAAACTCGCTACAAATAGAAATTTTTAACTCACACAGCATATGCTCTTCTTTCTCATTGTTATTTGTTTTGCTTTTATCATTTACCGCTAATAGCAACACATATAAATATTGTTGCCATTAGAAACTATGAAATGACTCGTGTATACAAAGAAATACAAAATAAACAGAAAGTCATGAGGGCACAGTAAATTGCAAATGGTAAGAGGGGCACATTCTTAATGTCTCTACACGTATATTCGAACATAGTGTATCGAGAAGGTATTCTATTCTTCAATATCAAACTTCACCGGAAATATATACTTTGAGGTTTCCTGAGTCCAAAAATATTGGAAAAAAGCCACTGTGTGTGTGTGTGTGTGTGTGTGTGTGTGTGTGTGTGTGGATATCATAGCTTAAAAAGGAAAAAAAAAAAAAAAACGCTAAATACTGAATTTGATATTTAAGCTGAGTATCTTCCAAGGACGAACACGAACATTTTCAAGAAAATCTCCATACCCGAAACTTCCCATTACGGGAACAAATTTTTGAAAATGTATTTCTCAAAAATTTCTCCAACGATTTTAAAATAATGTATATTAATGTATATATTGAATTTTCTGAGAATAGCCTATGAAGACCTCTTCTTTTGGATGTACTTTGCTTAACTGGTGAGTTTTTCCTTTTTTAGTAGAGTTAATAGTTTCCAAATTATTTCCTGTTATTGGTTTGAATTTTAAATCAGTCATCGTTTCTCAAACCGTAAGTCACATTTCGTTTCTTCTCTTGTTTTTGCTGTTGGCCGTGTGAATCAACCGAAAGTTCAATTGTTCACATAGCGATATGCTTTTAAAATATTTGACTATCGCTTTAGCATAATGCATTTCCCTTCTTACTAGGAAGCAAGAAATAAAACATCTAATGTTTACCTCGATTAGCATGAGTAGATTTAGAAATAGTATTTTGTGAGAATAGTTTGTGCAGAACAAGTATAGAAAGGCATGTGAATGGAACAAATTAGATTTTTTTTTATTTTATGTTAAGAAAAAGTATCGAAATGCAGATTTTTTTTCTCTTTAATTTAACCTGGTAGATGATGCTGAACGATGAATGAAATTATGCTCAAATGAACTCGGGGTCCATAGAGGTTAGAGTTACTTGAGATTCTCTCTTCTCAGGATAAGGGAAAACCCCAGAAAAGAACCTCTTGAATATGAACCAGGCACGTTATCGCCACACAACAGATGCGGGTCAATTCAGTTTCTACCTGAATAAGAGAGAAGATTGTCAATTGTTTATTTAACCCTAGCTGTGTGTAGGACAAGAGTTGGAAAGATAGAGTGAGACTAAAAAATTCAATCCGTAGATGGTATTTGAATCATAGCACATTTTTCCGTGTCGGCTGTTGTCATGGTAGCTCAGTGGTTAGAGCAACTGGACGTAGACCAGACGATCAGTGCTCCAAATCCCGGCTATGGATTGCATTTTTCAGTCTAACTCTACCTTTCCAAGAGAGAAAATGTGATCCGTTTGGTTTGCTTGTTCAGTCTTGTACGGAATCTAACTTTGAGTATTGTCATTGAAATGCTATTGTGGAATTTACGTAATAAGTATATTTTCGTTCTGCCCGGCTATTATGCGGAATTTGCCTATTGAAAATGCAGAATATTTTCACGCTCAGAGTATGAAACTGAAAAGGCTTAATGCTTGCAAAGTCGTCCTAAGCAGTTAGTCCATTGTTTCTGGTAATCTTATTTCCCCATCTCTTATGTGGAACTTACCTATATGAAAATAGGAGTTTGCCTACGCTCAGAGAAGTAGCGGCAAAAGGCTTAATGCTTGCAAAGTCGTCCCAAACAAATTAATTTATTATTTCTGATAACACTATGAAAGTGGATGAATGATTGGTTTACAGCAGATGTGGGACACCCCTGAGACGTGATCAGGTGCGATGCAGCCCTTAATGGCTCAGTGCTTTTGATGATGTCTCACTTGACCATGGAGACCGCGCATATCAGTGCAATGGCCGCACACAACGTCATTAATCAACTTTGAGCTCCGGGCTACATGGTTAACCTACGACATTAACCACAATACACTAGTAGGACCTTTAATACACTCTACTCTGTTGATAAAATGACTCTTTAGAACACACTGTCTAAGTATACAGGGGACGGAGAAAGGTTAAATGACGTCATCAATAATGCGTGTAAACTAATCATCGTGCAGACCTGTTGCATCAGTTTTGTGGGTACAGTTCGGATTTAAGCGCATGCAACTGTCATGAGGGAGTATACGATTACTGTTTTTACGCATTCCCTTGCTGGACAAATATTTATTTGTATAATACCACTCTTGGAGTGCAAACTCCAGAACAAAAGACATGCAGGATACAGATATTCAGTTATTTAATACTCACAGATGACAGACTTTTAAACTTAAAAGCTGTTATTTTCTTTCTAAAGCTGAAAATAATAGCAGTTGTTGTGCAGAACGAGTTAAAGAGTTAAACATAATTTAAATATTCATATTTTTCAATTGCATGATTGCTAATATTACTATAATTGAACTTTGAAATGTCCGTGTAGCTGAAACAGGGGCGTACGGAAGGTGTAGCAACATCCGAGCTGTATAATTCTTTGTTACAATGCTTTTCTTTCGATACACAAAACTACTCGTGTATTGCAGTCGCTGGCTTTTCTACTCGTACTTTTAACTACTTCCATTTTGCGCAATGTTCGACATTTACTTTCACCTTACCTAGAAGTCTATCCCAATGGCACCAAAATTCCTTGTTCCAGAGAGCAAAAGGGTTTGCAAGTATAAAATATTTTAAATGATGTATCTGAAATTGTGAAACACATGCACACACATTATTATAATCTTATTACTTTCTTCACCACGTGCTTAGAGTAAGTAGAGTAAGTAATACCAAAAATATCTGATATGTTCCATACCCAAGACTTTTTCTACCCACTCTGCAACAAACTGTTCTTCCAATAACTTGTTCTTCTCTCCACTTTATGATAATCGAGATAAACATTATTATTTAGCTCATTCTAATCAGAAGGGAAATAAGGTAATGCACTAGGGTAAAGCGGTAGTCAAATCTTTTAAAAGTCGGTGGTTATGTGATGAAATTAAAATACCCTTCTCTTTGCATGACCAGGATGAAAAAATGAATAACGACTTTCCATTTGAGAAAAATAATATTAATGTTGAAATCAATAACAGATAATATCTCGAAAACTATTAACTCAAAAACAATTAAAAAACGTTTTGCACAAGTTTGAAGTTTTAACGAGATTTATATATCTGTGTAAGACTTAGTTCAATTGCTTTTTGGTTTGGTTTGTTTTATGGATTCAGGGGATCACAAAACATGTATTTCAGATGAAATCTCGGTATTTAAATTATAGGCGGAATTATAACTTCTCTTCAAGCGCAAAAAATGTAGAATGACTTCCTTCGGCTGGGAAGTGAAGCCGTTGGTCCCGTGTCGCATATTTACGGCACGTAAAAGAACCTAAACATAATAAAGAGGCCTCTGAGCAAAACTAAGCGGTCTTTCACGCCCAACATAAAATGGGACGCTGAGAACCACTGTAGTTCAAGAGCGGCTATAAATAAAATTCCATTTAATTTAATTTTTTCTCTACTTACTATGTACACAGTACACGGTAGAGAAAGTAAATAGATACTGAGACTATCGGAAATACATGTTTTGAGGCCCAATGAATAAAACTAAAATTTAAATAGATCCATGTACGTGCATGCGAGCGCGTGCGTGTGTATCTGTAAACAGTATCATTAAAAAAAGAAAAGTCGGATGAATACCCAAACTCTCAGTACCTACATATATTTCGTATTCTACAAAAATGTGATAGGAATATTTTGAAGAAAAGTCTCTGTGTACCAGGCTACTCTTTAGGGTAATATTTGTGTTTTGAAATGTCTTATTTTCTCAAAAACGTTTTTGATTAAAATAACATACTAAAGATATTTGCATTTCAAATTTTATATTTACATATTGCATTTTCTGTAAATAGCATGTGAAGTGTTTTTCACTCCGAAGGAATTAATCACGGCAAAAAGATACTACACAAACAAGTAGAACTCTTTAAAACAAACAGTTTATCTCAAGCAACTTTTTATAACCTAAGCCATTTCCGATATATCAGTTATTAATGATTCCATTGCAGCAATACATTGTCATTACTTCAAAGTGGTGACAATTTTCACCTGTTTCTCGCAATTGCATGGAAAGAGTACGAGAGCCCAATTCTAAACATTTCATACCGCTTATTCATTTTGTATTTTTAATGAAATATGTAATATAGCTATTTTTTTAAACAAAAAAAAGTATATGCTCCATTCACATGACTTTCTCTACATCGCTATAACAAATTATTGTTCTATCAACTTTATGATAATCGAGATAAGCATTGGCAAAAATTGTCTTAATTACTTGCTTTATTGTAAGTAGAAGAAAAATAAGGGAATTCACTAGGCTAAGATTACAGTCAAATCTTTTAAAAGCCGGTTGCCATGTGGATAAAATCCGTTTCTAAGCAGGGTTATAAATTTCAGGGTGAAAAAAATTAAGTATTTTAAATCTAAAACAAATAATAACAAATATTACATGAATTGTTAATTCAACAAAACAACGTATATAACATAAATTGCGTGTGTTAATGGGCTCTATATGTTTTACATAGTAAGTTTGTATATCTCTTACGGTTTGCTGGTTATATAAAAATCATCCAGAATGAGGCTATTGCCAGAAAATTCAAGGTATGCATTTCGTTTGTTATAAAAATATCTTATTCATAAATTATTTTTGTCAAAATTGTTAGAGCGATTTTTGATAAAATCAAAATTTTCGAAAAATACTCCATTTAAGAGTAGTTTGTGGTGGGGGGATTTTCTTGAAAATATTCGTCGCATCCTTGGAAGATACCAAACTTAAACACCAAGTAGACACACACGAACCTTTTTCTGCTTTTTTTTTTTCCGATGAAATCTTGGTATCGAATTTTTGGGTGCATTGCAATATCTTCTCTATACTATGTACATAATAAGTGTAGAGAAAGTAAAAAGTTAATAAATAAAATGCTCTTCTTGTTTATAAATATTTACCCATATGACTTTCTGTACCCCATCGTTTATTACTGGATGAGCCTTACGAGATAGACCTTTGCAGAAGTAGTTTCATTAAATATTTCATTGTAGATAAAAGGGAACAGCGGTAGCCAAATGTTTTGATTACTGGGCGCAATATGCTGCCCTTAAAATTCCATATCTACTCTTGCCATGCAGTCGCGAGAAACAACTTAATATCGCCAGAAATTTTAAAACATGGCAAAAGTATTGAAGGTTCGAACTATTATTAAGCGATATCTCAGAAATAGCTCACGCCACAAAAGACTCATTTGAAAAAAAAAAAAAACATTACGTTTTTAAGGCACATTGAGAGCAAAATTTCAAACTTCTACATTTATGTGTAGATATTTCTGAAAAAAAAACAAAACATTGTGATTGTATTGCTCTTAATTCCATTGTAATTGGATAAATGTTTTACAAGATATAAATAATTTCATACATTTTATTATTTCAATGTTTTGCGTAATCAAAATGTTGCATGTCTCTCAATATTTAAGATAATTAGTTGACATATTTTGAATTGGAAACAAAATAGCTTTACGCAGTGATATTTCAATAACGTTGCTTACCCATGTTTATTTGTTTATTGATCATTAATCATTTTGAATCATTAATCTCTAAAATGAATAATTTTTACATAATAATATTTTTTGAAAAATTACTATTAGTATCAGGAAAATTTTATCACAATATATACTTTGCAGAAATTTTAGTTCTATTTAAACACAAACTGTGACTCGTGAAACATTTTGAAAGTGTGTAAACATAGTTTTGAGAAAAGTACGTTTTATTCAATATTACTTATGCTAGAAATAGGTGTATTGCACGATCTTGAAATGGCTGCGCAAAGGCAAAGCTAAAGGCAAAGGTGGCAAAGCTAAATGTTGATTCTCTATGGATGCCCAAAGGTTCCAACATTTATTTAACTATTTAGAAAAAACTATTTTCATTTTTGTCCCATTTTATTGTTGTCGATATTTTACTCTCAGTGTCCGTTAAACATCCGCCAAAATAAGTTAGCTATTGTGGTTATACGTGTGAAATTTTTTAGTTTTTTCCTCTCTCATCTTATGTCCAATAAATTCTAAGGAATAGCGTCATTTTGTAAAAGTTTCCTGTTTTACTTTTTATTATGTTTCTTAAAACTATTATGAGGGGCGTTCAAAAAATCCTTAGAAAAAGATAGAAAACAAATTATGTTTGTAATTTTTATCACCATTATCTCCTTTTAGCTCGATACACTTTGCCCGGCGTTTCTCCAATTGATTTAAGCATTTCAAAATGTAGGATTTCGGAAGGTCCTCAAAATAGGCTTCTGTATGGGAGATGACCTCTTCGTTAGACGTGAATCGTTTTCCGCGAGCCACTTTTCAAGTTTGGAAATATAAAACAAACAAAAAAGTCGCTCGGGGCCAAATTTTGTGAATACGGTGGATGTTATAATAATTCGAAATTTAATTCTACAATTTTCACCAAACGTGTACACCCTTGCATGCCTTGCTGAAAGAGAATTTTTTTTCTTTCACAGATGAAGATGCTTTCTTTGTTTCCCTGTTGAACCGGTGCAATAGCGATCATTATGCTCTCCATTTTTTGTTCTTCCATTCTGCAAGTAATCAATGTAGATGATTCCGCGTGCATCCCAAAAATACGATGTCTACAGATTCACCATCTTTGTCTTCTTCGGAATTGGTTAGCCTTTAAAGACCCACTGTTTCGACTGTACTTTTGTTTCTGGAGTGTATTAGTGTATCCATGTTTCTCCACAGTTATGTATCGACGTAGAAACTCTTCAAGAATGCGACGGAAAAGTGCCAAACCAGCTTCCGAATCGATCATACGATTCGTTTATTCTCCATTGAGAGAAAACTCGGCACCCATCTTGCCGAGACCTTTGTCAGACCTAATTTTTGGTACAAAATTGAGATCCCTGTATCTTGTGATATACCTGTGGCTTCTACTATTTCGAGAATTTTGATTCGTTGACCACTCAAAACGATATTCTGGATTTTGCTAACCATTTCGGAGGAAATCGCTTCTACCAGACGTCCGGGATGATGTTAATCATTTGTGGATATACGGCCACATTTAATTTAATTTATTCAATTGTAAATTGTTGCAAATGCAGGAGCAGATATGGCATGAACTTCTTCTAACTCGGCTTTTATCTCTTTCAGTGTTGAGCCTGTTAAATAGAAGTATTTAATCACGAAACGAAATTCGTATTTTTTTCCTCACCTTTCTAAACAAGCACAAGATTGTTGATTCAATCACCTATGGCAACGAAACCACGTGATGAATATAGCGGAAACTTTAACTGCCATATAGGAAGAGACAACGGTTACTAAATACAAACGTTTTTCGAATGCTATGAGTGTCGTTTCTTGTATTTTATAAGGACATATTGAACGTACGTATATTTTGGCGTCAAAGGAGAACAACATTTAAACCAGCAGTATTTCGCAACACCGGAAATTGTATGCTATGGAACCTAAGTCGTGACAAGGAACAAATCGGAATTGTTTGCTTTGCCAAGCAGGAACCTATTAAATTCCAGTTGTCATTGGAAGCTATGCTTCGTGACTCATGGACTACCATTACCTGTTCGTCGATATCAGCTCATCCATGTTATATGGGCCAGATAACGTTTAGTGTTTTATGCCAGAACGATTCATGGGACGGTGGGCGTTGTCAACAAAAACCTCGACTCTCTTGTCAAACTACTAGAGACGTTTTGAAGAAGTGGAATCCTTTTCACTTTCTCTACTTTTTATCTATAGTAAGTAGAGGAAGCATCACATTAGACCAAAAAATTCGATGCCACCCGAAATACATGTTTTGAGATTTTCTGAGAAAAAAATCCGATGTGTTCCATTCCCATGACTTCTTCTATCAGTTCTGCAAACAAAAACTATTCTTACAAAAAATTATCATTTTATCTACGTCATGTTAATCAAAGTAAATGTTACCAGAAATGATCTTATTACTTAGAAATTCTAGAATTTTAAAATATTGTATGGCGAATAAAATATTTATCTTATTTTCTGAGAATAGGCTGTGAAGGAATTCTGTGTAACCGATAAACCTTAAGAGATAGAAGAAGAAAAAAAAAAAAACCTACTACCCAAAAATGTAGATACCTTTAGCACATCATTTAATTAAAATAGTTTTTTTATGATATTGAACATTTCCGAAAAATCTATTATTGGTTCAATTTTTCAATACTTTTATCATTTTTTTCTGTATTAAATTCCTCTCACGATGTCATGGTATGAGTACGGAATTTTGAGGTTAGCATATAGCAACTCGATTTTAAAAATTCAATTTAACTTGTGTCTACAACGAAATGTGAGCCTGCCTTGCTAGTGTGGGGGTAGCGTACCTCCCTCATATTGAAGGGGTTGCGAGTTTGAATCTCTTGTAGGTGTGTTACCCGGATAAGGGTTTTTGGGCGGTTTACCCTCATTCTGAGAAAGCGAATGTCAAGATCAAGGACCCCGAGATCATTTTAGCGTCATTTCACGGATTTCACTCATCGTCCGATATGACCAACTAGGTTAAAACAAGTTAAACTATAAAAGAAAAAATTAAAAAAAAAAAAAAAAAAAAAAAGGAATATGGATGGTCTCAAAACTCAGTCGGCAGAGCGCCTGTCTGCTTACGAGGGCTCCCGGATTCCTTTTTTGATAGTGTTTAACGCCCGCTTTTACTACCATCCGCAGGCGATGACACTGATGATACATGGATCAACGGTGGAATGCGATGGCGGGTTAAGGAGAACCCGGAAAAACCCGCCCCTGTATTATTTTGTCCCGGGTTCGATTTCCGGCTGGGGATGGGGAAGCTTTCTGTAACCAATATTATTCCTCACCCTCCCCAGAGTCTGCAAATGTGAATGAGACTGTAAACGTGTACACGTAAAGTTAAAAATAATTCATAAAGGTAAACACCAACATCAAAGCGAGTGAGCATCGTTGCCATGAGGAGGAGAATCTGCCGATATGATCTAGATGTTAATGCAACAAAAAAGAAAGAAGGAAAAAAATGAAATGTGTAGCGAAACTATTTATGGAAAGCTTGCGCCTCTAAAATGTTTAAGTAGATAGAAAATGTCTGATGTTTTACGCTCATGACTTTCTCTGCATCGCATCGTTTATTAGTGTCTGTACAAAATATGCTTACAAAGGCGTACTTTTCTATCTGCTTCATTTTAAATGGCGTGAACCTTTGCAGAAATAGTTACATTACACAGTTCGTTATAGACACAACGGGACCAGCCATAGTCAAACGTTAAAGAATGAAACGCTATACGTAGGTCTTAAACTTCCAGTACTCGTATTAATCAACTGAATATGAAAAGTGTTTTAAAAGAATGACAAAAGTATTAGGTAATTCGAACTTTTAGCAATGTATATCTCAGAAATGGACAATGTCTCAAATAAGGTTATTTGAAAAAACTGCGTTTTTTTTAAACTGTGGGTGTTTTTTGCAATACTTTTCACCTATCGCTTAACATATACACAAGTTAAAGAAGATTATATAAAATCCCTTCCGAATAAAGTGGACTTCATAGGTTCGTCCAGAAAACTCAAGATAATTTCATTTTGTAAATATATATATTTTATTTAAATTAACTCGTTTTGGAGAAAATAAAAAAAGAATCTAAAATATTTTAATTTAAAGGATTATTTGAATGGGGGACTTTTTTTTTTCTTTTCAATTTTTGGCCGTAGCTTTGGAAGATGCTAAGAATAAATATCAAATTTGATATTTCACCGACTTTTAGTTTTTAGTTATGCTTTTTATACACTCATTCGCGCGCGCACGCGAGCCCTTTTCTTAAATTGCTTTTCAATTATTCAGGGAGTCGCAAAACATGTATTTCTAAAGAAATATATATACACGCACTATGTTAGGAATATGATTGCAGATATAGTATTGGTAATTCAGAACAGTATAGCGAACAAACAACATTATCTCAATATTTGCCTCATTTTCTGGCTGATAATATCACTTATTAGGAGCGGTATGTTTTCAGGTTAGTACCTTCAAGAATGCGTGTCACACAAGGCGTGTGTTTATTTTCCATAATACCGTGGGTCGGAAGGTGTAGCTTTGAGTGGGCAGGCCTCACTGTAGTAAAACTCAACTTGAATACTTTCTGTAAGGTCAGCATGTCATGTATTGCGTGTGCAAACGTGGAAGCAGAACGGATAGTCTGCACTGCCAGGCGTTGTTCACTTCGGTGCGCAGTTAAGACTATTCAAAATACCTATTCATCAGGAAATAAATTATATGCTTGGTTTGTGGGAAAACTGTTTGAGTAAGGGAAAAAAAACTAACACACCGAAGTGATTACTCATTAAGGTAACATTTATCAAAATAACTAAAACTATCTATACCTCTAACATTCAGTATAAACATAGGAGGGGGTCCATAAAGTAAAGAACGATAACTAAATAATAACGAAAGATATCAACACAAAGTTTTTAACTTCTACGGTCATATCGGAGCTTTTGATTATTAGATCTTCACGTTTACCTTTTTCCTTACGATTTTAAATCTTTTTTTATTATTTATTTTTTTGCCATTAACATTTTAATTTACGATGTTGAAATTGCATTAATTTTGAAACAACTCATGTATTATCTGTAGGTTATTGACATTGGGTTAATTTCTATTAATGAACACACTCATTTTCACATGCATACTTCCAAACTCTGTGGGGATAGGGAATAATTATATTAAAAGAAAGTTTCGCCGCACGTGCCGGGAATCGAGAAGTTTTCTCATGGTTATCGATATTACTGTTGAGGCATTTATTGTAACCTGGTACCAATTTTTCATTAGCGATGTTGTACACTTCTACCGCCAAAGATATGCCGCTTTGTGATCTTCCATTGGTTGGAACTCTTTTGCACCAAAAAACTAATTTAAGGGGTTGAAATGCCGTATTTTCCGAATTCTTTCATTTGGTTTCAACTGTTTCATAACGTGTGATGAATTCCCACTCCATACTTCATCATGCACACTGGGTTTTCCTTGATTAAACATCATGGAGCATTTCCTCATTGAGGACACGTTCATTGTGCTCGTTGCATTATCATCATACACTTGCGTTATTTACCTATAACATTCGATTTCCTGAACATTTTGTGCTTTCAAAAACTAATCAGATCTTTGGTGGTAGAAGAGTACAACATCGGCATTGAAAATCTGGCGTCACGTGACAATGAATGTCTTATCAGCAATGTTGTTAGAATAAGGTACTGTAACTTTATAAATAAAGTTTTGTGTTGATTAATTTCGTCATTATTTAGTTACATCAAATCGCCGTTTATTGGTAATTAAATTTCATAATACTGTTCTTCGAGAAGGAATGTTATATTGCGCCCCTTGAATACTTTTATGATACTCATTACATTTAAGTCCTCCCCAGTGGTATACTGGTTACCATGCTAGCCCAAGAGTTCAGATTCAAACCTGGCGGAGCTCGATGGATTCTTACAAGCACTGTTTTGATATCCTCAAGATGTTTCTAGTTGCCTAGAAGAAGTTTTTTATTAATAACAAGTTTGGTAAGTAACCGACGTTCGTTTTTAAGCCATGCTGTCCACAGACACCCACACACACACACATACATAGATACACACACGGCCTTTTTCTAAAAATGGATTTTTTTGACTAAGGGGTCCCCAAAACACGCATTTCCGCTGAAAACTCCTTGTCAAATTTTGGGTGGAATATAATACCTTCTCTATCCATTATGTATACATTGTACATACGGGCTAGAGAATGTAAAAAATGAGCGGGTAAACAAAGAACTGCTTGGACGGTGACTTCTTGGAGAACAGCATGTGTGTTAGATCGTTTTAGCTCTTGGTTCGATTTTTGCTTTAATTACAGTTCAGCGGTACAACAGGCGAATAAAAGTTAAGTACAGTCGTTCATATCAAAAAGGAAGAACGGAAACAAATAAAAGGTAGAAATTTGCTCACTATCTCTTCGGGAGCCGGAAACAGAAGTCACGTGTGCTGATTACTATTACGCTTTGAAATTATAATGGTTTTTGTGCAGCTGTCTGTTTCGCAAAGCTTTTCTAACGACTGCCGATTCTTTTTATTTTTTCCAAGTCGCACTTATTGCTATAGTGTCTGGGAACAAAAGGCAATAGTATGCAAGTTGCTTATCGTTTATTCTAATGACTCGTAATTATATACGTCAGGTTGAGAAAGTAGGCTGTGATAATGACGTTAGGGAAAGAAGGATGAATTTTAAAGTCTGGGTTACTAACGGACAATCATAATGTTTTGTAACAACTACCATTTGGAACTCTCATTTGAAGACTACACTACAGCAATAAACTTACAGCAGTTATCTTATGGTTAAGCATTATTGTAGCCACTTGCTGTTAAAACTAGAGAATATCCTTTCGTTACACCAAATAATATTAGTTTGGAAAGTGTACATATCTACGCATAGGGATACGTTTACTTTCTCTAATGAGTATTACGTTCATACATGGTAGCTAGAGAAGATATTGTATTCCATCCAAAATGTTGATACCGTGATCTCACCATAGTTGAAAACAACCGAATAAAAATAAGAATTTTAAGAAATAGGTTTGTATATGTTGGGGGGGGGGCCGCTGTGTCACTGGGCAGCATAACTTAAAAATCTGATGAGTTCCATTCACATGGCTTTCTCTATATCTCTGCAAAAAATTATTGTTAAAAAGGTTATGCTTCTATTTTCTTCATACCAATCGAGAAACAATCAGCAACCTTGTAAGTAGAAGCGAAATAATAGAGTACTATTGATTAAAGTGATAGTCAAAAGTTTGTTGCTATGTAACTGAAGTTCCTTTGTTTGTATGTATGGGCAGGAGTTGACAAATTCCTGTATGAGAAAAGTATGTTTTTTAAAGCTTAAACCAAAAACAATGAGTACCTAAAAAACGATCAACTCCACGTAAAAAATGTATATAAGATAAAGTGTGTGTTTTAAGGTGCTCCATATTTTTTGTGTTGTAAGTTTTTGTCCATCTCTTACGGTTTAGCACTCATGCGAAATTCCGTAAAATTCCTCCAGAATACAGTAGTCTTCAGAGGCTTTTCCCAGAAAATTCAAGATATAAATTTTATTTGTCAGGTAAATATCTTTAATATATGAAATTTTAATCAAAATCTTTACAGCAATTTTGAGAAAATCAAAATTTTCGAAAAAAGTTCCATGTAAAGGGTAGTTTGGGGTGGGGGGATTTTTCTCAAAATCTTCGTGTTGCATCCCTGGAAGATACTAAACTTAAATGCCAAGTTGGGTATTTTACCGACATTTCGTTTTTGAGTTATCGTGTTCACAGTCACACGGACACACACACACGCGGACCTTTTTCTGAAACTTTTTTTTTTTTTTTTTTGATACAGGTGACCCTAAAACATATATTACCGGTGAAATCTCGGTATTGAGTTTTTGGGTGGAGTGTAATACCTTCTCTGTACACTATGTACATAGTACGTAAAAATGAAGCTATTAGATACCAAACTCGACATTTAAAGTTTAATATCTTCAAAGGAAGCGACACAGAGATTTTCAAGAAAATCCTTCTACTCCAAATTATCCTTTACGTGGCCTATTTGTTCATGACACGTGATCGTACTAAGTGACAAATGCAGTACATTGGCGCGTAAAATACCCACTCATTTCCTCTGCATTTTAACATTTTTTTTATCACACCCACTTGCAATTGTTTTTCTAATTGTTTTTATTTTCTCTCTTCACTAATGCTCGTCTCATAATGATAGTATCAGTGCGCAGTGATATTCCCGTACATAATGGCGGAAGTTCCAAAACGTTTTGGGGAAAGGTCTATCGCTGAAATAGACATATTAATTGAAAACTCAAAGACGCAGAATACTAAGAACAACAGAGAGTTTGTGAAACCAGTTCAAAGAATTCTGTAAACAACGAGGCCATGTTTTATATTATGGACATCAAGTTGAGCTGATTTCGATGCAAATATGGGATTTTAGGAATATTATTATTTTTTTTTTATTGTTTCATTTATATAGCCAGCCCCCTTTAACATCTAAGGTCATATCGGGCGCTTTCCACTTGAAACAACTCGTTGTCTGTAGGTGTGTGTGTGTGTGTGTGTGTGGTTTTTTTTTTTACGTTGCTTTTAAATCATTTTTTGCTTTACTCAAAGTCGCACACATTCACATACAAACTTTCAGACTCTGTGGGGGGGGGGATATTATTCTTCGTGTCCATATAGGCTAATCATTGTTATTTTATTCACGAAATAGCCTTATTAAATACAACTCGAGCTACAACTTTTCTCTAGATAACTCGCAACAAGTTGCTTGATAATTCATGATAAAGGTTGAGGCTCTCGTTATATTACTTAGTATGGCGTTTTGAACATGTTAATTCTATCGATTTTGATTAAAATACCGCCTATTAAAGGTATTCATATGACAAATAAGTGGTATATCTTAAATGTTCTGGAAATAGCCTCTGAAGACCTCATCATTCCGGATGACTTTTGCTTAACTGGTAAACGGTAAGAGATAGAAACATTCTTACTACACAAAAATTCTAATGTCTTCCTTTCACGTGACTTTCTGTATCTGTTCTGCAACAAACTATTCTTACAAAAGATTGCTCCCTTATCTGCATGATCTAATCAAGATAAGCATCCAGAAATGGTCTTATTACTTAGTTCCTTATAAGTAGAATGGAAATAAGTGAATGCACTACGCTAAGGCGACAGTCAATTCTGTGAAAAATGTGGTTTCCTGGTTGTCATTGAAATTGTGTTCTCTTTGTTTGGCCAGGAGTGAAATAAGAGAGGAAAAACGGTCTTCCCGTTTGAGAGAAAAGTCAAGTATTTTAAAATTGAAACCAATAACAGGGAATATCTGTGAAATGGTTAGTTCAATGTATATGACATACATTGTAAGTATTTTAACGAGATCTACATTTTTTCTGCAGTAAGTTTTAGTTTGTTTCCTACGGTTTACCAGTTATGCAAAAATCATTCAGAATGAAGAGGTTTTATGAGACATTCCCCATAAAATTGAAGATATAATTTTTGTATGCTATGTAAATATCTTTCATTTACCGTATTTTAATCAAAACCGTCAGAACCATTTTTGAGAAAATCAAAAATGTTTCCATATAAAAGGTAGTTTGTTAGCTGAGGAATTGTCCTCAAAATCTTCGTGTTGCATTCTTGGAAGATACTAAACTTAAATATCAAGTTTGGTACTTTATCGACTTTTCGTTTTTGAGTTACCGTATTCAAGGACACACACAGGAAGCTTTTTTCTAAAAATACTTTTTCGGAACTCTAAAGCATGTACTTCCGATGAAATCTGTGTTTCAAATTTTTGGATGGAATGCAATACCATCTCTACCTACTATGTGCATTGCACATGCATGTTAGCGAAAATAAAGCCGAAGTCTGTTAAATATCAAATTTGGTATTTTAAGTGTAGTATCTTTAAGATTAAAAAAAGAACAAAAAAAAAAACTCCATACCCAACTACCCTTTACATAGGACATTTTTCAAAATGTTTAATTTTCTCAAAAACTGTATAAAATTTTTGATTAAAAATAGATACCTATATTAAAGATAGAGGAAATAAAATATGTATCTTGAATAGAATTATTACTCTGGTTTATATCATATTTTATTACTGCATTTTTGCACAAAAATCCAGCAAAGCATTGCCCGAACGGTTTTCCGCTAGTAAGAACGTGGACCACTAGTTGTAATGTTACTCTTTGGCAGTTTCGCCATATTTTTGAAGAAGTAAAATTCCTGACCTATACAGTGGCTATAAATAGCGATATAAATACCGGAGAGGTCACGCTGACATAGGATGGGGCATAATTTTCAATACCAACATAAAAAGCTGCATTCCATTATGAGCCAACAATATATCCAATACAAATTACACTGTTTCCATAATTATTCCTCTACAATAATTTACTACAGACAAGTTAGAAAGAAAAACGTTAAAGGAAGTTGCGTTCTAAGGTGAATTGTCTTGTTACAACCAAAAAAAGTTGATCAGTCGGAGAGAGCCAATCCCATCGCATTGTGGTACCAAGCTGCTGTTAACCCAGGTCACCTGTTAACGTGTCAAACAGTCCCTCCCTGGTTTTATCTTGTGGGCATAAAGACAAATTGATCCTAATCTAGTCTGCAGGTCAAGGTTGAGGCAGCAGGATGCTGCTTAATTCGTTGCATCAGCTTGTGATGGATTAGCCCAAAAGTGCTTTTGCAGAGCAGGAAATGAACATTTTAAAAGAATAAATTATATTTCATTAGTTTAAACAAATGAATTTTGTATTACTGTTTTATGTCGATACTCTTTGTTTGAAAATAACTCATTAAATGCAAATTGATAATAAATTCAGCAAATGCAGTCTCCTTTGTAGTTTCACTTTTATTTTCTTAGCAGTATGTATTCGCTTGGCAACAGAGGGCATTTAAAGCTTTTAATATGCAGGTTAATTTACGTTATTTCCGGAAGTTAAAGTCCCTTCAACTACACAACACCGCTCGCCCAAATTTTCATCATTGGGTAAGTAAATTAAGAGCAGAGTATTAAAAATCAAGGCATCAAGAAATTTTCTGTTTTGCGGCTGAGATTGTAATTTCTCTATCGCTAACCTAAAGTAGAAATAATATTAAGTTTGATGTAAATATTCTGTATCGACATATTTATGAAATTTCGTTACATAAAAAGAGAGGTACTATAGAAACACATAAACGTGAGTACTAGAGACAGGCAAAATATGAAGAGAAACTTACCAAAATATGAAACTGCTTTGTTAAAATGCATGTTTTGGGAGCCCCGGAATTAAAAAAAACGTATTTTAGAAAAATGTCCGTGTGTATGTTTGTGTGGTGTGTGAATCTGTCTGTCTGAGACTGTGGACAGCATAGCTCAAAAACGAAATGTCTCTTTAATAGCAAACTTGATATTTAAGTTTTAGTATTTTCCAAGGATGCGACACGAACTTTTCAAGAAAATACCCCCGCCCACAACTGCCTTTTATACGGAAAAATTTCGAAACCTTTTGTTTTCTCAAAAATGGCTCTAACGATTTTCATTAAAATTTTAATTATTTAGGATATTTACATGACAAATAAAATGTAGGTATATCTTGAATTTTTTGGGAATAGCCTCTGAAGACCTGTTTATTCTGGATATATTTTTCTGAATTTTGTATAACTGGTAAACCGTAAGAGAGAGACAAAACATGTAGATCTGCTTAAAATACACAATTTATATCATATACATTTTTTTTCGTGGAGTTGCCCGTTTTCGAGGTATTTCTTGTTCTTGTTTCAGTTTTAAATTACAAACTTTTCGCACACGAGAACTTGTCAACTCCTGGCCATGCAAAGAATCGAATTTCAATCCCATAGCAACCATATTCTAAAACATGTGACTGTCTGTTTAGCGTAGTGCATTCCCTTATTTCCGTTCTACTTATAAGGAACTAAGTAATAAGAACGTTTCTGCTTATATTTATCTCGATTAGCATGAAATAGAAGAATAAACTTACTAACAATAATTTGTCACAAAGATGTAGAGAAAGCCATGAGAATGGAACACGTCAGATTTTTTAAAACGTTTTTATTTAGGGACTTCAAAAAGTGTATTTTCAGTGAAAAATGAGCATGGAATATTTTGGTGGAATGTAGTATTTTCTTTGCAAAACTTCTAAATTAAACAACAAATAATGTCTCAAATGCAACCATATAATCCGCATTATGGCAAGTTTCAATGCTCTCTCCACTGTTATAGCCTTCTTATCAATATGGGTTCAAACACATCACCTCATTCATTATATGGCATTCAGGAAGCGTTGACCCTTTGTTATGAAACTATTATATCGTTTATCAAGGTACTAGACATAAAATTGCAGCTGATACCGCGTAGGACAAAGTCATGCGGGTTCTTTAATCGAAGTTTTTGTTGCTGTCAACCGTTGTGTGGAAAAAAGTAATTATTTTGTGTCGTCACATCGTGTTGCAAAGGAAGTTGACTTTCTCATTGGAGTGTTTACCAGGTGTTGGGAATGTGGTGAAATATACATGCACTGACAGCCAGCTTTTTGGTCGCTCAATTAATAATCCTCATGAAATTTGAATAAACAGGAGCGTCATTTAACAACACAATTGACAATTAAATAACGAATGACAAAATTATGACTATCAGATTTTGAAAATAAATTACTGATAATGGAATATCCATGATAGGTATTAGTGGAGATGAATTTTATTCCATGTTTTTGAGAACTTCTGATAATTTATAACAAGTGGTGTGTGTGTGTGTGTGTGTTTGTCGCTGTTTGTGAACAGCATAACAGAAAAATAAAAGTCAGTTAAATACTATAGTTCAGCATCTTCCAGGAATGTGAGATAAATATTAGAATACAAAAGTAAATAAAAAATTAAAAATCCCCACTCCAAATTGATCTGTGAAAAGCTTTTGAAAATATTCATTTTCTCAAAGTTGGCCCTAATTGTTTTTGATTAAAATCCCATATATTTAACATATGTTTATGACAACAGAAATGTATAACTATGTGAATGATCTGGGGAAGCTCTCTTCGCTCTGAATGACTTTTGTATAATGGAAAATAGTAAGAGATATACAAAATCTTATTATACAATAAAAACAAATCTGATGTGTTCCATTCTTATTACTTTCTCTGCATCTCCGTAACAAATTATTTTTAATAAGCTTATTCTTCCATTTCATGATAATTGAGATAAACATTAGTAGAAACAGTCTTATTAGTTCCTTACAAGCAGAAAGGAAATATGGGAATAAACCGATGGTCAAATGTTTTAAAATGTGGTTACTATGGGATTGAAATCCATTTTTTTTCGTGGCCAGGAGTTGTTAAGCTCCCGTATGAAAAAAGTTTTTAAGTATTTTAAAACTGAAACCATAACAAGGAATATCTCAAAAACAGCCAACTCCACGAATGTATATAAAGAGATCCATATTTTTTGCACAGTAATTTTTTGTCTTATCTCTTAGGTTTACCAGTTATGCAAAATTCATACAGAATGAACAGGACATCAGAAGCTATTCCCAGAAAATTTAAGATATACATTTTATTTGTGATGTAAATCGCTTTAATATGCGGCATTTTAATCAAAATTGTTACAACCATTTTTTAGGAAAAACATTTTTTCCAAAAACTGTCCATGTAAAGAATAGTTTGGAGTGTGACATTTTCTTAAAAATCTTCGTGTCGCATCCTTGAAAGATACCAAACTTAAATACCATATTTGGTATTTAACAGTATTTTCAACTTGGAACTATGATGTCCACACACACACATGCATACACGTACCTTTTTCTAAAATGTTAGTCAGGGGATCTTAAAACGTATATTTCCGGTGAAATCTTTGTATTGAATTTTTGGGTGGAATATAATACTTCCTCTATACACTATGTACATAGTTCGTGTAGAGAAAGTAATTAGATATCAATGAAGTACACAATTTATGTAGAATAATTTTTTTGTGATAACTATTTCCAAGGTATTGCTTTTTGGTATTGTTTGAATTGTGAACTACTTTTCTTACCAAGAAGAAAATAGCTGTTGATTTTCTCCCCCGCCCTCTCTCTCTCTCTCTCTCTCTCTCTCTCTCTCTCTCTCTCTCTCTCTCTCTCTCTCTCTCTCTTTCTGTTTCAGAGCCAGGCAAAAAGAGCAGTATTTCAAAGCCATCACAGCCACTAAAAAAAATTTGGTGTATTCCATTCACAGGACTTTCTCTCTCTGTTCTGCAAACAAATTATTGTTACAAATATCAGAAATGATCTTATTACATAGTTCCTTATAGGCAGAATTGAAGGAATGTACTAGGCTAAAGCTATAGTCAAATCTTTTAACAGCTGTCGCTTTGCGATTGTCATTGAATTTCAGTTTGCTTTCCATAGTCAAGAGTAAAACGAGAGATATATAACGGATGAAGGCTTCCCGCTTGAGGAAAGTTTTAAGAATTTTAAAATTGAAACCAATAACAGGGCATATTTCGAAATTGCTACGAAGAGAATGCATTTATCATAAATGACGTGTTTAACGAGATCTACAGTTTTTGTAGTAGGGTTTTGTATATTTCTTATATTTCTTTATTCATTCGAATAAAGAGGACTTCAGGGGCTATTTCCAAGAAATTCAGGATATGCATTTTATTCGTAATACAAAAATCTGTAATATATGGCATTTTAATAATTAAAATCGTTAGAACCGTATTTTAGAAAATAGTGTATCATGGCTACATATCCAGATATAGTTACTAAAACAACTCCTAGAATATTTATAAAGTATATTTGTGTTAGTGATATACAACATGATACAGATAGAAGCAATTACCATGGGTTATATATAAAATAATTATAAATAACTCATAGGCCACTTATTTGGGTATCGTACATTCTTTCCCAATTCCTACTGAGTGCATTTATCTTATATTGCCAACCGTAATAATTAATCGAAACAAAGTTATGCAGTGTTTTTTTTTTCTTCATTTTTTTTCATTTTTTCCTTTCTAATAATATCGTTAAGAATCCGACGCAGTATTCTCTTTATTCTTTTTTCCTTGTTTTAATTTCCGTGTACTTCCTTTCTCTCTCTCTCTCTCTCTCTCTCTCTCTCTCTCTATGTGTGTGTTTACCGTTTTATTTTTTACGTACAAATAGCATATGACGAAAGAATGCAGTTGTTTGGGGAGGTCGTTGGTGCAGCATGGTACTGTTTAAGCGGTCAGAGAAGACTGGAATATAGTGCGGTACAGTCTGACCATCAAAACATCAGCACCGCGTACGTAAACGGGAATAAACTAAACGATCCACATGAGGTTAATCTTGCTATTTTCTTTATCACTAATGAATATTAATGTTCTACTTTGTGAACGTATGACTACACGCGGCGTGTTTGCATTTTGACAACCCGTCCACTGTAAGAGACTCAACTGCTGCATTCCAGTATTGCCAAACTGTTCAGGCATGCACCGGGAATGATGACGTAACACCGCTTATCTGTTTACGCAAGCTTCCACGCATTCATTACACTTTAAGGTAATATACACATTTACACACACCAACACACATGCCCAAGGTGGGACTCGAACCCACGATACCTTTCAACTAAAGGCACCAAAGCGAGGCACTTTAGCGAGCGCAATCACGGGGACCAGCATTTGTTTAACATAACCACAGTACCTTATGTTAAACAAAAGGATAAATAATATTAAACAGCAACCAGATATTACATTTTCCCTCTTCATGAAAGTCTTTAATTTTGGAGTTTACATGATTTGGAATTCATCTTCAATGCTGTTTCTTTGGAAATTCACCTATTGTACCCAGAACTGATGTCCGATTCAGTTTGTAGAGCTAGGGTCAACAATTGGTTGTCCTTTAAGTAAAGCAAAAAGAGAAAATATGTTCGGTGCTTCTGCGAATCGCCTTCTGTGACCAATTGCAGGAAAGCAAGAACAATAATTTCTTCAGTGTTCTGGTAGTATGCACATTTTGCGTTAGAACAACGTATGCGGTAGAACAATTGCGATATTATGACTCTTAAATTAGTATTTATAGTTCGGATATGAATAGATCCGTAGTTTCATAGGTTCGGTATAATTGGTAGTCATAACATAAATAATTGCAAAGAATTATGACATTTATAGTATTAACATAATAAAACAACAATCTTCTTAACTTCGTTAATACTATTGTATTGGTAATTTATCGCCAACAGTATGGATATTTGTAGCGAAAAATGTTCACATTTATATGTAGCAGTGTATATGAACGGGTATCTTGGAAATTAAACTGTATCGAACAAATTTCAAAAGAAACAATCTCTATGTTAACTGACATACACACTTGATGCTGCAAATTGAATTTTCTCAGTGCAAAAATATGCCAAAAACTAAAAACTTATTCCGCCACTTTCTATAGATAAAGATTTCTCTCAGGCAAACAGGAGCCAATGGCTTGTGTTACGTTCTGTTTACGAAATTATAAGCTGACACACGTCGCACTATAGCAGATGGCCCCCCGTATTTCACCTATGTAGATTACCCTTCCTGCGTTGAGAGTTGCAAAGCTCAAACGGGGCTATTTCAAGTTAAAATCAATGAGCGGTAAACTGGAATGAGTGACCTTCGTTTTACCCCTATCAATGAGCGCGACCTGCTCGCATTTTCGCTGATAAGTAAGAGAAGTAAAACGAAGGTCGCTCACTCTAGTGCCCCAATGAGCGGTTTTAACTTGAAATAACCCCCGTTGAGTTCCGCAACTCTTAATGTACGAAGAGATCCGCAGATACGGAGTAGTTGGACCGCCTGGAAAAAGGAATAGAGACAGCCTCTGTAACGTGTTTACCTAATGCCTGCATGAAGCAAATCTATTTACTGCGGAACAAAATCAAGCGAGTTGTTGACGTCTGTTGTAGAGAGACAATTCGGCATTATTTGGTAAATTCTGCTAATATAGTGAATTGTTTTTTCACACTAGTCGTGTATAAGGCAGGAGTTGCAAGCATAGAGTCAGACTGAAAAATTCGGGGATACTTTCGACCATGTGACGCGAGGAGGCGAGCAAATTTTCTGAAGTCCGAAGATTCACAATGCGCATGCATAAGCAGGCAGAAACGACCGGTGATTAGGAGCCTTATTGGTTCTCGCATAGTCTATTTCATTTGTAATAATTGTAGACAACCTCTGCAAATAATCCCAAGATATCTACACAGCGATGTGAAGCCATTTACAGCCGGTCATTTTTTAAAAGTCCTGTTTCTCTCGGGTTTTATTGCTTTACAATCACGTAGATGCCATCGAGCAATTGCTTGTAATGCGAGAAGCGAAGGCTGTATGTTCTTGGCGGTCTTCTTGCAGATTATAACAATTTTAGAAATGTCTTTGGAGATTGGTTTACCTCAATGATACAGAGGCCTGTATTCAAGTATTACTTGACGAGAATAAGAATCTTAGATTCTGAAGTAATGCCGCGCTGCTCCCCATTAAGAAACAGGTTTGCACATATCTCGAGGAGGAGTTGCAGGTAGGAGGATGTTAAAATAACTTATGAATTTTAATATGAATACTTATCTAGTAATTAACTATATTGATTATGTTAGGTTTATGCTATGCTTTGATATCGAGTGAGTTATATTGATTATGTTAGGTTTATGCTATGCTTTGATATCGAGTGAGTTAGTGTTTAGTGTACCAAGCTAGGCATCAGAGTTATTTTAATGTATTAACATAATTTAAGAGTTATTTTAATGTATTAAAAATTCTGTTGGCAGCATTGATACAAGATGGCTAATTTGGCTGCACTGCATTCTTCAATATGGCTACATGAGCAGAAATAAATAATTGTAAGCTTAACTAATGCTAAGATAAGTTCATCAGTATGAAATCTTAGTAAAAAATGAATTTAAATACATATTAGATAAAAAAAATCTAAAGCCGTACCTACTTCGGCTCACGTTGGACATCGCGTGTCACATGTTCGAAATAATTTCAATCCTATAGCTGGGATTTGAACCACGGATATCATTGTCTCCGGCCAGTTGATCTAACTACTGAGCTACCGTGGCAACATGGAAACAGCATTAAATTGTCCAACAAGCTCTTAATCTAGGATTGGATTAAATTTCTAACCAGATATCTTTCCTAGGCCTTTTAAAGGGACCCTAGCTTTGAGGTGTCCGTTACCCTCAAAAGTTTATTTTTATTTAGAGCTACGACATTCCATTATGATCAACACATCGACTGTTGTTGCTCATTCCGAATAGCTGCCTGCATACACGGACGTACGACAGATTTGCAAACCTATTAATCAGTTCCGTACTCTTATGGTTTCAGCTGCATCTCGCAGTGCTGAATAATTCAAGGCTTCTAGAAGCTGTCTTAAGTAGTCCTTAAGAGAATTACATCTTTACGTTAAAAATCTCATTACGCTCTGCACATAATTAAGCAGTAAATATTAATAGAATTGCTTTTATGGATGCCTGGTATAATCGGATTATAAATAACATTCTGAGAAATGCTCACTTGTCAATATCTCGGTAAATGAAATATTAGAAGATTCCTTAAAAACATCCAACTGGGTCTGAGAAATAAACTAAAATAAAGCAATATCTATCATTTTTGTAACAATTAGAATTTAATAGCTAAGCATTCTGCTACTTGGTAACTGTAATTACAGCTTTCTCTAGCATGTATATAGAAGGTAGTGTATTCTCCAAAAATTCAATAGCGATATTTCACGGAAACATTAAAAAAAAATTGTGTGTGTGTGTTGCATGTGAACAGTATAACTCAAAAACAAGTCGGTTAAATACCATAATTGGTATTTAAATTCAGCATCTTCCATGGATCCTGACGAAGATTTAAAAATATCCCCTACCTCAAACTACCTTTTACATGAAAATTTTTTCGAAAACTTTGATTTTCTCAAGATGACTGTAATGATTTTAATTAAAATACCATATATCTATCGTATTTTATATAAATCAAGTGTATATATAGAATCTTCTAAAGTTCTAATAGTCTCTAAAGTTTTTATTTTGCATGACTTTTGCTGAACAGATATATCATAAGAGAAAGAGAGAATATTACTGCACAAAATGTAGATATTGCTAAATTACACAATTTATGTCAAATGGCACGGGATTGATTACTAAACGTCGCTTGTTCAAATCCGGCGGACAATGATTTTTTTCGGGCATAAAAATCCTCCTGGGCTTTCTTCGGAAGGAATGTAAAGCCGTTGGTCCCGTTTCGTATATTTACATCAAGCTTAATAAAAAGGCATATGAGCAAAATTAACGCCGGTGAATATAGAATGTGTCGCTGAGAACCACAACAGTTAAAGAGCGTCCATAAATAAAACTCAATTTAATTTCCAACGAAAATTACAACAAGATAATTTATGCAAATTTTTTTATTGGTTAACAAGAACTGGCTAGAAGAATATCGTCTATAAGAAAAATTTGTACTAGAATAAAGTCTCGTGAGTGTAACACAGAGTAGAGTCAGGCTGAAAAATTCAATACCATATCCGGGATTCGAATCTCCTGGCCTCCGCCCAGTTGTTCCTACTACTGAGCTACCATGGCAACATGTTGTTACAGCATTAAATTACCCAACTGACTTGCATTTTTCCCGATAAACCACGCAAGATTTCAAACTATTTTGAGATGATATATCTCAATGGCGATTTACAATTTCGTCTATTGTGAAATAACCATTTTTTCCACACTGAACATGGTGAAATCTCAGCTATGGCATTGAATTTTTCAGCCTGATTCTTTCTTTCCAACTCTTGCCTTCACATCGTCCAAGTGGAAAAATAATTATAATGCAGCACATTTTTTCGTTATTTTTAATTTTTGGCACTTCTCTTAGGGTTTTTAAGAAAACAGGAACAACCGCATAGTGTAAAATATATTGAAACAGCAAAAGCAAAGAAAAAACGGAAAATAACAAACAGCTTTGAAGTTCTAAAGAACTGTTTGGCCTAATTCTCAGGGACTTTTAAAAATGTACGTGTATTACTGGTACAAAATGAATTTGGATTATATATACTACATTCAAAAGTTACAAAAATTTGTAAATAACACAGAGACAAGTTACCATAAGGCAATTTACACAACATTCCCTTCCGCAGTGACGCGCTTCTGCCTGTAACAGACTGGAAATCATTTTCAGATACCTGTTGTGGTGCCCTGTCGCATGTACAGTAATTCCTTAAGCATATGAAAATCTGGACCTGCAAGCACCTGAATTTTCTTTATCGCTGCTTCATTATAAGCTTCTTCCATCATTCTCTATGTCTCTGAGAGAGATTTATTTAATAAAACACAAAACTTTGTGTTCGAACGTTTCCGTTGCCGACATGTGAAATGCAATAAACGAACATGCATATACAACAACAAAAATCTTATGTGTACCACTCATATGACTCTCTCTCTACATCTTTGTTAAAAAGCTTATTCTTCTATTTACTTAATGTTAATCGAAAAAAAATTGGCAGAAAATTCGGCTTCCTTGTATATAGAAGGGAAATAAGGGAGTACCAAGGTTAAATCGATTATCAAATCTTTTAAAAACTGGTTGCTATGTGATTCAAGTACCTTTAGTTTTATATCGACAGGAGTTGACAAACTCGTATGAAAAGTAATGTAAATGGCGTGTTATTTATGGACGCTCTTTAACTACTGTGATTCTCAGCGTCGCATTCTATATTGGTTGTGAAAGATCGCTTAATTTTGCTCAGAGGCCTCTATCTGGCTTGAGGTTCTTTTACGTGCCGTAAATCTGCGACACGGGACCAGCTTCCCTTTCTCGTGTGAGAAAAGTATAGTATTTTGAAGCTGAAGCTAACAACAAGGAATATCTCACAAAACGGTCACCTCGCTGAAAAAAATGTTTATAACATAAACAGTGCATTTTAACGAGCTCTACACGTTTTGTATAGTAAGTTTTTATTTATTTCTTCGGTTTATCAGTTAGGTAAAAGTCTGCAAAATTCACCCAGAATAAACATGTCTTGAGAGGTTATTCCCAGAAAATTGAAAATCTACATTTTATTTGTCACATGGATATCTTAAATATAGCAAATGTTAATCAAATTCGTTTGAGCCACTTTTGAGAAAATCAAAATTTTTGAAAATTTTCCCATGTAAAGAATAGTTGAGGGAGAGGCATTTTTTTGAAAATCGTGCTGCAACGTTGAAGATACCAAAGTTTGGTATTTAACGGTCGTTTCGTTTTTGAGCTATGATGCCCACAGTCAGGCAGATAGACAGACAGACACACACACATACAGACACACACGGATATATTTCTAAAATGCTTTTTTTTTTTTATTCAGGGAGTGTCAAAGCATACATTTCCGGTGAAATCTCGGTATCGAAATTTTGGGTTCAATATAATACCTTCTCTCCTACACTATGTGCATAGTACGTGTAGAGAATGTAAAATCAGATGTGATCCATTTATATGACTTTGTCTACATCTCTGCAACAAATTATTGTTAAAAGCTTTTTCTTCTATTTACTTCATGCTAATCGAGAAGAAAAAAATTAGCAGAAATGGTCTTATTTCTTATCTCCATGTAAGTAGAAGGAAAATAAGGTAGTACCATAGGCTAAAAAGATAATCAAAAGCTGGTCACTATGTGATTGAAGTTCCTTTGTTTGTATGGACAGGAGTTGAACAAATCCCGTATGAGAAAACTAAGTATTTTAAAGCTGAAACCAATAACAAGAAATATCTCAAAGATGATCAGCTCCACAAGAAAATGTATATAACACAAATTGTGTGTTTTAACGAGCTCTACATTTTCTATTAAGTAACCTTTTGACTATCTCTAACGGTTTACCAGTTATGCAAAATTCAGCATAATTCATCCAGAATAAGTGTTTTCAGATGCTATTCCCAGAAAATTCAAGATATACATGCTGTCATGTAAAATCTTCAATGTACAATATTTTAATCAAAATCGTTAGATCCATTTTTGAGCAAATCAACATTTTCGAAAATGTTTCCCTGTAAAGGGTAGTTGGGGTGGGGGATTTTCTTGGAAATATGCGTGTTGCACCCTTGAAATATACAGAGCTTAAATACCAAATTTGGCGTTTAATAGACTTTTCGTTTTTGAGCTATGCATACACGGACATTTTTCTAAAAATGCTTTTTTGGGGTTCAGGTTTCCCAGAACATTTATTTCCGGTGAAATCTTGGTATCGAATTTTTTAGAGCAATACAACACCTTCTCTGTACACCATGTACATAGTACGTGCAGAGAAAGTAACTAATTGCCAAGCAAATATAGCAGTCATTATTAGTATGAAAATTGAAATGAAATGTAGCCATGACATTTCCAACATCTAAAAATAAAACATCCTTTACTTTCGTATACATGGAAGAGAAGATAAACGATTATGGGAACTTTTTGAATCCACGATAATCGTAATAAATAAATGATTGTTTTTTTTAAATGTTATAAACTATAATTACTCGTAAAGAATTAAAGCTGTGACGTACTGGTACTTCAGTAATAGCTAATGAGCATAAAGCAGAAAGCAAGGTTGCGTTTATCTTGGGCATCTCCGTACAGCAGCCGTCCATGTTAATGAATACCAAGATACCGTAGCCCTCTGATTGCGAGATGAACTCGCCATATTCCTTCATCCATCATGTCCTTCCCTTTTTTATTTATAACATCATCATATATAAAAAGTAGAAGCGAAACAATAAAAAGGTATTATAATTAAAGCTGCTTTCAGACGTTTTTAATTTCTTTTCTTTATGAGCCCTATTCGAATAATTAAAATAGAAATCCAGGGTCTTCGCCATTAAAAAGAAGTATGAGAAAACTTTCAAAAGAGATTAAAAGTATATGATGAGGTGTGGGAGAGGGTTTCATGATTTGCCCAAGAAAAATTAGGGTTATCAGTTACCGTCTTGAAGGGTCGGCTGGCTTTTAACCCCTAAACAGTCAGAAGACGAAGAAGAAGTGAGGGAAGGAGATAGAGAATACATCTTGACTATATCTATATAGTACACTGATATTCATGATCCCAGCCACTCCTTGTCAGTGGCGTAGCGCGCTTTCCTACCCACTAACTGACGTTTATTAAAAAGAATTTGCTCGACTCTTTGTTCTTGAACAAGAAATCTTAGAAGAGGACTCTTGCAAAGGTAGCGCAGTAATGGATTATTCTGGACTGTATTACTACTCTAGATTAGCAAAAATCATAGAGTAATCTTTTTCTGAATTTTGTTGAAGTGCTACGCAAGCTTTAAATTATTACACTTCCGAAAAAACGAGAGTCATCGAGAAAGTAACTACCGTTGTTACGTTCACGTGAATTTCTTTGCCAATTCTGTAACAACTAATCTTACAAAAGCTTATTATTCTATCTACTTCGCGTAACTCTAAATTAAAAAAGTCCTCGGAATTGTTTATTTTCTCTTTAATGTATGCGAAGTTTTCTATTTTTCTATTTTTCTATTTTATTTTTAGATATTGGTAATGCCCATGACGACACTTCATTTCAATTTAGTGCTAGTAATGACTGTTGTCTTTGCCTGGCAACTAACTTTTGTTTTGAATGCATGTTCGCTTATCACATTTCATATTGTCGACAACGGAGCACAAGTTTAAAGTTAAATAAATCTCCCTCGGAGACGTTGACAATGATGGAAGAAGCTTACAGTTAAGCAGGTATGAAGAAGTGTATGAATGGCATAAATGTTTGTCAAAATTTTCAAATGCTGAAGAAATCACTGTACATGCGACAAGGGTATCCGAAAATGGCTTCCAGGAGTGCTTTCCAAACTCTTTACACGCGGTGGCAGTAGTGTGTCACTGCGGAAGGAAATGTTGTAAATTGCTTTATGGTAACTTTTTCTGAGCGAATGTACACATTCCGAGAACTTTTTGAATATAGTGTTTATATCGATATAAAAATTTGCAGAAATGCTTTTATTACATACTTTTTTTTATAGATATGCGGAAAAATATACTAGGCTAAAGCAATAGTCAAATATTTCAAAAGATGGTCACTATGTAATGCATTGATATTCCGTTCTCTTTGATTAATCACGAGAAAGTTAAAAGCGCGTAAATTATGTGTTTTAACGAGCGTATATCCATACAAACATTTACAGCAATATTTTTATTATACTTTCTTGTAGATACGCGAGAGTAAGGAATTACTCTAGGCTAAAGCGACAGTCAAATCTTGCAAAACCTGGTCGCTATGTGAATATTGACTTTCCGTTTTCTTGCTTGAGCAAGTGCAAGAAAAATGTACAGTGATTTACCATTTGAGGAATACAAACACTGAATAGGTACAGAAATCAATAATAGAAATAACTTGGAGATGGATAACGCCACAGAAAAATGTATATGACAAAAATTATGTGCTTTAAAGAAATCTGCATTTTCGTGCAGTAAAATTTGCTCTGTCTCTTATTGACTATCAGTTATGCAAAAGTCATTCAGAATGAAGAGGTCTTCAGGAGCTATTTCAAGAAAATTCAAGATACATGTTTCATTTAATATAAACGTATATTAAAGATATGTTGTAATCAAAATCGTTAAAGCCATTTTTGAAAAAATAAACCTTTTCGGAAAATGTTCCAGTAGTAGTTTAGGGTGGGAGATTTTCTTGTGCATTTTTGTGTCGTATGCCTGTAAAAGACTCAACTTGAATATCAAGCTAGGTAATTAACTACCTATTTGTTTTTGAGCTATGCTGTTGACAGCGAAGACACACACACACACAAGGACCTTTTTCTTATATTTGTAAGATTCGTGGGACCTCAAAACATGTATTTCCGCCGACTTTTCGCATCGACTTTTTGAGTGGAATACAACAATTACTCTACCTAGTATGCATATATTATATATTATATATAACATATATACGTGGTAGAGAAAGTAAACATAGTAGTTAAAAACATGTCACAAAACTAAAGGTTGCTTAATTCTTCAGATAATTACATCCATTATTTAAGCATTAAATGCCATATTTATTCACGAGCTACAGAATTCTCGTATTGTAGTTGGCTGCCCTCGCTCTTTAAATCAAATAATTTCACACAATTCTAAAGAACAGCTGTGACTCATCTAGGGCAACATGTCTTTCTTGTACAGTTTTGTTGTTCACCTGGTTCTTCAAATTAGCTGTGATGAGCGATAAATGTCCGGGACGAGTTTCATAATGCACTTCTGTTCGTCAGTTATTACTTTCTCTGGCGCATATGTACAACATACAGATAAAGTATTGTATTCCACCCAAAATTCGATACCGAGATTTCACCGGAAAAATATATTTTGTGAAAACGGTGTGTGTGTGTGTGTGTGTGTGTGTGTGTGTGTGTGTGTGTGTGTGTGTGTGTGTGTGTGTGTGTACAACTAACTCAAAAACCAAAAGTACATTAAATAGCAAACTTGTATTGAAGTTTAGGATCTTCCAAGGATACGATACGAAGATTTTTAATGAAAATCTTGCCACTCCAAATTACGCTTTACATGAAACATTTTTCGAAAATTTTGATTTTATCAAAAATAGCTCTAACGATTTTGATTAATATATACATACATATACATTTATATGACAAAATGTATATCCAGAATTTCTTTGGTAATAGTCTTTGAGGACCTCTTCATTCTGGATGACTTTTGTATAACTGGTAAATTGTAAGAGATAGCCAAAAACCGAAGAATCGAGATGCAGACCTACATTTTTTTTTTTTTTTTTTTTGTGAGATAACCGTTGTTCAGATATAACGAGTAATAGGTTTAATTATAAGCTACTTGAACCTTCTACAAACAGGTAGACATATTTCTCTTCATCTCTTTTTTGTTTCACTCTAAACAAGCAAAGAGAAGGGAATTCCAATTGTTTCACACAGCGAGTGGCTTTTAAAAGATTCTACCTGAAAAGAAGCAAGCAAAAATACAAAATCTGCTAATATTTATATCGAACCAAATTAACCTTAACTATCAGCTATTTATAAATATATACATAAATACAATTATTAACTAAAAAATCTGATGTGTGTGTAACGCATGACTTTCTCGAGCTGCTCTACAAACTATGCTAATCGAGGTAAACATTAGCAGAATGTTATTATTACTTAGATCCTTATAAGTAGAAGGGAACTAAAGGAATGTGCTATGCTAAAGTGATAGTCAAATGTTTTAAAAGCTGCCGTTATGCGATTGTCGTTGCAAATCGCTTCTTTGTTTGGCCAGGAGTAGAACAAAAGAAAAACAGGCACTTCCTGAATGAGAAAAATATAAGTATTTTACAATGTAAATCAATAACAAGGAATATCTTGGAAGCGGTTACTTCAAAATAAAAACGTAAAGGACATAAATTGAATACTTTCACGAGATCTACATCAAGTGCAGTAAGTTTTTGTCTATCTCTTTCGGTTTACTAGTTATGCAAAATTCAATAAAAGTCATCCAGCATAAAGACTTCTTTAGAGGCTATTCCCAGAAAATTCAAGATATGCATTTTATTTGGCGTGTAAATATCTTAAATATAAGAGATTTTAATCAAAATCGTTAGAACCATTTTTGATAAAATCAACATTTTCGAAATTTTTTCCATGTAAAGGTTAGTTTGGGGTTGGGGAATTTGCTTAAATATATTCGTGTCACATCCTTGGGAGATACCAAACTTAAATAAAAAGTTTGATATTTAACGGTCTTTTCGTTTTTGATAAGCTATGCTGTCCACAGACACACGCAGAATCACACACAGAGCTTGTTCTAAAAAGCTGATGTGTTCCATTCATATGTTTTCTACATCTCTGCAAAAAATTATTGTTAAAAATCTATGCTTCTATTTACTTCATGCTAATTGAGAGAAATTAGCAGAAATAGTCGTAATGCTTGCTTCCTTATAAGTACAAGCGAAATAAGGGAGTACTACAGGTTAAAGTGATAGTCAAAAGATGGTTGTTATGTGACTGAATTTCCTTTGTTTGTATGGACAGAAGTTGACAACTTCTATATGAGAAAAGTATAAGTTTTTTAAAGCTGAAACCAATAACAAGGAATATCTCAAAAATGACAACTCCACGAAAAAATGTGTATGACAAAAATTGTGTATTTTATCGTGATCTACGTCTTTTGTGTTGCAAATTTTTACTCATCTCTTACGCTTTACCAATTATTCAAAATTCAATAAAAATAATCCAATATAAAGACTTCTTTAGAGACTATTCCCAGAAAATTCAAGATATACATTTTGTTCGGCATGTAAATATCTTAAATATAAGAGATGTTAATCAATCGAGCCATTTTGAGAAAATCAAAATTTTGGAAATGTTTTTCCATGTAAAGGGTAGTTTGGGGTGGGGGAATTTTTTTGAAAACTTTCGTGTCACATCCTTAGAAGATACCAAACTTAAATTCCAAGATTGGTATTTAACTGTCTTTTCACTTTTGAGCTATGCTGTCCACAGGCACACACACACACACACACACACACATACACACACACAAACACTCGCACACATACGGGTGGGGGGACCCAAAACATGTATTTCCGTTGAAATCTCGGTATCAAAATTTTTGGGTGGAATACAATAGCTCCTCTATACACTGGTTCAAACCCGGCGGAGGACGATGCATTTTTTAGGGTGTAAAAATCTTTAGCATGGCTTCCTTCGGAAGGGAAGTAAAGCCGTTGGCCCCGTGTAGTAGATTTACGGCACGTAAAAGAACCTCAAGCCTGATAGAGAGGTCTCTGAGCAAAATTAAGCGGTCTTTCATGTTACATGTAGAATGGGACGCTGAGAACCACAGTAGTTAAAGCGCGTCTATAAATAACACGCCATTTAATTTTATATACTATGCACATAGTACGTGTAGAGAAAGTAAAAATTAGCTAAAATAATCTTATTAATTGCTTCCTTGTAAGTAGAAGAGAAATAAGGGAGTACCATAGGTTAAAGTGATAGTCAAAAGCTGATTGCTCTGTGACTGAACTTCCTTTCTTGTATGGACACGAGTTGACAACTTCCTGTATGAGAAAAATATGTTTTTGAAAGTGAAACCAAAAACAAGGAATATCTCAAAAACGATCAACTCCACGAAAAAGAAATATATATATATATATATATATATATATATATATATATATATAACATAAAGTATGTGTTTTAATGTGCTCTACATGTTTTGTGTGCTAAGATTTTGTCCATATCTTATGGTTAGTAGTTATGCAAAATTTCGTAAAATGCATCCAGTATAAAGTAGTCTTCAGAGGATATTCCAAGAAAATTCAAGATACACATATTGTTTGTGAGGTAAATATCTTTCATATAACGATATTTTAATAAAAATCGTTAGAGCCATTTTTGAGACAGTCAAAATTTTCGAAAAAAGTTCCACGTAAAGGGTAGTTGGTAGTGGGGGGATTTTCTTGAAAATCTTCGTGCCGCATCGTGCAAGATATCAAGCTTAAATACCAAGTTTGGTGTTTAACGGTCTTTTCGTATTTGTGCCATGCTGTCCACAGACACACACACACACACACACACACACACACACGCACACACACGGACGGACCTTTTTCCAGATTTTTTTTTGATTCAGAGAACCCAAAACATGTATTTCCGGTGAAATCTCGGTATCAAATTTTTGGTTGCAATACAATACCTTCTCTATACATATGTACATAGTATGTGTAGAGAGAGTAAAAATGCTATTTTTGGAACCGGGGGACCCAAAACATTTATTTCCGGTGAACTCTCGGTATCGAATTTAGGGTGCATTAAAATACCTTGTTTATACACTATGTACTTAGTACGTGTAGAGAAAGCAAATATATTAATAATATTAAATATATTATAATTTCCAAAAATACAATTTTATACACATGCATTTTGTTATATTATTTATTAATTTAAAATTTTATTTTTAAGTTATTAATTATGCTCCTTATTTTAGTTTACACAATTTAAACCACTTAATATCTTAAAATCTAATAACAAATTATCAACTATAATTTTTTACTTTTATCTTTAAAACATACCTGTATACATTTTAAAGTTTTCATTATTCATTAATTTTTAAATTATTTCATTTATTTCCATCCTTGTTTATATTAATTTTTATATCTTCTATGCTCATGGTATTTCCTTGTACCTAGGAATGTGGAATAAAACTACTTAAACTAACATTTATCTCGATTAACATGAAGTAGATAGATACGGTTTTCTAAGAATAGTAAGTTGTTGCAGAATGGGTACAGTAGGAAGGTGAATGCAACACATCCGCTTTCTACAGAAAATATTATTTTTGTTTCTTGATTTTTTAAAGTCCAAAATCGTTAAAATATTCTACAAATTTGATTTTTCAAAAATATATTTTATTTTACGTCGGTTTAACTTGTTGGTCATTTCGTGACAAATCTGTTGACGGACGTGGTGGATGGTATATTTTTAGGACCGTACCCTACCACTTTCGTTTCGTGGCAACCACTTGCTGATAGAGGGCGACAGTGTTTTATCATCTGTAGTCAGAAGGCGGCGTATAACCTGACATCAAAGCCTCTATTCTAGCCACCTTCTGCCTCCACAATCTGTAGTTAATTTACGGAGCTCAGACAGCCATCCGCCTGAATATACTACTTTGCTCTTCAGCGAGCGGAGCCTATGGTTCCATGGTTGTGAGTTTGCAACTTCCGACGGAGAGCGTGGGATTTTTCTCCCCAAAGGTCCTTAGCATGGTTCCTTCGGAAGGGAAGTAGAGCCGGTGGTCATGTGTCGTAGCTTTACTAAACATAAAAAACCTAATAAAGATAACTCTGAGCAAAATAGCGGTTTTTCACGCCCAATATAGAATGAAACTATGGGAACCACCTTAGTTGGGTAAAGAGCGCCCATCAATTAAAAAAAAAAAAATTAATTTCGCGACAAGCCGATGGCGTTAGGTTGCCATTCAGTCTGCTTTAACTATCTGTGGATAGACAGCAGGGCAGTCGCTATTACTTTTTAGTTTTAGTATTGTTTTAGACCGAAGATGGAACTTTGGGCTGTGGTCCAATCTGGTATTTACCTTGGGACTGATGGAAATCACAGAAATACTCAGCCAGATTAGTTGGTCCGCGGGACCTCCTGAATGCAGGTCACAGATGTTACCACCAGATTCGTGCCAGTCGGTGCGTTTTTATTACTGTGTTTTCACCTTATACCCTGTTCTGGCCTCCCACATGCTGGTTTACTTAAGGTTACGTCTTTTCAGGACGCTTATAATACCATTGATGCTCTAAGCCTGCGAGGCGTGGGGCATGGCAGGGGACTTGGTCCTTCTACTTTGTATATTGTTGATTTCCAATGAGGCTACTACATGAAGTTTCAGCACTTGATTAGGCGCTGGGCTGAAAATGTCTACGCCAGATTGAGAACGAACTTGTCAGATCTCTGGGATTACTTACCCACTGAACGCCGCTGTAAACATAGATTGTGGGCACCCCCGATAACGAAGGTATTAACCAGCCAAAGTTAAAAGCTGAACGCAAGAGAAGTACTCCTTCTACCTATGGAGCAGTCACTTAGGAAAAACAAATCACACCAACTACTTTTGAAACAAAGACAACAGTTAAGGACGGAGCAACAGTTAAGGATGATCTACTACCACATTAAATCCACAACACCAAACTTATGACAATTCAAAGTCTTTCCAGTAAGGGCAGGTACTCAGCAACTATATCTGGGCTTACCACTAGCTTACCAGATGACGCAGGTATGTATATTGTTGTGTTTAAATGTCTGGTACAATTTCTAAAATTTATTGGATTATTGTTGATAAAACTAACTGGAAAACGGTGACTTCCTGTTGTGACATGAAGTTTTGTTATCTTGCAGCAGTCGTAACCATGCCGTTGTAAATCAGTCCTGTGGCAGTCTTTCAGTGCATTGCATACACAACTATCAATTTTATGTTCTCTGTTCTTTTTGTGAAATAAATAGCGTCTTTTTTTAATGACCCACGTCTAAAACGGCTCTGATGTAGAACCATGCTCATGAAAAGTCGTACTCATTACGCTCAGAATGAGTAAAAAGCTTACACGCAAACGCCTTTCAGCCAAATGGACGTACAAATTGATGCCTTATCCACTTATCAGAATACAACTTAATCGATAGTTTCAAAGTACGGTGCTCAAAATGACTGATTGTTCTTCTCCTAGGTATACTATTTTAATTTTTGTAACTTCTCTGCTGCTTACTATAAAAAGAAAAAAAAAAAGTATTGTACTTTAGTCAGGTGCAAATTTGACATCGAAATTTCACTGAAAATGCTGTTTTGAGGGCCACGGCGTGTGATATGTGTGTGTGGTGAGTTAGTGAGAGAGAGAGAGAGAGAGAGACAAAACCTTACTACGCAAAAAATGCATATGTCGTTAAAACACACAACTTATGCCCTTTTTTTTGTGAGCTAATCATTTCCGGGATATTGCTTTTTATAGGTTTAAATTTTCGAAAGGTTATACTTTTCTCGAATGGGAAGACCTTATTCAGATGTTTTCATCCTGGTAAAGCAAATAAAACGTAATTACAATACAATCGCATAGCGACCGGTTTTAAAATATTTTACTATCTCTGTACAAGAAGAATAATAGTAACAAAATCATTTCTGCTGATATTTATCTTGTTGAGCGCAAAATAGGTAGAAGAAAAGGCTTTTGAAAGAATAATTTGTTGCAACATAAGTAGAGAAATTTATGTGAATATAGAACTTCAGATTTTTTATTAACTCTCACTAATGGATATGTGCATCGAATTCAACACTTTGCTCAGTCTTTGATAAAATGAATTGTCATGCAAGTCAATTTAAAAACGGCCAAAGATATCTGAAAAACAAATACCTATATAGTATTCGTTTTCTGAATTCGACTTTCTTACTTTCTCTAGCCCCGTATGTACAATGTACTTAGTAGTTAAAGAAGGTATTTTATTCCACCCAAAAATTCGATACCGAGATTTCACCGGAAATACATGTTTTAGGATACTCTGAATAAAAAAAACAGTATTTTCAGAAAAAGGTCCTTGTATCTGTCTGTGTGTGTGTGTGTGTGTGTTAAACACCAAACTTGGTATTTAAGTTTGGTATCTTCCAAGGTAGTGACAAGAAGATTTTCCAGAAAATCCCCCTACCCCTAAATACCCTTTATATGGTAAAATTTCCCAAAATTTTGATTTTCTCAAAAATGGCTAACGATTTTGATTAAAATACCACATATTAAAGCCATTTCCATCTCAAATAAAATGTATATCTTGAATTTTCTGGGAATAGGTTCTGAAGATATACTTATTCTAGATGAGTCTTGCATAATTTTGCATAATTAGTAGACCGTAAGAGATAGAAAAAACCTTACTGCACAAAAAATATACATCACGTTAAAACACAATTTATATCATGTACGTTTTTTTCGTTGAATTTGCCATTTCTGAGATATTCCTTGCTATTTGTTTACTTACTTTTCTCACACGGAAAGTTGTAAACTCCTGGTCCAGCATAGAAATGGATTTCATCCACATGACAACTGCCTTTTAAAAGAATTGACTATCGTTTTAGCCTATTGTGTTTCCTTATTTACAAGGAAGCAAGTAATTAAGACAATTTCTGCTATGTTTATCTCGATTACCATGAAGTAGATAGAAGAATAAGCTTTTCAACAATAATTTGTTACAGCGATGTAGAGAAAGTCATGTGAATGGAATGCTTAACATTTTTCTTAATTCTACTCATATTAGTGCTTCTATTGAAGATTGCAATAGTCGTACTTATCTCAAAATAAGCAATTTTTACTGACTTTATTGTATACTAATTTATTACTTTCTTTACGTGCACTGTATACATAATGTATAGAGAAGGTCGGTATTGTATTGCACCCAAAAAATTGATACCGAAATTTCACCATAAATACATGTTTTGAAATCCCTGAATCCAAAAATATCCGTGTGTGTCTGTCTATGTGTGCGTGTTTGTGTGGATGTTTGTGTGTGTGGGTGGGTAGCATAGGTAAAATATGAAAAGACCGTTAAATACCAAGCTTGGTACTTAAGTTTGGTATCTTCCAAGGATGGAATTTCAAGAAAATCCCCCACCCCCAAACATACTTTACATGGAATATTTTTCGAAAATTTTGATATTCTCAAAAATGGCTCCAACTATTTTGATTAAAATACCGATATTTTATGGCAAACGAAATGTATATCTTGAATTTTCTGGGAATAGCCTCTGAAGACTCTTGGTTCTGAACGACTTTTGTATAACTGGCAAACCGTAAGGGATATACAAAAACTTACCGCACAAAAAGTGTAGATCTCATTAAAACACACATTTTGTGCTATATATATCTTTTTTTGTTTTTTGTTTTTTTTTTTTTTTTGTATAGTTAACCGTTTTCGAGATATTCCGGAATATTAGTTTCAATTTTAGCCACTTAAATTTTTCTCAAATGGGAAGACACATTTCTTCCCGCTTCCCGTTTGCTTACTCCTAAAAAGCAAAGAGTTTGGAATTTTAAATATTTCAAATAACGACCGGCTTTTAAAGGACGAGTCTCTCGCTTTAGGCTGATCAATTTCTTATTTCCCTTCTGCTTATAAGGAGCTAGTAATATGACTAATTATGCTTATGTACCAGATTAATTTTTTGCATAGAAGGTTTGTTTGCCGAACAGCTAGAGGACATCATGTGAATGGAACACATTAGATTTTTTCCCTTCTCTTTACACGGGACCAAGTAATAAGAACAATTTCTGTTAATGTTTATCTCGATTAGCACGATGCAGATAGAAGAATAAGCCTCTTAACAATAATTTGTACAGAGATGTAGAGAAAGTCATGTGATTGTAACACATTTTTTCTTTTTTTTCTGCCGGTTTAACTAATAGTGCATAGAGAAGGTATTTCACCGGAAATACATGTTTTAGGGCCTCCTGTATTTAAAAAAGCAGAAAAAGGTCCGTGTATGAGCACGGAAACTTAAAAATGGAAAAGTTGGTAAAATACTAAACTTGCTATTTAAGTTTAGTGTCTTTCAAGGATGCGACACGAAGATTTTAAGGAAAATCCCCTACCCCAAACCACTCCTTACATGGAAAACATTTCGAAATTTTTTATTTCCTCCAAAATGGCCTTTGATTTTGATTAAAATGCGTGTATTAAAGATATTTACATGACAGCTAAAATACATATTTTGAATTTCCTGGGAATAGCCTCTGAAGACCTGTTTATTCTGGATGAATTTTGCGGATTTTTGCATAATTGGTAAACCGTAAGAAATAAATACAAAAACTTTCTACACAAAAAAGTAGATCTAGTTAAAGCACACAGTTTACATCATATACATCTTTTCGTGGAATTGACCGTGGAAAACAGTAAAAATAACTAAGATTGAGTTTCGTTCTAGTTGTAATTGGCCTTAGACTTCAACAAAAAATATACCTGTCTAGATGTTCACATGCTTTTTGATGCTGAGTAAAAAACACATCAGCGTTCTACTGTAACGATTACCGACCTACCGCAATTTCAAAACTTTTGATATATGGATTATTTTGCATTTGATGCTGACTAAAAACACTTCAGCTTTCTACTGCAACAATTTGCTCTGGTTTCAACACTAACTGACGTGTTATACGACTTCTATATCCCTGGTTCGTTTCTGGGAGCAGAATGATTACGAAAAAAGATTCTAAACAAGTCAAGACAAAGCCAATATATCTGTTTGTCAGTGTGTCGTTACATTTTTGATAGATTCTGTACCTCAGATATCTTTATTTCAATGTAGAATTCTGCATTTAAAACTTCTTGTTTTATATACCGCATATAAATAAGCTGTTTCGTAATTACACGCTATTTAATGAGGAGTCAGGATCAGCAAGGAAAACTGGCAATCTTTTGAACTTCTTAGACAAAATTATTTTATGGAGAGCATTAACCGTTCAATGACTTAGGACTTATCATCAAAGGAAAGTTTTTTTTTTCCTTCCCCCAATTTAATTTCCGGAAAGGCTTTGATTGAGGAGTAACTGAAGAAACCAGTATAATGTAATTTTCACTGGGAACATTTCATCTTTAGCTCTCGCTGTTAATTGCTAAAATACTAAATCATATTCAACAGAGTAAATACACTCATTATTTCTAAGCTCGTTTCCCTCGCATTTATGAGGCCAAAGTCAAATCGTTTGACTGACGGAAATTTACAGCATATGCACTGGTCTTAAAACCCTTGTCGTTAATTTATTTATTCTTCAGCCTAAATGCGTTGAACCTCTTTTTTCTTTTCCTCTGTCTCTATTCATGTTCTGCCTTTTCAAACTTTTCTTCTAATGTCTGTATAAGAACCAGTTGAGAAATCTCACTTAAGTTGAACATATGCAGCCTGACAGTTGTTAAATGCGAGTCCCATTTCGATTCATAATTGCTCTTTAGGGAAAGGTCTCCAAATATTAGAAATGGTTTCAAAATATTTTATCTCTGAGTGGCATCGACCTTCTAATTTTTCTTTCGGTTACTAATGAACTGTAATGGTAAGAGAATTGTAGTATACCCAAAAATGTCGGTATTCAGATTTCCCGTATATGCGTGTTTTGAGACACCCCAAATTAAACAAATCTGGCGTGTTCCATTCACATGATTTTCGCTTCCTATATCTCTGTAAGAAATTATTATTAAAAGGTTATTCTTCTATATGCATTATGCTAATCGAGATAAATATTAGCAGAAGTGATCTTATTATTTGCTTTCCTGGAAATAGAAGGAAAATAAGGGAATGCATAAGGCTGAAGGGATACTTAAATATTTTAACCAAATGGCAACATGAAAATTTTGAGAAAAATCCCCCCACCCCAAACTACCCTTTACATGGGACGTTTTTCGAAAATTTTGATTTTGATTAAAATATCGTATATTAAGTATATTTACCTGACAAATAAAATGTATATCTTGAATTTTCTGCGAATATCCTCTGAAGACTACTTTGCATAACTGCTAAACCGTAAGAGATGGACAAAAACTTACCACACAAAAAATGTAGAGCACATTAAAACACACAATTTATGTTATATACGTTTCTCTCGTGGAGTTGATCTTTTTGAGTTATTCCTTGTTTTTGATTTTACCTTTAAAATCTTTTACTTTTCTCATACAGAAATTTGTCAACTCCTGTCAATACAAAC
The DNA here is from genome assembly GCA_030762935.1 of Hymenopus coronatus. NCBI lineage: Eukaryota > Metazoa > Arthropoda > Insecta > Mantodea > Hymenopodidae > Hymenopus > Hymenopus coronatus. The sequence continues at coordinate 31,155,991 of CM060896.1, read as the reverse complement.
AAAGGAACTTCAGTCACCTAGCATCGAGCTTTTGAGTATCACTTTAACCTATACTACTCCCTTATTTCGCTTCTACTTACAAGGAAGCAAGTTGTAAGACTGTTTCTGCTAATATTTTCTCGGTTATCATGAAGTAAATAGAAGTATAAGATTTTTAATAATATTTTGTTGCAGAGATATAGAGAAAGTCATGTGAATGGAATACATGATATTTTTTTATTACAACGAAATGTACATATTGAATTTTCTGAGAATAACATCTTTATTCTTGGTGACTTTTGTATACCTCGTAAGCTGTAAGAGATAGACAATAGCCTACTTAACAAAACATAGATCTCATTAAAACACACTATTTATATCATGTATTTTTGTAGACAACCGTTTCCGAAAGATTCCTTATTATTGTTTTCAATTTTAAACTACATAAGCTTTTCTCAACGTGAAGTCAACTTTCATTTCATCTCTCTTGTTTTACCTTCGGGAATACAAAAGAAAACCAAATTTCAAACGTTTCACATAGAGATAAGCTTTTAAAAGATTTGACTCATTTTAGCTTAGTGTACCACATTATTTCCCTTCTACTTTCTAGGAAGCAAGTAATAAGACAATTGTGCTAATGTTTTTCTCAATTATCATTATGAAGATGAAAGGATGATTTTTTTTTTTTTTTTTTTTTTTGTAAGGAAAGTGCGTATGTGAGACAGTTAGAGAAAGCCATGTAAATGGATCACGCAAAATTCTCTTGTGAAAAAAAAAAAAAAAAAACTTAATGAAAGGGTAGCATTTAAATAACCATGCAATCTAGAATTTTGATACACGACAAAAATATTACTATTATTGTTAAATGATATGAATTTCAAACAGGTGGAGTTTAGTTTCCATATTTCTCAGAAGCGTTATTCTAATTTTGTGATTTAACGAAAGCATGTTTGGGATGGCAAGGCCTGGATACGCCACTACTACCTGCTTGAGACTGGAGGCTGATATAAAACCGCAACACCTCAGCCAGCAGTGCTCACAAGTTAATCTATCATCCCTTTATCGTAGCATGTTGACGGCCAAGAAATTAAAAAGGAGGAGGTGGTTTTCTCTGCCAGTGAATAATGAGCCATCACATGGTTATGAAGATCGCCGGCTCTGGAGCCAGTAAAAGTGTCTCGAGTCAAGTTCACTTCATACCAAGCATATCTGTCCTAGTGTTTTCAGTTTTCAGCAAAGTCAACAATGCAGTGTAGTGATACAATAGGATCCTCCGCGAAAGAACATGAGGTAAGCCTAACCGTAGCCAGATCGACTTTAGTGGAAATATGTTTGTGAAGTACAAGGATCATTTTTTTTTCAAATAAAAGACAAGTTCATAGAAAACAACTATTTTACTACTAAAAGTGCTGTACACTTATGGTTACTTTTCAACATAATCACCGAAAAGATTGATACATTTATCGTAGCAATACCCGCTTCAAAAAATGTTACCGCCTATGATTTCAAATGAGCGTTGACGTTGGTTTGAAAATGCTGCCCTCCTAGCCACGTCTTCAGTTCAGGGAAAACGTGAAAGTCGCTTGGTGCCGGTCAGGACTGTACGGCGGATGATCGAAAATGTCCTATTGAAATTGTTCAAGGAGCCGATGGGTTGGGCCAGCAGTGGGTGGACGAGCGTTGTCATGATCAACACAATTCCTGAAGTCAGCATTCCCCTTCATTTGTTTTGAATGGTGTCCGCAAACGTCGAAAGTACGACGATCTTCAAAACAACGTCAATGCTCATTTGAAATCATTGGCGGCAACAGTTTTTGAAGCGGGTATTGCAAAGCATGTGCACAGGTACGATAAATGTCTCAATCTTTTCAGTGATTATGTTGAGAAAGTAACCATTAGTGTACAAAACTTGCAATAATAAAATAATTGTTTTCTATGAACTTGTCTTTTATTTATAGCCTATCGGAGATTAAAAAAAATGGCCGTCGTATATCACTGCATTGGAGTAGCCTTAACTTCAGATTATTTACAGAAAATTGTTATGTGTATTAAGAGGAGATTAAACTCTATCCGTTTGTGAAATTTGGAAAATGTTGTTGAAATATACATGACATATCTTGAGAAAATGTATACTATTTATTATACACAATAATAGTATTGATATTTTTGCCAGTTATCAAAATTCTACATTGTATGGTTGATTAAATAATTATTTTTATGTTCTAAATATAGGTGTTGTTCTAATAAAATTACTCAACTGATCACATAAAAATCAAGTTTTACAGAAAATGCGTTTATAAACAGAGGTCATATTATATATATTTTTATATTGGTCCCAATTAGTATAGAAAAAAAATTATTATTCTTCGTACTCTCCAAAACTCTTGATTTTTTAAAATTTAATATTCAAATTAGTTTCTTAAAATTGGAGCACATTACTTTTCGACCTAATATGTAACAAACCATTATTACAATATTCTTTTATCTAATTCATGCTAATCAGTGTAAACATTAGCAGAAATGGCCTTGCTTTTTAAATAGTACCTTATAAATATAAGGGGAATAAAGAAATACACTTAACGAAAGCGATTGTCAAATCTTTTAAAAGCTGCCACTATACGATTGTCATTCTAATTTGGTTATCTTTCCGTGGCCAGGAGTAAAACAAGATAACATAAAACGGATGCACACTTCCCATTTGAGAAAAGTATTAAGTATTTTAGTCTTCGCGTCGCATCCTTGGAAGATACTTAAATTCCAAGTATTTTATTTAACAAACTTTTCGATTTTTAGTTATGCTATCCACAGCACGTGCGCGAGCGCACACACACACACACACACACACACACACACACGCACACCAGAGACGGATGCACACACAGATCTTTTTCTAAAATAATCCGTGCTATAGAAAGTAAAGTATATGAACATTTTCTTTAATATCCTTTTGAGAGGCACTATAAATATGTTGAAACTAATCTTGCATCATGTGGGATGTTTGAGTGTGGAAATGTAGTGGAAAAAGGTGTTCGAGAAAATAAGGTTAAAGTTGGGAGTGTCAATAAGCTTGCACCTACCAATTAAAGCTTCACTTAGTTGGGGAAAATTATATATTTTCTTTAAGAACAGAATCCATGGCATTTTATTATGAAAAAATAATATTTCAATTTTAGGTCAAATTTCATATATGTATCCTCTTAAATCTGTTGAATTTATGATTATCTATTATTATCTCAGAAACTATTTAACGGTATGTATGGCTGAAATTTCATCAAAAAATCACAAAATATCGACTTTTTTTATTTTAATTGCAAAAAATAATTTAAACATTCCTGAATATGACAAAGATATAATTGACTACCAGGCGCAATTTTTAAATGCTTTAACTGGAGCTACAGCAAAGCATTAAAGATGAAACTGTACTTGGACTCGGCAAGAAAAGCTAAGTTCGACTAGATCTCATTCGCATCATGCAAAGTAAAATCGAAATTATGCAGAAAAAAAGCAGCAATGCAAGAAGAAAAGACAGGAGCAAAGGAGAGGAAAAAGAAAGCTGAGAGTCCAACCTACCAACCTGGTGGTTTTTAATGTGAGCCATGCATTCAAATCTTTCCTTGTTTTCTCGCTATTGATATTTTCAGTATTTTTCTTCCTGTAATACTATACTTGCGGAGCAGTTTTTCTGTTACACAAATAAAAGTTGCTGTACATGTTCAAAGAGGTACAATGAATTAGAATTGCCTTAGATTTTACTGGCAGAATATTTAAACACATGTTTTCAATTTTCAAACATAGAATTTATATTTTATGACAAAATTAAGGTACATTCATGACTTGAAAACATTTTGGTGCCTAAATCAAATGAGACAAAAAGAAATCTAGGGTAATTACAAAAATTAAATCTATTGTGAATCTAAAACTAAAATATTAGACTAAAATTTTAATTTTTTTGTCACAAGTGACTTTTTAAAGACGTGACAAAAACGTAAACAAATTTGTCCATCGTCTCCAAATCATTACAGCAAAATGTATGAAATTTGCCTTGTAAGTTATTTACATTATATTACATCAGTGGTATAAATTGCAAAAACTTTGCATTATTAGTTTGGAATTTCAAACTTTCAGTCATACATATCCTCAAGATATCAAACAGAAATTTCTACAGGCATCAAACAGAAAGTCCTAGTTGTATACTTCTTCTTTACAATGTCTGTTTATTTATTTAGTAAGATATGATTTTTACTCTCTCTCTCTCTCTACAGGCGTGTTGTAATCCACTAAAAGATTAAGAGTTTTTTTTTTTTTTTTTTTTTTTTTTTTTTTATAAACAGTACCGGAGTCTGGTCAGGACTCCGGCGCGTATCCCCTATTTACATTCCCCCCTGTATGATTACTGGTTTCACTTACTGTTTCTTTACACAAACATATAACACTCACGACCAAGGCGGGACTCGAACCCACGATCCCCTGCCCACGAACCACCAAAGCGAGACGCCTTAGCGAGCGTGGCCATGGGGACCGGCAGAGTTGGGGGTTTACTAAAAATATATTTTTGAGGCCCCCTAAAGCCCAAAAATGAATTTTTACAAAACATAAGTTTCGTGTTTTTGTGTCTGGGAATCGCATAAGTCTAAAACGAAAACTTGTTTTAATACCAATCTTAGCTATTTAAGTTCAGATCTTCAGTGATGCGACACGAAGCTCTTCAAGAAAATCCCTACACATCAATATATCCTTTATTAGAAAATGCTTTTCATTTCTATTTGTTCAAAAATGGTTTTAACAATTTTGATTGAAATATCACATAAAGATATTTGCAAGAAAAATAAAAAGGATTCCATAATTTGTATTGTGAAATCCTTTTCCCCCAAAAGGAATTTTGTAAAAGTGTAAACATAAGAAGTTAAAAAAAAAAAAAAAAAAAAAAAAAAAGTACTAAGTACTATACAAATACTTAGATCTCTTTAAAGACGCATTTTATTTCAAATTTTGTTGGGGCGTCAGTCATTTCCAAGATATTCGCTGTCATTAGTTTTATTAATTTCACTGTAAGAAATTCGTTATTTTTTCAAGTCTATCTGTAGGAAAAGCGTTGTCAGGAAAGCAGCCTCGCTTCAAACATTTGACTGTCGCTTCCGTTTCCTGCACTCCGGGTGTACATCTTAATCCAATATCGAGGTCACAATCTTCTCTTTCAATAAGAACTCTTAAAAAAAATTATGCTGTTATCCCTAAGGTAATTTAATCTTTTAATCATTATGCTTAAAGAAACATTTGTCTCGAAAATGTAAAGCAGAAACCAATATAAGATTTTGTAAAAATAATTGTATACACTATATAAAAATAAATTATCTCTTTAAGAAAGAGAAAGCTATGTGAATGTTACACAATTTTTTTAAAGATGTAAACGAGCATCCTATTGACATCATAGTTGAGCAGCATTTTGTTTTTTCTATCCTAAAATTTTGATTTGGAACTTCAATAGTTTCTGGGAAAACTGATAATTTATACAGAAAATGTAATTCACAGAAAATTCAATTCAATTGGTAGCTGCAAAACTTAAAAAGAATCAGATGAATCAGATATCAGATTTTGAAAAATTCATAAAATGATCCTCTTAAATCTTCTCGTGTAATATAAATATTCTGGTAAACTTTCACGACGGTTGCGAATATTGAAATGGAGTGGGTTGGTTTAATTTATTCCCCTTTCAGTTTTTGTGCTATTATTAATAAATAAATAAATTAATTAATAACAATAACGATAACAATTCCACTTATACCCGCTTTTAACTGCATGGTCATAACAGCAAAATTAGTTATTAATAAATGTTTACGTTTAGAAGAAAGTACTCATAAACCACAAAAAATATAAAATAAAATATTATTAACATTTGGAACATATTGCCTATAAGCAATGGATTGATTCGTGTATTGAAGTCGATAGGTCTCTATTTTCTTTAATTTTAATAATTAGGTCACACACGCATTTTCACACTGCAATTCATGCTTCCAGACGCTGAGAAGGATAGGGTATAACTGGGATAGAGACGGAAATCGAAGACGGGATCCTTGGCACAGCAGGCAGGTGGTGTACCATACTGTACCAAAGGGGATTCCGCACTTCAGCCAGTGATAGGTGTTTTGGACCTCAAACTCCGCGAGGAGAGAATGAGATGAGTGCAATTAGATGCAGAAGGCATCCGGAACAAGACTGCGACAGGGAGCCATCGTGGAGAGTCCCTAACATTTCCCAAGCAGTTCTTCATCTCAACGCGGAGAAAGCTGGAAGCCCGTGCCTCAGGGTTGAGGAAACGCCCCTAAGTAAAGCGACGACCCCCAGCGCAACCCTGATGCCGAGAGCTGTGTCTCCAAAGCGCAAGCATCTCCACGAGAGGGCGCCATCACCGCAATCCTCGCCGACACAACCCTGTAATAAAGACCAAACGGATGAAATGGAGGGGCAGAAAATTCGGGGAAATGAAGACTACTCCCTTGCATTCACCTAGTGACCCGGGAAAATCTCCGAAATACCCCATAGATGAGAGAGTCGGCCTCTGAGACCCGATCCCTCGACCTCCCGAATATCTACCAGTCCTGGACGAAATGCCTGAGCCACGTAGCTCAGTGCAACAGGCAGCTGTTCTATCGGCTGAGCTACAAGCCCAGCCTTCTCAGGTTATTATGTCCCAGCATTTACTCGGTTTCTCTTTAACTACCCCTAAATGCTATCGTTACTACTCGGCTGTCACACAAAGGGAAGTTTGTCGGATTATTACAAAGCAGTGACATTTATCCTTTTGTCTCTACTAACCTCTGTTATCTCCATTAAAATGAATACATTACTCAGTCTTTACGAAGAGGCAAGCGTTAAATTAAAGGATAGGAGCACCTACCAAATTGCTACGTGAGTTAAATTGAATAAACGTAATTAGATTCAGGATATGCCGCCTATTACTTTTTACCCCCAAAACAATACGACAGCTTTACATTCTTTGTGTAATTGTAGCCCTCAGGTGTGTACCTCCCCACTAAACATAGAGTGACGTTAATACTTACAGAAAGATAAAAGCGAAACCGCCCGCGTGATAAAGAACTGCGGGTTCCCATAACAATTAAAATCAATCGAATAAAGTAAATTATATTAATTGCGCTTTTGAGCAATATCCGGGTTTAGATGACCATCAAATTTCATGTATATATATACTCGTATATACATAAAACCATTAGACTGAACTTTGAAACGTTTACACCTTTCTGCACACCTACCTACTTTCTCTATGCGTGCTTTGTACTCTTGCAAGTATGCAAGGAAGGTTTTGTTTTCCATCCAAAAATTCGATGTTGAGATTTTACCGTAAATACATGTTTTGAGGTACTTGCTTACACTTTTTTTAGAAAAAGGTCCATGTATGTCTCTGAACAGCATAACTAAAAAACGAAAAGTCCGTTAAATACCAAACTTGGTATTTAAGTCAGTATCTTTCAAGGATGAGAAACAAACATGTTCAAGAAAATCCCCCTACCCCAAACTACCCTTTTCGAAAATTTTGATCTTCTCAAATACGGCTAGCGATTTTATTTAAAGTATAAAGCTTTTATATTCATTGAAGTACTGAAGCAAAATTGCAGCACTGAAAAAGTTGTGTTAGTGTTAAAACTATTAAACAAGAACTTATTTATTTACATTGCTTGAAACCTGTTTGACTTTATAAACGTGTTGTGGCAAGTACAACAAAAGCGAGAATATCCACTACTCAGTCAAACAAAAAGAGGTAAATATCCTTTTTCCATTAATTGGTTTATAAACAACCGCCATTTAATAAAAAATACGATTTTTTTGCACTTGTGTTGTTGGTAATGGTGTTGCAAATTATTTAAAGAACACTGAACAGTTGGTAGCGCTTTGTTTAAGAATATTTATGCATATAGATAAGATTTAATACATATAGTCAACACCAGACTAAATGTAGCTGTTACTCCATTTTTATTTTAAATGGACAGGTTCACCTTATAGAAGCTGTGTAAGATATGGAATCCAAGAATATATAGTAGGTAACTGAATGCAGATTTTTCAAAAAGAAAATCAAGAACTATCTTCTTCATTATATAATATGAATATACTGGGAAATATAAAGGTGTCAAACATTTTCAATTATAATCCTAAATTAGTGTTCAGTAAAATTATCAAGCACATTAGTAAATGTAGAATAAAAATCTAACACTTAGTTGCAAAATCAACACCATCTAAATCCAATAAAATAAAATGTATTCTTAATGGCAATTTAAGTTATTTAATGAGTTTATAGGTTCTGGACACTAAATGAATAAATTATCCTATTCAATAACAGAAGAAGAAGAAGAAGAAGAAGAAGAAGAAGAATAGCAGTTGGCAGCATACTACAGTAAAGCGAAAGGCAGACCCGCTTGCGACATGCACCAAAGAACTTCTGTTTTGTTGTACGAAATTCTGAAGGTACGAAACCTATTGAATGCATCGGCGAATGAAGGTACAGAATAGTAATTCATCTTTTTCACTGCAACAAGTGTACGAATGGAGTAGAAAGTTTGGATGCGGCGTGACGACAGTGGCAAACGCTCTCCGCCCAGGTCAGAAACCAGGAGTTTATTTAGCAGTCAAAACATTGTGATGCAGAATCACTGTGTGAACGTGGAGAAATAACCGCACATCTGAATATGATGTGCATTAAGTCTTGCGAAGTGTGTGCAAGAAGGCTCACTCCAGAAGTAAAATAGAAGAAATCTTGCGGCGCTTTAAAGCGGCAAGTATTGTTTGGTTGCTTTATGGGAACTGTTAGAGGAGACGAAACCTAGATACACCACCACCAACTTTACTGACCCTTTTTGTGATAGTCGAGGGTATTCTTAGAATATTACAGGTCTAGAGGAAACATTATCACTGCGTATATTCCGATATTTTGAAGACTCATCTTCAGCCTGTAATAGAATCAAAGGGATATCTCAGTACCGAGCAATGCTCAAACTCAGACTGTTTGTGCAACAGTTGCAATTATCACTGACACTTAGATGTAATTCTCTGCCACATCCGCCATACTCACTAGACCTCGCCCCCAGTAACTGCTATGTGTGGACTACTCTCAGAGGTGATGGGAGGAAACGATGGCTGCGCATTTTCTAGAGGAATCTTCTAGAATCTTATTACGCGTTGTAGGATGCGTGTTGAACTGATAGAGTCCATGTGTTCCAGTTTTTTTTTTTTTTACTTTCTGTAGCACGTATGTGCAATGTACAGAGTAGGTATTGTATGCCACCCAAAAATTCGATGACATTTCACCGGAAATTCCTCTTTTTACACCCCCTGGATAAAAATAGTTTAGAAACATGTCCGTGTGTGTGTGTGTGTGTGTGTGTCTTTGGGCAGCATAACTCAAAAACGAAAAGTCGGTTAAATACTAAACTTGGTATTTATGTTCAGTATCTTCCAAGGACACGATACAGATTTTCCAGAAAATTATACCATCCCCAACTACCGTTTAATGGAACATTTTTCCGGAAATGTCGATTTTCTCAAACATGGCTCTAACGATTTGTATTAAAATGCCCCATATGTTTAAGATATTTTCATTACAAACGAAATGTATATTTTGAATTTTATGGAAATGACTTCAGAAGGCTTCTTCATGCTGGGTGACTTTTGTATAACTGTAAACCGTAAAAGACAAAAACTTACTACACAAAAATTTAGACCTCGTTAAAACATAATGTATCTCATATACACTTTCTGTAGAGTTAACCGTTTTCGAGATATTCAGAGTTATTGGTTTTAGTTTTAGGCTACTTAAACTTTTCTCAAAATCCTAGCAAGAAAAGAGAATATCAAATGTTTCACATTGCGACCCCTTGAGGCCACCTACTTCCCTGTTGCAGGCGCGAGCAGCGACAACTCTGATCCTACGACCCCTTAGAGATGCGTCGTGTAGGGGTAACTATTACGGGTGTTCTACAATATTTCTAATAAAATATTGACAAATACTTTTTGGTTGGAATACAATGCTTCTTCTTACCACTATACGTAGTGGAAACAAATAAGAGATAGTGCATAGAGAAATTTTTTGAATATAACACATGATTTTGACTTTCTCTATCATATAGTAAGTAAGCAAAGAATTGTATTTCACCCAAAATTTTGATATAGCGTTTTCAAAGAAAATGTATGTCTTGACACTTTCACAACCTAATAAAAGCATATTTGAAAAATAACTGTGTGTAAACAGCATAAAAAGCGAATAGTAGAATAAATATTAAACCTAAATGTTCAGCAACTTCCAAGGATGCGATACGATGTTTTCAAGAAAATACCCCCATCTCAAACTAATATTTAAAGATATATTTCAAAACATTTGATAATTTAAAAAAAAAAATGGCTCCAGAAATTTGATTAAAGATCTGTGTAGAACAATAAAATTTATATCTTGAATTATTGAAGGAATTTTGTTAAAAGTTCTTTCCATATCCATATGTTTCTAATGATAGGATGAAGGTAGTATGGAATGTAAGGGGTCCATTTCTTATTTAACTATCGCTATTGCTTTTGTTCCTATCGAAATTGTAAGAAAAATATAATGCAGCTGTTTTTGCAAATGTTCATTTCAATTTAAATGACTTTGGCAAGAATGGTTTGTATTCCCAATAATAAACGATAGAAGGTAGAGAGGTTTTTTTTATTTATCTTTATTAAGTGATAGCTGAAATTGATACATGTGCTTTCTTTAAAAGTGAAATATATGCTGAAATTCATACATGTGCTTACTTTAAAAGTGAAATATATGCGAATGTATGACTTCCCAAGCAGGAGATAGCAACGGATTTTCTTTTGTGTTTGCAGTTATACGAGATAAATGACGACCCGAAGAGGAAGGAGTTTCTGGACGATTTATTTAGTTATATGCAGAAACGAGGTAAGTGCTTAATGTCTTTTCTCTCGGTCGTAGAGTGTTAAATTGAGCAAAGAAACGCTGATCTACCTCAACAGTTTGCTCTACGAATGTGTTTTATAGCAGTTTCGATGGTATATTTTCTGTAAGGTGCGCGGCCAGTGAAGTCATGAAGTGTCAAAGAATGACAAGAAAATATTTTCTTCTGAGAAAATTAAGTAAAAGGAAGCTCGTGCACTTTTGGCAAATCCATATACATTGTTGTTTACATCTGGCAAACTTCTCTTTAAAATGGTTTGCCTCTTATTGACACTTTCAGGTACGCACCCTTAATGCGGACCACGTAAGAGTTGAAAGGGACTATAGTCCCCGCCAATTAAAGAAGAAAAGTATTTAATTTGTTATTTAAGGTAACGATATCTCTTAGGTTTAGTAAAATCAAAACCAACGGTCAATCCTATTTACTTAAGACAGGTGAGTAAGTTTCTGATTTTGAGTGGAGTGTCCGAAGCACTCCAGACACTGTATATGTTTCACAATAGACTAACAATGTGTTTATTTTGGGTCACTGTAGTTCAGAAAATTGTGTGGCTTTTTTCGGTCTTAATTTGCGTATTACTCCTTCTCTAAGTCGCGATGGCTTCTTTCCAGTATATTTTACTGCTGTTTGTGCGTTCGAACAAACAAAAATCATTTATACTGGTTAGCTTAACATTTACAATATACGAATCAAAAATAATTTATTCATAAAGTTTTCTCACTGTATGTTTCATTCTACAGAAATTTTGTATTTTTAAGTAAAATTGTCAACTCTATTTCAAAGCATAACCTTTCCAATTAAACAAGTCTTGAACTGTAATGTATTACTATACTCCTCATGTAGCATAATTTTAATAATGAGTAATGAAGTGATATTGATGCCTAGTATGAAGCCTTGTATTAATTAATTAATTTATTTTTCACACAAACATGATTGGATAGGTAGAATCAGACTGAAACCACGAATCTCACCGTCTCTAGCCGTTTGCTCCGACCACCGAGCTATCATAGCAACATACCGACCCACCGTTTAATTCCTCAACTGACCCGCATATTTCCTGGTAAACCTCAAGGTGATCTCAAATTATTTTGAGATGACATACTTACAATGGCGACTTACAATGTCATAAGACTCGGGCTTCATAATTTAACAATTAGGTCAGTTAATGTACACGACATCGCAGTCGCTTTAGCTAGGTATTCCCTTATTTCCCTCCTACTTATAAGAAAGCAAGTAATATGAACATTATGCTTTCTGGATTAGTACGAAATATATAGAGGAATAAGTTTTTAACAATAATTTGTTGCCGAAATGTGGAGAAAGCCATATGAATGGAACGCATCGGATTTTTATTTTTATAGAGACTATAAACTGCAGAGAGGTTGTTAAAGTTTAATGTCGTATTCATAGTGCGAATGAGGTAGGATCAATGGACTATGTTTTTGGTATGGCGTTGTGTATATTAATGGACATGCTGATATCTTGCTAGCATTATGCTAATGTGACTGTTGATAAAGCACGTCGTGCGTCATTTGTTCAGGGTACCAGGACAGCTATGATTCAAGTTGTTTATCGCTTTGCTAACAAATTCATTGCAGGTACAGTTAAGCGTTGCAACAAGTTGCACTCACTTGTTCAGGAATCAAAATGGGTTGATTAACAAAAGACGGGGAGGTTTTCGGCGTCAAATGTCTGTGAAAATCGAAAGACCTAAAAGGTTATTGTAAATTTGTTAAAATTCTATTTTATTTTACATCGTTTTAACAACTTAGTCACATCGCGATACAAATGTTCTATAAAATACTTCGTTGACCATATTAAGTTCTTATCCCAAACGTGCCAAGCAAATGGTGTTAGAAGGCCATCCAGCCTAGCTGTTCTACCATCCGTAATCAGATGGTTATCTGCTAGGCTCGTGGTGAGCCTAAGTACTGTTTATGTGTACCTGACCTTATTAGGAATGTTTTGAGATGATTGTAGGTTTGGTGTTATGGATTTAAATTTGAGGGTGTTAAGGAGGTAGGCTTTGTGTAGGCTCCTCAAAAGTTGTATTTTCAGGAGCAACATCCTTGCGCTTCTACGCTAGTGTCTTGTTTCGAAAGTAGTTGCAGTAAATTTTGATAAACACCTGCATAGGGAGGAAGGAGGGAACACTTATATTCAGCTTTTTAGCTGTTGCCTGGCGCAGTAAAGTGCAGCCAGCTCCTCAGATGGGGTTAGGTGCCGTCTACTGCTTACGCTTTTTGTGACTAGGTAGCAACGCAAACACAATAAACATGTATTTTCAGTTTTGCTATTGTTTTAGACTGAAGATGGAACTTTGGGTAGTAGCACACGGACGTTACTGTCTGCGCCACCCCGCTCAGTGCAGCGGGTTAGTTTACAATTTTATCTGATGTCTAAATACAGGATTGTCAACTTTAAAACGTGAACATATACCAGCCGCTCGAAATTATCGTACATCTAAACAAATTATACACTAAAATACTAATAAGCTAGCAAAAAAAGTTCGCGTTTACTTTCTATACCACGTACACAGCAGGTAGAGAAGGTATAGGTTTGTACAAAAATATTCGAGACATACCGAGATTTCCCCAGAAATATACATTTTGAAACCCCTTGAATGAAAAAAAAAAATATAAACAATTCTGTGCGTGTGTGTGTGTGTGTGTCTGCAAGCAATATTAACTCAAAAACGAAAATTCAAATAAATACTAAACTATACATTTATATTCGGTTATCTTCCAAAGATGCGTCAAGAACATTATCAAGAATATACCTCTCGCTAAACTCAACTTGACATAGAACATTTTTCAAAAAATTTTATTTTTTCAAAAATGCTCCTAGTGATTAAAATATAATATATTAAATAGAAGTATATTAGTATGAAAATAAAATGTATATATTGAATTTTCTAGCAAGCGCCTGTGAAATCAACTTCACTCGGAAACATTTTTGTGTAATCTTGTGTCTGCAACTGATGCATGCAATAGACGGCCACTAAGCATCCCAGGAAATGAGAGAGTGGACTCATTGCCAAACGCTGCAAGGGATAATGATGTCATTTCTAATATTCATTAACCTATTAATGACGAAGAAAATTCATCTTAACTGGAGAACAACTTCCACCATTCCGACAGCTCATGAAGTAACCCCACAAAAATGTGATGTGTTCCATTCATATGACTTTCTCTGGCCGTTCCGCAAATTTTTCTTATAAAAGATTATTTATATGTGAACACCATGATAGACATTAGCAGAATTGCCTTACTTGTTTCTTTGTAAGTGGAAGGGATATAAGGGAATTCACAGGCTAAAGCGATACTGGAATCTTTTAAAACCGATCGCTGTGTGAAACAATTGAAATTCAGTTCTCCTAGCTTGCTAGGAGTAAGAAAAAGAGAGACGAAAAGAAAGAAGACACATCTTGAAACACGGAATATGTCGAAAACGGTTAACTCTAGAAAAAATGTATAAGATATAAATTGTGTGTTTTAACGAGATCTACATTTTTGTGTTATAAGTTTTTCACCATCATGTAAGGTTTACCAGTTATACAAAAGCTATTCAGAAGTCATCCAGAATGAAGACAGACATCTTTAGAGGCTATTCGTAGGAAATAAAAGATATACATTTTCTTTGTCGTGAACATATCTTAAACATAGGCATTCTAATCAAAATCGTTAGAGCCATTTTTGAGTAAATCATAATTATCGAAAAATGTTCCATATAAAGAGTAATTGGGGTGATGTCCAAATTGAAAATCTTCCTTGGAATAATCCTTGGAAGATACTGAACTAACATATCAAGTTTGGTAATAAAAAAAGTTTCGTTTTTGAGCTATGCTGCACACACATACACACACACACACACACACACACACACACACACTTTTTTGGAATCAGGAGGTATCAAACCACGTATTTCCGGTGAAATCTCCGTATTTAATTTTTGGGTGGAATACGTATTGACCTTCTCTGCCTACTATGTACATTGTGCATACGTGCTTGAGAAAGTGAATCCAGCAATATTCCTTTGTTTGAATATGTGAAGATTAATAGGGAAGATTCGTCTATATCTTCAAGAATGAGGTGAGTATTACACAGATATCTACATTTCTTCATAAAATTCCCAAGAGTGACTACCCACTGTGTGATTGAGGCATGGTCTTCGGATCAGGCGCTAATGCATCTTATGCTCAAGATGTCTTTAAAGAAACACACACACACACACACACACACACACACACACACTGCACAAAAGAGCGCCTGCTTGGAATGACAAGGTTGTAAGTGAAATCTTGCATGTTTTGAGATAAACATCCTCAAAGTTTCCAGCCTTAATATCTTTGTTATATACTTGTACTGTATTTTGGTACTGGCGCTAAAATGGAATTCTCTTGATGTATGTAGATGTATTGAATGACTATTTATAAGCATTATTTCTTTATGAGATGGAGGTATTCTTAATTAGAACCTTGTCAGGTTTCCTTGATAAGGAAATTCTAAGGCAATAAAAGGTTCTAACTATAATTGCCAGTTTTTGAATAAAATTGCAACTCAATAAAATATATAAATGAATTAAAAGTTATTTTGTTTTTTGTTGCATCCATTGTACGAGAGAACACCATAACATTGTTGGTTAACTAAAATCATGTTCCTGTTCATATTATGAATAAACAAAAACCATATATAATTTGTAAATAACACTTACAGAACCTTTTGGAACAGCATTCAGTAGCCCATAGTCATTGCAAAAACAATATTATCTTTGAAAGTGTTTGGTAATACTTCGGTTTACCATTGTCATGTATTTCATCATCCTTCTTTTTTATTCTCATATCTCTGTGGATTTCCTTGCTGGTTTTGGTGTGACTTCTATGGCATCCTTTTGAACAACTGATGTAGTTCTTCTGCGTCTCGTTTCCAGAGATTTTAAATTCACTATGGTTGTCTCTTCATTTGGATTATGAGTTAACTTGAATGTTACTAAATTTAATGGTTGATATTTTTGAAAATGGTACACTCTTGTAATTCCATAATAGTACAGTTGAACGAAAATCTAAGAAGTCCTGGTTTTTTAACTGGATAACTCTAAAAGGCCTATATGTATTAATTTATTTAATTAATCTAACTAAACCCAGAGTCTTTTCAATCAAAGTATGTGCGCTGTCCACTTCCGGGCAACTAGAATGGCCGGGTAGAGAATATGTCATAGTTAAACTACTTATTTCAGGATGTTCTGCATTAGAAATGAGCGAAGTACAGTTCTTGAAACACAGGAGTCACTTCATGTAATCAAGTCATAAAATTCATTTTCTACAAAAACTGATTCTAATATTTTTAAAAGCACCAGCCAAGTCATTGCCACTTCTACCAGACTGGGTTTCATTCCATACATCACAATAAATAGTTTTACTGTGGTAAAGAAGGCTGTTAGATTGTACAAGTTGAGCTTTCTTCTGTAGTAAAAAGAATCTATTTCATATCTTGGCAAGTTAATTACATTTTGTGGTACATCATTTTTCTTATGATTCTCTCTTTCAGCTCTCATCATTACTGTTTCATTTGTATACATCTAATAATACCGTTCCATTTTTCTGCTGTATTGTGCTCCCTTTTAGCCAATCTGTATAACCGACAGCTATCATATTTATCAATTTTTGGTAAATAAAATTTCAGATTAAACTGTGTAACAAATATTCTTCTGTTCATTGATAGCCTCACAGGTGAGAAGTTATCTTGTTGACATCTTTGCTTTTACAGTGAATATATTTTTGGCACATATAGATTAGAGTCAAAGTAGCGTCTTGCTGTATTTGACCTGCAATAGTGAGACTCTATTTTAGGGAATAACTCAATATAATTCTTTCCAATCCTTTTCCGCTTTTCGGAAAATGTTCGAATACTTATTTACATACTTTCCTCTCATATCAGGAGATGGTGTATTAGCCTCAGAATTCTTTCTTTCATCAACATTATAAACTGTTTTTTTGTGAAATATTTGGTGTTCCAAGATAGAAGTCTTTGCATACTTCAGTTCTTGACTCCGTTATCGTAAAGAAGTATGAGATTCTCATTGAAGATTCAGCTGCTCTTGGACGTTTCGTCCAAAAAACAGCACAGTTGAATTAAGAAGGAAATGCAGTTTCTCATTAGTAGACATGTTATAAAAAGAATTGAACACACTTTTTCTTTCATTATTACTTATTTTAGTTTTACATTTATGTTTATATTGCAGTTTGCAATCTTTAGTTGTCATTTCTCTTTTTGGAACTATCTTCCCCCTTCTATTCACATATGATTGCCCACTTTCATGTTTCTACTTTCTTATTACATACTGTAATTTACTTCTGTCAGCTACCTCCTTCCTATTCTTACTTCTTGGAGAGGAAGCTTGGCGATCCATTTAGTTTGATTTACATACTAATACAATTATTTAAACGTGAATGACACCACAAACACTCAGCTAACCTCAGTAAACAAGCAATGAGCAGTTAGTCTGTCAACAGTCAACAAATGCAGGAAATCCAATAGCTGGCTGTAGTTACAACTGCGTCATTCCAGACATAGACGTTTGTCATGATTGATAGAACTTGGCATTCCACTAGTTTGCAGGTTACATAACAGATGACACATTAAGTGTTACATATTATATAAGTTCTCCCTAAACTGAGACAAATTCACAAATAAAATCATTTTGTTTAAAATTGGTGGTTAGAGCCTTGCCATTCCTAGCAAACGTCTTGTGATATAAGCCACTACCCAGTTGTTTTGTTTTTTGAAAAGCTCTGCGGATATTCGGCTATTTCTGCGATTGAATGGAAAGAGTATGTAATTTTAATGCCAGCATACAGTATCCAATTCTTAAACAGTTGACCATCGCTTACTCTTTGTATCTATAGCGAAATGTGTAATGTAGCGGTTTCTGTAAATGTTTATGTCGATTAAAATCAAAAAGATAGAAAAATAAGCTTTCACAAGAATAAGCGAAAGAGGGTAGAGAAAGTAATGTAAACGTAATACATTAAATTTTTATAGTATTTCAAATAACGAGTACAGCCAGGATTGGCACATGCATTACTTGATCTTCTCACCTTCACTCTGAACTGCTGCAGCATCATACAAATCGTTGTTATCATGAGAGTTCTATCATCGTATCGGTGACTTGGAAGTTTTCTGACTTACAATTTTTACTTTCTTTGCTAGAATAGTAAGAGAAGAGGTATTTCATTCTACCCAAAAGTTCTATTCAGAGACTTAACTGCAAATGCACGTTTTGTGACACCTTGGATTCAATGACAGCATTTTTAGAAACATAAATGTTGGTGCACAGACTCTGTGTTACAAAAATATAGTTTTCAAAGCCAACAGAGTTACATTTCAAGATTCGACGGCTACATGACCTTGGCAACGCAATCGGAAGCAATGCAGATGTATTGGCAAGTGCCGAGTCACGTGCTTTAGCAGTGTTTTCACAAACATATCAACATGCTGCAGATTGTATAGCTAACTTTAAGGGTTTTCTTGCCTTACGAAACCCCGTTAAAGAACTTCTGATGCTGTAGTTATTTATTCTTCCAGCATACAACTTCATCATAACAGACAATGAATGAAAATAATGACTGAGAAAATACGTTGGGATACAGACGTCGCTAACCTTTTGGAGGGATTTAACGTTAGTGATCTTAAGGATGGGGCAAGGTACTCTAAAGACAATAGAGACAAGAATACTATTAGAATACTATCAAAGGATTGTAGAAAACATAAACAAAAATCAGTCCTTTTTGCAGCAGGACGAGTTTAACTTACTGTCTTTAACTTGCAGTACTAAATGAAACGTTTGTACATTTGTCAGGAAGTTCATGTTGATAAATACAGTAAGTTGTTTAGAGATTGCTATTAATTTAGATATAAAATGATTAGAATTATAAGTACAAGATACTTGCGGTTAGGGCAACATACCTATGCTTCTCATTGAAAAGTAACCTTTAACTGTTCGCATTCATAGAGTCCTTTGAGTAAGTTGCTGCGCTTTTCCTCTTTACCTAAAGCTAGGACAGGTTCGCTAATACACAACAAAGGGAAACTCATTTGTGTTCATGTTACACGCTATTTGTGGTGTATGTGGGGATCATATACTAGTGCTTCTTGTGCTGTCTAAACTCAAAATGATGTAATTTTCAATGTTACGTAGAACATGAAAGATTTTTCAAGCTGCAACATCAAACTTGGCATAGTCAATTATAAGCTATTAGGCTCTTATATTGGTTCGTGTCCTTTCGAAACAGCCTAAAATACGGAAATAACATTATTAAATTGGTAAATGCTCCACCCTGTTTCCCCCTCTATCAAAAGTTTAATCCTAAATGTTTCTTTAGCTTGAAAAGAGACGAAATAAAAAAATCTGATGGTTCCATTCACATGACATACTCTAGCTGTTTCACAAACAAATTTTCTTACAAAAAGCTATTTTTATCTAAATCATGCGAATCAAGATAAACATTACTAGAATTGGTCTTATTGCGTGTGTTTTTTTTTTTTTTTTTTTTAAAGCAAGGCGGGATGTGAAGCAATTAAAATTCGAATATATTTTCTTGCTAGGAGTAAACATATGAGAGGTGAGAAGAAAGATCGACTTCCTATTTGAGAAGTTTAAGTAGCTTAAAACTGAAACAAATAACTCGGAATATCTTGTTATCTCTGCAAAAAAAAAAAAAAAAGATATATATATATGACATAAATTGTGTGTTTTAACGAGGTCTTCATTTTTGTGCAGTACGTTTATCTCTCTCTCTCTCTCTCTCTCTCTCTCTCTTTCTTTCTCTCACGGCTTGTCAAAGTCATCCAGAATGAAGAGGTCCTTGAGCTCATTTGCCAGAAAACAAGATATATATTTCGTTTTTCATAAAACATCTTAAAGGTATGGTATTTTAATAAAAATCGTCAGAGCCATTTTTGAGAAAGTCAAGATTTTCGAAAAATGTTCCTATAAAGGGTAGTTAAGGGTCATATTTTTGGAAAATACTGTACCTAAATACCAAGTTTGTTATTTAGGCGACTTTTCGTTTTAGACCTATGTTGCCAACCCCCCACACACATACACACACACACACACACACACACACACACAAACCTAAATGTTCATATCTAATATTAGCTAGTCAAAGTAAACCTGAGGGACATAAATCATGAGCAATTATACTTATAATTTGGATTTATTTTATTTTTTTTATTTTTTAGTTTTACACACACGGACATGTTGATAGTTTTTTTTTGTATTTTCAATTTTTGTGCACGTTTTACATATGAGCTAGAGAAAGTAAAGACAGTATCGATTTGTGGGAAATTGCTTTGGTGGGCACTAAAAAGCTAGTACTATATTCTGTTGGTTCTCCAAAGAAGTTCTACCTCAATTCCTTTCTTTCCTCCCTCTTTCTTCTCGTCCGATTCAGCTTTAACATTAAAGAGTTGGGACATTATTAGGAAGGAAGCACACAAAAGATTTAACTACTGGAGGAAGCGAGGAAAATGAGAAACAAGGAATAAAACTTCAGTTATGGTCGTCCTCTTTTAACTGCTTCGCGGTTCCTTCCCGGAGGCCTTTTCAATTAAACTGCGTCATTTTAGTGTTGCGATATAAAACTAGATTTATTACGCGAGCCCCAGGACGAGTTCCCACCAGTTTCTCCTCTCAAGCCTTTCTTCTTTATGTCTAATCTTTTCGAGTTAATTCACCATTACCAAAAGGCGGCGCTGCATTATTTTTATTGCATACTTACTGTGTGTATCTCATTCGGTTAAACACAATTTTACGGCCGTAATCCCCTTTTACTTTCTCTATACGTACTATGTACATAGTGTACAGAGAAGGTAATGCATTCCACCCAAAAATTCGATACCGAGATTTCACCGTTTTAGGGTGCCCTATATAAAAAAAAAGCATTTTTAGAAAAAGGTTCGTGTGTGTGTCCGTGTGTATGTGAACACGATAACTCATTAACGAAGACTCGGTAAAATACCAAACTTGGTATTTAAGTATGCTATCTTCCAGGGATACGACACGAAGATTTTGAGCAAAAATCCCCCAACCCTAAACTACCCTTTATATGGAAAAAAATTCGAAAATGTTGATTTTCTCAAAAATGTCCGAAACGATTTTGATTAAAATGCCGTGTTTTAAATATGTTTAAATGGAAAATAAAATGTATATCCTTAATTTTCTGGGAATAGCCTCTAAAGACCTTTTCATTCTGATTGAATTATGCTGAACTTTCTGGGAATAGCCTTTGGTAGTGTTTAACACCCGCTTTAACTAATTATGGCACCGCAGGCGGTGACACTGATGATACATGAATGATGATGGAGCACCGGTGGAATGTGATGGCGGGGGAAACCGGAGTACCGGTAGAAAAGCCGCCCCAGCGCCGCTTTGTCCACCACAAATCTCACATGCGGTCGCTTGGGATCGAGCCCCGGCCGTCTAGGTGAGGAATAGCCTTTGAAGACCTCTTTATTCTGGATTTTATTTGTGAATTTTTTATAGCTAATAAACAGTAAGAGACAGACAAAAAAACTTGCAGGTAGATCTCGTTAAAATACACAATTTATGCCATATGCATTTTTTCATGGAGTTTACCGTCTTTGAGATATTCCTTGTTAGTAATTGGTATTAAATACTTTATTTCTCATGCTGGAACTTGTCAACTTCTGGCGACGCAAAGAAACGGATTTCAATCCCATAGCAACCACATTTTAAAACATTTTATTATCAGTTTAGCCTAACGTAATCACTTAATTTTCTTTCTACTTACAAGGAATTAGGTGATAAGACAGTTCCTGCTTATATTTATCGCGATTTGCAAGGAGAGAGAAAATAAGCTTATCAACAATAATCTGTTACAAAGATATAAAGAAAGTCATGTGAATGGAACACATCAGATTTTTACTCTCTCTCTCTCTCTCTCTCTCTCTCTCTCTCTCTCTCTCTCCTCTGCCTCCCTCTCTACTATGTACATTATAAGCAGTGAAGGGCTGTATTCCACCCAAAAATTCAATATCGAGATTTCGTCGAAATACAACTTTAGAAGTCCTCTGATTTAAAAAAAAAAATATAAGAAAAAATTTGGTTTTTGTGCGTGAACAGATTACCTCAAAATCAAAAGGTCAATTAAATACTTAAATTGATGTTTAAATTCTGCATGTTCTAGGGATGCGACACGAAGATTTTAAAGCAAATCCTCCGCCAAAACTACCCTTTATATGGAACATTTTTAAAAAACTATTGATATTTAAGAAGTTTTTATCTTAGATGAAATGAATATCTTTAGTTTTCTAGGAATGTCTTCTAAAATCCTATTCATTGTGGATGGCTTTTGTATAAGTGGTAAATCAAAAGAGATGAAAAATATTACTAGATCAAAAAAGCTGATGTGTTCCATTCTCATAACTTTCTCTAGCTGTTCGATATAAAAATTATTCTTACAAAAGATTATTCTTTTATCAACGTGATGTTAATCGAGATAAATATTAGAGAATTGGTATTTTTACTTGTAATTAGAAGGTAAATAATGGAGTACACTAGGCTAAAGGGATAGTCAAATCTTTTAAAGGCAAACAGGTAGCAAAGTTAAAAATTGAATCCAATAACAACGGATATCTCGAAAACGCCCAACTCTACAAGAAAAATTCATATGACATAAATTATGTATTTTAATGAAATCTCCAGTTTTTGTGTAGTAAGTTTTTGTCGACCTCATTATGCAAAGTTCCGCAAAACTCATCCAGAATAAAGAGGCCTTGAGAGGCTATTCACAGAAAAGCCAAAATATGCATTTTATTTGTGTTGTAAATATTTTTATTATACGATCAAAATCGTTATAGTCACTTTTGAAGAAAAATTAAAAAAGATTTCCACGTAAAGGGTAGTTTGTGGTAAGGAGTTTTCTTGAAAACATTCACGTTGCATCCTTAGAAGATATTAAACATAAATACCAAGTTCGGTATTTGACGGTCTTTTCGTTTTTGAGCTATGTTGTCCACAGACACATACAAACACACTAACACACACGCACACACACGCACACACACACACACACACACACACATATACACTCCTACACTCATGAGGGCCTTTTTTTAAAAATACTTTTTTGGAACTCACGAGACCTCTCGCAATCGAATATTTGTGTGGAATACAATAGCTCTATGTACATATTATGTACATACGTGCTAGACAAAGTAAAAAAGCATTTTTTGGGAAAAGGTTCATGCGTGTGTTCGTGAATAGGTTAGCTAAAAAACAAAAAGTCTATTAAATACCAAACTTGATATTTAAGTTCAGCATTTTCCTGGGATGCGACACGAAGCTTTTCCAGCAAATCCTCTGTCCAAAACTACCTTTCACATTGAATACTTTTCTATCACCTTTCTTTTCTAAAAAATACTATACGTCTAAGTTTTTTCATGACAAAATGTGCATCTGTAACTTTCTGGGAATAGCCTCTGAAGTCCTATTCATCCGAACGATTGATTAAACTAGGCTTAAGCCTAACCAAATCTTCAAAGAACTGGTCGCTATATCATAGCAATGAAATTCCGTTATTTGCTTGACTAACAGAAAGAAATAGGAATAACGTTACTGTAGAAAAATTGAAACTAGTAATAGAATAAGACTTCAGAGGCTATTCCAGATCCACCGCATAAATAGCGTTGTAGTGTGTGCGTGTGTACGTGTGTGTGTGTGTGTGTTTGTGCGTTTGTGCGTGTACATAACTAAAAATGAAACATCCGTTAAATACCAACCTGGTATTTAATTTAAGCAACTTCCAAGGATGCGATAGTAATATTTACATGTAACATTTTTCGGAAGGTTTTTTTTTAAAATACCAATGTCTATGCCATTTTCAT
The DNA here is from genome assembly GCA_030762935.1 of Hymenopus coronatus. Classification (NCBI taxonomy): domain Eukaryota; kingdom Metazoa; phylum Arthropoda; class Insecta; order Mantodea; family Hymenopodidae; genus Hymenopus; species Hymenopus coronatus. The sequence continues at coordinate 31,132,149 of CM060896.1, read as the reverse complement.
GAAAAATGAAGTGCACATATTGAATTTAATATGAATAACCTCAGAAAACTTGTGCATTCTGGATGTCTTTTGTGTAGCTGGTAAACCGCACGATTAGTCAATAGCTTACTATACAAAAAATCTTATGTCTTCCATTTACATGACTTTCTTTACATCTTTGCGTCAAATTATTGTTAGAAAGCTTATGCTTTTATTTACTTCACACTAATCGAGAAAAAAATAGCAACATTTTTAAAAAAGGCCCTCGTGTGTGTGTGTGTGTGTGTGTGTGTGTGTGTGTGTGTGTGTGTGCGTGTGTGTGTACAACATAGCTCAAAACCGAAAAGACTTGATATTTAAGTTGAGCATTTTCCTGGGATGCGACACGAAGCTTCTTCACAATATAAAGCCTGTTTACATGCCAATCGGAGACAATTCACATTTGAGACGTTACGAATTATGTTGTGCATTGTAATGCATGCATCTTATGATGTTGATGACTTGTTACTCAACTGCAATTGAATATATGTAAGTACTAAAATTGTTAGTTCCCGTAAATCAGTGGTATTTATGCTTACCGCCCACCTAACCTCAATTATCTTCCACTGGTAGTGAAAACATCAGTCTACCACGCAACCTCTGTCCCATTTTCCTTATTAGTACCATTGCGTATACACTGTATTGTTAAAACATTAAAACTATATACCATGCTGCGCTAGTTCTGATGCTGTCCTGCTATCGGTCCCCAAGATGCTATTCTCAATGATTAAAACAACTGGACGAAGACCAGGAGATCCGCGGTTCAAATTCCGTCTATGGGAATGTTTTTTTTTTTTTTTCTGTCTGATTCAACCTATTTAAAATAAGTTTGCTTATGAATGAGTAGTATTATTTATGCTTTATGCTGACCGTACATACTACAGATAAAAAGGTGGGTAAAGTAAAAGAGATAGATAACTAAAATAAATATAAGGTGCATCTGAAATGTCCCAACGTGTCCATAACTTAAACGTTAATCAGCGCTCTCGCCATTCGCACATGAAAATTATACTTGCCATCGAAAAACAAAGGCGCATCACCCGCTGGGAATATAACGGCCGAGCATGGATTCAGAAAGCTTTCCACTTTACGTAATAAAATGTTATCAGTCCTGTAGCGTGATTAATGACAGTCTGTCCTAGTAAACATTTTATTATCATTAGCTATACTAGTTGTAGTGGCGCTTTTACTATTTTTCCTCAAGCAGATGGCAACATACTATAGGAAGTGGAAAACTTTAGAAACATTACAAGTTGATAATATAATCACTCATTAGACCTTCATATGTGACGTTCAGCAATAAAGAAGATAATACAGGTTCTGGTAGAACATCAAAAATAACTGAGGGGCGCATTAGTGGAAGTGCAGTGAATGCATAATGTCATTTCAGTGATAATAATTAGAGCACACTGGACACACAGAGGTGACGGCAGTGAAAAAACCTAATGATTAAGAGCCACACGATTTTCATTTCCATTACTATTTTCTCTATGCGTACTATATACAAGTACATAGTGTATAGAGAAGGTGTGGTAATGCACCCAAAAATACCGAGATTTCGCCGGAAATACATGTTTTGGTTCCCCCTGAATTAAAATAAAGTTTTTGGAAACGGGTCCTGTGTGTGTTTTTTGTGTGGGTGTGCCTATGGACAGCATAACTCAAAAACGAAAAGTCCGTTCAATACCAAACTTGATATTTAAGTTTGATATCGTACAAGGATGCGACACGAAGATTTTCAAGAAAATCCCCTCACTCCCTACTACCCTTTACATGAAAACATTATAGAAAATGTTCCTTTTCTCAAAAAATGGCTCAATGGTTTTGACTAAAATATCGTATATTAAAGATATTTACCTGACAAATAAAATGTATATCTTGAATTTTCTGGGAATAGCCTCTGAGGACTATTTTATTCTGGATGAATTTTACGGAATGTTGCATAACTGCTAAATCGTAAGAGATGGACAAAAACGTACGTAATATAAAATGTAGAGCTCATTCAAGCACATAATTTATGTCATATACATTTTTTTCGTGGAGTGGATCATTTTTAAGATACTCCTTGTTATTGGTTCCAGCTTTAAAAAAGTTGTACTTTTCTCATACGGGAATTTGTCAACTCCTGTCCATACAAAGGAACTTCAGTCAGATAGCAACCGGCTTTTGACTAGTATTTAGCCTATGCTACTCCCTTATTTTCCTCCTACTTGCATGCAAGCAAGTAATAATAGTATTTTTTTCTCGATTAGCATGAAGTAAAAAAGAAGCATATCGTTTTTAACTATTGGACTGCACCCAAATATTGATTTCTTTGACTTCAGTGTAAATACTCGTTTTGGGGTCCCTGAATTGAAATTAAAATAATCTGATATGTTCCATTCTCATGATTTTATTTAACTAGATCACACATTGTCTTACAAAAGATTATTCTTGATTCAAGATAATCAAGATAAACGCTATCAGAATTAGTCTTTTTACTCGTTTCCTTGTTAGTTTAAAGGAAATAAGGGAATGCACTAAACTAAAGCGATAGTCAAATATTTCAAAAGCCGGTCGCAGTGAGAAGCAATTCAAACTCTGTTCTCTTGGTTGCTAGGAATAAAGAAAAAAAGAGACGAAAAGATATCTGTCTTCCCGTTTGAGAAAAGTTTAAGTAGGTTAAAGCTGAAACCAATAACTCGGAATATCTCGAAAACGGTTAACTCTGACATAAACTGTGTGTTTTAACGAGATCTACATTTTGTTGTAGTAATTTTTTGTCTATCTCTTGATACAAAAGCTATCAAGATAATAAGTTATAAGTTAAAATGATAATTGGTAAAAAAATAATAGTGAATAAAATATTATTGGTGAAAAAGAATATTTCATTTTAAGCTAATTTGGTCACATATATAAATATAACTAATACAAGTGCTATCCAGAATGAGGAGATCTTCAAAGGCTATTCCCATAAAATTCAAGCTATACATTTAGTTAGTCATTAACATTTTAATCAAAATCGTTATCATTTTTGAGAAAATCAAAATTTTCGAAAAATGCCATAGGAGTGGGGGAGTTTAATGAGCATCTGTGTGTCACACACCCGGAAGATACTAAACTTATATATCAAGTTTGGTATATAATGGACTTTTCGTTTTGAGCTATGCTACACACTCACACACACACACACACACACACACACACACACACACACACACACACACCCGGACATGTTTTTAAAATACTCTAGAGAAAATAATTAGAAAAAAAAGTCCGTTGTTTGTTTCTGTGAACATCATAACTCAAAATCTGATATATTCCATCACATGCCTTTCTCTATCTGTTCTGTATTCATCTATCGTTATAAGAGATTATTGTTTTATTTATATCATGCCAATTTGGGAAAAGTTTTAAGAATTTTAAAATTGAAATCAATAACGACGAATATCTCGAAAATGGTTTGTTCTACAGAAAATAGTTTTTTTTCTTTTGTTTTCTTTAGGTTGGCTTTTTATCTATGTTACCGTTCACCAGTTGTGCCAAAGACATTCAGGAAGAAGAAAATTTCAGATTTTCCCTAGAATTTAGGATATGTATTTTATTTTCCCTGTAAGAGTATTTAAGACTTTAATCAAAATTGTTAGTCTTTTTAGAAAATCAAAGATTTCGAAAAATATTCCATATAAAAGTTAGATAAATTTTTTAGCAATAGCCTCTGAGGACCTATTCATTCTGGATGAATATTGCATATAACTGAGTTTCAATGACAATCGCATAACGACAGCTTTTAAAAGACTTCACTGTCGCTTTAACCTAGTGTTCTCCCTTATTCACTTTGTAATTGTAAGGAACTAGACAATTTTTGCTAATGTTTATCTCGGTTAGCATGTAGTACATAAAAGAATAATCTTTTGTAAGAAGTCTGTATGAACAACAGTAGAGAAAGTCAAATGAGTGGAACATATCAGGTATTTTAGCAATGAAATGAATTCCATAGGTATATCATATTATTCTGTGTTACCAAATCGCCAAATATCACGAGGCTCATCTTTTTTACCAGTCTGACAGCGGGCACTGATGCTGTTTAACCCCATTAATATTGTTCCTCCCTCTCTCCTTTGCTTCACACCTTCATCTTTGCCTTCTTCCACACTCCTTTGCTAGATGGTATCAGCAAACAAGTTACTTTTCTTCTCCTTCAGAAAGAAGTACCTACGCCGATTCATTATTTTCAAATGCTCCAGACAGCATTCACTGTCGACATGTTAAGTATGCCATTTACATATGAATGTGGCATATTGAGACAGACAAAGAAGCATGTGGTCAGCTCTCCAGCGCCACAACTTTTGAATCACTATTTGCTTCAAATGCTGATACTAATGCATATATGCCTTTATACCCAGTGTCAGATGTTTCGAGGGATGAAGGAAGACATACAGGGACATCTTGTGTTTTCTGTTCACATGACTTTCTGTACACACTATTGTTTATTTTCATATAAATTCTACAAACTATTCTTACCAAAGCTTATTACTTTCTCTACCACGTACATAGTAAGTGGAGAAAATATTACATTCCACGAAAAAATTCGACACCGACGTTTCACTGGAAATGCTCATTTTGAGGACTCCTGAAACAAAAGGAATAATTTTTAGAAAAAAAATCCTGTGTGTGGGTGTGTGTGCGACATACTCAAAAAGCCCGATGTCTTCCATTCATAAACTATCTCTACCTGCTCTGCAAACAAACTTCTTATAAAAGAACATTCTTCTTTCTACTTCATGCTAATCGAGATAAACATTAGCAGAATGGTCTTGCTTTCTTGCAAGTAGGAGGGAAATAAGGGAATACGCTAGGCTAAAGTAATAGTCAAATGTTTTAAAAACTGTCTCTATGCGATTGATGGCCGCGCCGTGGTTAAAGCACTCGCTTCTCATCTAGGTGGCCCAGGTTCGACCCCAAGCGACCATATGTGGGATTTGTGGTGGACAAAGCGGCGCAGGGGCGTTTTTTTCGGGTTCTCTGGTTTTCCCCGGCATCGCATTCCACCGGTGCTTCATCTTCATTCCATGTATCATCCGTGTCATCGCCTGCGTTGCCATTCATAGTAAAAGTAGGCCTTAAACACTAAAAAAAATAAAAAAAAATAAAAAAATGAAAATTAAAAAAACTTTGCGATTGTCATTGAAAGTCGCTTATTTGCATGGCCGGGATAAAACAAAAGAAACACGGTAGATTTCCTGTTTGAGAAGAGTGAAAGTATTTTAAAGTTGAAATCAACAACAAGGAATAATCTCGGAAATAGCTAACTCCACAACAAAAATGTATATGACATAATTTTGACGAGATCCACATTTTTACTTTCTCTATACGTACTATATACATAGTGTAGAGAGAAGGTATTATAATGCACCCAAAATTCGATACCGAGATTTCACCGGAAATAACAAACTTGGTATTTAAATTTGGAATTTTCCAAGGTTGCGATACGAAGATTTTCAAGAAAATCCCCCCACCTCAAACTACCCTTTACATGGGAAAAATGTCAAAATGTTTGATATTCTCAAAAATGGCTCTAACGATTTTGATTAAAATATCGTATATTAAAAATATTTAACTGAAAAATAAAATATATATCTTGAATTTTCTGGGAATAGCCTCTGAAGACTACTTTATTCTGGATGAATTTTACGGAATTTTGCATACCTGCTAAACCATAAGAGATGGACAAAAACGTACCACACAAAAAATGAAGAGCACATTAAAACACACAATTTATGTTCTGCACATTTTTTTTTTCGTGGAGTTGATCGTCTTTGAGATATTGCTTGTTTTTGGTTTCAGCTTTAATAAAACTTATACTTTTCTCATACAGGAATTTGTCAACTCCTGTACAAACAAAGGAACTAGCTTTTGACTATCACTTTAACCTATGGTACTCCCTTTATTTCGCTTCTACTTACAAGGAAGCATATAATAAGACTCTTTCGGCTACTTTTTTCACGATTAGTATGAAGTAAATAAAAGCATAAGTTTGCTAACAATAATTTGATGTAGAGAAGTTATGTGAATGGAACACATCAGATGTTTTGTATAGTAAGCTATTGACTAATCGTGCTGTTTACCAGCTACACAAAAGACCTCCAGAATGCACAGGTCTTCTGAGGTTATTCTCATTAAAATCAATATATGCACTTCATTTTTCATGAAAATGACATAGACATTGGTATTTAAAAAGAAAACTTCCCGAAAAATGTAAAGGATAGATGGGGGTGGGGCGATTTTCCTCAAAATATTCCTGTCGTATCCCTGGAAGATGCTTCAATTAAATACCAAGTTGGTATTTAACGGATGTTTCGTTTTTAGTTATGCGCGCGCGCACACACACACACACACACACACACACACACACACACACAACGGCCCGGGTTCATTCCCAAGCGACCGCATGTGAGATTTGTGGTGGGCAAAGTGGCGCTGGGGCGGGTTTTCTCCGGCTTCTCCGGTTTCCCCCGCCATCGCATTCCATCTTCATGTATCATCAGTGTCACCGCCTGCGGTGCCATAAGTAGATTTTTAAGAAAATCTCCCGTCGCTTTATATGGAAAAATTGTCGAAAATTTTTATTTTCTCAAAAGTGATTCTAATGATTTTGATTAAAATATCGTATACTAAGAATATTTACATGACAAATAAACGTCATATCTTGATTTTTCTGGGAATAGCCTCTGATGACTTCTTTATTCTGGATGAATATTTTGCTAAATTTTGCATAACTGGTAAACCGTAAAGCATAGACAAAAACTTACAACACAGAAAATGTAGATCTCATTAAAAGACATGTTTTTTTTTTTTTCTTTTAAGATATTTCTTGCGTTTGGTTTCAGCTTTAGAATACCTTATTTTTTCATACGGGAATTTGTCAATTCCTGCCCATTCAAAGAAACGAATTGCAGTCACATAGCAACCCCTTTTTAAAAGAGTGACTATCTCTTTAGCCTAGTGTACTCCCTTACTTCTCTTTTACTTAAAATGAATCAAGTAATAAAGACAGTTTCTGCTGTTTTAGTCCCTATCAGCATGAAGAAAAAAGAAGAGTATAAGCTTTTTAACAATAATGTGTTACAGAGAAACAGAGAAAGTCGTGTGAATAGAACACATCAGATTTTTAAAAATATTCACATTAAAGATTCAAGTTTTAAGTAAAGCAGTATAAAAATATATATATCACATCTTTTTACATTTACTCTAATTATTGTAATGTGTGTGTATAATTATAAAACTAGCTTCGCAGTACTATTTTTAAACATTTTCATCTCCACAAACCTTGTCATGACAATAACGAACACAACAAAAAAAGAATTGTTCAATTTGATGCAGTCGTTGGGAAGTGATACGTGCACATACATTTCAGCGATTCATTTTTATATATGTGTATATAGATATATGTTATATATAATATTGCATTTTATACTCTCCGGAACGCTTTATTTTGAGAGGCAATATAAACATTTTGTAAGAAATTATTTAAAAATTGCATGGTGTGAGTATTTTTAGTATGGAAAAGTGTTGGTACGAAGCTTGCGAGAAAATAAGGTTTGAAGTTGGGCGTGCCTATTAATAAACTTACCCTGACCAGTTATAGCTTCAGTTAATTGCTAGTTAAAGTGCGCAAAGTAGAAAAGGCAATATATTTTCATTAGGTTTAGAATTCATATATTTTAATGTTTCACAGGTTTTGGTCATATTTTACAGATGTATCACCTTAAGCGAAGTACGTAGAAAAATACGAATGATATTAACAATTTGTAGATTCCCAATTAAATGGCAACACTTTGGAAAGTTGGATGTTTAACACATGAAATTGTTAATTATTTCCATCTGATAGGTACCTATATAACAAATTTTAAATTGGGTTTTTATGCTCTTCAACTACTGTGGTTCTCAGCGCTCCATTTCATATTGCCGTGAAAGACCGCTTAATTTTGTTCAGAGGTTCTTTATCAGGTTTGGGTTCTTTTACGTGCCATAAATTATGACGCCGGATAAACGGCTGTACTTTCCTTCCGAAGGAAGCCATGCTAAGGACTTTTACGAATGAAACTCTCCGCCGGGTTTGAACCCGCGACCTTGGGTATTAAAGTTTGGTATGGTAACCACGTACCTCGCGGATTTCGACTACCTAACTATTTTATATACCTCACAACTAACAAGTATTGGTCACTCAGAATAGGGGAACATCTCGAACAATGCGACTTCGTTGTGATCTATTGCGTCTAACAATCTCCAAGAGGAACGGATGAAAAGAAGGAACCACAGAAGGACACAGGGCACAGAGACGCTTAGCGATCCCTTACATTTCTTGGCTCGACGGCCACTGCTGAAGTTGTGTAGAGGGTGACGAAAGACCCACGCAACCGCGCAGAATAAGTCCACATTTGTTCTTGGAGTAAGCGCCCGCGCTATCTGTTCGCCATCGCCAGACACCATGAAACTATAGCATCTTAAACACGACAAGCAAACGAAATGAAAGTGGAAAGTGAAAGGAAATCATGGTGGAAAAGGAACCACTTCATTATACGACCAGGGAAAAACAGAAAACTCAAGATCAGGATGACCAGTTCAAGAATTGAACCCGGGTCACAAGTAATCGTGTAGTAAACTCAATCGGTTTTCTCCCTAGTATTCATATCCTTCATTTCAACAGCAGCGAAAATAATAAATTCATAGGATACAGTTGTAACCTAAAATAATGCATTTTGACATAAAATTATGTGTTCCGTCAATCGATTCTACTGTCATAAATAAGAGGAAATTACAAGAACATACTTGTCAGAATATTTGTAATTTATTCTGGAAGGAAATAACTACCTATGGTTTCCACTGATATTCCTGTTGAGGAGCTTCTCCAGTTAATTTATCTATAAAGTCACAAAACCTGAACAGAGATCCAAGGCGGAGGGAAGGGATAATTACAGTGTAGCTTCTGTAAAACATAAAGGGAAATATTTAGATTAAATTAAGGAAATTCGTCTACTTTTTGGTGTGAAATTACTTTTTGGGATGTTAATATTTATTTTTACATAATTGTGCATAATATGCAACTACCATGTATTTACATGTTCCTAGTTTTATATTATATGCCCTTAACGTTCCAAATGCACACAATTTTCTTTCTCAGGCTTTAAATTTCATGCTTTCGTTTAACTATGTAGACTACTTGATTATTGACATATTTAGGGATTTAACGAAATTAACAAAAACGTTTTCCACCAATTGCACGTTTGTAATAGCCTCTAAAGTCCTCTACATTTTGAATGAGATTTGAAGAGCTAAATTGTAAGAGTTCTATATTAACTGTAAATTATATTAATTTCATTAACTAACAAAATATTTCATGAAATATATAATTACTATTTCCGCATTTGTTGGAAGTTTTGGTGATTTTAACCAAATCTCTACAATGGCTGTACATAGCAGATAGAGAAGGTATTGTATTCCACCCAATAATTGGATCGCGATATTTCACTGGAAAAATATGTTTTGAGATTCGTTGATCCAAAAATAGACAAATATATGCGCGCGCGTGTGGGGGGGGGGAGAAGGGGCAATATAAAACGAAGGTTGGTATTTCCAAGGATGTGACTCGGAAGATTTTCAAGAACATCCCGCCATCCACAGCTACCCTTTACATGAAACATTTTTCGAAAATTTTGATTTTCTCAAAAATGGCTCTAACGTTGTTTACAATACCATATGTTTAAGATATTTTCATGACAATCGAAATGCACATCTCGGAGTTTCTGAGAAAAGCCTCTGAAGACCTCTTCATTCTTGAACTTATAAACCGTAAGAGGTATAAGCAACTTAAACTTTTCTCAAGCGGGAAGTCAACTTTCGTTTCATCCCTTTTCTCGTACTCCTAGGTATACAAAAGCTAACCGATTATCAATTGTTTCACATAGCAATACGGTTTTAAAAGATTTGACTGTCGTTTTATTTAGTGTATATTATATAGTGTATTTCCTTATTTCCATTCTATGTACTTACAAGGAAGCAAACAATAAAACCCATTCTGCTAATATTTATCTCGATATTAACATGATGTAGGCAAAAAAATAATATTTTATAAGGAAAATCTGTCTTTGGGGCAGCTAGTGAAAGTCATGTGAATGGAACACATTAGATGTTTATAAAATGCATTGGATGAATATTAAGTCATAATCATAGGGTCAAATTTATGATTAATGTATTTTATCATTATATGTATAAGTCGTACTTCATAAAAGTTATAGGATCTCGTTACATCACATGATTTATGTAATTTTTAGAGTTGGCCATTTACAAGATATTCTTTGTTTTATGCTTCAATTTTAAAATACTTATACTTTTCTCAAATTGGTGATTGTTATTCACTTTTCTTTCTCCTGGTCAAGGAAAGGGAACAGCGTAAATATAAATGGCGTGTTATTTATGGACGCTCTTTAACTGCTATGGTTCTCAGCGTCCCATTCTATATTGGGCGTGAAAGACCGTTTAATTTTGTTCAGAGGCCTCTCTATGAGGTTTGAGGTTCTTTTACGTGCCCTAAATCTACGATACGGGACCAACGGCTTTACTTCCCTTCTGAAGGAAGCCATGCTAAGGATTTTTACACCCGAAAAAATCCATCGTCCTCCGCCGGGTTTGAACATCTGCCGATCCCGATGGCCGCGCTCGCTAAAGTGTCTCGCTTTGGCGCTTCGTGGTGCACAGGATCGTGGGTTCGAGTCCTGCCTTGGGCATGGGAGTTTCTGTGTTTGTAAATGTGTATATGTTTGTGTGTGTATATGTAAAAGGAAAACGTTAAGAATAATAAGGTCTACTTAGAAAATGTTGGAAACTGGGAAAAATGGAGAAAAAAAGGAATAAAAAAAAGTTAAAAAAAAAAAAACATACGAAGTTAGCACGGAGGGCGACAAGCCCTATAAAAGATTCGACTATGATTTAAGCCTAGTGTATTACCACATTATTCACTTAATACATACAAGGAAATGTGCAATAACACGATTTCTATAAATATTTTGCTGGATAAACATGAAGTAGATAAAATAATAAAGTTTTTAGAGAACAGTTTTAGGTAAAAAATCTTATTTTTCATATTTTTAAATACAGAAATTTCAAATTTTGTATATTTATTACTTTTGTTATGGTAGTCTCTATATAAAATTTCAGTAGCCTGGAGTAGCTATTTCGGTTAACTGAGATTTTGCTTTATAACAAGGCAAATTGAGGAGCAGTTTTTATGTTTCTTGTATAATATTTGGTAACAATGTTCGTAATGGACATACAAATACATTTTTTGTCTGATTTTTAAAATAAAAGTATATATTACTTTCTCGACACGTACCTACTGTGTATACAGTGTGTGGAGAAGATACTATATTGCACCCAAAAATTCTACATAGAGATTTCACGGCAAATATATGTTTTGAGACCCCCTGAACAAAAAAAAAAACTTTTCAGGAAAATGTCCGTGTGTGTGTGTGTGTGTGTGTGTGTGTGCGCGCGCGCGCGCGCGCATGCCTGTGGGCAGCATAGCTCAAAAACGAAAAGTCCAATACTTAAGTTCCAAGGATGCGGAACGAAGATTTTCAAGAAAGTCCCCCCGCGCCAAACTGCCCTTTACATGGAAGAAATTTCGAAAACGTTAATTTTTTCAAAAATTGCTGTAACGATTTTGATTAAAGTGGTGTATGTTTAAGATATTTACCTGACAAATAAAATGCATATCTTGAATTTTCTGGGAATAGCCTCTGAAGACCTTTTTATTCTGGATGATTTTTTTTTCTGAATTTTGCGTAATTGATAAATCGTAATGGACAAAAACTTACTACTAAAAATGTAGATCTTGTTAACATTACATTGTATGTATGTTATAATACATTTTTTCGTGGAGTTGACCGCTTACGAAATATTCCTTACTTAGAACTTTTCTCATACAGGACTTTTCAACTCCCGGCCACGCAAAGTATCGAGTTTAAATCCCATAGCAATCTCATTTTAAAACATTTGACTGTCGATTTAGTCAAGTGTATTCTCTTATTTCCCTCCTACCTAAATGAACTAAGTAATAAGACTGTCTCTGTTAATGTTTATGTCGATTAGCATGTAATAGGAGAATAAGCTTACTAACAATAATTTGTTACAGATCTCCAGAGAAAGTTATTTGAATGGAACACAGCAGCTTTTTAAAAATATTTATCACCACATAAATGGTCTATCAAGTAATTTTAATAAAAACCCAGACCAGTTATAAAACTAATGTTCTAAAAAGCTTATATTTAAAATTTCAAAATAATCTAGTCAAAATTGCTCCACAAGTGGCTTTTTGTACAAAGAAAAATGTACACTCAAATATATGAAAAATACGCGTGGAAATGCTTATCGTAAGAGGGGATCTGTTCGCTGTCTCCACCCATGTCTTCCATTTGTTTTGGCGTTGGTTGTTGCTTGTGCCACTTTCTGATTCATATGCTCTTAAACCGCATCGGGCAAACCACGTTACCGAAGGGAGAAACATAACTTGCGGTAAATGAAGTTCTGAGTTGCGAACTGGCGATCCCCCAAACTCTCTGGTTAGACAATAAGCCACCTTTTTCAATGCGTGATACAAAATAAGGTTAATGTTTTCTCTGCATTGCATACTGAAGGTATAATTCCAATTCGCACACCTGGTGGACAAAATTAACACACTGCTTATACAAGTTAATCTGTTCAAGCGAGGTTGAAAGGTGGTGGGGAGGATTACCCAATCGGTTTTGCCTTTTCTTACTCGCCTGGTATGATGTACCAGTGGCTCCAATGAAAATGGTCGTAAGTCCCTAGTCCTCGTCAAATGTTTACATTTTCAGCAAACTCACAGGGCCAGGCGTATTTTTAATGTCTTCGAGTGTAAAGAAATGTCTTTGAGAAATGAAGAAAATAAGGATGCGCTCATCATTAGAAATGCAGTGCAATCTAGTGTTTAAATAATCACGAGACAGTTGAAAAGAGCGCAGAGTAAACAATAACACCACTTTTAAATAGAGAAATTAACAAAGAATTTTGTAACAATAGAAACAAAACCAAATTATAACTTTGATCCAAAAACTCGAATTTTAACAATAGTTTGTCGAAGACTGGGTTTGGGAAATCGTGTGAATGCAACAGTCAGGAGGAAAATAACAGTTTTTACACTATCGGACTATGTTGATTTTATGCAAGGACAAAGCAACGTATTCTACGTTTGTAAGGTTTAATCGCATTGGTTCCGGCACTGTTAGATGCAAAGCAACGGAGCGATTAGGCTAAGTTCGTGCACAGAGCGAGACAGTAATATAATTCATAGTAAGGCGTAGGTGAAATAAAGAGAGAGGAATAAAGATGATGACTTTGGAAGTCGTGACGGAGCTCATTAGTATATATCATGTATTAATGCGCAGAGAATGGTGCTTCAATAAATGAAAGAGGAACTGCTTTACCTTTGTGAATGCTACACCCAAGATGAATAGCGAGTGTGAGGGTTCCACTATTCTCCTACAAGGAATTTCATGCACTGTGACTTAATGTACAGTCATCTTCAGATGATCCTCGCTCCTGCAACACACTTCTTACGCGTTCTGCGTCAGGGGTTCACAACTTTATCGTTTTGATGCCTCCGTTTGAGATGTGCCAAGTAACTATGCTATGTACAATGTACACCTATGGATCAAAAAAAAAAAAAAATGAATCAAGTCTGGAACACACATTCGTCCGTCCTACACGGCACAGCGTCCTGTGTAGGTACACCATCCGCGATACAGTTGTGTAACGGCAGTAACAAGTTGTCACAAATTGCAAATCTTAATATTACTAACCCATATAATCAATAATCATAAACCAAATGCAGAGCTTAAGCTTTTTCAATAAACTACCAACATTAACTAAAAATATTAACGACACAAAACATATCAGTTTGTATTGTATGGTATTACTATACCTGCCATCTTCCACGTGTGTTCACTGTAGCACTGTGGCAAACCGTAGGTGACTCACCTGCTGAGGGTTACTAGTTTGATTCTCGCACGTAGTCAACATTTTTTTTAACCTTCTGTTAATGATGTTGAATCAATGCATAGCCTATTTATTTTAGGCATACCTACTTATTTCATGCACGACATTCGGTATAATTAATATAATAGTGATTATGATACTTCTTTGAGAGTTTGAGCTACCGAACATCATTATGCTGCACACGAAAGCATGTGGTACGCAGAAGTGCACAAACGCATCAGGCACGAACAGTTCTCACTCAATGAAATAACAAAAATGGAATCTGTAGTATGAAAAATACTGAGAGTATTGTTAAGAAAATTCAATGTTTTAAAACATTTTTATGAATCCTATTCTGGGCATTTTTTTTTTTTTTTTTTTTTTTATCTATCAGGACAATACCAACCGCAACTGGAAAAACGTGATATTCTTAGACGAGGTGACATTTTCTTCCACACATAAGGGAAAGGTGATTGTGTGTCGTCTAAAGGGGTCCCGATACGATGCAAATACCTGGGCTTCATAATTCCATCATGATCGATTATCTGTTTCGTGTTGTGGCTGGATATCAAGAGACGATCTAGGTGTGCCGTGGCAGCTTGACGATACACTGAACGGTGTACAGTACACGGTAATACTCGGTAATATTTTGTTTCCCTCTGTGAGGGTGAGATATCCTGATGGAATTGTTGAATTTGTACAGGATAATCATCCTGTCACATATCTCGAAAGATTTCAAATTGACTTTCAGAGAGGCAAGAAATGATATCAGTTTTGAGCCCTATTGAGAATGTGTGGGCCGAGGTAAAAAATCTGATGTGTACCATTCACATGACTTTCTCCATATCCCTGCAACAAATAATTCTTAAAAAGCTTATACTTTTATTTACTTTATGCTAATCAGAAAAAAATAGCAGAAATAGTCTAATTACTCGCTTCCTTGTAAGTAGAAGCGAAATAAGGAACAACTGTAGGTTAAAGTGATAGTCAAAAGCTGGTTGCTATGTCAATGAAGTTCCTTTGTCTATATGGATAGAGTTGACAAGTTCCTGTATGAGAAAAGTATACGTTTTTCATAGCAGAAACCAAAAATAAGGAATGTCACAAAAACGACGAACTCCACGAAAAAATGTATATAACATAAATTGTGTGTTTTAATGTGCTCTACATTTTTTGTGTAGTAAGTTTTTGTCCATCTCTTACAGTTTAGCAGTTATTCAAAATTTAGTAAAATTCATTCAGAATAAACTACTCTTCAGAGGCTATTCCCAGAAAATTCAAGATATACATTTTATTAGTCAGATAAATATGTTTAATATACGAAATTTTAATCAAAATCGTTAGAGCCATTTTTGAGAAAATCAAAATTTTCGAAAAAAGTTCCATGTAAAGGGTAGTTGGGGGTGGGGGAAGTTTTCTCAAAATCTTCGTGTCGCATCCCTGAAAGATACTAAACTTAAATACCAAGTTTGGTATTTTACCAACTTTTCGTTTTTGAGTTATCGTATTCACAGACACACGGACACACACACACACACACACACACACACACACACACACACACACACACACACACACACACACGGACCTTTTTGTGAAAATGCTTTTTTTTGGATGTTGGGGACCCTAAAACATATATTTCCGGTGAAATCTCGGTATCGAATTTTTTGGTGGAGTGCAATACTTTCTCTATACATATGTACATAGTGCGTATGGAGAAAATAAAAAGAAACTGCGCTCCATTTTAGCTGTAGATGGGCGAAGAACAAAAGATGGCTTCTGGGCATAAATTCAAGAAGCTTTTGATTTTGTACCTTCTCGTTCACATTACCGCAGGCGTTCATTTTGTCTATGCCCCGAAGATTGAGGGCAGTTACATGGGCTGAAGTTCATACACCCGATGTAAATGAAGTCTGTTTTTTGTGTTTTAGTTTTAGAATATAATAATTTATTTCCACATTTTTTTTAGTTATTTAACACGAGTATTAGTAGAATTATGCTTTTGTGTGTACAGATAGGCCAAGTTCCATTAATGCAATATATCCAGTCATAAAATTAACAAGCGAATGACAAGCAGCACGAGATTTAAACCTAGGAACCTTTGAATGGAAGTAAGCAACCTCTCGGCTACCGTAACGCTGTTCTGTCATCTGATTTCAGTACTCGTAAGTTCATCAATATATTGTCAGTCACATACCATTGCACAATTCTTTCGTGTGCATTTGAACACAGCTTTTACGAAGATGTATGAAGCTCTTCGATCGACCAATTTGAATCTGGGGATGTCTCTTTTTTTGTATCCACGGCTGTACATAGTGGACAGAGAAGATATTATACTTCACCTAAAATTCGATATCGAGATTTCACCGGAAATACAGACCTTGAATAATAATAAAAAACAAAAAATTAGAAACATGTCCGTGCGTGTGTCTCTGTGTGTGCGTGTGTCTGTGAACACGATAGCTCAAAAACGAAAAGCCTCTAAAATACCAAACCTGGTAAAAATTATATGTAAAAATTTCGACAAGTTTTATTTTCTCAAAAATGGCTAAAAGCTTTTGATTAAAATACCGTATGTTAAACATATTTACATGGCAAATAAAATGGTGTGTGTGTATACAGACAAATACACATATACACACATGGACCATTTTCTATTTTTTTTTTTTTTTAATGTAAGGGAAGGATAATGTGCATTTTCAGTAAATTCTCTGTATCGAATTTTTGGTGGATTGCAGTACTTTCTTTACCTATATACTATGTACCTAAGTAGAGTAAGTAAACTCTTGTATTACGACTACACACTTTCATATCTGTTTTATACGTTATATTCATACAAAATTTAATAATACTATTTGTTCTTCTTAACTTGAAAGATATTTTGACTTTGAAGCCTGTTACGGCTCAGATATTTGATTTCGCCAGCGTTGCTACCTTCAAAATATACAATATCTCTGATAGAGTTTCTTGAACTATCTCAAAATTTACTTCATATTAAGATAATGCATCTGCCAAATTTGAAGAAAAAAAAATCTACAGTAATTTATGCCAGTAACTACAAATAATATGTTATATTTTTGCCATGTTTCAAAATTCTATTTTTACTTTCCTTACGCGTACTACGAACATAGTAGGAAGAGAAGGTATTCTATTTTATCCAAAACTCGATGTCAATATTTCACCGGAAATGTATGTTATGAGGTCCCAGAGTCCAAAAAAAGCACTTTTAGAAAAAAGATTCGAGTGTGTGTGTATGTGTGTGTGTGTGTGTGTGTGTGGACAACATAACTCAACACGAGAAGCCTGATAAATACCAAACTTGGTATTTCAGTTTAGTATTGACCAAATAGATCCCCCACCCCAAACTACCGTTTATATGGAACAATTTTCGAAAATTTTGTTTTCCCATAAATGACTAAGTAAAATATTGTATATTATAAATATTTATATGAAAACTAAAATATATATCTTGAATTTTCCTAGGAATAGCCTCTGAAGTCCTCTTCATTCTGAATACTTTTGCATAACTGATAAACCGTAAGAGACAGATAAAAGCTTATTATACAAACAATGTAGATCTTGTCAAAAGACACAATTTAAGTCGCTACGTTGTAGAGCTAACCGTTTCCGAGATATTCCCTGTTATGGGTTTCAGTTTAAGTTACTTAAATTTGTCTCAAGCGGGAAGTCAACTTTCGTATCCTCCCTTTTGTTTTACTCCCGGGAATACAAAAGAGAACCGAATTTCAATTGTTTCACATAGTGATAACTTCTATAAGGTTTGACTCACTTTAGCCCAGTGTATTCCCTTTTTTTCCTTCTACTTACAAAGATTCCAAATAATGGGACCATTTTTATTAATGTGTATCTCGATTAGCATGATGTAGATAAAATAATATGTTTGTAAGAATAGTTTGTTAGTGGAACAGCTAGAGAAAGTCATCTGAATTGGAACACATCAGATCTTTATTATCTCTACACGTACTGTACACATAGTAGACACAGAAAATATTGTATTACATCCGAAAATCCGATGTTGAGATTTCATCGGAAATATACGTTTTAAGGTCCCTTGAGCCCAAAAAGCATCTTTATTTTCTCTGTCCCATATGTACATACAATGTTAATAGTAGATAGAGAAGCTAGTGTACTCCACCCAAAAAGTCGATTCGAGATTTCGCTGGGAATACCTGTTTTGGGAGTTCGAGTCCGCAAAAAAGAATTTTTAGAAAAAGGTCCGTGTGTGTCTTTGTTTTTTTTTTTGTTTCTGTGGAGAACATAGCTAAAAACGAAAAGACCGTTAAATACCAAAAATCCGATAAATCCTTAGAATGGCTTCCTTCCTTCCTTCCGAAGGGAAGTGAAGCCGTTGGTCCCGTGTCGTATATTTACGGCACGTAAAAGAACCTCAAGTGATAGAGAGGCCTCTGAGCAAAATTAAGCGGTCTTTCACGCCCAATATAGAATGCGACAGTTAAAGAGCGTCCATAAATAACACGCCATTTACATTTAAATACCAAACTTGGTATTTATGTTTACTATCTTCTAAGGATTCGATATGAAGATTCTCAAGATTCTCCCCACCACAATCTAGCCTTTATACGGAAAAACATTTGATTTTTTTTTTTCTCAAAATGGCTGTTAACGATTTTGATCAGACTAAAAATAACGAATAAAAATGTATACCTTAAATTTCCTGAGAATAGTCTCTGAAGTACTTTTCATTCTGATTTGGCTTTTGCATAACTGTAAATCGTAAGAGGTAGACATAAACTTACATAATGTAGACATCGCCAAAACACACAGTATATCTCGTTTACATTTTTTTTTTTTTTTTTTTTTTTTATTGATCCATGTTATTGGTTTCAGTTTAAAATACTCATACTTTTCTCATGTAGAAAGTAGTACATGTTTCTTTTATTTAACTCCTGGCCATGAAAGAAGCGCATTTCAATGACAATTGCATAGCGACAACTTTTAAAATATTTGGCTTTAACATAGCGACAACTTTTAAAATATTTGGTTTCAACATAATGTACTCCATTGATTTCCTTCTACTTTTAAGTAACCAAGCAATAAGAACATTGCACTAGTGCCTCTCTCGATTAGCATGGAGTTGTGTGTTGTATAGAGGAGTCATGTGAATGGATCGCATCACATTTTACTTTCTCTAGTACGTATGTACATAGTATGTACATAGTAGTTAGAGAAGGTACCAGAAGAGAGATTTTACGAGATTTTACCAGAAATGTATGTCCCTGACTACGAAAAAAATATTTTAGAAAAAGATCCGCGCGCGCCTTCGTATGTGTACGTGTCTGTGGGCAGCGTGCCTCAAACCCGAAAAGGCCGTAGAACACCAAAATTGGCACTTATATTTAGTGTTTTTGAAGGATGCGAATATTTTCAAAAAATCCACTTACCACAAAATAACCCTTACATGGAAAAATGTTTGAAAAATTGTTTTTCTCATAAATAGTTCCTATAATTTTGATTAAAGTACCGTCTTTTAAAGACATTTGCTTCACAAATAAAATACATTTTTTGATTTTTCTGGGAATACTGAAGACACCTTTATTCTGGATGAATTTTATAGAATTTTGCATAACGCTTAAACCGTAAAAGATACACACAAACATTTAAAACCCAAAAATGTAGATTTCGTTAAAACACACAATTTGTCACATCGTTTTTGTTGTACAGCTGACCGTCTTTGAGATATTCCTTGTTATTAGTTTCAATTTTAAACTACCTTGCTTTTCTCAACGGGACCATGCAAACGAACCGAACCTCAATTATTTCAGACAGCGACCAGCTTTTAAAATATTTGATTATTCGTTTAGTCTAATGTATTGCCTTATCTCCCTTTTACATTCAATGAAGCAAGTAGTTCTGCAAATGTTTTTCTCGAATAGCCTTATGTAGATAAAAGAACAATGTTTTGCAAGAATAATATCATGTGTTTGGATCAGCTAGAGAAAATTATGTGAATGGAATACATCAGATTTCTCCTCTACAAAACTCTTGATCGCTCTCTTTGATCCATTAATTTCCTAAGGTGTTTTCGCGTACAAGGAATGTTTTGGTGTTGTACCTCGCGGAAATGAATTCACAACTCTATTGTTGCACCTAATTTTCCTATAATTGGGTATACTTGAACATACATTTAACTGCATCTTATGTGTTGTTATTTTGTCTGGTAAAATAAATTATCAGCAAGTGCAAGGCAATAAACGATTTAATCGTGTTTAAGAAGTACACCAAGAAGAGAAAGAAATGGATAGCATATGGGCTATAGCATGCAATTACGTAAATATACCCAAGGTTATCGTAATAGATCGTTGCTACCGCAAATTACCGGATATAGTATTGTATGTGCTTTGCTGTATGACTTACCCACCTCTAAGCTGAGCTTGCACCGCTCTTACCATAATAAACGGAAGTCTGCAATTGCGCTTCGCAATTGTCAGCTTTGTGCACTGGAGATTGGTTACCTCCAAAATTGGATAACGATTGTTTGCCTACGTCTGGATGGGGCAAAATGGGCGTGCTCTCGCTTGACGTGGCTATTGTGGCTTCTTTCTGCTTTATAGAGTAGGCTGTTTCAGCTTTTATGCCCGTCAAAAGCGCACCGAGTAACTCGCGACTCATAGGGACATGAGGGCAAGTCATCCTCATCCTGCATCATGTTGAAATGAAACGGGCGGACGTAAGTATTGTGGTGTTACCTTCGCCCAGTGACGTATTGACTACAAAACCTCCTCTCCAGTTTTACTCCTAGTTTTGTAAGAGAGTTTGCGTGTAAATCCCACTCAGACGAGTCAAGTTGGAACAACCTACTAAAAGGATATTAAAAATAAACTTAAAACAGTCATGTCGTTAATGCTGGTCCCTAGATACCCGTATCCTATCCTACCAGCTAGAACATTTTTACTGCAGCAACTTCAAAAGTAGGTATAATTTTGATATAGCAGATAGTATTTTCACCGTGGTCTTGCACAATGTGTATGTCTTGGGGTTCGAAATGTTGCCCTGCTGCTGGTGGGAACCCCACTGTGTCATACAAGGTGGTTCACTTGTCCCTTGTTCTCTGGTTTTATGCAACCCACAGATTACAGTCTAACCTGAAAACATCGTTCCCGAGACCCATATATTGCACGTTAACATAACAAACGTTGGCGCTACAAGTTATAGCTAAACAGTAGCGTATTTGATTAACGCGCAGACTTAGCACGAGTTCCGAGATGCTCGAAAGCGGGGAAAAAATTGTCAAAGTTTTGGTAAGATTCAAACAAAATATTGACAATTTTTTTCCCCGCTTTCTTTCTTCCTGATTTTGACACAAAGCTAGATTAGATATCGGAATGTTTTTTAACTCGCTCATTTGTTTCTTTTTTGTTGTTCTCTTTATTTAAGTTTATTCTAACTTTATCAGTCCAGTTACAGGAAATACACTACATGAAAATGAACATCTTAGGCATACTCATTCAGTTTCCTCTAAATATACACGTATTATTACAATGTTTTAAAACTAACATAGGTATTTCAGCTAATACTACAGAACCAGATCCATTTTCAGGGTATCCCTAAAACGAAAAAAATATCTAGGCTGACAATCACAAATGTGCCAAATACATAGGTATTCACCAATACTTTCAGTTGAAAAGAAAACTAGGTTTAATCCCGATAACTCAACAAACTTCTCAATATGCATACCTACATATTTACTTCGTGCATTTGTATGTAATGGGGCATGTCTAGACCAAAAGTGTCCCTGGTAGTATTCGCTAGCCCACTAAGGCTACCAGCTGCCAAAATGTTGTAGAGGACATTCTCTAACTACGAAGAACAATTAATTACTTGTTATGTGTTCTGGTATTTTGAAATTGATTTTATTAACTTTATGCGTTTTGAAAATTCCCTTTATTATTTAAAGTCTTAGTGAAGTTTCTTTTTCAAAATAATTACAAAAAAATAAGGATCAAAGGCTGAAGAATACGTAAAATGAACTGTCGTTTGTTCTTCATTCGTATACATTTTTGTTTACTACTAAAATTATTAAAGTGATAAACACTTAACTAACTTTGCACCTCGATCGATAATAACTAAAGAAGAAAAAAAGCCCACGCAGTCTATGGGGCTCGAACCGCTGACACGCTGGAGGTAATGAGGTAACATGATATTAACCAGTTGAGCTACAATCATTGCGCCCACTTACTGCGTTAAAACTTGTAGGTATAGTATCACTTATGTCTCTCTCTCCGCTTCTGATCTCTTTATAACTGTTTTGTGACTCCTTTTTATAGCTTAAACGTTCATTTACCCTTAATCCATTATAATTTACTTTGCGGAGCATATGACAGGCATATTATTGATATAAGAAATACTGTTACAGGAGTTATTAAATGCATGTTTTTGGAATGGACGTAACTATTGCTGATAAGGCCTATTTTCCGAAGAAGAGCAGACTAGATTTGCATGGTTACCAAATGGACGACAAGCACGGTAATTTCAACCTTATTACTTTTGGAGTATGAAGTGTTGCCTATCTCCAAAATTAATAAGGGACAGGTGAACCGCCTTGTATGTGACGCATGAAATGATGCAATAAAGGGGATACCAGGTTCGGACGACGATGCGCGCTAGCAATGACGGGGTTCCTAACAAATCCAGAATTAATAGCAAACCTGACGCCGGCTACAGTTTGCCTGCACCATTATCAACCCGGGGGGGTTGGAAATGACTCCTATAGCTGACATCCATATGCCGGAGAGGAATCCTCATCGTCCTGCAAAACACCACTTGCCGTCGCCAACCCTGCAATCCTGAAACATATGAGGGAGAAACAAATGACAAGAAATGATACGACTAGGAAATTATGAACAGCTAATTCGTGGTAGAAGAGAACCACCCAAACATTCACCTACTTTGACCTCAGAGTAGCAAAGATCCACATTGGATGGGTATAATTAGATCTGCATTCTTGTCACTAGTGAAGGAAAGCGGCATGCATGAGCAGATTGACCCTGCCATTAATATTGCCTAGTCTATTGGATCTAAGTCTGTTCGTACAATTTTCCGCGTATCTCTTGTCACGCTGTTGTATAATAGGTTGCTCAGCAATAAAAAGTATATATTTATTTGACATGTTCATTTATCTTAATATATTCGAAGGCAATTGTTAAATATACATTATTATAACAGTATATGAAATAAATATATTACGTGACAGAATTCATACACCTGAAATGCATGTAAATTCTTATCAAAAATAAATAGGAGTAGTGCCGGCACTGTACTAAAACACAAGGGCACTTTTGACACCTTTTGAATTTATTGGATGTTTCTCTTTCAGTACTGTTAAACGTAGCGCAAGGTATACGACGTTCAATTTGCCGTGCTACTTCTCTAAACGGGATATGTGGCATTAACGTTGGTAGTACATATTGATTTGTGCACAATTTAAGAAGCTTTTGCTCTTGCGCCACTGGTAAGAAGTAATTGGCTAGTGGGCCAAATATAAACTCATGGTGCACATTTAAAAGCCTGCTCGATGACGACGATTGTTTTGCCATGCTCTTTCAGTAGAATGATATATATAGGTATTTGTAAGTAAAAAGATAACGGTAAACAAATAGGTTAACAAAGGAAATGTAAGGGAAAATGGAAAAGAGGGTTCACTGTACTAGAAGTCAAGGTCGCTGGATTGCACAATGTAATGCTTCTTAGCACTGTAGTTCTTAATGTAGCGGCTGTAATAGTGTATTAATGGCAAGCCCCTACAGGCATGGCTGTGTAGACCAGTGCAAGTGTCGTGAACTGAGGAACTGCACTGGAGGGCAAAAGCCATCCAAGGTCGCGCGCAATACATTGGTTGAAATAGGAAAACAGTGAAATTTAAAACAACTATAATTACGTCATAAGGATATCTGAGTAAGAAATAATTGCAACAACACGTTCTTTATGATCGTCAGCAATTATTGCATAGGAATTAGAACCTTGAATGTGCTGCTGGGGGTTGAATAAAATCACTCTATTGACCAGAAGGAATTTCATCCCACAACTGAAGAAAAAACAAAAAACAACAAAAAACAAAAGCAAGTATTATTCAACTTGAATATCGCATACCTGCATTTAAAGTGTACAAACGGGGTATACGAGGGTCGGCTGATAAGTCCCGAGACTCACACAGATGTGGCACCACTAGACTAGTTAGACTAGTTAGACGTAGTATCGTATAGTTTAACTCTAGACTAGCTTGTATCCATAGGTTAATAGTTTGTTTAGTTTTCGAATGACAGTATTTTAAACAAGACAACTTTAGAATTTTCACGAAAATGAAGGATTAAATACTTCAATTTGAAAGGCATCACGCCCAAAGAAACAAAGGAGGAAATGGACAGTACATTGAAAGACTATGAACCTTCGTATTCAATGATTAAAAGATGAGCAAACGAGCACTAGTGATGAGCCTCGCTCTGATATCCTGTAGAAGTTACAACTGCAGATCATTCAAAAAATGCATCGTTTAGTACTGGAAGACCGCAGATTAAAGTTGTTTGAGATAGCAGAGGCTGTAAACATTAAAAAAAAAAAAAAAAAAGCACAGGTAATATTTTAAATAATGTTTTGGGCTTTCACAAGGTCTGTGCAAGATGGGTTTGTTGACACCTGATCAAAAGTTGCAAAGAAAAACTGTTTCTGCTAAGAACGTGGAGCTCTACCATAAAAATCCTAGTGAATTTTTTTAGACGGCTTATTACCATGGATGAAACTTGGACACAACAATACACTCCAGAAAGTAAATCAGTCAGAACAGTGGATTGCGCCAGGTAACCAATTCAAAAAAAGCAAAATCAATTTTGTCAGCTAACAAGATTATGGCGAGTGTTTTCTGGGATGCACAGGGAATTATTTTTATTGAGTACTTGTAAAAGGGTATAAGTATCACTGGTGACTACTACGCAAGCTTACTGCAACGTTTAAGTGATGAGGTGAAAAGAAAAATACCTAAAATGGCAAAAAAAACAAAAAAAAAAAAAAAAAAAAAATCTTGTTTCATCACGACAATACTCCGGCCCATCGTTCAGTCATTGCAATGGGGAAAATGTGCAAATTAAAGTTCGAATTGTTTGATCATCAACTCTATTCGCCAAATCTAGCACCAGTGACTACCACCTGTTCTCAAACCTCAAAAGATATCTTAAGGGACGAAGATTTCACAGCAATGAGGAAGTCATTGATGCGGTAAACAGCTATTTTGATGACCTTGATAAATCGCACTATAGAGATGGTTTAATTACATTAGAACACTGATATGACAAATGTATTAGCCTTTCTGGAGATTATGTTGAGAAATAAGGCAAAAAAAAAAATTTAAATACTGTTTTCATTGAGAGGCCCGGGACTTATCAGCCGATCCTAGTAAGCATCACTGAGAGCATAATTCAGTTTTAGTTCTGTTTTTGCAGTTTCTTCTCAGTGATTCTCTGTATACTTTCTGCTTTTTACCTTGTGCACAAAGTTGTCAACAAAAATTATAAAGAGGGCTTGTTAAGAGTGTCTGCAAAGTTGTCAAAATGCTGAATTAAAAATGCAGTATATGCTGGGTTCGATTCTAGGCTGATGAAGCATTTCTTATTCCCCACTCCCATATGAATGCGATACTGAATGTGTGTTAATTTAATCGAGAAGAACAACTTTATTGTTCACCTCAACAATTTAAGCAGTTGTTATACAAGGTCGACGTGGTATAATACGACGATATTACCTAAGGGAGCATGTAAATAAATAAAAACAAACAAATAGATAAAATGATTTAATAGAAAAAATTGCGATACTGGATTTTCAGAGTCGGTATGTTCATATTATAAAATAAACGTGAAATTAGGTACCTGTATTTCTCTTCAGTAAACTATATTCAAGACAAGTAAACATTTTCTACCAGTATTTACGGTATATTTGAGTTAGATAAGATAGGTATATTAAGGTCTGTACTTCCTGAAATAATTTATGAACAAAATTAAAATTAGAATTAATAATTACTAAATGTTCTTTATATTCAATCACTTTTTGCAAAATTCCTTTTTAGCACCCTGTGGGATTGTATCTCAGCCTGAAATTACAGATTTGAAAAACTACGTTAATCGAGATTTGAGTACTTTTTTTAAATTTGAGACAAATTATAATATTGAATCTAATATTTTAGCACTGCTTTCTAATGCTAATGAATATATACAAAATAGTTATAAGACTGAAATTAAGTGTTCTCATTAACTTTTTCAGATGAAAATGGAAACTACATATTGAAGGAACTGTGTCAGGGTTTAGCATTATCTCGTCTTTATTCTCATGAAAACAAATTTTCGCAAAATGCATTGAGTATAGTCTGTGGTATTTCGATGGCAAAAATTTGCCACGTCTCAGAGCAGCTAACAACTTACTCATTAATTCTGGTTTATGTATTGGAAACCTAAAATAAATTATAAGTCGCTCAGTGACTGAGGAAGCCCACGAGAATAAATCGGAATGAATTTGGAACACAAATCACAAATGTTACAATTTATTCTTACTGGTGCAAAGTGATCTCGGAATCATTTTTCCGGTGGTTGTTACAGTTATGCAGCATAGTAATGTGCCAGGTTAATTACTAAACCCTAATACCTTTAGCCATCTCACTTTTAAAGTCTTTTAAGCGTGCTGAACATATGACAAAAAGCATGGTCTGCCTTCCAGGTGCCTATCCGCGAGAGGATTCAATTAGAGACAGCAACACTAGCGCCAACGTGTGTCCAGGTAATATAATTACAAAGTCTGATTAATTGTGTCATCTTGCGACCTTAGCAGAGATAGGTAGCGTACATGAGCAAGGAACATAATTTTCAAACCATCCATGGTCTCAATTACTATTTATTTTCACACCTTCTCGTTATCTCCTTAGATGCTGTGCTTAACGAAGCACGTAACAAAGATTCACAAAACTACCCTTTCTCTCGTAAGATAACTTACGATCTGTTTAATTGTCATCGTCATCTTTGTTGTTGGATTTAGCTGCAGTTATATATCTGTTCATAATCATAACTATTATACGCTAGATGTTATTTCACATTTCCAGAGCTAATTACTAATTCTCCGAAGAAATACTCATGAGCAGCTACTGGATATGAAGTAGGTCCTTTATTTCAAATCTGTTTCTTGGAATGCTGAAAGGTCCCGCGTCCTTCATAACTTTTTATGCGGCCTTTATCGGCTATCCTTGCAATGCAAAGGACTTGTTTATTAGTTCATACAT
The DNA here is from genome assembly GCA_030762935.1 of Hymenopus coronatus. Classification (NCBI taxonomy): domain Eukaryota; kingdom Metazoa; phylum Arthropoda; class Insecta; order Mantodea; family Hymenopodidae; genus Hymenopus; species Hymenopus coronatus. The sequence goes on along the minus strand of CM060896.1, from coordinate 31,104,806 downwards.
AGCCCAACAGGGCAAAGAGAGAGAGAGAGAGAGAGAGAGAGAGAGAGAGAGAGAGAGAGAAACGCAGCGCGGAAGAATACATAATACGGGTCAAGGTTATAGTAGAGCTGGGTTTTGGTTTCTGAAGCGCATACAGTTACGAACACACAGAACAGTCAGCAGTATAAAAAGAGGGTATTGGGGAGCGGTTTGTAGCGTAAACATGCACACGTTGAGGTATAATCTGTTCCTAAAGTAGCTCATTACATATCTTGTCATTATATGCAGCGTTCCAATTCATAAAGTAACAAAATAAAACAATTATTTCAGAATATGCTTAGTAAATAAAGACGCCTTGTACTTTTGCAAATAAAAGTATAAAGCTTGATACAAAGAGTAATCAGGATAATAATGTGCAGAACTTTGAAAATACAATGAACAAAATTCAACCAAACGTGCTCAGAATCCATTGCGGTGAATTGCAAGATACATCTTCGCTGTATCGAAAGAATAGATCCTCCTCCTGTCACTCAAAAATGTTATCCACAAGCTTGATCAGTGTCTAACGCCTACTCTTTCATATTTTCGACATTTTACAATTTATAAGCATTTGAAACGGGCTATAGAAACCACGCCTGCTCCATCACTGTGTGTGTGCACCGAAATTCAATCCGGCAATTTCGTGTCCTTGTACCGAACTGTAGTTATAGGAAACAGGGTTTAGTCGTATTGTGCTAGCTGATATTTCGAAAAACTGAGAAGTGGTTCATAATTTGCAATATTTGCTCTCTGAACTTAAAACAGATAAAATATTGTACATTTGATTTCCAATCAAAAAGTCTCATAAATTAGAATAAATAACTGATCTTTTACGTATTTTATGTATAATTCTATTATCAATCCCTTTATTCTTATAATAGATATTAATTAACTTTTAAAAAAATGTAGATCGAAAAAAGTTCCCGTTCTCAATGTAAGTTGGAATGTGTGTACTTACCCAACCCCAGTTCACGAATGGTGCAGGGAACATCAACATTCGAAAAGTCATTTTGTGTTGCTCAGGACAAATTTATGTATTTTATCCACTGTCTCTTTAATCGCACCATCTGGAAATAATATTGCTTTATAGGTCGATATTTATTACTTTCTCTAGCGCACATTTTCAAAGTACATAGTAGATAGAGAAGCTATTGTATTCAATCCAAAACTTCGATACGACGATTTCCCCGAAAATATGTTTTGGGGCCCCCTGAATAAATAAGAGAAGTCATTTTACAAAAAGGTCCCGTGTGTGGATCAGTGTATATGTGTGTATGTAAGTATGTGTGTGTGTCTGTGTGCGCGCGCGTATGTGTCTGTGGACAGCAAAACACAAAAATGAAAAGTCGAATAAATACGAAATTTGGTATTTAAGTTCAGTTTTCCAAGCATACGCCACAAAGATATTCAGAAAAAAACCCCACCCCAACAACCATTTACATGGAGCATTTTTCGAAAATTTGAATTTTCTCGGAGATGACTCTTGGCGTTTTTATTAAAATACATGTTTAAAATATTTCGGTGAGAAACACATGTGTGTCTGTATGCATGTGTGTGTGTGTGTGGGGGGGGGGGGTGTGGGTGTGTGTGTAGACATATATATTCATATATGTAATTTTGTGGGAATAGCCTCTGAAGACCTCTTCATTGTTGATAAGTTTTGTATAATTCGTAAGCCGTAACAGATATACAAAAGCTACTACACAAGGAATATACATCTCATTAAAACACAGAATTTATGTCATATACATTTTTTATTTTTTGGTTTCAGTTTTAAACTACTTAGCTTTTCTCAAGCGGGAAGTCAAATTTCATTTCATACCTCTCAGGCATGCAAAAGAGAACTGAAATGTAATTGCTTCACATACTGATGAGCTTTTAAGAGATTGGACCATCGCTTTATCCTAGTGTATTCCATTATTCCCCTTCTACTTACTTACTAATAAGACCATTTTTGCTCATGTTTATCTCGATTAGCAGATGTAGATAAAATAATAATTTATAACAATAGTTTGTAAAGAAAGTCATATGAATGGAACACATCAGATTTTACTTTCTCTATATGTATTATGTACTACATAGTAGATAGAGAGGGTGTTTGTATTCCACCCAAAATTGACGTAGAGATTTCAATGGGAATGTATGTTTTAAGATCTTCTATATCCAAAAAAAAACAACTCATTTTTAGAAAATGGTCAATGTGTGTGTCTGTGAAAAGCATAACTCAAAAACGAAAAGTCAGTGAAACGTTATATTTAAGTTTAGTAACTTTCAAAGATGCGACACGAAGATTTTCCGGAAAATCCCCCAAGCAAACTACACATGGAAGATTTTTCGAAATGTTTTATGTTCTCAAAATACCTCTAACGATTTTAATTAATTTATTATGTTTTCTGTTTGTTGGGAATAGCCTCGGAATAAGTCCTCTGCATTCTGTATGAGTTTTTCTTAACTGTTAAACCATAAGAGATAGGCAACAGTTTATTACAAAAAAAAAAAATGTAGATCTTGTCAAAATACACAATTTGTAATTGGTTTCAATTTTAAATTATTTACACTTTTTCAAACAAAATTCATACGTGTTCCCTTTGTTTTACTCCTGGTCTTCAAACAGAACTGAATTTCAAAGACAATCGGATAGTGACAACTTTTAAAATATTTGACAATCATTTTAGCCTAGTCTATTTCCTTATTTACCTTATAATTGTAGTTGAGGAAGTACTGATTAATGCAAGAAGATATGAATAATTAATAAGCAAGATAATGTAAATAAATGTATGTAATATAAAAATAACATATTATTAGAGGATGTTAGCTTAGTTATAAGAGGGACGAGGTAGCTCAAATTGTACATGGGTCATAAAAGAGAAGCCTTTCGCAAGGTTTTTATGGACAGTAGCCAAGGAGTGGGGTGAAATGTATAAAAGAATATCCTTGAGCTAAAAAATAAAACATAAGCTTGTGGGGGTGGTCAGATTCTGAAAGTTACTGGGAGCTAGCAACCTATGTGAAATAGTAGGGTAGTTTCTTTGGCTCATGAAAGGAGACGCTACTCGGGAGCGGGAAAAACAAGCCAATTAGAGCACAGTTTTAATGCTTAGGAAAAACAAGGCTGTTAGATATATATTCTGCAGAGATGAAGTTATCACACAGTTCGTCCTCATTTACTGTACAAATTAGTTCGTCTTTAGGTATCAGTAAAGTCAGTTGTTCTCCACAGTACTTCGGTCCTACATATTATTTACGTAATAAATCTGCTACGTGACATCTAAGTTTCATTTTTGAGTAAACGGGTATAATACAGTTTCAGCTAGGATCTCAGAGAATTATAAATACATTTGTAAATATAAATAATTTGTGAATATTGTTGGTAACAAATTAAAAGTTACAGATCTATTATCTCTGAAATAATTCCTTTTGCCGTTCACACCCTGTTAAGAGATACTTGCTCGACCGAGGAGCAAATATGAACAGTAAATAAAATATATAATCAATAACAAATAGTACTCGGATATAACGAGGAGTTTGTGTGACCGTCATTGATATTGTAGGTAATATAGCAGTGAAGTAAATAGAGGAATACTCTTTTGAATGCTATTATTATTATTATTATTATTATTATTATTATTATTATTATTATTTTGTCATATTTCTCCATATGTATATAGAACATTTTTCTTTCTATAAGTAAATACCCAAAAGGCTTATGTTTAATAGAATACCCAATTGCACTCAATTGCCAATCCAGTAGTTAGTCTTATGCGCAATTATTATACGAGGTGGCAGAGGGCGGGGCTAGATTGTTCACTCCAACTTAGGCAGCCGCGTTTCCTTATAGTCGACATTTTATGCACGTCAGAGTACGTAAAATGGATTAGAGGTCTAAGGAATATAACAAGTAATTTTAAGACTCCAAAAGAAATTCCCGTGGCTTTCACTTCGTGTTACTGAGACTTTCACTAAATGAAAGGGTGCAAGACTTCACAAGCTAAAGTGCAATACTGCCAGACAAGCAGGAACCCTAATTGCTTAAGCAAGATGCCCTCAGCGCTGTGCTTCCCAGATCAGTAACACGTTCTCCAAGGCAAATAACTCCTTGTCACAAAAAATGACTTCGCATTTGTTTGACGTCGCTGAGTGTGATGATTGGTGTTGTAACAAAGAGAACCGATACGAGGGGGCGTAGCGTCGGATTTGTGCACTCATTACAATATTCATAAGGTGGGAAGTGTGGCACCACTTTGAAGAGATGGCTAATGCGGGTTAAGAGGGCAAATACTTGCTGTCGCACGTCGGTCGGTGGAGTTGAGGAATGTTCATTTCTATACTTCAGCATCTACTGGGAATAACGAATATTACATTTTGTTCTGCTGATTTAATTCTTAAAACAACAAGCGCGAATTATAAACAAAAATCTTGTGTGTTCCAGTCATATGACTTTTTCTAGTGTTCCACAAGCAAATTTTCCTTACAAAAAGTCGCTCCCTGGTGTAATGAACTACGCTAACTTCATATACCCAAGGTCGCGAGTTCAAACCCGGCACGTAAAAGAACCTCAAGCCTCATAGAGAGGCCTCTGAGCAAAAGTAAGCGGTTTTTCACTCCCAGAATAGAATGGGACGTTGAGAACCACAGTAGTTAAAGAGCGTTCATAAATAACACGCCATTTACATTTATTTACATTTTCCTTACAAAAATTGTTTTATCGAGAGAAACATTAGGAGAAATGATCTTAAAACGGTATAATTTTCATAAATTGTGTGTTTTGACAAGATCTACATTTTTGTGTGGTATGTAGAAAAAACTTGCCTATCTCTTACAGTTAACCAAAAGTCATTCGGAATGAAAAGGGCTCCTAAGGCCATTACAAACAAATTCAAGATATGCATTTTATTTGACATGTAAATATGTTTAATATGTAGTATTTTAATCGAAATCGTAAGCCATTTTTGAGAAAACAAATAAAATTAAAAAACTTTCCATATAAAGGGTAGTTTGGGGTGGGAGAATTTTCTTGAAAGTCTTAATGTGACATCCTTGAAAAATAGTAAACTCAAATACCAAGTTTGGTATTTAACTCTCATTTTTAGTTAAGCTGTTTACAGAGAAAGCTATGTTTCTAAAATGCCTTTTTTTATTCAAGAGTCCTCAATACATGTATTTCCGGTGAAATCTCGGTATCGAATTTTTGGATGGAATACAATCCCTTCTCTACCTACTATGTACATTGTAACATGTGCTAGAGAAAGTAAACGTTATAATCTGCTATAGAAAGCAAGGTACCAGAACAGATATTGCGGATTTTATGTATTTAAGTTAAATATATATTTAACATTGTAGATAGGATAAATATATTACAAATAAACTGGTGTGAACACACAAAACGTGGACTTCAATAGTCTGTCGTCTGTCTTATAAAACTATAAACCGAAGGAGTTTAGAAACAGCCTGCCTCGGCAATGTGGGAGTAGTGTGTGTGCTTCACATTCAAGAAGTCGCGAGTTCGAATCTTGTTTAGGGTGAGTTATCCGGATAAGGTTTTTTCTCGGGATTTTCCAGTAACTTTACACCGAGATCATTTGAGCTCATTTTATCGATTTAATACATCGTTTGATAAGATAATCAGGTTAAAGGACGTTATTTTATTATGAAAAACTCTTATGTGTTACACTTACATGACTTTCTCTAGCTGTCTTCAAAAAACTTCTTACAAAAGATTCTTCTTCTTTCTACACCATGCTAATTGAGATACTCATTAGCAGAATACACTTATTACTTAGTTCTCTCCTACTCAATAAGGAACTAAAGCAATGCATTATGCTAAACCGATAGTCAAATGTTTTAAAAGCTGTCATCGTCTTTAAATTGCCATCTTTGCTTGGCCAACAGTAGAACAAATGAAAAACGGACATTTCCTATCTGAGATCTATTATTTTAAAATTGAAATCAATAACAAAGAATATCTTGGAAACAGCCAACTCTACAACAAAGGTGTATATGACATAAATTGTGTGTTTTGACGAGAGCTACATTTTTGTTCAGTAAGTTTTTGTCCATCCCTTACAGTTTAACCATTATACAAAATTAGGCAAAAATCCACCATAATAAAGTGCTCTTCAGAGGCTGTTCTCAGGAAATTCAAAATATATTTTTATTTGTGTTGTGAATAATTTTAATGTGCGGTATTTCAATCTAAATCGTTAGAGCCATTTTTGAGAAAAACAAACTTTTCAAAACTTTTCCATGTAAAGTGTAGTTTGGGGTGAGGGATTTACTTGGAAATCTTCGTGTCATATCCATGAAAAATAATAAACCATATACTAAGTTTGGTACTTAACGGTATTTTAGTTTTTTAGCTATAATGTACACAGACACACACAGCCGTTTTTCAAAAAATGTTCTTCTTATTCAGGAGGTCTCAAAACATATATTCCTATATCTAGGTATCGAATTTTTAGGTGCAATAGTCAGAACTATAGGAAGACCATTGCCAGATGGCCTTAGCCCATGAAACAGAAGAGTGAAATTGGTTTATTTGTGTAATCACTTGTGGCGTTTACTGAGAACTTTATAGTCAACCAATCTGACTAGTTTTCATTATTTAAGAGGTTGTAAGTTTATAAGTATTCGTAAATTTATAAGCATTCATTATAGTAATTCCATAACTCCGTTGCCTACTCGAAAAGTACACCGTGCCATATAGGGAAAGTAGGTACAGTATAACATATAAGCTGAAACACAAGACAATAATTATTCTTAGTATAAACAATAAGTTTTACTGTATCCACTTGTATGTCCATTGACTTTGTATAGTAGGACCTAACACGTCTGTGTTTTTATGAACCGCACAGCTGACAAGAGACGGTGTTGTGGCTGTAATAATAAAGAAACAAGCGGACAAAAGCGACAAAGAGAATGAACATACATTGAGAAAATCACGAACAGCACGTAAAGGCAACAATGAGATCATTTCTAGTTGTGTGGTGTGGCTAAGCCAAGCACATCGGCTATCACACGTACGGGAGAAAACCGTAACAAGAACATGTCGCACTTGCTGTAATTTATTAACACTGCAAGAATACAATGTATGAGGGAATTGCACGTATTGCTACTTTGTGTCACTCAAGAGATTTCAACGGTTGCACCTGTGTCGCCAATGAAAGCGCATGCGTGAAACAGTGGCGTGCTGCACCGCGAAGCGTCCATAATATGTAGGTACTCTTGTTCTGTGTGTGTGTGGATGCGTGTGTGCGTGCGTGCATGTGTGTGTCCGATCCAAAGCCTCTTCCACTTAAGATAAATTGCCTTTTAATAAATTAATATGGCACTTGTCGAGGAGCTGATCACATCTCACCCTCCAGCACTGCACCGCATTCATGACGCGGCCAGGCGGTAAGCCAAGGTCCCTTTGTGGACTGTGGTGCCATGGAGTTGCGTTTACAATAGATACACTTGCAATGAAACGCTTTTCCAGTCAAACTAAGATTGTCTAAAAACCTTTCTGTAAAAATTAGCTATGTTGTTTTCCTGTATGGGTGACAATGCTTTTAGTCAGAGCTTTTAGAGACAGTTCACAAAGCAAAATTAGGAACAGTTGCTCGTGCCCAGGTTGGTTTAGTGCATCGGCTCTTTATGGTAGCCACCGACAAAGCCAAGTGACGTTCTCATCTACCCCTTACAACGACTCAAAGAATTGATCAAATAATACTTTGGTAAGCAAATTATTTATACTAAAATTGATAAACCTATTGCAAATAATAGAAATAAAATTGTTACATACAATTACCCATTTGTTATTATTACACACTATATAGAATATATTAATCAAAACAATACATTCCAGTCTTATTAAAGTATGATACGCAAGGATTTTTTTAGTTTTTCTTTTTAAAATTTCAGAGACTCCGTTAGTTATGCGCTTACCAAACGTATACTACATATGCGTTATACTCATACTATTGTTTGCAGGACTGTATATAAATCGATTGAATTTGTCAACTGAGACATTAACTGAAATATTTGTATACCTATCTTATTGAATACTGTAGAAGTTACATTTGAGGAGGTGTTCGCCATATTAACTTGTAGTTTCGTAGATACGTTTGCAATTCGACTTATTTATACTTCATTAAGTAATGAACGAGGTGTGGAAATCTAAGAGGCTTTAAAAAGTGAACGTGACGAGTTAATCCTTAGAAATCAAAACAGAGGTGTGAATTGGCATTGCCTTCATTCTGCAAATTAAAGAAAGAGAAACAAGTGGGTATTAATGAGAAGAATGTAGTGGCATATTTTGTTCTAAGAAGTAGTAAATTGGCGGATGCAGGGACTTTGTTCGTTTGTATTGATTTAATCTATTTTATTTTGCATCGTTTTTAACTTTGTGGTTATATTGCGGAGAATCTATTCGGTTAGATATCTCCTTGACGGGATGTGGTGGACACTAGCCTTCCAGGACTCATCCCTGTACCATACTACTGTTGCTTCAAGTCAAGCAGATGGTAATACTGTGCCACAGTCTAGCTGCATTCACCAACCTTAGTCAGATGGTGGCATATACCGTGATAGACATTAAGTCCTCTGGTCTAACTGCCTCCATTATCCGTAGTCAGATAACAGAGTTCAGCCAGCCCTCGTGACTTCTTCCCCATATTAATGAAATGACATGATGTTTTATTTATAGACGCTCTTTAACTGCCGTCCCATTCAATGTTAGGCGTGAAAGATCGCTTATTTTTCTCAGAGTCTCTTTTATCGGGCTTAAGGTTCTTTTACCTGCCGTAAATCTACGACGCGGGACTAACGGCTTTACTTCCCTTCCGCAGGAAGCCATGCCAGGGATTTTTACCATCGAAAAAATACATCGTCCTCCGCATTTTGTTCGTCGACAAACAGGTGGCAATAGGATGTCATTCAGGCTAGTTGATTTAACTTACTATGAATAGATGGTAACGCAGAAGTTATTACTATCTAGTTTCGGAGGATAACTGGATTTGAACCCAGGCCCTTCCGAATGCAGACCATAAACATTACCGCCTGAGCCATTCACGCTGGTTTGACAGATTTTTGTCAGAATTTTTATGTTGAAAATTATGACAGGCTTAAATGATGGAATTCATAAAGCTTTCAATAAGTAAGTTTTTTGGGAAAGAAACATATTGGAAAATTACTTACCGCAGTAGCGCTTTTCGTCATTTCTTTCAGTATTGAGATTTCTTTGTTTTTCATAGGAGCTACACTGCACGTGGGAACGTAAACTTCCGACCCAAGCTACGATATTAGTATATACCACACATTAATAACATGACACAAAAGTTAGAAATATAGGGCACATTACAAAGGGGGATACCTGGCACACTGCGACCTACGGGAAATTCATTGTTGCTACTACCCACCAGGAGTAAGGGGTGAAATGAAGGAAGCGCAGAAGACTACAGGCCTCAGGCAGACGTACCACAGAAGTTCCTAACAATTCCTGATTCAAATACCCGTCCTACTACTGAAGCTTCCCAAAGAGCGCGTTGAATAAACTGTTCAAGCTAGCAGTCCATATTCCGGAGAGTAAGTATCGATTTGGAAATATAGACATAAAATATTTGTTTTCACAGAAACATAACTTAAACTATTCTTCGACATTTTTCAGGCAATTGTCATAACGGGGAATCAGCTTTTCTATGACCTCTTCAAAGAAAGCTGCCGCCAGTGACGATAGTCATTGCTGAACATTGTTTTGAGGAAACACATTATAAAGTGTTCTTATTGTGAACCGTCTGTTTTCACGAATTTCCTCAATCAGTTGATCCACCATCAGTGACAACAGAAAGCCATCCACTCCGTGCTTCGTCATGAACAATGGATCGTCCATCATTGAATTGCCTAGCCCACTTTCTCACTATTACATCTGTCATTACTTTTCACCATAAATTTATACAAGTTGACAATGAATGTCGGCTGGCTTAACATTCCTGCCGTTCAAAAGCCGTATTACAGAACAAATTTCACAGTCGACGGAATCAGAAATAGCCTTAAACATTTCGAACGATCACTAGCAGTTGTAAACAGAACACAATCCGGCTGTTGACAGTGGATAGACAATGGACCAGAGAGACGAGTGCGCGTACATGGGAATGTAATACTAGCGTTACGGTAGCGGTATAACAAAGTGGTGCTTTTTTCCGGACACGCTTCGTAGAAAAAGCTTTCCTTTGAGCAAATATCCACGCTATCTGTCCGGCCCGGCACCAAACCTAGAACGTAAGAACAAAACAGCATGAAAGGGAAATGATGGAAAGAAAAAAATGCGATTCCACCCTAGTAGACGCCTGCTGAGCAAGGAAAACCACGAGAAAGTCGGCATCGAAAATCGAATCCATGAAGCAAGCTTCTTATGTTACCTCAGAACCATTTCGCTCGGAAGAATATGAAATAATTTTCATGAATATCCGAGCGGAATGGTTCAAGCGGTGATGTCTGTGGCCCGCATTCGGGAGGTCCTTGGTTCAAATCCCATGGGCCGACCAATCTGGCTGGAGTTTCCCTCAATCGCCAAGCAGAAACATATATTGTAACCAAGTTGTGGACTAGCTCTGTTTTTCACTTAATAACTCTATATGCATCTTTGTTGAGGATTTAATGAAAACTACCCAGCAACTTAAATAATATTAATGACATTTAATACATTCAGCTAATTATAATAATAATAATAAAAATAAGAAGAGGACGAGGATGAGGACAAGAAAGAAGAAGAATATAACAATTATATTAGACGTTTAAGTAAAAAACAAGAAATCACTACATTTCTGTAATAAGCTAGGTATTCTTAAAATCGTATTCTTTATCTACTTCATGTTAATCGAGATAAACATTAGCAGAAATTGTCTTGTTACTTGCTTCCTTTTAAGTAGAAGGGAAATAAGAGAGTACACTGGGCTAAAGTGATAATCAAATATTTTTAAAACTGGTTGCTATGGAATTCGTTTCTTTGCATAGTCAGGACTTTACATGTTCTCGTATGAGAAAACTTTAAGTATTTTAAAACTGAAACCAATAACAGAGAATATCTCGCAAATGGCCAATTCTGCGAAAAGAGTATGACATCAATTGTGTGTCTTTTTTTGTGCAGTAGGTTCTCTTACGGTTTACCAATTATGCAAGTCATCCAGAATGAAGACACCTTCGAGCCTATTCCAAGAAAATTCAAGATATACATTTTATTTGCCATGTAAAATCTTTAATATAGGTACGATATTTTAATCAAAATCGTTGTGAGTCATTTTCTCTGAAAATCAAACTTTTCGAAATTGTTTCCATGTAAAGAGTAGTTGAGGGTGGGAGAATTTTTCTCAAAAATTGTGTTGCATCCTGAGAAAATACTTGAACACCAAGTTTCATTTTTTGAGTTATCATGCACACTGACTTTTTTTGTTGTTGTTAAAAATTATTTTTTTTTCTTTCGTTTTGGATGCATGGAATTTTTGAGTGGAGTGCAATACCTTCTCTATCTATATACTCTGTACTAAGTAAAAAAGTGAAAATAGTTTATAATGTGGGTTTAGTATTAAAATAGTATAATTTGTGCCTCTGAAAATGTGTGAGTTTGAAGCAATGGTAACCAGGGCGAACCCGCCACTGCTACAGCTGAACATAAAAGCAGTAGTTCACAGACCTATAAAATATTGAAGCTGGTGGTGTTGCACTGAACGGTAAGGTATATTATTGATGTATTGTTCTCGGTGCACTGCCGCTGTTGGGTGGGTGGGTGGCTTTCCACTACACCACCCCTCTTTGTTCTGCAATATCCGTCATAAGCACGCGTGCAGTCAAGAAACTGTAGCAATGCTTTGTTGACACGTTTGAAATACGTAATACATAATGCAGTATGACCTCGGTGGAGGAAAACTAAACATCTATCAGCTGTTGATATATCGGCGAATACTTAAAATTGTAAGCCTTAAAATAATTTGAATAGTCATACGCAGAGGTTGGATTTTTATATAATACCGCATTGAGAAGTATATACATAAAAGATCTGATGACTTTCTGTACTTCTCTGGAACAACTTTTTATTAAACCGCTTATTCTTCTATCTACTTCATGCTAATCGAGATAAACAGCAGAAGTGGTCTATCACTTGCTTCCTTGTAAGTAGAAAGGAAATAAGAGAATACTCTAGGACAAAGCGATAGTCAAATCTTTTAAAAGCTGGCTGCTATGTGATTGAAATCCATTTCTTTGCATGGCCAGGAGTTGACAAATTCCTGTATGAGAAAAGTTGAAGTGCTTTAAAACTGAAACCAATAACAAGAAATATCTCGGAAATGGTCAATTATATTATATAAATTGTTTATTTTATTTATTTATTTATTTTTTTTTTTTTTTACATTTTGTGTAGTAGGTTTTTGTCTTATCTATTAAGGTTTATTAGTTATGCAAAATTCAGCCAAATTCATCCTTAATGAAGAGCTATACAGAAGTTTTTCCCGGAAAATTCAAAATTAACATTAACGTAACATTTTATTTGTTATGTAAATATTTTAATATACGGTGTTTTAATTAAAATCGATAGAGCCATTTTTGACAAAATGAAGATTTCCGAAATTGTTTCCATGCAAAGGGTTGGTGGGGGGTATTTTCCTAAATTTCTTAGTGTTGCATCCTTGGAAGATATTAAATTTAAATACCAAGTATGATATTTTGCTGACTTTTCGATTTGGAATTATCATGTCACGGACACATACGGACTTCCCCCCCCCCCCCAAATGCCTTTTTTTAATTCAGGGGACCCCAAAACGTATTTTCGGATGAAATATCGGTATCAAATTTTCGAATAGAGTGCAGTAGCTTCTCTACCTACGTACCATGTACTACGTAGAGAAAGTTAAATTGGACATGCCCTGAAATAGTTTTAATAGTCATAAGTAGACTCCGGATTTTTATGTTACCTCAAGCTGAGAAATATCTACATAAATGTGCAGTGAAACAAGGAAAAATATGTAATGAAATATGTAATACCAAATAAACATGTAAGTATAAATATATAACAAGTCATTTGAAATTTCATGACAAGTCCGTATTTTAAACAAAAATGTATTTATTTCACTCACCGGTCATTACTTATACCAACATATTTATTGCATTTATACCGCTAGATTACCCACATTTGTTATATTCAATTCGTATTCACAAAATTTCATTCACATTTTCAGAGTATTTGTTAATACTTCAAATTCGTTATACCGCAAGAACAAAAATTAAATAAATAAAGCAGATAAAAGCAGACATAAATATAATTGAAGAAATTAGAAATGCATACGAAGCACAGTTATATTGTTTATTTCCTAGTACAGTATACAAAATAATACTTCTCCACATTTTCTGGTGTAAATGACAATCTTATGTACGAGAAGTTTTCTTGTGTGAAGAAAATGATCTTTCGACATCGCAAGAACAACGTATGTGCTCCGGAGACTGCAACTTTTCACCATTCAGAATCTTGCTTAAAGTAGAGATTGTGGTTTCTGTCAATTACATTCTGTTAATTTCAAGAAGCATTTATTTCGTTCTCATATTTAAAGAAAGAAAACAATTGGTATGCATAGAAAGAAAGACACTATAAATACAGGTCTTTCAAAAGTGACTTTGAACTTACATACTACTCTGTCAAGAAAGTTCCGGGAATTTGCCAATAAAACACAAAAAATGAATTACTCATTCAATTTTATTTTATCGCCTTCAAAGTAGGCCCCATCTGAAATTATACATTTATGCCAATGAATAATCCAAACATTAAAACATTTTTTGTAGGCACTTTTAGGAATCGAAGTCAATTGTCGCCGCGAATTTTCCTTTATGTCTTCTATCGACTGAAAACGGGTGCCTCGAGTGGTAACTATAGTTTTGGAAAGAGACATAAATTAGCAGGAGCCAGATCAGGTGAATACGGTGGTTGTTCGATGAAATTTGTCGAGTTTTTGGCCAGGATTTCGTTCACAATAGTCTTGTGAGCTGGTGCGTTATCGTGGTGCAGAATCCAGAGTTGTCGCCGTATTTGTTCTCTCAAACGCCGCATAACGCTCAGTCTTTATTTACCATCTGACCTTCTGGCAATCTCTCTGAGTGCACGACACAGCGATAATCGAAAAAAAAAAACTGTCAACATGACCTTCAGTTTTGATCGAGTTTGATTTAGGTTTCGGTTCAGTTGGAAGGCGCCATTCGGAAGCTTGTTGACTGGTTTGAGTATCAAACTCGTAAACCCACGTCTCATCACCAGTTACAATGCGTTTCCTGAATGTGGGGTCGAAACTGGCTCGTTCTAGCATGTCTTCAGCAATCCTTACGCGAATGAGTTTTTGTAGAACATTCAAGTCTTTCGGAACTAACCGAGCTGCAACGCGTGTCATGCCCAAACAATCGTTTAAAATGGTACGAAGCGATTCGTGAGACACAGAAAGTACAGTGGCAATCTCTCTCAGACCTAAATGACGATTTTCAGACACCATTTTCTTCACTTTAGCGATGTTCAGTTCAGTTGAAACCGTTGATGGCCGACCAGAGCGAGGCAAATCTTCCACCATATCTCGACCACTTTTGAATGCCTGTACTCATATGCACGTGTTTTTGTTAAAGTCGATTCACCGTAAGTCCTCTGTAACATTTTCAGCGATTCGGCACACGAAATTCCATTTGCAATGCAAAATTTGAGACGGATTCTTTGTTCAATATCTGTATCCATCGTAAAATCGCAAATCACCTTTGACATGAACTAACAAAATGACGTACTGTAAACAAACTAGATGACAGATGACGATCAAACTCCGCGTGGGTATAGAGGATAGTTGTACCAATTTAGTGACAACAATAATTTTGAATCCCCTTTTAAACAGGCGTTTTAAATGATCAATTCTCGGTACTTTCTTGACAGAATGTACAACTAAAATTTCCCAGAATGTACAGAATTATATTGTAATACTTTGATTATTTTGATCAAAATACCGTACATTATTTGACAAAATACACATCTTGAATTTTACGTGAATAGCCTCTGAAGTACTCTATATTCTGACTGGTTTTTGCATAACCGTAACAGATAGACATAAACCTCCTACACAAAAAATGAAGATGTTATTAAAACACAATGTATGTCATATAGTACATTTTTTGTGAATTAAACTTGTTCCGAGGTGTTATTTGATATTAATTTCGATTTGAAAATACTCTTTTTCAAACGGGAATTTTGCAACTTCTGGTCTAGCAAATAGAGCAGTATTTCAACCTCATGGCAACTAACTTTTAAAACATTAGAATGTCACTTTAGCTTAGTGTATTCCTTTAAGGAACTGAGTAAATAACACCATTTCTGCTAATGTTTATCTTGGGATGAAGTAAATAGAAGAATAAGCTTTTTTTAAAAATACTTTGAGAGAAAGAGAAAGTCACGTGAATGGAACTCAGATTTTTTTTCAATTTCAGGATGCATCGTTGTGACTTCGACCTTATACATTGTAGCTGTTTGAGGTTATAAAAATGTGGCGACTAGTATAACTATGAAACTGTTTGGCCTGTTTGTGAAGCAGGTAATCCTGTCGCCGTTATTATCCGAGTTGGAACAGGCAGATGATGAATTCCACAGCGTGTTCTCTAACCCCATGTCAACCGTTGAGACAGCTCCCTCGTGCCCCTTTTGTTTTCCTAGCGGATTCCCTCGCATCCCCTTGCTGTTGGCTGCATCTTGTCTGCGAGCTAACATTAGAACGGCTGTGCTGGAATTCCCTTCTGTCACGACGAGTAAATTTGCGGATTCCTCTACACTCGGTGCACCCCAGAATTGAAAAGTCGCTCCCCAACTCTACGTCAGAGATCTATTTTTGGATGAAGTAGCAGCATATGACTTAGATAATACCCGTAAAGAGAAGGCAGTTTCCCTATTGGCTACAGAACCAGCAATTGGTATCAGACCGAAGGAACGTATTGAATATCCACTTAAAATTATATTAAATGATATAATGAAGAAGAGCGCACAAGCTCTGCAGAATACAATGCATGAGTTTAGCAATACATAAATTAGTTGTTCTTGTTATAAGCAATGATAGATTTACATCGTTTTTTGCGTTTGAGTATATGGTATTTTTCACATTTCTCTAAGCATAAAATACAGATACGCGTATCAGTCGATTCTTGGAGCACACTTATGGAGGAAAAATTATAATTAAACTCAGATAAAACTAATTCAAATATGTATATAAATTCTGTGTAACATTCACATGAATTTCACAAAAGATTCTTTAAAATTCTGCTGTGTTCATTCAGTTGACTTCTCTACGTGTTCTGCAACAAATTATTCCTGCATAAGCTTCTTTGTCTATGTACTCCATGCCTATCAAGATAAACATTAACAGATATAGTCTTATTACTTATTTCTTTATACCTACAAGGAAGCAAGTAAGCTAAATAAGCTTTAGCGAGAATAATATATTTTAAAATATGGAAGAAGAAAAAACAATTCCCGCTAAAAGCAATATAATATTGGAAGATTTAAACCAATATCAAGAAATATCTTGCAAATGGTTCATTTCACCAAAATAAGGAGACCTTCAGAATTTATTCTCAGAAAATTCAAATTATACTT
The DNA here is from genome assembly GCA_030762935.1 of Hymenopus coronatus. Lineage (NCBI taxonomy): Eukaryota > Metazoa > Arthropoda > Insecta > Mantodea > Hymenopodidae > Hymenopus > Hymenopus coronatus. The sequence continues at coordinate 31,088,161 of CM060896.1, read as the reverse complement.
TTTATTTCTGATATAAATATCACTAATATATGGTATTTTAATCAAAATTGTAATAGCCATTTTTGAGAAAATCAAAATTTTCGAAAAATGTTCCATGTAAAGGGTAGCTGGGGGAGCCGATACACGCACGGATCCTTTACCAAAAAGCTAATGTGTTCCATTCACATGACTTTCTCTACGTCTCTGCAACAAATTATTGTTATAAAGCTTATTCTTCTATTTACTTCTTGCTAATCGAGAAAAAAATTAGCAGAAATAGCCGTATTACTTGCTACTTTGTAAGTAGAAGGCAAATAAGAGAATGCACTAGCCTAAAGCGATAATCAAATCTTTTAAAAGCTGGTTGCTATGTGATTAAAGTTTGTATGGCCAAGAATTGACAATATGAGAAAATAGTAAGTATTTTAAAACTGAAACCAATAACAAAGAATATCTCCAAAATGTTCAACTCCATGAATTTATATATACAGCTTAAATTGTATTTTTAACGAGGTCTATATTTTTTATTAAGTAAGTTTTTGTTTATCTCTCACAGTTTACCAGTTATGCAAAATTCCGCAAAATTCATCCAGAAAAAAAGATGTCTTCAGAGACTATTTCCAGAAAATTCAAGATATATATTTTATTTATTTGATATTTTAATCAAAACCGTTAGTCATTTTTGAGAATATCAAAATTTTCGAAGTTTTCTATGTGAAGGATAGTTGAGGGTGGGAAAATTTTCTTGAGAATCTTCGTGTCGCATCCTTGAAAGATACTTGAACTTAAATACCAAGTTTGGTATTTAACGGATTGCTTATTTTTGAGCTAAGCTATTCACATACATACACACACGGACATTTTTCTATTTTGTTTTTTTTTTTTTGGATTCAGGGGGTCTCAAAAAATATATTTCCGGTGAAACCCTGGTATATAATTTTTGGGTGGAATACAATACCTTCTCTATCCACTTTTCACATTACACAAACGAGCTAGAGAAAGTAAAAATGTATTGGACATAAACAACATACGTCTTAGTGATATCTACATTTTATGCATTAACATTTTGCTACACCAGCTATATAAAAGTAATTTTGAATGTAGATGTGTTCATAACCTAATCCCAGAAAATTCAAGATACATATTTTGTGTGCCACGTAAAAACTCTAATGTATGGTATTTAATCAAATTCTTTAGAGCCATTTAAAAAAAAATGAAAATGTATCCATGTAAAATGTAGTTTGGGATGAAGAATCTTCTTGAAAATCCTTGGTGGATCTTAACTTAAATATCAAGTTGGGTATTTAACAGACATTTAGTTATCACTTTGTCTAGCCCGTTTGTACTATATACATATACATATTTTGAGACATCTGAATCCTAAAAAACATTTTTAGAAACATATCTGTGTGTGTGTGTGTGTGTTTGTGCATGTCTGTGTGTGTATGTGTCTGTCTATCTGTCTGGGCAGTATAGCCCAAAAACTAAAAGTGGGCTAAATACCAAACTTGGTACTTAAGTTTAGTATTTTCCAAGGATGGGACAAAAAGATTTTCAAGAAAATGCTCTCACCCTCAACTAGCCTTTACATGGAGCATTTTTCGAAAATTTTGATTTTCACAAAAATGACTAACGATTTTTATTAAAATATCATATGTTTAAGATATTTACGTGACAAATGAAATGTACAAGTATCATGAAGCATTCGGAGGGCTTTTGTATACATTTTGAGCAACTGGTAAACCGTAAAAGATAGACAGAAACTTACTACACAAAAATGCAGATTTCGTTAAAGGACATAATATATGATATAGATTTTTGTATAAGAATTAACTGTTATTCCGATTATTGGTTTCAGTTTTAAGGTACTTAAACTTTTCTCAAACAGGAGACATCTTTCTTTTCGCTTCTTTTGTTTACTGCTAGGAAGCAAAATAACCGAATTTAAATGCTTCATTTAGTAGCCGGCTTTTCAAAGATCTTTCTATTCTTATATTTACTTAAAAAGAAGCAAGCAGTAAAACCAGCTTTGGTAATGTATGTATCAATTAGCATTATGAAAATAATAAAATAATTTTTTGTATGAAAGGTTGTTTTTGGAACAGCTAAAGAAAGTCATGTGAATAAAACACAGGTTTATGCTACACACACACACATACCACACGGAGCTTTTACTAAAAATGTTTTTTTATACAGGAGATCTTAATATATGTATTTATAGTAAAATTGCGTCATCGAATTTTTGTTTGCATATGTAGGGATCGTTACTTTCCCTACTAGATAAAGTAGAGAAAGTAAAAATGTTTTTTTATATATATTCAGAAGACCTCCAAAACAGTGAATTTTTTATTGGAAGACAAAACCTTGTCTACCTATAATGTAGAGATAATAAAAATTTGAAAATATTTGCATAAGAATTGCAAGATTTAGAAATCACCTACGGGTGGGTCATGATCTACTTTCTTCCTCAGCTTAACTTTTCTAGAATATGGCCGTGTGTCGCAAAATGCAAATCCAAAAGTAGGCGTATGGCAGTGTATATGGAAATGACAGTGTTTGTTTTACAATGGGAGTGACTCGTGTAATTCGGCAAAACAGCGACATAACAAGACAAGAGACAAAGTGTTAACGTGCTACTCAGGAACAGTAATCATGTCGAAACTCTTCCCTTGAGAAACTTAGATACATTAGAAAAAAGAGAGCATGTACTCGTACTTTTGAGCTTGGGAAATTAGAAATAAGTGTTTAACTCACACGTAACGCAAGCATATCTCGTTGAATAGATGACAAGGATGTTAGCCAGCCACTCTGGTGCATGAGAGACTATAACCCCACCTGCCAAAAATAATTCCGAAATGTTTCATTCACATGGCTTTCCATACCTATCCTGCAACAAAACATTATTCTTCTGTGTACTTCACGCTCTCCAGATAAACATTAGCAGAGATAGTCTCACTACTTGCTTCCTTGTAAGTAGAAGGAAATAAGAGAATACACTAGCCTAAAGCGGTAGTCAGATATTTTAAAAGCTGTCGCCGAGTGGTTATGCCAGTTGCCTCTCACTAAGGCGGCCTAGGTTTGATTCTAAGTGACCGCATGTGGGATTTGTGGTAGACAAAGCGGTGCAGGGGCGGGTCTTCTCCGGGTTCTCGGTTTTCCCTGCCATTGCATTCCACCGGTGCTTCGTTCCATGTATTATCAGTATCATTGCCTGCGGTGCCATAGTAGTAAAAGCGATCGTTAAACACTGTTAAAAAAATTGTCGTCAAGCGATGACATAGAATTTTGGTTCTCTTTGCATGACTAGCGGTAAATCAGAAGAGAAAATGATTCAAATTACGTCCTCTCGTTTGAGAAAAATTAAAAAAAAATGTATCTGACATTAAATAGCGTGTTTTAATAAGATTACAATTTTTGTGTAGTAAGATTTTGTCTATTTCTCACGTTTTACCAGTTATGGCGGGGAGATTTTCTTGAAAAGTTTCGTGTCGCATCCTTGGAGAATGCTGAACTTAAATATTAAGTTTGGTATTTAACCAACTTTTTATTTTTGAGCAATGCGCGGCCCGTTTTCTAAAAATGCCTCTTTGGATCAGGGTACCTCCGAACTTATATTTACGGTGAAATCCCGGAGCAGAATTTTGGGTAGAATGCAATACTTTCTTCACTAATGTATATTGTAAAACGTGATAGAGAAAGTAAAATCCTGCTGTGTTACGTTCATATACTTTCTCTAGCAGCGTTTTTTTATTTCTGCATCCATGTACAACGTACATGGTAAATACAGAAACATGTAAATGGCGTGTTATTTATGGACGCTCTTTAACTACTGTGGTTCTCAGCGTCCCATTCTAAATTGGGCGTGAAAGACCTCTTAATTTTGCTTAGAGGTCTATCTATTAGGCTTGAGGTTCTTTTACGTGCCGTAAATCTACGACACGGGACCAACAGCTTTTCTTCCCTTCCGAAGGAAGCCTTGCTAAGGTTTTTTACGCCCGAAAAAAGCCATTGTCCTCCGCCGGGTTTGACCACAACCTTGGGTATATGAAGTTAGCATGTTATATAGAAACTAAACAGAGAAACTATTACATTCCATCCATAAATGCGATACCGAGATTTCACCGGTTAATATGTTTTGTTGTTTTTTTTTTTTTCCCTGATTATTCGTTTTAGTTATAAAATACTTATACTTTTCTCAAACGGGAAGCCAAGATTCTTTTCATATATCTTTAATTTTATTCCTGGCCATCCAAAGGGAACCGCATGGCGCCAGTTTTTAAAAATTGTAGCCTATCACTTTTGCCTAGTATGGGCCCTTCATTTCCTTTCTACTTACAAGGGAATAAATAGTAACAATGTTTATCTCGGTTATAATATAGCAGATAGAAAAAAAATGTCATATGTTCTATTCATATCAATTTCCCTACATCTCATTAACAAATTATTGTTAATAAGCTTATTCTTTTACCTATTTCATGCTAATCGAGATAGACATTAGCAGAAACGGTCTTATTAATTAGTTCTTTGCGAAAACAGTCAACAGTCACCGACAGTCAATTTTTTTTTTTTTTAAATATGAGTGCTATGGTATTGAAATCCGTTTCTTTGAGTTGACAAGTTCCCGTATGGGAAAAGTTTTAAAACTGAAACGAATAACAAGGAATATCTCGAAAACAGCTAACTCCATGAAAAAAATGTATATGACATAAATTGTATTTTAAGAAGAGCTATACTTTTTGTGTGTCTATATTTTGCGCTTTACCAGTTAATACAAAATTAAGAAAAAAATCATCCAGAAATCTTCAGAAGCTACATCCCAGAAAATTTAAGATATACATTTTATTTGTCATGTAAATATCTTAAATATTAGAGATTTTAATCAAAATCGTTAGAGCCATTTTTGAGAAAACCTTACTTGTCGAACATTTTTGCATGCAAAGGGTAGTTGGAAGTGGGAGGATTTTCTTGAAAATCTTCGGTTCGAATCTTTGGAATATATTGATCTTCAGTATCAAGTTTGGTATTTAACGGACTTTTCGTTTTTGAGGTATACTGTCCACAGACAGATAGACAGATACACACCCTCGTTTTTTCTAAAATACTTTTTTCTGGATTCAGGGGGTCCCAAAGCATGTATTTCCGGTGAATCCTCGATAACGGATTTTGGGTGTAGTACAATACCGTCTCTAGGCCCGCCTGGGTAGCGTGTCTGCTTCACATTCAAAGGGTCGGGAGTTCGAATCTCGCTTAGGGTAAGTTGCCCGGATAAGGGTTTTTTCGGGGTTTTCCCTTATCCTGAGAAGACTAATGTCGAGTAACTTTAAGTTCCATGGACGCCGAGATCATTTGAGCATCATTTCACCAATTTCATTCATCGTCCGATATGACCAACCAGGTAAAAAACTATGTACATTGTACGTGTAGAGAAAGTAATAAGCTTATGTAAGAATAATTTATTGTCAAATAGGTAGAGAAAGTCATGTGAATGGACCACGTGAGAATTTTTAGCATGAGCTTCTTCTACAGTCCTAACGCTGGATGGTACTTACCTCGTCCCCCATGTTTGGCTGTTGTGAGACCTTTTGAGGCTTTCTCAAAGGCAGTTTACGTAATTTTACCGTGAGAGAGCATTATAAAGTAGTTTTAAATAGTCTTGAGAGAACATTTAGCTCAAATACTACTTTGAGCTATCAGCTCCCATCATAACCAACTGTACCTTCGACGACATCGCGGAGCATATTTTAAGTGTCAGAAAGTGAAGCAGTTTTAAAGACTCTGGAAGAGACGTTAAGAGCAACCAAGTCATTAAAGTTCTCCAAATATCATTGCAAGTCATAAAGGAAGCACATATTCTGAATACTTTATTGCCGCTTTTGCAAAATGCTCATTGGCTCAAGACTCTTAATAAGTCGAGGAAGACAAAGAACGGACGTGCCGGAACATAAAATCAGGGACAGGAAATCCGGTTTGTGTAGAGGCGTGCTTCATGAAGGAAAAGATCTAATAACATGTTCCGAATAAGATCATTATCTAATTATTGATGGTTAACATGTTCATTTTTGAGACAACACAAGAAGTTGTCAAATAAAATCATCCAAGCATCACGTATGTACATACGGAACATTTAATCTCAAATACGTCGACCTCCACATACCGATGTATTCGTAACGCTAAACTGTGATCTACCATTTTTAGTTTCTCTAGCAGTACGTACGCTGTACAAGGTAGAGAAGGTATTGTATTCATCCAAATATTTTATACCGAAATTTCACGGGAAATATATGTTTTTTAAATACCTAAATCCAAAAAAAAAAAAAATTAGAAAAAGTGTGTGTGTGTGTGTGTGTGTGTGTGTGTGTGTGCAGAATAACTAAAAAACTAACCGGCAGTTAATCACCAAACTTGGTATTTAAGGTTAGTATCTTCCAAGGATGTGAAACGAAGATTTTCAGAAAACTCACGTACCCCAAACTACCGTTTACATGGAACCTCTTTCGAAATTTGCTATATTTTTTAAAAAATGGCTATAGCAATATTCATTAAATATATATTAAACATATTTATGTAGAAAATAAAATGCTATTCTGAATGTCTTGGAAATAGCTACTGAAGTCCTCTTCATTCCGAATGACTTTTGCATAACTGACTGGTAAACCGTAAGAGATAGACAAAAGCTAACTGCACAAAAATGTAGATCTGGTTAAAACATACAATTTATGTCGCATACATTTCTTTCTTTTTTTTTTTTATGTAGAGCTAACCATTTAAGATATTGCTATTATTGATTTCAGTTGTAAAATACTTTAACTTTTCTCAAACTAGAAGCCCTCATCCGTTTCATACCTCTTTTGTTTTAGTTCCTGGCCATAGAAAGGAAATGGAACTTCAATGACAATCGCATAGCGACAGCTTTTAAAATATTTCACTGTTGCTTTAGCCTATTGTAGGTATTACCTTATTTCGCTACTACTTACAAGAAATTCAGTAGTAAGACTATTTGTAGCAATGTGTATCTCGATTAGCATTATGTAGATAAATAATCTTTTGTAAGAATGGTTTGTTTGCAAAATAGATGAAAAAAGTCATGCGAATGAGATTTTTTTGTCGTAATTTAGGCACATTTGAAGATATTGGCTGACAGAAGATCGGTAACCGAAAGCAAGACAGTATGTTGTTTTTACCTTTTAGCTAAAGTTGGGAAACACATATGTATTAGCTTTTGGGAAGCAATTTATTTATGTCATTCAAAAGGCCTTAGATTTGCCTTTTGTACCATATAAGCTAGGCATGAGCAAATTTAAATCTGTCTTCGGTGTCGTTCAATTTTATATCGTCTATTATTACTGTTTGGGCTCGGAAGGCTTGTCATGCGATTAGAGAAAATTACAATATTTCCTAGTCAAGCAATAATAGCCAAAATACTTCCAATTTCTCCCAAGAAAGAATGGATGCTCCCTTAGGCTGGAATTGAAAATAACAACGCAACTAAATTTATTGAGGCCCTCCGAACGCAGAGATCATTTCTAAAAAGTTCCGCGTGCTAGTGTGTGTGTGTGTGTGTGTTGTGTATGTGTGTGTCTGTCTATGTGTATGTGTGAATAACGTCCAAAAATCGAAAAATCCCATATATATCGCAAAAATATTCTCAAAAAATGTCCTAATCCAAACTTCTCATTACATGGAAACGTTTTCCTGATTATTGATATTCTGAAAACTGTTTTAATGATTTTCATTGAACTATATATTTAAGATATCTACGTAACTAATAAGTGCACCTCTTGAAGTTTCTTCGAATAAGTTGTGAAGTGATCTTCATTCCGAATAACATTTGTATAGCTGATAAACCGCAAAGAATAAAGAAATGTAGCCCTCAGAATGTCTTCTAATTACACAATTTAAACTATTATATAAATATATAATTCCTAATAATGATGGTAACGAAGTAAATATGTATTGTTGTGGGGGTTAATCATTTAATATATGGTTTGTTTATTGGTTGAAATATTTAAATACTTGTACTTTTTTACTTTCTCTACTACGTATGTGCAATGTACATAGTAGCTAGAGAAATATCGTATTCCGCCCATAATTTCTATACAATATTTCACCGAAGTACACGTATGGAGGACACCTGAGTCAAAAATCTGATGTGTACCATTCACATGACTTTCTCCATATCCCTGCAACAAATAATTCTTAAAAAGCTTATACTTCTATTTACTTTATGCTAATCAGAAAAAATAGCAGAAATAGTCTAATTACTCGCTTCCTTGTAAGTAGAAGCGAAATAAGGGACAACTGTAGGTTAAACTGATAGTCAAAAACTGGTTGCTATGTCAATGAAGTTCCTTTGTCTATATGGATAGGAGTTGACAAGTTCCTGTATGAGAAAAGTATACGTTTTTCATAGCAGAAACCAAAAATAAGGAATGTCACAAAAACGACGAACTCCACGAAAAAAATGTATATAACATAAATTGTGTGTTTTAATGTGCTCTACATTTTTTGTGTAGTAAGTTTTTGTCCATCTCTTACGGTTTAGCAGTTATTCAAAATTTAGTAAAGTTCATCATGAATAAACTACTCTTCAGAGGCTATTCCCAGAAAACTCAAGATATACATTTTATTTGTCAGGTAAATATGTTTAATATACGAAATTTTAATCAAAATCGTTAGAGCCATTTTTGAGAAAATCAAAAATTTCGAAAAAGTCCATGTAAAGAGTAGTTGGGGGTGAGGGGATTTTTCTCAAAATCTTCGTGTCGCATCCCTGGAAGATGCTAAACTTAAATACCAAGTTTGGTATTTTACCGACTTTTCGTTTTTGAGTTATCGTGTTCACAGACACACGTACACACGGACGCACACACACACACGGACCTTTTTGTGAAAATGCTTTTTTTGGATATTGGAGACCCTAGAACATATATTTCCGGTGAAATCTCGGTATCGAATTTTTGGTGGAGTGCAATACTTTCTTTATACACTATGTACATAGTGCGTATGGAGAAAGTAAAAAAGTAACTCGAAAACGAATAGTTGATTAAATACCAAATTTGATAATTAAGTTTAGTCTCCCCAAAACTAGCTTTTACATAGAGAAATTTTCGAAAAGTTTGACTTTCTCAAAAATGACCAACGATTTTGATTTAAATGCCATATATTAAATACATTTATTTGTTGCATAATATGTATGTATATAGAATGTTCTGGTAATAGTATCTCTAGTCATCTTCATCCTAAATGAGACTTTTCCTCAACCGTAACAGATAGACAAAATCTTGCTGCACAAAAAATGTAGATGTTAAAATACACAGTTTATGTCAAATACATAAATCAAGTCAAATGCACAAGGAAAGTCTACAAGCGTTTCTCTTTCTTACTTTTGGACATGCAAAGAAACCCAAATTTCATATAACGACTAGCTTTTAACAGATTTGACTATCGCTTTAGCCTAATGTATTATCCTATTTCCCTACTACTTACTAGGAATTAAGTAGTTACACCATTTCTGCTAATTAGCTTGATTAACTTGAAGTTCATAGAAGAATAAGCTTATTTTATAAAAGTTTATTGTTCTATGTGCTCCAAGCTGTTGTAGAATAGGTAGAGAAGGTCATGTGAGCGGAACACATCAGATTTGTTTGTGTTTCTTTTTATTTATCCTTATGAGCCCTAGGTTGCAATATACAGTAAATAATTTGTGCATATCTATAAATAAAAATATTTTGTATTATCAACCAACAAAGTCTTGTACTTTGAAAAATCTCCTTTCTACTTTAGTTGACAATTCAAATGATCACAGAAAAAAAGAATTATCATCAGAAAACTTCTTTACATCCTGAAAGAGTGTAAATGTAAATGTGTGGCCATTTACATACTAAAATATATATTGAAAAGAAATGATGTTATACGCACAAATGAGTACAGATTTGTACAATTTGCTTAGTCTTTTTCATAACAAGCTTTATATGTATTTAAAGAAGCCCTCTCACAAAATGCTCCACAATTGAGATATTAGAACCCTATAAATTACAGTGCTTGTGAAGTTTTTAAGATACCAATCACTTAAGTTGACATCAATACGATGTGGGTAGGAAACTGATGTCTTCGAACTGCATGCCCAGTGTTTCCTGAAAGTTTTTAAAATGAAAACGAATTGTTTTCGGTTTAGCATGCATGTTAGGACCTATGATTTGCATTTTTCATTTCTATAGGTACTTTTATTTGATGAGTATCATACATTTTTACGTTATTATGCCCCAAGTTTGTAAACGCGTATACTTCACTTAAAATTTTCAACTCTTAAATTCCCATTATATTTTCTCTACCGAATATCGTTTATTTTCGCATAACTTCTACAAACTACTTTTACGAAAGCTTATGTTTTCTCTCTACTTCATTTTAATTGAGATAAACCTTTGCAGAAGAAGTTCATTACATATTTCGTTGTGGCCATAATATGAATTAAAGGAAATCAAATCGAGGGTCAGATGTTTAACTTCCTGGTCTAGAAATTCGATGCTGTTTTCATGCTCTTGTGAGAAAAAGTTGAATAACATGAATAGCGACAGCACTTAAAATAAATTATTGAAAAAATTCATACAAACGGATATCTTGGAAATGGCTTCTATTGCCACTTTTGAGGAGTTACTTTCGAAAAGTCTTATATAATGGATAGTTGCATGTTTGATAAATGTTGAACCTAAATAGCAAGTTTTAATTGAGGTAACACAAATCATGTATTCTCAGCAATTCGTCAAACTTTTTTGGAGCGCATACGAGTACAGCGATTCTTCTTACCTTCTTTTGGTAGGCGGTAGATAAAGTAACAAAAGAAACCCAAAAGTTTCATTTGATTTTAGAAAACCTCCTTCTCGCCAGAAAGCTTAATGAAGTCTTCGGTGCATGTATAAAACATCGCTTTTGTGGTAAAAGTTTCTACATTTAGTGCTGTATGACATTGGGGATTTTTATCATCCACAAAGTGTCTTGTACGTATATTAATGACGCATAACCATGATGTATCACTGAGGTTTCACTTTTCATGTCGCTTGTATCTAAAATAACATAATTTATAAGAAGTTTGTAGCTATGCCTGACAGACATTATTATTTATGTCTGAAATAAATCTTCGTAATAATATTTTCGTCAAGAGTTTTATCGGCGTGATAACTGTAATGAGAATTGCATCTTCAATCCTTTTCCGGAGAATTTCTTTCCAGTAAAAGAAGAGAATTTTTGTAATTTAAACTTATAAAGAGAAAAGAACGACTGGGATTATGGCATAGCACTATCTTGTTCAAACAGTCCCATAAAAGCCCTTGATGTAAAAAAACAGCATGTCTGCGTAGCAATTTGCAGAACTCCAGTTTCAAATGTCATCTGGAGCGAGCAGTGTGAACAAGGTTTCTCCAGGAGTTATGGTTGTCCTAAAAACAGATAAATGTCTGTTCCTCGGGTCCCGGGCTCGTTAGTCATTGTGTCTGTAACAAGGGATGTTAAACATAATATGTGAGGAGTCAAAAACTACTCAAACAACTTTGATAACTATTTCACCATTGAAAAGTCCAATTCTCTCTGATGGACATCTAACTTCGTTTCATAATTTACTGAAGAATTGATCGGATTTAATTGTACTTGAATGCAGACATACTTGCTAAGCAGTTTTTGACCTTAAGGGTAAAATTATTAATGATATTTTTTCGTTTTTTCTTTTAAATGCCTGATCCTTTAATATTTGTCAATAAAATAGGATTTTACTTTTATTATGTTAATTAATCAGATATGCTACACTGAAATTGTAAATTTGAGAAAAAAATATTGATATATTCCACTCACATGACTTTCTCTAGCTGTTCTGCAAACAAACATTTTTACAAAAGCTTATTGTTTAATTACACCATGCTAATCGAAATAAACATTAGCAGAATTGGTCTTATTTCTTGCTTCTGCGTAAGTAGAAGAGAGATATGGAATTATACTAGGCTAAAGCGATATTCAAATCTTTTAAAAGCCGGTCGCTATATGAAATAATTAAATTTGGTTGATTTTACTTACTAGGAATAATCAAAAGAGACAGAAAAAAAACTTACTTCCCGTTTAAGAAAAGCTTAAGTAGCTTAAAACTGAAACCAAAAACCAATAACACGGAATTTCTCGGTAGTTGTTAACTCCACAACTGCTATGACATAAACTGTCTTTTAATGTGATCCAAATTTTTTTGTGAAGGTTTTGTCTATCACGGTTTACCAGTTATACAAAAGTTATATAGAATGAAGAAGCCTTCAGAAGCTATTCCCAGAAAATCAAGATATATATTTCGTTTGTCATGAAAATATCTTGAACATACGTTTTTTAATAAAAATCGTTAGAGCCATTTGTGAGAAATTCAGAATTTTCGAAAAATGTTCTGTATAAAGTATATTTGGGGGTGAGAATTTCCTTGAAAATGTTCGTATTGCATCCTTGGAAGTTATTAAACTTAAATACCAAGTTTGGTGTTTAACTGACTTTTCGTTTTTGAGCTCTACTGCGCGCGCGCGCACACACACACACACACACACGCACACACACACGCACACTCACACGCACACATACGGACATGTTTCTAAAAATGCGTATTTTGGTTTCAGGGGGTCTCTAAACTTGCAAGTCCGATGAAATCTCGGTAATCTTCTCTATCAACTATGTTAACATTGTACATACGTGCTAGAAAAAGTAAAACTATAAACCTACTATCATACTAATACTAATATACGAAACTGGTAATTAGATTTTTTTTTTCAGTTTCTGTTTAATCCAGAAACAACTTTTACATTTTAAATGTAATTTTTGTTACAAGTTATTCTTATAGGTAAATTAAATACGACGTATCTTGCGTAATTTAAAAGCATAGCAAAAGCTAATTGTCAATTTTTACTTTTTCTACCACGTACATAGTAAGGTGGAAAATTATTAAATTCCAAAAAAATTGTTATAGCCAGTGTTTCACCGTAAATCATATTTTAAGGACCTCTGGATCCTAAAGTGGAATTTTACCAAAAGGTATTGTGTGTTTCTCTGAACAGCATTAACTAAATCAAAAAGTTTGATAAATATGGCACTTGATATTCATGTTTATAGTCCAATGTGACACGAAGATTTTCAAGAAAATTCCCTACTCCTAACTACCCTTTAATGAATATTTTTTACATTTTTTATTTTTTTTTTTTTATTTTTTCAAAACTGGCACTTGACGAGTTTAAGGAAATAAAATTAAATTATTGTATTTGTTAACGACGCGTCAATTGTCAGGGTCATATCAGCGCCACCAATGTGTTGCAATTTTGTCCCGTAGTAATTCTTAAATATGCCAATAAATCTACTTATATGGGGCTTTCGGAAGGAATATTGTATACTTTTGGTATACGTTAAGCAATGGGCGTATCAAATAACCTTCTTGTGGCAACCAATTCAAGATATACCTTATTAATTGCTCGATTTGTACGATAGTTTGTTATCCTTTTCAAGTCTCGATTTTCGATTATTTCTCGCGATTGCGTGGAAATAATGTGGAATTTTAAGACCAGCATAAAGCGTTCAGTTGCTAAACATTTGACTATCGCTGTTCCCTTTGTATTTATAGCGAAACGTGTAATGTAGCTGTTTTCTTCAAAGGTTATATCTGGATTAAAACAGAGAGAAAAGTGTTATCGTAGCCATTAATAAGTACTAGAAGGTAGAGTAAGTCTGTTGGTATAACACGTCAACTTTTTAAAAGTACATTCTCCATTAAGTATAATCTAGATTTCTAAAAATATATATCCGGTGAAATCTGGGTATCAAATTTCTGAGTTACTATGTACGTATAAAACACGTAGTAGAGAAAGAAAAATCTGATGTGTACCTTTCACATGACTTTCTCCATATCCCTGCAACAAATAATTCTTAAAAAGCTTATACTTCTATTTACTTTATGCTAATCAGAAAAAATTAGCAGAAATAGTCTAATTACTCGCTTCCTTGTAAGTAGAAGCGAAATAAGGGACAACCGTAGGTTAAAGTGATAGTCAAAAGCTAGTTGCTATGTCAATGAAGTTCCTTTGTTTATATGGATAGGAGTTGACAAGTTCCTGTATGAGAAAAGCATACGTTTTTCATAGCAGAAACCAAAAATAAGGAATGTCACAAAAACGACGAACTCCACGAAAAAAATGTATATGACATAAATTGTGTGTTTTAATGTGCTCTATATTTTTGTGTAGTAAGTTTTTGTCCATGTCTTACAGTTTAGCAGTTATTCAAAATTTAGTAAAATTCACCTAGAATGAACTACTCTTCAGAGGCTATTCCCAGAAAACTAAAGATATACATTTTATTTGTCAGGTAAATATGTTTAATATACGAAATTTATATCAAAATCGTTAGTCATTTTTGAGAAAATCAAAATTTTCGAAAAAATTTCCATGTAAAGGGTAGTTGGGGGTGGGGGATTTTTCTCAAAATCTTCGTGTCGCATCCCTGGAAGATACTAAACTTAAATACCAAGTTTGGTATTTTACCGACTTTTCGTTTTTGAGTCATCGTGTTCACAGACACACGGACACACACACATACACACACGTACCTTTTTGTGAAAATGCTTTTTTTGGATATTGGGGACCCTAAAACATATATTTCCTGTGAAATCTCGGTATCGAATTTTTGGTGGAGTGCAATACTTTCTCTATACACTATGTACATAGTGCGTATGGAGAAAGTAAAAACTACCCGTACAAGTCTGCAGCCAGCAAGTGTAATAAACTTTTAGACTTCCTTGCAGCAGGAAGTGAGGCAATTTGCCCCTGGAAGAAAGCAAAGTATTTTGAAACTAACGAGAGACTTTCATCGCTAAGATATAAATTTTCTTTCACATTGTTTATGCAAGGACGCCATAATGGTGTTTCTGATTTACTATTGGAGAGCTCTTCACCGCAAACATTTATAGGCTTCGTCTGTTGACGATTGTCACCTATTGTAGTAGAGAAATGATTGTAACACATCTTTCCCCTGTGAGGAAGACTGCGTGTTGACAAGTTATGAGCTGTCAAGTTCTTTGTCATTAAAATTCTTATGTCGCGTCTTGAGTTTTAAGGGAGGCGAGAGGCCATTCAGAGATTTTGATTGTAGGACAACACCAAGCATTTTAGTCGTAACGTTTTACTTTCTCTAGCATGTACATAGTAGTGTAGAGAAGATAAACATGTCTTAGCAACATTTCATTGGAAATTCAAGTTTTGAGGAACTTGAGTCCATATTTTGTTTTTTTTAAAGATCCGTATAAACAGTTTAATTTAAAATCAAAAAGCCACATAACACAAACTTATATTTAAATTTAATAATATTGTCACAAAGATATGACAAGATGATTTTCAAGAAAATCCAGCACCTCAACTACACTTTAAAGGCATTTTCCGGCATTTTTTTATTTTCTCAAAAACGACTCTTAACTATTATAATTAAAATACACATGTTAAATATATTTACATTTGGAAATAGCCATGAACACCACTTCATTCGGAAGGATTTCGGGTACTCTTCTGTAAATGGTACAAGTTCAACGATAGTTGGAAACGTACTGCACAAAAAATCAAACAAAAAAAAAAAAGTAGAACTCTTTGAAATGCACAATTTATTCCAAGCAATTTCTTTTGCGAGATTAGGGCATCCGAGATACCCAGATTTAATTAATCAAATTGATCAATACTTTGTCATTCTTTAAAGGTCTTGTCGATTGTCAATTGTTTCTCATGATTACATAGAAGCAGCACGGAATTTTAGGACCAGTATACTCCAGTTCTTAAACATTTGACTATCGTTATACCCTTTGTATCCATAAGGAAATGTGTAATGCAGCTGAGCCCGGCTCTGAAGTGTGGTCGTAAGCACGTCTGTCTCAAATTCCAGAGGTGCCGAGTTCGAATCTCGGTTAGGGTAAGTTACCTGGGTAAGCTTTTATCCTGGGTTGTCCTTTATCCTGATAAGACAAATGTTCGAAGACTATGAACTAGGTCATTAGGGCATCATTTCACTTATATCATTCAACGTCCGATTTGGTCTACCAGGTTAAAGAACGTTAAACTAAATATAATAATAATAATAATAATAATAATAATAATAATAATAATAATAATAATAGCTGAATCTGCAAAAGATTATGGTGATTAAAATGAATAGCAGCTTTCGTAAGAACAGTTTTTATAACAAATAATAAACGATAGAGGATAGAGGTCATGTAAATGTATCACACATTTTTTATCATAAAGCTTTTGTTTCTCCCTCATTTAGAAAATCGTATTTACGAGGTTAATTAAGATGAATGAAATTCTTTCTCATATCGGTAATGCTCATTGTAAAAAGGATGAAATTCGCTAGCACATTATTACCTTCTATGTATGACGTACTATAATACAGGAAATGTTGTATTCTACCAATTAAATCGATTTAGAGATATCACTGGGAATTTTATTTTGAGCCTCTCTATATCCCTCCCCCCCTCCAATTAGAGAAAGATCTATCTAACTTGGTACTTAAATTCGTAATGTTCCAAGAATAGGACAGGGATATTTTCAACAAAATTCCCCTTTTCAAAATACCCTTTATCTGGTAAAACATTCCTTTTGTTTTTATTTCATTTATACCTATAGCTTCTTTTAACATCTAAGGTCTATCGGGGTCTTCACTTAAATAACTCGTAAACTGTATGTAGGCTCTTTTTTAAACATTTTCTTTTCTTCAAACACGCGTACATTCACTCTCACATACATATTTCCAGACTCTGTGGAGGAGGAAATGTATCCGGTTAAAGAATAATTCCCTACCCTAGCCGAGAAACGATCCTGAAACCTCCGGGTGAGAAGTGACCACTCGAATACGGAAGAAGAGTCCTTATTTTTAATTTTCTTAAAACGACTCTGACGTTTAGTTATTTAGGTACAGGTGCGAGAGATGGTGTTGCGGTAACGTGTGCTACTCGCATTCGGGAGTGCCGATTCAAACCCCTGAAGTCGACCAACCTGACCGAAGACTTTTTCGCGATTTTCCTCGATTTGATAATTTGATCTGCGAATTTTGCCAAGGTCGGTCACCATTAATTTCATTTCCTTCTCCTTCGCCGCCATCCAGGCACTGGGCAGAGTTTGCTTGCTACTGACTCAGGACTTGTAAATGCTGGAGGGTAAACCGTTAAAGAAGAAGAACGGAAGTTTGGGATTAGTAATTGGGGGTTTAATAACATTAAATACTTGAGGATTTTATATAATTTTTGTTTTAATTTATATCTGCTAATATGTTGTAAAGCTGTAAGAGATGAACAGAACTTAAAAAAAAATGTAGATATCTTTACATAACTCTTTGTTAATTTTACTTTCTCTAGCACGTATGTGCAATGCATATAGTAGATAGAGAAGGTATTGTATTCCACCCAAAACTCGATAACGGGATTTCACAGGAAATACATGTTTTGAGATCTTCTGAATCCAAATGCATTTTAGAAGCATGTCTGCGTGTGTCCGTGTGCAGCATACCTCAAAAACGAAAAGTCGGTTAAATACTATTTAATATACCATACAGTTTATTTAAGTTCAATATATTCCAAGGATGGAAAAGATTTTGAAGAAAACTCTCAACTATCCTTTACACGGATAATTTTAGAAAAAAATGTCATGACAAACCTAATGTATATCCGGAATTTTCTGGGTATAGCCTCTGAAGACCTCTTCATTCTGGAAGATCTTTTGTATAGTTCGTAAACCGTGAGAGGTAGACAAAATCTTATTATACAAAAAATGTAGATCACATTAAAACATACAATTTATTGCCATATGCACTTTTTTTAGAGTTAACCATTTCCAAAATATTCCTTGTTATTGATTTTAGTTTGGACGACCACCGAATGCAATACGATAAAGTGGAGATTAGTTTTCCTCAAAAATGGTTCTAGCGATTTTGATTAAACCTCTTATATTTAAGATATTTAAATGACAAACAAAATGTATATCTTGATTTTTCTGGGAGTAGCCTCTGAAGACCTCTTCATTCTGGGTGAGTTTTGGATAACTGGTAAACCATAACAGATAGACAAAAGTTTACTCCACAAAAAATGTAGATCTTATTAAAAATGTCTGGCACGGGAATTTGTCAACTCCTGGCCATTAATTTCAAAGACATAGCAATCAGCTTTTAAAAATATTTAACTATCCCTTTATCTTAGTGTTCTCCCTTATTTCCATCTACTTACAAGGAACAAGTAATGCAACAATTTTTGCTAATGTTTATCTCGATTAACATGAGGTATTTAGAAGTATAAGCTTATTAGCAATAATTTGTTTCAGAGATGTAGAAAAATCCATGTGAATGGAACACATTAGATTTTTTTGTATTACCATTCTATATAACAGTAATGTAACCCGTAAAATAGGAAACACATCAATAGTTTGAACATCTGAAAGCTAAAATTGAACTTTCTTTCTACTTAGCACTTGATGGGGAAATATTAAGCCATCCATTTGTACAGTGTTGCACCAGCAAAAAGGCAACAAATTAAATGTTACGTGTAATTAAATACTTTATTGCTATTTTTCTAAAATTATAGCTTCCTCTTATATGTCCCTGTTATAGAACTCCTCAATTTATCCTTTGTCAGGAGAATTTATTTCTAGGTCTTTTAATACATCATTTGTGGCAGTATTTATCTACAAGCTGTTGGCCTATCTATCCGACAATACATTGCAAGATTGCATAGCTGGTGCACACCTGGTGATAAAATATGTGCATGAAATACATAGGTAGAGTCTGGTAACATGTCCTATAGGTACACAAGGGCTGCTATGGTTGTAAACATGGTCTCGTAAACACAAGTTGCCTACAGTATGTAAGGAACCCACGCAATGTAAGGGACATATTTCATATATTAATGGGAACAAATGCATATATTATTGGCGGCAATAATTCATTTCTTTCTTTTTATTTATAGCTGCCGCCACTGTTTTGGCAGAAGTTACTGTTACATTATAATCTAAATAGCAAGAACTATCTTGATTTGTTGGAGTTTCCACCATTTATTTATATGAACACAACCACATATAAATGTTATTTGCCTGTCAGGCTTTTTGTATGCCCTAAATCTAGCGAATACATATTCTTTAATGTTGGAAGTTTTGATCTCTTTTTCCGTAATGTTCATCTAAGAAAGAATGGTTGTTGCATTCAGCCCGAGATTTAATAATAGTCAATTTATAAAGGTTTTATAAGCACACAAGCAAGCAAAATGAAAAGATGAAATAAACAACAAATCAGATGTTCTACATTATTTTCTTTTTTATCTTTTTAGTTTGTTTAGTTTAACGTACTTTAACCTGGTGGCCTTTTTACTTTCTCTACACGTACTATGTACTAAAACGATTTCCTGTTTGAGAAAAATATAAGTATTTTTAAAAGTAAACTTATAACAAGGAATATCTCGTAAATGTAAAAAAGTGTAGGACATAAATTGTGTGTTTTCACGAGAGCTAATTTTTTGGTCTAGTAAGCTTTTATCTATCTCTTGGGGTTTTCCAGTTTGCATAAAGCATGAATGAAGAGGACCTCACAGACTATTCCCAGATATATATTTTATTTGTCATGTAAATAACTATAATATACGGTATTTTAATCAAAATCGTTACAGCCATCAAGTTTGGTATTTAACCGACTTTTCGTTTGAGTTATCACGTTTACAGACACTCGAGCACACAGTGCAATACGAGAATTTTTTTCTAAAAGTACTTTTTTGGATTCCCGATATCGAATTTTTGGGTTGAATGCAATAATTTTTCTGCCTATATACTGTGTACTAAGTATAGTAATTAAATATATATATATATATATATATATAAATTAAAGATAGAAATGTACATTTTTAATTTATAATTGTATTCTTATTGCACCATTCTATATTGGGCAAAAAGACCGAGAGTTGAATTCAGAGGCCCCGTAAAGTTCTTTTACGTGTCACGATACGATCCAGCGGCCTTACTTCCCTGCCGAGGGAACCATACCAAGACTTTTACGCCCGAAAAAAACAAAAAAAAAAAAAAACATCCTTCTCCATCGAGTCTGAAACCGCGATCTCAGGAACTAGAAGCTACCATGGTACTCTAAACCATGGAATACAACTTTTAATTAAATATCCCGATATATTCCGGACATTGGCTTATAAGAAACTGAATAATGTACAATAAGGATTACAAAATATATATGACTTTAAAAACATCTGACACGCTGCATTCACATACTTTCTCCATTCAGTCTTCTGCTAACTACTCGTATTTTCACAAATGTCGTTCTTCTGCGTACTTATTCTAAATAAGATAAACATTCATTACTCACTTGAACGCTTCATTTCAGGTCTAAGAAAATACTCGAATGTTTTCAAAGTTGTTCACTATATGATGGGTTTGAAATTCTATTTGCTTTCTATAAACACGAAAAAGAAATAAAGAAGAGAGACAGAGAGAGAGAGAGAGAGAGAGAGAGGGGGGGGCAATGCGTAACTTGCAGGTGAAACAAGTACAAAATGTTTGAAAATTCAATCCAAATAGCAAAGAACATCTCTGAAATTTGGTAATAATTATTTGTTTTAACGATTTCACCTTTTTTTTAATGGTAATATCCTTTAGATCTTACCAATATGCAAACGTTTTATTTGTAATGAAAATATTTTAAACAAGAATCTTTTATTTTTGTTTTGTTTCTTAGTCTTAACCGAATTCTTGAAAACGATATTGTAGATAAATGCTTTTTAATGTAGAATAAAGTGTAATATTTGCAATGAATCTAATGTAGGAAATCAGATATTTGAATGAAGTATTTAACAGGCATATTTATTAATTATTTGTTTTTTCGCATCTTTGGAAGATGATGAACTTAAATACTAAGTTTTGTATTTATCTATTTTCAGTTGGGTTTTTTTTCTTTTTTTTTTTTGAGTTATTCTATTCTAAAGATTTGATTCACATGACGACTTTTCCTACCTGACCCGCAAACAAATTATTCTTGCAAAATACTATTTTGTTTACATCATAAATATTAACAGGAACGACCTAAGCACTCGCTTCCTTGTAAGTTGAAGGGAAATAATGGAATGCACTAGGTTAAAGCGATAGTCAAATCCTTGCAAAGCTGGTCGACATGTGAAACAATTGAAATTCAGCTCTCTTTAGCCAGGAGTAAAACAAGAGAGATATGAAACAGATTAGAGCTTCCTAGTCTGTTTCATATCGGAGAAAAGTGTAAGTGCCTTAAAATTAAAACTAATAACAGATAATGTACTTGAAATGGTTAGCTCTACAAAAACAAAAGTGAATGTAACACAACATCATGTTTGGTGTAGTTGGTTTTTGGCCATCTTTTACGGTTTACATTTGGGCAAACGTCATTCAGAATGAAGAGGAATTCATAGTCTGTTCGCAAGGAATTCGGGATACACAATTTATTTGTGATGTATACATTTTAATATATTGTATTTTAAACAAAACCGTTAGGGCCATTTCTTTTAGAAAATCGAAAATGCCGGAAAAAATAAATAGTGTTAACGTTAGTTTGGGATGGGGGAACTTTTCTATAAATCTCGTTTCGCATCCTTGAAATAACAGCTAAACTAAATTTTCTGATTCCTGCTGAGCACACACACACACACACACATACACACACACACACACACACACACACACTGGGGTTTTCATACAAATGTTTTTTTACATGCAGGGGTCCCCAAAACATTTCTGGTGGAATATCGGTATCTAATTGTTGTGGAAATACAGCATCTTTTCTGCCTACTGTGTAGAAAAAGTAGAACTGTTTTTTATTCAGGGGACTTCAAGCGCATATTTTCGAATATTTGGATGGAATCCACTTCATTCTATTACAGGTAGGCTACAGAAATTTTGATTTTTCAACAATAGTGATGTGAAGAAAGCATGTTTTATTCGAACGCTCCTGCATTGCTACCTGAGTTGCATAAGCTTTTGAAGAGACGGTACCTTTCATGCATCAGTTAGAGCTCTCAATATAATGTCATTCTATCTTCACTTAAGTACGCTGGGCACGTGTCCTTTTTTCTTCTTCCTATTTTTCTCTTGTAGACAGATAAATACCGTTGTCACCTCTTAAATGCGACATCAACGACAGCACCTCGTCAATAAAATATGTGATGAGGAAACATAACAAGTGTCCCTCTATACAGAATGTCCTTGTAATATTCATCGGATGCCATTGCCACCCGGCTTCATTGATGCATTTTCAGGACTCTTATTGTTGGCTTTTCATTGAAGCTATTTTCTTCTCACAAATAGATAATGACGTAATGCTTACGTGCTTGTAAACTTCAGTACTGGGAGTTGAAACCTCTATTTCGTAAAGTAATACATTTGTCAAAATTGGAAAATCCTCAGATGAGAGATATCCTATTGGAATTTATACCTATAATAATACACAATAATAGTGATATTTTTTTGCCGTGTAACAAAATTATAGTTTAATTCTTATTTAAAATGTTATTGTTTAAAGTAAGCGTTCTAATAAAAATGAGCCAAGTGATCCACTTTTACTTTCTCTTCATAATACATAGTTCAATATCCGGATATTTTACCGGAAATACACCTTTTAGGGTCCCCTGTACCCCAAAAATATTCTTTTTTACAATAAGGTCCGTGAGTGTATTCGTGTGTCTGTATACACGATAACTCAAAAACGAAAAGTCGGTAAAATAACAAAATTGGAGTTTAAATTTAGTTAGTATATTTCAAGGATGTGACACGAAAATTTTCAGGGAAGTCCATCCAATTCTAATCTTAATAAAGTTATTAATAAATGTTTACGTTTAGAAGAGAATACTCATAAACCACAAAAAATTTAAACACTTATTATATACTTTACAGTATATTTTTATACTCATAGATTCCATTTTTTCCACCCACCCTAAACTACCCTTTATACAGAAAAAATTTTAAAATGTTCTCAAAAATGACAAAAATTTTGATTAAAATGCCGTACCTATATTAAAGATATTTACATGACAAATAAAATGTGTATTTTGATTTTATGGGAATAGTCTCTAAAGCTATTCATTCTGGATGCATTTTACTGAATTGTTCTTATCTTATTTTTTTATTCTTTATTAGTTTTATTTATTTTTCTATTGCTTTCTTAGCTTTACATCCTTTAAGTGATTGGTCATATGGAACGATGAGTAAAATTGGTGAAATGTTGCCGAAATGAGCTCGGGTTCCATTGTTCTTAAAATTGTTCAACATTCATCTTCTCAGGATAAGGAAAACCCCGGGCAAAAACCTTATCCGAGTAACTCGTCCAAACCGAGATTCGAACTCGGGATCCTTGAATTTGAAGCAGACATTATACTCCTTCACCACAGAGGTGGGCTCAGATAGGAACGTTGGTGTAACTTAACATAATGTAGGAGAAGTTTACTTTCTCTAGCGCGTATGTACAATGCACATAGTTACAGAAAAATCCACCCAAAAATTCGATACCGAGATTTCATCGGAAATTATCTTTTAAATAGCGAACTTGGTATTTAAGTTTAGTATCTTCCAAGGATGCGACACGAAGACTTTCAGGAAAATGCCCTCCCACACACAGCTACCCTATACAAGAAACATTCTTCGAAATTTTTCATTTTGTCTAAAATGGCTCTAACTATTTTGAATAAAATAATATATGTTTAAAACATTTTTAGGACAAACGAAATGTTTATCCTGAATTTTCTGGGAATAATCTCCGGCCTCTTCATTCTGGATGGTTTTTGTATAACTTCAGTATAGCTGGTAAACCGTAAAAATAGAGAAAAACTTACTAAACAAAAAAAAAATTACACCTCGTTAAAACACGCAATGAATTAGCCGTTTGCGAGATATTCCATGTTAATGGTTTCAATTTTAAGCTGTTATTTAAACTGTTCTCAAACGGGAGGTCATCTTTTTTTTTTTTCATCTGTCTTTTGTTTACTCCTAGCAAGCAAAGAATGAAATTTCAATTGTTTCACATAGCGGACTATCGTTTTAACCTAGGGTTTTCCCTTATTTTCCTTCTGCTTACAAAGAAGCACTAAGATCAATTAGCATTATGTAGATAAAGGAATAATCTCCTATAAGAAAAGTTTGTTTGCAGAACAGGTATATTAAGTCGGGTGTGAATGGAACACACTATGTCTCTACACGTACTACATAGTGAATAGAGAAGGCATTGCATTCCACCCAAAATTCGATACCGAGATTTCACCGGAAATACATGTTTTGGGTCCCCCTGAATCAAAAAAAAAAAACTTTTCAGAAAAAGGTCCATGTGTGTGCGTCAGTGTGTCTATGGACAGCATAGTTCAGAAACGAAAAGACCGTTGAATACCAAACTTGGTAATTAAGTTTGGCTCTTCCCCAAACTACACTTTACATGGAACTTTTCCTGAAAATGTTGATTTTTCTTAAAAATGGCTAAAGATTTTGATTAGAATATCATATATTAAAGATATTTACCTGACAAATAAAATGTATATCTTGAATTTTCTGGATATAGCCTCTGAAGACTACTTTATTCTGGACGAATTTTACGGAATTTTACCACACAAAAAATGTAGAGCACGTTAAAACACACAATTTGTTTAATATACATTTTTTTTCGTGGAGTTGATCGTTTTTTAGATATTCCTTGTTTTTGGTTTCAGCTTTGAAAAACTTATATTTTTCTCATACAGGGATTTGTCAACTCCTGTCCATACAAACAAATGAACTTCAATCATATAGCAACCATCTTTTGACTATCACTTTAACCTATGGTACTTCCTCATTTCGCTTCTACTTACAAGGAAGTAAGTAATAAGACTATTTCTGCTAATTTTTTCTCGATTAGTATTAGGTAAACAGACGCATAAGCTTTTTAACAATAATTTGTTACAGGGATGTAGAGAAAGTCATGTGAATGTAACACGTCAAATTTTTTAAATTTATGTTTTTTTTATTGCTCCCCGCCTTTAGCTGCCTGGTTCTAACAGCGGCATTCACCTTTGGAACGTACTGCCTATCGGCAATTGTGTTAACTTGTGTACTGATGTCCTTGGGTTATCTTTTTCCCTTTAATTTTATTATTTTCTCTACACGAAGTATGTACCTAGTGGATAGAGAAGGTATTGTATTCCGTCCAAAAATTCGATACCGAGATTTCACCTTAAATACGTGTTTTGAGACCCCTGAATAAAAAACATTCTTAGAAAAATGTCCGTGTGCGTATCTGTGGTCAGCGTAGCTCAAGAACGAAAAGTGTGATAAATATCAAACTTGGTATTTCAGTCCAATATCTTTCAAGAGTGCGAAGATCTTTAAGAAAATACCGTCAGCCCCAGCTACCCTTTCCATGACCAATTTTAGAAAATTTTGATTTTCTCAAAAATGGCTCCAATTATTTTGATTAAAACCGCTTATGTTTGAGACATTTATACGACAAATACAATATATATATATATATATATATATATATATATATATATATATATCTTGCATTTTCAGGGAATAGCCCCGGAAGACCTCTTCATTCTGGATGAATTTTGCTTAAATTTGCGTAACTGGTAAACCGTAAGAATAGACATAAACTTACTACCCATAAAATGTAGATCTCATTAAAACGCATAGTTTATCTCATATACATTTTTTTCGTGGGGTTGACTGTTTCCGAAATATTTCAGTTTTAAAATATTTGAAAGTTTTCTCATATGGGAACCTGTCAATTCCTGGGCAGGAAAAGGAAGCTTAAGTTCGATCCCATAACAACCAGCTTTTGAAATATTTAAATATAGTTTTTGCCTAGTGTATTCCCTTATTTACCTTCTACTTAGAAGGAAGCAAGTAATAAGACCATTTCTGCTAATGTGTATCTCGATCAGCATGCAGTAAATAGAAAAATAGGCTCTTTAACTATAATTTGTTTGAGAGATTTAGAGAAAGGCATGGGAATGGAACACGCCAGGTTTTTAGTTATTAGATCGGTAAATCACACACACACACACACACACACACACACACACACACACACACACATATTCGCCTCTCTCCTAGACGGTCCGGGTTCGATCCCAAGCGACAGCATGTGAGATTTGTGGCGGACAAAGTGGCCCAGGGGCCGGTTTTCTCCGGGTTCTCCGGTTTCCCCCGCCATTGCATTTTATTGGTGCTCCATTTTCATTCGGTCATCGCCTGCTGTGCCACAAGTAGTAAAAGCGGGCGTTAAATACTATAAAACACACTCACACACATTCATACTCGTAATCTGGGCTAGAGGAATATCTGTGCCCCCCAGTCGGGAGTCGAACCTGGAACTCCTGGCATAGGAGATTGTAGTTGTGCTTATATACCTACTCTTCATTATAAATGTTGCCTAAGTATGAAGCGAAAAAAATACACGTGTACACACATATACACGAAAACCTTGGAAAAGCCTCAAGGCAGCTCATACTATTATTTGATATTAAAATGTTTTCTTTTATATGTTTGAGTTGTTTTGTGTGGCACAGGCATTGCCGGCGAATTGGCATAATGACAAACTGGATTTAACAGTCGTGATTGCCGGGGAGTAAGTGGGTAAGGAGATGCGAGGATCGTACAGGTGTCATTGGCGATTCCAGGAACAAGCCTCAAGGCAAATATTTGAATAAGTACGGCAGGAGTGCTATAACGGACACCTTAATGAAGCAAAGTGATGAGGGGCAATCACGCATCGTACACAATGACACGGTCTTTGTTCCTGTATTGCTGCCTCGGGGGTATACGAGTATATGGACTTCTTGCTGGACAATGCATCGGTGAAATTTGGTAAAAAAAAAAAAAAACAACCTGATCTGTTACATTCACATGAGTTTCTCTATCATCTGTCTACTTTCTCTACGCATACTATATGCATAGCGTATATAGGTGTTGTATTGCACCCAAAAATTCGATACGAAGAATTCACCTGAAACATGTTTTCGGAATCCAAAAAAAAAAAAAAAAATTATAAAGATATGTGCGTGTGGGGGGGGGGCAGATTAGCTTAAAAGCGAAAATTCCGTAAAATATAAAATTAGTATTTAACTTTAGTATCTACCAAGGATGCGACACAAAGATTTTCAAGAAAATTTCCCTAGCTCAAACTTTTTCTTTTCGAACATTTTGTATTTCTGAAAACTGGTTCTAACGATTTTGATTTAAAATACCCTGTGTAAAAAATGAAAAATAAAATGTATATCTCGAATTTCCTGGGAATAGACGCTTAAATCCTCATCATTCTGGATACAGTTTGTATAATTTGTAAACCGTAAGATATAGAACCAAAACTTACTACACAATCGGTGTAATCAATATTAGTTTCAATTTTAAATCACTTAAAATTTTCTCATATTAGTATGTTATGTAATGTCGACATTCATTTGTTTTACACTTGAACTTGTAAAGAGAGCCGAATTTCGATTGTTTCACATAGCGACTAAATTTTAAAGGACTTCGTTTTATCTCAGCGTATTCCCTTATTCCCCTCCTACTTACAAGGAAGCAAGTAATAAGACCATTTCTGCTAATGTTTATCTTGATTAGCATTACATAGATAAAAGAATAACCTGTTATAAGAGTAGTTTGTTTGGATAACAGGTAAAGAAAGTCACATTTTTTGCTTTTTATTTATTTATTTATTTTTGTACTTGCTACAGCACATAGACTGGTGAATTAAATCTATATGTAATTTTAAGTTCTTTTCCACTAAAAAGAAATTTCTATATTTATCAGGCATATGTCGTGTATTGACGATAGATTCATTTTAATTTCCAAAGCGAAATTACAAAGCGAATCAGTCAAAAAATTGACGTTCACAAGTTTTCGGTGGGCCGTATCAAAATGTGCATGGTGGGTATATTGTAAACCCTGCTTATACAGCACAGTATAAGAATGGCCTTTATGTCACGCCTATTGGAGGACAGGGTTTACCAAACGCTGAGGACAAAGCAGAGAGAGAGAGAGAGAGTCGGGGAACCTGCAGGAAACTTCCTCACATGTTTTTTTTTTTTTAATCACTTAAATGACCATGACCTTGTTCAATGTAAGAAATGTTGCTCTATTGCTAACAAGGAGGAAAAGTTTCCAGAGCACAGCTTCAGGTATGTTGCCATTTTGAACCTATATAAAATTCTGCCGCGAAAGGGCCGCGGGTTCAAATACCGCTATGACCATGGATGTTTAGTGTTCTGTGTTCCAGCATTTGTGTACTATGTCATTCTATCCTCCTGATAGGCAAATAAGTTACGCCTGAATGCCAACACATCTTAATATATGAAAGTATGTTATGTACTGTAGGCCGATGCTCAGGTTAGACTGTTTGTCTCCCACCTAGGCGCCCGGGTTCGATCCCAAGCTCCCACATGTGAGATTTGTGGTGGCGAAGCGGCGTCTGGACGGCTTTCTCTGGATCTTCCGGTTTCCCCCGTCACTCATTCCACAATTGCTCCATCATCACCTTTCCACTGCCTCACGTTCATGTCTGGCAACGGGCCGACCACTCGTTCCAGATTGTTCATTCTGTGGTTCGTGCCGTTGGCTTCCCGACAGATTTATGACCCCTAGGCGCCTGGTTGTAAGTCCTGGGGGGGTGTCAGTCCTAAAAAAACGGCGAGGATAAGTCGACTATGAAAGATAAAATTTTGTAATATTTTTTTATAGGCGTCTACACTGTTGCACCGATTTGGCACAAGGCAAAAAAAAAAAAATATCAATTTAATTCTATTCCATTCCGCAATATTAATTATTTCATTTCACGTGGTCCTATAAAAGCTCTGTGATTGTCGTAATAGCTGAAACATTGCCAATATAAAAAATCGAACTGCCTACTTAGGCTTTCACGACCTCATAAAATAACAAAGTAACAGTGAGTTTACATATTATTCATTAATCTAATATCTGAAATTGATCGTGGAATAATAAATCAGTCAAATGATTACAGCAGCTATTATGCTTAAATAACGCCAAAGACGATATAATCGCATACTTCAAAGATTAACAAAATTTTGAACTGCATTATATTAAACTACAGTAACAGCAAAAACATCAAACCAGACTAAATACTTTTTCTTTATCATTATCAACTTATTTATGTTCGTATGATCATTTATTGTATATTGATATAAAATAACACGAAAGGATCAGTATAATCGCATTGAATACAAAACTTCTGTTGCGCTCAAACATACCTAAAACATAGAATAATAAATAACAACCACAAATTTTGTAAGCATATTCCGAAGTTTGGATATGCATTTATTACAAATTCTCAATTTTTGTAATCATTTGGTTTCTTTTTCTATGGGAAGTTTGTGATGATTATTATCAGAAAAACATATGTGATGACACATAAAAAAGACAAAGTGGGCGTGGAAAATAATAATAACCTCAAACCAAATGAAGTAGGTACCACTTCTTCTTCTTCTTCTTCTTCCTCCTCCTCCTCCTCCTCCTCCTCCTCCTCCTCCTCCTCCTATTCTCTTGTATATGTTCATTTTTATGGATTTTCTTTTGTTTTTTCTCTCTTTTTGTGTTTTTTTTTAGTAGTTTTAGTATAGTGATACTCTTGTAAAAATACTTTTGATCATATACAAGGTACTTAAGATAATTTCATGATAAATGAAATGCATATCTGCATTTTCTGGTAATAGTCTCTGAAAGTCTCTTCATTCTGAATGAATTTTGCATGACTGGTAAATCATAAGTGGTGGATAAAGCCTTACTACAATGGAGATATTGTTAAGTCAAATATTTTATGCCTTTTTAAGTGAACTATTTTCGATATTCCTTGTTACTGAATTTTAAATACTTTTATTTTCTCAACGGACTTTCAAAGCCACTGTAGTGGCTATTAAAGCCTACTTTTAAACCTACTGCATGGAATTATCGCCATGTGCTTACAAGGAAAATGTGCAAATGTGTATTTGGATTAACAATAAGTATATAAAAGAATATGAGGCAGTGCTAATGACTGCAGAAAATGTAAATAATTAACAAGTAAGATAATGTAAATAAATGAATATAGTATAGAAATACGACTATATTATTAGAGGATGTCGGCATAAGCTTAGTTATAAGAGAGAAGATACAGCTGAAACTGTATAAGTCATACATGAGAAACTTTCAGAATGTTTTTGTTGACATTAGCTAGGGAGCTGGGGTGGGATGTTTAAAAGAATGTCCTTGAATTAAAAAGACTACGCAAGTCTTAGTTATTGTATAAGAGAGTCGGTTTTCATTTATCGTACAGTGCAGTCGTTTTAGACAGACGTGCAT
This sequence comes from Hymenopus coronatus, assembly GCA_030762935.1. Classification (NCBI taxonomy): domain Eukaryota; kingdom Metazoa; phylum Arthropoda; class Insecta; order Mantodea; family Hymenopodidae; genus Hymenopus; species Hymenopus coronatus. The sequence goes on along the minus strand of CM060896.1, from coordinate 31,057,823 downwards.
TTAATTTGTTCTCCTCCAGTATTTCGGTATTACTGATTACTTAAAACAAAGTTGAAACGCAAAATCTAAGTTGCACGTTGAGTGAACGCGTAATACAGTTTCAGCAGTATCGCATGGAAATATAGCGTGTATATAAATTATGAAATCTTTGGTAACAGTTTAAATAAATTGCTTAAACTAAAATTTACAAATATGTTATCTCTGAAATAGTTCCTTTTACCGTTCACACCCTATTAAGACATGCTTGCTCGAATGAGGAACCCAGTCAGCTGGAGTTGGTAAATTATGTTTATTAAAACCATAATTTACGATATGAAAGTAATTCAGAGTAAACGAGAAGTAGGGAGAGCGCCAATAATAAGTGTATGTAAGAATAGATTAGTTTATGGATAGAGAAAGGAATTTCAATTAGGTAACAAAATAATACTTTTTGTGAACTCATTTCAAGAATCGTCTTGGAGAAAAGGCATTTGTAAGGAATGGAGAAAGGAATATTAATCGCCCGTCTTTAGAAAATAGGAAAGTTAATGGGATAGAACTATTAAAGTTGTAGCACATCATTTGGCCCACTTCTTGTATTCATTTTTATTCTGTCCGTTCGTATGCTTATTAGCGGTCTACTTTGACAGTTTTGCATGCTTTATAGATGGCTGCGAGCAATGTCATTATAATACCAAGAGCTTCGCATTTTAAATGAAGAGTATTTAAATTTAATAAGAAGTACTTTTTCGAGTCGCGACGGTATATGTATCGATTCTTCGATAGCTTGCTGGCTCGAGGGAAGTAGAGAACATGATTTACGACCGAAGACCCATAATGGATGTAAGAGATGCTTCTATTGTCACAATTCGCCAGAGGCGGAGGATGTCACATTGAGTTCGCACGCGCTGGGAACAGGTGCCTTGCCATAGCAGCTGTTGCCACAGCATCATTACCAAACGAGATATGTTGTAGCAATTTGTGAGTACAAATGATAATGGAATATAAGATGCAGAAAACGCCCGTGCGATGCGGGCGGGCGGTGACCAAATGGAATTAAATTTTCCTTTCCTCAGGAAAACCTTAACGATCCACTTGGCATATTAAACGAAAATACAATACACATAAATCTTGTGTTAATAATTAAAGTGATAGTTGGAGCTGTAGAATGGAGTGTGATGACCTATTCATCAACACCCTGCAAAACAATGCAGGAGACGTCATTAGCATGTCGCTTGCAATACTTCATTTGGCACCACACCAAGATTAATGGATCGCTTACAAGAGATGAAACTGCTATTGACAACTTGTAAACGTGCCGCGAGCTCTATTTCTTGAAAGGGAATGGCTTTTAGAATTACGGACAATGTTCGAAGAGGCAGCGTTTTGTGTGTCTGAAAGACTGACTGAAAGGAGGTGGGAATTTCTCGATGACCATCTGGTAAAATCAATTTAGATGGAGGATTAATTGCTCTCAAAGGAAGAGCCTAGGGAGCGTAAAGACTCTTTCAGAATCCCGCAAGGGTGGAAAACGAGAGAAAAATAAGAGACAGTGGGTCCAAAATCAATATTTAGCTTTTATGTATATCTATTGTTAGCCCAAGGGGATACTTCAGGCAAGCCGTCTGCGGCCTGCATTCGGAAAGTCACGGGTTCACTCCTGTGGCCGCCCTACCTGACTCGTTTTTTTCAAGGGTTTCTCCGATTCGCCAGGCGAATGCTGGGCAGGTTTCTTTCACCCAGCGAATTTCCTGTTCCCCTATGCCGTTTACATTGTCATTTCTATCATCCTTCATCACGTTTGTTTCTCTTAGGGCTGGAAGTGTCGGCGAAGTCGCTTGGTACGGCGTGCTATCTCCGTCTCCCGACTTCAGCTGGTTTCCGGGACGAGGACCGCCCCTGACGTAGGCCTTGGATTCTATGTGAGGGGACTGGTTTGTCTGTCCATCTGTTGGGTTGCTTCAATCTGGAAACTGTACGGATCTTGCCATTGCCCTGCCGTCGCTTCTGGGTTCGGCTGTCCGGGTATCCTCTCGCCTCATCTCTTCCTTCTGGGGCCGCCCTCTCGTGGGGCGTAGGTACACTCAAAGACCTTAAAAATAGGCCTGAAAATACTTGTCGCAATCGTATCGTATCGGGGTGATTTTGCTGACCCATGTCTTTCACCTGTTTGCTATGCTCTTAAAAGTGTATTGGACAGGCCACGTTACCGAAGGGAAGGGGTTGAACATGGAACGTAATTTGCAACAAATGAATTTCTGAGTTGGAACTGTGATTCCTAAACTTTCTGGTTGGACAATAATCCACCCCTCTCACCGGATTATACAAAATTAGATTAATGTTTTCTCTGCGCTTTATACTGAAGTTCTAATGCCAATGTAATTAGCGCCTGCGGTGGACAAATTTACCACACTGCTTATATTGTTATAACGGAGCGTCGAGAGGGGTGAGAGATAAAGGGGTGGATTGCTCAATCGGTTTTGCCTTTTCTTACTCGCGTGGTATGTTGTACCAGAATGACATCAATGAAAATCGTCTTAATACCGAGTACCTGTCAAACGTTCACATTTGCAACAAAATCACAGCAGCAGGCGCGTTTTTATTGTCTTTGAGTGTACAATAACCTTAGGTTCGATTCCAAGTCTCCGGCGACCTTTGAACTCTTCCCCTGCGTATCTCACTTCGATTTGAGTTTAATTTATAAATACTTTCTTTTCACTTGCCACGTTTCCATGGGGAATTGAAACCGATTTAAGTACACATACGTATTGAATACTGCATGGACACGCAGGTTCAGATGGTGCTAATCTTGGATCCGATCCTCTTAGGATGTGGGATCGGATCGAAATACATTGCATGGAAACAACATTGTATTGAATACGCCAAAGATGGTATCTTTTACTGTACTTTTTACAACACACTACAAGCTCGCCATTTTGTCGCCTTAAATAAGGTTTCCAGGAACTGGTGTGATAAAACTCAGAGCAGAGCCAATTTTATCGTTACCATAATCTCTCAATCTGTTCTTTTCAAAAATATTTTATAGCCTTAAAAACTCTTTATAATGCACCAAAATATGTATAACAGATTCGCCAAAGTATATCCAAATCATTTAAATAAAAGTTTTAATTGTTTATTTTCGAGCCTTGTATATTGAAAACTAGTATATTCTGAGATCGATTTCAATTCCCTATATAAATGTGGAAATTGTCAAGATTTAAATGGATGCTGTAATATTATATTACATAACTGTGCTAAGTGCATCAGTTAGAACAAGAAACCTTCGAAAACACTTCCGAGGTTCTCTCATACACTTAACATGTGCATTTTCCCGATAATTGTAAATAAATAAATATGTTTTTTAACATGGCAAATCCATGAAACATACTTTGGTGCATTATACGCAGGTTTTGAGTTTATACACTATTTTTAAAAATATAAGATTGAGAGATTATGGAAGCTATAAGAATGACTCTGCTCTGAGTTTTATTACACCAGTTTCTGGCAAGTTAATATAAGAAAACAAAATGACAAGCTCGCAATAATTTGCCAAGATATTAATTTTAGCGTATTTAATACTATTTGAATACGGAGGCGTTTCCATGCAATGTATTTCGATTTGGTCCCACATTCTAAGAGGATCGGATCCAAGATTAGTACGATCTGAACCCGCGTGTCGATTGCTAAAGAACATCAACGTCGCTGGTTTTCCGGATTTCGTCCAGCAGGAGTTCCTTTACATGAGTTCCCTAACTTCTGCTACAAATGAATCATATACTAAAAGCATATGTAAAAGCTTATTGCTCTATCTACTTCATACTAATCGAGGTAATCATTAGCAGAAGTGGTTTCATTACTTGCTTCCTTATGAGTATAATGGAGATAAGGGAATACACTAGGCTGATATGGCGTGACATGTATCCTGTGCATGATTCTTAAACAACTCATTCTACCATCGGATAACATCGATTAACTTCATTAAGTAATGCAATCCTTCACGTCTAGATTTATAGCCATTTGATCTAAGGCACGATAGAAGGATCACGGGAGCGAATCCTGTCAAAATGTATGTTCTATATTCAACAGAAATTGCGGAAAAGGACGAGAAGGACCCAACAAAAGTAATTGTGCGATTGGGTGCTGACGGGTTTCGATCGAATGCAGATACGCGCATGTTACCATTTGTTCCGTTAAAAAAATCATTGGTATAATTATGCAGCATTATAAGATTATAAGACACACAATACTGCAGCTATCATGTGTCCGAATGACCGAGCTGTGTAACGTATGGCGTATGTGTGTGTGTGTGTGTGTGTGTGTGTGTGTGTGTGTGTGTGTGTGTACAGGTTGTTAATGAACTACACCAAAATAATTTGCGAGATTGTGCACGTGACTGAGATCGGCGATGCATGGTCCCCGGATAAACATAACGCAACTACATAGCGTTAAGCGTGTGGGTATCAGATGCTGATAAATTGGTGTTAAAGCTAAGCAGGTTGAAAAATTGGCTTAGAATGTCTTTAAAACTGCTGCCTGAGTATAGAAATGTCGATTTTTAGCAGGTCATTACTCAGGTTCTCAAGATTTAATGTCGCAAAAATCTGTAAAATCTCGAACTAATTCACTTGACAGTGCAACATTGAGCTTTCATTAACTACGTTCTTGAGATATGAGGCCTATGGAGGCGTTTTTTCAACTGCTCTGGTGACTTAATGCGTAACGCGAGAAGCTATCCCAAAGGTCATGAGTTCGATTCCTGTCATACAGTAAATGTTTTTTATTATTCCAGACGAAGTGTCAGGATACCTGAACGAGACCCGAACTCGTAAACTATCATTCACTTGAAAGCCAATATCATAACCATTACGCTAGAGAGGTGCGCTGCAATATGTCTCTTCGTTTGTCGTGTTATGCTCACGAATGTTTGATAAATTGCTAGTGGCGTACTGGCATTTCAGAAACTTATAGCCGTTACTTCGACATTTCAATAAACAGGCCATAAGTCTCCCTCCTATCTCAAATTATTTATTTAAGTAATCTACATATTCTGTGAAAATATGTCGATATAGTTCATCAACACCTGTATATAAATTTATAAAATAATTTTATTTTAATATCTCACCTGCAATGTTGGGTATCCTTAAATGAGTTAAAAGCTGGTCACTAAGGCAGTCAGGAGTAAAATAATAGAATGACGATTCTCGTTTGAGAAAAGTTGAAATATTGGAACTAATAACCAGGAACAGCTCAGAAACCGTTCATCAAAAAAATATATCTGACATAAATTGTGTGAAGTAAGATTTTGTTGATACTTTACGGTTACGGAATGACTGTTATGCAAGTCATTCAGAGTGAAGAGAACTCCAGGGACTATGCCTAGAAAATTCAAAATATGCATTTCATCTTCATGAAAGCATCTTAAACATGCCGTATTTTAATCCAAATCGTTAGAGCAATTTTTAAGAAAAACAACACTTCCAAAAATTTTCCTATAAAAAGGGTAATTGGGGGGGGGGGTTCTTGAAAATCTTCGTATCGCATCCTTTCAAGATGCCGAACTTAAATTTCAAATTTGGTATTTAAGGACTTTTCGGATTTGAGTTATGTTGCTCAGACACCAATGTATAACTTGCTGTACAGTATACCAGTTTTAGGTCCCCTAGGAATTGTCATTTTTACTTTTCCTATCACGTACGTGTTGTACAGATGGTATTGTATTCCAACAAAAAATTCGATTCCGAGACCCTGAAAAAAGTGCGATCTAACGATTTTAATTAAAATTACACATGCCAAAGATATTTATATAAGTTTGTATAACTTGTATGAATTAAGCGCTAGACGTAAATGTACTGCACACAAATTATTATTATCTCTTTGAAACACAGTCGGTTTGGGTGGCTCAGTTGGCTAACCGCTGGCTTTCTAATCCCTAGTTGGCCTGGCCGATGATTTCTAAGTACTGCACGTTAGCAGACTATTAAAGAACTCCTATGTGCTGATATGATCCTGGTAATTAGTAGCGTCGTGTATCAGATTTATTTATAACACCTAATTTATTATAAATAACTCCTTGTGACATGATTGGTAATAACTGGTTCTAATTTTTCCATACTTTGTCATTTTTCTAAAATTCTATCGATTTTCATTTCTTACTCGCGATTCCATGGAAAGATTACAAAATGCTATGAACGATATATAGCGTCTGGTTCTTAAAGTTGACTATGGCTGTTCTCTTTATATCCATTTTGAAATGTGTAATGTAGCTACTTGGGCCAAGGTTTTACCTATTTCGATTAAACTAGAGTAGATAGAAAAATAAATATTCTTAGAAATTTTTGTATACCTATTAATAAGCTACAGAGATAAGATGTGAATGCAGTACATCAGAGTGTTACGTTCTCTACTAAGGATTATGTACTTATTACATAGTAAATACAGAAAGTATACTTAACCGAAAATATCAATTATGTATGTGTGCGTGTTTAAGTTTAGTATCTTCCAAGATTGCGACACTACCTCACACTACCGTTTAAATGGACAAATCTTAGAACATTTTCCCTCAAAAATGGCTAACGAATTTGATTAAGCTACCGATTCTATATAAAGGTATTATTTACATGATAAATAAAATGTATGCTTGACTTTCTCTATCTTCTGGAATATCTGGAGGTATACACAATAGCTTATTGCACAAAGAATGTAGATCTCGTGAAAACACACAACTGATATCATATAGGTTTTTTGTATTGTTTTGTTTGTGTTTTTGTATTGTGTAGCTAATCATGTCCAGAGTATTCCTTGTTATTGGTTTCAATGCTAAAATACTCAATGCTAAAATACCAAACTTTTCTCAAAGTGTATTTGACATTCATGCTTATTTTGTTTTACTCCTGGCAGGCAAAGAACCCCGAATTTCAAAATCAAAGGCATAACGACAGATTTTAAAAGTTTGACTATTGTTTTGGCTTACTGTATTCCTTTATTTCCCTACCTGTAAGGAACTAAACAGTACGACCATCTCTGCTGTTTATCTTGATTTGAATAATGCAGATTGAAGCATAAGCTTTTGTAAGACTATTTGTTACAGAATAGGTAGGGGAAGTCATGAGAATGGAACACATAAACATTTTAAAATATTTTAAATTCACTTTATAGGTAATTTTGCCTTGATCACACCCAAACTCTGATTGAAATTTTGTGCAACCGTCTGAAGGAACATAGCGTGTGATATGACACGTTTTCCGGCTACTAGGTCCGGCCTAGGAACGGCCCACCCATAGCAGAGCGAAGTTTTCATGACCATTTCCTTATTCTCTGCCTGTCCGGGTGTGACATGCTTGATTTACAGCTCCAATAAACCTGTCCTGTAGGGGTCTTCGCTGCACGAGGTCCTCTGCGTGTGAGAGTCTTTAGACCGCTTCTTTGTCCCACCCCATTAATAGAGGGTCATTCAAATCCCAACAAGAAATATCGGCTTGTTTTTGCTGTTAGCTCGCCTTTTCAATCTCGGGCATCCTTTCGAAACGATCCTCCAATAGTCTTTTCATTATGCTTTTTCCCAGGACAGTTTTTGTCACAAGCTGTGATTTTAGCAATAAATAATCGTGTCCAGGGACTACTTCTCTTTAGCTTGAAAATATGTGACAGCTGCTGCTTTAAAATAAAAGAAATTTCCCTACTTGGTTGAATGTTGAAGTTGATGTGAAGAAAACCAATTTGAAACACCTTTTATAATTTCTCTACACATGGTGTATAGAGAAGGTATTGTACTACACCCAAAAATTCGATACCAAGATTTCACCAAAATACACGTTTTTGGGTCTCGTGCATCCAAAAATAAGCATTTTAGAAAAAGGTCCGTGTGTGTCCATGTGTATGTGAACACGATAACAAAAAAACGAAAAATCAGTAAAATACCAAACTTGGTATTTACGCTTAGTTTCTTCATGGAATATAACATGAAGATTTTTTAAAAAAATCTCCCCACCCCGAACTACCCTTTACATGGAAAACATTTCGAAAATTTTGATTTTCTCAAAAATGGCTCTAACGATTTTGATTAACATACCGTATATAAGATATTGATATTGCAAATAAAATGTATATCTTGCATTTTCTGGGAATAAACTCTAAAGAACTATTTATTCTGAATGACTTTGGCTGAATTTTGGGTAACTGGTAATTCGCAAGAAATAAACAAAAACTTACTACACACAAAATGTATTTCGCGTTAAAAGACACAATTTAGGGCATATACGTTTTTTGGGGGGGGGTTTAATCGACTATTGCTGAGATATCCCTTGTTATTTGTTTCAGGTTTAAAATACATAAAACTTTTTTCACACGGAAAGTTGTAAACTCCTGGCCCTGCATAGAAACGGATTTCAATCACATGGCAACCAGCTGATTTTACTATCACTTTAGCCAAATGTATTCCCTTAATTACCTTTTACTTACAAGAAAGCAAGTAATTAAGACAATTTCTGCTAATGCTTATCTCGATTATCATAAAGGAGATAGAAGAATATGCTTTTAACAATAATTTGTTACAGCAATATAGAGAAAGCCATGTGAATGGAACACATCAGATCTATTTTTATTTTCTCTGCAACTTACCTGTAGTAAGCAGAAGGTGTTGAAGTCCATTCACAAATTCGATATTGCGGTTTCATAAAAATACACATTTTAGTCTACCTATAACCAAAAAGAGAATTAGTGTATCTATCTGCGTGTGTCTGTAAACATGATAACTAAAAGTCGATTAGATACCAAACTTGATGTTTAAGTTCAGCATCTATCAAGGATTCAACATGAAGATGTTCAAGAAAATCCCGCCACCCTAAAACATCCTTTATATGGAAAAATTTTCTAAATTGTTAGTTTTATCAAAATGGCTCTAATGATTTTGATTAAAATACCTTTCATAAATACTTGTCAAAATGTACATCTGGAATTTCCTAGGGAATAGCCTATAAAGTCATTTTCATTCTGGATGACTTTTGCAGAGCTGGTTAACTCTAAGAGATGGACAAAAAATTACTACAAAAATGTAGATCTTCTTAAAGCACACATTTATCATATACATATTAGAGTTAACGATTTTTGAGATATTTCTTGTTATTGATTTCAATTTTAAACTATCTAGTTTTCCTCAAACGAAAACATCTTTCGCTTTACTGCTGACCACGCAAAGAGAGCCGAGTTTCAATTGTTTCATATAGCTACCCTTTTTTAAAAAATTTGGCTATCGCTTCAGACAAGTGCTTTCCCTTATTTCCCTTCTACTTATAAGGAAATAGTACAGTATCTGTCAATGTTTATCTCGATTAGCATGCTGTAGATAAAGAATAATCTTGTTTTAAGAATAGTTTGTTTGTAGGAAATGTATAAAAAGTAAGTAAATGGTACATATTAGATTTTTACTTTTCCCTACTTACCTGTAGTAAGTAGAGTAAGTTGCGTTCCACCCAAGAAGTCGATATCGAGATTTCATGGAAATCACGTCTTTAGGCTCCCTGCAATGAATATTAAATAAAAACATCTTCGTATGACTTTTACCTTCTCAGGTCTGCTAATTCTTAACAAACTATTATTGAAAAAGCTTTTTCTTATTCACACTAATCCAGATAAACATTTGCAAAAATGATTTTATGACATACAGGGTTACTACAAAAGAAATAGACAACTTCAACTGCCTGTAAAACAAAACTATTAGAGAGAGCAACCTAATTATTTTGGAGGTATGTTGAGAAACTCTTAAAGTTTTGTTTGTTACTATTGGTAACGCTGTAATGTTTTGTTTGTTGTTGCAGAAGCTGAAATGGCGGAAAATCCTGTGGAAAAGGCATATTGCGTGTTGGAATTTGCTAGAACGCAATCAGCAACTGTTGTCCAATGACATTTTAAAACACGTTACCACAAAACGCCACCGACTAGACAGTCAATCTATGACTGGTATAGAAAATTCGTGACAACGGGATGTTTGTGCAAAGGGAAGAGCTCGGGAAGACCAAGAGTTTCGGAAGAAAACGTTGAACGTGTTCGTTCTGCCTACATAAGAAGCCCACAGAAATCGACATCTAGGGCAAGCATGCAATTACAAATTCCACAGCAAACTGTATGGAAAATCTTGCGGAAGCGACTGCACATGATGCCTTACAGATTATAGATGTTGCAGTTTCTGAGTGAAGAAGATAAGGTCATACGGCGACATGATGAAGACGATGCTGGTTTTTGTGAGCGCATCATTTCATTTTTGTGGTAACGTGTTCTAAAATGTCGTTGGACAACAATTGCTGATTGCGTTCTAGCAAATTCCAACACGCAATATGCCTTTTCCACAGGATTTTCCGCCATTTCAGCTTCTGCAACAACAAACAAAACACTACAGCGTTACCAATAGTAACAAACAAAACTTTGAGAGTTTCTCAACATACCTCCAAAATAATTAGGTTGCTATCTCTAATAGTTTTTGTTTTACAGGCAGTTGAAGTTGTCTATTTCTTTTGTAGTAACCCTGTATTTCCTTATGGATATAATGGGGATAGGGAATACACAACCCTAAGCTATAGTCAAATCTTTAAAGAGCTGATCACTATGTGAAGATTTCGAAATTTTGTTCTTTTTGGTTTATCAGGGGAAAGAAAAACGAATAACGACTCCCCATTTGAGGAAAGTGTGTATTTTATAATTGTGACCTATAATTTTACTTTCTATAACACGTACAATGTAAGCTGTGAATAAAAAGTTAGTCACCCCAGAGTCCATGTGCACATCGAAGAGCTTCGGGTATGGTCCTAAAAGCTGTGTTCACAATGCACACGAAAGAACTGTACAATAACCTGTGACTGACAGCGCAATGGTGAGCTTATCAGTACCGTAAACACCTCACAGAACGTTACAGTAGTCGAAAGGTTAAGAAGGCCTTGCTTCCATTCATAAGCTCGAAGGTCCAAATCTCACGCTGCTTGACATTTTTTATGTTTTTTTTTTTATTTTATTTATGACTAGATATATAGAACATAATTTTGCATTAATATAACTTTGACATTTTAAGTTATTGGCGTGTCTGTGCTCGCAAAGACATAATTCTATTAACACTCGTGTTAAATAACTAAAAAAATGTGTAAATAATCTTTTATCTTCTAAAACTAAAACACAAAAATAAACAATTAATATTGGGTGTATGAACCCTCAGCCCGCATAACTGCCTTCAATTTTCGGGACATAGACAAAATTAAATGCCTGCAGTAATGTGAATGAAAAACTACAAAATCCCAGGCTTCTTGAATCCCAGGCCCAAACGCCATCTTTTGTCTTTCGCCCATCTACAGGTAAATTGGAACACAGCTCCCCTTTTTACCTTAGCCCACACTTTTAATAGGGTTCAAATCTGGTAAACAGGTAGGCCAGTCTACCACTCTGATATTCTGCATCTCTAAAACCAATTTGAAACCTTTCATGATATGTGGACAGGATGATTATCCTGTTCAAATTCAACAATTCCATCATCCTCGCAGAGGGAGTCAAAAACATATTACCGAGTATTACCGTGTACTGCACACCGTTCAGTGTATCGTCAAGCTGCGATGGCACACCTAGATCGTCCCTTGATATCCAGATATGCGACCTTGATCTCACGTATTTTGCATTGTATCGGAATCCTTTGGACGATAGACAATCGCCTTTCCCTTGCGTGTGGAAGAAAATGTCTCCTCATCTGAGAATATCACGTTATTCCTGTTGCGGTTGACATTTTCCTATAGTATCGGTTTGTGAAGGGCAAGTTGGATCGGTTTGTGAATGTTGCGTTGGGTAGAGAAAAAAAAAACAAATACACAAAATTCCTACCTCCTAAAACAATCAAATTTGCCCAATATTGAATTCCTAAAAGTATTTGAAAACATTGGTTTTCTTAACAATACTTCTAATATTTTTTTCAATGAGAGAGAACTGTTTGTGCCTGATGGGTTTGCGCACCACATGCTTTAGTGTTCAGCATATTGCTGATCGATAGAATAAACCCTTAAAGAAGCATCATAATAACTATCATATTATTAACCGAATGCTGTGAATGTAATAGGTATGTCTAAAATAAATTACCGCTATATGATGATTCCACATCATTAAGAGAAGGGAAAAAAATGTTTGCTACATGGAAGAAGCGAGCCGGTGACCCTCAGCCGAGGAGTAATCGATTATTTGCCACAGCCTACAGTGAATACACATGGAAGGTGACAGGTTTAGTAATGCCGTGCAATAAAGACTGAATCATATCTTGTGTCTCTAATATTTTTAGTTAATATTGATAGTTTGTGGTCCATGAAGCTTAAATTATGTATTTGATTGTGATCATCAATCACATGGGTTTGGAACTTCTGACAACTTGCTGCCGCTACACAACTGTATCGCGGATAATGTACACAAGGCGCTGTGCCGTGTAGGATTTGGATGAATTTGGCGTTCCAAACTTGACTATTTTATTTATTTATTTATTATTTTTTGATAGCAGGTGTATATTGCACTAAAAATTATCGATATTCACTGGAAATACACGGTGTTAGGTCTCCTGAATCCCACAAAATTATTTTTAGAAAAAAGGTCCGCGCGCATGGATGTGTGAACAGCATATATCAAAAACGAAAAGTCAATTAAATACCTGACTTGAGGAGCTATATATCGGTTAAAATTACATATTATATATATATATATATTTATATATATATTTATATATATGTACATAAATTAAATGCATATCTTCCATTTTCGGAGAAAGACCTGTTAAGTCCATTTCTTTAGGAATGAATATTGTATAATTGTGTATAATTTTACACGTTAAGCGATAGTCGAAATGAAAATCTCTTTAAAAACACACAATTTATTTCAAACAAGCTTTTTAAGGTATAAGATCTGTCCACTATTAATGGTTACAATTGTTATATTTTGTCATCCTTTTAATGACCCCTCTACTTTCAGCTGCTTCTCACGATTGCATGGAAACAGAATGATTAACTAGCCCTGAGAGCGCTATACAGATCTAAGAAACACGATTTGTGGTCAGCCTCTGGTCCTTTGTCACAAACTAATTTAGGCCAGTATTTTATGAATTTTAAAATCCACATTTAATGTCCAATTCTTAAAACGATTTTCTTTTTGTAGTCAATATTTCATCATAATCAATAATGAAATTGTACGACACCCATTTTTCTGAAAGTTTACGTTGATTAAAATAAGTGAATAGAAAGTAAGCTTTGATAAGAATAGCTTGTATACCCACTAATAGATGATAGAGGATAAAGAAAGTCTTGTCAATCTAACACATCAGTTTTCACTTTCTTTAAACGTACCACGTACATCGTGTACAGAGAAGGTATTGCATTCCACTCAAAAATTCCATACCGATATTTCATCGGAAATACACGTTTTAGGGTCTCCTGTATCCAAAAAAAAAAAAAAAATTAAAAAAAGGTCCGCGTATGTGTCTGTGAACACAATAACTCAAAAACAAAAAGTCTGTAGAATACCAAACTTGGCATTTAAGTTTAGTATCTTTCAGATTTTGAAAAAAATTCCCCACCCCAAACCATCCTTTAAATGAAAAAATTTCAAAATGTTGATTTTCTCAAAAATGACTAACGATGTTGATTAAAATATTATATTAAAGATATTTACAATGCAAATAAAATCTATATATTGATTTTTCTGGAATAGCCTCTAAAGACCACTTTATTCTGGATAAATTTTGTTGAATTTTGTGAAATTGGCAAACCGTAAGAGTTAGAAACTTACCACACAAAAATTATAGGTCTCGTTAAAACACACGTTTTTTGTTTGTTTTGTTTTGATTTTGTTTTTTTCACGGAATTGACCATTTCTGAGATATTCCCTATTATTTGTTTCAGATTTAAAATACTTAAACTTTTCTCATACGAGAATTTGTAAACTCTTGGACATGCATAGAAACAGATTTCAACCATGGCAACCAGCTTTTAAAAGATTTGACTATCACTTTAGCCTAGCGTATTCCATTATTTACTTTCTACTTCAAGGAATCAGGTCATTAAGACAATTTCTGCTAATGTTTATCTCGATTATCGTGAACTAGATATAAGATTAACGATATTTGTTACAGCGATGTAGAGAAAGTCATGTAATGGAATACATAAGATTTTTAACATTTGTATCACAATAACTAGTCTGGTATTGTCTTTTATTCTGCAATTTTCAGCGCTTTGCTGTTCCGCAGTTGTAGATAATGTGTATAGTCGAGAGCTATAAAACTTCTCGATCCACTTCCCCATTGTTTTTTTTTTCTTTTATTTATTTAATGTTGGCAGATTTTCCTCTTCAGGTGTATTTTACACCTGCCCGGCATGCTATTGGATTAAACAAAGTGTGCCTGAAAGGAATGGGAAACAGTAGCATTTTAACTTAGAAGACGCTAAACATATCCGCCTATTTGTTAGTAGTACGACAATGGTACTCGATGCTTAACCAATGAACAGATGTCGATTCTGGGTTAGAGGCGAATGTTAGACAATCATTATATGGACCCTTGTAAACATTGCTCCCTTTATGATATATGCCATCTGAAAGGATAAGAAGTATGGAGAACAAAGTTGGTCTTATTGAGCAAGAGTGTATGGCTGGGGAGCTATATGATATCACTTGAGAATAGTGGCGGCTCGTGGATTAAAACTTTAGGTGATCACAAAATCAACAATTTACCACTGCCGCAGCTGCTACTGCTACCGCCGTCACCGCAACATCAAATGCAGTAATATTAGAAACAATGATAGCGTCTAATAACGAGAATTATATATTTGTTACACAAATCCTCACCCACCCAGTATTGTAAAGATGTTGAATTTCTTAGTCTCCCAGAGTTAACAGCAACATGAGGTGATGAAGGGGTGAAGTCCTTTGATGCATTTCATATGAAAAATGGTATTTGCAGTCAATAATATTTACATTGTTTGAATTAGGCAATTAACACCAAATTTATTTGTACAGGAATTCCACGCGCCGATTTTTCAAATGTGCAAACTTTTCTATCACTCGGTGATTAAAGTATTTATGCTATTGGCCAGTTTCTTCTCATAGCAAGCATTGCCAGTGCTGAATCCTTTATTGTGGAAAAGCATATTTCTGGTTCTGATGTAGTCATGGTCGTAGTGATAACAATCTTCAGTAGCTCGGTTAATTGCGCAAAAGCTTCTTCGTTGAGGTTTTCTGTTATGAACTGCTTAACTCTTTCTTTAGCTTAACTCTCGCATAAAATGCAAATTACTAACAAAAAATAACGCGTCTCACAGAAACTGCAGTTGCACTTCCGGATAGTTTCAACTAAGTCTCAAAGACAGCAGCACCTCCCGCCGACAAACAGAACCCTAGAGGTGTTAATGAGAACGAAAGTGCACAGTCGCACTGTGCTCATTTCTGGCTGTAAAATTCCAAGCTGCTTTGTTGCCCGCGCAAGCGTAGAGCTGCTAAACGTTAGTTATACGCGAGCACACGAGGCCTGTGCTACAAGCGTTGTTGTCACATACTCAGGTTCTGGCTGTATTCAATCTGAAGAGCAGAGCGCGGTATATTTAAACAAGTGACACCGGATAGCGTATTTTATTAAATGTTTCCTGGAAGAGAAAAAGGAGATCCACTAAGAAATAATGGAGGTTCACGTGCTCTTGTGCTCCTACACAGCAGCCGCCGCTGCTTAAGAACAAAGTCAAATTGAAAAGAAATACTACGATCGGGGTTAATGAACAAGTTTCACATTATAAACAAAAATAAAGAATCTTGGTAAAGAACTGAGGTATACACAAAATAACTAGGTAAAACAAAGAAACATTTCAATAAGTCGAAATTTTGCGTTACTTGAAAAGGTTTTTCAATGTTCTTTGAACCCATTTTCTTGGAAAACTCATATAATAAAGTTTATTAAAAGTAAGTAACTTTGGAAAGATACAATCGGAATAAAAAGCGTCACTGTCATAGTTATTATCCACACCAACAATACTCGGTTTGCCAGTCCGTTGTTCTTCCATCTGAGCTACGATATCAGTAGTCAGGTCAGAACATTTACCTTTGACTAGAATTTTCTGGAAAACGCAAGGCGTTCTCAACATCTCTTGAGATACCATACACCATTGTGGAGTTACATACTTTCCACTTACTTCCATATGTGATTCAGATTTGGTACTTTTGTTATTCTGCCACTAGAGTGCTTTCTAGTTCGTTACTGGTCTGTAACAAACTTTTAGGAACCTTAAGACGCAAAGTGTATCCCAAGGTGACCCTAAAACGCAAAGCGAATTCAAAGATCTGGGAAGCCAAAACCCCAATGATCTCAAGAAGCCAAAACCTCGGCAATCGTAGATTTTAAATATGGCCGTGCTAACATTTCAAACATTCCCAAAACCCAATCGCCTGTAGAAGTTTTACCGGTACCTTTTTACTCTGATTTTACTTTACCAGCTTACGGAAGAGCAATCCAAAGCTAAATTGAGAACAAATTCACAACGAATCTAAAACTCCCTTAAACCTAGTGCACATCCGACTTCACGAAAGAAATGATATGCCAATAGCTAAAACCATGTAGAGCCATGAATATGGGAGGAGCTGCTATACTAAATATTTAACAACTTAACATTGTTTTCCTCTCTCTCGAGTACGTACGTTTTACTTTCTCTACATGTACTGTGCATTTACATTTGGTATTGTATGTCACCCAAAAATTCCATGTCGAAGTTTCACCGGAAATATATGTTTTCAGGTCTCCTGAATGCCAAAAAGAAAAAAGGATTTTTAGAAAAAGATCCGTGTGTAATGTGTGTGTGTGTGGACCGCATTACTCAAAAACTAAAAGATCGTTAAATACCAAATTTGAGATTTAAGTTTAGATTATTCCAAGTATGGACACATGATCTTCAAGAAAATCTCTTTAAATGGAAAATGTTTTGAAGGTTTTGTTTTTCTCAAAAATGGCTCTAATCATTTTGATTAAGATTCCGCATATTAAAGATATTTATATAAAAATACAATATATAACTGAATTATCTAGGAATAGCCTCTGAAGAGCTCTTCCCTCTGGGCAAATTTCATACTTGTACACTGTAAGAGGTACATAAAAGCTCAATATACAAACACTGTAGATCTCGCTAAAACACACAATTTGTCATATACATTTTTGTAGGGCTAACTTTTTTCGAGATACTCTTGTTACTTTCAATTTTAAACGATTCCTGCCTTTCTCAAATAGGAGGTTACCTTTAGTTTCATCTGTTTTATTTTATTTTGGCCGTGCAAAGTGAAATTCTAAGTTCAATTGTTTCGCATAGCGACCGGCTTTTTAAAATATTTGACTATCTCTTTGCCATTTCTGTTAATGTTTATCTAGATGACCACGGTACATAATCTTTTGTAGAGAAATGGAAAGGAACACACCAGACTTTTTGCTCTCGAGTGTATACACTTTTTATAATTCAGTGAAGAATCTATTACTGGATATAGCTGGAAAGCAAGTGAGATTCACACTCGCGTGTAAAAGCATTACGGGATGAACGCAAGTGGGGGCTACTTCAAGTAGGGCCCAAACTCATGCGGGGGTGCACTCTATCTTTGCCTGGAGCACTTCCAGTTCCCTTCCCGCTAACTGCATTCGGTTAACGAGGCCTCTAAACTACCAGTGATAAACGTCCCGACAAATGTTATTAGATGCTGGATAACAGGTGTGATTTATTCACCTGCAGAGAGAGAGACGTGTTTATGAGAAGGAGGGGAATAATAAAAGGAATCGCTTTAGAGGTGGGGTTCCCTATATTTTAAATTTTATAATTACCACAGGTCCTCTCTCGCACGCCTGAACAAATTATCAAAGAGCGTAGCTTATGACGTCTGCATACTGTTGTGCTCACTGCGTGGACCTTAGGTGGAGTCAACTGTCAGATAACATTGTCCCCTGCTCACACTGTCTTCGTCTCCTCCACGTCGCCAGGTGAATGAATAACATGGTCCAGTCAAGCAAAGCGCATTTCTGAACGAAACGAGTGAAAAATCTTGTGTGTTCAATTTCAATTTACACGAGTTTCTCTATCTGTTCTGCAAACAAACTATTCTTGCAAAAGATATTCTTTAATTTACATCATGATAATTAAGATAAACATTAACAGAAATGGTGTTATTACATAGTTCTTTATAAATGGAAGGTAAATTGGAGAATAAACTAGGCAAACGCGATAGTCAACTCTTTTAAAAGTTTTCTTATACAATTGAGATTATTTTTCCATTACCAGCAGTAAAACAAAGGAGATATGAAACAAGTGAGAACTATGCCTTTAAGAAAAGTATTTTAAAATTAATCCAATAATAAGGTATATATTTGAAAAAAACTGTATAGGACATAAATTATGTGTTTCAACAAGATCTATTGTGTGATAAGTTTTTGTCTGTCTTTTACGGTTATGTAAACATTATTCAAAAAGAAAATAGCTGCAGAAATTTCCAAGAAAATTCAAGATATACATTTTATTTGCCATGTAAATATCTTATATATATGACATCGTAATGAAAATGATTAGAGCCGATTTTTTAGAGAATCGAACATTTTAAAAAATGTAAAGCGGTAGTTCGGGGTACGGGTTTTTTTCCGAAAAACTTTGTGTCGCATCCTTGAATACCAAGTTTGGTGTTTAACGAGCCTTGTTTGTTAGTTGTGCTGTCCACACACACACACACACACACACACACACACACAGAAAGACACACACGGATCCTTTTTAAATGATTTTTATTCAGGGTCCTCAAACATTCATTTACGGGAAATCTCAATAGCGAATTTTTTGTGGAATACAATACCTTCTCTGCCTACTATGTACATTGTGCATTCATGCTAAACAAAGTAAAAGGAATGATGTGCTAAATTCATAATAATATAATCTACCTATGCTCTAGCAAACTATTCTTATAAAAGCTTATACCCGGTTGGAGGAAAACAAATTAAAATTGATCGGCGATGAAGACTGCTTTGATTGGTGATCACTAACATTTCTGACAGTCAGGTTTATCTGCAGATTTTTGTTGGTTAACAGGCTTGATTGCGTTTTCGGGGGATTGAAATGCACAAAACTGACATATATACCTTAACTTATTCTAAGGTATATTAAGTCAATTATGTTTATCATAATTCTTCTACAATTGCCTTCTTCTGTATGTATACATTTCGTATTTGAAATATATATATTTTTTGCTTTTACATTATAGAATTATTTTCAAGTCAAAATTATAGAAAAAAGGAGCATATTTTACTGTTAGGTAAATTAAAATTGTTCATAAGCGGCATTGTTGTATGTTTTAATGGAAAATACATCAAAATAAACTAATACAATATGTGAGCTATACACAACGTAGATACGTCCTTCCCTTACTTCCTCGGCGGGGGGGGGGGTTTGAGAGATAATTTCTAATAATTGATCATATCTAAATAGCCATTCACTATGTTAAAAATCTCTTGTTTCATTCATATGACATTCTGTACCTGTTCTACAAACTTCTTACAAAAGATTCTTCTTTCTACTACATGCTAATCGAGATAATCATGAGCAGAAATGATTCTTATTACGTAGTTTATTATAAGCAGAAGAGAACAAAAAATTATAGTCAAATGTTTTAAAAGCTGTCGCTATCAGATTGTTATTAAAATTCGCTTCTTTTTATTGATTATTATGGAAAACAGGAAGGCTTACAGTTTAAGAAAAGTATAAGTATTTTAAAAGTGAAACCAATAACAAGGAATATTTTGGAAACTGTTAGCTCCTCAACAAAAATATAAACGGTATAAATTGCGTGTTTTGACGAGATCTATAATTTTTGTGTAGTAAGTTTTTGTATATCTCTTACGGTTTAATAATGAAGAAAATAGTCGTTAATAACGAAGAGAATAAGCTAAAGTGATAGTCAAATCTTTTAAAAGGTGTCGCTATGTGATTCACATTTAAATTCGGTTATCTTTGCATGACAGAGTAAAACTAAAGAAAAGCGGATGATGATTTTATGTTTGAGAAAAGTACGGAAAATTAAAATTGAATTGAAAACAATAGCAAGGAATATCTCGGAAATATTTTAAGTCCACAAAAAAGGGACATATATTGTGTATTTTAATGACATCTATATGTTTTGTGTAGTAAGATTTTGTCTATCTCTTACAGTTAACCAGCTATGCAAAACTTATCAAGAATGAAGAGGGCTTCAAAGACTATTCTCAGAAAATTCAAGATGTATATTTTATTGACCAATTAGGAAATATGGCATTTCAATCAAAACCTCTAGAACCGTTTTAATAACGTCAAAGTTTCACAAAACGTTCCATGTAGTTTGGAGTTGAAGAGTTTCTAGAAAATCTTCGTGTCGCAACCTCGGAAGATAGCTACTTGAATACCAAGTTTGGTACTTAACTGACCTTTCGGTTTTTACTTTTTGTTCAGACACACGCACACATTCTCTCACACACGCTCATGTAAACTCAAGGACCTTTTTCTAAAAATCTGGTGTGTTCAATTCACATGACTTTCTCTAAATCTCTGCATTAAGCTTTTCAAAACTAATTTGTTGCAATCTCTTCTCCTCATACATTGTACATACATGCTAGAAAAGTAAAAAGCTCATTAATAGCTATTGCATGGATATTACATTTTGGTAGATGAAATTATATTTTAATTTGGATTGTTTAATGAATAAAAATTAAATATATTTAATTTCATTTGATAACAAAGCTAAGCGAAATTCAATATGGGCAACCTTTCCAGTAACTAAATTTTAAAAGATGTTCACCTCGTCATTTACCCTTTACATAAATTTCGTGATAAGGTGATTAGAATATAACCTGATATTCCTGTTAAGCGAAGCCAGATTGAAATAAAGACAGATGATTATGGAAGTCCTTAAACTCCCCTTCCGGTTGCAAAATGTTGGAGAATATATAGTTTGGGAAGAGCAATGTTTTTAACTTATCTAAAATGGTTGAATGATTTCCAGGATTACTCCCACCCTACCAGCACACATTATTTGAAGAATTGCTTGAAAAAATTTTAAGCAGGTAAATCTTGCACTTTTCTATGGGTAATAGTTACGGGCTGAGCAGAACCTCGCAAACCCGCCTGTTATCCTTACGCATACTCGCATGGTACAGATAGACAGACATTCATCCAATCGATAAAGAGAGGAGATGTAGCCAGTATCACACTTTCCCCATTTGGAACATTTTTCATGGCCGAGACTGCTACCTATCGCAGTGCCTCAATTTCTCCACGATACTCAGTGTGCACCCGTCCTATACTGGGAATTTAACATGTTCATCATCAGAACATTCACGTTAACCGAAATTCGAACTCGGCACCACTTGAGTGTGAGGCAGGCACGCCACTCGCACATCACGGAGGTAGGCAGCTATTCATAATGACCGAGCGAGTGGAGCCGCGGTAACGTGTGCAACTGGCATTAGGGAGGTCCCGGTTTCGATTCCCAGCCACCGCCCATTCTGCTTGGAAAGTGAATGTTGCGGTGGTTTGTCATCTATCGCTATTTCCTTTACTTTTATTTCCCCTTCACTTTATTTACTTCTCATCTTTTAGATTTGCTTCTAGGCCCCTAGTGTGTGACACTGCCGGCATATGGCACGAATGCATGTTCAATGGAAAGGCTAATTCCCGTGAACACTTGAGGTTTGCGGACCACATGGTGTCCTCTTTGATGGTTCCAACAATGGGACGGATAATCGGGTTTGGAAATGTTAGGGACCTTTGCGCGTGTGCGTGACAGTCTGCCTGAGATGTGTAGCCTCATGTGCCCGCCCTCACTTCATCACTTCTTCCTGGAGATGTTAGCCACCATGAATCTGTGTAGGTCGCAGTTTTCCAAGTGTCTCCTTCTGTTACTACTTCCTCCCTACAATGGATGGTAAATGTGAAATTTTATCTCGAATAACAAGAAATATATAAAAGAGTAGTCTTTTGTAAGAGTAGTTTGTTGAAGAGTGAGTAGGGTAATTTGTGTGAGCAGATCTATTTTCCTTTTTTTTTTCTTTTTACTTTCTCTACCTAGTACTTAGTAGGTAGATGGGTAGAGAAGGCAATGCATTCCACCCAAAAATTTGATACCGAGATTTCACAGGAAATGCACGTTTTAGGGTCGCCTGTATAAAATGCATTTTTAGAAAAAAAGTCCGTGTGTGTCCGCGTGTCTGTAAACACGATAACTAAAAAAAAAACGTCAGTTAAATACCAAACTTGATATTTAAGTTCAGCATTTTCCACGGATGCGACACGAACATTTTCAACAGAATCCTTCCACCCAAACTACCTTTTACTCCGAAAAAAATTTAGTGTTTTTTTTTTTGTTTTGTTTTTGTTTTTTGAGAAATGGGTAACGATTTTGATTAAAATACCGTAAGATACTTACATGACAAAAAAAAATGTATATTTCAAATAGTGTGGGATTATCCTTTTAAGTCCTGCTTATTGCGAATGACTTTTGGACAAGTGGTAAACCGTAAGAGATAGACAAAAAGTTATTGCACAAAAATGTAACTCTCATTACATCACACCATTTACGTCATATACAACTTTTTGTGGAGTTAACTATTTTCGAGATATTCCTTGTTATTGGTTTCAATTTTAAAATATTTTTCTCAAACGGGAATTTGCCAACTCCTGACTGCAATGAGAACAAATTATCTATCGTTTTAATCTAGTGTGTTCCCCTAGTTACAAGGAACTAAGTAATAAGACCATTTCTGCTAAACCAATTTGATTAGTTGGAAGTAGATAGAGGGAAAAGTTTTTTTTAAAAAAAATTTGTTGCAGAAAGGTGGAGAAAGCCATGTGAATGAAGCACGTCAACATTTTTCTGCAATTTTAATTACCTGTTTCCCATAATGTTCTTCCTATAAGTGGTAATTCTAATAATGAAAACTCTGAACTACGTAAATAACGTTTCTCAGTAAGTCAGTCTCGATATCTTTAAACAGGATTTAGAAACTATGTCAAGGGATCACTGGCCCGTGAAAAGCAATTCTCCCTTCACTAAATGATGAAGAAGGAGAGAGTAAAATAAAAGCATATAAATATATTTTGAAGATGATGTTGCCTCTTAAAATAGCAGCATATTTTCCGAATGATGTATTGGATGAATAATTTAATGCTGGCAGACAGAGCATATTATCGGTATAGCGAGATGCAATCTGGGGAGCCTGTCTTAGGCTTAGATGCGCACGTTAGGCTAGGGGGGTCATAAAGTTAGGAGCGGACACAGTCAGTAATCGCTCTATTGGGCTCGCAATTACAGCACCGGTGGGGGGGCTCCCAACACCTCTTAACACGCCAACGCCTCCGGACCAGGTGGCTATCTCCGAGAAGCACAAAAACAAAAAACTCCAGAATTTAGTGGAGGCATGCGAATATGTGCACATATCTGCATTATCTGAACGTTACAATGTCATAATTTTCTTGTGCAAGGCATTTTGGTTTTTTGGGTTCAACCAATTACATTAAACAATTTTAAAATATTTTACTTGTTCTACCACCTACAATAGTCGGTAGAGGAAATGTCTTGTTATCGAATTTTTAGGTGGAATGCAATATCATCGAAAGAATACAATTAAAAAGTCTGATTGTTCCATTCACATAACTTTCTCTACCTCTCTGCAACAAATTATTGTTAAAAAGCCAATGCTTTTTTTTTACTTCATGCTAATCGAGAAAAAATTAGCAGAAATAGTCTTATTACTTGCTTCCTTGTAAGAAGCAAAATTAGGGAGTACCATAAGTTAAAGTGACAGTCAAAAGCTGGTTGTTATATGACTGAAGTTCCTTTGTATGGACAGGGATTGACAAATTCCTGTATAGGAAAAGTATAAGTGTTTAAAGCTGAAACTAAAAAATAGCTCTAATGATTATGATTAAAATATGATTTGTTTAAGATACTAGATACTCATACTGATATTTAAGCACCGATACTCGATACTCACTTTATAAAATACTGTAAAGGCGACACCTTGCTTCTGAATTCTGTTCGTCGTAATGGTAGTTTTCTGTATCTAAACGCGTATAGCCAATACTGTATTCCCTGATAATTCCGAAATTATTCTTGTGTTACATTCTCCAATTAGCAACAATCTTTTTATCTTGATTAGACCATGGGTTGATGTATCCCCTATTGTTAGTTAAGTCTAGAAAAACTGTCTCCATGCGCTGTATTATCTCACGTATTATGTTCTGACTTATTTCGACAGATTTTTGCTACCGAAGTGTGTAAATGTAATGACTGAGGGTAAGTCATGGAGCTACGCTATAGCAGAAACGTGATGTAATGCGTCAACTGAATCAGCTTCATTCAATCTCAGTTAACATTGCATGTTACATGAATACCTATTTGTACTCCTTCCCCATTTTTTTGCATGTTTATTCAGAGGCAGAAGCCTAAGGAACGTTAAACAAAACATCTGATGTGATCCATTCACATGACTTTCTCTACCTCTCTGCAACAAATTATTATTGTTAAAAAGTTTATACTTCTATTTACTTCATGCTAATCGAGAAAAAAAAAATAGCACAGTCTTATTACTTACTTCCTTGTTAGCAGAAGGGAAATAAGGGAGTACTATAGGCTAAACTAATAATCAAAAGCTAGTTGCTATGTGACTGAATTTCTTTGTTTGTATGGACAGGAGTTGACAAATTCCTGTATGAGAAAAGTATGTTTTTCATAGCTGAAAACAAAAACAAGGAATATTTCAAAAAGGATCAACTCCACGAAAAAATGTATATAAGATAAATTGTGCGTTTTAAGGTGCTCTACATTTTTTGTGTTGTAAGTTTTTCTCCAGCTCTTACGGTTTAGCAGTTATGCAAAAATCCATAATATTCATCCAGAATAAAGTAGTCTTCAGAGGGTATTCTCAGAAAATTCAAGATATACATTTTATTTGTCGTGTAAATATCTTTAATATACGAAATTTTAATTAAAATCGTTAGAGCCATTTTTGAAAAAATCAAAATTTTCGAAAACATTTCCATGTAAAGGGTATTTGGGGGTGGGGGGATTTTTCTCAAAAGCTTGTGTCGCATTCCTAGAAGATACTAAACTTAAATACCAAGTTTGGTATTTTACCGACTTTTCGTTTTTGAGTTACCGTGTTCACAGACACACGGACACACACACGCACACACACGGACCTTTTTCCGAAAATGCTTTTTACTTTCTCTATAGGCACTATGGACATAGTGTATAGAGAATGTATTGCACTCCACCAAAAAATTCGATACCGAGATTTCACCGGAAATACATGTTTTAGGACCCCCTGTATCCATAAAAAGCTGGGAATAGCCTCTGAAGACTACTTTATTCAGGATGAATTTTGCATAACTACTAAACCGTAAGAGATGGACAAAAACTTAACACACAAAAAATGTAGAGAACGTTAAAACATACAATTTATGTTATATACATTTTTTTCGTGGAGTTGATCGTTTTTGAGATATTCCTTTTTCTTGGTTTCAGCTTTGAAAAACTTATACTTTTCTCATACAGGAATTTGTCAACTCCTATCCACACAAACAAAGGAACATCACTCACATAGCAATCAGCTTTTGGCTGTCACTTTAACCTATGGTACTCGCTTATTTCGCTTGTATTTACAATAAAGCAAGGAATAAGACTATTTCTGCTAATTTTCCTCGATTAACATGAAATAAATAAAAGATAAGCTTATTAACAATAATTTTTTACAGACAGATAGAGAAAGTCATGTGAATAGAACACATCAGATTTTTTTAGATAAAGGGGGCCCTAAAACATATATTTCCGGTGAAATCTCGGTATCGAATTTTTGGGTGGAGTGCAATACCTTCTCTATACACTATGTACATAGTGTTTATAGAGAAAGTAAAAATGGAATATCTCAAAAGCGATCAACTCCACGAAAAAAATGTATATAGTATAAATTGTGTGTTTTAACGTGATCTACATATTTTGTATGGCACATTTTTGACGATTTAGCAACTATGCAAAATTCCGTAAAATTCATCCTAAATAAAGTAGTCTTTAGAGGCTATTCCCAGAAAATTCAAGATATGCATGTTATTTGTCAGGTAAATATTTTTAATATACGATATTTTAATCAAAATCATTAGTCAGTTTTGAGAAAATAAAAACTTTTGAAAAAAGTTTCATGTAAAAGGTAGTTTGGGGTGGGAGGATTTTTCTCAAAATTTTCGTGTCACTTTTCTGGAAGAACTAAACTTAAATACCAAGTTTGGCATTTTGCCGACCTTTCATTTTTGAGTTTTCGTGTTCACAGACACAGGGACACACACACATTCAATAAGAAGATTTTCAGGAAACTCCCCACCCCAAACTACTCTTTACATTGAACCTTTTCCGAAATTTTCGATTTTCTCAAAAATAGCTCTAATGATATTGATTAAAGATATTTATATGGCAAATAAAATGTATATCCTGAATTTCTTTGAGTAGCCTGAATTCCCCTTCATTCTGAATGTCTTTTGCATAAATGGTAAACCGTAAGAGAGAGAGAGAGAGGGAGAGAGAGAAGACAGACAGAGAGAGAGAGAGTGAGAGAGAAAATCTATTACAGGAAATAAATGGAGATGTGGTTAATATATGCAATTTATATCATATAAGCTATTGTTCTGTAGAACTAATATTTCCAAGATATTTTCATTTATTGGTTTTAATTTTAAAATATTTGAGCTTTTCTCAAACGGAAAGTCCTCATCCATTTCATAACTCTTTCGTTTTACTGCTGGCCATGTAAAGAGTACCGAATTTCAATGACAATCGTATAGCGGCAGTTTTCAAAAGATTTTACTGTTGCTTTAGTCTAGCATACTTCATAATTTCCGATCTACTTAAAAGAAAGTAAGTAACAAGACCACTTCTGTTAATATTTATCTAGGATAGCGTGACATAGATGACAGATAAGCTTTTGTAAGAATAGTTTGTCTTTTTAAAGGGGTGAAGTGTAGTTTAACAAGGAAATAAACGAAAATGGGTGGGAAATCTTTGTGAGTGTAAGACTTACATCAAATATTTACGCGTTACCTGAATTGAATGGTGTGTTCTCAACACACTGGTGGTGCTGATACATTATAATATATCTAATTCTTTTCTGGACAGCCCAAACGCAGGACTTTCCCTCGATGCGATGGTATAGCCCGGGGTCCAAGTTTGTGGGGCTATACAACATTTATTTACAGCGACCATTTGTAACTCAATGTCTGGTTAACCTTCGCTTGAAATATTGAACCTGCGCCACTTGACAGGGACAAATTAACCTTTATCAATAAGTTTTAGGACACGCCTAAACTTTTATATATAGTCCTATTTCTTTCTTTATTTCTCTCGTTGTTGCCATCTTGTTCGCGCCTGTCAATTTTTAATAGTTGCTTCTTTTGTTTTATTCAAACGTTTTAGCTGGTTTTCAGGAACGAATGCTTAATGATGTATACCCATTCTCTTCTCGATTCATGTAATGCGGTAAATATTAGGTTGGTTAGGTTGCCATCACTACTTTTAATTAGTTCTTTTGTGATAATTAACGAAAGAAAACACTTGAGATATTTAGTTCAGCCACAATAAGGCAATCGCTCAGTCGTATCTCGTGTCATTATTATAATACTAGCTGAAACACCAAAGCTTTGGGAATTTTTCAAGTCTATTCTTTATCATTAATTCAAAAAACAGCGATTTATTCTCAAATAGCATCTAAAGTAGCTAGCTTGCTTTGGCAGCCTTGGTGTTTTATGCGAAACACAAATGCACAGCTGCCAAAATATTTCGCTAAAGCCCTCTTGCGTGAATACTTTAGGTCTATGTGTGTGTGTGTGTTGTGTGTGTGTGTGCAGAAAGTAAACTGATTTTCGAGCAATTCAGGCGCCAATTTAGCGAATTTCACTCTTTGTATTACGTACCCAATTGCGCAATTGCGGCAAAATAGTTTCTTCCCCACATACGCATATCTTCATAATTTTGTACCTATATATTATATATATATACACACACACAACAACAGGGCCAATGTGGCGTATTTTTTCAAGTATTAATGAAAACATCATGGATTCTAGATAATAAGATCATGTTCAGTTTTAAATGACTTATTTACTCCTGGGACTGACGTGGAGATACAAAAATTAAAACATTGCAGAATTTGGTAGTGTTGCAAAATGCTGTAGACTACGCTAATAGTAGCGCGTGAGATATTAATAAATGAAAAAAAAAAAAAAAAAAAAAAAACTAAACTAAAAAATAATAAATAAATAAAGAAAAAAAAAGCGCAAAACGGTAATTAATTTCAACTTTTCACGTTAAAAACTATATTTTCCTTTAAAATTAATGCATTACAAAATGTATTATAACATCGTGGCTTCTAGATGCTTCGCACTGCTATATTAGCAACTGTTCTTTTCTTGCACCATTGCTTTAAAATAAATGCATTAACATCTTCTCTTTGCACCATTAAAATTAATGGATCATAAAACATAACATCGTGGTTTATACTACGTGAATAATAAGATAATTTTCATTTCTTAAATGCATTATATTATTAGCTTGTAACCCATGTAAACCATTACTTATTATGTATGCGATAATGCTTGAGCCACTGTTTTGAATGATTATTTCTCATGAATGTAATTGAATAACCTACAGTTGTCACATTCCGACTCTCTTGTGGTTGTGTGTAAAGAATATCTCAGTTGGGAAGAAATAATAGCAAGCTAAGTAACGTCAATATAATAACTTTGTATGTTCTCAGAAAATATAGAAATATTTAGCACATAGAAATGATAAGAAAACGAAATATAGACAAAACAAAAGGAAGTCAAAAACTAATACACAAATTATTATTCCAGCTGTTAGCATTATTGTTGAGAAAGATAGATGGTCTTGTCAGCTTTGATAAGCATAACATAAGATTACATCATTAATCGTGTGTAATGGGACAGAATTTCGAATTTTAAGTTAGACAATGATTTTCCCCTTGTTTCCAAGGGTATCTGTGACAAGTTGGTTGAAATCAGTGCAACGGTGTGGAAACTTCTAAAAAAAAAATCTGATGTGTTCCATTCAGATGACTTTCTCTACATCTTGGTAACACATTACTGTTAAAAAGCTTATTCTCCTATTTACTTCATGATATTCGAGATAAACATTAGCAGAAATGGTCTTATTACCTACTTTCTTGTAAGTAGAAGCGATATAAAGGGACAAACTCGGCTACAGTGATAGTCAAATCTTTTAAAATCTGGTTATCATGTGGAAAAATCCGTTTCTTTTTATTGCCAGAAGTTGATAAATTTCCGTATGTGAAAAGTTTTAAGAAAGAAACTAATAACAGGAAATATCTCAAAATGGTCAACTCGACGAAAAAAATCTATATGGCATAAATTGTGTGTTTTAAAGAGATCTACATTTTTTGTGTTGTGTGTTTTTGTCAAGCTCTTACGGTTTACCAGTTACGCAAAATTCAACAAAATTCATCCAGAATAAACATGTCTTCAGACACTATCCCCAGAAAATTCAACATTTACATTTTATTTGTCATGAAAGTATTTTTAATATACGGTATATATATATATATATATATATATATATATATATATATATATATATATATTAGCGCCGTTTTTGAGAAAATAAACTTTTCGAAAATTTTTCCATGTAAAGGGTAGTTTGGGGTGGGGTGTTTTTCTCAAAATCTTCGTATCGCATTCTTCTACGCGTATCTCCGGTGAAATCTCGACATCGCATTTTTGGATGGATCGCATTTTTTCCTCTCTATACACTATGTATATAGTACGTGTAGAGAAAGTAATGCATACATACAGCCATACATACATGCATACATACATGCATACATACATGCATACATACATGCACACATACTTGTATAATACAGACATACATACAGCCAGACATACATACAGCCAGACATACATACAGCCAGACATACATACGTTCATATATACATACGTACATACATACATATAGCCAGACATGCATACGTACATACATACATACATACATACATACATACATACATACATACATACATACATACATACATACATACATACATACATACATACATACATACATACATACATACATACATACATACATACATACATACATACATACATACATACATACATACATACATACATACATACATACATACATACATACATACATACATACATACATACATACATACATACATACATACATACATACATACATACATACATACATACATACATACATACATTCTTCTTTAATAGAATAACTTATTTTGATAGCTGAAAAAGCTTCTTCCAATTTTATAGCTATCATTTAAAAACTATAAGACCAAAAAGAAAGTACAACGATCTAAAATGTGAGCTAATATAAATCACATCGAGGATTCTTCCACCATAAAAGGGTACCTATAAAACTATGCAGCATTTCCAGAACTTGACTGTCAGAGGAATGTTTTAAGGAGTTTGACGTTCCGCCCATTGCTCACAATCTTTTGGGTGAATATCAGGGCGTTTTCATCCATCTGATCTGTATAAAAATTGAATTACGCTGCCCCGTAGTTAAGTCGGTAAGTACCCACCTGCTGTGCGAGGGATTCCAGGTGCGATTCCCAATTGGAGTAAGGATTTTTCTCTATCCCATATTATTCCCTATCCTCCCAGAGTCTGGAAGTATGAATGTCAGTGTGAATGTCTGTGTGTGATCTAATGATTAAGGTTAAATAAGAAAATCAACGACATCAGTAACTGGGTTAATACCATTGCTGAGAGGCAATATGTTCCAAGGAGGAATGCTGCCGATAGGACGAGTATCACTGCGCAATAACTGCTTTTAATTACATTTTTACTTTCTCTGTTCGTACTATGTACATGCTAGGTAGAGATGGTATTTAATTCCACCCAAAATTTGGATGTCAAGGTTTTACAGGAAATGGAGTCTTCAGATTTATTCGACCTCTCCCGACAATCATTTAACCGCGCCTGACAGCAATACTAGATAGCGAGTTTATCACGCATAGCCTCTTGCGAGGACTAGCGAACGATGGCTGGGAGTGGATGTCAACAGCTTCAGACTTGTATCGTATCTTTCCAAAATTTGCATTTAGCACATTCGCTTGCATCTCGTAAACTCGCAATCGAAGCATTTATACTGATAGGCAACATATTCTTCCAGTTCAGAAGTAGCACTCGACCTCTGCGATCGATGGTCTCTTCCATCTCGCGTGAAAAGAAGCCACAAAATGTCCTGATGAAAAACAGTTCTGCACCGCCCAGTACATCAACCTGTTTACAAAGTCGGCAATGCATGCAGTCCAAGCTTCAATTCCATACCCTTCTCTGAGACAAGGGGCTCGCTGAACTAATAATGACGTCATACCACTGGCACGATATGCCGAATAAATCCAATAGCCCGGTATATGTTTTGGGGTTTCCTGAATCAAAAAAAATACTAATTTTTAAAAAAATTCCCAGTTTGTATGGTATGTATGTATGCATGCATGAACAGCATAATTAAACAAAGAAAAGTCGGTTAAATACCAAACTTGATATTTAACTCAGCATCTTACAAAGATAAGACACGAAGGTTTTCAGTAACATTCCCCATTAAAAACTACACTTTATATGGTACAATTTTCGAAAATGTTGATTTTGATTAAAATATTATATGTTTAGGATATTTTATGCCAAATCAAGTGTATATCCTGAATTTTATAGCCTCTGAATACCTCTTCATTCGGATGAATGTTGTATAACTGGTGAACAGTAAGAGGATAAAAAAGCTTGCTTAACAAAAAAATGTAGGTATATCTCGTTAAAACACACAAGTAGGATTGAATGCCTTACCGGCATATGGTCACTGTAGCTCAATGGTTAGAATATCCACTTTGAGAGCGGAAGAACCGTGCTGAAATGCCGACTTGGATACTTCAGCTGGTTCTAACAGTAAAAATTCTGTGTTCCATTCACATGACTTTCTCTACATCTCTGTATTGTTACAAATCGTTAAAAAGCTTATTCTTTTATCTAAGGGAATACACTAGGCTAAAGCGATGGTCAAATCTTTTAAAAACTGATTACCATGTGGTTGAAATTCGTTTCTTTGCATGACCAGGAGTTGATAAATTCCCGTATGAGAAAAGTTTGTGTTCTAAAACTGAAACCAATAACAAAGAATATCTCGGAAATGGGCACTTCTACGAAAAATTTGCATATGATATAATAAAATAAGTTTAATATACATACGGTATTATAATAAGAATCGTTAAGAGTCATTTTCGAGAAAATAAACAATTATGACATTTTTCCACATAAAGAGTGATTCTGGGTGAGGAGGATTTTCTTCGAAATCTTCGCATCGCATCCTTGGAGGATACAAAACTTAAATACCAAGTTTGGTATTTTACGGATTTTTCGTTTTTGAGTAAACGCGTTCACAGATACAAGGACAGACAGAGAGACAGACAGACAGACACACAGACAGACAGACAGACAGATTGACAGATGAACATACACAGAGGTTATTTTCTTAAAATGCTTTATTTGTATACAGCAAACTCTGGAACATCTATTTCCGGTGAAATCTCGGTATCGAATTTTTGGGTGGAGTACAATACCTTCTCTATATATGTACTAGGTGCAATAACTATGTTAACATTGTCCGGATACTGTTTATGTCCACTGTAGAGCTGTGTTGCGAATCTTTTTCTTTTTTTCCATGTAAGTAAGGGCTGGAAATACGAATTAAATGAGCGGGGCATTCTGCGACATCTGGTTGCCACGTGCAGGGTCGATTTCCACCGCTTGTTCTTCAATGAAAGACCCCTACATACATGATCTGTAAACAGATCGTATTTCTTGTGGAAGTGGAATTCCTCGTTCATGTCCATTCTATATCCTGTAAAACAGGCTTCTTTAAGTTACTATGAAGCTTTCTTTTCGATAGTTATGAAAATGCATCTGTGAAATTAGCCCAGAAGTGTGAAAAAATTTAACTTTTATAATAAAATGATGATATAAAGAACTGTACGACTTTTTGAGACTAAAGTATTCGTAATACTTGTTTAAAAACTGGAGACCACTGGGAAATGTCGATTTTCAATCTTGTTCAACCAAAGGGTAGTTTGGAGTGAGACATTTTCTTTGAAGCCTTCCTGTGTATCCTTGGAAGATGCTGAGCTTAAATACCAAGTTTGGTATTTAACAGCCTTTTCGTTTTTGAGTTGTACTGTTCACATACACACACACACACACTTACATTCATACACGTTCGGACCTTTTTCTAAAAATGTTTTTCTTTGGATTCAGGGGACTTCGAAATATTTATGATGAAATCTCTTCATCTGTGTATTTTTGAGTGGAATACAATGTCTTCTCTACCTATTATATACATGTACTGTAGAGAAAGTAAAAATACTTATAGGTGCAAGGACTCTAAAACGCGTATTTCCAGTGAAATTCGGGTATAGAATTTGTAGGAGGGATGTAGTATTTTCTCTAATCGCTCTCCGTAGTGTAGTGTTTACCTCATATACCCAAGATTGTGGGTTCAAACCCGACGGAGGGCGATGGTGTTTTTCGGTCGTAAAACTCCTTAGCATGACTTCCTTCGGAAGGGAAGGGAAGGAAAGGAAAGCCGTTGGTCCTGTGTCTTAGATTTACGCATATAAAAGAAACTCAGGCCTGATAAAAACGCATCTGTGTAAAATTAATTCACGCCCAATATAGAACGGGACTTTGAGAACCACAATAATTAAAGAGCGTTCATAAATAAAACTCCATCGCCATTCTCTATCCATGTATTTTGTACAAGGTAGAAAAAGCAAAAAATGATAGGTATGATTTCCTAAAGTTTAAAGTAGAAACTCAATGACCATTAAGTTTATTCTTAGCTGTATTCGATCACAGTATCACAGAATCTGAGGTTATTGCCAGAAACTTAAAAGACGATTTTATATATCATGAAATTAGCTAAAGCATGCGGTATTTTAAATAAAAAATCGTTAGCTGCATTTTTGAGATAAAAACATTGTAAAAGATTTTACGCAAGCTTAGTATATTGTGAAATTAAATGCTAAGGTAGGTATTTAGCACACTTTTCGTTTTTGAGTTATGCAGTTTTAAGCCACTTGGAGTACTCACGCGCGCGCACCATTTTCTGAAAACAATTTAAGTTCAGGGGACTTCAAAACGTGTGTTCGCTTATTATAGTTAGTAGTTGTTCGATATATTCCTTGATATTGGTTTTAGAATTGGTATTACTTTTGATTTTTTTCAAATGAAAGTCTTTATTTTTTTTTTTTTCATCCCGGTCATGCAAAGAGAAGGAAGGGAATTTCAATTCGGCTTTTAAAGGATTTGACCATTGCTTTAGGCTAGTGTATTCCCTATTTCCCTTCTACTTAAAAGCAACTAGGTTATACAACCATTTCTGCTAATGCTTATCTCGATTAGCACGAAGCAGAGAGAGAAATGTGGTTAGAATAGTTTGTTGCAGAATAGGTAGGAAAAATCAATTGATTGGAACATATCAGATTTTTAATTTGTTTTATTTACTTTAATATCCTAACTGAGGTTATATTGAATGAAATGAAGCCCAGATGAGCTTGGGGTCCTAGATATTAAGGTCCCGACATATTTCTTATCGGGATAAGAGAAAACCGCGGAATAGCCTTGTCTTAGCCAGGTAACTCATGTGCCTGGCGCAGTTGTGTATGCCTGAAAGATCCTTCTTACAAATAGGCCAGAGCACACATTAAATTAATGTGCTCGTAACCGGCGGTTTTGTAGTGACGGATAAACTCTGCAGAATACCAGCTGATGTTATGACGTATCGAAAAGTAGTAAAAGTTCGCTTACTTGATCCGAGTGTGTGTTGAAAGCACTTCCTGTTTGTTTATCATTCCAGGTTATTCCTTGTGTATTTATTGGCGCTGAATAATAATTTGTGTCGTTTGGATCAGTAAAAGCGATGTGAATTGGTTTATCCACTGCGCTATTAAATCAGGATGTTTATTTACGATCAGAAAGAGATAGAGATGGAAGTTGCAGATGGATGAGGGAGAGCAAACCAAAGGTGTGGCATAAATTTATAAAACGGTATGCATATTAATTGGTGTTCAAGCTGTGAGCCCCATTCCTGAGGTGTGTGTGTGTGTGTGTGTGTGTGTGTGTATGTGAGAGAGAGAGAGAGTGTGAGACAGAGAGAGCAAGAGAAGGGGGAGGAATTATTCACTTCACTTTATTTTGATGTATTATCACTTCTATTTAAAAGTAACAAAGGAATGACATTAAGGGGGATATTTTTAAGGAGAAGTCGAAAGCTGCATCCCACCAACGTTAAATGTCATTAACGTTATCAAAGTTCTCATGGATATAAATATTAATTCGTAACTTATAATTTTACTGAACTAGTATCATACCACAAAATTATTATAAATAAATATATTGATGTAATTTTTGTCAAATTGATTGTATATTTTAATTAACCAACCAATTTATTTAACAAAAATCTTGTTTCATAAAGCATCCGGCTTTTTACTGTCAATATAATTAATTGAGTTAACTATTTTTTGAGAAAACGGGTCATTTATAATATGGTTAAATATAACACTTGATGATGCATAAGATCTTCTTCCAAGGATGTGAGAGCATAGAAAAAAGACACGCAAAATTAGCTTTGCTTGGAAAACATTTTTATTTTCTCAAAATACTGTATATTATAGATATTTACATGAAAAATAAATGGTAAATCTTGAATTTCCTTAGAATAACTCATGTCAAATATATTTCCGAGATATTATTTGTTATAAGTTTAAATTTAATCTGTTATACTTTTCTGAAATAGGGAGTGCTATTAATATATATTTTGTCATTCTTTACAAGCTAAATACAATGGAATCACATAGTGACTGGCTTTTAAATCGTTTGACTAACACTTTATCTTACGGTGTTTTCTTATTACCCATGTACAAGTAAATAATCTCGCAATACAACTTTTTTCTAGTGTTTAACTTGATAAGCGTGAAGTATATAGAAGAAGAGCTTTGTAGTAATAGTTTGTTGCAGCATAGGGAGAGAAACTTTTGTGAATGTGTCACAGCAGAATTCTCATTAGTGGTAAGTCGCTATTTGTCTTTTTTCTCATGCTCATGCAATGTTGTAGATGTTAAATGATTATTATCTCAATTAACAAGAAGTAGATAAAACATTTTTACGCTTTTGAAGAATAAGATATAGAAGTTTAAGTAGACAAAGTAATGTGAATGCAACATAACATTTATTTTATGTTAACATGCTCCAAAACAATGTTTAGCATTGTGTTCGCTATGTAGAGGAATGTTCAATTACTGTAAGATTTATGAGTACAAACGTCAGGAGTGAAAGCCTGCAAATTGAAATCTGACGGGAAATCAGCGCCATGTGCGACTCTTACATTGGGTGTAGGTGTAGGCAGCTGCCCGCGAAGTTTACATAATATGCGCCTGCATGTTTTGTCTACAAGTTTCGCGACCTTGACCTTCATTGGGCGCTGGTTCCACTACCTATCTTGTGCGGCATGTTACATATATGTTAATTTATTCAACAACTTCTCGCAAAAACTTATGTTTGACATAAAATATGTGTTTTAACGAGATCCACATATTCTGTGTAATATGATTTTGACCAATTTACCAGTTGTGCATGAAGAGGACTTCGCAGGCTATTCTCAGAAAATTGAAGATGAATATAAATGTCATTTGCCATGCAAATATTTCTAAAATACAATAGTATTTAACTCAACATCGTTAAGACAAACTTTTACTTTCTGTGGCGCCTATGTATACTCAAAGACAATAAAAACACACCTGGCGCTGTGATTTTGCTGAACATATGAGTGTTCGACGGGGATTCGTGTCCTTCCACAATTTTCATCGGTGCTATTCTGGTACAACATACCACGCGAGTAAGAAAATACAAAATTGATTGGGCAAACCACCCGTTCACCCCTCAACCCGCTCGACGCTCACGCAGAAGTTTTTTTTTGTTTTTTTTTTTTTTTTGTTTTTTTTTTTTAGCGTTTAACGCCCGCTTTTACCACAAAGCACCACAAGCGATGACACTAATGATGCATGCAACGCAGATGGAGCACCGGTGGAATGCGATGACGGGGGAAACCGGAGAACCCCCTGCGCCGCTTTAGGCACCACAAATACCACATGCGGTCGGTTTGGGTCGAACCCACGCCGTCTAGGTCTAACCAATTGGCCACGTCGCTACCTCCAGAGCAGGTTGACTTGTATAAGCAGTGGTTAATTTCGTCTACCACGTGCGCGTATTGCTGTCATCAGGACTTCTGCTCAAATTGTGTAATACCCGGTGAGAGGGGTGAGAGAGTTTGGGGATCACCAGTTCACAACTCAAAACTTCATTTGTCGCAAGTTAGTTTCATGTCTATCCGCTTCTTTTCGGTAGCGAGGCATTGCAATACACTTTTAAGACCACAGCAAACAGTGAGACATGGGCGGAGTCAGTGTTACAAGTACTCACGAATATTTCCAGGCGTATGTC
Source organism: Hymenopus coronatus (assembly GCA_030762935.1). Classification (NCBI taxonomy): domain Eukaryota; kingdom Metazoa; phylum Arthropoda; class Insecta; order Mantodea; family Hymenopodidae; genus Hymenopus; species Hymenopus coronatus. The sequence goes on along the minus strand of CM060896.1, from coordinate 31,020,207 downwards.
TTGGAGTGTACATAATCCGAGGGTAGTGACCTTACTACTCAGCTCTGCCTAGCATTCCAGGAAACAAGTTCATGGAGTTTTCCATCACGGTGCCTATTTTATATCCCGGCACGCTTGCTCCCTCAAGGACGGAAGTAAATACGCGCGTCAACCATATAGAGCAGTGTTTCCCAACCTTTTGAAGTTCACGGCACGCTTGGGAATAACATTAAACACCAGGGGCACCCTTCCTTGAATTAAAAGAAAATTAAGCTTAATATGTTAATTTATTGAAATATTATATAGTAATAACGTACACCATAACATAATACAGTAAACTTTACTACAAATACTGAGTAAAAATACATAAATAAATTTTGTTCGATTAATGATTAATGTGAAACTTGTGATTGATGCTTAGAGCACAGATATGTGATGTCGGGTCTTACAGTTGACAGGGAAACACGCGAATCATCCTCAAGGTTATTCGGTCTATTTCTTGCTTTGCATTTTATTGTCACCATAGCAGAGAAGGCCTGCTCGCATAGATAGGATGTTGAAAAGGGCAAAAGTGCGTTAATTGCTTTCTTCATTAGGTTAGGGTACTCCTCTCTCCGTTGAAGCCAAAAACTAGCCACCGACGCCTCACTCTTGGTGAACTTACCTTTGAGTGTGGAATCAGCGCAAAGATCAATAAATTCATCTCGTTCGCAAGCAGTGAAATCTATTTCCTCTGCACTATCTACGAAATCAAATGGTGAGACAACCCAGTCGAGATTCGTAGTGGAAATAGTTGGAAAGTACGCATCTATTGCATCTTGCAATCTTGATAAGTGATCACAAATGCGGTCTTTCAGTTTACCCAGATCTTTATCTCCTGCCACATTAAGAAGAGATGGAAAGTTCGACAAATCTCCTTTTTGAACTGCAGACTTCCAAGAACTAAGTTTTCTTTTAAAAACCTTTCATTTTATTGGTTGAGGAGATTATTGTTTCATGTCGACCCTGCATCGAAACATTCAGTTCATTCAGCTTATGAAAAATATCTGCCAGATACGACAGTTCAAAACACCAAGAATCACTTAGTAAGAGCTCATGAAATGTGTCTTGATTTTCATCCTTAAAAAAAGTTTATAGCTGTTCTTTAAGTTCGAGAAACCGGTTCAATACACGACCCCGCGACAACCACCTTACTTCTGTGTGAAGTAACAAAGAGGTTTGAGCTGCACCCGTTGCGCGACATAACTATTCAAAAATTCTGCACTTTAAAAGTCGAGACTTCATATAGTTCACCATTTTCAAAACTTGGTTAAACACTTCAGCAAAATCTTCATTACACACTTTCACGACTAATGCCTCTTATGCAAAAAACAGTGAGTTATAATAATGGATGGATTTTTATTGAGAGCTGTGGCAGTAAAACCTTTAATTTTACCAGACATAGATGGTGCACCATCTGTACATATACCACAACAGTCTTTCCATGAAAGATCATGGTCATTGAGATAGGAATTAATAGAAACGAAAATATCATGGCCTGTGGTTGTAGTCTCCAGCGGTCTTCAGAACAGAAACTGTTCACTAATATCTTTTTCATCACTATATCTGATAAAACCAAGGAGTTGCGGTTTGTCACCAATATCGAGACTCTCGTCTACTTGCAAAGCAAATGTTCTATAAGTTTTTATTTTCTCCGTGACTTGCTCGTTGATATTGCATGACATTTCAGATATCCTGCGGCTGGTTGTGTTGTTGGACAGAGGAACTTTCGAAATTTGATTAGCTGCTCCTTCGCCAAGTATTGTTGAAACTATAACTTGACATGCAGGGCCAATGATTTCCTCTCCAAGAGTATGAGGTTTCTTTTTTTTAGCTATCAGTTCTGATACTTTAAATGAGGCTTCAAGAGCAGTATCACCTATGGTCATTCTCTTTACCATTCGCACAGCTGTTTTCTTCTCCCCTTCTAATATATGTGAAAAATACATTACACTTTTCTGTGACACACTAATATGCTTTGTTGTAAGATGCCGCTTCAGTTTTCTAGGTACCATGGCCTCGTTGCTAAGTGTTTCGCCACAAACTAAACACACAGGGATAGGGGTTTCCTCGTTGTTATTCCACTTAAATGCATACGCTAAGTAATTACTGTCCTGGTATGTTCTTTTCTTTCGTTTGTCTTCTTTATGTGGTGAAAACGACGGTCCGGGAGAAACTGTAAGATTTGGCTTCTTAAAGCAAGCAGTAGGAGCCGACTGTTCACTTTCACTGTCCTGGCGTTTACGTTTAACAATGAACTTATCCATAGCTAAACACTGTGAATCAACGCGAGGAAGACAACCGAAAGCGCCAAGCGGCGTACACTTTTATATTTTCATCTGTCGAAGTCTCGGGAATGTTCGTGAGGAAGCGGTAGTCTCGGGAATGTTCGGCAGGGTATAGCTGTAATCTGTGGGATACTAGTATAACTGAATTGTTGAAATGAATCGACCACTATCACCATCTGCCGTGCATCCGAGTAATTGATTTGACTTATTTTATTTCAAGACCTTACAAGACTTAACGCTTCAGTAGAAGGTATTTTTTTTTTATCTCAATATCTTGCGGCACCCCTTAGCCAATCACACGGCACCCTAGGGTGCCGGGGCACACCGGTTGGGAACCGTTGAATAGAGGGATGACTACAGAAGACCTTGGTGGGGTCGACAGTTACCAGTTTCTCACTACTAAGCTTTCCAGGTTGTTACTGTAGGATATTAAATCATCTTACAGCCTTGCTCAGGCATCACCGTCCGTACATACTCGAGCTCCGATGGAATTCGGGAACCACGGACCAACCCAATTCGAACAACTCTTTTCGGGAGGGGTTCAGAAGTTCAGCCCAAGCGCCTATGTACAATATACACAGTTGATAGAGAAGGCATTGTATTCTACCCAAAATTGTATCTTCCAAAATGCAACATATAAGATTTCTCAAAAATAGCTCTAACAAGTTTGATTAAAATGTCATATTTTAAAATAAAATTTGAATTTTAAAATAAAATCTTGAATCCTCTAGAAATAGCTTCTGAAGCTCCCTTCTTTCTGGATGACTCGCAAAACTAGTAAACCGTAATAGACAAACATTCACTTTTAAAAAATCTGATGCTGCATTCCATTCACATGATTTTCTCGACATCTCTGCAACAAATTATTGTTAAAAAGCTTATGCTTCTATTTACTTCATGATAATCGAGAAAAAAATAGCAGAAATAGTCTTATTACTTGCTTCCTTGTTAAATAGAAGGCCAATAAGGGAGTATCATAGGTTAAAGTGATAATCAAAAGCTGGTTGCTATGTGTCTGAAGTTCCTTTGTTGGAGTTGACAAATTCCCGTATGAGAAAAGTATAAGTATTTTAAAGCTGAAAGCAACAACGAAGAACTCCAGAAAAAACAAATGTATATAACTTAAATTGTGTGTTTTGACGAGCTCTACATTTTCTGTTTTAATCAAAATCGTTAGAACTATTTTTGAGAAAATCAAAATGTTCTAAAAAAGTTCCATGCAAAGGGTAGTTGGGGTGAGGGAATTTCTTGAAAATCCTCGTGTGACATCCTTGGAAGATATCAAAACTGAAATACCAAGTTGAAGAAGGGCGGCACCGAGGCCGAGTGGTTAGACCACTCGCCTCCCGCCTAGGCGGCCCTGCCCGTATGTGGGATTTTTGATAGACGAAGCGGTATCTGGGCGGGTTCCCACGCCATTCACTACACTAATTGCTTCATCATCACCTTTCCTATCATCCATTTCGCTTGCATTTCCTATCATCTACTTTTTCATGCTCATGTCGGCTTCGGGCCGACCACTCGTTCCAGGTTCTCCATTTTGTGGTTTCGTGCCGTTGGCTGCCTAAGCATCCATTTTTAAGGCCTAGGGTGTCAGTCTTAATACGGGGGGGGGGGTAAACCGACTACGTAAAATATTTTTTTCGTGGAGTTGACCATTTTCGAGACATTCCTTGTTAGTGGTATCAGTTTTAAAATATTTAAAAATGTCGTTATATTGGCATTTGTTAACTCCTGGCCGTGCAAGAAACGGATTTTAAACACAAGGCAATTGGCTTTTAAAAGATTTGACTCTCGCTTTAGCTTAGTGTATTTCCTTATTTCCCCTTTATTTACAAGGAAACAAGTAACAAGACCATTTTTGGTACTGCACATCTTGATTAGCATGATGCAGATAAAAGAAAAATTTGTTTGTGGAAATGCTAGAGCTAATCCCGACTTTTTTTTCCATTTTTTTTCTATTATTTTGTTATACATTGCAATGAAAAATTATAAATATACATCACTTTGGTGTCAAATATTTAACTAGTAACAAAACACATTACTATATTCTAATTGTAGTTAATGAATTAAGATCAATAAAAAAAATTATACATTTTGTACAATTTTGCAGAATTACAGAAGAGAATTGCATGCTCTGTTTTCATATAAATGACATACTTCATTAGGTTCACGTATTCATAATGTTGCAACATATAATAAATACATTGTATTTGCTATTAATCGCAATGCACACTCATGTCTTGAAGCCTGAGTTAAAACAAAATCTGGTCGGAGAAGGATATTTGGAGTACACATTTATAGTGATCTAACCGTAGTTTTCTCAGGTAATCCATTAAGTCATTCTTAATGCCTGTACAATAGAACATTCACAAATCTATATTTTACTGTGTCTTTTCCGTTGCATTTCGGGCACTTACTAGAATCAGTGAGATGGATTTGATGCAATGTATTACGAGTGGGCAGATTATCATGCACAATTTGAAACCATTTTGGAAGATGTTTCAAGGAGATATTGTGAAATAAATACGAGAAATGAGTGTCCGGAGGCAAAACCTCCAGTATTCTCATCTTGGGCACATTACAGTAAAGCATGGTTATCTTCGATGTACAGCAATGTTCCGGAGGTAGATAAATTCTTTCTTGAATGTAAAGGCGCATATAATTTAAAGTTGTAGGTATTTTTCTAATGTCTGAATTATCTATTCCTACAACATCAATCCAATTTACTAGAAAAAACACCATCACTATTTTTTAATTTGTCATTCTGATAGATGAAAAGCGCTTTGCATTTCATCCCTATGTTCCAGAGACTAATTCCACCTTCTCGCGGTTGAAGACAAAGGATTGTTACAGGCGCTTTGAATATATTTCCCTGCCAAATATACCAACTAACAGCTGCAGTAATTTGACGATGATGTTGTTTTGTAATGTGAAGTATTTTTGCTACATATCACAGCTTAGAAATCACATAGACATGTATTGCCCACATTCTTTCATACAAACAAAGTTGTTGATCATATATGTCTTTACAGCTGGATTTTACTTACTGTAGTATTGGAGCCCAATTTACAGACTGCATTTCATTTGCACATAAAGTATAAATTATTTCCAAAATGTTAAGTTTTTTCAAAATCTTTCAAAGGTTGTATTTCAGGCGGTACTCTCCAAGAACCTATTGGTAAAATGCAAGATTTATCCTCATTAAGTTTTAATCCAGATAGTTTTCCAAATTTTTCAATAACAGTTGCCATATTAGTAACATCTGAATCAGTGGATAGAATAACACTAACATCATCTGCATAAGCTGAAACGGCAAATTTATATCCTGTCAATTTTATACCATGTATCTTATTATATAGTTGATATATAATAGGGTTTATGGCTAAAGAAAACAATCATTGAAGCTGGACAACCTTGACGAATAGAACGTTTAATTTGTATATCTTCAGTTAGAAACCCATTAATCTGTAAGGTTGAAGTGAATCCATTCCACAAACATTCAATAAAAGATATAAAATGATCACTAAACCCATGTCACTTCAAAACCTGAAACAAGTATTGATGGTATAATGTGTCAAAGGCATTTTGAAAGTCTAGAGAAGCAATAGCTGCTTGTTTCCCACTATAATCGTAATACGCCACATCACGTAAGGAACACGTAAAGTCATATATAGAGTTACTCGAAGGACCACATGCTTGTACTGGATGAATTAATCTAGTTGCAAGGTTAGCTAATATCTTCGCTAATAATTTATAATCATAATTTAACAACGAAATGGGTCTGGATCTTGGTGTTTGGCCGCGTTGCTTACTTATCAGCACAATAACACCCTTCATTTGTGACAAAGTCAGTTGTTTGTTTTGTAATATACAATTGAAAATGCTAACCAAATCGTCCCCAATAACATTCCAAAAAAACTGTAGAATTCATACGTAATGCTACCTCATCATAGCGTTTTTTTTTTTTTTTTTTTTTCCTCCTTGCTTCAAGCAATTCAGCCTATGAAATAGGCTGCTCCAGGGCACCATTCTCTTCCAAAGTTACTCTATGCGGATATTTTAGATTTAAGTTATCTAATGAAATCTCTTCCGTACTTTTCTACGAACAAAGTGGAATAATGACTAAAGAAGGCATTAGTAATTTCTCTCTGTGCCGTTGTCACACGTTCATCTGTATGTACTTTTAAAATCAGGTTCCTCTTGTGTCTTTTATGCAAATTCATGAGATGATATAAGCTTATCCATTCATTTGCAATTATATTTCTATCTCCACTTCTAAGTCTGAATCCTTCCATTCTTTTACCTTAAATGGTGAGAAATTTAACTTTTGAGCTGTCCTAATGTCATGCGTCTTGCTGCCGTTGGTTGATATGCAACTCGCGTATGCAACGAAAATAAAAATGTACTAATTGATCATCTTTTCGCTTTTCATACGAATACTGTTTAAAAAAGAATTTAATTTTGGACTTGACTAGGCGTTCTCACTATTCTGCATAATTTTGGTAGGATTTTAAACGCAGTTTCCAATTCATTCACCTACCTCAAATTTGGCAATCACATCACAATCATTAATATTAATTTTCCAATATGAGTGTCTCTGTAGAATGAAGTATAAATTTAATACTATATGTAGACTAGCCAGCTCATGGTGACTAATACTTTAAGTAGATGTTCAACTGCTTGAATCTTATTTTTAAGATTTCCGGAATATATATACGATCTAGTTTGGCAGCAGAATTTCCTGTAAAATGAGTAAAACGGATCACTGAATGAGTTTGGATCCATACGTCACAAATTTTCATCAGCGTTACTAGATCTTTTAATGTATTAATAGGGCGATATTGTGCAGTGCAGTCTGCTTCCCTCAATACACAATTAAAATACCCAGCAAGAATGTAAAACTGTGGTAAAATATGTAAAAGATATGAAGATCCAACTGAAAAAACACATTCCTTTCCTTGTGCTTGTTTGAGCATAATGGCGCATATACATATGCATATATATATATATATTAATAAAGACAACATGATTATATATATACCACTTATTCCTCTTGCTGAGAGCAATTTTTCAATTGAAGTTAATTCAATTCCCGATTTGGTTAATATGGCAGTGCCTAACGGTTCATTTCCCATGTTAACATATGCATTATAATTAATGTTGGAGAAAAGCTGGTAGATTTTATCTCCTGAAGAAAGAGTACATCTATGTCATGTACGTTTAAAAATCATTGCAGCATAGCCATTTTCGTCGGGGAGTAATTGCCATTGAAACTTAACGTTGTCACCGTTAATGTGAGTTCCATCAATAAAATCAAAAGAAAGAAAACAAGAAATGTTATACATAAGTGTAATTACCTTTCTATTCCTGTGCTTGTTCTTTCTTTTTAAGCAGTGGAAACGGTAATTTACTTTCCTTAGCACCTTAAAAAGCACCTTTTGTTGCGCTGAGTTTTCAAGTTGTCCAGGCTGTGTAGCGTCATAAGGTCATTCTGCTTCTCTTGTGTGCTGGTGCACGCTTTTCTGGCCAAGTGTTGCTTCAACTTCTTCATACCAAGTCTTAGTTTCTATTGGAACTTTCTTTAGTATCATAGGGTCACGTGTACTTTCAGCATTGTCAACACATTTACTCTTGAGTCGCTTGTTTCAGTTCAAATTGGTCTTTATGCGTAGTGTGTCTTTTTCTTGCGTATTACGGCCATTTCAGTGCTAGTACTGCTGCCCTTGCCTTTCTTTTTCTTCAGCTGTTTCATATCTATGTCCACTGAGAGGTCGGTCCCTTTGCTTGTGGTTTGTATAGTTTTCGTAGATGCAATCATTGCATCAGAAGCATCTAAATTAACACTCTCCTTTGCATTACTAGCGCATAGTTTTTCACCTATTTCAGGAGACTGAAATTGTTCTTATTGTTCAGTAGCTCCCATCTGCACGGTACTAGTTTCCGTAATCATATCTGGTAAACCTCCATTTTGCTCTATGCTGTTGGCAATAGCAGAAAACAGATCCCTAAACTTCCTTATAGCAGGCTCAGGTTTTTCAAGTATCTTTCGCTACGGATAAATGTGTCTCATATGGGTAGAAATTCCACAAGTAAGTAACAAATGCCTCATATTTCCCAATAATCACATTTGATAGAATGGGTTTCTTAATTACCGTTTGACCTAGACATACACCTGTTTCTACCGTAGCAAATTTCCATTTAAAGGTCCAATTGTCCATTTTGACAAGATGTACATTTCCATGATTTTGTAGAACATTTCTAATTCCTTGATCGGATATTTTGGAGCAATATTATAAAGCCTCACAGTCGTAAATTCCTGTTCTGCTGGGATTATTACCGCATTACCTTATCCCCGTTCATTAAGGCTACTGCTGCGTTACCTGCATGACAGCGCAAATGAGTTTCATAGCTTACACTGGTTTTAATCTTTAAATATAGGTACTGCATTTTTTTCCCTACAAACTGCCATGTTTGTAATTCATCAACACATACTTTTAATTTTTCGTTCACCCAAGGACGCACCCTTGCAGTTTATAGCTCTCTAACAGAAATAATACTCAAAACGAACTGGGACCTAGCCTTCAAACATAGTTGATGTTTTAATCTAATTCTACCTTTCCAATCTTATCATACAGCCTTAGTCTATAGTGTGGTGATAGCATGTTTGCCTCGCATCCAACAGATTGTGTGTTCGAATCTCGGCTAAAGTGAGTTACCCGGATAGGGATTTTCCGAGGTTTCCCCTTACCCCGAGGACAAAAGTTGAGTAACTTGAAGGGACAGTGGGATGAAATTTTAACTGCAATTATTCAAAACATCGAACAGCACTTTTTATAGCAAACTAGCTGCCAGCCCCGGCTTCGCACGGGCGGTGTACCTAATGAAAAACTGAGACAAAATCTTCCATTTACGGAACGACCATGCAATAAAATAAAATTACAATTAAGTTATTTGACATTACTTTATGTAATGCTTTGTAATGTACAATTTTCTTTCCGGAGAGAAAACCAGTGGCGTCGATGGTTTGCCGACTATCGAGCACGCAACGTACAACTTGCTCATACGAAAAATACGGCAACTCAAGGTGTATTGCACACACTTCCAACAATTGACCTTGGTATTTATTATCATTGCGAATGCAAGGCGTGCGGGATAATGAACACGCTTAAATTCAAAAAGGAAAGTCGGATGGCATTAGTGATATCCTTGGAAAAAGCATATCGTCGTCTTTGAACTTTCCTAAGATTAAACCAAAGTAGATTAAACTAAACTTTTCATACTTTTTTTAACAGCGAATCTTGTTTCGTTCCACAATTTCGGCTGATTGAGATTTATATAGTTTGATTGTCACCGAGTTAACTTTGAGCTGTAAATTGTATGGCGGTAATCCTGGCAAATCCAATGAATTTAGGAATTCAGTTTAGATAATTGACAGCTTCATTTCGATCGTAATGGAATCGATCGGCTTAAATGAGTGCATTTGTCTATTAATTTTACTATGAATGTTTATATTCAAACTACGCCCTTGCTATGGGCTCTACAGCCATTTAAATATTGAATAATACACCTGTTTCCAGGCATAGATACTATTGTATAAATAGCATTTTTCTCTAATCTACATTTTCACATATGCAAAATGTTTTAGTCACTGCTGTTGTTTAAATACAACTAAAATTTCCCAGAATGTGTGGAAGTTTCTATTGCAACGTTATAGACGACATTTTTCTAATATCAATAATTTTTCAAAAAAATAGTTTTTAGGAAAAAATCAAATTTAGAGATTACACTTTCTAATCTTTTAACAAATATGATCAGTAACCAAAGTTAATGTAATATCACGACGTAAAATTTTTATGTGTGGTTCTAAGCTTCAAGGTCGCTCTTCTTGGTGTAGTGGTTACCATTAGACGCTACTAAATTCAAAATTGCAGGCTCAGACCTGGCGGAGGGTGATGGATACAAAAATCCTTAGTATGACTTCCTTTGGAAGAGAAGTAAAATCGGTGGTCCCGTGTAATGTTTATTTGCACGTAAAAGAGCCCCTTTTCTTGAAAGGAGTAGTTTCCTGAGCAGAATTTCGCCATTTTGCGTCCGCAAATCGTGATTTCGTCCTATAGAATCTGTGGGCGACGTACCATGGTGTATAGTGGCGAACTCATGAACTAAAAATTCAAATCCGATCAAGGAAACATCTTAACGATGCCTTATGCTCCACTTAGGAGCTACAGGAAATAACTAACTACTAACTCAAAGCTTCGATTCAAAAGATGGCAACCAGTTTTCTCAAAATTTTAGGCACATAGAAGTTTTTGATTATGTATTATATTTACATAATGAAATGTATTATATAATAATTGGTACCGAAATATTTGTCAAATTTGCATTCATTTAGCATTAATATTAACATAACAGCAATGCATTAATACTAAGAACTATCATAAGTAATATAACGAGAGCTCTAACCTTTATCTAGAGAAAATTTGTTGCTCGAGTTGTATTTAATGACAGTATTTCGTGAACAAAATAACAATGGTTAGCCCATATGAACACGAAGAATAATATTCCTAAAATCCCATTTGCCTTGACGTCACTGCAACTTGATGTCCATATCATAAATCTTTCCCTCGTTACTTACAGAATTCGTTGAACTGGTTCCACTCTTTCTCTCTCTCTCTCTCTCTCTCTCTCTCTCTCTCTCTCTCTCTCTCTCTCTCTCTGTTGATTGTAGTACTCTGCGGCTTTCAGTTTTCAATTATTATGTCTATTTCAGCGAAAGAACTTTACCCAATACGTTTTGGAACTTCTGCCATTATATACGGGAATATCACAGCACACTGATACCTACTATTATCATGAGACGAACATTAGTCCAAAGAGAAAACAAATTCACGTGGGTGCGATAAATTTAGAGAAACAATTACACGTGGGTGTGATAAAAACGATTAAAATGTAGAGATAATGGGTTCCAATTGGTTGGAATTTTACGTGCCAATGTACTGGACTACCAGTTCCTACGATCACGTGTCATGAATGAAATAGTCAGTAAAATCTATAAAAATATTAAATGTCGAAATTTCACTCTTTTATATAATTCTGTTATAAAGAACGCCAAATTTGATAAAAAAAATTCAATTCCATCTGAAAATGTATTTTCTTATATATAATGTATTTATTTATTTTTATTATTTCTTGTATATCACCCACTTTAACTTGTATGGTCATATCGGGGACATTCCTTTAGAAACAACTGCTGCTGCTGTGCTTGTAAAACTATTTAACGTTACTTTTGTAATGTGCATTATTAAAACACACACACATACACACGACATTCATTCTCACACTCATACTTCTAGTTTCTGTGGGGGACAGGGAATCATTCTAGTGAAAGAAAATTTCCCCGCCGCAGGCAAGAATCCAACCCGGAACCTCTGAGTGAGAAGCAAGATCGCTCAGCACTGGACTGAAGAAACTGTCATTTTATATTGTTTTAACCGTCTCCCTTTCAAAGCGTATAACAGGTTATGCTGTACAAATGCACTAAATTTTCAAAGATTCATTGTTGCTTTATCTAAGCAAGTGTCTCTTGGACTTAGAGAGAGGAAGGAAAGGAGGTCTTGTGAAGTCCTTTCATCAAGGAGGCTATGCATAATGCGATATGCATATAGAAAAAGGGTGAGTCCACATAGCAATGAATGGAAGTTTTTATACAGCTCTCAAGAATCAATAGACGTGTGTACAAAAAACGGACGAGGAGAAAGATGTTCACCTGAATCCTTATGAGCAGAGTCAAGGTTACAAGATCGAACTGAATGATGTGTAGGCAAACCTTTTGCAAGACAAATCGTTATTCTTAGTTAATACTCCATTGTATTCGACTCGGTGGGAGAGCGAGTGTTCTTTTGTAAGTATGTACTCAGATGAAGATGCTACTTGGCGATATCAGCGGGGTCATGACAGGAGTATGGGGAAATGTTGGGCCGTGGGGCCAAGCTTTACAGGTAGCAATGTAACAAAGGCAGCTGGTCCCGTCCTTCTGCATTATAATGCCATTATCCTTAAGATGTACATGCCTAACTACATTTTGCTTGTTCATTTAAATGGGAATTTTACAAAAAAACACACAAAAATTGATGTTCTATTCTGCAACAAAGCAATCTTACAAAATCTTATTCTTCTATCCACTTCATGCTAATTGAGATTAAACATTAGAGAAATTGTTTTATTACTTAGTTCTTTGTATGTAGAAATGTAATAAGGGAGTAAACTAGGCTAAACCGATAATTAATTTTTTTTAAAAGCTGGTTGCTATGTGATTGAAATTGAGTTCTCTTTGCTTAGCCAGGAGTCAAACGAAAGATAATGGAATGACAAATTCCTGTTTGAAAAACATTTTAGGTATTTTAAAATTGGAGCCATTAATAAAGAATATTTCGGAAGTGCTTAACACCACAAACGCTGTAAACGAAATAAATTGTGTGCTTTAAGGAATCTACATATTTTGCGTAGCAAGTTTTGTCTATGTCTTACACTTTACCAGCTATGAAAAAGTCTTCCAGAACAAAGAGAGGCTGTTCCCAGAAAGTACAAAATATAGATTTCGTTTGCGAAGTAAATATCTTTAATTTACTGCAATTTAATCAAAATCATTACAGTCAATTTTAAGAATTTTTCCATATAAAGGGTGGTTTAGCATGGGCCTTCGTGTTGCATCCTTGGAAAATGCTGAACTTAACTTTTCTTTTTTGAGTTTGTTGTTCACAGACACACGAATAGACTCGCTTACCCACATTATTCCAGCTTGTTTATACAAGGGACCCTAAAACGTGTATTTCCAGTAAAGCCTCGATATCGAATTTTGGGTGGAATACAATATCTTCTCTATCTATGTACTATGCACTAAGTAGAAAAACTAAAAACAAAAGATGATTTCCCATTGAGGAAAGTACAAATATTGGAAAATTGAAACCAATAAAAAGGATTATCTCTGAAATTGTTGCCCAACACATTTTATGCTCCTGCGAAGTTTTAGATCGCAGGAGATACAACGCTTTTGGGAAAATGTTTATAGAACCAAAAGAAGTATCATCCATACCCATTGCAAATCTGCACTCCTTTTTAAGGGATGCAGGTGTAATGGGTTGGCTTTAAACGATACAGATAGCACAATAAGCCCTAGGCTGAAGTGCGCCCGGAGAAATGATGGGAATCTGTATCGTGAATGAAGAAGAAGATCATCTCTGAAATGGTTAACTGTCCAAAAAATTACATTCGCCTAACTTGTGTATTCCAAAGGAGGTTTATTTTTGTGTTGTTAGTTGTATATATCTAATGGTTTACTAGTTAGGCCTAAATCATCAGGAATGAGGAGTACTTCAGAGGCTATTCCCAGAAAATTCAACATATGAAGTTCAGTTGTCATGATAATGTCTTAAAAATTTAGTATTTTTAACATCGTCAGAGACATTTTAGAAAAAGTTAACATTTTTGGATAAATAATCCATGAAAGGGCAACTTAAGATGATAGCATTTTCTTGAAAATATTCCAGTCGCATCCTTGGTTAACGTAACTATCGATTTTTGGCTTTTGAGTTATGTTGTTCACACACACACAGTCGGTGGTGTAGTGGTTACCATGCTAGCCTCATATACCCAAGGTCGTGGGTTCAAACCTGGCGCAGGACGATGGCTTTTTTCGGGCGTAAAAATCCTTAGCATGATTTCCTTCGGAAGGGAAGTAAGATTTACCTCACGTTAAGCCTGGTAAAGAGGCCTCTGAGCAACACTAAGCAGTATTTTACCCCAGCACAGAATGGGAGGCTGAGAACCACAGAAGTTAAAGAGCGTCCATAAATATAAGTCTATTTCACACACACCCACACACACACACGCACACGCACGGGGGTGGCCTTTTTCCGAAGGATTTTTTTGGATTCAGGGGTCCTCAAAAATGTTTTTCTGCCTAAATATTTGGGTGGAATGCAATATTGCCCCTATTTCTATACGCAGTAGAGAACTAAAATTGCACAGGCCTCTCCATTATGTTATAAGGCAATCTGCAATATTTCCTAGTTTCTACACAAATAAGCAGCTGGTTCTAATGTATAAATTCAGGAAGCAGAAACATCCACATTAAAACGCATTTGAGACTTTCCTGGAAATTATTAATGTGTGGCTTTTACTAGAAATGTTGACAAATCTTTACTACACCGCAAGAAAAACATACTTTGTTCCGACAAACGTTTAGGAAGCTGCATTCCTTTTGATGAGCCGAGGTAAGCTCTGTGACATATTTATAGTGGAGCGTGTCTGTCGATGGAAGTCCTCGGAGGTTAGCTGTGAACTTCTTGCCTTTAACCTCGTGTAATAACGGAATGCAACCAAAACGCAAAGGAAACAGACCTACGCAATTTAAGAAGAAAATGCGAGCTTCCAATGTAGAGGTTGAACCTTCTGCAAAACCGTAGGGATATGAAATTCCAAACTAATAATGCTAACTTCTTGCGATGTATACCACAAATAAGTTATAGCGCAAATTTCATCCATTTTGCTCAACGGTTTGGAGGTTATAGTCAAATGTTTTTGTCCCGTCATTAAAAAGACCCTTGTGACAATTTTGGTCCAATATTTTAGCCTTAGATTCACAATACATTATTTTTGAAATTGCCCTGGGTTTCTCTGTGTCTCCTTTGGTTTAGGCTCCAAAAATGTTTAAAGTTATGAATGTGCTTTATTGTCATAGCATATAAATTTATGTTTGATAATTGAAAACATATGCTAAAATACATCTCACAGTAAAACGTAGGGCAATTCTTATTCATATACAGAAAATTTCATTTGTGTGACAGAAATCAGCTCCGAAAGGAGTATTTTACAGAAAGAAAAATACTGAAAATATCAATAGAGAGAAAACAAGGAAAGATTTGAATGTATGGGTCACAATAAAATACACCAGGTTGGAAGGTTGCACCATCAGCTTTCTTTTTCCTCTCCTCTGCTGCTGCCTGTTCTGTACTTTTCTTCTTGTATTGCTGCTTTTCTTCTGCACAATTCGGTTTTTTACTTTGCATGATACACATGAGATCTCGTCAAACTGAAATTTTTCTTGCCAAGTTCAGTACAATTTCACCTCTAATGCTTTGTTATAGTTCCAATTAAGGCATTTAAAATGGCGCCTGGTGCCAATTATATCATTTTTATGTTCAGGAATGTTTAAATTATTTTACCGAATTAAAATAAAAAAACGTCGATTTTTTTAAAGGCACACTGTTGGAGATCCATTGAGGAGTATAGGAGGTTAATGTATCCAGTGATGGACTACTAATTCTTAGCTCCAAATATACTCATTAATTTACATACATTTAATCTATTACATAAGGTTAAAATATAGGAATTATCTTTCTTTTTCCTTTTTGCAGCTATGTAATGAAACTCAATCTGCCGTTGAAATGAGAATTTCGTACAACTTAGCAGTTACAAATTCTACTTAAACAAAGAAAATATTATACAGTTTAATATTTCTTTGAAGTTACAGTTTCTTCCCCTCAGGCTCACCCTCCTCACCTCTCCTCTCAATCGCGCGCGCTCTCTCTCTCCCCCCCCTCTCTCTCTCTCTCTCGCTCTCGCTGTCTCTTCAAGAAGGTTATGGGGGCGCGAAATGGGGAAAAAAAATCTGATATGTTCTATTCAAATGACTTTCTCTACATCTCTGAAACAAATTATTGTTAATAAGCTTATTCTTCTATCTACTTCATGCTAATCCAGATAAACATTAGCAGAAACGGTCTTATTACTCTATAAGTAGAAGGAAAATAAGGGATTAACGTTTAAAATGTTTAAACATGTGATTGAAATCCATTTCTTTGCGTGACCAGAAGTTTTCAAGTTCCCGTATAGAAAAAGTGAAACCAATAAAAGGAATATCTCGAAAACAGACAACTCCACGATAAAAATATATATGACATAACTTGTGTGTTTTAAGGATATCTACAACTTTTGTTTACTAAGTTTTTGTCTATCTCTTACGGTTTAGCAGTTATGAAACATTTAGAAAAATGTTAAAGAAATGTAAGTCCAGAATAAAGAGGTCTTCAGAAGCTATTCCCAGAAAATTTAAGATATACATTTTATTTGTCATTTAAATACCTTGAGAGATTTTAATGAAAATCGTTAGAGCCATTTTTGAGAAAACCAAACATTTCGATTTTTTTTTCAGTTAAGGGTAGTTCTTGAAAAATCTTCGTATCATATCCTTGGAAGGTCATATTCCTTGTTATTGGTTTTAAAATTCCCAATATTTACAGTTCTCAAATGGAAAGTCGTTACTTACTTGTTTTCATCCTGATTATGCAAAGAGAAGGGAATTTCAATTGCGTCACGTAGCGACCTGCTTTTAAATAAATTTGACTGTCTTTTATAGCCTAGTATATTCACCTATTTCGCTAAGAAAAATAATTAACAAAACAGTTTCTGTTAATGTTTATCTTGATTAACATGAAGTAGATAGAAGAATGAGCTTCTGTAAGAATAGTTTGTTACTGAATAGATAGGCAAAGTCGTATGAATGAAGTAGAACAGATTTTTTCTATTTACTTCACGTATAACGATATAATATTTGTAGAATTGGTACCTACATTCCCGATACCCGAAGCAAGGAGTTGTTAGCTAAATTCTAATTCTCAGTAGATGCTCAAAGGTTCCAACAACCATTAAAAACCTATTTGCTATTTTTGACCAATTGCAGTAAACATTTCTCTCTGTGTCTCATAAGCCTCCTGTGTCCCATTTTTAAAATTTTACGAAACATTATTACAAACTAAGAAAACTCTTTAGCAAAGTAAAATAATATAAATTATAAACTTCATAAAATACATAGTCGGCGCACTTTAAATACCCACCAATTAACTGAAGCTATGCTTATTTAATGGCAAGTCCAAATTTACCTAAACTTTGTTCTCGAAAACTATTTCCAAAATGTTTCCTTTCTCAAAATGCTCCATATGATGCAATTTTTTACCAGTTTGTTTCAACTGCCTCTCAAAAGAAAATGGCCATATTACTTTTTAAAATAAAGCTACAATTTTGAGATCAAGATTCTGAAGAATACGAAAAGTAATAATTTTTCTACAATAAATAATTAGGGTTTATACAAATATATGATATGATAGATCTGTTTGTAAGCCTGTTTATTGTAGAAATTGAATTTTCAATACTAATATTTTTAAAAATGTATCAAATGTATCATTTTTATTAGAACAATGGATTTGATGGATTTGGACAATAATAGTTATAATTTACATCTCTATGGAAGCTAGAATTTTGCTATAGGATCAAAATCATATGAGCGTGCGTAATGAATTTCAATAAGATAACTTACATACCGAGGATTTTCCAAATGTCACAGATGCAGTAACTTAAGCGACACTTAAACTGACTATATTTCTGTATGAACTTTTTGAAAAATGTTCTGTGATTGCGTTGCTATTGTTTTAAAATGAACACCAAATTTCATTCAAATTGAATAAACACTTTGCAATATACAAATAATTTCATAAATCTTATTAGATAAATATAGTGCAAGTAAAAGTGTCCGATGCGCCTCAAAATTTAGGAAAATTGGTACAATGTACATGATGGTTATAGATGTTATTGTATTCCACTCAAAAATTCCATACCGATATTTCAGTGGAGACTTCCTGAATCAAAAAAAAAAAAGTATTTTTGGAACATGACGGTGTGTGTGCGTGTGTGTTTGTAGGCAGAGTAACTCAAAATTGAAAAGTCGGTTAAATACCAAAGTTTGTATTTAAGTTACGTATCTTTCAAGGATGCGACACGAAGATTTTCAAGAAAATTGCCTCAGCTCTACTTTTTACATGGAACATTTTTCGAAAATTTGGATTTTCTCAAAAATGGCTCTAACGATTTTGATTAAAATACCAGATATTTAAGATATGTTTATGAAAAACGAAATGTATATCTTGAATTTTCTGGGAGTGGCTTTTGAAGGCCTCTTCATTCTGAGTCACTTCTGTATAATTTTTGTATAACTGGTAAACCGTAAGGGATAGACAAAAGCCTACCACAAAACATGTAGATCTCGTTCAAACACACAATTTATGTTATATGCATTTTCTTTCTGGATATTTAGAGTTATTGGTTTCAGTTTTAAGCTACTCAAACTTTTCAAATGGAAAGCTATTTTTCTTTACATCTCTCTTATGTTTACTCCTAGCAAGCAAAGAGAATCAAATGTCAATAATTTGTTTTGCATAAACTTAAAGATGAGTTTTTTTTATTTATAACTTTGAAGGATATTAGTTTTTTTAACTTAAAGTCTTTAATATATTAGTAAAGTTAAAGTGCTAACTAATATCCCTAAAAATAGTGTATATAATGAGAATATAATTGTTTTGGGGCAAAATTTCTTTTGTTGAATTAAGGTGGTTCAGATAATTTCTGTATCTTTTAACATATTTGACTATCGCTTTAGCCTAGTACATTTTCTTATTTCCCTTCTACTTACAAATAAACAAATAATACAACAATTCTGCCAATGTTTATCATAATGTAGGTAATAGAATACTCTTTTAAGAAAGATTTGTTTGCGGAATAGCAGGAGAAAGACATGTGAATGGAACACGTTAGATTTTTCGTGTGTGTATGTATTTTAAATTAGTAATTTGTGTTAGAACCATTTCTCATTTAAAATATTAAAATAGATGCTTCTACACATCGTGGGAAGCGTTGTATTTAAACAAAAACAGAGATGCGTGGAACATGCTGAAAGTGTGAAAATGCAGTTTTGAACCAAAACGCTGTTTTATAAAATAAAAGCAACAGGTATATTGTATGAGCTGCAAAACCCTAAGCAAGGAATGGATAGCTAAATGTTTATTCTCTATACTCGCCCAAATGTTCCAACAAATATTTGATATACAAAAGCAATTTTCGATTTTTTGACCTAGTGCGCCTTAAGGTGATGCACATGTGAATTTTAACCAGAAAATTTGAAAAAATAAAAGAAAATATTTATTCATAGTAGAATAGTATAACTTCTAAACTTAAAAAATCTCACCTTTCCTATTTGGCCCACTTTAACTATCAGTTAACTGAAGCTATAAATAAACAGACGCATAATTTTTAATAGACAGGCTTAACTTTAAACCCTGTCTTTTTTTAGCAAATGTTTTCCCAATGTTTATCCATACACAAAAGCTTCACACAATGCATTTTTTTAATAATTTAATTCAAACATTTTCTACTGTCTCCCAACAGTACGTTAAAGAAAATGTATTATACTTCTTCGAAATAATGCTCTAATTTTGGGAAATAAATTATTACATTTTGAAAATCAAAAGATTTGGATAATACGAAGGATAATAAGACAAGTGCGCCAAATAAGACCATGCTACGGTTATATTCAATGTTAATTCACATCTACCACGTCTAAATTTTAAAAATGTAATTAAACCTATATAATGAACCTTGGGAAAAAGAAAAATGTAAACTTTATTGGATAACTCGAGGAGTATGATGCTAAATTATTTGGTTTTCTAAAATGGGACAAATTGACATTATTAAAACCTGGGCTTCCAAATACGCCCAGCTCAAATGTTAAGATACAAGACAGAGGTGATCGTGTGAGTAAACAATAAGATTCTGAACAAAATTGTAGTACAATTACAAAAGTAATGACATGCTACCTCCGTAATGATAAATGCACTTATACAGATCCAAAAATTAAAAAAAGATGACACAAACGTTAACGTAAGCCTTGATGCATTCTAGACACTGAAAATGAACAATCTTATTTAACTTTTTTATATCAACACAAAGTTTATGAATATATATGTGACAACTATTGCGCATTGTCACATCTACCATTTTGTCCTCTTTGTAAATATATCTCTGGTATTTGTCTGTTTGTGCTGTCTCTTGAACTTTTACCAATAAAAACCACAAATATGATATCATTAAACTGTTTACACAGTATGAAAGTATACTCAATACAATTTAATATTACATATATTGCAACATATTTTACTAAAGAATACATGGCGCCACAAATAACAATATCCTTAGCAATTGTTAGTGTAAACTAAATCAGGTCCATGTACATAACTTGCTTTTTCTCTGTTCTCACATACTGAGAAGGAAATAATGGTTGATATGTTCCAAGGGTCAACAGAGCAATCCAAACAAGGACATGTTGCCACCTACCGATATTATGAAGAAACAAACCATCAATTGGCCTTGTTGGCCTACGTGGCCTTATATGGTTCATATACCTTATCTTTTCTACAAAAACTAGGGTTATTATAAAAAAACTTAACTCCTTTTCTGTAAAACTTGAATTTTCATGTGAATACTTTTAAAATTGCATCACGTGGCTCATTGCTATTAGAACATTGAATTTAGATAGTAAAAAATCATTTAAATAACCAAGCAAGCTAAACTTTTGATACACGGTAAAAATATTAGTATTATTGTGTATTATAATAACGGTATGAATTTCAATAGTATATCCTTAGAGTGGCCTGTGGTAAAAATTCGCAAGTAATTCAAAACCGAGTGATCATAACCTACAAACAGTTAGTATATGTTATGTCTGCAGAAAGGACACAGCTGCCGCTGGAGTAAGCGTCCCAGACTATTAGCTGCAAATGATCCTAGATGGATGATGTTCGCAATATGACTCATTTGTTTTGGTGTAGTTTACAGTGCACTGGAGGGATTTGTGTATCCTGTGTGTATCACAAACATCTCTTTTCCTCATCCCGCACAGAACACAATGGCAATGCCGTCACATTGGTGCTATAGTCGTCTTTTTTTCTTGCTGCCAGTTGCATTCTTGAGCGGCAGGGGCTGCAAGATGATAGGGAATTAATTTAGAACAGTGTTGCAGTGCAAGATGGAGTAAGAACGAAATGTTCCGACACTTAAAACACTGTCAACTCCCGACGTTATTACCGACATCAAAGCGACTACAAGACGGGCCGCTAGGGTGGGTGGAGTACTCCCAAAATACCACATCACCAGTTGCAAACACACTGTCTATCCAATACTTAATTTTAATATTGCATGAGTGGTACCACTGCTGAGTTTTACGATGCCTTTGTGACAGGCGTTATGTGTCTACGATTTTTGCATCGTCCACACAGGTTGTAAACATGGGCGTCGCCAAAGTAGACCATATTGTTGGCCAATAATTTATTCTACTTTTACCCATTGTAATTGTAGGACTACCTATTTTACCTATGTATTTACCTGTTCTGACCTCTTACTCTCTAAATTTAAGTTCATTTAATGTTTTAGGTACCATGAGTAATATATTAATTTTTATTCACCTAATTTTATGTTAGGATCTAATAAGTCCTACTTTTCGTGATAGAACCTAAAATAGCCTAATTTGGTTATTTAAAAAACTATAGTACATTTATTTATACAACATATTTTCAAAGCATAAGAAGACGTTAGAATGAAGAAAATGTTAATAATTATAAACTTATGAAATCTTTCATAATGTTACGGATAAGAAAGAAATTTAGAATGTTACTTTCTCTAGTAGTATAGTGCGTACAGTTTACATAATATTTCCACCCAAAAATTCGATATCGAAATTCCACCGGAAATATGTTTTGAGGTACCCTGAATTCAAACAATTATTTTTAGAAAAAGGTCCGAGTGTGTGTGAACAAAACTCAATACTAAAAAGTTCGCTAAATACCAAACATGATAATTAAGTTCAGGATCTTTCAAAGATGCGGCACGAAAATTTTCAAAAAATC
This sequence comes from Hymenopus coronatus, assembly GCA_030762935.1. Lineage (NCBI taxonomy): Eukaryota > Metazoa > Arthropoda > Insecta > Mantodea > Hymenopodidae > Hymenopus > Hymenopus coronatus. The sequence goes on along the minus strand of CM060896.1, from coordinate 30,998,111 downwards.
CCCTACCCTAAACTTTCGTAAATGTTGATTTTTTAAAAAATGCTTCTAACAATTTTCATTAAAATGCCGTATATTACAGATCATTACATGTTTGCTTTAATTTTTTAGGATTAACCTTTTCATTCTAAATGACTGTTGCATAGCTGGTAAACTGTAAGACACAGACCAAAACTTACTACACAAAACATGTGGATCTCATTAAAATGCGCCATGGATGTTTTTCTGTGTGGAGTAAACCAATTTCAAGGTATTTCTTGTTATTGGTTTCAATTTTACTTTTCACAAACGGGAATTTGACATTCCTGTTTATTTTGTTTTACTCCTGGCCATGTAAAGAGAACCGAATTTTAATCACATAGCTGTTATCTTTTTGGTCGTCTCCTTAGCGCGGAGGTAGCTGCTTGCCAAGCGGGAGACCTGGGTTCGATTGCCGGTACCAGCATGGGGAATTTTTCTCCGCTGGGAGATCTGGTCCGTAATGCACTCAGCCTCGTGAGGTCTCTGGGGGGGGGCCAATTGAGGAGCTACTTGATTGAGAAGTAGCGGCTCCAGATCGAGAAGACCACATCAACCGGCCGGGAGGGACTCGAGGTGCTGATCACGTCTCACCCTCCAGCACTGCACCCCATTCATGACGCCTTCGGGCCGAGATGGGGATGCAGCGGCCGAGCAATATGCCAAGGTTCTTTGTGGACTGTCATGCCGTGGAGTTAGTTAGCAACTAGCTTTTTTAAAAATTTGGCTATCGCTTTACCCTAGTGTATTAATATTCCCTTATGTTCCTTTTGTTACTAAGTAATACAACCATTTCTACTAATGTTTACCTTAATTAGTATGAAGTAAAGAGAAGAATACTCCTTGTAAGAATGGTTTGTTGCAGATACGTAGAGAAAGCCATGTGAATGGACTACATCCGATTCATCTCTGCGTATTTCATTTTTCCACATATAATTACAGAAATGCTATACCATCATTTAGGCTTTGCGATGAAAAAATTGTGCAATTTCTAAGAGCTTGAATAGCCGCATACATTTTGGGAGCACTTTTGCTGGTAACAACCTGGATCATAGGTCTGTTGCTGAGTACGCACGGGCACGCTGAATAGAGTTGGAACATCCTGGTATAGGGTACACAACGAATAGGGATTTCGTACACTGCGATCCATGGAGATCTACTGCGTCTCTAGGAGGAAGGGATGGAATGGATAGGTCACAGAGATTCACGGAAATCTTTACAGTTCACAGCCCACTACTGGAGCTGCCCAGAGAGGGTGATGAACGACCCGTCAGTCAGACAGCCCTCTAATGTCTGCTGTGAAAACTTCTTCCTTTGAGCAGACGTATGTGCTGCCATATGTTACGAAACCTAAAAGCATATCTGAAGCATGAGAAAGAAAGGAATGAAACGGAACTGAGGGAAGGAAAATCTTGGTAGATGAGAAACCAATGCAGCATTCGCCTACCACAGCATTCGAATACCAGGAAAGCCTAAGGTTAAAATGGGATGTAGACAAAATTCATACTCGGAACATCTTGTATGCGAGCCTCGCGTTACCGCGACGCTACTTTGGTTAGATTTCCACCTGAAAAAGTACAAGTCAATAACAAAGAATATCTAGGAAACGATCGATATTTTGAAATATTTCTATTGGTATTAAGTGTGCTTTAAAAAGATCTAAGATTCTTTGTGTGTGTGTGTGTGTGTGTGTGTGTGTGTGTGTGTAAATACATTAAAAATCGCCGTGTCGCATGGAAGATATTAAACTTAAACACAAAGTTTGGTATTTAACCAACTTTTCACTTTTGAGTTCTACTGTGTAGGACAGACCCTCTCCACACACACACACACACACACACACACACACATTCTCTCTGTCTCTCACACACACACACAAAATACATACATACACACACACACTTGCTTTTTTTTCTAAAAATATTTGGTTTTTATTCAAGAGATATCAAAACATGTATCTCAAGTGAACATTTATCTTCATTTGCTTCTTATATTTTTCCTAAGTCAATAAAAGCTCTATGGTTTACAAACTCTACTCTCGTCTTTTTTTCTTCGGATATTTCTTGTGGTATAAATAGTTGCCAATAATTGGGTGTCCAGCTCGTAATTCACTTCTTTATTCTTCTAGAAATTCCTTAGTTCTGCGTATTTTGCATTCACTGTATATTCTTGCATGCACTTTTTAAATTGAATTAAGAAGCCTCTACACTTATAATTTCTTAATTCTCTTCTATTTTGCTTTCACTATATGTACTATGTACATAGTAGGTAGAGAAGATATTGCATTCCATCCAAAAAATTGGTACAGAGATTTCACCGGAAATGCTTTGAGGTTCCCTGAGGCCTAGACAACGTTTTAGAGAAAAGTATGTGAGCGCGCATGTACTTTTACTTTCTCTTCACGTACTATGTACATAGTGTATGGAGGAAGTATTGTATTCCACCCAAAAATTCAATACCGACATTTCACCGGAAATACATGTTTAGCACTCCCTGAATCCAAAATAGGCATTACAGAAAAAGGTCTGTGTGTGTGTGTGTGTGTGTGTGTGTGTGTGTGTTTCTGCGTCTGTGTCCAGCATAGCTCAAAAACGAAAAGACCGTTAAATATCAAACTAGGTATTTACGTTTGGTGTCTTCCAAGGATGCGACACCAAGATTTTCAAGAACATCCCCCACCTCAAGTACCCTTTATATGGAAACATGTTCCAAAATGTTTATTTTCTCTTAAATGGCTAACAATTTTGATTAAAATCCCGTATATTAAAGATATTTATCTCGTAAATAAAAGTATATCTTGAATTTTCTAGGAATAGCCTCTGGATGAATTTGCCGAATTTTTCTTAACTGCTAAACCGTAAGAGATAGACAAAAGCTTACTAGTCAGAAAATGTAAGATCTCGTCAAAACACACAATTTATGTCCTTTACATTTTTGTTGTGGAGGTAACCGTTTCCGAGATATTCCTCGTTATTGATTTAAAATTTTTTTCTCAGACAGCACATGTCCGTTTTTCTTTTGTTCTACTCCTGGCCAAGCTAAGAAGCGATTTGCAATGACAATCGCATAACGAAAGCTTTTAAAACATTTGACTGTCGGTTTAGCCTAGTGTATTCCCTATTTTCTTCCTACTTATAGGGAACTAAGTAATAAGAGCATTCTGCTAATGATTATCTTCATTAGCAAGGTGCAGAAAGAAGAATAATCTTATGTAAGATGTTTGTAGAACAGCTAGAGAAAGTCATGTGAGTGTAATACATCAGTTTTTTTTAATAGTGTTTAACGGCCCGCGTTTGCTACAGGCGTGTGCGTGCATTTTTAGAAAAATAACCTGTGTGTGTGTGTGTGTGTCTGTGTATATATATTTGGGCAGCATAGCTCAAAAACGAAAAGTCCGTTAAATACCTAACTTAGTATTTAAGTTCAGCATGTTCCAAAGATACAACACAAAGATTTATCAAGAAAATTCCCCCATCCCATTTATATTGAAAAATGTTCGCAAATTTTGATTTTCTCAAAAATGGCTCTAACGATTTTGATTAAAACACCGCACATTAAAGAAATAAAATGTATATCTTAATTTTTTTGTAATAGCCTCTAAAAACCTCCTTATTCTGAATGAATTTTGCTGAATTTTGCGTAACTGGTAAGAGTTAGACATAAACTTACTACACAAAAGTGTAGATCACAGAAAAACACACAATTTGTCATGTTTTTTTTTTCTTCTTCGTGGAATTTATCATTTCTAAGATATTCCTTGTTGTCTGTTTCATATCTAAAACTTTTCTCACACGGAAAGTTGTAATTTTGAATTTCTCAAAAGATTTTTATTAAAATATCACATGAAAGACATTTACATGATAAATAAAATGTATATCTTGAATTTTCTGGGAATAGCCTCTGAAGACCTCTTCATTCCGAATAACTTTTATATAACTGGCAAACCGTAAAACATATACAAAAATTTACTACACAAAATATGTAAATCTCATTAAAAAACACAATGATTATTGGTTTCAATTTTAAGCCACTTAAACTTTTCTCAAACGGGAGACATGTTTTTTCTCGTTTCTCGTGTGTTTACCGAACCTCAATTGTTTCACATAGCAACCGGATTTTAAAGGACGAGACTACCGCTTTAGACTGTGAATTTTCTTATTTTCCTTCTACTTACAAGGGAGCTAGTAACAAGACTAATCCGGGGTATGTTTATATTGATTAGCATGATGTAGATAACATATTAATGGTTTAAATAAAAGGTTTATTTACCAAACAGCTAGAGGACATCATCTGAATGAAACATATTAGATTTTTTCTCTTCTACTGACAAGGAACCATTATAAGGACAATTTCTGCTAATGTTTATTTAAATTATCATAAATTAGATAGAAGAATAAGCTTTTTAGCTTTTTAAATCTAATTTGTTACAGAGATGTTCAGAAAGTCATGTGAATGGAGCACATCAGATTTGTTTTACATATTTGAAGCATAATACATATTTGATATCATACTACATAATGTTACATACTTTAATGTTATTATGGAGTTGTTATACATTTTCATCAAATCCACACATTTCGCTTGCAAAGCAAGAAGGGAAACAATTTGTAAGTTTTATATTGTGCTTCTTGTATATTGTTGTTAGTTCATACATTTCCGTCTAAATTGCACAGTGACTCAAACGTTTACCTTTCTGGTTCTCAAACGCTTCAAAAGTTGTAAGAACCAGTTGATTTAGCTTAGACATGGCACCGGCTACTCTTCATTGTCATCTTAGCTAAAAACATGGATTTCTATTGACTGTGATTTAGCTACAGTCCTCTGCCAAACTTGTGATAAATGTTTAGGGCGTACAATGACATCTCAAATCTAGATACCAGGAATAAACACAGGTTTCTTAAAAAATAGCATGCTCATACACTTGCTAGGGCAGCCTACATCATCTAATAGTGAATGTTACTACGAACTGTCCATGATATTCGTTGCAAGGAACATACTCCGTAACAAACTTCAGGCACTTGAATTTAAACGTTTCTTACAGCAATATAACTACAGCTCGGTTTTGGGTTCCGAAGCGCACACAGGAACACACAGAGCAGTCAGCGGTATAAAGAGGAGGTAGTGGGCAGTTTGTTGCGAAGACATGCACACGTTGAGGTATAATCTGTTCCAAAAGTAGCTCATTACATGTATTGATATTTGTATTCGTTCTAATTCGTAAAGTAACATAATTGAACGATTATTTCATAATATGATTATTAAATAAAAGCACCTTGTAATTTTACAAATAAAAGTGTAAAGCTTGATACAAAAAATTCGATATAATAATGTGCAGAGCTTTGAAAACACAATAAACCTAAATCAATCAAACTCGCTCAGAATTCATTGAAGTGAATTACAAGATACATGCTTACTGTATCGAAAGAAAAGGCTCTCCTCCTGTCATTCAAAATATGTTGAACCATCCACAAGTTTGCTTAGTGTTGAACGTCTACCCTTTCGTATTTTAGACATTTTTTAATCTGCGCTCTCTTTCAGTGTACACAGGTTTATCTACTAGCAGGAACTGAACCAGGCCAGGCAGTGAGCAATGCTAGATAGTGCAACACGTTTCTAAATGGGTTGTAGAGGCCACGTCTACTCCATCACGTCGTAATTATACTCTGTGTGCTCCGAACCTCAATTCGGCAATTTCGTGACCCCGGACCGAGGTCTAGTTATAACTGCTGTATCCAAAGTTTCTAGACTTTTATATTTCTTTTAAGATTTGTTAATTAAATGCCTTAATGTGGTGTGTCATTCTGTTAATGCTGTTATTTACAAAACCTAGAGGATTTTGATGCAACCAATTCTCTGCGACGAGGCAGGTTGTGAAGCAGAGTCGCGTGGCTCTGCAGGTGCAACTTACCTGACGTAACACTGGAGCACGCGACTGCCCCGATCTTCCTGTGATACCACTCACAGAAAAAGGATCACGCTCCCTTACAATAGAACCCCTCTTGTAATATCTGGGTCAAAGTCAGGTCAACTCCCTTGTTATGAAAGGGGATGTGTTGCTAACCACATAGGGGCGAGCAAAGGAGAAGCGGTAGAAAAGAAGTTAGTTTCTTTTATAACACGAGTCAATAATTTGCTCGGGGTATTTCACCTTATCATAACATGTCATATTTTTACTTTCTGTACGTAGTCTTTGGAGGAGAAGGTATTGCATACCATCAACAATTCTATACTGAGATTTCACTGGAAATAGAAGTTTTAGGGTTCCCTGTGTCCAAAAATAAATAAATAGCCAGAATTAGTTGTGTGCACAGCACAAATTAAAAACGAAAATCCGGTTAAATACCAAACTTAGTATTTAAGCCCAGGATACATCCTTATATATTTCAAGGATGCAATACAACATTTTCAGCAAAATCCTCCCACCGCAAAAGAGCCTTTACACGGAACATCTTTCGAAATTTTCAATTTTTTCAAAATAGCTGTAATGATTTTGCTTAAATTGCCGTATATTAAAAATATTTACATGACAAATAAAATGAATTTCTTAAATTTTCTGAGAATATCCTCTTGAAGACCTGTTTAATCTGAATTACTTCTGCATAGTTGGTAAACCATAAAAGATTGACTTGTGTAGATCTAGTCAAAACCCACAATTTATATCCTGCACTTTTTGTTGTGGAGTTATTTAATCCCGAAAAATAATTTTAAAATACTTTTGTCAAACAGAAAGACATCCATGTATATTTTGTTTTACTCCTGACCAAGAAAAGAAAAGCGGATTCCAATAAGAATCACATAGCAACAGATTTTAAAACATTTAACAAGTGCCTAGCTTTGGTGCTTCGTGGCGCAGGGGATTGCGGGCGTAAGTGTTTGTGAGCTTATAAGTGTGTGTGTGTGTGTGTGTGTGTGTGTGTGTGTGTAAAACGAAAAGAAGTCTGAAAACAACTGAAAAATAGGCAAAAAAATTCTATTCTCAATTAGCATGAAGTAGAAAGGCGTATAACCTTTTATAAGAAGTTTGTTTGCAGACTAGTTAGAGGAAGTCATGTGAATGGAACACATCAGGTTTATTGTTATACGATAGGTGTCACACTGAAATATTATTGGGAACACTGCAGTGGGTTATTGGCCCTATTCGACAAGGAATTGAAGCAGACACGGGCCGCGGGAGCAAATTTTATACTAAAATATAAGGAACTCATCGTCAAGACAGAGGCATATTTTGCAGAGTTTGAGTAAGTTTCCTACTTACGGAGAGGTTAAATACTTATTGAACCGCACTCGTACTGTATAATTACTTTCTCTAGTACGTATGTACAATGTACATAGTAGCTAGAGAAGATATAGTATTCTACCAATACCTTCTAGATAGGTAAGGCCTCACAACACCACTGTGACGTCACGTACAAGAGACGATTGCTTGCTTAGTATTGACATGCACTCCATCATGCACTGTTTGTGTGCGCAAAACACATGAACAAATAATATTTTACTCATGGTTTTAAAATTTAAAATTTTCGGGCTGTTTTGCCGTGGTCTGTAGGTTAAAATATGTTCAGTTAAAATATTTCTACCTAACGTTTCGTCCCTGTCTGTGGGGGACATCTTCAGAGGCACTGCACTCACGTCGCTAACTCGGACCACGGCAAAACAGCCCGAAAATTTTAAATTTTAAAACCATGGACACCGGCCGTGAAAGCTTACGCATATATTTAATATTTTACTCATATTGATATATAGAAGTCAGTGTATGCATGTATATATATGTATGTATGCATGTATGTATGTATGTATGTATGCATGTATGTATGTAATATAATGTAAGTTATGTATGTAATGTAATGTATGTTATGTATGTTATGTATGTATGTAATGTATGTAATGTATGCATATTTGTAATAGAATTTTACACTTGTTTCGATTTCAACCAACCTGGCACAGATAATGTTTGACACAAGGCGAAAACTTCTAGCTTATAATTCATATTCCGTTCTATATTTCACTCACATGAATTTCTCTGCACATTCTCCAGCATACTATGATAATACGGGTTTATTTTTCATGTTAATCCAGATATCCTTCACACAAATCGAACAGATTTAACTCTTAGTTATTCTAGATTAAAACTCCATATTCCGTTGGATGTTACATTCACAAAACTTTCTCTACACATTCTCTAACGACTATGATAAGGATTATTCTTCATACTAATTGAGATATCCATTTACAAAATTCCAAAAGAGTTAAACCTTAGTTATTGTCTGGCTTACAATTCGACCTTCCGTTGGATATTATATTCGCAGGACTTTCTCTACATCTTTTCCAGCACACCAAAGCAAGAATTTATTCTTCGCGTTAATCGAGGTATCGATTTGCACTCGTTCAACAGAATTGGTCCTTAGTTACTGTCTAGCTTAGAATTAGATATTCGTTCGATGTTACGTGAACAGGGATTTCTCTACACATTCTCCAACTCAGTGTGCTATTTTAATATAAATAGCGTATTTTATTGAGCATTAGAGACCAAAATAGACCTGCTAATTCCCTAAAGATTTGTGATCATAGGTTTAAAGATGGAATAGTTGTTCAATAATAATAATATGTCTAGTTTTGGGCAAGTGCAACTTAAAACTATGCTGTAGGTATACATCGTCAAACCATGAACAACACCGGTGGTGTTGACTACTTAAATTGAATAAATAGAAAAGGAAAAGGAAAGTAATAAGGAAAGCAGTTAAACAGGATCCCATGTAAGCTTATAATGGCTGCATTTATCTCTTACTTAAACTTACTATAACATTTAATAAGCAAGATCCTATACAAAATGGCCTTTAAAAGCATTATGCTTACCGTAAAAAACTTATTTAAAAATGAATCTGTTTACTTTGATATCTTTTTTGTTTGCGATTGTTTTATCATTAATCTATGTCCTTAAAGCTTAATGCATGTCTGCATGTTCCTGCGTACTTGCAACTATTTATTTATTCCAAGTCCGTCATTTATATTCCTTAGAAAAACATAAAACACTATACCGACATAACAATATCGCCTGTGGGGGAACAGATAGAAAAAATGTTTGGAAAGAGGATTTGGGGGATTTTTAGTATGAGTGTATTTATTCTTTTATGCTCAAAAATTCTAATCTTGTTAACAAGGAAATTTTCTTCAATGTAAACCCATGTGGAGAAACAAAGGAAAAAGAATGCTGAACTTAACAACAGTCAATATATTTTTGGTTAGGTGCAGAAAAATATGTAGCGCACACAAAAGAGATATGATTTTCAGTGACAAGGATATGCCTCTGCTGGATTTGAAAGATAGGTAGATAAAATATTCTTTTTAACAACTTAAATGCAGCATATCACAGTAAAGCTGTATATTTTATAAATTAGAAAAGAATAGAGAATTTATTTATGCCAAAAACAAAAACTGTCAGATTTGATCATCTACTCAGTTCCCTTAAAGTAAAATAAATTCCCTTATGGCTTACTAAATTTAACAGTTTTATCATCACCTACAGGTTTTTCTAAGATTGTGAGGTACCTTAATAACCTCAATGATTTGGTAAATTCCACATATTGTCTTTTTCTTTTGCCAAATTAATTCCTAATGGTTGCTAAATTTAACAGGTTAGAGTTTATCATCATCTACAGGTTTTCTAAGGTTATTGGTGACTTGCTAAATTCAACATGTTAATTTTGTTTGTAATCTTATTTCCCTTATGACTTGCTAAAATTAACAGGTTAGGTTTTATCATCACCTACAGGCTTTACTACGTTTATGATAGCTTAATAGCCTCAGTGATTGGATAAATTTAACATGTTAGATTTTTTTATAAATTACTTCCCTAATGGCTTACTAAATCTAACATGTTGGATTTTATCATTGCCTACACTGCAGTAAGATTAAGGTATAATTACTTTCCTTACGGCTTGCTAAATGTATAAGGTTATGTAGGTGGAGCTAATATTATGGTAGCATTACCTATCCAATGGACTCAATTAGTAAATCTGAACAAGTTAGGTATAATTATTGCTCGGTATTGTTATAGTTTGCTTTTAATCTAGGATTCTACAGTGACATTGAATATCAATTGCAGCTGCAACTAAGGTTTTTTTTTAGCATTACACAACCAATGACTTCCTGAACTAAATGCAGGAGGTTATTTTAGCTACCTTCCGGTAATTGTATTGCTCTAAGCATTGTAATAACAAAAGTAACATTTTATTGTTATTTATAACTGCAGACATGTGGATAGCAGTATTAATCTGCATTGATTTTCTAAAGGCAACAGGTTAGGTTTACATGCTACAATATGGATTCGTATTCGCTTACTACTATTTGCAAAATGCTTGCATTTCTAATAATTAATATGTTAAATATGTTATAATTAATCTTACCATAGAATAACTTTATAGCTTTCTCTTGGCATGGCATGGCTTTCTGCCGCATAACCAATAGTTTCGGAAACTTGAACACATGAATTTTATTGTTCAGATCATAATTTTCCTTGCAGTTCGGCACACAACACTTACGTAGCATTATTGCACATTATTACAATGCACTGAAATAATGACATACACTTAGCAAGAATGCTAAAACAATACTCTTAACAATCCTTCAAACTGGTAGTTCGCCCCCAGGTAAATGACGTTACAGGAAACGGTAAACGCAGTTGTTAGGCCTTCCAATATTGTTGATGCTACCCAAAAATTCTATACGACATTTTACCGAAAATACAAGTCTTGAGACAGTCTGTGTGCAAAATAAGAATTTTTAGAAACATGTCCATGTGTGTGCAGGAGCAGAACTCAAAAACAAAAAGTCGGTTTGGTATTTAAGTTCAGTATCGTCCAAGGATGCGACACGAAAATTTTCAAGAAAGTTCTCCCACCCCAACTATCCTTTACATGGAATATTTTTCGAAACCATAAACCGTTGAGAAACAACAAACATTTACTAAATAGAAAATATGTAGATCTGGTCAAAACATGCAATTTTGTTGTGGAGCTAACCACAATTGGTAATTGGTTTTAATTACATATATCTGAATATGGAAAATCGTTAAACATTTTACTTTCACTACACGTTCTACGTACACAGCGTACAGAGAAGGCATTGTATTCCTTCTAAAACACGATACCTATATTTCATTAGAAACACGCATTTTGAGAACCCCTGGATCAAAAAAAAAATAGTTGTTAGAAAAATGTCCGTGTGTGTTCGTTAAATACCAAACTTGGCATTTAAGTCAGTAGTTTCCAAGGATGCGACAGGAAGATCCGAACTACCCTTTACATAGACAAAATTTCGAAAATGTTGGTTTTCTCAGTAATAGCTGTGACGATTTTGATTAAAATACCGTATATTAAAGATGTGTCATCTCCTTACGCGGTGGTAGCGTTGTTGCTTGCCAAGCGGGAAACCTTGGTTCGATTCCCAATACCGGCGTGGGGATTTTCCCCTCACTGGGAGATCTGGATCGGGGTGCACTCAGCCTCGTGAGGTCCCTGGGGCGGGGGGAGGCAATTGAGGAGTTAGTAGCGGCTGCAGGTCATGAGGACCGCTTTAACCGGCCGGGGCGTTGATCTCGTCTCACCCTCCAATACTGCACGTCATGTGTCAGGGACCAAGATGGGGGATGCAGCGGCCGGGCGGTAGGCCAAGGTTTCTTGTGAGCTGTCGTACCACGGAGCTATATTATATTAAAAATGTTTACATAAAAATCAAATGTATATACTGAATTTTCTAGTAATAGTCTCTGCAGATCTCATCGTTCTGGATGACTTGTGCATAACTGGTAAAGTGTAAGAGATAGAAAATACTTACTACACACAAAACGTAGTTTTCGTTTAAACACACAATTTATGTCAAATACATTTTTTCGGGGAGTTGACCTCATGCAAGATATTCCGTTATTGGTTTCAGTTTCAAAATACTTAATTTTCTCATACCGAAATTTGTCTCATCTCTTGGACGGCAAAGAAATGGATTCCAATCACATTTTAAAACATTTGACTGTCGGTTTAGTCTAGTGTATTCCTGTTTACTTTGCCTACAAGTACTATGTACATAATGTATAGAGACCCAAAAAGTCGATACCGAGATTTCACCGGTAAGATATGTTTTAGGGCTCCCCCTGTATAAAAAAAAATGGTAGAAAAAGGTCCTTGTGTGTGTGTGTGTGTGCGCGCGCGCGCGCGTGAACACGATAACTCAAAAACGAAAAGTCGGTAAAATACCAAACTTGGTGATTAGGTTTTGTATCTTCCAGGAATGTGACACGAAGATTTTGAGAAAAACTCCCCATCCCAAATTACCCTTTACATTGAAAAAGTTTCGAAAATTTTGATTTTCTCAAAAATGGCTCTAACGATTTTGCTTAAAATACCGTACATTAAAGATATCTATATGGTAAATAAAATGAATATCTTAAGTTTTTTAATAATAGTCTCCAAAAATCTCTTTATTCTGAATGAATTTTGCTGAATTTTGCGTAACTGGTAAGAGTTAGACATAAACTTACTACACAAAAGTGTAGATCATAGTAAAACACACAATTTGTCATGTTTTTTTTTTTCGTGCAATTGATCATTTCTAAGATATTCCTTGTTATCTGTTTCATATTTAAAATACTTTTCTCACACGAAAGTTGTAAGCTCCTGGCCGTGCATAGAAACTGATTTCAAGCACATGGCAACCAGCTTTTAAAAGATTTGACTATCGTTTTAGACTAGTGTATTTCGTTATTTTTTTCTAGTTAAAGGTTCTTATCTCGGTTAGATGAAGTAGAATAGTAATTTATTAAAGAGATGTAGAGAAAGTCATACCATGTGAATGGAACACAGCAGATACTTTTCTTTTCTTCTGGTCATGTATGTAATGCAATTTTTTCTGCAAATGTTTATTATCACGAATATACGTTGTCATATGAATGTAACACATCACATTTTTCTGTTAAGAATTTTTGTATGTTATTCTGTGTTTTAGAGGCAAACCCAGTTCGGGCAGGATACGTAAATTAAAGTAAAGATTTTGGCAGCAAAAAAGCTTGCGTATTTTAGTCATTTTAGTGCATACAAATGCGACGTCTAGATTAATCAGAAGCACGGCGATAACAGCTGAAGGTGAGATGAAGAGTAGGTCGCAGTGCAACTTCAGGGAGCCACAACAAGAGAGCTATTTGGAACGCTGGTCATAAAACCTTTGGAAATGAAAGAACACCAAGAGTGTGTGCTACACACATGTACTCCCTGCCGAGTCATTAAAACAACGAAATAGTAAAATATGTGACGTTTTACTACCGTGCCTCGCCGCGGCAACTACGCATGTGCTCTCATGAAAAAAACCGTGCAAGAAAAAGTTTTAAAGCCGATTCCACAGTTGACAAATGAGACAAGAACCCTCCAAATAAAACGCCACATTGTAAGAAAGTCCCAAATACTAGCGATAGCTTTGTTTTTATCTTACATTTGTACTCCTCCCTCTTTCCTAACCATCATTCTTCGTGGAGTTTTTAAAACTGCAACAGAGTTTAAAAGTCTTATGAAGGTTTTATCACACAAGAGGATGAAAGGGCGCGTTCAATCTCATAAAATTCGAAGTCGGTGTAGAGGGCCTACAGTTTACAGACGCCTATCAGATATATAATTGTGTTTCTTTGTTCTCTTTCACTTGTTTTGTTTGGTAGTTCAGAAATGAAGGAGAGCAAACTCTTGTCAGATTGATGCTCATAATTATGTTAGAAATTTTGAGGAGATGAAAATAGATTTTTAAAAAATCGGGCGTATTCCATTCTCATGGGCTTCTCTATCTGTTCTGCAAACAAACTATTTTCTTACAGAAGATTATTTTTACTTTCTCTAGCCCCGTATGTACAATGTACATAGGGATAGAGAAGTATTGCATTCCACCCAAAAATTCGATGTCCAGATTTCACCGGAAATACATGTTTTAGGACCCCCTGTATCCATAAAAAGCATTTTCAGGAAAAGGTCCGTGTGTGTGTGTGTGTGTGTGTGTGTGTGTGTGTGTGTGTGTATGTGTCCGTGTGTCTGTGAACACGATAACTCAAAAACGAAAAGTAGCTAAAATACCAAACTTAGTATTTAAGTTCAGTATCTTCCAGGGATGCGACACGAAGATTTTGAGAAAAATCTCCCTACCCCAAACTACCCTTTACATGGAACTTTTTTCGAAAATTTTAATTTTCTTAAAAATGGCTCTAACGATTTTGATTAAAATATCGTATATTAAAGATATTTATCTGACAAATAAAATGTATATCTTGAATTTTCTGGGAATAGCTTCTCAAGACCTGTTTATTCTGGACGAATTTTGCTTAATTTGGCACAACTAATAAACCGTAAGAGATAGACAAAAACTTACTATTCAAAAAATGTAGACCTTGTTAAAATACACAATTTACGTCATATACATTTTTTTCGTGGAGCTTACCGTTTTCGAGGTATTCATTGTTATTAGTTTCAGTTGTGAAGTACTTATACTTTTCTCAGACGGGAGTGTCCGTTTTTTCTTTTGTTCTACTCCTGGCCAAGAAAAGAAGCCATTTGTAATGACAATAGCATAACGACAGCTTTTAAAACATTTGTCTATCGATTTAGCCTAGTGTATTCCCTTATTTTCTTCCTACTTATAAGGAACTAAGTAATAAGAACATTGTGCTGAATACCTCGATTAACAAGGTGCAGAAAGAAGAATAATCTTATGTAAGAAGTTTGTAGAACGGCTAGAGAAAGTCATGTGAATGTAACACATAAGATTTTTTTATCTTTATCATGCTAATCGAGATAAATATAACAAAATAATAATACTTGCTTCCTTGTAATAGGAAGGAATATAAGGGAACATACCAGCCTAAAAAGATAAAAGCTTTCAAAAGCTGTCGTTATGAAATTGACATTCAAATTCGGTTCTCTTTATATGGCAAAAATTTTAAAATTGAAACCAATAGCAGGGAATATGTGGAAAATGGGTTAATATTTTGTGCTGTTACATTTTTATCTCTCTTACGGTTTAGGAGTAATACAAAAGTCATCCAGAATGAAGATCTTGTGATGAGGCTATTCCCAGGAAATTCAAAATATACATTTTTATTTGTCATGTAAATACCTTTAATATACAGCATTTTTTTATCAAAATCATTAGAGCTATTTTTGAGAAAATAAAAAATGTCGAAAATTGTTCCATGTAAAGGGTAGTTTGGGATGGAGGGATTTTCTTATTGCATACTTGGGAGCAAATTTAAATACAAGTTTGGTGTTTTACCGACTTTTCATTTTTGAGTTATCGTCTTCATAGACACAGGAAACACACAAACACACAAACATACACGGATCTCTTTCAAAAAATGCTTTTTATATAGGGGATGGCGTCCCGGGGACGGTGCGGCGGGGCGGAACGAGATAGTAGTATTTCATTCACTGAATGGTGCTGAAATCAACTCAGGAAGAAGCCAAGGCAGCCATTTTATTTCAGTTTAGATTGTGATTTCCGAGCGAACGGTTATTGTGTATGTTTTTCCAATTGTTTTTGTAATTATTGATGAATTTCAATGCTAGGTAAGGGCAATCGCTGATACATAGAATATATTAAAGGCTATACACTCTTAAAGCACATATAATAGGTTAGTATGGTGTAATTGCTTGGTTAAACTGATTATATGTAGTTAAACTATATGTAGTGTCCTAACGAAATACGTGATCATGGGACAGAATATACCTCTACGATAAAGGGCTAAGTATTTTTTTCGGGTTTCAAATTGTGAGAAATTACATAAGAAAGACGGACAGGCAACAATGGACTGTAGCTTCGATGGATCTTGCGATACAGGCTGTTATGTCACTTGAAATGGGCTATTTAAAGGCATCTCAGCAGTTTAACTTGCCGAGATCTACTTTGGAAAGATAAGTAAAAAAGAAAAAGAAGGAAGCTGATTACGAAAGTTTCATAAGGTGTTTATTCCAGAATAAGAGGCTGAACTGGTTGAGTATTTAACTCCCATGGAAAGTAAGATTTTTAGCCTTACAATGAAACATTTCAAATCATTATGCCATTTCTATCCGCTAATCGATAGGTTAACTCTCAGATTTAATGACAGTACTTATATGGCAGGTAAGGACTGGGCCAATGGAATTCTTATGACATCCTGTATTGAGCATTCGAACCCCAGAGTATACATCGGGTGCAAGAGTCATGGGGTTTAACAAAGTAGCCGTTTCGCAATTGTTTTCATTGACAAGTATGTATAAGCTTACAACTGACCGTGTATTTAATTGCGATGAAAGTGGTATCTCAGTAGATCCCAAAAGGCAATCTAAAATCATAGCTCTAAAAGGAAAGCATCAAGTAGGAGCACTAACTTCTACAGTACAGGGTGAAACGGTCACTACAGCTGTATGCATGTCTGCGGCAGGGTCTTTCATGCAGCCATGCTTATCTTTCCAAGGAAGAAGAAGAAGAAGCTAGAATTTTGAGCTTGGTCTACCCCCAGGCGGTTGGTCCGAGACACATTCATCCAGCTGGATGACTACAGAATTGTTTATTGTGTAGAAAGATGCCAATGAAAAGAGAAAAGAAAGAGAAGTAATGGAAAAGGCTAAAGAAATAAGAATCTGGAAACAATTATTTGACAGCAAGACTGGGGCGGTTTCGGGGTTGGCAATCCTTGTCGTCGGCTATTAAGCCACGTTCGGTTGATTGGCGGCAAGCTTTTAGTTCACCCCAACAATCGCTACACAAATCCTTGCTCGTTCAGAAGCTGGAGGTCATATTAGTTGTCGTTTGTCCGGCTGGCATTTAACTAATTGTGTGCTTTTTTTAGCACCTTAATTGAGCATTAAGTAATAGACGTGTCGTGGGATACGAGGAGATTTAGCTACTGAATGAGATTGGGTAAGTTTCTGCCAAGATCATTTAAATTATTTCCTTTAAAATATATAGCTGTGAACGTAACTAACCAAAACAAATTTTACAATGAATGCTTTTATTGGCTTACATAATTAAGCCAATCTACATAAAAGTATTCTAACACTCTACAGATGTTAAAATACATTTCTTCCCGAACATAATTTACAAAATATTACAAGCTTGATTAAAATGATATCTCCTTTGCGTGTGTTACAATATGGTACAAAGTTCGTCGATTAGCACTTACTTTTTTGTTTTTCTTACATTTAATTATACATGCATTTTCTGTTCCCACATATTACTCGAAGTATACAATATATTTAGGAATATCAAGGCTTACAACACTCTTCTCTCCAAAACACACATCACTAACCTTTTATCCTTTTGAGAGTGAAAACCTTTTCAAACAATGTTTGTTTGGTAACCATAGTTAGAACAAAATCTCATCTACATACATAAGATTATAATTCTTTTGATATTTCCATAGATATTTAATGTGTATTAATACCAATGCAATTAAGCCAGAATGCATGGTGTATTATACGATCTACTCCCACAAGACTAATGCAGAAGGCACGAAAGCGATAAATAGAAGACAAAAAGCGAAAAAGCACTTGTCGAAGATTCTAACAGCGATGAAAATGGAAATGATGCTGAATGCCTTTGCTGTAGAGATTTTTATTCCACATCAAATGAAGACTGGGTGTCGTCCCGCAGTTGTCTGAAATGGGCCCATAACTCCTGTTGTATTTACAGTGATGATGAAGCAGTCTTTGAATGTGAGCATTGTAAATAGTTTTGTGTTTTCGTTGCACAAAACTGTTCACTGAAGCCTTTGTATCCCGTTCTGCCCCGCATATGAGGCAGAACGGGGAAACAGTCAAAATGGATGTTCCCTTATTTCGCTTCTACTTACAAGGAAACAAGTAATAAGACTGCTAATTTTTTCTTGATGAGCATGAAGTAAATAGAAGCATAAGCTTTTTAACAATACTTTGTTGCAGAGATGTAAAGAAAGTCAAGTTAGGTTAAAGTGATAATCAAAAGCTGTTTGCTATGTGACTGAAGTTCCTTTGTTTGTATAGACAGGAGCTGACAGATTCCTGTATGGGAAAAGTGTAAGTTTTTTAAAGCTGAAACCAAAAACAAGGAATATCTAAAAAGCGATCAACTCCAGGAACAAAATGTATATAACATAAATTGTGTGTTTAACGTGCTCTACTTTTTTTGTGTGATAAGTTTTTGTCCATCTCTTACGGTTTAGGTGTTATGCAAAATTCCGTAAAATTGATCCAGAATAAAGTAGTCTTCAGAGGCTATTCCCAGAAAATTCAAGATATACATTTTATTTGTCGTGTAAATGTCTTTAATATATATTTTAATCAAAATAAAGCTATTTTTGAGAAAATCAAAAATTTCGAAAAAAGTTCCATGTAAAGGGTGGGGATTTTCTTGAAAATCTTCGTGTCGCATCCTTGAAAGAAACCAAACCTAAATACCAAGTTTGGTTTTTAACGGTCTTTTTGTTTTTGAGATATGCTGCCCAGAGACAGACACATACTCACATTTTACTAAAAAAATCCTTTCTTTGATTCAGGGGGTATCAAAACATGTATTTCCGGTGAAATATTGGAATCGAATTTTTAATGCATTTTTTAATATTACCCGCTTCCTCATAAGTAAAAGGGAATTAAGGAAATAGCCTAGGCTAAATCGACACTCAAATCTTTTAAAATTTGGTTGCTCTATGATTCAAGTAGGTACCTCTGTTTGTATGGACAGGAGCTCATAAATTCCCGTATGAGAAAAGTGCAAGTATTTTAAAGCTGAAACTAACAAGAAATATCTCAAAAACGGTCATATCCACGAAAAAAATGTATATAACACAAATTGTGTGTTTTAAGGGAGCTCTACATTTTGTGTGTGGTGAGTTTTTTTCTATCTCTTACGGTTCAGCAGATATGTAAACTTCCGTAAATTTCATCCAAAATAAACATGTCTTCAGAGCCTATTCCCAGAAAATTGCATATATGCATTTTATTTGTCACGCAAATATCTTAAATATAAGAGATTTTAATGAAAATCGTTAGAACCATTTTTGAGAAAATCAAACTTTTCGAAATTGTTTCCATGTAAAGGGTAGTATGGGGTGGGGGAATTTTCTCAAAAGCTTCGTGTCGCATCCCTGGAAGATACTAAACTTAAATACCAATTTAAGTTTTTGAGTTATCGTGTTCATAGACACACGGACACACACAGGAGCTTTTTCTGAAAATACTTTTTTTGGATACAGGGGACCCTAAACGCGCATTTCCGGTGACATCTCGGTATAGAATTTGGGTGAAATGCAATACCTTCTGTATACACTATGTACACAGTACGTGTAGAGAAAGTAAAAAAAAATACCCCTACGCAGTGCAAGATCAGGCGATAAACACACTTCATGTTAGACATTTGAGCGTATGTCATTTGAGAGCCAGGTTTAAAACGAGGGGTCCTCCTATATTGTTGATAAAAAGTTACATAATATGTTATTTCTTGCTTATGAAAATGTAAATTATCAATTCTTTTCGGATATTAATGTCAATATACATGTTAAATAAGGAAGCAGACAATGAGAGGTGACTAGTCACGTGACAGTTAAGGGAGGCATATGTCCGCGAAGGGGCACACCCTGGAAGGCGAGATGCAGTGAGAAAAGACACCCGGCTGCCGGAATTAGGAGTGATGTCACAGCAATGACAAGTTTCCGGCAATTTCCAGATTGACAAGCCCAGCAGTCGGACAGGCAGACCGCACCAACTAGAGGGTCAAAGGCCCCCTCCCCAATTAGGCGACTCATATACCATGGTAACCAGCCGAAGGCCAAGGGACGAAGAAAGTACCACAGAGAGCATCCTTTTTCTCTGCCATGCGCACCGAAACACCATCGCAGATGCTTTCAACCTTGAAAGAGACCAAACAGAGAGAGAAATGAATGAAATTATAAGTGATACGATTTAGAGGGACAGATAATTCTGGGGATGAGAGAAGCCATTCCAGCAACACGTTCTTAAGAAATGCTCTTATAGAAACGGGATATCATAAATCATTCATTCAATATGGTGCTCTGTAATGTGGAAATGAACATGCTGATTATCTTATTTAACTAAATGCATACATAACATTACCAAAGTAATGTATCCTCCTAATCTGCAGTTAATATGCTAGCCTCTGGTTTCGGGTGTAAAAATCCTGAACATGGCTTTCTTCGGAAGGGAAGTAAGCCGGTGGTACAGTGTCGTAGATTTATGGCGTGTAAAGGACCTCAAGACTGATAAAGAGGCCTCTGAGCAAAATTAAGCGATCTATCACGCCTAATGTAGAATGAGACGCTGAGATCCCCACATTCAAGAGGTTCCGAGTTCCAATATCGTTTAGGGTGAATTACACGGATAAGGTTTTTTCAGGGTTTTTCCTTGTTCTGAGAAGGTGGACACTATGGACTCTGGACCCATTTGAGCATCATTTCATATATTCATCATCTACCAGGTTAAAGAACATTAATACATGAACAAATAAATATAAATAAAATAAAAATATTACGTTGTGTGACGGCGGTTGGTACTATGAAGCCTGCGCTTACATGTCAGTCAATAGTAGGATCCTAATCAACTTGACCAACACCGGGTTAAGATAAATGGCCATGTTAAACAATAAGCTATTTTGTATTGCAAAACATCGTATTCTTTAGCAGCAAGCAATGAGAAGTAACTAATGCACGTTGCAGTTAAAAAAGACGGAGCAAGGTTACATGGAACGGACCTCATTAACTGGGATGACTGGAAATATGGGGGATACCTATTAGTTTCGAACATGTGAAGTAAGGAAGCGAGCAATGTGCAAGTCCTAATATTCACAAATGCACCTGCGAAAGCAGAGAGAAACGGCCGATGACAACAGCCCCATTGCTTCTTCAATAGCAGCCAACTTCTAAATCATTTGTAATAATCGTAGCCAACCTCTGCAAACAATCCCAAGATATCTGCACAACAAATACTATGGAGGCGATTAACGGTCCGTTCATTTTTTTAAAAGTCCTGACCATTCTTTCTCTCGGGTTTTATTGCTTTACAATCACGTGGATGCATTCGAGTTCAATGTATTGTAGTGCGAGAAGGGACGCTTGTGTGTTCTTAGCATATTCTTATAGATTATAACAGCATTAGAAATTTATCGTCCGATTAACAAGACAGATCAGTTGGTTTACCTCAAAGATGCAAAGGCACATAGTCGCGGCCTGGCTCTTGGCCCGTACACGTCGCATGAGCTGGAGAGCACCTGCGTTTTAGTGGCCTCTCGGTTGTCGTGTTGTTTTGTATATCTTGTACCGGCAGTGAAATGGAGCAACAGAATGTAAAAAATGTAGAAAATGCTATTTATATAAAGTTCCACCAGTGCAGTGTTTATGAAGACACCTTAAGTAAGCACGAGGGAGTCTTTCAGTTTTCTCTACTGTCCGGTGAAGTGACAAACGGTCAAATTACGGCAGCAGATAGAGAGTACACCTTGGTTCGCGTGTACAATGTACCACCGGAAATCAGTAATGAGAGGTTGCATACTAGCTACAACAATACGGCAAAATTCTGAGCATCAATACTGGTGGTTGGTCTGGTCGCTATATTTCCAGTTTATACTGTAATACGCCTGCTACATATCCAGCTTAGCAAGCCGATTCCTTCGGTATATAAAGGTTTTGAGGCCTACTTCACTTACAGTGGAAAGGAACAAGTTTGCTTCATTTGCAAGGATAACACGCATCTGAACGTAGATTGTCCTCAATGCTGGTTACGAGCACCTATTTCTTCTTAGTATTGACTTCAACGGAGCCTTCTGAGTGATCTGTTCAAGCCAGTGACCGCCAAGTGACAAGTGATGAAGTGTCTACAGCAGTAGACGCGCAACAGTACGTGTCTGAGTTTACTACTATTCCATTCTCCAATTTGGATATTGTAGTATTGACATCGGCAACCTCGAAAAATGCCAATATTGGCATCGCGGCGACCCCTTCTACCTCGTCCAATGGCGCTGCCTCAGACTCCTTACAGAGCAATCGTCTGGAAGTAGAATCAGACTCCAAGAAGCTGAAAGGGGAGAAATTCCTGTCTCCCAGGGTTGAATCTGTATATCAGAAATTGCCACTAGAGAAAGAACCGCAATCGCGGGATCCCAGACTTCGTAGAATGGAACCTTCGCACCTCGAAGGCGACAAGAATCCTCCCCCCTGGTCAGAGGAAGTGGACAGTTGCTTGCCGTTGGTGGTTCAACATATGGATTCTTCCGACGTGTCTTTCTTAACCGCAATAACCCCGGATGATAAGTATGATATGACTGATCAGCAAACAGATAGCGTTACGCAACAACAAAGAGTGCGTTCGAATGCATTACCGACGACTGCACAGAACACTCCCAGCCAGGGCAGCGGCGGAATCAATTAAACTTTTTCCGGTCTGCTCATATATATATACTATTCTTCTTGCTCCCTTCTATTGATCCTCCCTTCTGCACATTCTCCCTTCTATACATATTTCAAAATTCTCAGTTCTTCACATATTTCCGCATGATACCTCTTCACGTCCTTGTCACTATTAATACTAATGACCTTCGCAATCCAGTGACTCAGACTCTACTCGCACAGTTTCTACAGCTCCATGATGTCGACGTGGGATTTTTGCAGGAAATTAATGTACCTGCTCTTGATTTTCTGTAAAATTATGAGAACCTTGTGAATCTTGGCCCAGACGGCCGCGGAACAGCGTTGGTCTACAGAAAAGGGATGCCCATAGCTAATGTTGACCTCCACCCTTCAGGACGCCTCATCTCCGCGATGTACACCATGTTTTAGTGAACTTATACGCACCTTCTGGATCTCAACGTGATTCTTTCTTCAAAACAGCTATTCTTACGGCCCTTTTTAAGGGTGCAAAAGTCCTCATCGGAGGAAATTTTAACTGCACTGTTGGCGCCAAAGATCAAATGGTATGCCCAATATTAGTCCTATGCTCAAGCAGATTACGACCAATTTGATCTTGTGGATGCTTGGGAGTCCAAATATGGTTCTCCTGCGGACTTTACCTTTTTCCGTGGTTTGTCGGCTTCTAGAATTGACAGATTTTGTTTTTCTCGTGTTTCTGTTTCCACTGTCCATCATGAATCAGTGCTCCCTCTTGCTTTTAGTGGCCATCATGCAGTTGAAGTTCCAATCAAACGGGTTGCGCCTATTCCCACACCGGGAAGGGTTACTGGAGGATTCCTGTGTCTGTTATCTTGGAGGAGCAGTGTCGACGAGAGTTCCGTTTGTTGTGGGGGAAGTTACTACCCTCCTTTATTGCCTCCCACAGCAAACTCTCTAGTCTTGTATATTCAAATTAAACTGATGTATACTTTTACTTTCACGAATGTGTCAAATACATTTTTTAGTATTTAGCAATGACACAAGGTCTGATGCTTTGATATTTTACACTCTAGTACATAATTGTAAATTTTTGCATTGTAAATTCTATAACATATTTGTAAACATGTGTTGTAATTTGTTGACATTTATGAAGAGTATATAATAAAATAACCACATTTTAGTTTTACATAATTACTAATAGTAAGTATTATGTCAATAATTAGAAAACTATCATCTGATATTACATCAGTGTTACATATAATGAAATTATATTTATTTATACATTTTAACACTAATTTTGATACTCCGATCTGTGACTGATTGATTAGACAATCGCCTCTCACTAAGGTGGCCCGGGTTCGATCCCACATGTGGGATTTTTGGTGGACAAAGCGGCGCAGCAGTGGGTTTTCTCTGAGTTCTCCGGTTGCCCCGCCATCGCATTCCACCGCTGCTCCATCTTCATCATCAATCTCATCGCCTGCGGTACCATAGTAGTAAAAGCGGGCGTTAAACACCATAAAAATAAAAAAAAAGTTGTAAATGCCTATTAGATAAGAAATCTAAGGCCGTGATAAAAAAAATTAAAGCCTTACTTCGAAAAAAATATCCTGCTCACGTTGGACTTATAAAATGGCGCGACACATGTTGGAAAGAAGAGCCGATGTTTTATTTGATCAGTTTGTTGTATACCTGGGAAGTCATAAAGTAGAGAAAGTCAGCTTTTCTTCCAAACAGAGGTGTTTGACTTGGTTTGGTGCATAGAGTTATGTGACCCGAGTTCCCCGCCGAGCTCGAGAGCGTCTCGAGTCGACAGGGGAATGTGACTGGGTGATGGATTGTTTCAACGTGTGTCTCATGGAACAGATCCAAGTCGGCATCCTGATGATGACTACCTTACCCATAAACTCCTCGAGTGCGATTAAATACAAAGTTATACACACACTACCTCCCTCCATCTCTCTCCTTCTCGCCAAAGGAGTGCATTTATTTCTGTTGCTGAGAGCGAAATAAAATATGAATAATACTGCACCGACCACAACATTATCAGATTTCATAGCTTTCTTCTCATCAAGCTGTCCCCACCGTTTCCCATTCTATCGCTATCTCACACTTATACGCGAATATTTGTACGTCTTCCAGCGTGGTGTTGCAATTTTTAACTGTGTACATAATTAAGCTTCTTGATTACTTCGTCTTACGACGTCCTTCAAAGTAAATACTTTATTTCTCTGCGCAGCTCGTTTCATAATTTTCATATTGTGTTTTGTAATCAAATCATTAATTCAGCTTATAAATAAGATAATTCTAAAAACAACTTATTATACTTATTTTCATTTCTTGATGACCTAAGGAATACTATTTTGGGAAAATTGTTTATTATGCAAAAAAAAAAAACAAAAAAAAAAACAATAAGAATAACACCAGGGGCAAGATAATCAACTCGTGTAAACCACTATTCAAAATATTTGGAATTTTTCCGTTAGCCTACAATATATTCCAGGCGTATTGTTATTTGTAATAAATAACCCAAAAAGTTTACAAACCAGGCAGATACTCGTAAAAAAGAGAATAGACACAGACAAGACTTACATAGACTAACAATTAATTTGCAGACATTCTAAAAAGAGATTTACTACACCATAGTCTTATTTAATTCACTTTCATCTCCTATAAAGGAATTACATATGAACAAAAAGTAGTTTAGGTCAGAATTAAAAAAAAAAAAACAAAAAAAACTTATTACACACACCTTCTATAAAAAGATGGATTTCATTCAATCAAAAAATAAATAATGAATGCAGTGTTGTAAATATAATATACATATATATTCTAAGAATTCATACTCTACAAATCGTTTTTTGGAAACAGACATGTAATTGTAAATTATGCAAAATTGACACCTCTGAAAAAATTCAGTATCACAGTTGATCTTTGTACAAAAATGTATTAATAACTATCAAGAGATAATTTCTTTCTTGATCTACATCATTAATTTGGACTTTGTGTCCAATCTCAAAAGAGGATCCACAGGTTGCAATGTAATGTAATATAATATACGAGCGTCTTAATTAGAATTACTATTCCCGCACACATAAATAATAATACCTTAAATAAAGCATGAGTTAACAAATGAAAAAATAAACAAATCAGTAAATCCTATAGATAAAATTCTATTATTAAACCTAATAATTTTCTTTAAAATATATTCAAATTCTAGTCAAGAGACATAGACCGTCGTTGGTCGATCACATTATAATTTCAAAATGTTTTTACAAAAGACTCTCCTTTGTGTGTAATTAAATGCTAATCGGATGACAGCACTGATTTGCAGGACCTTGAGCATATTTATATATGGCAGCATTGCTTAATCCACACAGGTGAACGCAACACATATTGGTTCAAATAAAATGGACTTAATTTATTCGGCTGGCCAATCCTTGGCGGCACTAGTTTCACTGTTTACGGCTGGCCGGCGAAGCTGTTTCGCTGCTGGTGATCGGAAGTCTCGGTAAATACAGTATGGTTTGTCGTCTAAGTTATTTCTAATACACACAATAAACACAAAAATGAAAGCAAATTACTCAGGTGATGATTGTTTCAACAATTCTCAATTTCTCAATTAATTCTCAGTAAATCTTGAAAAAACAAAACAATTAAATTTATAACTACTCGCTCACCACAAACACACACAGAAATAGGAACTACATTGTTAGAACTAAATGAAGTCAAATTTCTTGGCCTTCAGGTAGATAAGCATTTGGACTGGAAGGCACATAAACTTAGTTCAGCATGCTATGTTCTTCGTGCATT
Source organism: Hymenopus coronatus (assembly GCA_030762935.1). Classification (NCBI taxonomy): domain Eukaryota; kingdom Metazoa; phylum Arthropoda; class Insecta; order Mantodea; family Hymenopodidae; genus Hymenopus; species Hymenopus coronatus. Next base: position 30,971,917 of record CM060896.1, on the reverse strand, counting down.
GGTTAAATTTCACTCAATAGATACACTTAAGTTGGTGTATTTTGCTTACTTTAACTCCATTATCAAGTATGGAATAATTTTCTGGGGTTATTCAGTGGATAGTATTCCGGATACAGAAGAAAGCTATACGAACAATTTGTAATGCCTATAGCAGATAGTAATGCAAAGAACTATTTAAAAAATCTTATGTGTTCCATTCACATGCCTTTCTCTACATCTCTGCAAAAATTATTGTTAAAAAGCTTATGCTTCTATTTTCTTCATGCTAATCGAGAGAGAGAGGGGGGGGGGAGAGAAAACTAGCAGAAATAGTCTTATTTCTTGCTTCCTTGAAAGATGAAGCAAAATAAGGGAGTACCATAGGTTAAGGTGATAGTAAATATCATGTCGATAATTAGAAAACTATCATCTGACATTACATCAGTGTTACATATAATGAAATTATATTTATCTATACATTTAACACTAATTTTGAAATTTTGTTTTTATATGCAAAAAAAAAATAAATAAATAAAGGGAGTACGTATGCTTTTATAGAGCACATTAAGTATAGTGCAGTGGCGTAAGGCCTCAAAAGCAAATGGTGTGATTATATGTCTATTCTGCTGTTTCTGTAACCCGTGCTTTTAGCACTGGAGCTTTATACTTTTGTTTTTGTTGTTTTGTTTTCGTAGTATATAAACATATCTATACATATATAAACCCTTGACAAGTTCTATGTTCAGTGGCTTCCTGGCCTGAACGAACCTACAGAATGCTTTCTAATCTAATCGAATTCTGGTACCTGCTTTGCAGATTACCCATTACACAGTCTGAAGGTTTCTCTGAGAAATGGCAGCATTTTCTTGACGAATCTTCTCCTGCAAATTTTATCTCTGAGGCATTAAAAGAGAAAGTGTGCAGAACAAACTCTCACACTTTAGATGAAAAAAAATCTGATATGTTCCATAAATATGACTTTCTCTACATATCTGTAACACATTATCCTTAAAATAACTTATTCTTCTATACACTTAATGCTAATCGAAATAAACATTAGCAGAGATGATCTTATAATTAAGTGCCTTGTAATAGAAAAGAAATAAGAGAATGCACCGGGCTAAAGCGTTAGTCAACTCTTTTAAAAGCTGGTTGCAATGTGACTGAAATTCGTTCTCTTTGTATGACCAGGAGTTGTCATATTCCCGTGTGAGAAAAGTTGAAGTATTTAAACATTGAAACCAATAACAAGGAATATGTCGGAGGTGGTTAATACCACAAAAGGTGTATATGACACAAATCGTGTGTTTTAACGAACTCTACATTTTTGTGTAGTATATTTTTGTCTTTCTCTCATTGCTTATCAGTTATGTAAATGTCAATCAGAATGAAGAGGAAAATTCCAATACACGCTTGTTTGTGATATAAGTATCTTTAATATATGGCATTTTAATCAAAATTGTTAGAGCCATTTTTGAGAAAATCAACATTTTCGAAATATTTCCATGTAAAGGGTAGTTTGGGATGGAGAAATTTTCTCTAAAATCTTCCTGTCATATTCTTGGAAGATGCTGAGTTTAAATATAAAATTTGGTATTAAACTTTTTTGAGTCATCATGTTCACAGATACATGATCACACACAAACCGATTTTTAAAAAATAATGTTTTGGATACAGGGGACCCCAAATTAGGTTTAATGCAAAACATTCTCTGCCTATGTACTAAGTAGGGAAAGTAATTACATTCGTTAAGAAATTTCCTGTAAATTCTCAAAGGGAACTGCAGAGTATTACAACAATTTCCTAAGCAGATACCACAATTGCTTGAACAACGAGAAGAGGTAGTTTCAACATTTCCTTGCGTGATATACGTGAGAAATTACTTTTCAGATGTCTGTATTATGCGTGTTAGAAATAACTTATGCCTCAAACCGTGCTGTATTTACGGCGGAATTCCGTCTGCCTTACCGCCGACACAGCAACCAGCCTCTCGGTCGTCCGCATGCCACGAAACCGGTCCCGCCAACCATTGTTCACCCCTTACAATTAAAATGACAATGAACAGAATTTATTTTATTTTAAATACACATAATTAATTGTTTATCTGGGGGCAATGAATCCCAGTGAGGTGTTTTGAAGTTCGGTTAGTGCTTATTTGATTCTAACTTATGAACAACATATTTATTGAAACGCACCTTGCTGTTTGTGTAATTTGTTAAATTTTCGAGCTGGGAAAAACTTTTTACTCCATGAAAACTGTACATCGTATTTTTACTCTCTCTACACGTACTATGTATATAGTGTATAGAGTAAGTATTGTATTCCACCCAAAAATTCGATACCGAGATTTCGCCGGAAATACAAGTTTTAGGATCCCCTGAATCAAAAAAAAAAAAAAAAAAAATAGAGAAAGGTCCGTGTGTGTGTGTGTGCGTGCGTGTGTGTGTCTGTGGTGAATATAGCTCAAAAACGAAAAGGCCGTTAAATACAAAATTTGGTATTTAGTTATAGTTTCTTCCAAGGATGCGACATGAAGATTTTCAAGAAAATCCCCCCACCACAAACTACCCTTTACGTGGGAAATTTTTCGAAAATTTTGATTTTCTTAAAAATCTGATAACGATTTTGACTAAAATCACGTATATTAAAGCTATTTGCACCCTGAATAAAATGTATATCTTGATATTTCTGGAAATAGCTTCTAAAGACCTCTTTATTCTGGATGAATTTTGCATTTTGCATAACTGCTAAACTGTAAGAGATGGACAAAAACCCATACAGAAAATGTAGAGCACACACAAACACAACATATACTTTATATTCATTTTTTTCGTGGAGTTGATTGTTTTTAAGATATTCCTTGTTATTAGTTTCCGCTTTGAAAAACTTAAACTTTTCTCATACAAGAATTTGTCAACTCCTGTCTGTACAAAGCAACCTGTCACTTAGCAACCATCTTTTGACTATTACTTTAACCTATGGCCCTCTCTTATTTCACTTCTACTTACAAGGAAGCAAGTAATAAGGCTATTTCTGCTAATTTTTCTCGATTGGCATGAAGTAAGTAAATAGAAGCGTTAGCTATTTAACAATAATTTGTTGCAGAGATGTTGCAGTCATTTGAATGGTTCACATCAGATTTTTCATATTGCTTTCTTGATTTTTGGAGCTATAAGCCATTGTAAATACTAGAAGCATTTAGATTATTTTTTATTATTGTAATTTAACGTCCTTTAACCTGGTTTGGTCATATCGGACGATGAATGTAATTGATGATATGATGCTCAAATGATCTCGGGGTCCATGGAGCTTAAAGTTACTCGACATTCGTCTTCTCAGGATAAGGGAAAACCCCGAAAAAAACCTTACCCGGGTAACTTACCCTAAGCGAGATTCGAACTCACGACCTTTTGAACAGACATGCTACCACCACGGTACCCAGGCGGTAGTTAGATTATTATCTAAACCGTTGTCGCTTTCAAAACTCGCGCCTGTCATTCCTGACATCTTGGTCTTCTGTTTTGTCAGTGTTAAAAGATGTGAACGATAGGAACGCTGCGTGCTGCTGAGTAAAAATTATGAGTAAATTATTCTGGATGTCATGACAGTTTAGTTTCGTCACTACAATTAACGTATTGTAGTGAGTCGACCTAAAGTAGAAGTTCGTGAATACAACATTCGCATTGTGCAACTTACGTGAGATCTACTCCGCCTAGCAGTCCTACCCCCAGGCGAAGGGATAAGTGAAGAAATCACAGGAGACCAAAGGCCACAGGCAAAGAGATGACAGAGACGTAAGGAATCCCTACAGGTTTTAGCTCAGCTCTCCAGTGTCATCCGCGCCATATGACCACCACTGCCAACTTATAAGCACACATGAAACAGAAAGAAGCAATAAAAGGAAAATTGGGGAAAGAAAATCGTGGTAGATGAGAAACTAACCCAACATTCACCCCCGTCAGGGATTACCACGAAAGCCCCAAGGTCAGAGAAGGCGGTCGACAGGAACCGTAGCTAGGACCTCCTCAATTAGAGCCTTATACGTTACCGTACTCCCATTTTGAGTGGTCGTAAATAAACAGATTTAAAAGGAAAGATTTTTATTTTTGGAATGTTGTCTAACACTGGGGCAGTATTGCAGTCGACTCGTAAACTATTACGTCTAGTTCACATGACTTTCTCTAATTATTCTTTTTAGAAGTTTATTCTTCTATCGGCTTCATGTTAACCTGAAAAAGTAATCAAAACATAAACGGCTTTATTACACATTTCTCTGGCTACTCTTCCACAAACTATTCATTCAAGAAGTTTATTCTTCTATTTGCTTCTATTTAGGGATTTTATTAAAACTCTTCATGTCGTATACTTGGAAGATGGTAAACACTACACACATACGGCCGCGTCGTGGCCGAGTGGTTGGATACTCGCCTCTCACCTTGGGTTCGATCCCAAGCGACCGCATGTGAAATTTGTGGTGGACAAAGCTGCGCAGGGGCGGGTTTTCTTCGGATTCTCGGTTTCCCCCGCCTTCGCATTCCACGGTACCAGTGTCATCGCCTGCGGTGCCATGGTCAAAATGGGCGTTAAGCACTATAAAAATCCCTCAGGTTTAAAATTTATGGAAATCTTTCAGTAGTGATGTTTATCTATCACTCCCCCCCCCCCACACACACACATATGTATCGCTTCATAATATTCGTATAGAAAATAAATCATATCTCTCTCTCTCTCTCACACTCACACACACACACACACACACACACACATATTTCTTGCTTCATGTATCCGTGTAAGAAAAGAAATCCTATTTTGGAATGGAGTGGCAACTAACCTCCCTGCCATATAGCAGACACCTAAAAACTTACAGCATTTTGTGCTTTTAGATAACCTTCACGTCCCAGATTTGAAAACCGTAATGGTCGGATAAGAAACATAAATCTAAAGCCACGTAACAAATAAACATGTTTTTAGTAGTGCATGTTCTAGAGACACGTGGAAAATGTCACCTTACAAAGTTATATAACGTGCAAATAATCTACTGGCAATGGTGATGCTTCATCTTTATTGCCCATAAAACAGTAAACCGACTCCTAATATATATAAAGGAAATAATAAGTTATTTGCTTCGAAAGGAACATATCATTGCCACGTTATTTTACTTTTTGGTGTGGTTTGGGCATGAAATGTATATAAAACTGTTTGCCAAAAATATACATTTTCTGAATTAGCTTTCATTTTCTCTACACTTCACTATAGTAGAATTATTGCATCAAAAATTTCATATGGACACTTCACTTGACTAACATTATGTGTTAATATGAACCTCTCTATCCATTCTTTAAAATATTATATATCTCATTCTACTTACTTTCCATTAATGGAGATAAACATTTGCCGAAATACTTTTATTTATTTGCTTCCTTTTAAGTAGAAGAGAAATAAGGGAATAACGAGGCTAAAGCGATAGCAAATCTTTTAAAGCCCACCTCTATAGGATGGTAATATATCCTCCTCACATTAATAACAGGTCCCACGTTCGAATCGCCGTTAGGATGAATTACACGGGAAGGTTTTTTGCCGGGTTTCCCCTTATCTTGACAAGGCAAACATCGGGTAACTTTAAACTCTACTTATCCAGGATGATCTAGGCATCATTTCACTTATCTCGTTCAGATTTAAGGACGTTAAACTCCCCCCTCCCAAAAGGAAATATTTTAAAAGCTGGTCGTTATGTGATTATATGCATTTCTGCTCTCTTTGCTTGACCAGGAGAAAGAAAACCGAATAACGTGTTCTCATTTGAGAATTAACTACTTTAAAATTGAAACGAACAGCAAGTAATTCGTCGGAAACGGCTAACTTCACAACCAGAATGTATTTGTTATAAAATGTGTGCTTGTTATAAAATGTGTCTAAATTTGTTGTCTGTCTCTTACGGTTTACCAGTTATGTAACAGTTATTCAGAACGAAGAGGACTTTAGAGGCTGTTCCCTATTAAATTCTAGATATGCATCTTATTTGCCATGTAAATGTGTTTATATTTTAATCAAAATCATTAAGATTATGTCAGAATATTGATTTTTTTTTAAATTAGAGAGTGTCAAAACATTATTTCCGCTGAAGTCTCGAAATCGAATGTTTGTATGAAATACAATAGATAAAGTGAAATGTATGTTTAGAAAATACCGCTCTGTGTTACCTACGCGTCTGTTTATGAATAACTCAACTCTAAAATGATCAGTTAGTAAAATACAAAGTGTGTTTATTATTTTATTTAGTATTTATTTATTTTATTTCATTATTTTATTTCTTCTATTTTTATTTGATTTTGTTTAAGCTTAACGTCCTAAAACTAAGTGTGTTTATTATTTTATTTAGTGTTTATTTATATTATTTCATTATTTTATTTCTTCTATTTTTATTTGATTATTTTAAGCTTAACGTCCTTTAACCTGTTTGGTCATATCTGACGATGTGTGAAATCGGTGAAATTATGCTAAAATGATCTCGGAGCTTAAAGTTACTCGACATACGTCTTCTCAGGATAAGGAGAAACCCCGAAAAAAACCTTATGCAGGTAACACACCCTAACCGAGATTCGAACTCGCGACCTCTTGGATATGAGTTAGATACGGTACTCCCACACCATCAAGATAAATGTATTATTTCAGAATGCGATAGGAAGATATTCAGCCCAGCCCAAATCATCTTTTACCTGAGGAAATTCGCATTGGTTTATTTTCTCAAAAGTTAACTTAGCGATTTGATTAAAAACTAATCACATCAAAATTATTATTTAGTTCAAAAATATTGTATCTTGCATTTTATGGGCACAGCTTGTAAAGTCGTATTAAAAAAAAAATCTGGTGAATATTAATAATCGATGAAAACATTCCATTCAAAAGATGCACATACCTGTCTTTAAAACATAGAATTTCTTTTTACAAAGCCTTGTACGTGCTGTAAGCAATTTCAAGATATGTTATTAAGAATTTGGATTGTTCAGTACCTTGTCATTGCGATATTTGGTTGCTTTTCGCAATTGCACGGAAAGAATGTTGGATTTTCAGGCCTGTGGGTATAGGTATAGTGTTAAAACAATTGATTAACGCTATTCTTTTTGTACCTTTAGCGACATATATTATGCAGCTATTTGTGCAAAGGTCTGAGTTGGTTAAAAGTAAACAAAAAATAAGCTTTCGTAAGAATAGTTTTATATACCAAATAAACGATGTAGGTATAGAAAATCTTGTGAATGTTAACATCTAATTGTTCACATTCTGTTCTACATATAGTATAAAGTGCAAATACTGCACCCATCTAAAAATTTGATAACGAGATTTCACTGGAAATACACGTTTTGATACTCCTCGAATAAAAAAAATAATTTTAGAAAAAGGACTATATGTATGTGTCTGTCTTTGTTTATTACTCAAAAATGGAAAATCTGTTCCAGTATCTTCGGAGGATGCGAAGATTTACAACAAAATCCCCTCACCACAAACTACCCGATCCAGGGAAGTTTTTTCAACATTTTCTATTTTCTCAAAACTGGTTCTAACGAGTTTTATTAAAACACCACATATAAAGATATTTGCATGACAATCTTGAATTTTCTGGGAAGACGCTTCGTCTGAGAATGGCATGTGGGAGGTCGTGGGATCGATTCCCGGGTCAATGGAGAGATTTCTTCTTTGCCCCAAACTTCCTGTACCTTCCTTTCATCTCCATGTCATCAACTGGTTTCTTTCCGGGTTGTAAGTGTTGGCGAGGACTGCGATGGTAGTAGTGACTGCGCTTTGAAAATAGATCTCTCGGCAGCGGGATGACGTTGGAAGCCATCTGTAGACCCAGGAGGATAGGTCAGACCAGGGGTGCGGGCCCCTAGCTCTCCTCGTGTCGAGATGAACTGCTTGGAAACTATTGGGGACCCTCCATGGTGGCTCTCTCGCCACTGTACAGTTTCGAGTGCTCGTTATAATTACTCCCATATTGTCCTATCCTCCTAGGGTTGAAATCTGCAGTGTGGAATCTCTTCCGAAATCGCACATACACATACACTGCTGTTGCCCAGAACTGATGCTCTGTGCTTCGCATATAAATACAAGACACCCACAGTGATTTATGCGTATTATATCTTTGACTTCTCTGCCGTAAGAAATAAAAAGGAATCTTAAGTTATAAAAACAATATAAGGAGAGGCGATCGTCCCTAAGAGAAAAGTTATGACTTGGAAATGCCAGAGAAACGCCATGTATTATACTGAATGGTTTGGGAGGGGAAGTAATCAGAGAGAGAGAGTGACCATTTCTGTAGTCTTCCCAAGTTGTTTTATTATAATTTACTCGCTGATTTCTACTCTCCTCATCCAACACTGCTACGTTTTATTAGCTAAACTAATACAATAGGAACTCCAACAAGTCTCGCACCCTGCTATTATCGCCCATCACTTCAGTCGGCTTCTATGCCTGGCATTAACATTTGCAAGGACGGCAATAGGCTCGATTAAAAGTAACCGAGCCTCGCTGAGTATAGAAACAAAACATTCTGATGTATTCCATTCACATAATGTTTTCTACCCATTCTTCAAAAACTACATTTAAAATATATTCTTCTTCTATCTCTTCATGCCTAATTGAGATAAACATTAACAGACATATTAACAGTTTTTTCCACACAAGTCGTGTGTAGGACAGAAGTTGGATAGGTAACGTCAGACTAAAATATTCAACCCATAGTTGAGATTTGAACCAAGGATATCCCGTTCTAGTGGTTTCTCTACCACTGAGGTGCCATGACAACATTCCGACACTGCATTAAATTGTTCATCTGAACATGGATTGTGAAATTAATTGTGTGTGGAAAAAATAAGTAACATTAATTGATCTAATAGTTGGCTAAACTATGAAGCCCGGTTCTTAAAGTGCTCACGACATTGTAGTCGCCATTACAAAATATTTTGAGATCACCTTTACCGGGAAGCCTGCGAGTCAGTTGAGAAATTTAATATTGTATCGACATGCTCAGTGGTAGCTCAGTGGTTAGAGCAACCGGCTAAAAACCGGGAGATCCGTACTTCGAATCCCGGCTATGCTATTGCATTTTTTAGCCTGACTCTACCTATTAACAAAAATGTATTATTAATTATTTTCTTGTAGGTAAAAGGTAAATAAGGGAATACACCAGGCTGAAGTGATAGTAAAAAAGTCGCTATGTGTTTACCTTAAAATTCGATTCTTTTTGCTTGCCTAGGAGGGATAAAATGTGTTACATTCACATGCCTTTCTCTGTCTGTTCTGCAAACAAATTATTATTACAAAAGATTATTCTTCTATCTACTTCGTATTAATCGAGACAAACATGCTTACTTCCTAAGCAGAAAGGAAATAAGGGAATGCACTAGGCTAAAGCTACAGTCAAATCTTTTAAAAGATGTCGCTGTGCAATGAAATTGAGATTCGGTTCTCTTTGCATGGCAAGCTGTAAAACAAAAGGGATCTAAAAAGCTCCCGTTTGTAAAAGTATAAGTGCTTTAAAATTGAAACCAATAACAAAAAATATCTAGAAAATAGTTAACTCCACAAAAGAAAATAAATAAATAAAAGAAAAAATAAAGGTATATGACAAATTGTTTTAATTTTTTGATACAATTTTTCTGCAGTAAGTTTTTGACTTATGTCTTATGGTTCACCAGATGTTCCAAGGTCATCCAGAATGAAGAGGACTTCAGACTATTCCCAGAAAATTCAAGATATTATTTTATCTTTCATGTAACTATTCTTAATATTAAGGTATTTTAATCAAAATCGTTAGAGCCGCTTTTGAAAATTAAAAATTTCGAACGTTTTTCAATGTAAGGGGTAATTTGGTGTGGCTTATTTTAATATTCATAGATTGCTTCCATTTTGTCCTCCTTTGTATTTACCCTATTAGTTTTTACATATATATATATATATATATATAACACACACACATTTACATGAACAGAAACACCCATGCCCAAGACGGGTCTCGAGCCCGGGATCCCCTGAGCCACGGTACACCATAGCTAGACATGTTAATGAGCGCGGCCATGGGGACCGGCTCAGGGCTATTCAGTTCTTCAAAATGTTCTTGTCACATCTTTAGAGGATGCTGTACTTAATTATGAAGTTTGGTACTTAATCAACTTTTATTTTTGATTTATGCGACACATACAGACCTTTTTAATTTCTATACACTTACTATGTACATAGTGTATAGAGAAGGTATTTTATTCCACCCAAAAATTCGATACCTAGATATCACCGGAAATATATGTTCTGAGACCCTCTAAATAAAAAAAAAGGCATTTTTAGACAAAAAATGTCCGTGTGTGTGTGTGTGTGTGTGTGTGTGTGTTGCAGCATAGCTCAAAAACGAAAAGTCCGTTAAATACCAAACTTGGTATTTGAGTTCAGTATCTTCCTAGGATGCGACAGGAAGCTTTTCAAGAAAATCCCCCACTCCCAACTACCCTTTCCATTGAAAAATTTTCGAAAATTGTGATTTTCTCAAAAATGGCTCTTAACGATTTTTATTAAATTATCGTATGTTAAAGATATTTACATGACAAATTATATCTTGAATTTTCTGGGAATAGCCTCTGAAGGCATCTTTATTCTGTATGAATTTTGCATAACAGGCAAACCGTAAGGGATAGGCAAAATCTAACTTAACAAGAAGCAGATCTCAAAACTCACAATTTATGTGATATACATTTTTTTTTCGTGGAGTTGACTGTTTTTTTAGATATTCTGTGTTATGGGTTTCAGCTTTAAAATACTTATTCTTTTCTCATACATACGGAAGTTTGTCGATTCCTGGCAATATAAACAAAGGAACGTCAATCACATAACCAGTTTTTAAAACACTTGAACTTTAGCCTATGGTATTCCCTTATTTCCCTTCTACTTACAAGGAAGCAACTTTTTCTCGATTAGCATGAAGTAAATAGAAGAATAAGTTTTTTAACAGTAATTTGTTGCAGAGATGTAGAAAAAGTCATGTGAATGGAACATATCAGATTTTTTTTAAATATGTGTCTGTGTTGTTTTTAATATAGGAGACCTTAAAATGTGTATTTCCTGTGAAATCCCGGTATCGAGTTTTTGGTTGGAAAGCAATACTTTCTCTACCCATGCATCAGTACTAAGAGAAAGTAAAAAACACTTAAAATTGTAATAGATCAGCAAAACTGCAGGGTTTATAATTTGACCTATTGTTACTCTTTAAGCAGTAGCGTTGTGATTTTTATACTATAGACAGGTTTTCATTGTTTCAGGAACGCCGATCAACCGACTACCGATCATGGCCAAATCGGTGCTCGATCTTTACGAACTGTACAACCTAGTCATCGCTCGTGGTGGTCTCGTAGACGTCATCAACAAGAAGTTGTGGCAAGAGATCATCAAAGGACTGCATCTTCCCTCATCCATCACTTCGGCCGCATTTACCCTCAGAACACAGTAAGTACTTGTAAAAACGCACCATAATTAAACCCTCCTTGCGAACAACACATTATGACGTTTATTTCGTATTTATGATATGCAGTTTTACGGTTGGAAAATAAAACAAGAAAAATACTTTACACGGGAAATTTTCCAAATGTTCGATTTTCTCAAAAATGGCTGACGATTTTGATTAAAATACATGCATTAAAGATCAGATTTTATTTGTGTTACGAGTAACTTGAATATTATGGAAATAGCCGTGAAGTTCACTTCATTCGAAAGGAATTTTGTATAACCTTGTGCAACCGGTATACCCACATTAAGCGATAGACGAAAATAAACCATAAAATCCGCGTTTTATGCACATAAATTTAGGCAAATAAATTGTTTGACATACGCCATTTCCGAGATATCCTCTATTAATTGTTTGAATCCTTCAATTATTTGAATTCTCTAGAAGACGTCTCGATTTTCAGTTTTTCTCTCGATTCCATGTAAAGAGTATGGAATTTTAATGCCAGCGTATAGGTTCCGTTGTTAAACATTTGACTGTCCATGTTCCCTTTGTATCTATAAAGAAATATGTAATGCATCTATTTCTGTGAATGACCTCAATTAAAATTAAACACATAGAAAACTACCTTTGGCAGAAATAGTTTTATAGCCATTAATAAACGATAGAGGATAGAAAAAGTAATGTGAGTGTAACACATCGGAATATTTTTGGTAATGCAATGCAAAGTATAAAGCATAGTATATTGCAATACAAGTACATCTTGATGACCGAGGAGGGAGTTTGAAAATATGAGACTTCCAAGTTTCCACAAAGCACTTGGCATGTACTTCAAGTCCTAGGATAACCTGGAAATGTAGTGTTAGAGCAGAAGTCAGAAGTAATGGCAAACCATGGAGACAGACGAAACTTGCAAGAAATAGTCAGAAGAGCTTTAAGAGAGCCCTATGTTCCACAAATATTATAGGACTTGTAATTTATTTATTTATTTATTTATTGACTGACTTAAGCATATGTATTGCCTACTATTTTTTGAGGAGAGTAAATAATAGATATATTTCCGCGAAAATAAAATTAATTGCTGCCAGCTGTTCAAAAGTAGCACTAAGGCCAATCGGTTAGCCTCTGTGAACTAGTTAAAGATTAAGGTAAGATGGCTGCTTGCGCGAAAGATTTAGGTATATTGAAATGCATGAATTAAATCGTGAACTATTTGCCTTGATTGGTGGCTTTTTAGCTTTCACGTAATTAAGATGCAAGCTGTTCACCTTAACTGACGAGATTAGTGTGCTTAGGTTCTAATTGAGATGTCAGCTGCTCGCCCTGATTGGTTATTCTTGCTTCGGTGAAAATGACTTTATTTACATGACTTTCAACATTTCCACAAAAGACTAGCTCATTATTTATATAGTGCAAACCTCACTCAATTCCTGAGTTGATAGGCTTAATCTCAGCTTTCCAGCGACATCAAAGATCTAAAAAAGGCTGGCCAGAATCCAACGCATGTCAACAAATAAAATTAAGATTAGGATTATCGCGTATGGGGCCTCCAGTAACTTACAGAGCACCGTCCATGGGCCATTGTGGCTTTGTGACTTACATGACCCTGGGAGGGAGGTATGAGGGGCGAGATCCGAAGGGCGACATCAGACGCCTTCCGGGCCCTATACACAAGCCCGAGTGGTTCTCTGACAACACTCGAAGGCTGATAAGAGTGGTTTCACAGCTCAGCCGAATAGAGTAGCCTGTTCCTTCAACCCTGCAACAGACAAGGAAGTGATCGACAGGAAAATCGTGACAGAAATAAACAATCTCATCATTGACTCGGGGAGAACACGAAAAATCTGAGTCACAATGAGGCAGGGATCGAACCTAGGACACCCGAATTGGGCAATACCGCTTGAGCCATCCTGCTCGGTAGTAACCATGGTAAGAATTAAAAGTGAAGCTGCACTATTAAAACAGATTATGTTTCGTATCTGCAACAATATTATATACCAATTTGGAGAATTAAGGGAACACCAAAGTGATAAATGAGATTTTTCTAAAATATTAAATCTAGAACTTTATTTTCTGTATAAATATTACAGGCAACAAAAGAAGTATTCATACCAAGTTTCATTCAAATATGCCTTATCATTCAGGATATATTACTTAATTTATTGGATGCAATTAGCTAAAATCAAAATGAATCTTTTCCTACAGATATTGAACTAAGTGTATCATTTAGTAAACTTACATTCTTTAATATATCTTAACAAATTATCTGATAAAAATATTACTATATTAGCTTTTTCAAAAGCTTATTTTTAGGAACTTATATTCGACATTTTTATTACGAGATATTTTTAAGAACACGTATACTAGATATTAGAACATTATACTATATATTTTAAGAACATGTATTTCATAACAGAAAGTGGAAAAACTGCTAAAGCACCTCATGCTATTTCATTTTTTTATGTAAGACCAATATTAAAAATTCCAACCAGGTATTTTATTATGCACATTCTACAGTGCTTGGGGAAAATTTCTTTACCTCTAGTTATCATTTTTGTATGAGAAGACGGATTCTGAATAGGGGAAAAAATGAAATTGAAATTGAGAAAAATAACTTTAAAATTTCTTATATAGTCATTTAACTAGTGCAACGTTTTAAAAATAATAGTACCCAAAAACGTGAGTTACATCCTCCCTAGGAAAATCAAACATGCACTTTAAACTATTGTGCAATTTTTGTATAAACATCCAAAAATCGATATATTTTACCAAAATTGCTAGACCAAACTTAAGTAATGTTATTGATGTCTATGAATTTCAACTTCCCACTCATGATATGAGCAGGAAGTGAATAACACAATAACTAAAAATAGATATTTTATGAAATTGATAAAATCTCATTTCGCTACTGATATTACAAACATCTCGATGTAAGGAAATGCATGCTTTCTTTAGTAGCTTATCTATTCTCTTTCCTTCACTTCATCATACTCCAGCTGTAGTATTGCAAGCAGCTTTTCCATTCAACCTTATTGCTACGTTCTTCCAAAATAGTTCACCCTCTGCTCGAGCTGGAATAAGCGGCCCGTGCTAAACAGTTATAAATCCTTTATTGCCCTCTTTAAGTTCGAGACGTATTTTCCTGCTATTCAGCTATTTTGGAACCTTGCATTCAGGGACAAACCATTTGCAAGAGAACAAGGGCTATTTGAAGCGTTTCTCTTAAACTAATGCATTGACACTGCAGCTGTTGGCGAGTAGGGGCTTTGCCTTATCAAGTCGTGCCCCTTGTACCGAGGTTAGGCTTTTCGAAAGGGAACAAGCAACCAGCAGCTTGGCAGAGAAAGTAATATTTGTTTTCAAAGAAAACTTCCTGTTTTCTCAGTTTTGGGATCACATTAATTAACAAGGCATAACAAAGCATATAACAATACTAAATCGTGGTTCACATGGACCTGAAAAATCAGGAAAAGTCAAGGAAGTTATTTACAATATGACAAAAGTCAGGGAAATCGATTTCAATTGGCATTAAAGTCAGAGATTTTGACATGCAGTGATCTAAGATGCTCTGCAACTGTGACTAATGTTTTGATAGTTTTCCAGAGTCATTAGTAGAGCTCGGAATCACGGAATTGCCGGATTGAGTTCGGTGCACCGGATTAGGCGTGGTCTCTACACCTCGTTTAGAAACGTGTTGCACTATCCATTTACCTTCTTTTCCTCAGTTAATCCCTACGTTTCTGTTGTTTTCCTACTTGATTCCTTTTTATATACACATATACAAACATCTATGCTCGAAGCAAGATTCGAACCCGCGATCACCTGAGCTACGAATTACCAAAGGTACTTTAGGGAGCACTGCATGGGGACCGGCAAGTAGTAGATAAACCAGTGAACGCAAATTGGCGGAAGGGTAGGCGTTTGGCACTTGTGAATAATTCAAACATATTTGATATAGTAAATATGCATCTTGTAATTCACTGCATTCTGAGTGGTTTGGGTGATTTATGTGCATTGTCCTATCATTATTTGCAAAAGTAAGAGCGCTTTTATTTAATAATCATATTATGAAACAATTGCTTTATTGTAACATATTGTATCGTTATGAATTAAAACGATACCTATAATGAATTCGTGTGATGAGCTGGTTTTGGAACAGATTATACCTTAACGTGTGCATGTTTACGCTATAAATCCCTTTCAGGCTCTACCCTCTCTTTACAGCGCTGCGTGTTCATAACTGTGCGCGCTTCGGAACTCAAAAATTTCTTTGCTCATATCGGGGGTTGCTCGCTGAATAGGTTTTCTTAACTTTTTTTTCTTCAGTTTTTACTTTCTCTAGCATTTGTGCACAATGTACAGAGGTAGACAAGGTATTATATTCCAACCAAAATTCAATACTGAAGTTTCACCGGAAATACATGTTTGGATAACACTTGAATCTAAACAAAACCATGTTTAGAAAAACATCTTGTTTGTGCATGTGCGAAGATAACTCAAAAACGAAAAGTCGGTTGAATACCAATCTTGATATTCAAGTTTAGTAGCTTCCAAGGATGCCACACGAAGCTTTTCAAGAAACTCCCACTACCCTATGGAACATTTTTCGAAAATTTTGATTTTCTCAACACTGGATCTAACAATTTGTATCTATTAAAATGCCACATGTTTAACATATTTTCATGACAAATTAAATGTATGTCTTGAATTTTCTGGGAGTCCTCTTCAATCTGGATACTTTTTGCATAGCTGGTAATCCTAAGGGATAAACAACACTTACTGCTCAAAAATATATATCTGGTAAAAACACATTATTTGTCACACGCATTTTTTTCTTTTCTTTTTCTTTTTTTTTTTTTAGTTAAACATCTCCGATATATTCCATGTTATTGTTCTTAATCTGTTCATACTTATATTTTTTTCAAATGGAAAGTAGTTATTCGTTTTTCCCTCTGCCGGTCAAACAAAGAGAACAAAATTTCAAAGTACTTGCATAGCGATCAGCTCTTTAAAGCCTACCGTAGTCTTCTAATTCTGTTGTTTCTACTTGGAAATATGTAGTAAGAGTACTTCTGCAGACATGTATCTCGATTAATAGGAGGTGTTAATGAAGCTTTTTAACATAATGAAGAAAATTAACTTTTTAAGATAAGTTTGCTGAAAAATAAGTAAAAATGTAATGTGAATGTACTACTTCTGATTTTTATCCTTCAAGTTTATTCTTGTTTCTCAACTGAACCAAGGAAAGTCATGGAATAGATATAAAATTACTGTGTGAAGGCTTCAATGCATCACTAACAGCAAAATATGCAATAGTAATAAAATAAGTTAAAATTCATCGACGCATTGTGAAATATGTAGTTTAGAAGAGTTACAGAATTAATTTAGTATGTGGCGTGTCCGGAAAGTAAGTACCATTTCATTCTATCGCCACTGCAATGCTAGAGTCACAGTTTCACGCTTGCGCACTTGTCTGTTTGGTTCATTGTTCAACTACGTCATTACAGCCGGATCGTGTTGTGTTTACATGTTAGTGATCGTTCAAAATGTTTGACTCTTCCTGATCCCACTGACTGTGAAGTATGTTCCGTAATATGGTTACGAAGCACGGAATGGGCGGCCTTCTGCTGTCACAGATGGTTTGGTTGAACAAGTGAATGAGGCAGTTAGTGAAAACAGACGGTACATAATAAGAATGCTTTGTGATATGCTTTCACAAAACACGGTGTTCAACAGTGGTTGTCTTCACTGGCGGCACTTTCTTTGAAGAGGACATACAAAAGTTGATTCTCCGCTACAAAACTACGTGAACGATGGTGGTAACAATGTCGAATGTAAGGAAAATTCAAAATATACATTTTATTTGTGATATCAATACCATTATTATACCTGCGGTATTTTAATTAACATCGTTAGAGCCATTTTTGAGAATAACATTTTCAAAAGTTCTTCCATGTAAAGGGTAGTCTGTGATGGGGGATTTTCTTGAAATCCTCCACCAAGTTTAGTTTTTAACGGTCTTTTCGTTTTTGAGCCATGCTGTCCACAACACACGCCATTTCTGGACTCGGGATCCTCAAAACATATGTCCGGTGAAATCTTGATATCAACATTTTGGGTGGAACACAATACCTTCTCTAGCTATTATGAACATTATATGTACATACGTGCTAGAAAGAGTAAAAGCAATGAAAAACAACAATTCCATCAATTTCCAATTTTGAAATGCATACTTCTAATTTTGTATCCATTAGGTAATTTCAGTATCTTCAGTAATAAAATCACGACTGGCTATACTGAAATACATGTTTGCTTCGGCTATCCTTGAGACTCGTCGGCTATACTTCTCATGGCATGAGAGAAGACCTACGAGGTTTGTTGTAGTGAGTTCTCCCTTCTCGTCTCTTCCCACTTACAAGTATATGTCAGTTACGTATACCACGTCGTCATCTATTCTTGCCGAACAGAAGTTGTCCTTTAGGCAAATTAAGAATCCCTATCTTCAGTAATTACAATAAAGACAGGCTATACTAACATATCGGTTTGTTTCGACTGTTCTTGAGACTCGTCGGCTGTGTTTCGAATGGCAAGAGAGAGGTTATCTGAGAGTTTGTTGAGGCGAACGATGTATGTCCATACGACGATCATGCTACTTTCGCCTGAGAACATTACGAACAGAGTCAAGTATTACGTGAAGAGTCCATTTTATGCCGCAACAATAGTCTAGAAAGCAAACAGCCAACTACACTATTTTAAATTTAATGAAAATTCTTTCCTCACAAATTTATTGGGCTTTGTAGCTAGCCTAGCTAATTCACAGAATTTGCCCTGGTAACTAGTCACGTGATATTTAATATATGTAGATACGGGCCAAATTGTATGCAACAATACCTTAATGAATTGTAATAACATCCGTATTATTTCAGTAGTTTCTAAAGTATATGTAGCCCAAGAAAGAGATTAGGTGTGAGGATAAAAAATAGGGCGTCGTGTGATGCGATATAAATAATAACACCTGTATTATTTCACGTTTTTAATGTGGATGTGGCTCAAGCAAGAGATTAGGTGCGAGGATAATAACAGGACGTCCTGTGAGGCGAACCAATAATAACATCCGTATGGTTTCTCGCAGTTTCTAAAGTGGATGTGGCCCAAGAGAGAGATTTGATGCGAGGATAAAAAGCAGTACGTCTTGTGATGCGACAGAAATAATAATATCGGTATTGTAAAGTGGATGTGGTTCAAGAGGTAGAATTTGTACGAGGGTAAAAAACCGGATGTCTTGTGATGCGACAAAAATAATAACACCCGTATTGTTTCTCGTAGTTTCTAAAGTGGGTGTGGCCCAAGAAAGAAATTTGGTGCGCGGATAATAAACAGGCCGTCTGGTAATGCGACAGAAATAATAACTCCGTATTTTTTCACGTAGTTTTTAATGTGGATGTGGCCCAAGAATGAGATTTGGTGCGAGGATAAAACACCGGACGTCTTGTGATGCGACAGAAATAATTACATCGTATGGTTTCTCGTAGTTTCTAAAGTAGATGCGGTCCATGAGAGATATTTGGTGCGAGGCTAAAAAGCAGTTCGTTTTCAGATCCGACAGATATAACAAAATTCATATTGGTTCTCGTAGTTTCTAAAGTGTAGGTGGTCCAATAGGGAGATTTGGTGCGAGGATAAAAAGCAGTATGTCTTGTGATGCGACAGAGATAATAATACCCGTATTGTTTCTCGTAGTTTCTAAAGTGGATGTGGCCCAAGAGAGAGATCTGGTGCGAGGATGAAAAGCAGTACGTTTTCTGATGCGACAGAAATAAGAACATCCGTATTGTTTCTCGTAGTTTCTAAAGTGGATGTGGCCCAAGAGAGAGATCTGGTGCAAGGATGAAAAGCTGGTGCGAGGATGAAAAGCAGTACGTTTTCTGATGCGACATAAATAATAACATCCGTATTGTGTCTCGTAGTTTCTAAAGTGGATGTGGCCCAAGAGAGAGATCTGGTGCGAGGATGAAAAGGAGTACGTTTTCTGATGCGACAGAAATAATAACATCCGTATTGTGTCTCGTAGTTTCTAAAGTGGATGTGGCCCAAGAGAGAGATCTGGTGCGAGGATGAAAAGCAGTACGTCTTGTGATGCGACAGAAATGCATGTTCCAATGATGAGTTACGAGACTCGGGAACAGTAAAACTGTTTACAGCCAGGTTTGTGACGCGGTCTAAGAAATCAATTTATGCGCATCTCGAGAATGTTGTGTGAGGAGGGCTGGGCTCCCAAACACTGTGGATTGCTCCACTGCGGTCATGAACGCCCAGGATATAGTTCGTAAAACCGTCCCGCAACCTTCAGGATATTATAAGAAACCACTTTGATTGTATGTTGGAACCAATTTATAGCCGCGACAGTTAAAGTCATCCCCGTGTGATTTATTATGAAACTCCTATAAATTTTGGAAATAAACAGGTATATCGATATAGCATCTTTCTGCTTTGGTTATCCATTAACGTGGTTTGAGTGCGCCGCATGGCTGCCAACCACTAAAGATTAAATGCATACGCGACCAGTGAACGTGCTTCTTTTTTTTAAGAAGTTTGGTTGCAAGTACTAATATAGAAGGCAATTTCCTTTGCAGAACAAGCTGGGATTTATAGCTGGGGTAGCAAGGACAATGCTGATATGATCCCTGCTGTTTAAGAGAGGTTCCTAATGCTGCTCTGCGTCTGGGTAGGTTTGTGAAAGGGCCATAATCAAGTATCTCACGTTGCTCAAATGACAAAGGTTAATATGACTGATTACCAAAACATCATGAAACAAGTCCCTTCAAAATTAACTTGAATGAAGTATTCAACTAGAATGTTTTTAGATGGTGTCTAAATATGTTCTAACATATTATAGAATGGAGGCGAGTAAAACTCTGCTTGTTACCCGCCATCGTGTTCATGGACTTAGTGTGTTAGTTTTACAAAGATGATGTTTGGCAGGAAAACCGGCTGCATCTACCCAAACCTATCTTGAACTTCATTTCAGATACTTCATGCGGAATAACTGGCCAATAACCAAACAACATGTGTTATATTCAATGAATTTCTCTGCCTGCTATTGTTTATTAGTGGGTATACACACAAACTACTTTTACAAAACTGCCTTACTCTTTTTACTTTCTCTACACGTACTAGTGTATAGAGAAGGATTGTAATGCACCCAAAATTCGATACTGAGATTTCATCGGAAATACATATTTTGGGTCCCCCTGAAACCAAAAAAAGTATTTTCAGAAAAAAATACGCGTGTTATGTGTGTGTGTCTGTGGACAGATAGTTCAAAAAGTAAAACTTGGTATTTAAGTTTGGTATCTTAAAGATGTGACACGAAGATTTTCAAGAGAATCCCCCACCCCAAACTACCCTAAAGGGGTGGAACATTATTCGAAGATTTTAATTTTCTCAAAAATGGCTCTAGTGATTGATTGAAATACCTTAAGTTTAAGATATTTTTATGACCAACGAAATGTATATCTTGAATTTTATGGGAAACTGTAAGAGATATGCAAAAACTTGATACACAAAAAATTGAGATCTCATTTTTTGGATGGTATTTAATACCCGCTTTTACTACTTGTGGCACCGCAGGCGATGACACTGGTGATGCATGGAATGAAGATGGAGCACCGTTGGAATGCGATGGCGGGGGAAAACGGAGAACCCGGAGAAAACCCACCCCTGCGTCGCTTTGTCCACCACAAATCTCACATGCGGTCGCTTGGGGTCGAACCCGAGCCTTCTAGATGAGAGGCGAGTGGTCTAACCACTCGGCCACTGCGCGGCCATAGATCTTATTAAATACACAATTAATGTCATACACGTTTTTGTAAAGTTAACCGTTTTCGAGATATTCCGGACTATTGGTTTCAATTTTAGCCAAAACTTTTCTCAAACGGGAAGACGTCTTTCTTCTCGTTTCTCGTTTGTTTATTCCTGGTAAGTAAAGAAATTGGAATTTCTATCGCTTTAGCCTGTGTATTTTCTTATTTTCCCTTCTACTTACAAAGAAGCAAGTAACAAAACTAATTGTGCTTATATATGTATTTTTCTGCAAGTGGGTATCACCCGGTGGCAGAGTTATATATGTATACAAGATATATAAACAATAAATCACAGCTGCCAGTTTATGGCTTTGTAAGCTAGATATGATAGTTATTTACACAAATACGAAAACATTAATTTTTCTCTCAATTCAGATTAATTAATTTCTTAATTAGAATCACCAACCAATTTAACATTTGTATTTACAAAAATATAAAATCACAAGCATTTCATTTAAGGAATATTTACAAAAATTATCCAACATTAAAATCAAGATTTTTCCTAAATGTCTTCAGAGACATGGGACAACCCCGAAAGGCTGCTCCAGGCAATTCATTCCAGTCTTTTATGGTTCTATTTACAAAGGAGAACTTTCCCACGTCAGTTCTGTATCTTCTACCCTTAATTTTGAACGGATGATCGTTTCGTGCATAGTAAGTTTGGTTTTACAGTTTGTCAGTAACGTCCTCCCATGCGTTTAAGCCAGCGTAAGCTTTAAATAAAGCGCACAACCTCTGTTTCTCACGCCTAACTTTCAACGGCTCCCATTTTATCTCCTCAGCGATTGTAGGCCCAAAATATTTACCCCTTTTTATGAATTTTATAGCCCTTTTCTGGATCTTTTCTAACAAATCAATTTGATTTACTCTATACGGGTCCCAAAAAGTTACTCCAAATTCCATGACCGGCTGTACTAAGGACTTGTACGCGATTTCCCTGGACTTTGCACTCCCCTTTTTTAAAATCCTCATTAAGAAGTGCAGTGTTTTCCACGCTTTCTTAGATACCGAATTTACCTGCTCGTCCCATCCAGCGTTACTCGCCGAGTAAACTCCCAAGTATTTGCAGCTGTCCACCTGTGGAATTTTTTCCCCACCCATGTGATAGTTTTGCAGAATTTTTTCCGTATCTCTATTAAATGCAATTGACTTAATTTTGCCAGCATTAATTTTCATTTTATTTGCAGCAGCCAATCCCTAATTTCATTTAAATCACCCTGAAGAGCAGTCTCATCTTCAAAATTTCTAATTTTATTGTAAATAATACAATCGTCTGCAAACAATCTTATCTGGCATTTTATATTAACAGTTATGTCATTTACAAAAATAAGAAAAAGTAACGGCCCCAGTACTGAGCCTTGGGGTACGCCCGAGCTTACCATACCCCTCTCAGATAGCTCCTTGCCTACTTTTACCCTTTGCGATCTTCCTTCCAAAAAAATTTTAACCCATAGAACTACGCGTTTATCAATTCCTGTAGCAGTTAGCTTCTGGATAAGTAAATTATATGATACAACATCAAAAGCTTTGGAAAAATCTATGCCCCTGCATCCACCTCCTCTGCTAAATCTTGAAATAATGTCGTTATCTGGCTTTCACACGAGTATCCAGGTCTAAACCCGTGTTGCGCTTTATTGAACCACTTTTTGTTTTCTAATTCCTCCCGTATATATTCCACAATTAAATGTTCCATCAATTTGCACACTACTGAAGTTAGGCTGACTGGTCGATAATTATTTAATTCTGTTTTATTTCCCCCTTTATGAATTGGAACTACAATCGCGGTTTTCCAGTCTTCCGGTAAGGCACAGTTATTTATTGACATATTAAATAAAAGCATTAGGTACGGAATCATGGATTCCCCTCCAATTTTTAGTATTTCGGTCGGTATATTATCAGGCCCCCTCGACTTTCGATTTTGCAACATTCTGATCCTTCTGCGCAATTTGGATGCCATTATTTGAAAAACGGAATTTCCACTATCCTCAATTTCCATTTATAATTATAATCCGCTTTGTTAAAAACAGACACAAAATGTGAATTTAATGCGTTCGCTTTTTCCTTATCGTTCAATATGGCAATTCCATTTTCCTTGAGTTCTGGTATGCCAAGTTTATTTCCCCTGCGTCTACTTACATAATTGTAAAAAGATTTCCAACTATTATTGGTCCCGCTAAGAATTTATTCTAAGAACCGCTCCTGGGCTTGCAACGTTTCGTCTTTCAATTGTTTAGCTAATTCTTTATATCTGTTAAAATGACATGATGTAGATAACAGATTAATGTTTTCAATATAAGGTTTTTTTACCGAACAGCTAGAGAATATTATGTGAATGGAACACATTAGATATCTTTGCCTTCTATATACAAGGACCCAAGTAAAAAGGAAAATTTCTGCTAAGGTTCATCTTGATTATGATGAAGTAGATAGAAGAATAAGCTTTTTGACACTAATTTGTTACAGAGATGTAGAAAAAGTCATGTGAATGTATCACATCTGATTTTTTCTATTTACTTCATCATCAATAACAAAATGCGTAATGTAGATACAAAGGGAATTGTTATAATTAATATAATGGTGGCTTTAACATTCTATACTTTTTCTATGCCATCCTGTAAATAACGAAAACGATAGCACTTGAAAAAGATGCCAAACTTTAAACATTTTGAACAATTATATTTATTATTTTATTACTATTATTTACTTATTTAACTTGTTTTGATGAATTTGAGAACATTAAAAATCTTAACAAAATAAATTAAGAAGATATATTTTGAAAAAAAAATCAAATTTTTCCATTCAGAAGGCCTTCCCTAGCTGACCTGTAATCGATTTTCTTACAAAAGAATGTTCTTCTACCAACATCCTACTAATTGACATAAAAATTGGCAGAAATTGTCTTATTTGCTTCTCGATAGGTAGAAGGGAGATTAGGGAATACACTAGGCTAAAGCGATAGTTAAACCTTTTAAAATCTTACGCTCTGCAATGATGTTGAAATTTGGTTCTCTTTGCCCGGCCATGAGTAATTCAAAAGAGCTATGAAGAGGATGAGAATTTCCTGTTTGAGAACATTTTAAGTGTTTTAAAATTTAAACCAATTTTAGGGGTTAGCTCGGAAATGATTAACTTTACAAAATATGTATATGATATAAATTATGGATTTTTACAAAATAACATTTTTTGTTTAAATTTTTTTTTTTTTATCTCTTACGATTTACCAGTTATACAAAATTCACCCAGCATAAAGAGGACTATAACATCAGAGGCTATTCCCAAGAAATGTAGGGTATAAATCTTATATGCCATGCAAACATCTGTAATAATACGGCATTTTAATCAAAAGCGTTAGAGCAATTTTTTAGATGCTAAAGTTAAGTATATTGGTTTTTGAGCGCGCACACAAACACAGGTCCGCGCGCGCACACAATACACACATCCACATCTAGATACTCAGACACACTCACCTCCTGCTGAACATACTTACAACGCATTAACTATTATTACTAAGTAATTCGCTATCGTTAAACTTCCTGTTTGCTTTACAGTTTATGTCTCGAAGGAAAATTGGCTGTGTCTGACTTTTATTCCGAAACATATCTCGACATTTATTTTAGATAAGTCACTTGGAATAAGTCTATAAAAATCTTATGATTACTTCCATCTGAATTTTTCTTTCTATTGTTTATTAGTGGGTATACGCACAAACTATTCTTACGAAATCATCTTTCAGTTTATTTCATCGTACTCGAGATGAACGTTTTCTAAATTACTGATTTCGTAATAGATACAAAGAAAAAAGCATAATGAATATAATGCTAGCCATAAATCTCTATTCTCGTTCCATGCAACAGCGTAAACAACTGACAATCGACAGGATTTTAAAAATGAAAATCTTTGAACAATTCGAACCATCATGTTTATGTATTTCTTTAACTTGCTCTTCGAGTGTAATGAGTTTGCCCAAAACGTAAAAGCTTATCAAAATATATATTTTGAAAAAAAAAAAAAAAAAAGGTACACTAACGTGCATAAAGATTGTCCCATTTCCCTAGATCTAATTGTGTTTTTTCACTGTAAGGTTTCCATCTTCAAATAAGCAACCTTTTACTCCGCCCAGTCAGCATTGTCACTGCGTGGCTGCCCTGAAAAACAACCCAGAAAAAAAAAAAAAAACTGAAAACAATCGACATGAAATGAAGAGAGGGTTCGGATACCGCCTGTATGAAAGTTTCGCTATGACAGGTACATAGGAAACCAATACAACATAATTCGACTTTCTAGAGGAAGGGGTGGAAAATTATTTACGAGTATAATTAAACTGAACGACAGCTATGACATATAAGAGCTTTTCTCAGTGACAGGGAGGCAATTTCAAAAAGTTTTCATGTTTAGTTATATGCTATTGCCTCATCGATGGCAATATATAACATATAATGTTACCCTTTGTGTTCGGCTGTATATTGGGGGACAGAAAGTGCCCTGCCAATCCAACATTTGAGGAACAACAGTTTACGCTGAGAGAGGATGGGTCTACATTTCTCATTCCAACATAACCAGCTAGGTGACATTTCATGCTCGTGAGTATACATTAATCTTAGTGAAATGAAAGTTTAATAGCTTTATTATATGCTAATTTGTAAGCCAAAAACGAGGCTTCAGATTCAAATACTATAGAAAACAGAACTTTTATCTACTCCCTCCTGTGTACTACCTTGATCTTAAAAACAGTCAAGGTAGGTAGTTATTTAGTTTGCTCTCAGTCATTCGGCTTCCAATGGAAACACTGGGAATGAAAAATCGAAAATTTATTTTTTATAGTAAATAGTTATTGGAACCTTTAGGCATCCATGGAGAATCTACATTTAGTTGTCTTCCCCTTCCTTCAGACTGTACAGCCATTTCAAGATCGTACATTACATCTGTTTCTAGACATACTATTTCATAAAACTAATCATTTTCACACTTTGAAAATGTTTCACACGTCTCAGTTTTTATTTAAATAGAACTAAAATTTCCCAGAATACGCAGATCTATATCTTTTATAGCTTAACGTTTTTAACCTGGTTGGTTATATCGGACGATGAATGGAATTGGTGAAGCAATGCTCAAGTGATCTCGGGCTCAATGGAGCTTAAATACCCAACATATATCTTCTGAGGATAAGGGAAAACTCCCCTCAAAAAACCTTATCCGAGTAACCCGCCCTAAGCGAGATTCGAACTCGCGACCTCTTGAATGTGAGGCAGAGCGCACCACTACTAGGCGGGTTACTATCTATTGTAATGTTACAAAGGATCAAATTTCCTACTACCAATAGTTTTTAAATATATATTCTTATGAAAAAGTATTAATTTTGGAGATTAAAAAAATGATTACCTAATGAAAGTTATTGAAATATCACCGTTTAAAGTTTTTTTATGTGGTTCAAAACTCCAATCCATAAAATTTCAACCAATTTTCTCAAATTTTGAGGCACGTGGAACATTTTGCAATATATTTTCCTACATAATAAAATTTATGAAATAATTTATATTTTGCAAAGTATTTATTCAATTTCAATGAAATTTGGTATTCGTATTAACATAATAGCAATGCAATCGCACTAAAAGTTTCATGGAAATCTATATAGAAATATAGAAATTGGAAATTTCGCTACCAGTGTCCCATAATTCATGTACGCCACACGGATACTGCGTAGCAAAATATGAGATACGATCACACCTGAATTCCATTCTTTTCTGATCACAGAAGTTATGACCTCGAATGTCGTGCTCCGCGCCCGTCATTACTCTTCTTGTTCTGACCCAAACTATTAAAAATGCATGCCCTTTGTTTAATTTTGCATTAGAATAGACTACAGCGTAACTGCCGCAAAGGAAAATAACTTCTTGTTAAATAATACATATGCAAGTTTCTGAACAAACAAGCTGCAGCTGACAGTAGGATATACCAACTCTCTCTTATCAAGCAGTATGGATTTTTTTTCAACGTTTTATTGTAGTTTATAACATATTCTGCGCGGGAAAATTATTCAACAACTTTCTTCGTCTTTCGCTCTTGTTTAGTATGGTATCATTAGAGACTTTTTGCACATTTACTTACCATAAGCGCCGCCTGGTCGATTTTTTGAGCATGCGTCAATTTACGGTAAGGAAACCCCCAGTAACATAACCTAGCATTCGACTGAAGGATGGTAAACATAATGATACTAGGTAATCCGAAAGCGATGGTATA
Source organism: Hymenopus coronatus (assembly GCA_030762935.1). NCBI lineage: Eukaryota > Metazoa > Arthropoda > Insecta > Mantodea > Hymenopodidae > Hymenopus > Hymenopus coronatus. Next base: position 30,944,353 of record CM060896.1, on the reverse strand, counting down.
ATCTGTTTCGAGCGGCTATTCGTAAACTCTTAGAGAATGTGAGCCTCTGACCAATACACAAGAGTCCAACGACATAGCCAGAAACATACTGTCGGGTTTGGGGGGGGGGGATGGCGGTTAGCGACTGAGGGGTTTGGGAGTATGTTAATCTTCACCAGCTGAATATGTATACGCATATGCGTTTCATTTGTCAACCTTCTGTCTTAATATTACGATTTAATATGCATCGGACACGAAAATGAAGTATTCTGCCATATTGTACCGTGCATTTAATAATTGTATTATAAAAATATCGACGAGGAAACTTTTGATATATAAAGAGTTAGAAATGTTTTTATTTAATATCATAATGGGAATCGAAAATTATGTTCATCTGACGGAAGAAGTAAAAACTAAATTCTTGATAGAATATGTCAAGCAAACTTGTCTTCCGTAAGAAAAATAAGTTATTTACATCCAATAATATTAGTTTAGAAATTAGGAAGAATTTATTAAAGCTATGTATGAAGCGTGATGGTATATGGATGTGAACTTGGTCATTACTAAAATCAGAACATTGTGCTACAGGAAAATTAATTGGTCTGATAAAATTACTGTTGAAAAAATTTATGAGAGAGTAAAAGCAGAAAGAGAAACTTGATAAGAAAAATAAGAATAACATTTACGGTACATTTATTAAGACACCAAGGTATTTTGAAAATTATAATTGAAGATACAATTGAAGGCAAGATTGGCAAAGAAGGAGTACGACACGGAACAAAATAAGAACGACATGAACTGCAGAAAGTGTGAGGAACTAAACAGGAAGGCAGAGAGAAGATTTCTATGGAGAATCCCTGAAAACTAAAGATGACTAAAGAAGAGGATTTATCTATAAAGTATGGTAAATCTGGGGGAAATGTCCATTCATCAATGTGTTTCTCTACGTCTCATTTGTTTCTTTCTGGATACGTATTCTATAGTACTCGTAACATATTGTATAGTTTCATAAATTAGTCTTTTGGATCCATTGTTCATATTTCTAAACCACAAAGCAGCTCATGTTTTGAAGTTATTTTGTTCTTATTTTCAATCATTTACCATTATTTTGTTTGCACTACACAAGATATTTAAAGGGACAAGTTAGTCCGAACATACGGAAATTACTCCATTAGTGAGTTAAAGTTCTCAATGGTTTTTTCTGAAATGTTTCTAAATTATTCTATAAATCTTAAAAGGTATTTAACGTAGGTGTTTGCATTGATCGCTTATGTGCCTAAGTCTGTAAAAAGTGTTTCATTCAGCAGAAACAAAATAATATGTAATCTTAAAACATGAATTCATGTCTCGTTTTCTCTGATACTACTTGCAACACAGAATCACACTTTTGCATGCTTGTTCTTAGTATAATCTTTATCTGCTGAGCAATATTATTTAGTTATATACGTATCAGGTTAATGGAAAAAAAAAAGATTTGCAAAATCGAAAAAGTAAAAATGTGGGAATCTGTAGTGTTGTTGCTTTCTTAATATCACTAATGTATACTATAAATTATGATTGTGGTTCGGAAAGTTAAACTTGTGTTGCATACACGCATTGAAAATTTCCGCTCTTACATCTTATTCTTTCTGAGAAAATGACACTAAATATGCAGAAATTTTGTTTTGAGAAAACTGACTTTTAAGATATTTTTTTTTAAAAAAAAAGTGCATTGCAAGACTTTAAAAGAATGCACAATATCATTTAAATGATATTTAAATGCCTTTAGAAAAGCTCTTCACCCTCCAAAGCTGAAAATTTGAAACTGCAAATAGTAGAAATTTTATCAGTGTATAAAACAAAAAATGTGATATATGATTTTACCATCTCATTTAAGGTCTCCTTAAGAATGAAATATTGTCTATCATAACGATGAAATAGATAGTTTAGATACTTTAATGTCTAATTCCGTCCTTAACATTAAAAAATTCACATTTATAATAAAATTGTTTCTTATGTAATAAAATCGAAATAATACTTTATATTTACATCTATTTGCATCATCTTATATGGGAGAGCATTGACAATGTTGCTAGTGAAAACATTGGTGATTTTGAGTATTTAGTTGTTTTGTATTGCCCTATTTTAGTCGTGTTTCTAATACAATTTCTAAGAACATCAGGACTTGGACTGAATAAAGGTGAGTCATCTTATATAATACTGCAGAATTATTTGTTAACAAATCAGTCGCAGTAAAAATATTAGCATCCTTTAAAACATGCCTTAAATGAGTCTCCAGGCTTCTTATTAAAATTAATGTCAGTATTATCTTCTGGATTAAAAATGGTCTTAACTTCAGTTGCAGATCCGATATTAAAATAATATACGATAAAACAGATTGTACAGTTGCATAATAAATTGTAAGGAAGCTCTTTACTTCCATGCTCATTATCACGCATCTGATAGCAAAACTAGCTTTGTTTAATCTATTACATATATACTCGATCTTACCTCACTAGGTGAGGTTTTGATATAAAACATCTAAGTACTTGGTCTCATTAAGATTCCATATTTAATATTAAAGTACTAAATAAAATACAACAAATTACATGTAGGATAGGTAGATTAAAAAAAGAAGTTTCTAATTGCTATGTCCTTATTTAATATTAATTACGATGTAACGCTAAAAGCATCGGATCTCTTAAAAAATGACATTTAAATTCGTACTTAGCATCACTTGAATACATTTTTCAAGTGTACCTCAATTGTTGGAAAGAGTTCTAAATGCTTTTCACACAAAGCTGTCCGAATGAAATATTTAAAATGCCTGGGTAATTGCTAACGAATATTATTTTAAAATTGAAAAATTGTAAATCTTACAAAATGTGACTAAATATGATAGATAATTGTCAATCTATGAGAATTTTACCAAAATATATGAAACGTGAAATTTTTGTCACAATGATGTATGCACTGTAAAATGTAAAAACACTTGTTCCGATAACGGTAGCAGGCATCCTATAGAATGTAGAATGCCATATTTTGCCTGTCTGTACCAAATACATCGACATTCAAAGGTGCACACTAATGTGGATAAAAAGAGGCCATTTCCCCAAGATGGTAATAATGTTTTTTCAGGAAACAAAACCTTTGAGAACACCCAGCCGAATCATTTCTTTATGTGACTGGCCTGAAAAACAATCCAGATAGAAAAACGGACTAATGAACGATGTTATCGGTGTAAAATGACGGAGTAGCTCGGAAAGCTCCTCTATGAAACGTTTGGCTACGACACGTGCAAAAGGAAACACTAGACCAAAACGACATAATTCCGTATTCTTTAGTATTTTACGTGTGTCGTTAACAGAACAACTGCGACATTTATATACGAAGTCAAACGTTTTTCAAGGTTATTTGTATGATTTTATTAAGCCGTATTTTATTTTTGCGCCTAAATTCAAATAAGCATTGTGACAGTATTATCAACTAGTTTTTAGTGCTATTTTTTTGGCAATTCGGCGGTATTTTTGGGGCGTGAAAGCATCCTGACAACCAATGGTTAGAAATTAATGCTCAAGGAACAGAACAGCTCACGTTGAGGGGAAAGTGGAGTTACATTTGACATTACCAACTTAAACAACTGCGTTCTATTATGCACCACAATGTATGCATGTCAGCATACCTAATTAATCTGAGGAAAGAAGAGGAAAGGGAGTCATTGGAACACGGTTATATGAAACATGGTTTTGTGAGGATGCACTTCTATTTAGATCTGAGTATCTCTAATGAAGAACCCTGTGTAGGATGTTATATGAGTATTTTATTATTAATGTCGTCCTCAGTGATATATCCCATATTTTTTCCCCTGCAGATTAATTATGTTTACCACTACGCAAGAGAGAATTTGTTGCAGATGTACATTTTCATTTGCCCGACCTAGGGTGTAACGTTACATTTTAAATGATGGGAGAACTCCAGCCTTTTTTTTTTATTTGTGGGGCCAGATCCGCCCGATGGCATCTACCTTGTGTCAAACTGTCCTCTTTTGATTTCTTTTGACGCCTTCTGCGCTTCCTCATCTTGGCAGTCCCCTGCTGGCATGACGTAATCATCGCAACCAAATGAACGTAGATATTTTAATAATAAAATAAAGCTGGAATTAGATTGGGACTAACGCCCCAGCTTTCTTTTAGCTCTCGGAGACGTGATATGCCATCAATCATGTCGACTTGTTTTTTAGTGTCAAGTGTTTCCTTATTCCAAGCTGATTAATTCGTTAAGCCCTGGCCTGATGTCAGGTGCTCGCCGCGCCATTTTGGGTTCCCGCCAATCTCAACAAGGTGCACGCTAGATAAACTGCCACAGTACTTTTCTACTGCCTAATCACAGTAATCAACCTCGTCTAATCACCTTTATTTTTTAGGCTATCTGTGAAACTTCTAACATCCATGATTTTAGCCCGATTGATTTCAAATGTTAATACAACTATCAGAGTTTAATATATGAACATGTGTGTACACTTCCGAGCATAAATGGTGGCCAATTCCGTTAGATTGCAATAGTGTTTTCTCTCTGTAGGGTTTTCAACTTTAGTAGCGAAACTTTGACTTCCCCTGGGCCTGAGGAACCTGCTTACATTTGTTTGCAAATATTACCACCCCTTCCTTACCCACTCCACCTGCTTAGCTGTGTTCTACGGAGAATGGCATACGAGAATGTGAGATACAATTTGGCGTAAAATGGGAAATTGATTATTTCTGCCCTCAGAGTGGTAAAACGGCCTAATGTTTATTGTGCTCTAAACGGTGTGCTACGAGAAAAATTATAAAAACAGATGACGTTTTATGCTGGACATGCTAATTATCAGGGAAAAGCTACACTTTTAAATATTAATGTAAACAAATAGACTATACAAAAATGATAAAGCTCCAGTTTAAATGAAGGTGCCTTTTTTTTTTTTTTTTTATTTAGAAACGGTACCGGAGTCTGGTCAGGACTCCGGCGCTGTATCCCCTATTTACATCCCTCCCCTGTATTATTACTGGTTTTACTGTTCCTGTACACACATATATACACATTGCACAAACATATAACACCCATGCCCAACGAAGCACCAAAGCTAGACGCCATAGCGAGCGTGACCATGGTAGTATAGGTTGTGAGGTGAGATATGAACAAATCTTGCGAATAGGGAAGTTTGTTTTCCTTCCCTCCCAGCTAGCTTGCCGCGAATCACAACAGTGTACATCAATAAACAATCCCTATGTACACGAAAGTAATTGTTGGCACATAGCCATCAGTTTAGTTATTAAACTGATGTTTATATTTATAAGTCATTAGCAATATGTAGAACGTGAGACGGAGTGTTTTGATTGTAGGAATGTCGATATATTTATTCTGGTCGCAAATCAGCGTATCGCACAATGGGTTGGCAAGCACGAACATAGCTAAATATCCTCCTCAATCCCGCTAATTCCAAGTTAACAATAATCTGTTAGTATTATTTGTATAAACATTAAAGAATGCCGCATCAAAACTAGCACTAGCTAGTACTTCATTCCCCCGTGGACAGAAACGTTATGACTCCTGCCCATACATATTGGCGCAACTTCTCCCACCATTAGCCCTTCAAGTAGAGAGTTGCCGCTGCGCAACTTGACGGTTTTGCTTTTGTCTCCCCTCACGAGCTATATCAAAACCATGTCTCTCTTTATCTACCACTAAGCTTGACATTGATAAATTTTTGTCTAGAAAAGGCGTCAGCGTTCTACTATACACCGAAAAAAGGTTTATAAAGCCTCATTCGAGGAAAAAAGACTGCAAGACATGTTTTGATAACCGACCACTCTCCTTTAAAAGTGCTTAGCTCCGCCACTCTGTAATTTTCCATACCGAACAACACTCTTAATAACCACTCCAGGTAGGATGGGAAGACGTCACACTACATTTACCAGTTCCCCAGGGCTGTCCGTCCGCAACAATTCTCTATGTGACTGGTCCGAAAAACAGCTCATAGCATAAGAACTAGCCAATGAATAATGTTATAATCGTTGTGAAATGATCTTACCTAAGATGGGTACACAATAAAAGACAAAACTGCATAATTCGTCCTTCTCAGGAAATGGTAAAGGAGAGCCTTCACCCGCGACATGGAGACGAAGATTAAAGTTATTGATGTTATCGAACGGAAATATTCAAACCGATAGCAAGAAACTGTAGTGTAGCATGAAAATACAAGGCTTAAGTTGTAAAGTTAATTTTTTTTTTTTTTTTTTTTTATTCCTTCTCCCGCACCACTCTACTTTCTTGTGATGATGGTGTTCGGCGGGTTGCGGCCTAACGGCGACTACTCGCTCTGTAAAGGATTTTTTTTTCCCCTAAATTTACTTTCCTTGTCAAGTAATTACTTATAAGAGTTTACTGATTTATTTTTTTTTTTATTTTTTTTATTTTTTTTTTTTTTTTGCAAATCCCAGAAAATTCAAGTTATATATTTTATTAGTAACGTAAATATATGTAATACAGGGTACTTTAATCAAAATCATTAATGGATCATTTAAGATGGCCTGGGATTTTTTTTTTTTTTTGTTGTATTTTTCTATACTTTCTACCGAGGGTAGAATAGAGATTCGGATGCCTGAAGCGGCAGTCCTACACTATAACACGGTCAAGGAGAGTTTTTGTTTTGTTTTTTTTATCTACTTTTTTTTTTTTGGTCCTTAGGGACCAATTATATTAAGCTAATTTCTTTTTTTACTTATTTTGCAATTAGTCAATCAAGCATACTTCCTAATGTAAATAACAATAATGCATCTAATTTTTTTTTGTTTTTTTTTAAGTGTTTATTTAATCGGTAAGGAAAGATTTGATGCAGGAATATTTCAAGTGTGTATTATTTTTAGGAGCCATGGATGGAAAGGCGCGGTCTGGCGTTTCTGGATCAGTTTCCATCTCTCAGTGTAGAAAAATTGCCTGAGTTTGGTCAGGGTACAATCAGCGGGGTTGTCCATTGTCTGTAACCATGTAAAGGTGCCCATTAACAGCCAAATAAGGGAATTGTGCAATGTGGGATGCAGCTTCGGCAGATTCAGATGTAACATGTCGATTGGTGAAGGGTTCCAAGCGCCAGGTATCCAATTGCAACATTTTCCCAAAACCCAAGTCCATATGGCTGCTTTACCGGAACATTCGAGCAAGCGATGTGGAAGGGAATCCGCTGCTTGGCAAATTGGGCAATTGCTGGAAATGGTCATCCGGTGACGATATAATTTGTCTGCCGTAGGAAGAACTTCATTGACCACTTCATATGTTACCGCTATCCATTCCACATTAATGTGCGGAATGCTAAAACAGCTCCAAATACGTTTCCAAGGCAAATGAGGATATTTCTCTTGGACATGTGGGGTAACAGCAACAGGTCGCCGAAGAGAAGCATAAACATTTTTCACAGAACTAAAATCACCACGAGCGACCTTCTCCGGTGGTAACGCACTGAATGCATGGTACGTTGCATGAAACAGCTGGGGAATCTTGTCACGTTCTCCCTGAGTCCAAAATAATGCATACTGTTGTTGTAATACGACATCCACAGGGTCACCTTTATCATCCAGGGCAAACAGAAGTAGTTTAAGGATCAATGCCTGGGACTGTAGAGCCACATCCAGTAATCCCCAGCCGCCCTGGCCCTTAGGGAGACGCAGTTGGGTACGCGCAATGCGGTAGAGCTTCCCAGTCCAAATAAAATATCCCATTACCTGTTCAATTCTTTGGCAATGACGTTTCGTCGGAGGTAAAACATGAGCAAGGAACCAAATTCTGCTCAACGCAAAGCAGTTACAGAACCATATCCGCTGTACCAAAGTCAACAACCGAGTTTTCTGATTATACATGACAGCACGTAAGACATTAATGCGAGAGGTCCAATTGTACTCCCTCATGTCTGCCACGTTGTCACTGAAGTAGATCCCCAAAATCTTTGTTCGCTGCACAACAGGAATACCTAAAGCTGAGGTATCGGGAGGCCGTATTCCAACCTTTAATATTTCAGACTTCCGCAAATTAAAGCTGATGCCAGTACTATTCTTATAGTACTGTAAACAATCCCTTAATCGAAGAACATCTTGGTGTGTGGTAACCATCACAGTAACATCATCTGCATATGCTCGCACCGCAAGTCTCTGGCCATACACATCAATTCCAGTAAGAGTAGATTGCAGCCGTCGAAGCAACGGATCAACATACAGGGCGAACAATATCATCGACATGGGACAACCTTGGCGCACGGAGCGTTTAACTGGAATAGCCGCCGTTAAAAATCCATTGCAGAGTACTTTGGAGGACGCAACATCATACAGGGCTCTAACTAGGTTTACAAGCTTTTGAGGCATGTTCAAAACCTCCAATCGTTTCCATAGCCCCTCGTGAACAACACTGTCGAAGGTTTTTTCGAGATCTAAGTTTATGATAGCAGCAGACTTCTCGTACTGTGTACAATGCAATATATACAGTCTCTCACAGCAGCCAAAGTATGGTGAATGGTCGCTCCTTTATGTAATGCAACCTGGAACTCACTAATCATATGTGGGAGTATGTTTTGCATACGAGCACCAATGATTTTCATAAATAACTTGTAATCACAATTCAATAACGTGATTGGTCGAAAATCCTGTAGTGTCTGCGGCCGAGCACTCGTCGGAATCTGCACGATTATACCGTCCGCAAAAGTAGGTGGTGCGCTCTCTGCATCCCACATTTCTTGGAACACTTGAAGCAATTCCTTCCGAATATATGGCCAGCAGTGCTTGTAAAATTCATATGGCAGGCCATCAGGTCCAGGGGATGCATGCATTTTGGATGCCTGAATCACTTCCAACAACTCCGATGCCGCAATTGGCATTGAATCCTGCTGCAACTCCCCCGGTACAACGGGAACAAAGTCGGATATATACCTCTCTGCGGTGTGGGAGTAATCTGTGGGTCCTGACAATCGTTGTCTGTAGAAGTCTTGTACTGCTTGAAGAATTCCTGCCGTGGTGGAAACTCGGGCACCACCCACATCTAGTTGTGTGATAATCTTCCGGCGACCATGTCTACGCTCCTTTGCCAGGTGGTAAAAGCTTGCCTTTTCCCCATGCACTATCTCCGCCGAATGCACTCTAGCCAGATTCCCCTGAAGTTCTCGTGTTTTTCGAGCCTTGATGTGTTCTTTAACTCCTTTCACAAGTTGTTGTACATCTTCACCTTGCTGCTGGCGTTTGTGAAGCTCATGAAGGACTTGGAGATAAAAATCCATGGTTTCCCTTCTAACCATAGCGCGACGGCAAGCTGCAGCTCGAAAGAAGGATCGTAGCACAGGTTTAGCTTTACACACCCACCAAGATGCTTTATTCGGTGCTAGCAGAAAGGATTCCCGCAGGCGGGACCAACAGTCCTGGAAATCGGAAAACACTTCCTCATCCGTAAGCAATCAGCAGTTAAGCTTCCAGTAACCTCTGCCTCTACTGCAGCTCGTAACCCGGCCTTGAATAGCATGAATGAGTGCATTATGGTCACTAAAGGATATGGGCACAATTTCCGTGCGATGAATGCGTGGTATCAGCTCAGACGAAACATACATACGGTCCAGCCTCGAAGCTGATTGTCCTCTTGCGAAGGTAAATTGGACTTCGTCGCCATACAGATGCTCCCAGGTGTCCTTCAGGCTTAGTTGTTCCACCAATTGCTGCAAAGTAATACACCCATTGAAGGCTCCTCATTGATCTTTAGCCGCCAGCGTACAATTAAAATCACCCAGAATCACAAAGGGTGCTCCGGATGGTATATGCGGCAGGAGGTCTTGCCGAAAAAAATCATCACGTTGTTTTCTTTTATTATTACCAGCAGGGGCATAGATATTCACGAAGGTAACGTTATCAAATATAGCCGAAATAGCCCTACCGGAAGGATGGTACTCAAAGTAGTCCTTGCCGGTAAACAATCGCTGTACCAGTACCCTCAGGACCAAGATTAGTCTCGTAATCGAAGCCATACAAGAAGTCCAGATTACAAATATTCACCTCTTGTAAGAAGCACAGATCTATGTCATTACTGATCAAGAAGTCCCGTAAAAGAGTTTGTTTAACCACCTGTCGCAAGCCGTTAACGTTAAGCGAAGCCCACATTTGCAGACCTAGAGGCATCCAAATGAAGAGTATTTGTATTGGAGACGGCGCCAGATGAGAATAGCGGTTATCACCACAGAACCACAGCACATCAGTTGTCAGTTTCCAGGTACGCATCATCCTTAGTAAGTTTAGACGAGCGTTGGAGATCCTCAAAACTATCTCTATCATCCGCTGCCGGCCGCTTACCAGACTCAATGTCCTTCACTTTTCCTCGCGTTTGAGTGGAACTGAACAATTTTGGTACGTCCTGCGGAGACTGTCGCGCCGAGATAAATTCTCCCTCCAATCGCCGGTACTGACCTCGTAGCCGAGGGTCACGGCTAGACAGGGAAGAACCCTTCTGCCGCAAGTGTGATATCTCACTCGCCGACAACTCCACCTCTTCATCACTGAAAACTTCCATAGCTTCGTCCTGAGAGTCGGCCGATATAGCAGCTCCTGAAGGGGGTTCCAACAGTTCCCGTGGCTCATCAATGGGTGTTGAGTGCTTATCCTCGTTTACATGTTCGGGCTTCTCAGCAACCAGCGGTGTCTTCTCCATTGTCGGAATGTTACTGTCGGCAACTGAAGATTGCTGTAAGACATTCACAGAAGTCGGTTCCACGGCAGAGTTGCCCGTCGTAATGGACGGTGGTTCCTGATCCCCAGCAGGAGAAGATGTGACAGCACCCACCGCCTCGCTGAAAGTGACCGGTCGATTCCTGGGATTTATGGGAAGCCGCGTTGCACGAAGCGGACAAGCTGCTTTCAAATGCGTAGTGTCATGACACAGGTGACAAGCTTGTGGTTGACCGATGTAACTAATGGCCACCAAATACGAATCGATTATCAAACTAGCTGGTATATTACGTTTCAACCCCATCTTCACTGCATGTACGCCATTGTTGGACGGTAGAAGATACTGGGAACCCCATTTTTCTCGGCGTATGTCATACACTGTACCGTATTTACTCAATTCCTGGGATAACACTGTGAGTGGCACCTCGGAGGGCAAGTTAAACACTCGAACATTAACTGTTTGCTGGTCACCAGGTGTAATTTTCACGTTGGTGATTTCTCCGGAGGCATACGTAAAATGCTGCTCATCCTTATAACGAGCCAGAAGATTATCATACAATACCGCTGATATCAGTTTCACATAGATCGCTCTTTCGCTGGTATGAAGCTGGAGAGTATCCACTTGATCTGCTTGCAGCGCCAAGAAGTTTACTAGCCACTGGTGTATTTCTAATGCACTGGGTTTACTCGCTGATGTATCAAACTGAATTTTGATAGTATTCACACGTTTATAAACTGCCATGATTACCGTTGTAGTCTTAGAGAACAGGTATGAAAAGGTTACCCAATTCAACCGGTGGACGCGTCGACACTAGAACTGTAGCTGTATGCAGCAGCACACAAAACAAAACAACTCTCGCTAGTACAAACCGGTTACACACACATAGCGGGCAGACAACCTCACGGTACGCCAGCCGCTGGCAGACTGTCTCTTCGGCATTTCGGCAAAACCTGTCATTTATTGGTTACAATTATGTTCGGGAAAAAGACGTGGTTTCGTTTGTGGAAGTGGGGTGAGGTTGGTACGAACAAAACAGCTCCGTTTATTATGGGGCCACATTTAATACAGAGGGTGTACTCCAAATTTTAAGGCCAGTTTTACGTTCTCTATTGTTTACCTAAAGGAATTAGATGAAGCATTACATGCATTCTATCCCAAAATTATATTTCGAAATTTTATTAGAAATAAACATTTTGAGGATCCCCAAATCAAAAAATATATCTTAATTTTTAGTGAAGCATTTCGGGCAAAAATAAAAATCAAAAAATTGTTTAAATACCTAATTTTATATTCAAGTTCGGCATTTTCCAAGGATGCAAACGATGATATTCATTATAAACCCACCATTCCAAACTTCCCTTTGCATGAAAAGTTTTCAATTTTTTTTTTTTATTTTCTAAAATATTAAAATATCATATGTTTAAAATATTTCCATGACAAATGGAATGTAATCCTGAATTTTACGGAAATACTCATCGAGTCCTCTTCATTCTAAGTGATTTTTGCATAACTGGTAAAATGCAAAGTTGTACTACACAGAAAATGTGGACCTCGTTAAAGCACGCAATTTGTCTTTATTTGTAGAGTTAACGATTTCCGAGATATTCCTTTTTCTTGGTTTGAATGTTGAAATTATTGCACTTTTCTCAACTGGGAAGATGTTATTTGCTTCTTATTCGTTTCTTTTGTTTCAAGTTATGTAAACAGAAGACTTTGAAATGCATCTTAAAATATTATTTGTTTTAGTCTACTTTATTTTACGTCGCTTTAACTATTTCTCATATTGTGACGATCTGTCCGGTAATATTCCTCGTTGACGGTGCGTGGTGAACAAGTACCCTTATAGGACTCGTCACCGTACCATACTACTTTCACTTCGCGCCAAGCAGATGGTGTTACGGTGTCAGATTGCGGAGAGCATCCAGCCCTGGAGGTTACATCCCTTTATGATATAACGCTTTTCTCCACGACAAGCTACTAGCGTTAAGCTACCATCATCTCCAGATGGCAGCGCATAGTAATTACCATCTACTTTCAATTTTTTGCTATTGTTTTATACTGAAGGTGGAACTTTGAGTAGTGGTATTAAATATCAGCTCTGGTATTTACCTTGACAACTGAGAAATAGCACGAGAAAACCCATTCAGATTGCTAGGCCCACGGTATTTGAACCCAGGATCTCTCGAACACGGGCCACAAACGCTACCGCTTGAGTCATGTCGCTCGGTTTAAAGCTTAAGCTTCCGTCATATATAAAAGGAAGCCCACTTCTTATCTCGATAGACTTATAGTAGACACAAGGTTTCTTTTTACTTTCTCTATACGCACTATGTACATAATGTATAGAGAATGCATTGCACTCCACAAAAAAATTCGATACTGAGATCACCGGAAATATATGTTTTAGGGTCCTCTTTATCTAAAAAATGTATTTTCGGAAAAAGGTCCGTGTGTGTATGTGTGTGTGTGTGTCCGTGTGTCTGTGAACACGATAACTCAAAAACAAAAAGTAGGTAAAATACCAAACTTGGTATTTAAGTTTAGTATCTTCCAGGGATGCGACACGAAGGTTTTGAGGAAAATTCCCGCACCCCCAACTACCCTTTACATGGAACTTTTTTCGAACATTTTGATTTTCTCAAAAATGGCTGTAACGATTTTGATTAAAATTTCGTATATAAAGATATTTACCTGACAAATAAAATGTATATCTTGAATTTTCTGGGAATAGCCTCTGAAGAGTAGTTTATTCTGGATGAATTTTACTGAATTTTGAATAACTGCTGAACCGTAAGAGATGGACAAAAACTTACTACACGAAAAATGTAGAGCACGTTAAAACACACAATTTATGTTATATACATTTTTTTCGTGGAGTTCGTCGTTTTTGTGACATTCCTTATTTTTGGTTTCTGCTATGAAAAACTTTTCATACAGGAATTTGTCAACTGCTGTCCATACAAACAAAGGAACTTCAGTGACATAGCAACCAGCTTTTGATTATCACTTTAACCTATGGTACTCCCTTATTTCACATCTACTTACAAGGAAGCAAGTAATATGGCTATTTCTGCTAATGTTTTACTGATTAGCATGAAATAAATAGAAGTATAAGCTTTTTAAGAATAATTTTTTGCAGGGATATAGAGAAAGTCATGTGAATGGTACACATCAGATTTTTTGTATATATTACTTTATCTTCACATACTATGCACATAGTGTAAAGAGAAAGTATTTTATGGCACCCAAGAATTCGATGCCGAGATTTCACCCGGAATACATGTTTTGAGACCCCCTCTATATTTTTTATTTTTATTATTAGCATTTTTAGAAGTTCAGTATGTATGTGTGTGTGTGTGTGTGTGTGTGTGTATGGACAACATAGTGTTTAAGTTTAATGTATTACTCTTTAATATAAGATATTTGAATAAATTATAAATATTATTATAATTAACATAACAAAAAAAATAATTAAATAAGACTTTAAATTATTAACTTGAAGGATGCGATATGAAGATTTTCATAAAAATCCCCCACCCCAACTATGCTTTTGACGGAAACATTTTCTAAAGTTCGGATTTTCTCAAAAATGACTCTAACGATTTTGATTAAAATATCGTATATTAAAGATATTTACATGTCAAATAAAATCTATATCTTGATTATTCTGAGAATAGCCTCTGAAGCCATATTTATTTGAAATGAATTTTGCTGAATTGTCTATAACTGGTAAACCATAAGGGATAGACAAAACCTTACTAAACAGAAAATGTAGATCTCGTTAAAACAAATAATGTATGGCATACTCGTATACTTTTTCGGTAGAGTTGTTATTAGCTTCAGCTTTAAAATACTTATATTTCTCTCACATGGGAATTTTTCAACACCTGGACATACAAATAAAGGAATTTTATCACATAGCAACCAGCTTTCAAAAGATTTGGTTATCGCTTTAGATTATGGTACTACTTTATTTCCTTTCTACTTACAAGGAAGCAAGTAATAAAACCATTTCCGCTAATTTTATCTTGATTAGCATGAGGTAGATAGAAGAATAAGCTTTTAAACAAAAATGTATTACATAGTTGTAGAGAAAGTTATGAGAATGGAACACATCAGATTCCTACTTTCTCTATACGTACTATGTACATAGTGTATAGAGAAGGTATTGCACTCCACCCAAAAATTCGATACCGAGATTTCACCGGAAATATATGTTTTAGGGTCCCCTTAATCCTATAAAAGTATTTTCAGAAAAAGGTCCGAGGTGTCTGTGTCCATGTATCCGTGGGACTGTGAACACGATTGCTCAAAACGAAAAGTCGGTAAAATACCAAAGTTGGTTTTTAAGTTTGACATCTTCCAGGGATGCGACACGAAGATTTTGAGAAAAATCCCCCCCACCCCAAACTACCCTTTACATGGAACTTTTTTCGAAAATGTTGATTTTCTCAAAAATGGCTCTAACGATTTTGATTAAAATTTCGTATATTAAAGATATTTACACGACAAATAGAATGTATATCTTGAATTTTCTGGGAATAGCCTCTGAAGTCCTCTTAATTCTGGACAAATTTTACTGCTAAACCGTAAGAGATGAACAAAAACTTACATACAAAAAATTTAGAGCACCTTAAAACACATAATTTATCCTACATACAGTTTTTTCGTGGAGTCGATCGTTTTTGAGATACTCCTTGCTTTTTGGTTTCAGCTTTGAAAACATACTTTTGTCATACAGGAATTTAACAATTCCAGTCCACACAAACAAAGGAACTTCAGTCACATAGCAACCAACTTTTGACTATCACTTTAACCAATAGTATTCCCTTATTTCGCTTCTACTTACAAGGAAGCAAGTAATAGGACTATTTCTGCTGATTTTTTCTCGATTAGTATGAAGCAAATAGAAACATAAGCTTTTTAACAATAATTTGCTGCCTCCGTGGTCGAGTGGTCAGCGAGCTTACTTCTCACCCGGAGGCCCCGGGTTCGATTCCCGGCTGGGGAAGGGAATTTTTCTTTAACCGGAATTATTCCCTATCCCCCATAGAGTCTGGAAGTATGAATGTGAGAGTGAATGTGCGCGTGGTTAGTAATATAAAGTTTAACCTAATGTTCTGAACCTACAGTTTCACAAGTGAAAGCCCCCGATATGACCATTGATGTTAAAGGGGGCTATACAAATGAAGCAAAAAAAAAAAATAATAATAATAATAATTTGTTGCAGAGAGACAGAAAAAGTCATGTGAATGGAACACATCAGAATTTTTTTTTTATTTACTCCGACTTCAACATCAATATAAAAGAGGTAATGTTGTGATTATTCTGGTCACAGTAGGCAGCACTGTTGCACTCTCTGATTAATCGCTACTTATTAATATTCAACTGCCACTATCAATCACAAGCTTCACCTATAGCATGGGTCTTTTATTGTGTCCATTAATCAAAACTTGCGCTTCCTGCCTGACCTTACAAAAATACTTCCATATTTAATGTGCTGATTTTTAATTATTTTTATCGCAATTAACATCATCAGCATGGGGGTTCCATTGAATACTGAACAGTAATAAATTTGAGTGCATCAATCAGTAATTAAAAAAATATATGTTCAATTCACATGACTTTCTCTACCTGATCAGCAAACTATTCTTACAACGGATTATTACTTCATGCTAATCGAGATAAACATTAGCAGAAATAGTCTTATCACTCGCTTCATTGTTAAGTAGAAGGGAAACAAGAGAGTACACTAGGCTAAAGCAATACTCAGATCTTTTAAAATCTGTTGCTATGTGATGACATTGTAATTCGGTTTTCTTTGCATGACCGGGAGTAAAACAAAAAAGAAAACGAATGTCGTCTTCCTGCTTGATAAATGTATAGGTAAATATTTTAAAATTGAAAGCAATAACAAGGAATATTTCGGAAATGGATAACTCCATGCACACAAATAAATGTATCTGATATAAATTGTGTATTGTAAATATATTTCTTGATGTCCAGAAAGTAAATAACAATTTAGCCAAACTAAATAATATGAAAGATGCCAACATAAAACTTTAAAAAGTTGCGATAACTTCCTCTATTTCTCAACGTAATCGCATTTTTATCAAGGCAATTATTGTAACGTGGAATCAATTTTTCAATGTCGATGATATACTCTTCCACCGCCAATGATCAAATTCGTTTTTTGAATACACGATATCTTCGGCAATCGAAATTTATAGACAAACAACACAAGTGTTACAAACTCGATGAACGAGAAAGTTTTATGTTTATATATTTTATCATTCTTTATTATGTCAAGGCATTCTTCACTTTTTGGACGCCCCTCGTATATTTTATTGCCATAGAATGCCTTAAATTTATGAATTTTAATCAAAATCGTTACAGCCGTTTTGAGAAAATCAAAATTTTCCAATTTTTATCCATATAAAGGGAAGTAGGGGTGGGGGATTTTCTTGAAAATCTTTGTTTCCGTCCTTGGAAGATACTGAATTAAAATACCAAGTTTTTGTTTTTGAGCTGGATGCTCACAGGCACAGACACACGTGCGCGGCCATTTTTCTAAAGATGCTTTTTCTGTATTCAGGGAATCTCAAAGCATTATTTCCGGTGAAACCCTGGTATCAAATTCTTGGGTGGAATCCGTTATCTTTTGGTTTGTCCTATGTAGAATTTTTCACAATTTGTGCATTTAATTTGATTTATTCCTGACCTATTTTCTGGTGGAATTTCATCTTTTATTTTTGAATTCAGTAATTTTATGACAGAAAATCTGAATGGAAATGGAAATGGAAATGGAGTTTTATTTATGGATGCTCTTTAACTGCTGTGGATTTCAGCGTCCCGTTCTATACTGGGCGTGAAAGACCGCTTAATTTTACTCAGAGTGTTCTTTTATCAGGCTTGAGGTTATTTTACCTGCCGTGAATCTACGACACGGGGCCAAAGGCTTTACTTCCCTTCTGAAGAAAGTCCCGTTAAGGATTTTATCCCGAAAAAAACGCATTGTCTTCCAACAGATTGGAACCGGCGACCTTGGGTATATGAACCATTATACCAACCATTATTATGGCAACCATTATACCAGGAGGGCGACATAAATGGAACAATAACGTATGAGTGCTTTCTCACTGGTGTATGCCAAGTGAATCAAATGACTATAGTTTAACTGAGTCTTGCTGCAGTTTATCAGTAATAGGTTTTGAGGCAGTATTGTGACTGCAAGAAGAAGTTGTAAACAATAAGATAATCTAATGCAAATAAATAGCTATAATATACACAATATATTGTTTCAGTTGTTAGAGATGCATAGGAAAAAGCTCAAGCGTTCGGGGTAATCAGAAATCGTTCGCAAGGTCTTTTGGACAATGGTTATACAGAGGGGTGTAACATATACAGAACAAAATCCTTGAACTAAAAAACAGTAAGCAAGCATTGGGGATGTCGCTTTCGTAGAAATGTGAAAATTACTTTGGTGTAGCACATAAGGCAAATGCTAAAATGATAGTAATTGGCTTATGAAAATAGATGCCACTAAAATAAGACAATTAGAGCTTAGTTTTAATGCTTCGGCAGAACCGGGATGTTTGGTATATAATAAGGATGGAGAGACAAGTCACTTTGCACACTATTACTTTCTGTAGCATGTATGTTCAATGTATTTACATATCTAATAGTTAGAGAAGGTATAGTATTTCACCCAAGAATTCGATACGAGATATATGCTTTGAGACCCTCTGGACCCAAATAAGCATTTTTAAAAACATTCCATCTGTGCGTGTCTTTGTGCCATGTGTGTGTGTGCAGCATAGTCTACTAATTAGCATAAAAGAAAAGTCTATTAATTAGCAAATTTGATATTTAAGTCCATGTGATTTATGTGACTAACCTAAGATGAAACATTCATTCGGGTAGTCTCAAAATTTGCAATTCGTGTGGATGTACCTAATCTCTCTGTTTATTTCCTCTAAACTAAAGACGGTTGTCAAGAAGACGCCATCCTTGTCGTCCACTTTTCATCCTCCTGTTAAAAGTCGATTCATCAGTCGGTTCCGCCTCTTTTACAAATTTGCAACCGGTTCGGGACGAGTGCGCAAAGCAAAAAGCTGTCGCAGTGTTAGTACAGAAGGTGCTAGCTGCAGTACTTACCATAAGACTAATGGCTCAAGTGACAGGCGTACTGGTAAAACCATTTGCATGTCAGGGTGATACCGCCCACTATGATATAGGGTAGTAGCTGCGCGCGCTCTCCAAAACTTCAAACCACTCCACTCCATTCCTTTACGGCGAAAAACTGTCATAATTCATACGTCTCTTAGGGCTAAACGAGTTATTAACATCAGCCACAATTAATATTTCGAAAATATCGAGCTGAGATGTCGGCAAATGAAATGTAAACACTTGCTTTCACTTTAAATGTGTATTGGAAGCACATATGGTATAGGCATAGGCAACAGTTTTTGTTTTTAACGATAAATAAAAACATTATTCAATTAGAAATGACGAGGTGTTCAAATCACATGAATTTCTCTGCCTATACTGCTACACACTACAACATCTTATTCTTCTATCTTCTTCTTGCTAATCGAGATAAACATTAGCAGAAATTATCTGATGTGTTCCATTCACATGATTTCCTCTACAACTCTGCAATAAATTATTGTTAAAAAGCTTATGCTTCTATTTACTTCATGCTATCTAGAGAAAAAAAAAAAACAAAAAAAACTAGAAGAAATAGTCATATTACTTGCTTTCTTGAAAGTAGAAGCGAAATAAGGGAGTACCATAGGTTAAAGAGATAGTCAAAAGCCGGTTGCTATGTGACTGAAGTTCCTTTGTTTGTATGGACAGAGTTGACAAATTCCTGTATGAGAAAAGTATATATTTTTCAGAGCTGAAACCAAAAACAAGGAATGTCTTAAAAACAAAACAACAAACTCCACGAAAAAAATGTATATAACATAAATTGTGTGTTTTAATGTGCTCTACATTTGTTGTGTGGTAAGTTTTTGTCTATCTCTTACGGTTTAGAAGTTATGCAAAATTCCGTAAAATTTACCCAGAATAAAGTAGTCTTCAGAGGCTATTCCCAGAAAATTCAAAATATACATTTTATTTGTCAGATAAATATATTTAATATATGATACTTTAATCAAAATTGTTAGAGCCATTTTTTAGAAAATCAAAATTTTCAAAAAAAGTTCCATGTAAAGGGTAGTTTGGGGTGTCGCATCCCTGGAAGATACTTAACTTAAATATCAAGTTTGGTATTTTACCGACTTTTCGTTTTTGAGTTATCGTGTTCACGGACACACACACACACACACACACACACGGACCGTTTTCTGAAAAGACTTGTTTTGGATACAGGGGACGCTAAAACATATGTTTCCGGTGAAATCTCGGTATCGATTTTTTTGGTGGAGTGCAATACCTTCTCTATACACTACATAGTACGTATAAAAAAGTAAAAGGGAATGCACCAAGCTAAAAACTTCTTTTAGTCTCTTAAAAATTTGTCGCTATGTGACAGAAATTTGGTTTTCTATACCTTGATAAGGTAAAACAAAAGAAACAACGACAGATTCCTGTACGAGAAAACACTAATTATGTAAAAACTGAAACCAATAACAAGCAGGATCTCAGAAATGTATACTCCATAAAAATATATGACATTGTATACTTAAACGAGATTTACATTTTTCGTGTACTAAGTTTTATGTATCTCTTGAAGTTAACCAGTTATGTAAAAGTAATCCTGAATGAAGAGATCTTGTGAGCCTATTCAAAATATATAGTTTATTTATCTTTAATAAGCGACATTTTAATCAAAATCGTTAAAACCATTTTTGAAAAAATCAAAATTTTGGAATTTTTTTTCCATGGAAAAAGGTAGTTTGTAGTAAGGGTATTTGCTTGAAAATCTTCATGTTGCACCTTTGGAAGATGATGACTTAACATAAAGTTTAATATTTAACCCATTTGGCGTTTTTAGTTATATTTACACACATACACATACATGGACTTTTTCTTAGAATACTTTGTTTTTATATACAGGGGAATGGTATCGAATTTTTGGACGAAGTGCAATAATTTCTGTACTTGTGTACTATGTATGGAGTAGAGAAAGAAAAAGCAAAATATTTTGTATGCATTTTACATAATTTCGAAATTATGAGAATTTGTGAGAACTTTTCGTATTTTCAAGCATAATGCTTTTTTCTATTTTTAATTTCTCCTACACGTATATACGATGTACATAGTAGGTAGGAAAGGTTAAGTAGGTCATCCAAAAATTTGATTCCGAGATTTTACCAAAATACAAGTTTTTGAGGACCACTGAATCCAAAAAATAATTTTTAGAAAAAGTTCAGCGTGTTTATGTATATGAACACGTTAACCCAAAAGCGAAAAGTTGGTTAAACACCCAATTTGATATATAAGTTCAGCATTCCAAGGATACGACATAAATATTTTCAAGAAATTTTCCCAACCCAAACTGTCCTTTACATGGAAACATTTTTGAAAATTTTGATTTTCTGAAAAATGACTAAAGACTTTAATTAAAATACCATATATTAAAGATGTTTACATGGAAATAAAATAGGATCTTAAATGTTCTGGGAATAGCCTCTGAAGACCTCTAATTCTGGATAAATTTTGTTGAATTTTGCAGAACTGGTAAACTGTAAGAGGTAGACGAAAACTTACTATATATATATATACACACAATTTATGTGATATAAGTTTTTATTTTTAGTCATTTTATTTCTTTTGCAAATCTGACCGCTTCTGAGACATTCCTTGTTATTGGTTTCAGCTTTAAAATACTTATGCTTTTCTCATATGGGAATTTGTAAACTTCTGGCCATAAAAACAAAGGAACTTTTAATCACATAGCAACTAGCTTTTAAAAGATTTGATTATCGCTTTAATCAGGTGATTGCCGTATTCCCTTTGCGTACAAAGAAGCAAGTAATAAGACCATTTCTGCTAATGTTTATCTCGATTGACATGAAATAGCTTTTTAACAATAGTTTGTTTCAGATATGTAGAGAAAGTCATGTGAATGAAACACGTTAGATTTTTTTAAAGTGTGTTCCTCAGAAGAATTTTCGGTAGTTTTGTGCCTGTGTCAGGTTGCCCTTCTGTATATGGCAGTATTAGAAGTAATAAGATGGCTGACATGCTAGTATTGAGTTTGTTTAACCCGAACCCTCTTGTGTTTTTTTATAGCACCCTTTAACTGCTATGTTCATATCGGGGATTTTTCACTAAAACGTTGGTGATTTACTCTTTTTATTCTTTTACAATAGGGTTTTCACACGCATACACTGTCACATCCATATGACCAGACTTTATGGAAGGGCAGAGAATAATCTAATTAAAGAAAAATGTCTATCCTCCGGTCGAGAATCGAACCCGGGACCTACGGATAAGAATTCTGTGGCTTGTCTTTCAGAAGCATCAATAAGAGATAACTCAACTTATTTACAGCTCATCCTGAAATGTGGAAAAAATAAACAATACCAAACACCTCATAATTTTATTCCTTGTTTTGACGGTCAAGCCTATCTAAAAGCAAACTCAGAGATGTTTAGAGTTTTTTTGTCTGTTTTTTTCTTCTTTGTACTTTTTTCTGTTTTGTAGATAGAGAAGGTATTCCATTCCACCCAAAAAATCGACACCCGATTTCATTGCAAATGCACGTTTTAAGGTCCTCTGTATAAAAATTAGAAAGAGGTCCTTGTGTTTTGAGCACGATAACTCAAAAATGAAAAACTGGTTACACACCAAACTTGATATTTAAGTTCAGCATCTTTCCAAGATGCGACACGAAGAGTTTCAAGAAAATTACCCCAACCAAACTACTCTTTAATTGGGAAATCTTTCGAAATTTTAATTTTCTTAAAAGTGGCTCAAACGAGTTTGATTAAAATACTATATATCAAAGACAATTACATGATAAAACTATATCTTAAATTTTCTGCGAATAGCATCTGAAGTCGTCTCCATTCTGAATAACTGTCAAAAATAAAAGGTAAACAAAATCTTACAACACCAAAGATGTAAATCTCTTTAAAACACATCGTTTATGTCATATACATTTTTTTGTAGAGTTAACGATTTCCGAGATATCCTCTGTTATTGGTTTCATTTTTAAAGTACTTAAACTTTTCTCAAACGGGGAGTCCTCAACAGTTTCATCTCTATTTTGTTTTACTCCTGGTTATTGAAAGAGAATTGAATTTCAAAGTCAATCGCATAGCCACAGCTGTTAAAAGATTTGACTATCGCTTAAACCTAGCGTACTTCCTTATTTCCCTTCCAGTTACAAGGAACTAAGAAATAATACAATTTCTGGTAATGTTTATCTGGATTAGTATGAGGTGGATAGAAAAATAATCTTTTGTAAGAATAGTTTGTTATAGAATAGGTAGAGAAAGCCATATGAATAACCACATCTATTTTTCTTTACTTTCTCTACGTCCTATGTAATAGAAAATGTATTGTATTGTACTCAAAAATTCCATACCGGGATTTAACCGGAAATACATCGTTTTGGGACTCCCTGAATCCAAAAAGAGCATTTTTAGAAAAATGCTCGTCTGAGTATGTGTCTGTGTGTGGCTGTGTCTGTCTGCCTGTCTGTCTGTGGGTAGCATAGCTCAAAAACGAAAAGGCCATTAAATACCTAACTTGATATTTAAGTTCAGTATCTTCCAGGGATTCGACTCGAAGATTTTCTCAAAAATGGCTCTAATGCTTTTGATTAAAATTTATTTTGATTGAGATATTTACAAGATAAATAAAATGTATATCTTGAGTTTTCTGGAAATAGCCTCGGAAGACCATTGTATTTTGGTGGATTTTTTTTAATTTTGTATAACCAGTAAACCGCAAGACATAGAGAAAAACTTATTTCACAAAAAATATAGATCTCCTTAAAACACGCAATTTATGTCTTTTACATTTTTTTCGTGAAGTTGGCCGTTTTCGAGATATTCCTTGTTGTTCATTTCAGTTTTCAAATACTTAAAATGTTTCTCATTCGGGAACTTGTCAACTTCTGGCCACGCAAAGAATCGAATTTCATCCCATACAAGCACATTTTAAAATATTTTACTGTCGGTTTAGTCTACCAGATCCCAATTTTCTTTATATTTATAAGGATCTAAGGAATAAAACTGTTTTTGCTGTTGTTTATCTCGATTAGAATGAAGTAAATAGAATAATTAACAATAATTTGTTACAGAGATGTAGAGAAAGTCGTATGAATGGAAAACATCAGATTTGTACTCTTATCCTAAAATGTATGACTTCCAAGCTTATCGAAACGGGACAAACGGTATAGAAACCTAAGGAATATACATATTTATGAACACGGATAAATAAAATTATTCTCTTTTCTAAGCCGTGCAACACGAGGCATGTAATAAAGATCTCGCAATACAGTTGAAAGTTTGGTTGTGGCTTCAATTGCGACTGCGGCAAGGAGTTGCTATGCACAGCGCTCAGCAAAGAAACGACAAAGAAAAAGCGGAGAGGAATAAAGAATTCGGATGACTGGTGGAGCACAAATCACCTCAGTGACATTCATATACAAGCCAAAAGGCTTGCACTTGGTGCGTGGGCACAGAACGCCTTCCCCCCCTCAGTACCGAATTAAAAACGACTTGTGAATCACAAGAGCAGCAGGATTTTGGCTTGCTGCCCTATACAATTCAACCAATCCATCACTGCAAAACCCTTGGAATGTCATTATCTCAAGACAACCATTTTATTTCAGCTGAAGTCTACGTTTATGACATGTGACTTCTTTCAATCAACATTCATAAAAGTATATGGTATTTAATAAGTCACTTCAAACTTTTAAGCCATTATAAATATGCAAAATTCAGTTAAATTCATCTTTAATAAAGATGGCTTCAGAGGCTATTCCCAGTATATTCTTTAATATACGATAATATACTAAATCTTGGAGCCATTTCTCAGAAAATAAAAAAATTCGAAAATTGTTCCATTAAAGGGTACTTTGGGGTGAGAGGATTTTCTTGAACATATTTGTGTCGCATCCTTGGGTGATACTAAATTTAAATACCAAGTTTGGCATTTAATGGATATTTCGTTTTTTGAGCTATGCTGACCACAGACACACATAAACCTTCTTTAATTTTTTTTGATTTGGGGACTTAACATATATTCCCGGGAAATCTCGGTATCAAATCTTTGGGTGTAATACAATGCACAATGTACGTAGTACGTTTGGAGAGGTTATTTGAGGTTAATACATACGACGATTTATAATTTCGAGATTCATTAAGAAAGAATTGTTTATCATATAAATACTATCATTAAATAGTATACATTTGTTTAATAACTTGATTTATGATACTATGCAAAACCACAGGAAATTTTCACACAAAGAAAATAGACATTAACACCGCCAAACTAAATAAAAATCTGATGTGTTCATTTCACATGAACGTTCTTTACCTGCTCTGTAAACTATTACTCTATCTACTTTATGTTAATCGAGATAAATATTAGCAGAAATGGTCTTATTATATACTTCTTCCTTGTAAGTAGAAAGGAAATAAGGGAGTACAATAGGCCAAACCGACAGTCAAACCTGAACATTGAAGTTCTGTTCTCTTGATGACTTCCCGGTTGAAAAAAGTTTTAAGTATAAAATTGAAACCAATAACAAGGAATATCTCGGAATGGTTAACTCTACAACAAAGATGCATGTAACAAAATTGTGCGTTTTAAAGAGATCAATAATGTTGTATAATTTTTTGTCTATCTCTTATGGTTTACCAGTTATGCAGAAGTAATTCAGAAAATTCAGGTTATTTATTTCATTTGTTATGAAATTATCAAATGGTATTATTTTCAAAATCATTAGAGTCATTTTGAGAAAATCGCAATCTTTGACAAATACTCCCTGTAAAGAGTAGTTGAGGCTGAGGGATTTTCTTGAAAATCTTTTCGAATTTTTTGAAGATGCTGAGCTTAAACTCAACGGACTTTGGTGTTTGAGTTATGCTGTTCACACTCACATATACACACCTTTTTCTATTTTTTTTTATTCAAGGGGTCTCAAAGCATATATTCCCGTTGAAATCTCGTTATCAAATTTTGGATGGAATACAAAATACCTTCTCTACCTATTAATGTATACTGTACATAAGGACGCGGTAGACAAAGTGAAAAAAGTGTGACAGGAGACACAAAACTTTCTCTATCCGTGTAATCTATCTTCATAACAACCGTGCAAATTATTCATAAGAATTCTTGTGTCTGTCTACTTCCTGTAAAACATGATTAATGCTTATAGAACTAGTTCCAATTTATATTTGTTATAGCTACACAGTAGACTCCTAGTAGGAGGCCAGGTGACAGTCAAATGTTTAAACAGGGGTCGCTATACTCTGGCCTTGACATCGCATACTCTATGCATGAGCTGGTGGAAACTAACAGAAATGCAAACTAGAAGCACATTATTTAAATATTGAAAAATTTAGACGAACAGAAAGAAAGATCTCGTAAATAGCTAATGCTATAAAATAATTTAGCACTGTTTCATTATTTAAAGAATTCTACATTTTAAGTAGATGCTAATGTCTTACAGTTTCAGTAAATTATTTAAAGTGAATAAAAAAATTAAATTGAGTGATATTTATGAACGATCTGTAACTGCTGCGGTACTTAGCGTTCCATTCTAGTAGAAAAACGTATAAAAATATATAAACATATTTAAATTTCTTAAAGAAAACACCTCTAAAATTATATCTTTAGCATAAAAACCTGCTAAAAACGTATTCCACGTAAAGCAAAATTTGATACCATTGGGTGTAAAAGACCTCTTAATTTTGTTCAGAGGCCTCTTTATTTGAGGTTGTTTTACGTGTCGTAAATCTCCGACACGGGAACAACGGCTTTACTTCCCTTCCGAAGAAAGCCGTGCTAAGGACTGTTACGCTCGAAAATGTCCATTGCGCTCCGCCAGATTTGAACCGTCGACCTTAGGTACCAGAGGTTAATCCTAAACCACGGAGGAATAAGAATGGAGAGGAATTTATAAAGCATTTTCTCAGAAAATTCAATACATGAATACATGACAATTTTGTCAAATTACGAGTCGTTAAAAAACAAAAAGTAGTAGTTTTGAGGTGGCCATACAAAGTCAATCTAATTTCATTACCATCATATAATCACCAATTCTTAAAAGATTTGATTATCGCTTAAGCCTAATATATTAAGCCTTATTTCCTTTATATGATACATTATTATAAAATAATAATTGATTCTTAAAATATTTATTGTTCCTAATTTGGAAGGGGATTAACTTTTTAAAAAACAATTAAAATAAGATTTATGTAAGTAAAATTTAACAATTTAGAATTTGTTATTAAGTTAAGGATGTAAAAATTGAATTTTTGTACATTTTTGGTTTTGAAGTAGCCCCTAATATTGCCTTTTGTTGATGTATGATTATTCTTCTTAAGTGAAGTAATAAGACAATTTCTGCTAATGTTTATATCGATTAGCAAAAGTAGGCGAATGACAACTTTTGTAAGAATATTTTATTGCAAAGTAGGTAGAGAAGGTAACACATAAGAGTTTTTAAACATATCTGTGATAATCAGTAATTATTTAGATGAATAATAGAATGTATATCTGAAATTTTGGTAAATATCTTATTTAATGCTTCTCATTCGTAATATATTTTGTATAAAGTTCTTTAATTGATAAATCACTACAGATTGACAAAATTGGGCTACACAACACAGCATATCTGCTTAATCTTCATGTGGTTTGTGTAACTTTTTTGTCACATTAACTTGTTCCAAGATATTCATAGCCGTTGGTTTATATTTTCCAGTATTTTATTTTCTTCACTCCAATGATTAGTTGTTTCACTTGATCCTTGTTCTCGTACTTTACGTTTTCGCCCATGTTTTTCTGGGGGGTCCGATGCCTCTCTTCACTAAAGGTTTTATAAATTATTGTTAATTAAAAGAGATGACCTTTCTTCTCTCATACGGCTGTTGTGTTCTTTCCAATGATGTATCTTTTCTTTCACTTTGTGGTGTAATTTATACTTATTGAATCCTCCTCTAATTGTTTAATTTTTGGAAATAATTTTCATTCGAAACAAAGCCACACATAAATTGCACACATATGAAGTTTCAATCGATGGAGATATAGGAAATAAGATGAATTTCAACAAATATGTGGAACTATAAGAAGAATTCTACAAAATAAAACAAGAAACAAAACTGAAGTAACCTCGCGGGCGGTTACGACTGTGGCCTTCATTCCGAAGGTCCTGGGTTCAAATCCGTGGGTCTGCTACCAATCTAGCTGGGATATTTCGTGGTTTCCCTCAGTCGCCAAGGTAGATACCGGATTGGATATTTAATACTGCGACTCAAAGTTCCACCTTCAGTCTAAAAAAACTATAGTAAAACTTGAAAATAGATAGGGCTGCCCTCTATCCACAGATAATGAATGCAGTACAACTGAAGGGCATCCTAATCCCAACTGCTTGTCTAGGTGCTAAGTGCTATGATGTAAGGGATGAGACCTTGAAGGGCTAGCTGCGCTTCTGACTACGGGTGGTAGAACAGCTTGGACACCACTCTGGCACCGTCTGCTTGGCGTAAAGTAAAAGAAGTATGGAATAGGGATGGGACCTTGAAGGCTATGTTCACTACATATTGTCAACAAGGTGCCTTACCGAGCAAATCCGTCAGGTTAGTTAGGGATGGAGGGATTTTCTTGAAAATCTTCATGTCGCATACTTGGAAGAGTCTGACGATTTTTGGGGGCACATGGCTGTGAAAATATCTTTTTTCAATACAGGGGACCCTAAAATGTGTATTTTCAATGAAATCCCGGTATCGAATTTTTGGGCGGAATGAAATACCTTCTTTACCCATGTATTGTATACGTAGTAAAAGAAAAAGGTCATTCAGAAGAAGACCTCACAGACTACTTTCAGAAAATTCAAAATTTGTTATGAAAATATCTTGCTCTGTTATTTTAATCACATTCATTAAAGCCATTTTTGAAACAATAGAAAATAACGAAAAATGTCCATATAAAGAGAATTGGAGTAGAAGAAAATCATATTACGCGTCTTTGGAAGATTCTGAACTTAAATACCAATGTTGGTATTTAACGGACTCTTCGTTTTTGAGTTATGCTGTTCATACTCATACACACACGGACGTTTTCTAAAAATCTTTTGGATAGCTCTGCAGGCTGCAACACACATATTTCCGGTGAATTCTCGGTATCGAATTTTTGGACAGAATACAATACTCCTTGCAAATATGCAATATAGAAAATAAAAATTTGATGTGTTCCATTCACATGATGTTCTCTACATCTCTGTAACAAATTATTGTTGAAAAGCTTATGCTTCTATTTCATGCTAATCGAGATAAATAGCAGAAACGTCTTCTTGTAAGCAAAAAGGAAATAAGGAAATGCACTAGGCTAAAACGACAGTCAAATCTCTTAACAACTGGTTGCTATGTGGATAAAAGCTGTTTCTATGCATTGCAAGGTGTTGACAAATTCCAGTATATGAAAAGTATTTTAAAACTGAAACCAATAACAAGGAATATCTCAAAACTGGTCAACTCCACGAAAAAAATGTATATGGCATAAATTGTGTGTTTTAACGAGATCTACATCTCTTACGCAACATCCAAAAAAAAGTCATCCAGAATAAAGAGGTCTTCAGAGTCTATTTCCAGAAAATTCAGATATGCGTTTATGCGTTTCCGGCATTTTAATCAAAATCGTTAGAGCCATTTTTGAGAATATCAAAATTTTCGACATTTTTTCCATGTAAAGGGTAGTTTGGGGTGTGGGGGATTTTCCTCAAAATTATCGTGTCGTATCCTTGGAAGATACTTAAGTCATATACCAAGTTTGTTTGGTATTTTACCGACTTTTCGTTTTTGAGTTATCGTGTTCACAGACACACTGACACACACGGACCTTTTTCTAAAAATGCTTTTGTTTATACAGCGTAGCTCTAAAAGTTTTATTTCCGGTGTTATATCTGTATCTACGTTTTGGGTGAAATGTACTACCTTTTCTATACACTATGTACATAATACGTGTAGAGAAAGTAAAAATGCAGTTGATGTTTAATATACTTATTTGTTGCAGATATATGAAGTACCTGTATCCATACGAGTGTGAAAAGCGACGACTGAGCACTCCACAAGAACTTCAAGCTGCAATAGACGGCAACCGACGAGAGGGTCGACGAAGCAGCTATGGTACCTACTCAGAAATGGTGCAACGCAGCCCCATAGCCAGTCTACCGCCCACACATCCCTCACAAATGTCACCGCTCAGCTTAGTGACCGGCAGTCGACCTGCGATGAACGGCAATTCCAACCACCTTCATCACCATCACCATCATCATCCATCGCATCATCCTTCACATCCGACGCCGCATGGCCAACCAATCGGAGCAGGTACACATGTATCTTTTTCTTAGTGCTTCATGCCCCCTTCTTATGCCGCGGTGACAATGGTGACATAGGCAATGAAATGCTAATTAAGAAAAGAAATTTGGGAAGGAAACGTTTAGAGCACCTCCCTTACATGAGGACTGAGGATAACCTAGAAAAACCTCAGTCAAACTTCCCGTTCACGAGTCTATACCATAACTACCTTGGCTTCTAGTGTCGATTTACACTTCTATGATTACAAAAATATGAATGTGATGCATAGTTAAGGGAACACCGAGTGCTAGAAGTATTTTTCTAAAGTAGAAGAATTAGACCTTTGGTTTTCTGCACAGGCATTACTAGAAACAAAATAAGTATCTATACCAAGTTTCTGTACAATACATAACGTCATTATTGATCTATTACTTTATTTATATCAGTTTTATAAGCAAAATTCAAAATCTTATCTTCTGCCTCAGATATCGTATCCAAAGTGTCATTCTTTAAAACTACATTCCCTAATACCTTTGTAACAATAGGTGTGATTGGAACTTTCCCGTAATTGATACCTTTTAAAAAATGTATGCCACAAAGTGAAAAGATCTGTGTTCCATTCACATGATTTTTTTTTTTTTAGCTGTTCCACAAACTTTTCTTACAAAAGTGTTATTTTATTACATCATACTAATCATGCTTCTTTGTAAGTGGAAGGGAAATAAGGGAACACATTTGGGCACATTGGCAGATATACATGCACGCAAACACGCGCGCTTACTTCTAAAATTGCTTTTATTTTGTATTCAGGGGACACTAAAACGTATATTTCCAGTGAAATTTCGGTATCGAATTTTTGGATGCATTGTAAAAGCTTCTCGTATTTGAGAAGCTATTAGGTACATAGTACATAGTACGTGTAGAGAAAGTACACGTGGTTTCAGAGGTCCTCAAAACGTATACTAATGGAGAAATCTCGGTTTCGAGTTTTTGGTTGGACTACATTACCTTCTCTGCCATGTTCATTGTACATATAGTTTGTCCAAATTCTTAACATCGCTTCCCCATCCCCACTGTCTGTCGACACTTAAAATAGAGTAGCCTCTTTTCGTTCAAGTTCAACCTGTCATTCTCTTAAACCTGCAAAACGGTTGGTTCTACTGTACTCGCCAATGGCTTTACACTGAGGGAGTGGAGTAGAGTGGGTAAGCAAAGTCTTACTTCTTGAAAAAAAAAGTTTGTTAAAGATTCTGTAGGGCTAGAGAAAGTAAAAGTGTCCCTTGGTGTTGGTAGTGGAGAAA
Organism: Hymenopus coronatus; assembly: GCA_030762935.1. Taxonomy (NCBI): domain Eukaryota; kingdom Metazoa; phylum Arthropoda; class Insecta; order Mantodea; family Hymenopodidae; genus Hymenopus; species Hymenopus coronatus. Next base: position 30,912,885 of record CM060896.1, on the reverse strand, counting down.
ATGCCGTTTTGTGTCTGTGTATGTTCAGAAAATTGAATGAGGATTTTGGAATGAGTTTCTTCCTCCAACAGATGGACTGTTTCCTGAAAAATTAAGCCACGATCGTCGTTATTGCTGTTACTTCACCATGGTTAAGAATTAATCTACCCATCGAATGAAAGGGCTTTGCCACAATGGATGGCGAGCAACTGGACGTTCACATGTGGTGTTAAATCGACCATGCCAATCATTAAGTGTGCTCGTTAGCAGGCCATCAATTACTACCTCGTCTCCTTCTTATCTTTCTTGGATCGCTTCTCTCGCCTTCTTATCTTCAGCAATCTTCGTCTTTCGGCCTGAGAGACCAAATCTATAATTTTTTTGTAGTGTTTAACGCCCGCTTTTACTACTTGTGGCACCGCAGGCGATGACACTGGTAATATATGGAATGAAGAGCACCGATGGAATGCGACGGTAGGGCAACCCGTAGAAAATCCGCCCCTGCGCCGCTTTGTCCACCACAAATCTCGCATGCGGTCGCTTGGGATCGAGCGTCGCGGCCAAATCTACAGATAAACAGAATTAAACAAAGGAAGGGCCTTATTTTTCTGTGCGATATATATCGATCATCAAAACTACATTTACCGTACATTAATCTACTACTTGCCGAGGTTTGACTCCTGACAGGTAAGGTTAGTGAATAAAGTATCTGGAATGGCCAATGTACCTTCTTTTTTCAAATCTTGTAATTCCTGGGGGCTGTGAAATATAATATGATCAATAAGGGACGGATCAAGTGACCATTTTATGAGACGCGCATCTTTTCTTGGGCGCCCAGCTCCCATCTTCATGCGGCAGGTTTCGCGCGATTTCGGAAGTAGAGCAGAGCGACAACATTGAGTGAAGTATTCTATACACACCTTGACATCTAGTGTTCACTGCTAAGGTTTCGTTCTCTCTCTCTCTCTCTCTCTCTCTCTCTCTCTCTCTCTCTCTCTCTCTCTCTCTCTGTAGATCCCAGAGTTCACGCACGTGCACGTGCGCTGGTTTTAATAATTCAGCTAGTTCGGGTTAACATATTCACCTTAATGATTGAGGGTGTCCAACAAATAAACTTTCTTTTGGTCCCCCGGCCCCGGTCCACAGTTGCCCGTAAATCTAGTAGTAGCAAAGAAAAGCTGCGCGCACAGTACCTTGTATTCAGGGCTCGAATTAACGGGGATTTGGGGGGGGGGGATTTCCCCGCTCTCATTAAATAATTTCCCTGGCTCATTAAAGAAGAATTTCTTTCCTGTCAGGGAAGTATGTTTTTATTCTTTATATAAGAACTATTACTGTTCTCTTTGAAAATACAGGAAGATATGTAACACTTTCGATGCGAACTGTGCCCGGTTCGAGTGCGAGCTGTGAATCAGCAAATCTATCGTATCGATATTACTAAGACGATTAAACAATAAGCAATTCGGGGGTCGATTAGATGGATTGTATCAGGGAACTCCAGCAATTTACACCAACAATGACAGTTGGAGCTTGTAGTATTTAGTTCAGTTTTTTACAACAGTAAATATTCTATTGTTAGTCGCATGGATAGATTTGTAATAAAAAGCTTAGTTACAAAAAGTAATGACAGCAATGTATTCCAGTCCAAATCTCAGGATTCAACTTCAAGTAATAATAACATTGAAGTGTAAAACCGCAACATTAAGTGACGTGTTACTGAAAATAGTGAGCGTAAGGACATTGCTGTTCCTGCTGCTGTACATAAACACAAATACTGATACGTTTGACACTTTGTTTCTGTTAAAGGAGAGACGGTGAATCCAGATGTAAATAATGAGCGCGTGCTCGGACAGTTGTAACAAAAGTATGAGTGCTCACCTGGTAGCGCGTCTGCCTCATATTCAACAGGTCACGAGTTCGAATCTCGCTTAGGGTGAGTTACACGGATAAGGTTTTTTTCGGAGTTTCCCCTTATCCTGAGAAGACGAATGTCGAGTAACTTTAAGCTCCATGGGCCCCGAGATTATTTCACCAACTACATTCATCGTCCGATATGACCAGCCCGGTTAAAGCACGCTAAGCTTAAAAAAAAATATGAGCATGGTGAAGGTACATGACTTAATTTTTTTATTCCGTTATAGCAAGGATGCGTTAGGAGAGGAAACAGGGAGAAAGGTTTAGCCCACTCTCTTATTGTGTTAGCAACGCGTCGCCGTGAACTCCGGCTACACGCAAAGCACAAAATTAGTGATAGAGAAGAGGAGAGATATCAGTTGACACTAAACGGCAGGTCTGCGTTATTGTGACATTACATTTTACAGTAGACATATAGCAGTAGCATACGCGGAAATCATACCAATTTCTTTACCCAGCGACTGTATCCTCTCTGCATCGGCAACTTGAAATCATCCTAATCTGCCTCTAATGATCAAATATTTAGATATTTTATCAGGATAATGCATTGGTCAGGAAAATAAAAGTCGAAGAAGAATATTAAAGCTGTTTGCGATGGTAGTTTTATGTGTGAGATGTTGAAATTGCTGCACTCCGTCATTTTGCGTGTGTTTACTGCAGAGTATGTAATCCTCTAATTATTGACATGTATATTTATTCTTTAGTTTTGGAGGGCTGTAATATCATATTAGATAGATAAATATTACCATTTTAATCTTGCTGTCTCTACTTCCCTTTATTGTTCTAACATTTATTTATTATTTAATTCATTCTGTCTTTCGATGCAAATAACCATGTCACCTCCTGCTGTTGCTTGCTGGCTTGGTAAACATTACCAGGTATTCAGTCAGGAGCTTGTTCAGGCTAACATGGTTGACCTTGATACTGCTTTGGAACAAACACTTGATAGTCATTTTATTTTCATGTAAACTTTTCTATTATAAAATTTTACAAAAAATAAAAAGTAATTATATTTCATCTGTTAGGGATCATATAATAATTTAAATTATTCAGATTTTTCTTTAGTTTAAATAGTTTTGTGAACTTTTACTTATATATTAGAATCATTTGGGCTTTTTTACTTAAAATACCAATATATTTAGTGCATTTACGGTTACCAAAAAAAAAATGTTAAAGCTTGTGTATTAGGTTCAATAATTTTTGTCATTGAAAAAAATTATTATGCAGTACACCTCTTCATTCTAGATGACTTTTGCATAAGTGTTAAACTGTAAAGGTAGACAATCTCCCTTGAGGATATCTCTGTTGTGAGATATGCTCACTTAGTGTGGTGAAATAATTATTAAATTTCCAATAATTTAGACAGTATTTTGCAGTGCATATAAAGCTTATTTTGACTATATTCCTAATAAGTGTGATAAGACCAGCTATTTGAATACCCATTGAATGGAAGAAAAATATATATTCTCAACTGTCACCTGAGTAGTTGCACCTAAACCTTTTAAAACCACTGTGCAAGATACTCAAGAGACCATGTTACAAAGAGTTCTTAAACTCAAGTCATTTTATTTTCTTTAAACTTGTTTTTTAACTTTCTTCAATTTTCTATCTTGTTTCTTATTTATTTTTAAATATAACCCTAATGTACATTGTAAAATAGGGTTTCTTTGCTGTACTGGAAATTAAATAACAACAACAACAACAACAATAATAATAATAATAATATAATATAATTCATCAGTTTGCAAATTATGCATAATTTTTTAATCCTTGTACCTATATAATATTCATTTTATCTACCTACTTGATTTACAAATATGGTATTTCAGAACAATGAATGCACTGACTGGCAATATTGATGGTAGTTCACAAGCAACATCAAGAAATTCTCATGCCACATTAGCTGTGAGCTATTCTTTATTTAGTAGTCGTCATTCCTTCGTGCTATGAATGTAGCTGTTAAGAAGTTCTTGAAATTTAGTTATACTTGGTTATACTTGTGCATAATATTAAATTTAGTTTACATGTTGTTGATGAGTTCCTAAATGACAAAATAGTATTTTAATTAATTCACTTTTTTTTTCGGCATCTCCTCACCTGCACATACGATGTATCGTATGTTTGATTTGACTTGATTTGACTTAATATTTCTAAAGATTTATAAAAATCTAACCTATAATGTACACAAAAAAATACTCAAATATTCAAATGTTAATAGTTTTAGAAATTTTGTATTGAAAATATTTGTGCAAGCTCATAATCTTTCATTAATTGAAACTTAGGTCATTCGATTTGCTGGTGTGGTGCTTGTGTATAGTGACAGCCTTATTTTATTGTATATGCTAACGCTTTTATGTTAAAAATAAAGTTTTAATAATTTAAATAATTAACACATTTTTTATAATGTTTTCCATGGGGAGATTACATAAAACGTATTTGTGATAACATCTTAATGCTTTTTATATGAATATATTTATATGTATTATGGAAGTTTTCCATACGCTGGTGCATAAGTGAAGGGGACATTAGAACTTAAAATTCTTATCCCTATTTACCACAGTTTGATGCAAAATATACAATAACATAGACTGTGTTAAATTTTAGGACCCATACCAGGACTTGCTCCAACAGAGCTGGAGGCACGAATGGCAGATTATGTAAAGTTCCTGCACAAAGAGTTTGCTGGTAACGGTGGAGCAACAACTCCTCCTGGATCCATGAACCACAAACAAGAGAGCAGCTCACCACCCATATCAACATCTCCTCAAGAGGCTGCTCTAAATGCACTAGGCATGTCTCGTCTCACATTATGGAACATCTGCAACAGTACAGCTATGCCACCACCACCACCAGCACCGGCTCCAGCTCCAGAACCTCAGAAAGAAGCTCTTAATCTAGAAGTGCGCGACCAAAACAGCTCCACACCAGCTCCACTTATTAAAAGGGAAATCAATGAAGATACTGGATTACCCCATGCCAAAAGGTTACACATCAATGAAAATGATGACACTAACAACCAAAAAATCTCCCATAGTACTGGTGGTGGTAACAATGCTACTGGAGTTGGAGGTGCACATATCAAAATCACTAGCAGAGGTAAACACACTTGTACACTGGTGTAATCCTTTAAATTCTTCAATAATATGTTGGTTGCACCTGCTCTTGAAACTTGGTTGACTACCCAACAGCCCAACATTTTGAAACCTTTTATCTGATTTTTAAGTTCAGGTTTTGATGATCTTAATAGAAAATGGTTGGCTATTAGCATATAGGTTATAAAACATATTAGGTATCTAGTTTTAATTCAAAAGTTATTTTAGAAATAATACTGGATGAGAAGTACTATTTCAGCCCCTTCATTGATGGCTGAGGTGTTGAGAATTTGTGATATCTGTTAAAGAATATTTTTCTTAAGATTTTATAATTAGAAAAATAGCATTACTATTGTACCACTCCTGTATCTCCAGGCCTGACGTTTTGTGACGGTAAAATTATTCTGCTTCATTTTAACAGATACAGTGGTACTCTAATGTGATTTCTTAATGTTTTTAATAAATTTAGTTAATTATTATTTGCTTAGAGCTTTGCTACTTGCCAAACATAACAAGAAATAAAATAAACGAACATCAAACAAAGTTTGCAATGGAGGAATTTTTCTGCTACCTCCATTTACATGCTTCCTCCCCATGTGTGTACATTATATTTTTGACTATGTTGCCAATTCTCTTGCAAGCAGAGTACGTGTAGTCAAAGATGTTTTCTTTAGTCTAGAAAAAATTAGTTGCTTGTGCTTTCGATTTACTGCATTATTCTTGTTATAATAATTATGTTACTCTAACATAGGCAATTATTTCATCGTTTGCATTTTACAAAGCGATAGCACATGTATACACAGTATTGCTAACTGGTCATGTAAAATGTCAGAGGCAGAGATATACTATAGTGAGAAACTTGGTGAATGTTTTTCCTCTAGTCAAAGTTTTTTTCATAATCAAATATAATTTCAAATGTAAAACTACAGCTTTAATTGACATTTAAGTCTACTAATTTTGAAAGAGTGCTATAAACACAAACTTGGAAACATGTTTGTACCTTACTTTATCAGAGCCATCACAGGATAACTAATTTCTAATAGGTGTGTTCTGAGGTGTTAAAATTGCTTACTTAGAAGGTGTATATTGTATAAGTCCACAAATTTTCCATAACTATGTATATACAATTTTGATGTATCCTTTTAAATTTCTAATTGAAAGAGATAAAGTGTCTGTTTTTAACCTGTGAATTCTGAAAACTTTAGCACTGTGCTGTTATACTAGACTCTATGCAAGGAACTAGAAGAGATTTTCCCCAGTGGTGGCTTGTGTTAAAGAAATAACTGAAAAATACTTTATGAAAATGGATATAAAAATGAAATAACTATTGCCTAGTTTTACTCACTCTATTTTTTCTAGATACAGCAGTCCTTTATGGACGCAAAGTAAATCTAGGCACTCTTGTGTATAACCAATATAATTAAAAAAATCAAATATCTTAAAATTTTACTATGTGCAACACCCAGAGGTCTTAATTTCTTTTTTTGCAATGAATTAATTGACTACTCAGTAATTAAAGGATCTTTCTTGTCCTTATGATTTCATGGCCTATAATAATTATTAGGAGTTTTAACAGAATATACACATCATTTGTTGTAAACATAAAAAGGGTTACAAACTTAATACTAGTATTCAGTATTCACACATTCATTCTATTTACTGAATACTCCTAAGTACACATGATGTATTTTATTTTGTGTGAAACATAAACAATGGGCTTGCATTCAGGCTTCACAAGCTCACACTTCTGACTGACTACTCGGCTATAGCTCTTACATTACAACCTATTATGGTGCAAGAGAAATACTTCAGTGTCAAGACAGAAGTTCTTTACTTCCCTAGTAACGATGATGTTTGTTACCATGGCAACTTTCCCAAACCATAAAAATACTGTACCCAACTTGCCAAATTATTTCTCTTGAAAATGTGCAGAGCTGAACTACTGTGACCTCAGAAGAGAGGTCTTGGGCTCGACTACAAAATCAGAATATAAAAGAATAGAAATAGAAAGTTTGTAATTCCACTGTCTGCATTATCTGGATGAAACATTTCACAACAATTGACATTTATTGTAATATTAAATACTCCATTTAATGCAAATTTAGAAATGGTATAAGCATGAGATTTTAGGTGAAAAACTCGTTATCTACTTCACCTGGCCAGCCACCTACAGTTTTCTCATAAATAAAAAAATTTCAAAACAAATAAATTCTTTTGCAATGCAAATAACTATAAGGGCTTAAAAATAACACAACGGCGAGCTATAAGCATATTCATGATCAATACCTCCTCCTCAAGTTATCCTCCATGGTCTAGGAGTAACATGCTAACCTCGGTTCCCAAAGTCATGGGTTCAAACCCAGCAGAGGACAATGAACTTTTTTGGATAAAATCCTTAACATGCCTTCCCAAATCATTTACAGAACATAAAAGAACCTCAAGCCTGACAAAGAGGCCTCTGAGTAAAAATAAGGGTATTTCAAACCTACTGTAGAATGGAATGTGAGAACCACACCAGTGTCTATAATATTAGACACTCAATTGGTTGATTGATGTTTGGAGGAATTTAGTAACAGTGACGGTCAAATTATATGTTTTATTAATTTGTTGAGTTGGGTTTTTAACACTATGTCACTTACATTGTTATTATGAGGGACTAGTTTAGAAAGCCTATGCTTTCATTTTCAACCTCACGGGTCCAACTGCCATTGCTGGCTGCATTTGCTTGTACACTTTTCTCTGGTGGCAAAATGATGAGCTTCTTAACTAAGCTGTCTACTGGAGGGATTTCAAAGTTTATTAGCTGATCTTTGTTTTTCCATATGAGGATGTTTTCCCAAGTTGTGAGTTCATTGTGGCCTGACATGGCTTTAAGCAATTTTGGATTTGGATCTAGATTGTGGTTTTCTTTCCAAAAGTGAAATGCTACTGCCGATTTGTCTTCTTGTATCAATTTTAGGTTTCTAAAGTGCTCTTTGGATCTGATTTTTAAACTTCTTTTGGTTTGTCCTATGTAGAACTTTTCACAATTTGTGCATTTAATTTGATATATTCCTGACCTATTTTCTGGTGGAATTTCATCTTTTATTTTTGAATTCAGATTTTCTGTCATAAAATTACTGAATTCAAAAATAAAAGATGAAATTCCACCAGAAAATAGGTCAGGAATATATCAAATTAAATGCATAAATTGTGAAAAATTCTACATAGGACAAACCAAAAGAAGTTTAAAAATCAGATCCAAAGAGTACTTTAGAAACCTAAAATTGAAACAAGAAGACAAATTGGCAGTAGCATTTCACTTTTGGAAAGAAAACCACAATCTAGATCCAAATCCAAAATTGCTTAAAACCATGTCAGGCCACAATGAACTCACAACCTGGGAAAACATCCTCATATGGAAAAACAAAGATCGGCTAATAAACTTGAAATCCTGCCAGTAGACAGCTTAGTTAAGAAGTTCATCATTTTGCCACCAGAGAAGAGTGTACAAGCAAATGCAGCCAGCAATGGCAGTTGGACCCGTGAGGTTGAAAATGAAAGCATAGGCTTTCGAAACTAGTCCCTCATAATAACAATGTAAGTGACGTAGTGTTAAAAAACCAACTCAACAAATTAATAAAACATATAATAGAAACTCAGTTTAATTTAATTTCAATACCATGCTATTTTTTATTAATAATGTTGAATACAATAAATAAGCATTTCTGAAAAACAATTAAATATGATAAATTGACTTAGCTTCTTTTAACTTTTGACAATTTGATTAGCTCTAAGTGTAAGAATATTTTTGGGAGTACTTGTACATGACAAAATATGACTTTGTAAGCTAATGAACCTTGTCCATTTCATTTTTGTTTCAGGTGATGGCAGAACAGGAATGGACAATTCACTAGTTGTAAGCATGGAGATAAATGGTGTTCTTTATCAAGGTGTCCTGTTTGCCCAAAATATGCGGACTCGGATGACATGAAAAAAAAGATCACAGATACCGTATTACACGTAATGTGCCTTTTTGCTCTTGCAATAACGAGCAAATCTTGGAACTTGAACCAAAGGAAAAACTTAAACAAGTCAATAATGTTTTCTTGGTATAAAATGTTATCTCCATAAAAGTATGGTGTGAATGAGTATTGTCTGAGTATGTATGATAAACTTCCGAATGTAGTATGTTGGGATGTGCATGAGCATAAAAATGCCTTAATATTAGTAAATGTTTACCTAGGCATTTTTTATACATGTGTTGTTTTTAACTTTTTTATAATTAAAGAAAGTCATTGATATACAGTTATGTAGTCTTTCTGAAGTAGGCAGTTTGTCAGTTGAAACAAGTTTCTTGTATTGAAGAATTGTACCTTGTAAATTTATAATTTATTTCCTTATGTATACCTATGAAGTAAACTGAGATGGCAGCTTAGAAGGTTTTCATGAACAATATGCAGCTGAAGTCATTCTTCAGCAGCTCTGACTTGGATCCATATAATTACCCATAAAAAATCAGTGAGTCACTTGTTAGTTTTGGTACAAACAATTTTATTTTTTTGTTATCCTAGGTGAGAATAGGATATTGCTACTGTGAATCTTTATACAGTTTTGAGTTTAAAATAATTATGAACCAATATTTATGTCTATACATAAATGTAGTGATTTGGTGTTATGTTACACCAAACTCGGTATTTTCTCAGTGTCATTGTTGGTTCGTTGTTGTCTTCAGAATGTTACAGCATTTCTGTACAGCACTTAGTAAATGTAAAGATATAGTGCAAAAATGCTAAATACACAAATAATATCTATAATAATATGACTGCACATAACAATAATTATGCTTTGTTGAAATGTGCATAAGTTTTCAGAAATTTGTTTGAATATGTGTACATAAACTACAGTTCACCAGTATTTAGAGCACCTCATTTTTTATACTTTTTTTTTTATTAAAGTGCAGAATATACATAAACATTTCAGCATTGTTATTCCAATGAAAAATTGAATTGTCTTTAATATGTATTTATTATGTCTGATTGTTTTGACGGATTAAAACATAGTAAAGCTGTATAAGCATATTAAGCTTTGTAAATTTGTATGCAGGGTCATTCCATGTGTTACAAAGGCAAATAAATGAACTGCATTTTATATACTGTAGCTGCTTTTTAATAATATTTTATATGCACCTGTTATGATAGTGCAATCACCTCCTCCTCTGTGTTGACCAAATACAATGATTAACTTGGTACTAGTTTAGAAATAATACTGAAAACAATTATTTAGGTTAAGCAACATCAAGGGATATCACAACAACATTAAGCAGCATCAACTAGTTTTGCCTGTTCACTATCAAATTAATACTGATCACTGATATCATAGCCAACAATTTAATTCTACATCAATCGGTTAAAATGCAAACTATTCCATTATTTTTTAAAGATATTTGGGTAAAACAAAAGCATATTTACTGAAACTGTAACCAATAAAGAGAAATCTTTTTAAGGTAAACATCAAAATGTGCTTGTGTTTGACGTTGGTGAAATAGGGTCACCAGATAAGTATTGAGACAGCAAATAATGAATACTCATAGAAAAGGTTTGTTTATCTCAGTTTCTCAAACTATTATCACTGGCACTCTATCTGATGGAACCACTTCTGGAAGCATTCACATCACTCACTTTCTGGCTCTGCATTCACATCACTAAGTTTCTGGGTCTCATCTTCATATGCTACAACAGCTTCTTCAGGATTACAAAACCGTGACATAAAAGCCGGTTCTTCACCATAGTCAAGGAAGAAATCACTTGGTGCCAGATTGGGACTAGAGGGTGGATGAATCAATAGTTTTGCTGAAGTTTCTGGCAGAAACTCTTGTTTTACATTAGCAGAGTGAGCTGATGCATTATGATGATGCAACAAAATGCCCATTAGTACTTCTTTGAATGCTTTTCTTGGATATATTGAAACACTTTCAGAAGGCAAGCCTCTGTATACATTTTGCAGTAACAGTTTTCTGATTTTTAAGCATAGCTGATGTCAAGAGATCATTTGTAAAGAAGAAAGAAGCAATAATTTTCTTTCCAGCACAGCTCTCTTGACCTTGATGATTGGTTGGTCACCTGGCAACATCCAAATGGAGAACTGATATATCAATGTTTTGTCATCCATAAGAATATCTGAAACACAGCAAGATTTTCTGCAGTTAAATCTTTGCAGCATTTTTTGGTACCATTCCACCCTGTGGACCTTTTCTGCTCAGATAAATTATAGGACACCCATTTGGAAGAAGTTTTTGTTTTAAACAAAGATATTCCTGAAGGATGGTTGAAACCTCTGAAAACTAATCCATTGTACCAGCTCAATGACCTTATAGGTTAGTCTTGAATTTTCCCTCACCATTGTTTTAACAGTGGTGATGTTTTTCTCAGTCACTGCTCTCCTTTTCATCTTTAAGAGATTGCCACTCCCTCTTGAATTATCCAAACCAGTGGAACACAGTTGCACGTGACGTAGAATATTCCTCAAATGCTCAAATGACTGAATTTTATTTAAGCCATATTTGAAGTCATACAGGATCATTGCATGAAAGTGCTCTCTCTGAATCTCCATTGCACTTGCAAGAACGTTCCCACTTTCCGGACTTAAAACATAAAATGAAGGAAAATGAATGATGCAACAATGCTATGTTTGCTGTCATTGTATTACCAATGAGAGAGCTATTGCCACACAGCAACAATGTTTTCCCCAATGGTGGACAATATTCTGAAGACCCTCAAATATCTGTGTGTGTGTGTGTGTGTGTGTGTGTGTGTGTGTGTGTGTGCGTGCGTGCGTGTGCATGCGCACATGTTCTTTGTTGTTTTTTTTTTTAACAAAAACTTATATGGCTAATTTGGGCATAATGTGCAGAGAAGTTTGTTAGATGCTTCACTTCTTTTTTTGAATTTCTTTATGCAAGATAGCTAAAGACATCAAACAGCAGCTTCATCTGATGAACAGAAAAGAGTACCAAGAATTTCTTAATGTGACATCAGTATTCTTTATTTACACCCTCACCTTGCATGGACCATAGAGAATGTCTAAATGTACTCGCATCATAAAAGCCTAAAAATTGCTCCAGTAATTTAAAGTTACAAACACCATAACAATAGAACATTGCCAGTTTTGAAAGATATCGGTTGTATCATCAATTTGTATAGTAAAAAAGATCAGTTCTGTTAGCTCTTTCCATATTTTTTCATTTATATAAGCTGAAATACATTGATTTATTTCATTCTGAGTTATCTTCGCTGAACACCAATTTGATTCTGTCATAATGATTCTTAATTTCATCAGAACAGACCAAAGCATGCAAATAATGGTATATCTTGTTCTCACCAAGAACACTGAATTCTTAAAATTGAAAGGAAAGTTCCATACAACAGGTATAAGAATGGTAGCCAGAGTGATCTTCTAACAGGAAATGAAAACAGTGTGTTACTGTGGCAACCAAGTGAAATAGCTGTATACAACATGTTTGAAACAGGATGGAAATATGAGCATTTTTGCCAGAGATATTTGCTCTTCATTCTTGACTAAGAGAGTGAAAGAAAGAGAGGGAGAAAAGGGACAACCAGAATGGTCAGTGACAGAAGTATAGCATGTTCTTACCACTTCAATAGAGGTTTCAGAAAGGGTATTGTTTGAATTAGTACTACAAGATATAGATATGTAATTTTGTATTTTGATTAAAATTTTAGGTGAGGAGTCACTTCACCTGGCTCTGCAGATGGTTGGGTTCAATAATGGCTTCAGTGAATTGAGCAATGCCAATGATGACTACCTGAATTTGCAGATACATAATGCGTGCTGTTACTTCCATTTGGAAAGATGCAACATTTGAGCACACTGAGCCATTATAGTTTATACAACACATAACAAGCAAAGGAGCACATGTTACCATCTCTTATATGGACCATGTTGAAAGCGGTGGTACTCCAAAACTTTTGAGAATGGACAATGATGAGCTGTAGTAAGCCAAAGCAGTTTTATGTTCTGATTGATGTTCAGAAAGCAATATGTACAAGTCTGGGCACACTCCAATAATGTACATCATTAGTACCACATGTGTATTTATAGCAGTTGTTGTTGTGGCATATGCTAGGATGGATCTCAAGCAAGAGTATTGCCATGCTATGATGTTCTACGACTTTAAATTTGGTTTAAGAGAGAGAGAATGCCTTGAAAGACTGCAGAGTGCATTTGGGGATCTTTGCCCTTTGTAATCCACTATTTATCAATTGTATGCACAATTTAGAGGAGGAAGGAATTCTCTCAAAAATGAAGACCAAGCAGAACAGCTGGCTACAGCAGTAATGGACGAAAATGTGCTGAAAATAAAGCGATGTGGGATGATGATCATTGCACATAGGGTCAGATTCAAAAGACTTAAATATTGGATCAGCAGCAATGAAAACAATCCTAAAAGAAAAACATGACTTTGGGAAGCTCTGCAATTGCTGGATTCCCCATCACCTCACAAATGAGCAGAAACAAGCATGTATGCAATGGTGCCAGGAAATTATTGAAAAATTCAATGGAGGAAACTCCAAAACATATTTAACATTGTAAAAGTGATGAAAGCTGGACTTAACCAGCATTATCCAGAAACTAAACAACAGTCATCACTCTGGGTCTTTCCAGGAGAAGATTCCCCAACAAAAATGAAGCAAACTGGAAGTGTTAGCAAGAAGATGGTCTGTGCCTTCTTCTCTGCAGTGGTCACATTGTGACAATTCTGCTTGAGGTACAAAAGACAGCAATTGCCAGATGATATGGTATACCATAAAATGTCTGCTGCAAGTGTTCCATAAACTGAGAAAAAAATCATCCTAAGACTGATCTACATGAACTTTTGTAGCACCATGACAATGCCTCTGCCCAAACTACACAAGAAACAAACCAATTTCTGCAGGAGTCAGATATTTGTCCCATCCTAACCATAGTCCAGGTCTGGCTTTAGGCTACCTTTTTCTATTGCCCAAAACGAAAGAAAACATTTGAGGACAACAGTTTTGGCTACCTGTAGCAGCAATAGGTGCTTACAAAGAATATATTTCACTTTCTCCAAAGAAGAATGGCGTTCAACATTTGAAAAGTGGTTTGAAAGGATGCAATAGTGTATAGAATACAATGGAGAATAAATTGAAAAGATGCTAAGATCAGATATTTAATATTTTACTGTGTCCATTCTAAAAAACCTTTGGGGTGATACTCATAGATGTGCAGTGTGCTATGCATGAAAAATCATGGAAGAAACAGATCACTATTTGAAACATGTAGTGATAAGCATTATTTCCATCCAGATATGTGTTTCAAACTTTTTATTTAGAATGAACCTGCAAGTGCATAATACCAATATTATATGAATAGAGCATTTTTGTCATGTTATTTTTTATCAACCAATAAAGAGAAAATTTTAAAATCTTCATAAAATCAGAAATGATTCATTACATTTACCCAATATATGTATGAATAAGTGTTAATAAGACAATTTAACTCGACTATTAAAGCGCGAATGCAATGGCTGAGATTGCGCAATTTCAACAAATTGTGGTCCTCTGACTGGACCAATATTGTGAAAACACTTATAACAGTTGAGTTCATTTCTTTGAAATTTTGTCACACCTGATGTTCATTTGTTTAATCTCCTGTCTTGGTTATTGTTAATAAAGTAACAATCCAGTAAGCCGACCTTCACTTTTCATAACTGTCAGTTCCCCATTTGTTCTTTCAATTAATTCAATGTTTATTTAAAGTTTTATCCAGCTTTTATCCAGTTTTATTTAGTTTAAACAAGGATTGACAATAATCATTATTTGTTCTTCTTAGGTATGAGATGAGTGCAATAACCTCAAATAAAATAATGGTTGTTTCAATTTCATGTATTAGTTATTAAAAGCTGAAATAAAATAATCTTTCTCTATTTCTATTGTTGCTATCATTATTCACACATTGGGTTTAGGCACAGTTGGCTCTATCATAATTCAGGAGGCAGTGAAGAAAGAAAAAAATATTTGGTAAATAAACATGGTCGATTGCGCCATCTACCATTGGAGAATTAATGTAAGCGTTACAATCTTAACCTGATAAAATCTCCCTTCCTATATATTATAAATTATTAATAGTCTATTTTGCCTTATCAAATACAACTCATGTTTTAATGTCCTAGGTCAATTTAATCCCATTGCTCTGGTCATAATTATTACAGTATTACTAATGATGTCATTTTCTATTTTTGAGAAATTTTTAAAATTTGTTAGATACGACCTAAACTAATTCCGCACGGGATGGGTTAATTTACTTTATGAAATCAGATCTTCTCACATTTTACACTCGTATACATTTGTTTGAGTCACTATGAGAGCTAGTTAATCTGTGGTAAGAAATTTTGTGAAAAAAATCAATTCACTTGTAAGCTAAGCATGGGGGCTTTACACCACAGGTTGCACTCCAGAATCCATTTAATTTTGTGTCACTTCATAACCCTATCTGTGCGCTAATGCTGCATCTTCACTGTTATCTTTATCCTCAACTGTAACATCAAATTTGATAAACTCTTCTTCAATTCCAAATTATGTCACACATGAAAAATTCTCCAAAGTTCTCTGAAGTTATTTCAGCAGTTCCAATACTTCCTATACCAGCTAATTTAAAAGCTATAAAACTAGCAAGCCAGGATTCAAACTGGGAGTAACAAGTTTTTGATTAGCCTGCCTCACATTTAAGAGGTCCCAAGTTCGTATCTCAGTTAGAGTGAGCTACTCAGATAAATTTTTATCTAAGTTCTCTCTTACCTTAGAAAATGGAGTGTTATTTATGAATGCTGTTTAACTACTGTGGTTCTCAGCATGAAAGACCACTTAACTTTGCTCAGAGGCCTCTCTATCATGCTTGAGGTTCTTTTACGTGCGGTAAATCTACGACAAGATTTACTTCCCTTCCGAAGGAAGCCATGCTAAGGATTTTTACACTCAAAAAATCCATCACCCTCCACCGGGTTTGAACCTGCAACCTTGGGTAT
This sequence comes from Hymenopus coronatus, assembly GCA_030762935.1. Classification (NCBI taxonomy): domain Eukaryota; kingdom Metazoa; phylum Arthropoda; class Insecta; order Mantodea; family Hymenopodidae; genus Hymenopus; species Hymenopus coronatus. The sequence goes on along the minus strand of CM060896.1, from coordinate 30,896,856 downwards.
ATGAAGTTAGCATGGTAACCATTACACCATTATACTACAGGGGCGACTCTTACCATAGAAAACGAATGTCAGGTAACTCTAAGCTCTATGAAAACTGGTCTCATTTGGGCACTGTTACATTTCACTTATTTGTAGGGCTTACTTATGAAAAATATTCACTTGTGGTTTGCACAAAGAAAACTGTTGTTTAATTTTTGTTTAAACAGTAACCAATATGGAACACATTTTTTGCATCAGGAATCTAAAATTATAGGTGTACCAACACATTCATCGTCTGGTATTACCTAACAAATTAAAGAATATTAAAACCTAAAAAATTTGATGTGTTCCATTCATATGACTTTCTCTATCTGTTTTGCAAACAAACAACTTTTATAATTTTTTTTTTCTTTTTTTTTTATCTGCATAATACTAATCAAGATAAACAATACCAGAAATGGTCTTACTTAGTTCTTTATTAATTGAAGGTTATCCAAAGGCCATTCAGAGCCATTTTTCTTTAAAATTTGAAACAAATTTCATATAAGGATGGGGGGATTTTATGAAAAACTTCAAGTCCCATTCTTGAAAGATTTGAAATTTAAATAGGTACCAAGTTTAGTGTTTAACCAAATTTTTGTTTTTGGATTATGTGCTCGCACCCCCCCCCCCACACACACATGCACACACTTTCTGCAAAGATTTTCATTCTTATTTGAAAAACAGTCAACACTCGCTAAAAAATGTGATCTACAGTGAAAGTAACATACTTTGGCATTTCAGTATGGAGTAGAAAAAGCAACAAAAATTACTTGTTCAAAGCACTTATTTTCATATTTATTTCCAGACAATTATTACACTATCTACCAGTATCTTTCTACTATCAGCAAAACTTTTTGATAAAGTCATGTCCATAAAACTTGCATGTTTTTCTTGCATTTTCATAAAATTATAAATATTAATACCCCAGAAATGCTCACAAGGTTGAAACCTAGCCCAAAAGCATTTTTAAATCAATATGAGTAATAATAACAACAATAATGACAACTTGTTTCTCTATAGTGCATCATGTTTTTTTTATAAATATCCAATATAGTAGTCCTTATTTAATTGTAAACAACATTTAAATTTGGTGTTTTACAGCTAAATTTAAACATCAACTAAGTCTTGTTTGCTATACTCTGAAGGTAGACATAAACCGATGCATTTGGCAGAAATGAACCTCATTGGCTGGTGGTTTTTAGCACTTTGTTATTATTCTGCAACATAAATCCACTCCTTATTAAATATCTTGCTTTTCTTGCATTCTATAAAACATTCAAGATGTTTTATAATACAATTACCATATAATATTACTCCATTATTGCTTTACGTTCTTGTAAACTGTTGAGAAGTGTTATCACTATATGATCAGCTGGTTGCCTTCCTGCCAACTTAATATGCACTATGGAAGCAAGTTCAAGTTTAGGTGAAATTGTAAAACATGAATTTATATTAAGTGTTATATTTATGTTTCTTATAGTATGTTAAATGTGGTGAGTGCAAATCAGAGTGGCTTTCAGCTAAGACAACAACGAAAGATTTAGTTGTCCAACAACAAAAAGAACAGGCTGAATTTAGTTTATCTGAATGAGGAAGCAATAGCGATATTATTGTTGTACAATGAAGAGTTGTATAAACTTAACCTAGGACCTGCAGGAGGCAGATTTCAGTGCTGAATATAGAGGAATACATTGTACTCAGCTTATAGTGAACAAAATATAGAATATTGTTTACTCTGAAACTTATTTCTGGATAACCTTTTGAGAAGGGTGATAACATTGGATAATGTGACAAATTTGATATATGATAGTAATGTAGTAGATTAAAATAATGCAGTCTGAATGGAGCAAAGAAAATGAAGCATTTATGGGTGACCACAAGCAACAATGACACTTTCATTCATAGTATCAACCTAACAAAATAATTGTGCTTGTATTACAGATATTACATAATCCAAGTTGATGTAATGATAAATAAAGGTAATTTCAATTATAGAATTACTTTTATCTCAACCACAGAAATGTTGTCACCACATGAAGAAAATTACTGTTTAAGTTTCAATTGTAATGAATGACTTTACTGATTTTAGACTCTAGAAAATAAATGAAAAGTGAAGAAATTGAATGCGCTACTTACATTCAGTCATCTCTGATAATAACTAATGAAAAAGTTCATCTTTTTATACCTTAAATTTGATCTTATTTCTCCTCAATCACTCATTCTTGTCTGGCAGGCTCGTGGTGAGCCTAGATATATTCCTATTTATCATGGGGTTGCAATGTTTCTAGGTTTGTAGGTAGGTTTTATGTTGGGGATGTAAAGAATGATGTGCAAGTTTATAAGCTCCTCATTAGTTGCCATCTTATGAGGAGCATTCTTCATACCAAAAATGTAATATTTTTAAAATGTTGATGAGCAGTCACATAGGAAGGGGAAGCACTTAAGTTCAGCTTTTTAGCTGTTAGCTGGTTTATTGACTTTGTTACCAGTGATGCTCAGAAGTAATGTTGGGAGCCTGGTAATGCTCTATGGGTAAAAAGTGCCACAGAGATCTGACAAGGGCATTCTTGTGATGGGCCAATCTGGTGTAAAAATTTTGAATGTGGCACCTAATACATTCTCCACACATGGGAGTACCAAGACATTATGTAGTAGCCTCACTGGGGAACGATGTCAAATAGATTACATATACCTGAATCCCTTATTTTGTGTCTGCTGTAACCAGAAAGGTCTGCTGCCACACTCCCCACTTTGGAAGCATAGAGCATCAGAGGAAGTATAAGCAACTTATAAAGATACAGCTTTAAGTATGATGAAAGCTGGAACAGGGTATGGGGTAGCCCTCTCCCTTAGCCTTATTCATTGTATCCTGAATATGTTCACAAAAAGTTAGGCCTTATTAAGAATGACATTTAAATATTGCAAGAGAAGTTCCCCACTCTATCCTTTGGCCCTGGTAGGAAAAGTTGTAAAGTGTGCTACAGGGATACATTGTCTGGTAAACAGAACTGCATGGCTTTTCCTGGATTTACGGACGTCTGCCACTGCCTGTACCAGTCCATTTTTGAGATATTCATTGTTATTGGTTTAAAGTCTCAACACATACTAGGCACTTTTTTCAAATGCTCAGCCACTTCACTTTTTTTTAAGGTCATACAAAGCAGGGAGTTTCAAAGTCAACATATAGCAATCTGCATTTTAAAGATTTGACTAATACTTTAGCTTCCTATATTCTTCCTCTGTATTCACAACAAAAGCTACAATGATGATGATGATGATGATGATGATGATGATGATGATGATGATGATGATGATGATGATGATGATGATGATGATGATGATGATGATGATGATGATGATGATGATGATGATGATGATGATGATGATGATGATGATGATGATGATGATGATGATGATGATGATGATGATGATGATGATGATGATGATGATGATGATGATGATGATGATGATGATGATGATGATGATGATGATGATGATGATGATGATGATGATGATGATGATGATGATGATGATGATGATGATGATGATGATGATGATGATGATGATGATGATGATGATGATGATGATGATGATGATGATGATGATGATGATGATGATGATGATGATGATGATGATGATGATGATGATGATGATGATGATGATGATGATGATGATGATGATGATGATGATGATGATGATGATGATGATGATGATGATGTAGATGATGATGATGATGATGGTGATGACTTTAATGATGATAACAACAAAAACAATAATAATAATAATAATAATAATAATAATAATAATAATAAATAGAGAACATTTGTATGTGTGTAATTAAATGGGATAATCTCAAACATACTCAATCAATTTTGATAATTCTTTTTTCACTATTGAAAAGTCAAATTCATTCTGATAAACCTATAAATAACTTTCTAATTTCATGTCATTAGTTACTAAAAAATTAAAAAGGACTTACAAAACCCTTGAACTTAACAGGAACACATTGGCATTATAAGGAACATGCTTGCTAAGAGAGTCTCGACTTTTATTTGAGAATACCATGGAGTAGAATATAATTGTAGTTACTCCATTTAATATAAATAGTTTGTGCACTCTGCTGAAGATAAAGTTATATTTTGAAAACTTGCACATATGCAAAGAAGCTTGTAACAGTGATGTGATTAAATTAAACACAAAAGAATTTAAGTCAAACATCACTTATTTTTACTTACTGGGATTGGTTTTGGGAACACTTGTTCCCATTTCCAACCCTTAATTCCGACTAAATCTTGCTTTGTTGGCATCAATGATGGGGGTGATGGTGTATCACTTGTGGAGGCATCTGTTGCTGGATCTATGAACTTCCAAAGGTTACTGTATGGTGGTAAATCAAAATTCATGATATGGCTCTGTTTCTTCATCATGTAGATGTTCTCCCAGACATCTAATTCTGTGGGTTTATACACTGGTTTTAACAGTTTATATTCAGTGTGATTTTGTGTCCTGTTGCCCAAAAACAATAGGCAACTGCTGATTTTTCTGTTTGCCTGTATTTTAGGTTTCTCATGTGTTCTTTTAATCTGGTTTCCAAACTTCTCTTTGTCCTTCCTATAAATATTAGATTACAGTCTGAGCATTTAATTTCATAAATTCGTGGTTTTGTATTTGCAGGGATAGCATCTTTGAAACATTTGCACAGCAGTTTCTGATTGCAGTTGTTGCGTTTTGGAGCTAAGGTGATGTTATAATTCTTGGAGATTTTCTGAAGTTTGTTGTGCCCAAGGATAAGTGAATTTTCTGAACTGATTGGTCACGAAGGTTCTGTAGGGTGGTGGTGTTTGTTATGCGACTCTCAGTTTTTTGTATTTGTGTATTCTCTTATCTATTGCACTTTTTTGGAAGTCTTTGTTGGTAGCTATTTGGAGTATCTGTTGGTATTCTTTTTGGTATTCACTATTCTCCATGGGAATGTGTACTAATCTATACATTAAACTGCTCAGGACTACATATTTGTGTGTTGTTGGGGGTTGTAACTATCAAACTTTATGTAGTTATCTCTGAATTTGTGGATTTTCTATATATTCCAAATGGCTGGTTATGTTTTTCTGTTATTATTTTGAAGTCTAGGAATGGTAGGACTCCTTTCTTTTCAGTCTCTATAGTGAACTGAATAGATTTGTTTTGTAAGTTGATGAGTTTGATTGCATCGTTTTCGAGTCTTTCTGGAACTATGGCAATGCCTATCATTTTTGGACATCAGGACACGAAATCACATTGAATATAAAATTGCTAAAACCAATGTATAAACCCACAGAATTAGATGTCTGGGAGAAGATATATATCATGAAGAAAAAGAGCCATATCATGAATTTTCATTTACCACCACACAGTAACATTATGAAGTTCATAGATCCAGCAACAGATGCCTCCACAAGTGATACACTACCACCTCCATTGTTGATGCCAAAAAAGTAAGATATAGTTGAAATTAAGGGTTGAAAATGGGAACAAGTGTTCCTGAAACCGGTCCCAGTAAGTAAACATAAGTGATGTTTGTGTTACAAGAAAATGACTCAAATTCTCTTATGTTTAAGGTTATATTTTATTGCAATGAATGGCTGACCATGATGTAACACTTTAGTAAATAGAAGATGAGATTAAAAAGACATGATCAATTCTGTGTTACATGTTTTTCTTTAATTGCCATTTATTAAATATTGAATTGATATGTATATACTGAAACAATGTAAAAACCACAAGCTTTATTCTAATTCTCTAAAAAAATTTCTAGATGTTAAAACTTTCTAAAGGCCCTCATATAAGAAAGTTTTACATTATTTCCTGCATACTTATATTAGCAAGGTATGCCAAATAATAACATAAAGAAATCAGTAAACCAATATCTTATATCAACTGATAAAACAGATTTTCTTGATAGTCGTAACTGATGTCTTTTCTAAAGAGGTTAACTTGGGGCCAGAGAGTATGGAGTCTTATTTCATTATTTTTATTAGGCCTTTCGGATTATGTGAAAATTGTGTAGATTTTCTGTTATTAAAGAACAACAGATACAGTACAAAGGTATAAATTTTATTTGCTATAATTATCTGCAAAACTACTTTAACTATTATTCTAACCACTACCAAAGGATGCCTATACACTATTGAGCATTTCCAGGATTCAGAAGACTGTCATGGGGATTAAGAAAGTCAGACAGTGGCATATATTGTGGGCTACCAAAGCTATCACTAAGCCTATGTTTCAAATAAATTATAAATTAATAAGTAACATTAATAATTGCAATAACAGCCAGTATCCCTTGTAGAAAATTAGCATGTTGTGGGTGGAAAATGTCTCATTCTCTATACTATAGAATGAGGGAAGAATAGAGCTTCAGATGCTTGAATCTACAGCCCTACACTATGATATAATCAAAGAGGGGTTCAAGAGAGGAACACAGATATCCTGGAGTTGCCCTTAGCTCAGAATGCTGTTGCAAATGCTTTCTTTATCCCACTCCTCATGTGTGTCAAACTCTGACTGGCCAGGGTAGACATGTGATGAATAAACTCATGCGGTAAAGTACCACTTGGGATTGCTATATGCATCTGCATTAGTACCTTATTGTCAAAATGTAGGGAGCTACATACACCAATTCTCTTCTACATAGCATTTTAAATTCACTTATTACATAAACTGTTTACTTGTCCCTTTTATTCCTCATACACAACACATATTACATGCATCCCAATTGAGGTATCATAGGAACATTTTCCTATTCTTTTATTGTGAACATTGACAGAAACTATGCAGTAAAACGTAGCCAAGGGATCTGTGAAGTGCAAACCCTAATGAACAATGGCATTTAGCATTATTTTTATTATCAATTTCTTTATTACATTAGCTGCATTGCACTTCAATGACATTAGTTTGCCTATATAAATAAAGTTGTCAAAAAGGCTGGGAGTGGGTATTACAAGTTTGTTCCAGCAACATCTTGTACTTAAAGCCTTCCTTATGAGCTCAAGATTACATTAGATATACTATTTACCAGATTCCATAAGTAATTAACAAGTAAAACATGGGTACTCAGCCACAAGAGTGAAACCCATGCATCACCTACTCATATAATGTTATCTTTCTTCTGAGGTATTTGAGAGTGTTTGCGGTAAATTTATTCGAGTGAGCTAATATGGACAGTAAACCTTTAAGTCTAATCTGTTTTTATGAAATATTCATTACCAACTTCATTATTCCAATAAAAAGTGGCATGTGTAAAATGTATACTATCTTAGCCAGTCCTAGATTCTTCTCAGATAGGCAAAAGTGATCGAAAATTCCAAAGTAATTGATACCTAATATAAAGAAGGCATAGCAGCTGTAATCCGCAGAAAATTCTCTGTCACTGCACTAAAGGGCCTTGAAGACTCAATAAAGGGCTTCAAGTTAAAACCTATGAATTATATTGGAACAGAAGGTTGGATTTAAATAGCCAAAATATTTTTACATGTTAGGAAGAAACAAAAATTATTATTATTTGTCTGAGAGATCTCTCTCAGGCAACGAACAATGATAATCTGAATGTAATTGAAGATATTTGTCAGAAAAGGAAATAGCTATCCAAATTATTTTGCCATGCTATGCTACTGTTCATACTTAACTTCATTGCTAATATATAAATCTATTGATAAACATCCAAAAGCAATTAGATCCAAGTTCTGTTTTAAGAAAACATAAATATCCTTTAATATATAAGGGATGAACAGAAACTAAGGTTATAAAGCCTGCAGTTTAACAAGTATGTTTCATTTGTACAACCAATACAGCCTTCTGAGTGTACATATATTAGGTTATTTTTGCACAATTTCTCCATATTAGTTGAGGCACTTGTCGCTTTGTGGAATGAGTTTGAATATTCCCTCCTGGTAAAAGCCTGCCCTAGCATGTACAGCCAAGCTTCGTGAAGTGTTGTAACTCCTAATCTGAAGTGAATTGTCAGCCTCCTTGGTGTTCCTTCAAGCGAGGAAAAAGGTGAATGTCGCTTGGAGTGAGATCCAGGCTGTAGGAAGGGTGGTCAATGATATCCCAACGAAACTGCTTCAATAGCATGGTTCTGGGCTGTATGAGGTCCCACGTTGTTCTGAAGGAAGATGGCATCTTCGGTAAGGAGTCGTGGTCATTTCCTCCGATCGCTTCGTGTAATCGTGCCACAGTCTCGCAGTACCAATCAGTGGCCACTGTGTGCCCCCTTTCTAAAAACTCCATGAGTATGACACCCGCGCTCGCTCAAAACCTTCCCGGCAGGTGACACCACCTTAAATTTCTTTGCCTCTGGGGATTATGGGTGTTTCCATTCCATTAACGACCGCTTACTGCTGGGAGTATAGTGGTGGATCCATGTTTCATCACCCGTGAAAATGCTGTGAAGTAAACTGTTCCCTTCCGTGGAGAACCGTTTCAAAAGCTGCAAGTTGTCCCCTTGCGTTTCACCTTGTATTGATGTAACCCATTAGGAACGAACTTTCCGATAGTGTTCGCATATCGCGAACAATGTGATGAATGCTTCCTAGTTCTACAGCCATTTGTCATAACATATTGCGCCTGTTGTCCTGAATCAGCTTCTTCAGGCGAGATGTATTCATATCTGTGGATGCCGTGCTGGGTTGGTCATTGCGATCCTCGTCAGTGTGGCTCTGCCGGCCACAAACTTTCGACACCCATTCTGCAACATGGTGGCGAGACATTACAGTTTCTCCATAAACCTCTATCAGCTGGCGTTGAATATTAGCCGGAGTTATATGTTTCACCCGCAGAAATTGAATAACTGTGCGGACTTCTTCGCGAGGCCAATTTTACAAATGTATTGCCATTTGTATAGGTAAGGATGCACAAGCGGGTGATTAGTACCTGGTTTCTTCTGTTAAGTGTCAGAAGAGGTGAAGTAATGTTGTGTGTTGGGCAGATTTGACGAAATTTACTTCTAGATGTGGCGGCCCAATATGTTCTCCATTGCTGTAAAATAGTGCGCCTAAGTTACATGAGGTAATCATCACGAGGAATCTTGATATCTGTAATGGTTGGAGAATGATTTGTTGATTCCTTCGCAGCAAAATAAGTCATCTCATTTCCCGCTATACCTCAGTGGAATGGTATACAAACAAAGACTAGTCGCTTGCCAGAAGTTATCAAAGCATAGCAGAGTTCTTGTATTTCCCGTACAAGAGTGTGAAGGGGTGAATGTCGTTGTATAGCTAGTAGGATAATGAAGGATTAATCTCTGCTCTTCGATACATAGTCCAGGGCAAACCGAATTGCAAACAGCTCACATGAGAAGATAGAGAGCATGAGAGGCAAATTGTAGAGCATGGTGTAAGTAAGAAAAACCACTGCTCATCCATTTTTATTATTCCATTTGGAACCATCGGTGTATATTGGCTAAAAGTCGGGGAAAGGTTCCCTTTCGTTCTCTTTATATAGGTATCGGATTTGGCGTACTTAGTCAAAGAGGTGTTGATTACTGGAGTCTGTAGATTCCATGGTATAACATTTATGTTAAGAATACGGGGATCAAGGGAGGCATCTGTATATTGAACTCTTCTAGGTATGCATTATTCTCCGCCCGAAGGCCGTTTCATAGTGTGAATTATCATGGAAGGGAATCAGAGAAATTGTCCCAGAAATTGGGATGGATGACAGGTTTAACTGCAAAGGACAGACTTAAGGACTTGCGCCGAAGAGAAAGAGGAAGTTCTTTGGCCACTATTTTTAAACTCTCTACAGGACTAGTATGTAAGGCACACAGTACAATCCGCAATGTTGATGATTGAACAATGTCTAGTATTTTAAGGCTGGAATGGCTAGCAGAATTGTGAACTATAGCGCCATAATCAAGCTTGGAAAGAATGACATTTCTATAGTTGCGAACTAAAAGTTTTGAGGTGAGCGAGCCAAGTCAATCCACGAGCGAAATGGTATCAGCAACTGGCAGTGGTTGTTGATTGATGTGTAGAGCAGGAGTGTAAAAGCTTTTCTTAGTCTGGAAAACACTATACATTGGCTCTTCTGGGAAGAAAACATTAGGCCTGTGTCATGACTCCATTGTTGAAGGTTGTCCAAAGTAGATTGCATTAGTTCTTGTCTTGTTACAATACTTCTGCATTTACAGAATATTGTAAGATCGCAAATAAGGCCGCTTTCACTTGAGACTAAAGACTCGCAAAAGCGTCGTTAATAGCCACTAAGAAAAGCGTGACGCTTAACACTGATCCCTGTGGTATGCCATTTTCTAGACAAATGCTCTGGGACAAGGTGGCATTGGCTCTCACTCGCATTCGTCGATGTAGAAGAAAGTTGTAAACGAATGCTAGCATGTTACGTTTAATATTAGCTTCTAGAAGTTTCTGGATGATGCGGAGGCGCCAAACCGTATCATAAGCTTTAGTAATATCAAGGCTGACAGTAATGATGAGTTGGCGGTTGGCAAATACATCGTGTATTTCAAAATTCAAGAAGAGACCTAGTACCGAGAGTGGAATGGTATTGACGAAAACTCTGAAGATCATTGAAGAAATGACTAAATTCCAGGAACCATTGCAGTCTTCTGTTGATTACCTTCTCCAGTAATTTACACATGGTATATGTAAGTGAAATTGGACGATAGTTACTAGGAAGTGATGTGTCGTTTTTGGGTTTTGATATAGGAACCACAATGGATTCACGCCACTGATTGGGGAAGCGTTGTGCTGTTCAGATGCGATTGAAGAGGCGAAGTAAGTATTGTAAGCCACTCTCTGGCAGTTGCTTGAGCAGATCGTAGGGGATATTGTCTAGTCCAGGGCTTTTGCTTGTGCCCTGATGTAATTCGGCCGGCATTTCATTCATTGTTAAGAAATTGTTGAATGGATGGGTATTATCAGAAAAGGAAGAGAAAAGACACATCTGAGAAGAACTGGGAGAAGATGAGACATACATGGAGAGGGTACTAGAGGCATTGGATATAACAGAAAAAGTAGAAACAAGAGTGTTAGCGATAGTGGTTGGTAATAGCGTCGGCAGAGGACGTAGTTCGGAGTTGAGAGATCTGATGCTGCTTATGCGTGCCACCTATAGCTTGGAGTTTTGTTTGTTTGTTGTTTTTTTCCCCCCCACATTTTAGACTAACAACATTTTATTAGTAAGGGAGGAAACGAACTTCAACCAAGATTCCCTTTTGCTGCGTTTGATTTCACGACGTGCCGCATCATATAGACATTGAAACTTTAATTTGTTGGTCGAAGTTTGATGGCGTTTGTATTTGTAGTAGGCTTTGTTCTTCACCTAACAGCAATTTAACAATTAGTATTCCACCAAGCAACAGTTCGATGATATATTACTGTCCCTGTGGAAGGCATAGAACTTACGGCCGTTTTAGTCACAGTCTCAGAAAACTTAGCAACAATGTCGTCAATATCCATTTGTGGGAAGGCCGTTGCAGTAATCTAAAATAAGTCTTTAAAAAGTTTCCAATCAGCCTTGTCGAGCTACCAAGTAGAAGGTCGTTTCCTCAGAATATGAGTGTAACTAGTTGCATTGACAGTGATTGGGAAGTGGTCACTGCTCTGAGGAGTAGTATAGATGAACTAGTGGAATAAAGATGATATGCTGGGAGAACATATCGTAAGATCAATGCAAGTGGAGGTTTCATGATATATGTCATAATGTGTGGGGTTTGGAGAGTTCAAGAGAGTTAAATCAAAAGATTGAAGTACAGTCTCTAGCAGTCCTCCACGATAATCAATCTTAAAATGAAATGGCGTTTTATTTATGGACGCTTTTTAACTGCTGTAGTTCTCAGCGTCTCATTCTATACTGGGCTTAATTTTACTCAGAGACCTTTCTATTAGGCTTGAGGTTCTTTTACATACCGTAAATCTATGACAAGGGACCAACGTCTTTATTTCCCTTCCGAAGGAAGCCATAATAAGGAATTTTACGCCCAAAAAATTCCGTCGTCCTGCGCCGGTAATCAAGCTTAGCATCACCCCATAAAGGATTATGGCTGTTAAAATCACCCAGTAATAAGAAAAGTTTAAGCAGCTGTATGATCAAGTCAGAAAGTAGTGGTAAGTCAGCATAGGTACTGTTTGGGAAGTAAATATTGCAAATGCAAATCTCCGTTTTGTAAAATACGGAGACAGCTACGGCCTCCAGTGAAGTGTTAAGAGGGATTTCTTTTTGTGGTAAAATATTCTGAAAATAGGTAACCACACCACTACTAGCACGTCTTGCCTCAGTACGGTTCCCTTGGTAGCTGGGGTAGTGCTTAAATGGGGCTATGTAATCTGCACTGAAGCCGGTTTCCTGTAAACATACTACAAGAGGATTATGAGAATGCAAAAGGAGTTGTAGATACTCAAGATGGGACTGAAAACCATTTATAATCCATTGTAGTAAGGCTAGATTCCATTCCATTATGAAGACTGAGAGCCATCGCCCACTGCAGGTGTAGTTTTTGGTACATCAGGACGGCTGGCTATTACCGCCATTAATTTCTTTTCAAGCCGAGTTATTCGATTTTTATACTAGTATTAGTAAGATGGAGTCGTCTCCTTAGCGTGGTGGTAGCGCAGCTGCTTGCCAAGCGGGAGACCTGGGTTCGATTCCCGGTACCGGCATGGGGAATTTTCCCCTGCTGGGAGACCTCGCTCGGGGTGCACTCAGCCTCGTGAGGTCCCTGGAGGAGCAAATTGAGGAGCTACTTGATGGAGAAGCAGTGGCTCCAGGTCATGAAGACCGCATTAACCGGCCGGGAGGGATTGATCTCACTCTCCAATACTGCACCCTATCCATGACGTCTGTCATGGACCGAGATGGGCGGTAGGCCAAGGTTCCGTGTAGTAGTAGTAGTAAATGTGGTTGGATCTGGTGAATAGTTTGTGGTATAGCTTGCAAATTTGACTAGGTTAATGCAACTTTGGAGATGTTACTAACACCAATGGTGTTTTCATAAAAGCTGTAGAGCTGTGGGAAAGTGAAAATAAATTCACTTGGATGATTGTCCAATAGCGGTTTGATCGAGAGAACAGTCAGCAACTGTGTATGAATTATCAGAGGTTTAGGATGGTCCTCATCAGATGAATCGTCTTGTCGTGAGAGCTCATTGGTGTCGGAAAGAGTGTGATCCTCCGAGGTGCGGGACGCTACACTGCTGGAAGATGACAGCGGGCGCTTTGTGCGAACACAAATATCAATAGGTTGATCATTTGGAGGTCTATCCAAACTTCTCACCGTTGTAGATACATCACATTCAGTGTTTGAACCTGCTGTATCCATTGGAGTACGTGTAGTAGTAGGTTTCTTCGTTTGCTTAGGAGCGGTTGTTAATGAAGTCCGCACCGGCGGTTGGGAGTAATCTTCGTTAGAAGATACCTTTCCCGAGAGCGCGGGAAAATCTGTAGTGTTAGAACTTGATGGGTATATCACTAACACTGTTAGGGAATTCCCTAGTCAAACGACCTTTCTTCTTACACACTTTCTTCTGAGGAGACATACATCCAGTATGTAGTGTCTTCGTGATGTATAGAAAAGCTCTTAGGTAATTTGTGAAAGACGTCAGGTGAAACATACAGCTACGACGAAAGCTTAATATATGGAATAGCCTGGAGTATTAAGCCCAGCACAAATGTGACTAATAGTAGAGACAGATTAATGTCATAGCTAATCAAGGATTGTTCGAGAACAGAGGGTATAACAGGGCAGACGTTGGATGGTATAACCCGACTTTTTTTGGTAAATATAGCGCCAATGTTACATTGCTTACACTGATAGTTGAGTGCCCAGATTCAGGTATCTGTTTATTTGCTAAATAGATGCATACTCGGTTATTTGAAATTCTAGAAACAATACGAATGAGTGAAGGAACTGTGATTTCACCAAATGCATAGATATATTCTTTGAGGAGAATGCCATCATGTGCCTCGATTACAATAGCCTGATCTTTTGTCGGTCCAGTTTGAGCAATTATAGAATAACTTATGGTTGTGTTGATCATTTGAAAACTCATTTTTAGGTTACCTTGTAGCTGCGTTGCAGTAGGAGTCCAAGTGGCCCGGGAACGTTAACTCTCGACTGTGTTCCTTTGATTTGTAAAAAAATTCAGTCTGACATAGCTTTATTTATGTCCACAAGTGCATTATTTAATTGCACTAAAGTACAGAGAAAAACAAACTCGGTCATGACCTACCATGAACTGAGTGAGGAGCTCCTTATCCACTATGGCAATATGTGTATATATGTATGTATGTGCATGCATCCCCTCCCCCGTCTCCAAATATTCTTGAACTCTCTGGATAATTTCAGCAGTTACACAAGCAAGCACATTCTCAAATTGGTTACTGACTTGGTGAGCATATTTCACATTTTTATGCAATATAAAAGACGGTTCTTCAAGTGCTTTTGTGATGACATTGTGATCTCCAATGAGAAATTGGAGAAATGTTATGTTCAGCTCTCCAGGGAGTGAGCCATTTGAAGAAGAGGTTGATTTGTGCATATTTCATTGCGCCTCTACATCATGAAGAGAAGTGAAGTGACAGGGAAAACTGAAATACAATCACATTAATGAGTGACAGCAGAAACTGGACAAAGTCACAATATGTACAGAGAATGGTTCTGTTATATGAAGTTTTAAGAAAATTAAAGGATGAAGGGCACCAAACAGATTTAGAACAGCAAAATACGACGGACTATTAGAAAATCAGGACAAATAAAATATACATGAAAATTATAACAAGAAGTTGTATTTATAATTGAGCTGGTTTTGAATAACAATTTAAACATAAAGTAAGAAACTTGACTGCTTTTGCAATTTAATTTGTTTCATTCTAGATTCAAAGTACAGAGGTTTCCGATAAGAGTTCTGAGTGGATAAGAATTTGTCTTTAATGAGTTTTTATGATTATCATTCCTAAAGCCTGAAGAATAAAATTGTGACAGTGAATGTGAGCATTTGCAACATAATCTGAACGGGAGCTAATGACAACATACAATACATATCATGCATAAACTCCAACAATTGTTTTTCAATTAAAGCTCTAGATATGACCATAAAATCCATAGAAATCATAAAGTTAAAATAATTAAAATATGACATTAATTTTTTTAGTATTGGATGTAATTGGGATAGTATCTATCCATTTGGTCAATCATAAATCCAAAACCTCTCAGCAATGTAATAAAATTGGGCTTAGCAGCAAACATAAAGCACAATAATAATGATGTAGTGGTGGTGGCGGCGGCAATGGGTGGTGACCTTAATTTATTATGATGACTACATGGTATTCACTTTCATTTGATATTTTGCAGTAGACTAAATCTTTTATAACTCAGTGTAAAGATATCCTACAACGCCTGCCAACATATGCGTTTATTCCAGATCTTCAGATCAAACATTAATTTGTAATGATAGATAGATATTTCATTCGTCATGTAAATCATGCATTTGTACATAGGTTACCATAGGTACCAGGATACTTAAAAAAATGTGTAATAATTGAATTTCAATTATTTACCTAAACCCTTCTAGTAGTCTTAATTGTTTAAAAAATTGCGATTATAAATATTTACATTAACCTTAGGCACTCTGACTAGATTATTAAAGTTTTCATGATTTGCAAAAATTGATTGCAAAGTATATGTAAAAATATACAGCTCAAGTTATAAAACATAAAAGAAATTAAGATACATACACAGGTTTATTAATAAATGTATTAAGGCAATACAACAAAAATAAGCATTCCTGATAAATATAAGCTAATCAAATTAATTAACGAGTTTCCAGATATTCATGATCAGAGAAAAACCACTGGTAAATGTTTTGATAATGTTTAACGCCCGCTTTTACTGCACATGACACAACAAGCGATGACGCTGATGATGTATGAAATGGAGATAGAGTACCGGTGGAATGTTATGCGGGGGAAACCAGGGAACTCAGAGAAAACCCACTTTGTCCACCACAAATCCCACATTCGATCGCTTTGGATCAAACCCCGGCCGCCTTGGTGAGAAGTGAGTGGTCTAACCACTCAACCATGATGCGGCCTAAACATACATTAGTGAAGTAAGTATCCTTAAGTAGCTTTTTAAACACTGAAAGCGTACAATCAATGTGGGAGATATCAAAATGGAACTCACAGAAATATTTATAACATTAAATTTACAATCATTGACTAGGAAATCTTGAATTGAATAAAATCAGTGGTTAATTAGATATGTCTTTTGGGATAGTTTGAATCTATTTTCTTGCTGTATTTCCTTCAAGAAATTTGGAAGACAGTTGTATATCTTTATGCCAGAGTCAAATACTTCTTTGGCACAGGTGGTGCTAACTTGATAGACATGTAAATCGTACTATACTAATGCAGTGAATCATTCTTAATAAAGGTCTAATCTGTGTTTGATTTTTTGATTTTATGGATATTTATTATTATTTCATTATATATATATATATATATATATATATATATATATATATATATATATATATATATGCGTGTGTGAGTGTGCAGTGTGCAAGGGAAGGGAAGAATGCCTAGATTAGATATAAACTACAAACTTTGCTTTATTGATAAAATAAAGATTGTAACACAGAGAACATTAACACAGTGATAATAACAAAAGTAATTGACAAAGGCCCTGAACAGTGTTGTCAAACTGATACCTAACAACTTCTATTGTGTCCTTCTTGGCTTCCTTTATAACGGATAATTAATGGAGTGTGTGTAACTTTGGGACACCACTGTTTTACTCATGGAAGTAAAAAGAATTTACATATTCAGTTTATTTATACTACTTTTATTTTATATGTGTGTACCTTGATAAACACATTTGAGTTTCCCGTTTACTTTCTTTGTTTGGTTGTTGCATTCATATCCTTTCATCAGTTATACAAATTAAGATGATATATACTACTTAATGTTCTTAATCTAATAAACAGGCCTTTTTGCAGAAATAAATTTATAGAATCTTATTATCTCAAAAAACCTTTCTTACTAGTCAGTTTGCTAACGAGCCCTTGCATCTAAACAGCCAAGGTATCTGCAAATCATGCGGGATCTTTGAGAAGGCGTATTTCCAAGTTTCCCTTGTAGGGAAAGTAACGCATTTTTTCTGCAGCCGAAATGCTGCGATTTCACATAGATATAATTTGAAGTTTTCACTACAGAGGGTATATTTTGGTTTGTGTATAGCTCTAGCGAGAGAAGCGTGAACTACATACAAAGATGGCACGTATGCTGCTGTCGTCCAAGTCTGAAGAGCAGAAAGGTGTGGTTCGATATTTGTGGGCCAAAGGTATAAACCGAGTGAAATTCACAGGAGCATGCGTGGCGAGTATGGGGATAATAGACCGTAGCAATTCTTCAGTGAATCTTAGTGATTCGCCACGCCCTAGAAGGCCGGTAACAGCTACAATCCCGCAGAATGTCGAGGCATTGAGACGGCGTGTGCAACTGCGAACCTCATCGCAACAGTTCAACATTTCCTATGGTGCAGTGTACGATATTGTTCATGATACATAGACATTTTGTAAAGTTAGTGCTCGCTGAGTCCCTAAGAACCTGACAGAAAACCACAAGGGCCAGCGAATGATGACAAGCTTGGTCCACGTCGCGGTACAAAAAGGGCACGACTTTCTGAAAGGTAATTGTCACTGTGTCGTGGGCATACTACTACACGCACGAAACAAAGCAGGCAAGTATGGAGTGGAAACAACTGGTTCAAAGCGACTCAATCTGCTAGGAAAGTAACTTGTGACAGTGTTCTGGTGTTCAGAGTATTTTATTGGTGGACTTTGCTGAACACGAGGCCATTGTGAATGCTTCAGCCTACATTAAAATGTTGATGAAGTTGCGTTATGCCCTTTGTGACAAACGCCACAACATTAATGCTGACGAATCAAACTTTTTTCTTCTGCTGTTCATCAGAAAATCACCAAATTTGGTTGGGAGGTGCTCCAGCATCCACCATACAGTCCAGACTTTGCACCGTCGAACTTTCATCTGTTTGGACCCATGAAGAAATTTCTGATCAGGCAACGCTTTGCGACTGATGTGGAAGTGAATACTCCAGGAAAACGGCTTTCTACGAACACGGCATATTAAGACTGGTATCACGATGGGACAAATGTGTTGAGAAAGTTGATGACTATGTTGGAAAACAAGTAAAAGAGTTAAGTTCATTTGATATTTTTTTTTTTTTGCTATATTATTAAACTTTTTTTATAAAAAAATTATTGTGTGTTACTTTTCAATCCGTCCTCATACCAATCGAACATTTTGATAAGATAGGGTGGGGAAGATATACAATATGTCCACCTAATTATGTTTAACCTCATAAAAATATTATATCTTACATTCACAACATTTTTGGTGTCCGCCTTGGTAGTGTGAAGGTCTGCCACACAGTTTGCGAGTCGAATCTCGCTTGGGGTGAAGTTTTTTTTCTCGGGGTTTACCCTTATCTTGAAAAGACGAATGTCGAATACCTTTAAGCACCAGGATCATTTGAGCATCATTTCACAAATTTCATTCATCATCCAATATGACCAATCATGTTAAAGGATGTTAAGTTTAAAAAAAATTGATACCCCTTTTGTGCAAACTATTTTATTAAAACTCATACTTCCATCTACTTCTAGCTAATCCAGTCAAACGTTTACAGAAATATTATTTATTTTTAACACACATTTGCTTGAAAGAACAAAAGAGATACAATATATGAAATTAAAGTCCAACCTATAAAAATCTGATGTGTTCCATTCACATGACTTTCTCTACATCTCTGCTACTAATTATTGTTAAAAAGCTTATGCTTCTATTTAATTCATGCTAATTAGCAGAATTAATCTTATTACTTGCTTCCTTGTAAGTAGAAGCGAAATAAGGGATTACCATAGATTATAGTGACAGTCTGGTTGCTATGTGACTGAAACTCCTTTGTTGCTATGGACAGGAGTTGACAAATTCCTGTATGAGAAAAGTATAAGTTTTTCAAAGCTAAACTAAAAACATGGAATATCTAAAAACGATCAACTCCTCGAAAAAAATGTATATAACATAAATTGTGTGTTTTAACGTGCTCTACATTTTTTATATGGTAATTTTTTGTCCATTTCTTACGGTTTAGAGGTTATGCAAAATTCCGTAAAATTCATCCAGAATAAAGTAGTCTTCAGAGATTATTCCCAGAAAATTCAGGTCTTTAATATACGATATTTTAGTCAAGGTCGTTAGAGCCATTTTTGAGCAAATCAAAATTTTCGAAAACATTTTCATGTAAAGGGAGTTATCGTGTTCACAGACATACAGACACACGCACATACACACACGGACCTTTTTCTGAAAAATTTTTTTTTGATAAAGGGACCCTAAAACATGTATTTCCGGTGAAATCTCGCTATCGAATTTTTGGGTGAGTGTAATACTTTCTCTATACACTCTATTCATAGTACGTATAGAGAAAGTAAAATGATATGATGACTTTAAAAGTCCACACTGTTTGCATAAACATGAGAAGAAAAAGAGCTGGAAATGAATAGGGATTTAGTGCTTACCAAGTGTTTTAAATATTAAATCAATAATAAAGAACATATAAAAATTGTTGTGTTCCATTCACATGTCTTTATCTACCTGTTCTGCAAACAAACTAGTTTCTTACAAAAGATAGTTCTTTTGTCTGCATCATGCTAATATTGGCTGAAAATGTCCTTTTTACCTTCTCTAACATGTATATACAACATTCATAATAAATAGAGAAGTATTTTATTCCAGCTGAAAATTTGATGTCGATTCACAGAAAATGCAAATTTTGGCACCACCGTTCACCGTTTCGGAGATGCACCCGGGAATGCAAGAAAACCGTGTTCCAATTGTTTCTCAAAACAATGAGTTTGTAAAAGATTCGATTATCGCTTTAGCCTAGTGTATTCCCATATTTCCCTTCTTATTACAGGGAAGCAATACATAAGACAAATTCTGTTAATAATTATCTCGATTAGTTTGATAAAAGAATAATCTTTCGTAAAGAAAGTTTGTTTATGGAACAGATATGAACACATTTCCCTCCCCACCCCTAAGCTTAGGGTCATTTGGCCTGGTTGGTCATATCGCACGCATTCTCAGAAAATGTAAGATATACATGTCATTTGCCATAAGAATATCTTAAACATTTAGTATTTTAATCAAAATCGTTAGAACCATTTGTGAGAAGTCAAAACTCTTTTTTTTTAAATATTCCATATAAAGGGTAGTTCAAGGGACCCTAAATTATGTATTTCCGCTGAAATCTCCGTATTGGATTTTGGGTGGAGTAAAATCCCTTCTCTAATCACTCTGTACATAGTACGTATAGATAAAGTAAAAACGAATTAAGTTCTAACAATTTTCATAGTGTTAAAAGTGAGTTAATTTCACTGTGTGGACACCACATACGCGCGATGTGTCCTAGATGTTAAAAGAATGATAAATACCTGTTATGTTTAATGGATATTCTCAGTAAGGTGCCAAGTGACCATTAATACTCAAGGACAAACATGGCGGTACTTATAAAACAACTATCGGCAAGCTCCACACGCGAAAGTGCTGTGAGTATTAGCAGTGTGTTTTTGTTACTGAAAATTCCACTAAGGTAAAATACGTATTTCTGTTCAGGGAACATGCTTTAAATGCAAATTCTCTTGTTTTTATACTTTCTGTTATACATGTATTATTTTATTATCATTCACACTAACGTTATAAAAAAAGAAACTATGTATGTGTATTTATTTAGGGTAGACTCAAAAACGACTTAACCGATTTTATAATTCTTTTGCCATTAAACAAATAATATACGTTCCGTTCACATGACTTTCTCTACATCTCTGAAACACATTATTGTTAAAAAGCTTATTTTTTCTATCTAAAGCACGCTAAACGAGATAAACATTAGCAGAAATCGTCCTTATTATTTGGTCCCTTGTAAGTAGAAGGGAAATATATAATGTGTTCCATTCATATGATGTCCTCTAGTTGTTCGGCAAACAAACATTTTATTCAAAAAATTAATCTGTTATCTACATTATGCTAATGAAGATAAACATAAGCAGAATTAATCTTGTTGCTAGCTTCTTGCAAGTAGAAGAGAAATAGGGGAATACACAGGCTAAAGCGAAGGTCTCGTTCTTTAAAAGCGGTCGCTATGTGAAACAACTGAAATGCCAATCTCTTTGCTTGCCAGGAATAAACAAACGAGAAGAAAGATCTTTTGCTGTTTGAGAAAATTTTAAGTGGCTAAAGTGGCTAAAATAAAATAATCCGGAATAACTGAAAAATGGTAATTGTACAAAAGCTAAAAAAAAAAAAAAAAAAGGTATATCACATAAATTGCATGTTTTAATCAGATTACATTTTTGTATAGTAAATTTTTGTATCTCTTACGGTTTGCCAGTTATACAAAAGTCATCCAGAATGAGAGGCTATTTCCAGAGGTCAGAGGCTATTTCCAGAAAATCCAAGATATACATCTCGTTTGCCAAAAAATATCTTAAACATAAGCTATTTTAATAAAAATCGATAGAGCCGTTTTTGAGAAAATCAAAATTTTCTAAATATGTTCCATATAAAGGGTAGTTGGGAGTGGAGGGATTTTCTTGAAACTCTTCGTGTTGCATTCTTGGAAGATATGAAACTTAAATACCAAATTTGGTATTTAACGGCATTTTCGTTTTTGAGCTATGCTGTCCAGAGACACACACTAAAAAGTTTTTTTTATTCAGGGGGTCTCAAAACAAGTATTTACAAGTAGATATCTCGGTATTGAATTTTTGGGTGCAATTCTCTATTTACTATGTACGCATTACGGATAGAAAAAGTAAAATTTATTCTTTCTGGTGTACATGTATAATAATGCAGCTAATTTCAAATCATAAAGTAATAATTCCTAAAAGTTATTAACGAAGCCTATATGCTAGAATTGGAATTATCAAAGAGAATAATTGCGAAGAAGATTGGCTTTCCGTTGGAGATGGAGAAGGAGATGGATGTTGCATATGAAGTAAGAGAAATGCCAACGATGTTAATTCCAAACAATATATATGATGGTCACGATTAGTAAATGTTTTCGGAGTTCTCTCGGGCTTCCAGCCAGGTATAGATTTGGTGAGGCACCAGTAACCGTGAGTATAGATTTGGTGAGGCACCAACGTTTCGGTGAGCATACATTGTTCCCGTCTTCACGGTTACTGGTGCCTCACCAAATCTAACCTGGCTGGAAGCCCGAGAGAACTTCGAAGATGTACACCGCCAGGAAAACTAAAGCTCTTATTATAGTAAATGTTTATTTAATTGAACACTTTTCATTTTGTCTAATGTAATAAGCTAGTTGATCTAGGGGTAACATGATAGCCTCTGGTTCCCAAGGCCGCAGGTTCAAACCCGACGGAGGGCGACGGATTTTTCGTGCGTAAAAATCCTTGGAAGAGAAGTAAAGCCGTTAGTCCCGTGTCGTAGATTTACGGCACGTTAAAAAACCTCAAGATTGATAAAGAGGCATCTGAGCATAATCGGTAGTTTGAGGGTTGCGTTTCTACCTCACATTCGAGAGATTGCGAGTTCAAAACTTAGGGTGAGTTACTCGGATAAGCCTTTTTCGGTATTTTCTCATATCATGAGAAGCCGAATGTCAAGTAACTTTTAGCTTTAAGCTACATGGACCCCGAGATCATTTGTGCATCATTTCACCAATTTCATTTACCTCCCAATATGACCAACAAGGTTTAAAGACGTTTAGCTTAAAAACTCAATTTAATTTAATTTTTAAGGTATTGGAATTCTGAGAGTAATATACAAAAGTAGGAACGATAAATAGATGACACAGGAACATTTTGAGATATATGTGGACATCTTTTGTAAAAATTATTTTTTTTAGTTTTTTTTATTCCGGATTCCTCAAAACATACATTTTTTGGTAAAATCTCGACATCAAAATGTTAGGTAAAATACAATACTTTCTCTACCTACTACGCGCATAATACGTTTAGAGAAAGTAATAATCTTTCGTAAGAATATTGTGAATATCCATTAACAGACTTCGCATGCCCGGAGGAAATTGCTACCCTTATTAGTGTAATCCGTGGGAATAGTGATGTTATACGTGAATTATTTCGAATTGTGTTGAGATGATTCCATTCTTAATTGTTTCTGCAGTGGTTCCGTCTCTAAAATTTTCAAAATTGATTGAGATAATTAACAGTATCAATCTATACAGTACAAAACCCAACTTACATAATTCTGCCTCTATTTAGACAACTTCTCTGTCTTATCCGGGTGGTATAGTTGTTGCCCAAGGGGTCTGCAGGTCGGTGGTCGGTAGAGGTGGAACTGGAGGACGCGCGTCTGCATAAACTGACAAAATATAGAGGGTACAAGAGCCTTATTTAGAAAGTAGTGTTAAGTAAAAGTTCTCAGTAATGATGTCTGTTGGAGTCTTCTCAGAAACAATTGACGTACTAACTGAAAATAAATAGAATTAAGGATAGCCCATATATAGTATTTCAAGTGAATTTCTCTTTACGTGGTCCAACAGCTCTTTTCCTGTTAAGATAACCCTTCGTATGATAAAGTTGCCGAATTTAAAGGGCAATTGGAAGCAAACGCCGGGTAGTGGCGGGTGAGCGACCTTCGTTGCACACCTTTTGCTTATCAGCGAAAACGGAGAGAGAATCGTGTTCTCGTAGACTTGCTCTAGAGTCCGTGATGATATACAAGAGACCGAAAACGTTAACTGCTTTCCATTTCAGTTTCAGAGCCTTTATTTTAGAGAGACTGAAGTCACCTATCAGTGTTCACCAACAGCTAGTTCTATAATTGTGTGTACCTACGCTGTTTTCATTTAACAATGGAAACTAGAATCATTGATAGGTAAATCAAAACATTAAGGTACGTAACAAAAACCACTATTAATTTATATATTTACCAATTATGCAAAAGCATTCAGAATGACTCCCATTACACATGAAACCGTTATCCGTTCCTCGAAAATTTTACCATCAAGAATGTCCCGAAGAACATTATATTACATACATACATATATTTTTATTTTTAATAAAACATGGCTACTTTCGTGAATGTACGGTAGCATCATTATCAACATTGTTGTTATTATTATTATTATTATTTTATTTGTTAACAATTTCGTCCCGCAGGATTATTTAACATGTTAGTAAGTCTACTGACATAGGGATGTCGCTTTTAAGCACACTTAAAAACCATCGACATAGGTTGGAATTGAACCCGCCTAACCAACTAAGCTACCCAGACCGACAGGATATTCAGTATCAACATTTATGTATTTGCGTGAACATCCTTATGCAGGAATTTATTTTTCTCAGCTCCTAATTATTATCGGACGTGATTAAACTTCAACTTATACACAAAACAATAACTCGTGTTTTTATGATGTACTTTCTGACATAACACATGATTTTCTGATACATTATTTTTAAAATACTATAGGTATAGGTATTTACATTTGTAAAAGGATGGTATAATAATGGTATAAATTAAGAACCATATGAGGGGCGTTCAATAACTCCTTAGAAAAAGACAGAAAAAAATTATTTTTGTTTTTTGTTTTGTTTATTTTTCAACATAATCTTCTTTTAGCCAGATACACTTTTCCAAGCATTTCTCCAACTGTTTAAAACCTTCCAAACAATAAGATTTTGGAAGGTCCTCAAAATAGGCATGTTTGGTAGATGACTTCTTTCTTAGACGTGAATCTTTTCCGCACAGCCACTTTTTCAAGTTTGAAAACAAAAAACCTCACTGGGGACTAAATCTAGTGAATACGATGGATGGGTGTTGTAGTAATTCGAAGCTTAATTCTACAATTTTCGCCAAAAAAAACTGCGTAGGTGTGCACCCTTGCATTGTCTTGATGGAAGGGAATATTTTTCTTTGCCTGGTGAGAGCCCTTTTTGTACGGAAATACAACCGATGCATAATACTCTCCATTTATCGTTCTTCCTTTCTGAAATCAATTTATGTAGATGACCCCACGTGCATCCCAAGAAACCGGAGCCATTACCTTGTCTGCAGATTTCACCACCTTTGCCTTTTTCCGAGCCGGATCACCTTTAAAAACCCACTGTTTCGACTGTACTTTTGTCTCTGGAGTGTAGTAGTGTATCCATGTTTCATCCACAGTTATTTATCGACACAGAAACTCGTCAGGATTGCGACGGAGCTTCCGAATCGAACACATGATTGCGTTTATTCTCCATATTGCCGAGGCCTTTGCCATCCTAATTTTGATACAAAGTTCAGAACACTGTATCTTGTGATATGCCTATGGCCTATAATATTTCGCGAACTTTAATTCGTTGATCCTTCAAAACCATATCCTGGATTTTGTCAATCATTTCGGAGGAAGTTATTTATACTGGACGTCCGAAACCATATTCATCATTTGTGCTTGTAGTCACATTTAAATTCATTTATTCAACTGTAAATTGCTGCAAACGCAGGAGCAGATGTGCCATGAACTTCATCCAACTCGGCTTTTATCTCTTTCGGTGTTAAGTCTTTTAAATAGAAGTGTTAATCACCGCACAAAAGTGTTAATCACGTGATGGCAAGAAAATCACGTGATGGATATAGCTGAAACTGCCATCTAGTAAGAGACGAGGTTACTAAATACAAATTTTTTCGATGTTCTTTGACTTTCTAAGGACTTATTGAACGCCCCTCGTAATAAGCACTTTGGAAATAATACAATCAGAGGGATATCATACTATGCATTTCCCTGAAAGACCTCAGGATCACGGAAGTAATGTATCAGCTGGCCTTGAGTAATACGCGCAAACCGACGCACACTGTGACCAATGCCAAGTTACGCTGAAGTATCTCGGCAGTTATGCCCGCATTTATTTTCAATTCTTTGCGCCTTATTTATTATTGTTCCAAAATGATGTTCTTCATCTATAATGACGATAAACTGGAGATCACACTGCTATTTTAAATACTACGAATTATACGAAAAAGTATGTTTATTTAATATTGTAATGTAATGGGTAGTGAATAGATGGTTTACCATAATGTGAATATACGATCTAAAAGTTATATTTTTAAGCTTTAAAATCAAATTTGTCTCAACTTCATACGAGAAATAATTCTTTCTTCCTCACTGGCCCAATTGCAGGACAGGAATTGATGAGGTAGAATTTGACTGAAATTGCATTGTCATAGCTGGGATTTGAACCACGGAGCTACTGGTTTGCGTCCAGTTACTCTAACCATTAAGCTATCGTGACAATATGCCGAAAGCACATTAAATTGTCCAAATGACTCGTTTTTTTCCCCGGTAAGCCACACAAAATCTCAAATAAGAGATGACATTCCCAAATGGCAACTTCTACTCCTCCTCTTGCTACTGCTGCTGTTGCTATTTTTTTTATAGTTAGGACGTTGCTGACATCTTGCTAACCAGATCAAGTGGCCCTCTTAAAACTGACGTCTTTCGGAACAGTCTAAACATAACATCGACAGGCGCCTTACCAAGTACAGGTCGCGCGGCAGTTTTTGATGAATGGCATTTCTAAATGTGAGGTTAGATCGATTCACTCACCTTTACTGTAACATTGGTACACAGAAGCAGGAACGGCAGCCATATGTTGTGCACGTTATTCTCATGTTTCTGCGCTACAGTAGCACAGTCATTACAAAGCAAATAGCACACTTCCAGTGATGTCAGTCACATGTATTCACCCTCAACCTCGGTTACTACTTACACTTCACTATACTTACACTACACTATACACCGAATTTTCTTGTATTTCTTCTATTCCCGACATTTCTCCCTTATCTTCTTCTGAATTGTCATTTTCATTACTAACTCTTGTTAAAACACCGGAAATGGCATAAACCGTAACCACAACACTTTGCAGTCAACTGTACGCTGGTATTCTCGAAATTTAATCTAAGGAAGCAGAACTGTTGTTATTGTAACATAAACTATTTCATGCCCTGTTTATCAAAGGTAGGCTAGCTCATTGTATCTTCGCTAAAGATCATTCGTCTAGAACGAATGAGCAGCCTGTACTCATCCTATTTTGCATCGTCGGATTTATTCTTAAGTATTTGGGTGATCATTTTTGCAATCTGTTTCCAATTATCTTGTTCTTGGAGCACATTGCCTAATATATTATTTCTTAAATATTGTTCCACAGTGTTCCTCGCAGTAGTCCATCTCGAGCAAATAAGAACTGCTTTCTCTGCTATATCAGTATCGTCACAATATGGCCATCTGTCATCTAACACGGGGTTCATAGAGTACAGAGAAATTTTAAAGTAACCATTTCCCGAGAGAAACTGGATGTCATAGTAGCCCACTTCCCCATGTAGCCTTTCTAACCATGCATTTACTTGTGGACTCAGCTTAGTCTATTGAGAAGTTAGCCGTTCCATTCTTATTGCCACACCTCAAAACAATGTTCTGTTGCAATCCTTTTTGTGCAAGTCGATTTGTCTCTCGTTGGTAGGTCCATTATCCAATTAACAAGTACCACTGTCAAGAAAGTCTCGGGAATTTGCCAATAAAACACAAAAAATGAATTATACATCCAATTTTATTTTATCGCCTTCAAAGTTGGCCCCTTCTGAAATTGTACATTTATGCCAACGAATAACCCAATCATCAAAATATTTTTGTAGGCACTTTTAGGAGTCGATGTCAATTGTCGCCGCGAATTTTCCTTTATGTCTTCAATCGACTGAAAACGAGTGTCTCGAAGTGGTAACTTGAGTTTTGGAAAGAGAAAGAAATCAGCAGGAGCCAGATCAGGTGATACGGTGGTTGTTTGATGAAATTTGTTGAGTTTTTGGTCAGAAATTCGTTCACAATAATAGCCTTGTGAGCTGCTGCCATATCTTGGTGCAGAATCCATGAGTTGTCGTACCTTTTTCGCCGGATTCGTTCTCTCAAACGCCGATAACGCTCAGATAATAGACTTTATTTATCATCTGACCTTCTGGCAATCTCTCTGAGTGCACGACACCGCGATAAAAAAAAAAAAAAAAAAAAAACTGTCAACATGGCCTTCAGTTTTGATTGATGAAATAATTAAAAGTTAAAAGATCGCCAGAAATACAAAGAAGGGGATCACTGCTTTCAACCAGCAAGGAATTTTATGAACAGAAAGAACGTTTGAATAAAGAGTATATAAACTTAATAAATTCCAACCCTCAAGCACAAGAAAAGACGATCAGAGAAGTAAAAAGAAAAATAATAGAAACCCCTGAAAAAATTAGAACTGAAGAACAAAATAGACTCTTCCTTGATAAAGTCCGGAAAGAGAACTCTATGTCTCAGAAGTTAAATGGAGAAAATTGAAAAGGAAACTGAAACTCTCCAGAAAGTGATAAAGGATATCCCAAACACAAAGAAGGAAATTAAAAATGCAGTCTGCAATTTGGAAGACTTCTTCAAAAGATTACCTAGTGCCTCTAGTTTTATAAATGAGGTAATGGAAAAACAAGCAACTCAAATAGTCAAAAGAAGAAGGAAACGACTGAAGCCTGTATGCAAACAATTACAAAAAAAAAAGAAGAAATAGAAAAGCTGAAATATACAATAAAATATGAGCTAGAAAAAGATCTAAATGACCAACAATTATATGAAATTATAAATATGAAATGGCCCGAAGAGGCCTTCGAAAACTGTCAACCTGCAAAAGGGAAACCTCTAGCAGTCGAGGATGAAGACCTATTGATAGTTGCAAATAAAGAAGTTGATAAACAGGAAGGGATTATAAGAAACATTATTAATATAAATCCCCAAATAAAAAAGTTACTGGAAGAAGATAAACTAAAACCAGGAAAAATTATATGCAACATTATATAAAATGAAATCCTTGGTAATGAAAATGAGTCAAAAATACAAAGAAATATCTGTACCTCATTATGACTGAGGACGGAGGAAAATCGATAGAAACTATATCTAATTTAAGAAAAAATTTAGAAAAAATATTTGACACAGGCAGGAATTATGGGGGAACCCGCATAGGGTGTAACAACGGATCAAGTGAATGAGCAAGTAACAAGGAAAGTTTTGGAGTATTTATGTAAAAGCAATAACGATAAGATGTCAATGTATATAAAGCATCAAAGATACAATGAAACCAAAGAGATGGAGGACAATAGTAAGAAGAGAGGACTAAATGAAAATACAATCGTACTCAAGCCACTTGGAGAAAAATCATATGCAGATATTTTGAAAAACATAAAAGAGCTAGACATAAGTGGAATAATAATTGATCACAAAAGAAAGACAACTGAAGGAAATGTGCAGCTGAAAATAAAAGGGAAAAATAGAAATGATAGAAAGATTTTAAGCAACTTCTTACTTCAAAATTGGATAAAATTGCAGAAGTAATCATGCAAATCAAAAAACAAACTGTCATGCTATTAAATATAAACGAAGCTGTAGAAGAACACGAAGTAAAAGAAACTGGGGAAAATGGAAGAAAATCTTCTGATTAAAAATGTCAGACAAAGTAAATCACAAGGAGTAAAATATGCATTTGTAACCTCTAATATAGAGGTTACAAATCGACTACTAGCAAAGAAAACAATAGGGGAAGGATGGGACAGATGGAGAGTCAAGAGAACAAATACACTAAGATGCTACAAGTGTTACAGAGTAGGACATACTGCAAGTGAATGTACAGCCGCACCTTTTGGGAAAATGTTTCATAAATGTGCGGAAACAGGTCATCCAATAAAAGAGTGTAAAAACATGACAAGATGTTACCTGAGTATTTCAAACGAACACAAAGCAGAGACGATGAGATCTCCTGAATATAGGAGACTAGCGGAAACCCAGGTAAGGATACAAAGAGAAAACACCTATAAACAATGAGAATACTTCAGGTAAATCTTGATAGGAGTAAACGGGCCATGGATTTAGTCATACATAAATGTTCAGAACTTCAAATACATCGGTGCATTATCGCAGAACCTAATAAAAACATGACCAAACATAGCCCAAAATAGATCACAGTTGAAAGAATAGATGCAGCCATTTATATTCCACAAAGTAATAATAAAGTAAGAAACACCGGAAGTGGCAGTGGTTTTGTCTGGGCCGACACCGACGAAATATTGGTATATTCCTGTTATGTGTCTCCAAAACAGATCTGGAAGAATTCCATAAATTCCTATTTGAAATCAATTGCTTCCAAAAAAAAAAAATAATAAAAATAAACAAATAAAAAGTCCTTATTGGAAGGGATTTCAATGCCAAGGCATGTTCCTGGGGATCTCCTATAGAAGACAAGAAAGGTAGTGCTCTGGCAGAGTGGGAAAGCGAAAACGATTATAACATCCTAAATGATGGGAAAATACCAACTTTTGAACGAAACGAGGGTACATCTTTTATAGATATTACAATATGTTCTGCAGAAATGAATAAACTTATTAATAAATGGTATGTGGATAATGAAGAAAATTTAAGTTACCACAAGAGTATATGCATAGAGACCATAAACACCAAATTGCCACTACCAATTAAAAGGTCACAGAAAGGATGGATTTACCAAAAATGATAAGAAATATGTTTTAATGCAAAAGGTAGAAGAAGTAGCAAGTCATCTGGAGTACTGACACCTACCAAAGAAGCTTGGAGAACTATTGGAAAAAGCATGTAACTCTGCTCATAAGAAGAAAGGTAGCCATGGAAAGTTTAAAGAGGCGTATTGGTGGAATAACAACAAGGAAAAGGAAACTAAGGAAAAGGAGTATGGAGGCACGAAGAAAAGTGACAAGGGTAAATAAAAGAAGAAATGTGGAGGAAAACGAAAACCTCACCGTACAAAAGGAATACCGATGATGTCGGAATGACTTAAAAAACGCAATAAATAGAGCGAAGAAGGATGCATGGAAACAGTTATGTGAGGAAGTGGATGTGGATCCATGGAGTGCTGGATATAAAATTGTGACCAAAAAATTAGGACTCCGCACACCTTTAGTCATTACGGATGAGGAACAAAAAGAAATTGCTAAAGAGTTATTTCCCTCACATAAAAGCAATACTTGGCCAAAAATGCAAATAGAAACAGAAGTACCGATGTGCCAAATAAAAGAGATCACAGATCACAGATACAGGGAAACGCATAAAAACTGGTAAATCCGCTGGACCTGATGGCATTCGCCCGGAAGCTATAAAGCTAATTGCAGAGCAAAAGCCTGATCTTCTGATGAAAACACTAAATGGTTTAATACGTAAAGGAAACTTTTCAAAAGCCTTTTGAATACAATAGGGAAACTCTTTGAACAAATAATTAATCAAAGATTATTAAAAGAGATAAGACTTAAAACGTAGTTTCGCGCAAACTCAATTTGGTTTTAGAAAAGGTCGATCAACTGCCAATGCAAAACTTGGTCTTGGAAAAAACACAGAAGGAAGTTAATGAAAATAATAGGTATGTAGTAATGGTTACATTAGATGTTAAAAATGCCGTTATCTCTATACAATGGATGGGTATTATAAATGAATTAATACAAAAGAAAATATCTCCCTACTTGATTAAACTAATAAGTAGTTATCTACAAGATAGAAAAATCCTTATTGGAGAAAAATCAAAACTGGATGTAACAAGTGGAGTACCGCAAGAATCAATCCTAGGCCTCACTTTATGGAATATATACTATAATGAAGTGCTCAGACAGGAACCTGCAGTAGGTGTAACACTGGTGGGATACCCAGATGACCTCGCTCTGATTGATTGTGGCACTTCAAAACAAGACATAGAGGAAAAAAATACAGTGGTCCATCAATAGGGTTGAAGTCTGGATGACTAGCCTGGCTCCGTCCAAAACCGAAATGGTAATCATAGGAGGGAAGAGAACTCTTAAAGAAGTGACCATACAGGATGGAGACTTAGAACTCAAATCGCAAAAATACCTAAAATATTTAGGTATTTTAATTGGAAATAATATGAGTATGGTCGAACATCTGAAGTACGTGTCTGCAAAGGCGGAAAAGGTGATCGCAACTTTGGCTAGACTGATGCCAAACGTAGGCGGTCCTAACCAACAAAAGTGGAAATTACTAGTAAGTGTTGTTAGCCCCATTATACTTTATTGTGCTGCGGCTTGGAAGCAATGTATGAAAATAATAACATATAGGAAGCTTATAGAACGCGTCCAAAGAAAGATCGCCATAAGAATTGCAAGTACATATCGCACAACATCCACCAAGGCAATACAAGTGATTGCAGGAACAATATCGTTCCATTTATTAACAACCGAGCATACATTTAATAAAGAGGAACACAATAGATACAAAAAGAAGAGAAAAGGAAAATTACAATGAAAAAGTGCAGGAGGAATAGGTTGAAGAACTTGAAACGGTCCAATAGACTAAACGCCTTATCCCAAAAATTGAACCATGGTCTACACGGAGAAGTTGACTACTTTTTTACGTAATTCTTAAATGAGTTGGGCGATTTGGAACCTATACAGAATGAAGATAATTGAGACTGAACAATGCAGATATTGTAAAGAAATAGACACACCAGAACATACTATTTTATTGTGTAAAAGATGGAACGCCATAAGAACAAAGACCTTAAACAATATTGAAATGGAATTAACACCAGATAATATAATACAAAACACGATACACAAGAAAGAAATATGGTACCTTATTACTGGAATGATTAAGAACATCCTACAAGATAAGGAAAAAAATGAAGGGTAAACATGAATGCTGCACTGTGAAGAAATGCTGAGAGGCGGTTCCGCAGTGCTGCAGGAGACGGAGGTGGTTTTTAGCCGGTAAGAGTCCGACACACCAGTGCCACCTTCCCTGGCGTCCATGAGGATTTTCCCCTGCTTAAAAAAACTACTACTACTACTTCTATTACTACTACTATTATTATTATTATTATTATTATTATTATTATTATTATTATAACTACTACTACTACTGCTGCTGGTATTACTGCTACTACTACTGCTACTTCTACTGCTACTACTACTGCAACTACTACTACTACTACTACTACTACTACTACTACTACTACTGCTACTACTACTGCAACTACTACTACTACTACTACTACTACTACTACTACTACTGCTACTGCTACTACTACTACTACTACTACTACTACTACTACTACTACTACTACTACTACTGCTACTGCTACTACTACTACTACTACTACTACTACTACTACTACTACTACTACTACTACTACTACTACTACTACTACTTCTGCTACTGCTAGTACTACTACCAAGACTACTGCTACCACCACCCGCACCACCACCACTACTCACTAATACGTGTAAGGTCAATTACAATGAGACTTAAAATCGTATTCTAAATCTTATAAGTTTATAGTCGCATGAAAGCGGAGCATATTTCAATGTTGTTCTCTGTTTCAGATACCTTGCACCAACGAGATGAGAAAGAGAACTACCCATGTATTAGTGGTATTGGTTCTTCTGGCGAGTTTGAGCTCAGCGCAGGCGCAGCTGTTTTCATCATTGCAAGTGCCTTTTGCAGTCCTAGATGCTACAATTAATCTTTTGAAGTTCGTGTCAAACGTGGTACAAACTCTTATTCTTATGTTCTGCAACATAGGAAACAAAGATGAGAGTGTTAAGGCAGCATATTATTCCTTAATGATACACAGAGCTAATGAAAATGTAACAAGGTAAGTGATTTTACCATATGAGAGTTCAGTAAAGCTCCGATGAATCGGGGAATTGGGTGGCAAGGGACCGCCGAAGCGAAAATTGCGGATAACCTGAGAAGACACTAAATTGAGGTGCAAACACGATAAAAAATAGTTGAGCATAAAAACAATCTTTTATTGTACAAAACATATTATGTAGAACTTTTAAAATATGTACAAGACAACAGAAACCTTTGCTCTAAGTCTAAATACTAAATTCAAGAACAGTAACCAGAAGATAATAATTTCCGCACAAAAAGTGTTCAGTTACTCTTTAAAAAATCAGTCGCTTTTGTTTTGTAAACACTTTTTCTTTATTCTAGATTGTACTTTCCTTAACATGAGTTTCTCTATCACATGTACCTTTCGTCTTGAAGCAATCCGTCTACGTGCTGCAAAGCTCCATGCTAGTTAGCCATTAAAACTTGGCACCAGTCATTCTTCGACTTTTTTGTTGTAGCTTAACGTCCTTTAGCCTGGTTTGATGCTCAAATTATCTCGATATCGTCTTCTCAGGACAAGGGAAAATTCTGAGAGAAAAAAACTTTATCCTGGTAACTCACCCTAGGCAACATTTGAACTCGGGACCTGTTGAATGCGAGACAGGCACGCTTGGCGGGCTTGGATGGGATGTCGGTAGGTCAACAGATGTAGTGGTTGGCATTACTTCATTCATTGGTTAACATTTGTTTCGATACTCGGAAAGACATTTCTTGAGGTTCATAGTCAAAAATATTTTCTCGACATTCGCAGATAGTCCGCACCGAGGATAACCGGGCTTTACTGTATTAATGTGTTTGTTTAATACTTGGAGCAACTCATACCTGAATAAATGTCCCTGAATATACCGACGACCTCCAGCTCCATCCTCCCGCCTAGATCTGAGTTTCCAAATGAAATGAAATGGAATTGAGTTTTATTTATGGACTAGTTAATACTGTGGTCCTTAGCATCCCATTCTATATTGGGCGTGAAAGACAGATTGATTTTGCTCAGAGGCCTCTCTATCAGCTTGAAGTTCTTTCACGTAAATCTACGACACTGGCTTTACTTTCAATCTGAAGGAAGCCATGCCAAGGATTCCTCCGCCGGATTTGAACCCGCGACCTTGGGTATATGCTCACCACTACACCATGGAGGGCGACTGAGTTTACAAAGCACAATCATCACTGCAGTCCTCGCTCACACTTAGAACCCTGAAAGAAAGACCAGTCAGATGAAATGGAGGTACAAGAAATTAGAGATAATGAGGAATCCTCCCCAGCATTGGCCTAGTGACCCGGGACAATTCCCAGAGATGTCGGTCGCAGGGAACCGATCCCACGACCTCCCGAATGCCAGTCTCAGATGCCTGGGCCACATGACTCAGAATAGAGCCAAAGCAATGCATATACTTAGTATTTCAATCTAAATACTTGCTATAGTTCATTGAACACAATACTGCGGCAGTATCCTCATAATTACTATTTTTGTGGTAAAATAACATGTATATCTTGGAAGTGCGACCTTTGACCTGAGGGTTAAAACTGCATTGCCCCAAAGTATGAGGACATTTCTTTGAGTTTTCTAATACAATGATATATTGTTATGCAATAATTTTAATGGAAAATTCAAACAGACAAATAATTCACAAAATTCAGTTAAGCAGAAGTACCTATTTGGTGTTGTCAGAAGCTTCTGGTGCACGATACTTCCATCTTCACAACCATATAATTAACTTGGCCGACAAAATTCTGAAGCAGGTAAGAAAATCAGTTTAAAATTTATGTGTTCACATTATTGATAAACGATGTCTGACAACGAAACTTCTCTGGTTTTTCTTTTTGACACATTCTTATTTTTTCTAGCACGAATATACAATGTACAACAGGTTGAGAAAGTATTACAGTCAGCCCAAAACTAGATACAGAGATACTCGTTTTAGGGTACCCCGTAACAAAAGAAAAACTATTTTTGAAAAGGGTCTGTGTGTGTGTGAACACAATAACTCAAAACGAAAAATCGGCAAAATACTAAACTTAGTATTTCATTTTAGTATCTTCCAAAGATGCGGCACGAAGATTTGAGGAAAATCTCACCACACCAAACTACAGTTTTACATGGAAAAAGTTTCGAAATTTTTTACTGTCTCAAAAATGGTGCTAACGATTTGATTAAACATATTTACATGGCAAATAAAATGTACCTACATCTTGCATTTTCTGGTAATAGCTTCTGCAGACCTTTTCATTCTAGATGCCCTTTGCATAATTGGCAAAACCTAAGAGATAGACAAAAACTTACATAACAAAAAATGTAGATCTCGTTAAAACAAACAATTTATGCCATTTACTTTTTTTTTTTTTTTTTTTTTTCGTGTTATTGACCGTTTCTGAGATATTCCTTGTTATTGGTTTCAGTTTTTAAATACTTACACTTTTCTCATAGGAATTTGTGAGTTACTGGTAATCTACAGCAACAGCTTTTTAAACATTTGACTATCGCTTTAGCCGTGTATTCCCTTATCTCTCTTCTACTTAAAAAGAAGTAATATGACAATTTCTACTATCTTCTGGTTATCTTGATAAGCAGGAAGTAGAGAGAAGGGGCAGCTTTTGTAAGAATAATCTGTTGCAGAATAGCTAGAGAAAGTCATGTGAGTGGAATACATCAGATTTTTATAGTACAGATTCAATACAGCCAGTTAAATAGAGATTTCGTCAACAGAAATCTGACAAATCCCAGAAAGCATGAAAAATTGTTTCAATAAAAGATTTGACTTTTGCACTCTATATACTCCACATATTCTACACATTTTAATCAAAATGTTAAGGCCATTTTTGAGAAAATAAACATTTTCGAAGGCTTGCTGGGGTAGGGGAATTTTCTTTAAAATCTTCTTGTCGCATCCTTGTACGATCTTAAATACCAAGTTTGTTATTTAACCGACTTTTTGTTTTTGATTTATGCTGCTCGCAGGCTCACATATGGACATGTTTCTAAAAATGCCTGTGTCTCAAAACATGTATTTTCGGTGAAGTCTTGGTATCTAATATTTGGAGGGAATGCAATACCTTCTATATCTACTATGTATATTCTTCATAAGTGCTAGAGAAAGTAAAAACAGCAAGAATAAAATGCTAGCAGGAAAAGAAGAAATTAAAAATTAGGAGAGTAGGGAAATTTCTGAGTAGGTTGAAAGAGAAATGGATCAGAAAAGCAAAGAAAATAAGAGGTAGAGAAAAGTATAGAGAAGATAATAAGGAGGGAATGGAGTTTGTGGTCTAAGCAAAAACTGGGGCAACAGTACTATTAGGGCCTAACAATTTGTACTAGTATGGAGAGGTCTGTAATTACAATGTAATTAGTATGTAAGAAAAGACGCTCAAATTACTCATTCATATTACCTGTTGGTTACAATAAATATTTATTGTAATGCCCAATTTTTTCTGGTCGCTTCCACGCTCTTAGATAGTTCACCACTGATTTAGCTCACTGTTTCTAGTGTACGCTCCGAAGGCGCTTTTCAAACTGAACTTCTGCGGTACTGATAGATTAGAAAGAAACTTCGAAAAACAGAAGTCATTATTGCACGTGTACATAACACGCAGATGTGACCATGTTACACCCAGGAGCAAAAACTATAAATAATATATAAACCGCTAGCTCGCGCCGTGTTATGTGTTACGCGCACCTGCGACGGTGAGGGGGACTATGGAAAGCAAGACCTTCACGCATATGCAACAATTCAGGCTGGCAAGGCATAGAAGGTGTGCCTCTGGGGCGAAGTCACAATATTTATTACTAGTTTTTTTGTTTTTTGTTTTTGGTAGTGTTTAACGCCCGTTTTAACTACTTATGGCACTGATGATACATGAATGATGATGAAGCACCGGTGGAATGCGATGGCGGGGGAAACCGGAGTACCCGAGAAAACCCGCCCCAGCGCCGCTTTGTCCACCACAAATGGTTCAGGTTCTGAAGTGATATTTTTATTTCGACATGCCGAAAGTAAAACCAAGTAGTTCCGCGAAATTAAAACAGTTTATTTCAGAGTCTGTTTATTCTAGTGATGGTGCCATACTGTGCTGTAAAAGGTTTCGGCAGAGAAGCGATTCACCGTAGAGCAACACGTGAACAGGGAGAAACATAAACGTGGTCTTCAAACAAGAGGAGAAAGAAAAGTGCAACAGATGCTGCTACGGCAGTGCAGTAGTGCGACTTCAACGAATTCGTTGTTTAATGAAGAGCTTTGCGAAGCTTTCTTCTCAGCAAACATTCCATTCCACAAACTCAATTAATTATACGTGCTCCGTGGTATACTACCATAATACACAGGAAAATCCATTCCAGATAAGTCGACAATTAGGAAAAATTGTGATGAACGGTGTTACAGCAAAACTATCCACTAATATAGAACAAAACTGACAAGAAAGAAATGTGGGTCTCAATTGATGAGACCACAAATTCCCTGGGTCGCTACGGGTCAAATGTATTTGTTGAAGAAATGAATGATGAAACAAATGGTGACATTTTTCTTCTAAATTGCGAAATTTTGGAGAAAGTAAACTTCTCCACCATAAGCAAATTATTTTACAGAACTTTGAGCTATCTGTGACTTAAAGGTGTCCAGCATAATTCTGTGTTACTCCTCGCAGCATATATGGTAAAAGCCGCAAATGCCCTTAAGGCCTTGTACTCAAAGATGGTGCATGTAACCTGCTTGGCGCAGTCGCCCTCCATGGTGTAATGGTTACCTTGCTAACTTATATACCCAAGGTCGAGGGTTCAAACCCGGTGGAGGACGATGCATTTTTTTCGGGTGTAAAAATCCTTAGCATAGTTTCCTTCGGAAGGGAAGTAAAGCAGTTGGTCCCTGTCGAAGATTTACGGCAAGTAAAAGAACCTCAACCCTGATAGAGAAGCCTCTGAGCAAAATTAAGCGGTCTTTCACGTCAAATTTAGAATGGGACGCTGAGGACCACAGCAGTTAAAGAGCGTCCATAAATAAAACTCCATTTTTTTTTTTTTTTTTTTTTTTTTGCTTGGCACATACTTGCCTTAGAGTTGCAGAAGAAATAAGAAGTAATTTTCCAGATGTTGATAAATTAATCGGAAATGTGAAAAGAAATGTTTCTAAAATCATCATCCCGTCTGAAAACATTCCAAAGTGAAGCTCATGGGCTGCCTCTTCCACCATCAACAGTACTTACTAGGTGGGGAACCTGGCTAAAGGCCTCTAAGTATTATTATGATTATTTTGAAA
The DNA here is from genome assembly GCA_030762935.1 of Hymenopus coronatus. Classification (NCBI taxonomy): domain Eukaryota; kingdom Metazoa; phylum Arthropoda; class Insecta; order Mantodea; family Hymenopodidae; genus Hymenopus; species Hymenopus coronatus. The sequence goes on along the minus strand of CM060896.1, from coordinate 30,857,830 downwards.
TTGTAACTCTTTTGATAGTGACAGTGTAGCACCACTAACATATCACAGGAGCTTCTCTCTAGCACTGAAATTAAAGGGAAATTGGCTTACATCAAATCTAATTTGGGATTTCTGCCGCGTATTATCACTTCTCTTAAACAACGTGCATGCCCTATGTCAAATCAATAGAATTGGTAAAATCTCTTACACGTAATCTTAGTTATGTGGAAGTTGAAATGAGTAAACTTGTATTTGTTAAAATGGAAAATGTGTTGAACAAGAATAGTGGATGTAGTACCATGTACATGATTGCGGATGTGCTGCCAGGCCAGAAGCATTCCCTCATGGAGAAGACCTGGCTACCAGTGATATTTGCTGCTTTAAGTATGCCCCTGAGAATTCAATCGATGCTGAAATAAGTTTTTCAATGTATAAATCGCTATTAATTGACAGTCATTCAAATTTGAAAACTTACGTACATTCCTCTTGAGTAAAGCTTTCCCTTTCATATTTTAACCTCCATGCACCTGTTCTCGCCCGTCAGATACCCTCTCTTTCCTCTTTATTAGTTTATATATATCAGGGGCGTATTTAAGGGGGGAGGGACGAACGGGACCGGACCCCCCTAGAAGCCCACAAAAAAACTACATACAATTTCTTCCATTTATTTAGCTTAAAAGTGACACATTGATTGAAATTCTCCGTCATAAATAGCTTTCTGCTATGCCAGAAATAAAGAAATATATTTTACTTAATATAAACAAGATTGTAAAATAAGATTATTTGTGGTTTTTGTGCGGGTTAGTCGCTTTCCAACGAGCAAGAGTCGGCGTGCATTCCTACAACCTCTCTGTCTATAAAGCGTATCACTGGATACGATAGCGAATGGCTACCTGTGCTCTTTTCCTGTGGTTCGTTGATCCGTTACTCTAATTAATTTACCTTTTGTTTATCGATTACTCAGTTTAATTGACATAGAACTAAACCATAAAGTTGACTATATCGGTATAAGCCTGCCATTCGTCCCGTAAAAATAGTACAGTCCCCTTTTTTACTTTTTACTTTCTCTATACTCACTATACGCATAGTGTATAGAGAATGTATTGCACTCCACCAAAAAATTCGATACCGAGATTTCACCGGAAATATATGTTTTAGGGTTCCCTGTATCCAAAAAAAGTATTTTCAGAAAAAGGTCCGTGTGTGTGTGTCCGTGTGTGCGTGTGTCTGTGAACACGATAACTCAAAAACCAAAAAGCAGTAAAATACCAAACTTGGTATTTAAGTTTAGTATCTTCCAGGGATGCGACACGAAGATTTTGAGAAAAAAACCCCACCCCAAACTACCTTTACATGGAACTTTTTTCGAAAATTTTGATTTTCTAAAAAATGGCTCTAAGGATTTTGATTAAAATATTGTATATTAAAGTTATTTACCTGACCAATAAAATGTATATTTTGAATTTTCTGGGAATAGCCTCTGAAGACTACTTTATTCTGGATGAATTTTTCATAACTACTAAACCGTAAGAGATGGACAAAAACTTAGCCCACAAAAAATGTAGAGCACGTTAAAACACACAATTATCTCGCTTATTTTTGTTATTGTTTAGCGCGCTTTGTGAGCAGTAGTCTTGCCCAGTATGCTGTTGGCAGTTGATGTGCTGTGATATTTGTAAGAACTTAAGCTATTATGCCTAAACAGAAATGCAACTTTTTATCGAATTTACAGGATAGATATCCTTTTACTTTGAAGGGACAATGCTTAATTATAGAGTTCACTGTAAAATTTGCAATCGACATTTTCGACGTCTTAAGTTCATTCCTAGCCAAAACACAATCTCATTTCATCAATCAACGACACTGGACATACTTTAAGATTTGCATAGCTGCTACTTAATCTTAAATTATTTTATTAAAAAAGAATGTTATTGTTTTTCCGCATGGGTAGCGCATGAAATCCGGCCCCGCGTACAGACTGCTCGCCAACCATAATTATGCACGAATTGTTGCCCGCCACGAGCAGACACAACAACAAATAGTAAGCATATAATAATTAGATAATAAAGAAATAACAAATAAGCTGATGCAAATTTCTATATTTATAAAACTAGACGAAACAGCTTCGCAACAGTAGTTAACAATTGACGGGCGACAATGAGTAGTCTAGTACTTGCGGCCGGTTTTTTGTATACTATTCTGTGGAACCTTGTTCATCATCCTGATGATGGGAGAGATGCACGCTCCCGAAACGTCGATGACTGTTCATCACCTGACCTGGCTTGAAGCCCGAGAACGTCTAGAGTACTTATTTAATCATGTTTAATCCATTTTGTAAAATCAATTGACCATTTATTCGTTAAAATTACGTACAGTACAGCTTAATTAGGCAATCAAACCCAAGCACCGTACATTAATCATAATACAGAATAAGTCTACAAAGCTGATAAACCAAATCGCATTGTTATTTGAGCTGCAGACACTGAGAGATTTAAGTAAGAAAAATGCAACTGAAGTATTATTGTATAAAACCCTAATAAAACCATTAAGATAAATCATGCTATAAGTTAAAACATGGTAAACAACTGATTGCATTTAAACTGATAAAGGCTTTGCGGTATATCTGAAATAGTTGGTAGGTACATGTCCAGTTTCTCAAAACAATCCTTAGAATTGCCCAAAATATGATTTTTTTTAAGTGATCGTCATTCCATGGTTGGTTCTATATCCGCCGAGGAACTAGGAAACCGATTTATTTACAAGTGCATTATAATCACAAATTTTCGGCCGATTATCATATAATTTTTCGAATAATAATCATTAAGTTATTTCCTTATAGATACAAGAGAAATAAGGGAATATATTAGGTTAATGCAATAGTCAAATCTATTAAAAGCTGGTCGCCAAGTGATGACTGACATTCCGTTCTCTTTGTATGGTCAGGAGTATAAAAAAAATTCCTATTGGAGAAAAGCATTATTGGAAAATTTGTACCAATAACAAAGAATAACTCCGAAATGGTTAACTCTACAAAAAATGAACTAATGTAGAATATTTTAATGAGATCTACGTTTTTGTGTAGCATGAGCTTTTACCTAAGTATATCTTATGGTTTATGCTAAAGTTCTCCAGAATGAAGAAGGCTTCATAGGCAATTCCCACAAAACTCAATATACACATTTTATTCGCCTCTAAATTTGTTTAATATATGGTGGCATTTAATCCAAATTGTTAGAACCATTTTTGAGAAAATAAGTTTCAAAAATATTCCATATTAACGGTAGATTGGGATGGATGGGGAACTTTCCTAAAAACCTGGCGTCGCATGTTTGAAAGATGCTAAACTCAAATACCAAGTTTGGTACTTAACCTACTTTTGTTTATAGTTATGCTGTTCACAGACACACACGCAGATCTTATTCTAAAAACACTTTTTCTGGGATTCACGTGTCCTCAAAACATTTATTTTCGATAACATATCGCCTTTAAATTTCTGGATGGAATGCAATATCTTCCCTAACTATTATGTACATTGTACGTGATAACGAAACTAAAAATACAAGCTAAACATAAAATATGAAGTTTTAAACAAAATATTAAGTGGTATAATACAGAAATATACTCGACTAGATCACAAATAAGAATACTGAAACTTTCATTCCTTTAATTTGTTTTTGGTAATCTGCAATATCGTCTAAAATTAAATTTAAAGTCCAAAAATAAAAATAAGTTTGTATTGATTATGTTAAAAGGAGAGTAAGTTTTATTTATGGAGTTTTTTAATGCTACAGTTCTCAGCGTCCCATTTAGGCGTAAAAGATCACTTAATTTTCCTCAGAGGCCTATTTATCAGTTTTAAGGTTTTATGTGCCATAAAACTACAACACGGGATCGATGTATTTATTTCTCCTCTAAAGAAAGCTATGTTAAGCATGTTATGCCCGAATAAAATCAATCACCCCCCCCCAGATTTGAACCCGTGATCTTGGTAACTAGAGCTATCATGTTACCCCTAAATCACAGAGGACTATTGATATTGCAGTTTTTTTTTAAATATTGGCGTGATGAGGAGAGAGCATTATTCCAAACACCAGGAAATTTCAGGAAATAAAAAATATTCTTGACCCCCCGCAGAGCGTGGGTAGTGGTCACCATGCTAGCCTCTAAAACCCAAGATTGCAGGTTCAAACCTGGCGGAAGGTGATAGATTTTCTTTGGACTCAAAAGATGGCGCACTCACGAACTAGAAATTCAAATCCGATCATGGAAACATCGTTACGATGCCCTTTGCTCCACTTAGGAGATAAGTAATAAATAATAATAATAATAATAATAATAATAATAATAATGCAAAAAGTGTCTTTACGATATTTGTATTATTATTCTTTTTTCTTTCCCACGCCCATTTTATCTTGACAAAATTACAGTGATGTTTTCCCAGTTAAATTACTAAATAATGGTATTGTTATATCTGCTTTTCCAAACGTTTTCCAAAATTCTTTAACACTTGAACCTCTTTTCTTCCATATCCCATAATCCATTACTCTCTAAAATGATATACCAGTTATTTATCGTAATCCAGAATTTCCAGAGAAAGTTTGTCTCAATTTTTATTTTCAGTAACTAGCGAGACACAGTAACGTTTGAGGCTCGTCTTCGGAAGTCTCTGGTTCTTTGCCCATCAAATTCCTAATGTGACATTGGTGTTTTCGTGGTTGTCCATGGTCGATAGGCGAATGTGGAAGTGATTTTTATAATATGTAGCACAGTTTCCTTTCCTTGATTCCGCTTCATCCCGTTATCTTCTCATTTCCAGATGTGCTTCTAGGTTTCGTGGTGTCTGGCGGTGCCGGACAGATGGCGCGGATGCTTGCTCAAAGGAAAGAGTGCTCTCAGTTGGCACTAGAGGGCTGCTTGTTTGACAGATCGTTCATCGCCTAATTGGACGGTCTTCGAGTCTGGAACTGTTAGGTACTTCCGCACGCCTTTGTAGCTGTCTTCCTACGATCTGCATTCTACTGTGGTCCTTCATTTCATTATTTCCTTATAAGGGTGATTTCTGCATTAGATGTCGCAATGGGCGAAGTGTCCTCCTCCGTTGTGTAGTCGGAACCTAAACCTATTTCCGATGCATAGAGTGTGGTTATCAGTATTCATTCGACATGATTCACTGATTATAATGAAACATTTTGCAAAAGGAAATTTGGTTGAGACCACCAATGATTCCAAGAAATAATCATGACTTGAATGAAATATCTACTCGTTAATATGTAAGAGACCAAGGGGGCGAATGTATTTCAAATCTAGCTTATAGAGTTTTAAACCTATGAACCTAAAGTTTTGTGCACATGTGCTGCATTACCCATATATAAACCCATTGAAGTTACAACTCTGTAGTTTTAATAGTTGTATAGTTGCAATTTTTTTGTGTTTCAAAAACGCGTGTTTTCAAAATCTATATTCTCCTGCAATTTTAATGCAATGAGGCCGAACTTGTTACTGAATGTTTAAGAAATTTAGATTAATGAAACTAAATATAAGACTTTTGATATCTGCTTTCTGTGTAGAAAAAAAAAAGAATCTCATGTATTCCATTCACATGACCTTAGAGCAGAATATTCTTTTCTCTACATGATGCTAATCAAGATAAGCATTAGCAGAACTAGCCTCTCTGACTATCACTTTAACTTAGTGTATTCCCTTTTTTCCCTTCTACCTACAAGGAAACAAGTATTAAGACCCATACTGCTAATGTTTATCTCGATTAGCATGAAGTAGATAGAAGAATAACTTTTTGACAGTAATTTGTTACAGAGATGTGGAGAAAGTCATGCTACAAGTATGCTCAAGACGTGTATTTTCGGTGAAATCTCGGTATTTCATTTTTGGATGGAATATAATATATTCCCTATCTACTACATACGTGCTAGAGAAAGTAAACATGTTTAGTGTGCTGAGGACAAAAGGTTTGCGTTTTTTGCTCTCATGTCACACACTTAGCTTTTATTTCATGAATCATATAATATACAACAACAACAAATCCAATACTTACTACCCATAAATTCTTAAATATTCAGTGCCTTTGCACAAAAGTTATAATAAAAGATGGCTTTTGATTGCAACAAACTTCTAAAAGATTAAATACAAAAAATTAATTTTAACGTTTACATGTGAAGGGCATTTAAAGATGACAGGCTTTTAAATTTATTTATTTTATTAATTACAAATGCTGTAGGGTCACAAAACTTCGACATACGTAAAAAAACAACTGAAATACTTGATTTCTAAAAAAAAAAAAAAGTGACTTATTGACACCCATCTTCCTCAATATTATGGAGAAACTTATACGAAAATAAAACATTAGATACGGTACTGACTGCTAAGTAATAAAATAACTACTTCTTGCTTCAAAATTTTATTTTGTGTTACAGTTTTGATACGAAGCAACCTAATAGACTCAATAAAGAGTCCTTCCCAAATCCTCAAACGAGGACTTGGGAAGGAAAAAGAAATATGTTCTTGGAACAAAATAAATTTACTGTTCTCTCTTGGATTCTAGTTGCTTGATCGGATGCCTTGCGAGTGCTGCCTACAACATTAAGCAAATGTTCACCAACGTGACTAGGATAGATCCTTTCTTCGTAGTGCATCGCATCATAGGAGATCACAATTATCAACAAGTACAACACTGCGCGACGAAGGTGCAAGACGACAAATGTGCTATGAGTTTCCTGTTCCTCGACTGCATGGTCAATCTCTTTTACTCAAAGTTTAAGAAGGACTTGCACGACTTTCAGGATGGTATAAGAAGAATTGTTAATGGATTTCCGCATCTCATGCAAGAATTCATCGCCAAGGATGGAGTTCCTGGTGGTTACTTTGATATCGCAATGGGGCTGCCCACACTTATCCCACGTCTGCTGAATTTTACCACTCCTCTCCCGTATGAAACTGAAACCACCACTCCCATCTCTACCGTCATGCTACCACCATCAGTAGATTCCTTATCCACAAACCAGCCTTATGAGGTTCACATTCTTACTCATCCACCTGACGTTTCTAGCCCTTTCCCTTACTCAAACAATCCCTTGAAATTATCCGATATCCCAACTGATTAATTATTGTAGTTGTAAACGAAACCTTAATTCTTGTTGTAAAAAATGTAATAAAATGTTAAAATCCCATAATAGTAAGAAATGAACGTGCAAAACCTAGTTGGTTACCAAAATATGAATCTGAGAGCTGTTTAACATTTTTAAATACTTTTCTTTCTTCAGAGTGCCTATTAATGATGTTTATCTGTCTTTCGTAAATACAAAAATCTCATCTATTCCATTCACGTGACTGTCTCTACCTTTTCCGCAAACAAACTATTCTTATACACATTTTCCTTTTATCTACATCATGCAAATTAAAATAAATATTACCAGAAATGATTTTATTACTTATTTCCTTATAGTTGAAGTGAAATAATCTTTTAAAAAGTCATACTTTTAAAAAGTATGGCTATACGATTAACAATGAATGGCCAGCAGTAAAACAAAAGAGAGATAAAACAGATAAGGACTTTCCGTTTGAGAAAAGTTTAAGCAGTTTAGAATTGAAACCAATGACAGGGTGCCTCGGAAATGGTTAGCTCTACAAAAAAACTGTATATGACATAAATTGTCAGTTTTATGGAGATCTACTTTTTTGCAGAAAGTTTTTGTCTATCTCTTATGATTTGCCAGTTATACAAAATTCATTCAGAAAAAGGAACTTCATATGATATTCCCAAGAAATTCAGGATATTCATTTTATTTGTCTTGTAAATATATTTAATATAGGTACGTCATTTTAATCAATAGCGTTATAGTCATTTTTGAGAAAATCGAACATTTCGAAAAGGTTTCATCTAAAAGGTAGTTTCGGTAGAGTAATTTTCCTGAAAATCTTCATATCGCATCCATGGAAGACACTAAACTTAAATACCAAGTTTGGTATACATACACTTTTCGTTTTGTCCAAAGACACACACACACGTAGACACATTTTTCTAAAAATGCTTCTTTCTATTTAGGATCCTCAAAACATGTTTTCCAGGTGAAATCTCGGTATCGAATTTTTGGGTGGAGTACTATACCTTCTCTACCTACTACTGTAAATTGTACATTCGTGACTGAGAAAGTAAAAACAGCTAATAAACTGCTGCATGCAATTTTATATAAAAGTTGCATACCGGATGTTTCCGAGATGATGAAACAAACTTTGAGGGGAGAAAGAGATCAAAACCGCTCACCCGGAAACCATGGAGTCGAAAGTTAAAGCGAAATTCTTAAGATCTCGTATATGTAATACTTTCATTTATCTGTACAACATCCAGAGTGTGCAAGTGTTCTAAATGGAGTCCCTCAGCTTCGAAGCAGACATGACAGTGGCACAACACCAGTGTCGTTACAACAACGTCACAGGCAGCAAAGAGTTTTGTCAGAAGATCCTATTTAATTTCTACAGATGTCTTATGCACATAATCCCACAAGAAAAAACCCGATATGTTACAATCACACGAGTTTATTTATATCTCTGTAACAAATTATTGTTTAAAAGCTTATTCTTCTCTCTACACCATGCTAACCAGACAAACTTAGACAGAAACTATCCTTATTACTTGGTCCCTTATAAGTAGAAGAGAAAATATGTAATGTGTTCCATTCTAATGATGTCCTCTAGCCGTTCACAAACAAAAGATTATCTGTTATCTACTTCATGCTGATCAAGATAAACATAAGCAGAATTAGTTTTATTATTAGCACCTTGTAAGTAGAAGGGAAATGAGAAAATGCACAGGCTAAAGCGATAGTCTCGTTCTTTAAAAGCGATAACTGTGGAAAACAATTGAAATTCTAATCTCTTTGCTTTCCAAGAGTATAGAAATGAGAAACGAGAAGAAAGATGTATTTCCGTTTGAGATAAGTTTAAGTGACTAAAACTGAAACTAATAATTCGGAATATCTCGAAAAGGGTTAAATCTACAACAACAAAAAAAAAAAAAAAAAAAAAAAAAAAAAAAAAAAAAAAAAAAAAAAAAAAAGGGATTTAATGTAAACTGTGTTTTTTAATAAGATCTACATTTTTTGTAGTAAGGACTTGTCTATATGCTACGGTTTCCCAGCTATCAAAAGTCATCCAGAATGAAGAGATCTTCAGAAGCTATTCCCAGAAAATTCAAGATATACATTCCGTTTGTCATAAAGATATTTTAAACATACGATATTTTAATCAAAATCGTTAGAGCCATTTTTGAGAAAATCGAAATTTTCAAAAAAATGTTCCATGTAAAGGAAAGTTGGGGTGGGGGGATTTTCTTGAAAATCTTCATGTCGCATCATTGGAAGAAAATATCAAGTTTGGTCATTTTTCTAAAAATGCATTTTTGTTGGATTCAGGGGTGTCAAAACATGTATTTGTCGGTATCGAATTTTTTGATCCATTACAATACCGTCTCTATACACTATATACATAGTACGTGTACGGAAAGTAAAAATCAATTGTGGTCAGAAGGCTGGCCACGAAACGACCACCTCACAGGAACATAAAACATAGATGTTCAGGAACAATACATGCAAAGTGAGATGGGTCTCCATCATGCTGTAAACACATATGTTGACGAATACAAGTGGGATATATTATAACTCGTAATGGAGGAAGAGGAGTGCTCCTAAAAGTTAGACTCGAAGAACTGACCCATGCCGAATCTGCTCCCTGTGGCGATTCACATATTACTTTGTATGTTTTGTGCTGCCTTTCGTTTGAACACTTTCGCATTGCATTCTCATTTAAAGATATCTAAGAATGAAATGTTAGGTTTTTAAGCCAAAAGTTGCATTTTTAATTTTTTGTCTTTAAAAAAAATGTGATGTCCATTTACATGACTTTATCTACATGTCTGTAACAAACTATTGTTAATAAGCTTATTCTTCTAGTCATTTCATGCTAATCGAGATAACAATTATTTATTGTTTTTAATAGCAGAAACGGTCTTATTGCTTAATTCCTTATAAGTAGAAGGGAAATAAGGGAATGCACTAGGTTAAACCGACAGTCACATGTTTTAAAATGTGAAACCAATAACAAGGAACATTTCGAAAACGGTCAACTCCACGAAAAAATGTACATAACATAAATAATGTGTTTTAAGGAGGTCTACATTTTGTTGTGGTTAGTATTTGTCTATCTGTCACGGTTTACTAGCTATGCAAAATTTAAAACAAAATCCATCCATAATAAAGATCTATTTATTGACCATTTTATTTTTCAATGTATATATTAATCAATATTGTTAGAGCTATTTTTGAGAAAATCAATATTTTAGAAACTTTTTCCATGTAAAAGGTAGTTGGGGGTGGGGGATTTTCTTGAAAATCTTCGTGTCGCAAGCTCGGAAGATACTGATCTTAAATAACAAGTTTATTATTCAACGGACATTTCTTTTTTGAGCTATGCTGCCCCTGCAGACAGACACACACACACACACACACACACACACACACACACACACACACACACACATTCGCATTTTTCTATTTTTTTTTTTTATTCAGGAGGTCCAGGTCTCGAAACATGTATTTCCGGTGAAATCTCGGTATCGAATTTTTGGGTCTATACACTATGTGCATAGTACGTGTACAGAAAGTAAAAAAGTCCAGGTCTTGCTTTATCATAAAATATGGTTATTCACCATGTTCTGTCGTTTTAAATCCAACGAAGAATTTTTGAGAAAGGCAGTGTCAAGAAAATACGGGACCTTATCGCGTTTCAATAAAAATTCTCGGGTCGCCAGAAGTAAAAAGGGGGCTGTACTATTTTTATGGGACGAATGGCAGGCTTATCTCGATATCGTCAGCTTTACGCTTTTTTTTTTTCCATGTCAATTAAACTGAATAATGAACAAACAAAAGGTAAATTAATTAGCGTAACGGATCAACGAACCAGAGGAAAAGAGCACAAGTAGCCATTCGCTATCGTATCCAATGATATACATTACACTAACGCTAAGAGGTGCTGAACAAACAGGGGGAGAGGTTGTAGGTAGTAGGAATGCACGCAGTTCCTAGTTGCAGAGTATTGCTGGTTGGAAAGCGACTAACCCGCACAAAAGCCACAAATAATCTTATTTTATAATCTTGTTTATATACTAAAGTTAAATATATCCCTCTATTTCTGTGGTATAGCAGAAAGTTGTTTATGACGGAAAATTTCAATGAATGTGTCACTTTTAAGTTAAACAAATGGAAGAACTTGTACGTAGTTTTTTTTTAGGAAGGGCTTCTGGGGGGCGATCCGGTCCCGTTTGTCCCCCCTCGTAAATACGCCCCTGCTTATACTAGTAAATAATATTAAGGGTATTAGCCTGTAACCAAACGATATTCTAGTGGCATTTGACATCAAATCATTCTTTCCTAATTTTCCGAAATATAAATTCCTCTCTATTTGGAAACTGGCTAGAATTCATTGAAATGGACAGCAATCACATCCAGGATTTGTACTGAACAAACAGTCTCCTAAGGAAATTTCTGCCAACAGCAATCTGGACTACCAATGGGAAACCCATTATCTTCCTTCCTTGTCAATCTGTTCATGAGTCACTTCGAAACATGAATCATTACATGTTCAAAACCCGTTTCAGATGTGTGGATGACATATTAGCAATAGTCAACAAAAAACACAGCATGGATGACCTTAAAATGCTCAACCTGCAGGAACCTACCATCAAATTCACAATGGAAATGGAGTCAAACAATTCACTACCCTTCCTAGATTTAAAAATAGTGAGACATAATGGCAAATTAAAATTTGGAGTCCTCAGAAATGGCACTCACACTGACAACTACATCAAGGCAAATAGTTTCAATCCCACATCACACAAACATGCAATCATAAATAGCCTAACTCACAGACTGGTAATAACAGGAATATTCGAGTGAATACTCCATTATAATAGAAACAGCAATAAAAAGTAAGTAGACAAAAAAGTAAAAAAGTTCATGAGACCAAAACATTTTAAACAAATCATCAACTGATACCTTACACTGACAAGAGGATATGTAAGAAATTCATATATCATCACCCCTGGGCAACCCATAAGTTTCAATAATAGTTAAGTTTCATAAAACTTAACATCACTTTAGCACCTATTAATAGACTCAGTGTCAAAAATTTCCTGAAGAAACCAGCAACTAATAGAAAACCAACTGAAAAGAAGTCCAACATTTATAAAATCAACTACTCTGACTGCAACAAAGTATTCATTGATAAAACCAACAGGTACATTGAAACTAGATTAAAGGAATATTTCGGTAACATCAAGAATAAAGAAACTAACAAATCTGCAGTGGTAGCACACTTTCAGAATGACCATCACAACATAGAGAGAAAGACTCATCTGTTAAAACTACTGCTTTACTTCAGAATTAAATATTTGGGAAAAGATATATATAAAAAAACTCGGTGATTATCTAATGAACTTTGACATCCCTCCAGACTCAGTGCTGACCTCATAAAACCTCCACCCTAGAGAAGCAAGACCCAGGTGAGCACCAGAGTTCCAGCCAGTCAACACCTCCACCCTAGAGAAGCAAGACCCACATGAGCACCAGAGTTCCAGCCAGTCAACACCTCCACCCTATAGAAGCAAGACCCACATGAGCACCAGAGTTCCAGCCAGTCAACATCTTGATGATGTCTTCAACTCAAGGTGAAATGCGTCGGGGATAAAGTTTAGGTATGTGAAGCCATAGAGTGTCGGTCAACTAAATCTGTATTATTTTATAAACCAAGGATGGTACTTAATGGTCTCTTTAATTTTGAGCAACACATGCACACACATAAACAGAGCCTTTTTCTAGAAATCTGATGTGTTCCATTCACATGACTTTCTCTAGCTGCTTTACAAACTTCTTACAAAAGATTCTTCTTCATTCTACATCATGCTAATCGAAGGAAGCATTAGCAGAATGTTCTTTTTATTTAGTCTTTATAAATGAAAGGGAAATAAGGGAATACACAAGTTAATGCAATAGTGATATCTTTTAAAAGCCAATCGCTATGTGAAACAACTGAAATCTCTTTGCTTGCTATTGGTAAACAAAAAAGAGCCGAAAAGAAAGATGACTTCGTGTTTGACAAAATTTAAATAGCTTAATACTGGAATATCTAAAAAATGGTTAACTCTACAAATTGTGATGTTTTAACGAGATCTACATTTTTGTGTAGTAAGTTTTTGTCCTCTCCTATGGTTTACCAGCTATTTAAAATTCAACAAAGTTCATCCAGGATGAAGAGGTCTTCAGAGGCTATTTCCAGAGAATTCAAGATTTATATTTAATTTTAAACATATAGTACATTAATTAAAATCATTGGCCATTTTTGAGAGAAAGTAAAACTTTTGGAAAAATGTTCCATGTAAAGGGTAGTTCAGATTAGAGGGATCTTCTTGAAAATCTTCGTGTCATATCCTTGGAAGATACTTAACTTAAATACCAATTTTGGTGTTTAATGCACTTTTCATTTTTGAGCTATGTTGCTCACTGATACACACACATCTACTGTGTATGTTGTACATACATGCTACATAAAGTAAAAATGCCTTTTTGGATTCAGGAGACTCAAAGCAACTACATCTGGTGAAATCTTGACATCAAATTTTGGGTGGAATAAAAAACAAATCCTGATGTGTTCCATTCATATGACTTTATCAAGCTGTTCTGCAAACTATTCTTACAAAAGAGTATTATTTTATTTACATCATACCAATTGAGATAAAAATTAGTAGAACTGGCCTTATTACTTGCTTCTTTGTAAGTAGAAAAGAAATACACTAGGCTAATGTGACAGTGAAATCTTTAAAAATCTGGTTGCTATATGAAACAATTGAAATCTGCTTTACTTTGCATGGCCAGGAGTAAATCTAAAGATATGAAATGAAAGACGTTTTCTGATTTGAGAAAAGCTTAATTAATTTAAAATTGAAACCAATAAAAAGAAATATCTCAAACTGTTAACTCTGCAAAAAATAAATAAATAAATAGAACATAAATTGTATGTTTTAGTGAGATCTGCATTTTTGAAGTAATATGTTTTTGACTATATCTTATTGTTTACTAGTTATACAAGTCATCCAAAATGAAGAGATCTTCAAAAGCTATTCCCATTAACAATTTGTTTGTTAGGAAAATATCTTAAACATATGTCATTTTAATTAAAATTGCTAGACATTTTTAGAAGAAAAAAAAATTGAACAATGTTCCATATATAGGATTTTTTGGAGTTGGGGGATTTTCCTGAAAATCTTTGTGTTGCATTTTTGGAAAAATAAATAGCGTGTTATTTATGCACGCTCTTTAACTGCTGTGGTTCTCATCATACCATTCTAAATTGGCAATGAAAGACCGCTTAATTTTGCTCAGAGGCCTCAGGCCTGAGGTTCTTTTACGTGCCATAAATCTATGACACGGGGCCAATGGCTTTATTTCCCTTCCGAAGGAAGCCATGCTAAGGATTTTTACACCCGAAAAAATCCATCGTCCTCTGCTCGGTTTGAACCCGTGACCTCAGGTATATGAAGTTAACATGGTAACCATTACACCATGGAGTGCGACTGCATCTTTGGAAGATACTGAACTTAAATACCAAGTTTGGTATTTAACAGACTTTTCGTTTTTGAGTTATGCTGTCCACAGACACACACATTGAGCTTTTTTTTAAAAATGCTTTTTTTGGATTCAGGGATCCTCAAAATATTACTTCCAGTGAATTCTCAATATTGAGCTTTTAGGTGGAATACAATGCTTTCTCTATCTACTATGCACATTATACATACATGCTAGTGAAAGTAAAATATCAGTCATTTATAAGTTCTAAAAATTAGTTTTCAATTATGTCTTGCATGCACACACATGCACACTTTAAACCATTTGTTTATATGTTAATAGGTACTTATTTCCTTTATGATAAAAGTTTATTACTTAGCCATTATGTTAGCACAAATAAAATGATTCATATGATTTTCTCTGTAACAATTTATTGTTAAAAATCATCTTCTGCAATCTACTTCATACTAATCAAAATAAGTAGAAATGGTCTTATTACTTGCTTTCTTGTAAGTAGAAGGGAAATAAGGGAATACACTGGGCTAAAGCGAGTCAATTCTTTTAAAAGCTGGTTGCCATGTGATTGAAATTTGTTTCTTTGCATTGCCAGTAATTTACAAACTCCTCTATGAGAAAAGTATTTAAAACTGAAACCAATAACAAGAAATATCTCGGATATGGTCAACTCTATGAAAAAATGTATATGATGCAAATTATGTTTTAACAAGATCTACCTCTTTTCGTGTGGTAAGTTTTTATCTATGTCTTGCGGTTCACCAGCTATGCAAAATTCATCCAGAGTAAATGGGTCTTCAGAGGCTATTCCCAGAATATTCAAGCTATACATTTTATTTGTCATGTAAATATCTATAGTATATTAAATTGTAATCAAAATTATTATAGCCATTTTGGAGAAAATCATAATTTTCAAAACTTGTTCCACGTAAAGGATAGTTTGGAGTTGGGGATTATCCTCAAAATTTTTGTGTTGCATCCTTGAAAGACACTAAACGATAGAACAGACTTTTCATTTTTGAGTTATCATATTCACAGACACACACGCTCACACCCAAGTCCCACCTTTTTCTAAAAATGCTTTTCTTGAATATAGGGGACCCTAAAGTGTGTATTTCCAGTGAAATCTTGTATCAAATTTTTAGATGGAATGCATTTTCTACCTATGTACTATGTAGGGAAAGTAAAAATGGCAATTATTTTTTATTTTCTGAAAATGTGTCAACATTGCAAATGTAGGTACTATACAAATTTGCTAGTTTCTTACATGAACTTCTTAATGGGATATGGGTGCAGGAATCCGTAGGAGAGTAACATTTTGTGATCTTGGTTTGTAATTTATTATGACAAGGTTAATGTACTGCTTTCAACAGACCTCAATGCCTGTATAGTACTTTTAGACAAAATAAAAATGAAATGAAATGAAATGCTAAAATTTGAAATCATTGCTTTATTATTTTTCAACCACTTTAACATCATAAGCAGATTCACTAATTTGTGGGAATAGAAGCTAATAACTGTGATGTGTAGTCATATATTAAGTGAGTTGAGAAATGGTCGCACTACATCACTGAAAACACACTTACTTGGACGTGTTTTCAGTGATGTAGTGCGACCATTTCCCAACTCACTTAATACATCATAAATAGAAGCTGTTTACAAGGATTGCTTCATATTGATGTTTAGCATCCTTCAAAGTAATTTCCTATGTTGCCACTGTTCATTGATATTAATGCAGAAGATGAACAATTACCTTGATTATGTTGTATTTTAAATTAATTGGACTGGGATAAGTAAAGTTTAAGTGGCTGGTGGGGTTCAAAGCACTGACTACGTCTCACCCTCCAATACTGCACCCCATCCAAGATGTTTGTCATGGACCAAGATGGGGAACGCAGTGGTCAGGTGGTAGGCCAAAGTTCCTTGTGAGCTGTCTTGCCATGGAGTTATTTGTTATGTTTTGTGTTTTGGCAAAGCATTTCCCACACAAGCTTTCTTCTCTTTAGGAATGCATCAAAGTCACAGGGGAGAATATGGAGGATGTGGGAAGACTATACATCTCCAACAATGCACCACTATCAACAGACTATTGCTGTACAGATTGTGATCCCGCACCTGGTGACAACATTATGAAGTTTATGAGTATATGTAGTCTCCCACATAATGGGTTTTGACTGTATGCATGGTACTTGTGCTGAAAGTGTTGCTTTAAGAATTTATACAATCTTATATGCACTCTTACCTCTTTTTCTTTCTGTGTATCAAAAAAATCTGCACACATTGGAAGAACTGAAAGAAAACAATACAGTGGCAGAAATCACTCGCATCAGCCAGCACATGGTTACCAATACAATGCCATATAACCGAGGAAGACAACTTTTCCAGCTCTTTTATTGATAAGACTAAATATAAGATTGTATACAAGCTTAAAGCAGTGCAACTGTATGTGACATATGGTTGACTGAGGCAACAGCCATAGAACAGAGCACAAACACTTGTGCATATGGTCTGGGTTCACATGGGAGACCTGTTATATAGTAAGGTTTCTGCATTGGTACATTTTCTGGAGATAATAAGATAGTTGCCAGACTCCTAATCAACCCTTGTACTTATTTTAGAATTTGAACTGCTCCTATTTAACACAGCTTACCTTTTTTATTTAATTTTTCTATTAAAATATTAATGCGGCAAAGTTTACACCTAAACTTCATTTACTTGTTAAATCTTGGAACAATTTGGAGCCATTTTCTCCATCTTCAGCATGGTGGCAACTAATGATGGGTCAAAGAAACTGGGATCATTCTAAAGGAACGCTGCCTCCCTCAGAACTGTGAATTAATAATTCCACTATTTGGAAGGTCAGATGATTTGGAGCATTCAATGATATTTACTTCCTACTCTGCTGGTGTTAATTATACTTTCTACTCCAGTGGAGTACCTCCAACACATTTACTTCTAACTCTGTTGAAGACATTTTCAGTTCCACACTTCCAATTATTGCATTATTACATCAATACCATATTGCCATTCCAACATGTAATCTATTTTGTAGGTATTGCATTAGGCCTATTATTTAGCGGTAGCATAAAAAAATAGTTTATAAATTAACTGTATAAAGATGATTTACAGAAGCCTATCCAAATTTCTAGGATTATAAAATACAACCTCAAATTATATTTCAGAAAAATTATCAAAAACATGTTAGAAAATGCAAAATCAGAGTTTAATTTACACATTTATTGGATTGTTATTACAATAAAGGCTATTTAATGCAACCCATGGTATTATTATTAATAATCACAGGAATCGGATGCTAAATATAGATACATCCTTAAATAAATAAATAAAGAATAAGTCACACAAAATTGGCCAGCTGAATTGTAATTCAAAACCATGAGTGGGAGTGCATCAATTGTTAGCATGTTGTGCAAATAGTAGTCAAACATGGAGATTGCTGTGTTTTGTTTTCACAGGTATGATATACCAGTAAGTTATTTTTATTTTATTCCAAATAATGCTCCTATATTTCAGTTCTTGCAGAATATAAAGCTCTACAAAAGTTGTTACACAGGTGTATTTAATCTATTCTTTTGTTTATTTATTAGATTTCTTAATAGCAAACCTCAAGTTTTAAAACATAATGAAGAAAGGATTAATTGCCAGTGTAGAACAGGTTGTGGACTTAATTTTACCATATAGACTGATGCCCCATAAAGGTTACAGAAGAAAAATACTTCTTTGTAAACACGATGAAAAGCACTCATCGTTTATAGGAGATGGTTAATGAGGAGGTGAAAAAAGTATCGCTTTATGTCAAATGAAATACTAATGCAGTCTGCATTAAGTAACTTTAAACTTGTACAAGTTTGGTTTTATCTGATAAAAGCATTAAGCTTCTATGAGAATACCAATATTTAGTTATATTTCCATCTAATTGTACTTCTCAGATGTAGCAGTGATATTAATAAGGAGATATTGTTATATGTCTGTAGAGAAAATATTGCATTTCATCTTCTTAAAGTTAATTGCAGGTTTTATTATTAGTGGATAAGTCCTTTCAGTGAGCAACACACGTTATGCATAATTCAGAATTATATGTATTTTACACTTGTTAAATTGCAATGAAGCAAATTAACTTAGTGGCACCTCCACACTTTAAAAGTTTCATAATATGAGTAAATGATATAAAGCTACAATGTTATTTAATAATCAATTGCTGTACATTATCGCATAACCTTATTTCAAATCAGCTGGTAAACTGATAAAGGATCAATCTTAACAGAAATATTACTTCCAGTTTTACCAACATCTGTGAATATGTTGGTATTCTACATTATGCATTTACGTTATCCACTTTGTTGTTGTTGCCTCCGCCGAAGTCCACCATAAAGTAATTAGCAGACATAAACAGCCAATCACCTAATTCCTGCATATGCTTATGTGGTTAAGATGCATTATTCTTATAATCAATTATTCACTGATTTGATGGAATAGAAGTTAGTAACTGTGATGCGTAGTCATATAATAAATGAGTAGGTAAATGGTAACACTACATCACTGAAAATTCACTTAGCTGGACGCGTTTTGGGAACAGGGTATTATTATATGCATTGATTATGTATCTGCCAACTTAGGTTTTTCATACAGTTTGATAATATCTTGAAAACTATCTTACTATAGTGCCTAAAAGGCATCCTGTAGCCTTGTGATTCATAGGCATGGCTCGAATTAACAGGGGTCTGGGAGTATTTCCCCCTCTCATTAAATAATTTCCCCAGCTCGTTAAAGAAAAATTAGTTTCCTGGTAGGGAAACAATTTTATTTAAAATTTAAATATTTTCAAATATTTCAATATTTCATTATATCAAAACAAAATGTTTTAAGTAAATTTAGTGAATGGATTGGTCTTAATATTTACATCTAGTAGAATAGATACTTCTTCATTGTTCCGATGTATCGATCTGAATGTTACCGATTCTGCAATTGGCATTACTTCTATTACTTGTATAAATATAATACAAATGCTTCTTAACCCCCCCCCCCCCACCCTCCTAATCAGAAAGTTTGATTTGAACATGTTCCAGCAGGTAAAAGAGAATCAGAGCATTGTATTTTTTGTATTAAATTTTCAAAAGGTTTTGCTTTATGATAGCATAAAAAGCAGCTCGTAGAGGTAATGAGTATATTTGAGTTAAATTTCCAAAGAATGTTTTTACATGTTTTACATTTACTGAAACCACTCTTAAACTAAAACAATAAACTTAAAGTGCAATTAATATTTTCAGACGTATCTGTAATTAGCATGCAATAAAAACACTTCCTGTTTATGGAGTAGAGGAAGTCATTCCAGCAGCACTCCAGCGTAAATAAGTGGAAGTGTTACCACCAATACTCAGTAAAGCAGTGGATATGTTTGGAAGTGCAGAACTACTTCTAACAGAGGCCAGAACTACTTCCCTAATATTTCCTTGGAATGATTCTGAATGTGCACCGAGTAGTACTGGTACATGCTCAACCCATCACTAGTGATAATTGACAGTTGTCACCTATTCTTCTTCCTTCAGTATCAATAATTAACTACTGCCATCCGGCA
This sequence comes from Hymenopus coronatus, assembly GCA_030762935.1. Lineage (NCBI taxonomy): Eukaryota > Metazoa > Arthropoda > Insecta > Mantodea > Hymenopodidae > Hymenopus > Hymenopus coronatus. Next base: position 30,837,616 of record CM060896.1, on the reverse strand, counting down.
GTAAACTTTATAGATTAGATGGCATTCGTAGGTTCATGGTGGCCAAGTGGCCTTGAACATAGAACATGTCAAGGCATACAAAATTAAATACACCAAGTATACAACATTTAAAATTCTTGCATTACAGCTAGTAAGACTAAGCAACTTGATTTTCTGTGTTTCTGTATTTGTAAGTGTTCCTAAAAATTTTTAGCACTGATTTCAGATCTGTAATTAGTTTTGTTGTATCACTTATAGAATTTATACAAATCAAATGAAATTTTATTGTGAAGAAGGGACATTTTATTTTGGTGTGAGGGAATAATTTGCCAAAGTTATTCACACAGCTAGCAACTTTAGGTGGGAAATGTGAGGTTATCTTTGTGCTGTCAATGCAGTTTCTTTAGAAATGAGTTCCCACATGTGCTTCAAGAACCCAAACATGTTCTGTTATATTCATAGTAGCTGCATAATTGCTAAGCAAAGATATGCCATTAACAGTTACGTTAGAAATGTCTATTGGGCATACTTGGGCATAAGGCTGCTGATGATGATGCCAAAAGTTGGGCACCACACAAAGTATGTCATACATGGGTTGAGGGACTAAGACTGTGGAAAAATGGTGCGAAAAAATCAATGCCTTTTACAATCCTAATGGTTTGAAGGGAGTCACAAAATCATGTTAATGACTTATTTTTGAATGCTTAATGTTCAAGGTCATAACACAAAAAGTAAAAAAGGTGTACAATATCTGAATATTCCTTCGGCCTAATGACAGTTATGCAGAGTGAATCTCTCCCAATCAGAGTTACACCTTACTTTTGTAGATGTGCCACAAGATAGCAGCTCAGAAAATGAATACAATAATTGTGATGACTGCAGATGGTGATTCTGCACCAAAATTATTCAATCAGAATGAACTTAATGATTTAACTTGTGACTTGAATCTGAAAAAAGATGCTGCCCCAATTAAGACTGAAAGAAAAAAGCCTCTATTACACAGAGTTTCATTTCCCTTGGTATAGGACTAGAGAGAAGGAATTGATAAAATTCTTTAAAGAAGAAAACTTGCTAGATTTGTTGTAATATTGAGGGTTTATTGAATTTCTTTAACATCACTTACAATCCAAATCAGTGGAGGTTATTTAAGACTCGCTTAAACGTAGCCTCAAAGGTGTACTTTTACAAATTGGAAATTTGTTTGGCTCCACACCCATTGCACATTCAGTAGATCTCAAGGAGGCATATGAAAATCTGAAGGCTCTTCTGAAATCCGTGGACTATGAAAAACACTCTTGGACAATTTGTGGGGATTTAAAAGTAATTTGTATGATACTTGGCCAACGATCTGGCTATACAAAAATGCTGTGTTTCATTTGTGAATGCAGCAGCAAAGCCAAAGACCAGCATTGGAAGTTAACAGACTGGCCCAAAAGAAAAACTCTACCAACATGGTTCACAGAATGTAATAAATGTACCACTTGTTCAATCAAGAAATATACTATTACCTCCTCTACACATCAAACTTGGAATTATGAAACAGTTCACTAAATCCTTTCCAAAAGATCACTGACTGCTACTACACAGCAACAAAATTTCCAAAAGTTTCTTGTGAAACACTTAAAGAAGGTATCTTCTTGGGGCCGCAGATCAGAGATTTAATGAAGGGCAATCTGTTTGAAAGCGCTATGAACCCAGTGGAAAAAAGGGCTTGGATTTCGTTTATAGAAGTTGTGGCCAAATTTTTGGGCAACAAATAACATCCAAACTACAAAATCATGGTTAAAACAATGCTGCAGTGTTTCATGAAATTAGGATGTAACATGAGTGTAAAGCTTCATTTCTTGCATTCTCATATTGACTTTTTTCCTGCAAACCTCGAAGTCAATCAAGAACAAGAATGTTCATTAAAATTTGAATGTTTCTACCAGGATATCAAGGACATGGAAAAGAGATACCAGGGAATGTGGAATGCAACAATGATGGTTGAATACTGTTTTATGCAAAACAGAGAGGCACTTGTAAAGGGAGACAATCAAGGAAGAGAAGTTTCAATCCATGTCAGAAAGAACTTAAGCTGGTGAAATGAGGAAGAAGAGGGATTAAATTGTGATTAGCATTTTTTTATACTTTAATGTAGTGCATTGTAATTTTATATAGAGCAACAAAACACACAATCTTTAAATCATACTAGAATAATATTTTTTGCTATTTAAAAATGTTGTTTTTGTTCAACTTCAAAAATGATTTGTATAAAAACCTGAAATGATACAGAAAAACTGAAATCAGATTTGAAATCAGCATGAAAAGTACTGTTAAGACCACATAATAATTTAAAAACATTGTTCCAAAAGTTTTAAAATGTTGCATAGTGTAATTAGGGACAGGATTTTTTTTTTTAGAACATTTCCGTGTTATTTTTCAGTGGGTTTTAGTGTCATAAATATGATTTTAGAGACACCTTTGGCATGCATCATTTTGAAAGTTTGGTTATAAGTGAAAATTACTTCTTACATAAGCTATTTTAAATACATTCACTTTAAGGATCAAGTCATGAAAGCAGGCTAGTTATTTTTAAATAAATATAGAAAATAACAAGAATTATGATATATACAAATGATAGCAAGGTCATGCATTCCAAATTTTCTTTGCTTAGATTGTGTCTTCAGCCAGTCATAAATTTACTGTACTATGAAAATAGTCGTTTATTGTCTGCGTTGGAACATGGAATCCATACTGCTTGTAGAGCTGTAGTGGTAGATTCAGGGTTATTTAATTTTATTGCCAGTTGGCATTTCTAAATGTCAATCTTCTTAATGGAAAGTTGTAACTTGACTGCATGTTGCGGCTGTCAGTGCGCTTTCAGAATTTTGATTGCATTGAGTGATGGCATTCTAGAAGCAGCAATTGGCACAGTCTACACATGACTTTCATTTAGCACAATGTTTTTAGGATTAAAAGAGTTGCTCAGCATTGTGAATACAAGTTTTGAAGGATCAGAACTCAAAAGTTTTGAGAGTTTATTTTGAAGATTTAACCTACTTGCTTAAGAGAATACTTAACTTCTGCTTGAAGCAGTTGGTTGCCAACACTTTCTAAAAGTTGATTTATTTCAGCTTCAAAAATACCCTGGTGATCAATTTGAAACCATGCTTAAGTTGTTTAACCTTGAGTACAAATCATTGGCAGTAGGGAACTTGGATCCCTCAAGATATTGTACAAGTGTTGTGAGGTCACGAGCACATTTCTTAACTAACATGGCTTTAACTTTAACAGTGTTAAAGTCAAATCGTTCAACTGAAGTCAAATTGTTAAAATTAAAAGAAAAACCTTAAAAGTTAAAACTCAGTAGAAAAATCACAAACCATATTTTACAAAAATTGTCGTCAGGAATAGTTCAAAATACCCTACCAACATATCACTAAATATAGAGCTAGACTAAAAAGTGCAATAAGGAAATTGGCAATAATATTACCTGTGTTGCTAAATAATCAACCAACTGTTGAATACATATCATATATCTCCAAATACAAGATGACACCCATTTTTCAGAATTAAGTTTTGGAATTAAGCATATCATCCATATAAAAAGAAGATAACTTTAATTTTTAAATGAAATTTAAAGTTTTGCTATACATTTTGAATAAATTAAGGGACATTTAAGCTGGTTAAGTATTTTTTTCTTTTTTACTTAATTTGAATTTGTGTAGAAGTTCACACAGTGTGTGAAATTATGTAAGTAAGAGATCAATGGCACTGACAGTGCAACTACTAACAATGTAATGAATACGATTTTCTATTTAGAAACATACCTAAAATAACACACCATTAAAAAAATAACAATTCCAATTTGTGTGGAAATTCATGTTTTGGGTGTATGAGAGGAGAGGGAATACAGAAATGTACAGTAGATGTGCAGTGGGAGAATGTGAGAATGGTGGCAGCAGATCTGTTACAATGATGGATACAATTTTATTTTTGTCAACATACCGAATATAATGCATTGTTGTAAAATATATCATACTTGAATTTGCGCAAAAAATCACACTGTGAATGGGAAAGAGACGGACAAGAATGGAAATGTGATGCTATGTCTGCGCATGTCAAACAGCAATGACAGCAGCAGCTTAGCTGTAATGACGAATATGATTTTCTCTTGAGACAATATAACCGAATATAACACATTGATGTAGTAAATTTTACCTAATTTGAATTTGTGTGTAAATTCACGTTGTGGGTAGCAGAGATACACCAAGTGGCGAACAGAAATGTACCTAAAAGTCTCGGAGAGAAATCTTTTTCTTAATGAAAACACTTATAGGCCCATTAACAGCGAACCCTTCGATGTGAAATAAAGCCACAAAATCTGCCGCATATGTTATGAACTTGGCAGTAAGCATTACCATTTCCCCCAGGATTTGCCACTTCCGTACAGCAAAATTTGAACCTTACTTTTTGCTGCATGCTATTCAGAAAACACTGCACAAGACAACCCTAGTTCTGGACATTCATATTTTAGAAAAAAAATATTCTCTTGTACTCAGATAAATATGGTACCTATTCTGCCGGAAAGTATTTGTAGTAGGTTCTATATCAGCACCAAACTTGAATCCTTTATGTTGGTAAACCAACTAACTATAAGTCAAAGTTTTGATGTTTTTTACCTGTATAAATCTCATGTCGTTAGAAAATTGTGCAAAGCTGAAGAAGTAATAATTTATGTCCCATACATGTTAATAATTCTAGTTTAATATAATTTATGTATTTAAGTTCAATTTTATCTCGTGTATGAAATGGTAGAAGCAAACTTGTAAGAGGAACAAAATTTGTTTTTCTGTAGCAAGGCCAAGTGATCCTTTGTTGTATGGACTGCTGTCACTTTTGAATCCTTTGTATTTTCCTTTATGCTACATGCCATAAGGACACATGTACACTTTCCCAAGGAAACCCAAATAAATTCAGAACTAGGGTACTTTTCATTATATTCTTGCATCATGTGGTTAGGTAACAATGGTATCACCTGACATTCTCACGTGATCCTCCTACTCGCCAACTTAAAATGAGCCAATGACATGAGGGCTCAAAATTCAAGGAAAAACTGTAGAAAACCCTAATAGCATTACTTGTGATGAGCATCTTGCTACCCAAAACCACATTAGTTGTCTCATCAAAGTGGGCGCAAAATATAACAAAGGAATAAACTGTTTAACTTCAAGTTAAATTTAAATTTGTGCATACAAGTCAATATTCTGTATATTTAGAAAGTGTACTTTCAAGCAAATTCACAAAAAAAGAATATTTTGTGCTTTATACGTGCGTGTTCTTGTAAGTTTTTTGAGAGTTGCTTAGAAAATTAAAGCCACCGACAAGTTGAACTCCAGAATTACTGATTATTTGAAAATATACATCTCATTATTTAACTTAAATAATAGTGAAGTGTTTCTTTTACGTTACCATTAATCATTGTTGTTTCTCCACACCTGAGAGAGTCAAATTTGCTGAAGAACTGATTGATGCTGTAGGCGCTACTACAAGCAAAAGGCATGTAACACTATTTATACTTTACTGCATGCTCGCTGACTGACCAACTTCTGGTAGACAAAGGTAGACCCTGTAAAGTGCAGTATTTTGCATACAAATTTTCGTGTTATTTCATAATTTAAAGTTGACAAATTCTGTCATTTTTGGATGTCCGAAATATATTCCTACTACGTTTCCATGATTTTAATGTTTTTCGGTCTTATCATTTAAACAAAATTTTCCCATCCCACTAAGAATAAACACCTTAAACTTCCAATAGCACTTGGCTGTTACAGCCCATTTCATTCTACAGTGCTTATTTCCTCATAAACAAAGGTGTCCAACTTTAATGTTAAGACCTACATTCTGAAAATATTAAATATGTACATATAAATTTTGTCAATGTCATTTCTAAACTGTTAGTTACTACTCTCAAAGCTACATATACTAATTATATATTCCAAATTACAGTACTAAAATACATAAGTGGATTAAATATTAATTTTCTAGTCCATCTAATATAAGTTACTAAACATAATAATAATAAAAAATAAAGAAACTTCACTTGGCTTTTAATCTGTGTTATATCACCTAGTGTTTACAATCTTAGTTATGTATATGGAATGTCAAAATTTGGTATTAAAATATGGTTACGTTAATATATTGGACACAATGTTTACATCCTTCCTTGTATGTTAAGAGCGTCAAAATTCAATATTAATATATCCTTTCAAAAATATGAAGTATGTACATTAAACATAAAATCATTTCCCTTGGCTTTAATAGCTTGTGTCACATGACTTAATGCTGGCATTACAAGAAAAGAATTAGGCTGATTACTGATTTAAATATCTTCTATAGAATAAACTGACTTATCACAAAGGTAATATTTAAGAGAAGCTTTAAAAATATTGTAGTTTCTAACTTTTTCTTTGGGATAACTAAGAAGAGCATTAAATATTTTAATTGTTTCACAGTATACATCTTTCCGGAAGCAAGAGATGGAGCATTAGGATGATGGATATTTTTCCTGGTGTTAAAATGGTGTATTTCCATATTTGTTATAAAGCTATGTTGGTTATTGGCATAACATTTCATATGTATGAACAAGTTAGAATATCCAGTTTAAGAAAGCCTTCTCTGCATGTCTGTTTACTATGATTGTTGCATATTATTTTTATAACTTTCTTTTGTATTAGAAATATGCGTTTACTATCTACTAAATTACACCAGTAAATTATTCCATACCTCATAATGAAATTAAAATTTGCAAACTAGCTTGATGTAGGTTAACCAGAGCTTAAATGGCATAACATGCTGCACTAAGCTTAGGTGTGATGTAGTTAACATTATAACATTCTGACTGGGAGGATTTCAATGTTTTTTAAATTTTTTAAAATGAAGATCTTTTCCTAAGGCATTCAAGTTTCTCTTCGTCAGATTGAAAGAGCATAAGAGAAACATCAAACTTAAACAAATTGACAAATCAGTAATGACATACCATTTTTGGACAGGCAATCACAATTTTGGAAATGAAATGACATTATTAGACAGTTAATAACCATACTAGAACTCACCAATTTGGAAAATATCTTAATTTTAAAACATTTCAGGGATGTGCTAAATTTCAAAATGCTACCTGTCGGAATGTCATAATGTTTACTGTCAATGGCAGCAATGCTGAGGAAAGAGTAAGAATAGATGACAACCATCAGTTACCACCATGGTGAATATGGCAACATTGTCCAAGATTCAATAACCCACATTTAAGTGTGAACATTGATTCATTAATATTTTCAAAGTAAAATGAAATTAAAAGAAAAATGAATTTGGAGTTAACAGTTCTTCTGTTATTAATAAACATCTTACCTTGTTTAATTCATTTTTCATGCAACTGGAATTCTATTTCACAGTTGGATAGTTAAAGGATCTTACTTGGAAAAGGGTTTTCAACATATTAATTTGTAAACAAAATTAAAAAGAAAACAAAATACAATATATTTAAAATGGTAGCCAAAACATGTACAAATTACAAATATTAGGATAGATCACAACAGATATAAAGGGAACAATTTTCCTTTATGTACATAAAATGTCCTTTTAGGAACATGGGGAAAATATATTTACAGGAGGTTTCAACAAAAAATGTTCCCAATTTTTTTCTTTTGGTGTCCAGTGCAAGCTTCTTCTATGCACTAAGGTTCTTGGTTGTTATTTCTCACACAGCATTCTGGAAAAAGAACAAAAGATGTGATTTCAGGACCAGTATACATAACCTTATTCTCACTTCTATAACAGTCAAATGCTATTTCAAAGTATAAGATTATGCTACTTTGAGCTGCCACTCTTCATTTTTTCTGATTTTTTTTGGCAATATTACTGCACATTTGGCTTAACATGAGCTGAGTTAAGAGTGCTATAGTAATGTTGGTTTTGCCTTGGTAGTCAAGAGAGTCACAGGCCAATGTGAAGGTTTGAATGGTAGAATTAGGAGAGTGGGAGTATTTCACCATTTTGCTTCACCTTTCTTATTACATATTTTAACAATTTTCTGTCTGGCAAGTGGTGTTTTAAGTTTAGATCATGGTAAGCCATTTTAAGATTTTCAGATTGATAGACATTATGTCATGCCATATGTTCTAATTGTATTTAGTACCAATAATATTACTTGTTACATTGGTATGTTTATAAGCTTGATTCAAGACCTCTACAACAAATTTTGTGGGATAGGGTAATTTTTATGTCAAACAACTAATACTGACTGACACCTTCTTCCCTGGCATCAATGGGTAGCACATTTGACATGCATAGGTAGTCCCATCTGAAGTTGTGGGCAATAGCCTGGGAAATTACACACTTATATGACTGTGAATAAGCAGGTACATTTACTGCAAATATCTGTTTCCCTGGAATTTTATACTGCATTATTGATTCCCTTTGTTGAAGCAGTTAATTGTAGTTACTGTTTTTATTGATTGTACTACAAGCTTGACAATTTGCTTGTGCTTCTACAGAGGATTCAGATTCTTGCTGGGCTAGAGATTGTGTGCACACATGGTTCGCTTGCATTACAGTGACTTTGGTATTGTTCTGGATCACAGTAGTGGTGAATACCAATTCAGGAATATGCTGATCAGCTATGAATTTCAACTATCAGCTGCTTCTTTCTGTTTGTGTCATAAAGACTAGAATTTGTTTTCACTATGCATCTCAAAATTGAAAACTTATTCAAACACTATTTTATGTCAATTGCTTTACAGTGTTCTTATTATTACTGCTGTTCTTGTCTTGTTATTGAAAGAAGGATTTTTATACACATTACATACATAAAAACTATACAACTTTAGAAGACATTTGTTGGTATTCCAGTTCCAATAAGAGATACTTTAGATATCTGGTTAATAAGTTTAGGACAAAAGGATTGCTTTACACAATCCTAAGAAGCGAAAAAACATGTTCTAATGGAAAAAAACATTGACGAAATTTGTGCATCGTTTGTGTTTTCCAAAGAAAGCAAGTGAGTGTTTCAAAAACTTCAGTTCATACATCAGGTAAACTTTCAAGATTGGAATTCTACAAAAAGACAAATTGTTCATGAATTATTCTTGTGATGATGAAAAACAAGTTTATTTCTATAACTGGATTTTACAAAATGTTGATAGTATTGTTGACATACACTTTTCTCAGATGGTTGGTTTCATTTAAATGATGATTTTTCCTTACAAAATAATAGATATTGCAGCATATCAAAAGGTATGCAGAAGCTGTTGCAGCAACATTTACTTGGTGTCTTCTTGGGCAGCAGTGCAACTTTACACCAGTACCATCTATGGCAGTGGGAGGTATCAGCCAGCAGCCTTATACATAACAATAAGTAGTGACAGTGCTTCATCTTTTAGCTTGCTGTTCATTCATAAGAATCAGAGTGGCCTTCATCACCCCCTGGTGGGCAGCAAACAGAGCTTCCCCCCTGCTTGCTAATTCATCAGGGAAAGGCCTGTCCTGACTTCATCAAGCAGGACCAAGTTTCCTCTTCTTCTAGCTTGTTTCTTGTCACTGCTAAAGCCAGGAGCAATACTGAAGATCAGAATTTTCTTATCCCTCGCTGTTTTCTTTCTTTCCTGTACTAGCGACAAATTGACTGACACAACACTATAGTGGGTTCACATGACCAAAGCCAAAGGTGAGGGTCACTGACCTGAAACTTCAAGCTCATATGGCTCACACTGGTCCTCCTCTCAGGAGATGCAAACCTGTGCAAATAGCTGGATGGTAACTGTGCTAACCAACATCACTGATGACAGGTAAAGACCCAGCACTAACACCTCTGTCCCTTCCCTTGAATTGGCAGTATTGCTGCGGAAGGAGAGCAAGCCTGGGCACATGCCTGCTACTCCCCATTGCCATCTGTGGTTTGGGGGCACCTCACTGTCCATTTCCTTATCCTTCTGCTGGACTCAGATGAGGCCTACTCTGACTAGATAACAGGTTTATTCTAGTTCCATTGGAAGGGGCAGTAACAGGAGGAACTTCAGACCCTTTCTATCTGATTTGGTGAAGTCATCAAATGGACCTGCTCTGTTCTAAATAACTGCCCTCTGCTAAGCCCTATGCAGAAATATCACTTTTTAATGATAAATTGAAGACAACAGCAATCTAACAAAACCATTAATCGATGTCTGGGTACCTGTATGAAAGAAATAGAAAAGCCAACTAGACAATTTGAATCAATATGATTGATTTAACATGGTAGACATAAATGGTGTGCCTGAGATGAATGAATAATGAAAATGTCTACAAAACAGCTAAGAAAATAGGACAAGCTTTGGATATGGAAATAAGAGGACATGACTGACATCTGCCATCAACTACTGAAGCCATCCAGATATACTGTGGTAAAATTCGTTAGAAGATCTGACAAGGAGAAGCCAATGCAGAATATAAAGTGAAGAGGAATCTATCCTGTAATTATCTTAAGTACTAGAGATCCAGTTACCCAGAGGTTTACCTACTGAAGCAAGTAAATTAAAAAGAGAAAGGAACTATCCTTTTATGTGGGTCGATGCTAATGATAATATTAAACTAAAAAATCAGAGCAAGATAAAAATTGATAAGTGGTTCATGGGTTATCATCTGTTTTGATTCGATGAAATTACTTGAACTTTTAGCCATTCTTGCTCTGTGGGCTTTTGTTGTCCTCTGTATTTAGCGGTAGCATGGTAGCCTCTAGTTCCCCAAGTTGTGGGTTCAAAATCTGGTGGAGGACAATGAAACTTTTTGGGCATAAAAATCCTTAACATGACTTCTTTTGAAAGGGAAGAAAAGCCGTTAGCAGCGTGTCACAGAATGTTACATTTCCATTACTCCACGTGGTGTTTGCTTTGGTGTTCTTATTTCATCTTGGGCCTTATTCTAAATGGTTTCCAAGATTCTTGAATACAGTTCCTCTCCCCTAGCTGGTTATGACTCCCATTGGCTGGAAGTGGGGATGTAGTGGGGAGGGTTTGATTTAGCTCGTCAGAGGGCACCTGGTTTTGGGAGGAGAGAGAGATGATGCTGGGAGGACTGGGCTAGTGAGTCTGTTGGCCAGATATGCTTTCTGCCTGTGAGATGTATTGGTGATTTGGTCCTTTTCTTCGCTGGGGATATTTGAAATTTGACATTTTGGGGTTGGCTCTTTCAAGTTTTGTTTTGATTTTTTGTTGCTTTTTTAACTTCCACTTTGTGGCTTAGGATCTTTCATTCTCTGCCTGCGTTATATTTTTATAGTAGTTATATTTTCACTACTGTGGTGAGTAGCTGGGTCATGTAGTCATGTAGTTATTAATATTTGTTGCTGAGTGCATATTGGCTCCGTATATTTTTTGGGTAAATTGGTTATCTACGCTCTGTTGTTCTGAATTCTTGTTTGTCACTTTTTTTTTGGGGGGGGGGGGATAATGGAGGTTTTATGATAAAGTGACCTTTTGTTGTGTGGGATGAAGTTTATAAGTATCTACAGTTATTTTCCCCTGCATTATGATTTGGGCTCGGTAGCTTACCTAAGTTTTCTATTTCTTTCCACTCTCATCACCTTATTTAACAACACACAGCTGTATGTAATTTGCTGTATGTATTTTGTTGTTTAGCATTTGTTATTGCCAGGAAGTTGTCCCAGGAAAGTATGTATTCTGAGATTCTTTATGAGGTTTTGAGTAAGATTTATAGACATCTTCGTACGGTTTATGACTGATCATTGCTGTCATATTTATCGCCCATTTAATTTCTGTTAGGAGGCCATTGCATTAGCTAGTGGCTTTGTTTGCAATTTGTATTCTCACACCATAATCATTCCCCCCACCCTTTTTGGAAATAAGTTTGCAAATTAGCTTAACTTATGTAGTTACAGTGCCTATTGGATGTTATTTTTGTTTATAAAGGACTGTATTTGGCTCTTATTAGGCCAATGTTTGATTTAGTATTCAGACACACTTGCTGTCCCCCACAACAAATTAAATCTCCTATTCAAAACTTGCAAATATACATAGAAGCCTGTGACAGTGATGTGATTAAATAAAAAATAAAAAAAATTGACTCAAATTCTTTTATTTTTTAAATCTCCTATGTTGCAGTGCCAATAACAACTAGTGTCTTTCTATTTTTTTGTATAAGCACATTGACAGAAATATTCAGACTGTAGCGAATGCCTTTGTCAGAAGAGATTTTGCAATATAATTGCAAGTTTCTGCGACTTTCAATAATTAGCTTGCTAGTAAAATAATTTGTTCATTTCTTATATTAATGTCACTTTATGATGTTTATTGTTATTTCTGTTTACAACTAAAGGTTCACAATTACAGTTGCATTTAACTGCTGATCACTTGTCTCCTATTTAACTTACTTTGCACTTGAGATTATTTTTGGCTATAACAAATATTTTAAGATTGAGTGATTCACTTAAGCAATTTTATTTCTTCAGTGCCAATAGCCTTTCTGCTTTTTGTATAAGCACTTTAATGCTAGAAATTTTGAGATTGTAATGAATGCCTTTGCCAGAAAAGATTTTACAATACAATTATAACTTAAATTTTCAATAATTTGCTAGTTCATCTCTTATACTAAAGTTGCTTTATGCTTATTGTTATTCTTTACCACATCCCCCCCTGCCCATTTTATATTAAAATTTTCTTTTTTTAATGGTGGCTTGGCATGTTGATAATTTGAGGGATAATTCTAGCAAGGTCTTCTCAGTAGTTTTGAGATTTGTTACGTCTTATCGAGAGTGGAATGTATTTTGAAGTGCTTTTACTTATTGAGGTTGAGCTTGAGGAAAGACTTTGTGAAAATAGCAGCACGCATAGTACTTTTGTTTTCCCCATGATCCATGTTTTATATTTTGTGAGGTTTTGTGGATAATCTTTTGGGGACTTTAGGGTTAAAGCAACAAGCAAAGGAATGTATATAGAAGCAATTCAAACAATTGTTCTGATTTATTTATAACAACATCAGGCATTATCCCATCATTTGTGAAAAGAACTATATAGTGGAGCTTGTGTTGTCAGCAAATAGCTGGATACACTAAGAAGATAGATAGATACTTATTTATAAAACTGCATTCATCTGTAGACTGGTTGTTCCTTGAACACAACCTTTCTTATGGTAACCCCAGGTTTTTTATAAGTAGCTGTTCTCCATGGGTGAGGGCATCTCCAAACGTTTTTGGAGCTGGCCCCACCTAAAAGGGTTTCAGAGATTCCCTGGCAGCCAGTATATTCTGCACCTGATAAAGAGGACTCTGAGCAAAATTGAGGGACCTTTCATGCCAAACAGAATGGGATGCTGAGAACTGCCATAGTTAAAAAGCATCCATAAATAACATTTAATTTAAACTGTGGGTTTCTTCAGGAAGTGAATTTTAGTCAAAACTTAGCATGTGTAAAAAGTTTATAAACTAAAATCAGCAGAAGATATAAACAAATTAACAGTCTAGTTGAGCCAACTACAGCTTTCTATGTATTACCAGAATGTTAGTGGCTAAACACTAAAATTAAAGAATTTCATGTTAATACACTAAACATGACCATGACATTATCATGAAAATTGAAACATGGTTGAGAAGCCACTTACAGTAATCAACCTTTAGATCAGAATTATGTTTTTAGGGAAAAATAGTATGGCAAAAAAGCTGAAGGTGTCCTAATTGCTGTGTAAAATTGTTGAATTTATAAAAACATTGATATAAATGAAAACAACTTTGAAGCAGTTAAAATTATATTGCATCATTCTTCATATCTGTTTTTTGTTGTGTATTTTCCATCAAACTCTAAGCTTGAGATTAAAAAGAATTCTTCAATTCGTTTAATATTATTATTAATAAACACAATAAAAATGTTATCATAGTTGGAGATTTTAATTAATCAATTTTATTATAATTGATGCAAATTAAATAACTTTATTAAATGAAACTGTTTATTAGAAATCTTTAGCACACTTTTTAGCAATGTGCAGTTTCTGTTCAAAAAATAGTATCAAAAAAAATATTAACTAATATTTCCAACTTTCTGTCAATAAATAAATAACAATTTTCTTGTGCCTATAGATAATCATTATCTTGCTTTGACAGAACTGCAGTGAAAAAATGAATATGTATATATACATCTCTCAGCAATTGGATATAATTTTAAGAACGTTAATTATTTAAAAGTATAAGTTGCTCAAAGAATCAAATTGGAAAACTCTTGAATTGGCTTGTAGTAATAATCACATGAATACTCAGTAAATGAGTTCTATATTAATATTCAAGTAGTGTTTAAGAAAGCAGTGCTGAAAGTTAAAAGTTCATGCATCCTTTTTTTTAAGCTTGTATAATCTTTTGTATTTTGTGTTTGCATAATTACACAAAAACTGTAAGTAATACAAGTGTTTTCATTCCAATTCAAAGCATCTCTTAAACTTTTTTTGATTACCAATCCTCTAAAAGTACTTTGGGTGCACCTCAAGTTTACACCAGACTTCCATAGAAAAATACTAAAATTTTACTCATTCCCAACTCACTTTTCAGTTGAGTTTTGTTTCTGAATCTGATAATGAGCTTTGAGTATGAGTGTCCTTCAAGAAAAGACTATGGATCTGGCCCTAAGAGTGTTTTAGTTAACTTATAATGCTACTCCTTAATATTCATAAAGGGTTTAAATTAATTTTCCAACATGAGATCAAGAAACCATTCTTTGTTCTGAAAGCTGGGACTTACTTTTTACATATCAGATGTGCTCCATTTGTATGCTTCTTCTTCACGAGCCTTTTTAGCATTTTGCACATCAAACCATTGTTTTTCATAGCCATTTGAGCGATCCACGCCATCCCATCGATGTCCTGGTGGAATGCCAAATCTGTTTGGTAGGAAAGATCCCTCATACTTCGGCTTCTCTGCAACAGATTAAACACCAACTTATTAAATATGACAACTAAACAATTACATTTCACTTTTATCATCATGACAATTGACTTTGCTCAAGATTCATATAGATTTATGCTTTCATTACAATCAGTCGTATTATATGGAAGAATTATTAAGATGGTAAATTTTTCAAAGTTATACATTTCAAACTTTAAGTTTATCTCTGCATTGCAAGAACTGTTTGTCTACATATGGCATTCTTCCTCTAATTCCTAAAGCAGTAATTATATTCCTGTCAGCACCTTAAGGCCACCAGGAATCTCCTTAATGTTGAATTATGGATTTTTTAAAAAATACTTTTCCACAGTTTGCAATGTTTATAGACCTCGTTAAGCATCATCTAAACAAGTCCTAAAAGTTTCACCATGTTAGATTCAACTTATATGTGAAAAAAATTAACTTATGGAAAATTAGGTTTAAAATTGAAACATCATGCATGCCTGCTGTACATGAAAGTCCTCAAAGTTTTCTTTTTGCACCTCTTCTTTCTCATCTTATAGCTTTTCCAAAGCTTTTTCTACATTTGTCCTTCTTTGACAGCCTATTCGCAGGATTGGGTGGTATGACTAAAAGTGAGACCCGTCTTTTGAGACACTGCTAGCAGAAAATGTGAGATGCAGCTAGTCTTGAGACATGCCTCGTTAATTTTGTATGAATAAAAATTTCCCCTCCGAAGCGAGATGCGCTACCTGTGTCTCATTTACGTACCGTTGGAATCTGTGTGTAAACAGATCAACAATGTATTGATGTAGTATGGAAAGGCTTATTTCAGCATTCAAGATTCAATGTACACAATCAAAATGGAGAAGGAGACATTATTTTTAATTGTGTTTTGAGAAGTTTTAAATAACTATTTAATAAAATAGCAATTGTTCGAAAATTAAGAATTGGCAATGACCAGAATTAAACAAGATTTAGGAAAAGTTTTTGATAGGGATTATAATGAAATTTGATTGTTTGGGAAAATAAGCAATGTGAAAATCAGAATTTAAAAAAATCTGATGTGTTCCAATCACATGACTTTCTCTAGCTGTTCCACATACAAACTATTATTACAAAACATTATTTTTATCTACTTCATGCTAATCGAGATAAACGTTAGCAGAAATGGTTTGATTATTTTCTTCTTTGTAAGTAGAAGGGAAATAATCGAACACATTAGGCTAAATCAACAGCCAAATCTTTTAAAATCTGATCGTTATGTGAAATAAAAGTTTGGTTTGGTTTACATGGTCAGCAGTAAAACTAGAGAGATGAAATGAAAGGAGATGTCCTGTTTAAGAAGAGAAGTGGTCAGTTTCCATCACTGAAAACCAGCAGATTCCTTTCACTTTCAACTTCCAATTGTATTGTAGAAAACAATAGATACATAGTAGATAGAGAAGGTATTGTATTCCATCCAAAAATTCAATATCAAGATTTCACTGGAAATATATGTTTTGAAACCACTTGAATCCATAAAAAAACATTTTTAAAAAAATGTCCATGTGGGCAGCATAGCTCAAAAATGAAAAGTCTGTTAAATACTAAACTTGGTATTTAAATTCAGTATGTTCAAAGGATATGACAAAGATTTCCAAGAAAGTCCCCCCATCCCCAACTACCCTTTACATGAAACATTTTGTGAAAATTTTGACTCTCTCAAAAATAGCTGTAACAATTTTGATTAAAATATCATATGTTTAAGATATTTTCATGACAAATAAAATGTATATCTTGAATTTTCTAAATAGCCTCTGAAGACCTGTTCATTCTGGATGGCCTTTGCCCGCTGGTAAACAGTAAGAGATAGACAAAAACTACCTCGTTAAAACACACAATTAATGTTGTATACATCTTTTTTGGTACTTGATATTGGTTTCAATTTTGAACTACTTAAACTTTTCTCAAACGGGTGATAATTTTTCCTTTTATCTCTCTTTTGCTTACTGCCAGTCTTACAGAGTGCCGAATTTCACATAATGACAATTTTTAAAAGATCTATCATGGTGTATATTCCCTTATTTTCCTTCTGCTTACAAGGGAGCATGTAATAAAACAATTTCTGCTAATGTTTTATCTCAATTAGCATGATATAGATGAAAGAATAATCTTTTGTAAGAATAGTTTGCAGAACAGGTAGAGAAAGTCATGTGAATGGAACATATCAGATTTTGTTTTAATTGATGCATATTCCAATAATGTCCATTTTCAAGTTATGTTCTTGAACATAATGTATTATTATGTTTTCTGACTTAAGCTGATTTTAATTTTGAGATCAACTATTTTCTCATTCCTACTGTTAATAGCACTGATTAGTATTTTGCAATATATTTGATTGCTCTTTTATGGTGGTTCCACTCTAAGAATGTCCTCATGTAAACATTACCCTCTTGCCCTGATTGGAGTAACTATGTGGTACTGGGAACCATCACAGCTCGCATTCTTCATGCTAACTCTTCATGTGACGTAGTTTTAGAAGCATGGAACTGGTTAGATAGCAAATGAAGAGAGTAGTGGAAAAATGATACATAAATAAGCAATATGGAAAAAGAAAAACATTATAAGACATTAAAACATACACATACCTATTGTGAAAGAGGTTGTACTCTCCTTCCCAGTAAAAAGCCGTCATCACTTCCAATGTGTAAGAATAACAGATCCCTTAATGATTTTAGTCTGGTAGTCGGCTCCATGTGCCTTTTACTCTTAATATTAGTCTGCCTTTACCTTTGAATTTGTGTGGCCTTCATGAATCCCAAGTTCTGTTGACAAAATACAGTTTCCACCCTTCCTGTTTGTATGCACAAATGTTTCTGGGGTAGTCACCTGACCATAAGGTCATCCAATAAGTAAGTTTCCCTATTTTTTTTTCCTCTGAAAAACAGAGAACATTGATGTCTTTTGATGATAGATGTCTACTGATATGTCATTGATGATTCTTGATGAGAAATATTGTGTTATGTTGGCAGCCTTGAATTATTTTAATTAATAATATGCCATAATTTAGCAGTGGTTAGGAAACCATGGAGGTAATATGTCTGATTATTATGAATAGCATGACAAACAATGGAGAGGAAGGCTGGTTGCGGTGACAGGCAACAGGCTATTATTGCTGTTTGCTTCATTGCTAGAAAGATTGTAACATAACTATTGATGGAAACTTTTTGGCTATGCTCCAAAGAGAGGAGGATCTACTTATACAGAGTGATGCAGTAAAAACCAGTGTTGAATACTCATTGTTGCCCGCCAAATGTCATTTGTCATTTATTGTGGCGAAGCTGTTGCAACTATATTTTGTATTGTCAGTATGAAAGTTGTTATGTTTGGTTAAGATGTGTGAACGGTGAGCAATGTAACCTTTTCAAGAAAGAATCACAATAGTGATAGAGATGTACATGCCTATCAGTTCATTTGAGGAAATACAGGAACATTTTGCACAGAAGTTTCCTGGCATTGCCATACCAGATAAAGTGGTATAATGCAGTTGCAAATGCAAAAAAATAATCGAGCCCCATCCATTTGTACATCTACTGTGAATGCAATTATTCAAGCACGAATGATCCAGAGTCCAAAGAAGTTAATGATTCACGTAGGTCTTGTCAATGTGTTTTACACCATATAGTGATGAAGCCCTACAAAATAGCATAAGTCCAAGAATTGATGAAGGAAGATAAGAGAAAGTGTACAAGGCTATGTCAAACAATTGAGAGTGGAATATTGGATCCACTGCTGTATTTCACGAGTATTGAAGCTTGGTTCCATTTGACAAAACATGTGAACTCTCAAACACCAGATACTGGTCTACAAACAATCCCCTATACATTTAATGAGGAATCTCTTCACAGTGCAAAAATCAGAGTGTGGTGAGCTGGCATTAGTGATTAGTTTGCCAAGTGTTTTAAGCATCCTTTGTGAACACCTTCATGTAAAAAATATTTTTCAAGACGAGTCCTCCATATTTTTTCTGAAGCACAGATGCTTTATAGCGTGAAATGGTGCTGCAGATTTAACTGGAGAGTTTTACCGTGCTTCAGATATATTTATGGGTGACGAAACATCACTTGACAACAGTTGTATTCAAAAATCAGAAAACTGATACTGCAAAATGGTATACAGAAGTTTGCCTTCTGAAAATGTTTTTAAAAAATTTAAGAAAATCATCCAAGACAGGACCATGACAATGCATCAGCTCACACTGTCTAATGTAATAATGCAGTTTCTGCAATGAACTGGGGCAAAATTATTGACTTGTCCACCATATTGTCCCAATCTGGCACTTTGTGATTTTTTCGTGATCCCTATGTGAAGCACTAGCTTTGATGTCACTGATTTTCTAGCCCTGAAGAAGCTCTTGTATTTATCCTCAGTCCCAGAAACTGACTGGTGTGGATGCCAGCCTGGTAGCGCTCAACGACATACCTCATCCCATTTGAAAGTCAATGCACTTCAGTGAGTAAACATGTGATATCAGTTAGAGGCAGCTTCTGACAGCAGTGGTTGTGATCTCTTATTACCTGAACAGTGAGTCATGTGTCAGTTTATACTGTTGTGAACATAAAGTTATCCAATATGCAAGACATTGATGCCAGTCTAGGAGGATCATCCTCTGTGGGCTAGGGTTAACATGTGGTTCTCCCAGCCAATTAAGTTAAGAAGATGCTTTATTCGATGTCATCTTCAAATCTGAAAAGGGGATTTTGATATACCTAAGTTCATAATTATTTCACAAAAAAAGTAAAAAATTTTAAAAACCATAACTGAAAATAATTTGTAAGTTTTTAAAAAATCAGGGGCATCATTTAGGGGGGCAGAGGGAAAAACTTCCCCCTAAGCTAGGAAAATAATTAGGATATTGGCTTATAGTTGACGATGTACTTGTAATACAAATGTGTCACATTTATTAAACGAAAGAACTTATTTGAGGATAAACATGTCATTAAAATTCACATAAATTTGAGAAACTCTTTCAGGAGCCTCCCCCCCCCCCCAGCATTTCTTAGTAGTGATAATAATAAAAATAGGAGATATGGAGCTAATGGTAGATTGGAGGAATTATCTAACTCTAACTTTATACAAATGAAAGGTAATAAATTACAGACAAAATCTTGAGAAAAATCTATTGTCTGCAAAACATGAGTTTTCTAATTTCACATAATGTTTTTAAGTATTAGTCACTTTTATTTGCAATTCTGTTTCCCAAGAGCATAACAGAATTGCAATTTGTAATGCAATCCTTCCACCCCACCCCCTTGCAATGGAGTTAACATGAGTGAGAATCAAATTGGGACTTTTCAAACGATATCAAAATAAAGAAACAAATGGAAGCTATGTAATGATACTGAAATCATTTTACGTATCTACATATTTTATGACAAGTTTGACACTGGCAAACTCTTATGCCGGGATTATAAAATACTTAATGTGATGTAACTTGAAAGTCTGAAACATTGTATTAAACACAGCTATTTAGGGTTAACTTAATGTGACAACCTAGTTTTTGGTAGTATCAAATTTTTCCTTCCCATTACCTATGTTAAGTGATGGCACATATTGTTTAGCGTAAAACTGAAATTTTGGTGATTGTAGGTTAACTTCTATGGCATTTATGCACAGTGAAACATACAAAGCTGTGCTATTCACCCTATTTCACGGTAATAGGAAGGAAATTATGCCAGGATTACGATGAAGTTTACTTAATGTGACGGGATATTATGTAAAGCTTAATGGTGTTAAATTCCGGGTCTATCAGGATGCACTTAATGTAACAGAAATGACTCCTGATGGTAGTTGTTTTCAACGGCTTGTTCTATGTTTCACACCAATTAGATATCTACCATCACTTAACGTATTGGGAAATTACATTGCGCTAATTTAGGTTATGTTAAGTTAATCCTAAATAGCTTCATTTAATACAATGTGTTTGAGTTTCAAGTTATGTCATGTTAAGTTCATGTTATGAAGTTCATTGTAATCCTGGCATAAGAAGAACTCTGGACCTCTTGCATGGGAAATGGACATACTAATTATCATGAATATAAGCTGTTTATGTGGACAAGCACAAAGAATACAATGTGAAAAACGCATATAAAAATAATACTAAAATAAAGGAGCAGGTATATACGTAACGTGGAACTAAAAGTAAAGTAAATGTTGATTACGAGTACCATAGCTTGTAAATATGCTCTAACGGTACACAGAACTCTATGTTTGAGAAGATTATATATATATTTAGCTTAAAGTCCTTTAACCTGGTTTGGTCACATCGAACAATGAATGAAATCGGTGAAATGATGCTCGAATGAGCTTGGAGTCCAGGAAGCTTAATGCTACTCAACGTTGTGTTTTCAGGATAAGGGAAAATCCTGATAAAAAAAATTATCTGGGTAACTCACCCTTAGCGAGATTTGCATTTGCGACCTGTTGAATGTGAGGCAGACACACTATCACCACACTACCCAAATGGGCTTAATTATTTGAGTTGTTTATCACTCAAAAAGACACATAAAAAGTTCAACAAAATGAAACAAAGGAACATCCCAATTTCTCTAGTGGCTGAAGACATATAATGTAAAATGATGCATATTATAAACGGCCACTTGGAACACTATGTTTGAGTTAGTTTAGTTGTTTTGCACTAAAATATACATAAAAAGGTTAACCAAAATGAAACAAAGCAACATCCCAATTTCTTTAGTGGGACAGGACAAAACCTGTTAAATCACATTGTTGGAAAAACAGCAGCTGGCAGAAAAGGATGAACTTAATTTAAATGACAATGCACTATACTAAATAATTTTGCACAATAATCAATAACCACTTACCTTTCAACAATTTTCTCTCTTACATTGATTTTCGAGGAGTTAGTCCAACTCAGGTCTTTCTTCATCTATCACAACACCATTACTGATAAGCATAGAGTGATGCTACTATGAGCCCAGCACTTGTGCAGTTCACAATAAGCAGGCTTATTGCCATGACGACATGAACAGGGAAGTTCTTAAAAAGAGTTCTCTGAAAGCAGATCTATTCCCTCCAGAATAGAAATATTGTCTGCGCTTATAAATGTAAAAAGAATTGAAATATAACTGTCTGGGCTATTTGTGCTGCTGCTTTACTCTTCAAGGTTGATAACCAGGTTATCGAATTGAATTCTTTACCAAATCATCACATTCTTAAATTGTGTACTTCACATACTTTTTATTTTTTCCTGGCTGAAATCACATTTCCGTTTCAGATTTTTCTTTGCGAGCACTGTTTATACTTGTAGCCGAAACATCAGTGAACTCAGGAGCTAATTTCCCCACTTCTTTTATGTCTTTATTTCTAATAAAGCTTACAATAAACATTCAGCACTATAGTTTTTTCACCAATAGTCAACAGTTTACCAACCTTATAATTTATATAACTTGACGAAGATGCAAGAAAAAATTCACAGCGACTGCACAGTAACAACCAGCAACTGTTACTGTGTAAACAATAATGCAGAAATCAGGTGACTCATATGAATAGCTCGTTGGGACTTGTAGCTCTGTTTAACAGTACAAATCATTGACAATTTAACTCTTAGGAATTTGTATAGAATATTATACCATTTAAGAATAAATTCATTCTGTAATTTAGTATGGGATTACATTCCTGTTGCACTGCTACAGTGTTGTACCGTGGTGTACTAGCCATGTGGATCCGTTTTGGCACGAATCAGCCTAAAAGTGAACAGAAAAAAAAAAGGGGAATCAAGCTGTTATGGAGGAAATCTTGGGTAGAATAAAGGACATGGAAGAGAGAATTGAAATTAAACTAAATAGGGTGGAAATCAAGGGAGAAATATGGAATAAAGTGCAAGATGTGAGAACAGAGGTGCAGAGTGTAAAAAGAAGAAATAAAAGCTGGCATTAAACACTAAAAAAAAAAAAAAAAATACCAAAGTATGGAACAAATTGAGGCCATATTGTCAGACAATGCCATGGTTCACACTAGTAGAAAATTTGTTGGTATCTTATGTGAACAAGGGATTAAACTGTATCATAGCTCTGCATATTTCCCGCAAGAAAACCTGTGTGAGAGATGCTTGAGGAATATTTTACTGAATTTCAGGCTTTTAAGCCATAGCAATAGTAAATCTTCGGTTAAGCATTGTGAATATGTTGAAAATATTATAAATTATACTACAGATGCTACCACAGAATTCACTCCCTATGAACTGACTGGAGAAGAGCCTAATAAACTAGTTAAATGGTTACCTGATGTAATCTTAAAAGTATTCTCTAATGTATGAACTAAAAGTGGCATTAGCTTTTAAGGGGATTAAAAAAAAATCTGAGTTAAGGAAAAAGCATGCAAAAAAGGCACAGCTTTAAGTGGAATCCAATCATTGGTAGTGAGGTATTGGTAGAGAGAAAAAATATATCCAGTACGAAACAGCATATTTACTCACGAATGAGTTTGCTATACAAAGGTCCTTTCTTTATTAACAAAATTTTCAGGGATCACACATACAATTAACAGATTTAGGAAACAAGATAATAGGGAGGTATCATAAACACTGCTCCGAAACAAAAGGTGAAATATTAATTTTGTATTGTAAAAATGTATTTTAGACATATGAATGGGAGTTTGTAGTGTGGATAGAAAATGTCATGTAATGTGTTCTTTGTTTTGGGGGAAAATTTCACGATTGTGAACTCCAAGAATGTAAGAATCACAAAAAGAAAGAGAGAGAGAATTTCGTTCACGTCATGAAAGGGGCTTTTCAGGCAATATTTATATCTTTACCCCATGCTGTTGACATTTTGTAAATCATATTCCATTTTGTGTATTTGTTGTTCAGATGTTTTCTTGTTGCATGCTGAAGTTGAAATCACTGGGTGCAATGTAATTATTCTGTGTGCTTTTGTTAGATATGTGTTTTGATTTTCCCCCTGAGATTTTGTTTGTTGTAAACAAGTACCTTGGTTGTGAAGCCAGAAATTATAAAAGAGGCTGTTCATAAGCAAAGAAAAGGGCACTCTGAGACTATTCAAAGTCGAGTGAGATGGACTGTGACTTCGCGCGGGATATATTTCCTAGGCAGGGCCTCCTAGGCTACTACGTGCACAATTAAGTTTATGTGTGAATTTAGAAATGCATAAATATTTGTAGCAGGATTGTTAATTGACTTCCATTTAATGAATTAGAAAGTGACAATATATTTTGTTCTGAGGAAGTAAATATATTTTCCGTTCAGTTTGCCTACACTCCTCTTGCCTTTATAAATAGGGTGAATTGTTGGTTTCTTTCAATATTCAGGTAGATTTCCTTTTGTTTTGATTGAATTGAACAGACCTATAAGGAATAGGTAGCTTTATTCTATTTACATCACTAAACCATTCCTTTATAAATTCTGGAGTGATCCCATCTATTCCTGTTGCTCTATTCTTTTCATTTAAGTCATTTGTTTAATTAACTCTTCAAACCTCACTTCTCTGTCCAATATTTCTGTGTAGTTTGTTTTAAAATCCACCCTTGGTTTTACCTTGATATGACAGTCCACCTCAAATAGGTTTTTAAAGTGTTTCAACTATTCTACAGGAGTAATATTTAGTTTTGCTATATACTATAATAGATAGATTTTTAGCATTTTCCACACCTTACTAGCATTATTTTCACTTAATACCTTAATCAGAAAACTCATTCTTTTTTCTCCACTTGTTTTTATTTCTTCTATAGAAATTTCTACTACTTAAATATTCCTCCTACCTCTCTTCATTTCACTAATGTTTGCTTCACCAATCTTTTTACTGGTTTGTAGTCCTCATCAAACCACATATATGCTTTTTTATCTCTCCCCTTTCTCATCCCTGAAGTGGTAAAATAAATCGGAAGCAAAATATATTTTTTTTTTTTATCTCAGAGTACTATGCTGGGTTGTATGTCGGTTCGAGCTATGAGACTTCTCTCTCTCAGGGCGCTATCAGGGTTTATGGGCTCTAGATCCAGGCTATTGATGTTGGTTGATAATTTATTAAGTAATTGATAATTTAAGTTCTCTTTGCAGAATTTTATATTATTTTTGATTAGATTTTACAATCCATACATGAAATCGCAATCACTAGTGCAATTCAGTGCTTCTAATTAATGTGAAAATTCTATCTCTTGCAATTCTTACACTGTAGTGATGTGAAGAATGGAACTCGAGAGTTAATGAGAAGACTCAAATTATAGTTTTCAAGAAGAGGGCAAAAATTGGGCAAGTACGAGATGTGGAAAAAAGAAGATAAAGAATATGATGAGGTTAAGAGACTGTCTATTTAGGGGTCGAAGTTGAAGGGGTGGGAAATGGTAGAAACAGAAGAAGCTGGCTCTGGCGAAAGGAGCATTGCCTGCAGTTAGGTGTAAATATAGGATACCAAATATAAAAGTCAAACGGCTAGAAAGAATATATAATATGGTAGTGGAAGCAAAAATGCTATATGGAGTTGAAATATGGGGACTAAATGGTGGATGAGAAGCAGTGGATATGGTACACAGGGGTTTTGTAGAGAAGTTTTAACTTATAAATTCAATAGTAAAGGAATGTGCTCAAATTGAAGTGGGAAGAAAAGGTATGATTATGGAGAGAGCCCTTAAATATTGGCATAGAATACTAAATCTAGATGAAGGAAATTTGTTAACATAATGCTTAGAATTTCAAGAAAAGAATTTAAGCAAAAGTGGATGGAGTTACAGTATGCAGAGTATCTTAGAGAAAAATGGACTTAGAGAAATTTGGAGGAGGGAAAACAATATAAATGGGTTTTGGAAAGGTAATAGAAGGAGATTTGAAGACATAGAAGTACAAGAATTGTTTAAAAATAAAGGGGATAAAAGATGTTGGAGTTGTATTGAGTCACACTTATTTACACTTAAAAATCTCTACTTAATATGTTAAAAAAACACTGAAACGTTTTCCAGGACATTCGCCCTCTTCTTCAGCAGTTTGGTGACTGGCATTCCTTTCTCTTTCTCTCTTCCTCTTCTTGTATCGGATCTTGTTGCCATCTGGTGTTGGGAGTGCAAAGTTTTAAAACTTCATCCAGTGGTGGGATTTCAAAATTTAAAACGTTATTGCTGTTTTTTATAATGTGAATTTTTTCCCAGATGTCTAATTCTATTGGTGACTCTAATGGTTTCAACAATTTTATATTTTGCCCAATGTTGTGGTTTTCTTCCCAAAAATGATATGAAACAGCAGATTTGTCTATTTGCTTTAGTTTTATGTTTCTCTGATGTTCTTTTAGTCTAATTTCCAAGTTTCTCTTTGTTTTGCCTATGTAGAATTTTTCACAATCTTCAGCTGATCTGATAGATTCCGGATTTTAGTGTGGTTTGAATTGTATTCTTAAGGGGCTTATTCAGAATGTTCTTCAGGTTGAATTTGTTTTGTGGAGCTAGTTTTATTTTGAGTTTTTTGAAGATTTTTTCGAATTTTTTATAAGCCCAGGAGTGGTAAGTGAATTTTTTGTATTTCCAATCATTGTTTGCAAGAGGTGTTAGAGTTGTATTTAACGTGATTTCTTTGAGTTTTTCTTTCTTTTTGATCACGTTCCTAATGAGTTCAGGGTTGAATCCATTTTCCATTGCTACTTCTAAAATATACACTTGTTCTTTTTGAAATTCCTCCTTGCTCAACGGGACACTGTATAACCGTTGGATCAAGCTTCTGAAGATAGCCAGTTGGTGTGAAGTTGGGTTGCAGCTATTCTTTTTTATGTAATTGTCCACATGTGTGGGTTTTCTGTGTATTCCAAATTTAAGTCATTTTGTTCTCTAATGATTTTGAGGTCTAGAAAGGGTAGGGTGTTGTTAACTTCTATTTCCATTGTGAATTTAATGTTGCTATCCTGTACGTTCAAAAGTTTTAGGGAATCTTCTTTTAATTTTTGGGGGATGATAGCATAAATGTCATCTACATATCTTCGCCAAAACATATATTTGGGGGAAGGCTTTTACTATATGGACCTCGAGATAACTCATGTACAACTCTGCAACAAGGGTGAAAGTGGGCTGCCCATTGCTAGGCCTTTAGACTGTTTGTAGAATTTTTTGTTGAACATGAAAAAATTTTGTCGAAAGTCAGGTTTATAATGTCGTCTATTGTGATTAAGTTCAGCCATTTTCTGAGAAGATTTGGTATTTTTTCAGTCGGAATACTTGTAAACAGCGACTTGACGTCAAAGGAGACCATTATGTGGTTGGAAGGGACTTTGTTTTTCTGTAGGTGGTTTACAAGCTCTAAGGAGTTCTCTATACCCAGACTCTCAAATTTCTGGTATGATTTTAATTTATTAACTACCTACTTAGCAATACGGTAGGTGGGTGAGTTTATGCCATTTATGATTGGTCTCATACTGTTGTCATCCTTGTGTACCTTTTGTGTGCAGTATAATCTTGGCAGTGTGGGGTTTGCAGATTTTAAATTGCGTTTTTCAGTTTCCGTTAGTGTGTTGTTGTTTGTAAGAGTTTTATTTGTTAAGCTGGTGTATGTATTTAGAGGGTTTTTGGGAATTTCTTCATAGTCCGCACTTTTTAGCAACATGTTTACCCTCTGGTTGTAGTCTTCAAGCTTCAAGATCACAAGTGAGTTGCCTTTGTCAGCTTTAAGATATACCACTGGTTTATTGTTAAGGTTTCTAATTATTTTATTATGGTTGTTATTCTGTTTGGGCTGTAGCTGTTTAATTATATCTAGGCATTCCAACTTGGTTTTAATTTTGTCTTCAGTTTTTAGGTTATGTGTCGCTATTTCAATATGGGCGATGAAGTCATCTTTATTCTGGGAGAAACTGATACATGTTTTGAAGCCTTTTTGGAGTAGTTTCATTTCTTCGGTTTTGAAGGTCTGTTGGGATAAATTTATTACCGTAACTACTTCTTTATTTTGCCGATTATTTATCGGTTCTTTCGTGTACCCGATTTGGTGCAATTTTAGCTGCTTTAATTTCTTTTTAAGTTTCTCGTTCTTGTTCTTCATGAAAATGCATAATTCTTCATGCATGTGGGTTTCAAAATTTTGCCATGTCTTTATTCCTAATTGTTTGGTTAATTTTAAGTGCAGATTGTATAATTCCAGGTCTATTTTATTTATGATGCTGTAGTGTTTGGAAATCGCTAATTCTATCACGTAGTTTTCAATCATTTTTTGATGTTTGCTGTTACCGTTGGATTTTACGGTTTGTCGGACGAATGTTGGTGTGACTTTATGTTTTTGACATAATTTTAGAAACTTGATATCCGGTGCCGCGTATCTTCTTTTGGTTTGTAGTTTTAAGTACCTTTTTAAATCCTTCTTTGTGTAACCTAATTCTGTGTTCAAGTTGATAGAGAAACTTCTTACCTCGTCACCACGTGTGTTCGTCACCACATTGCTTCTTTGGTTTGTAATATCAAATACGTTAACTACTATAAACAGAAGCACTATTAACAGTGAAGTATTCTTCATGTTGGAGTTGTATTGAGTCACACTTATTTACACTTAGAAATCTCCACTTAATATGTTAAAAAAACACTGAAACGTTTTCCAGGGCATTCGCCCTTTTCTTCAGCAGTTTGGTGACTGACTTTCCTTTCTCTTTCTCTCTTCCTCTTCTTGTATCAGTTAGCTTGCATCATTGTCTCCATAACCAGGTGCATGCCCTTAGCATTGAAGAAGAAAAATAGAGCAGTAGATACTGCATATTTCAGGTGTTCGTCGCCAGCAAAGCTTCGTTAGTTTAAACGATAAGAGTAAGTAAAGGACTGTTAATACATAAAAATGTATTTGAATTTCACGGCTGCGTTGTGTCATCTCGATAAACTGTTGCATTACCTTAACATTGGATGGGGAGGAAAAATATTACTATCGCTATCTATCGGAAAATAAATAACTACTTACTCTGGGTCTTCATCTTTAGGAAAACTTCTTTGATTCTTTATTTAAATGATAGGAGTAAGGAAAGGACAGTTAACATATGAAAATGTATTTGAATTTCACTGCTGCGTTGCGTCAATGTCTTGATAAACTGGTGCATTACCTTAACATTGAATAGGAAGGGAAATATATAGCAGTACTACGACCATTTAGCAACAAATAACTTGTACCACTGCCATTTGGCAGCCATTAATTGAAATGCATTCACTTATCACAGTTTTTATTCATATTATAAGATTTTAAATACTTTCCAGTACTATTTTTAAACATTTTCATATCCACAAACCTTGTCATGACAATAACGAACACAACAACAACAAAAAAAGAATTGTTCAATTTGATGCAATTGTTGGGAAGTGATATGCGTACATACATTTCAGCGATTCATTCAAAGGATATATATCAGAAAGCTGAAGAAAAGCTATCATACAGCCCATATATAAATGGGGGGATATGGACAAATCGAATAAGTATCGGAGCATAGCTCTAATATCAAATGTGGGAAAAGTTTATATAAGAATTCTGGCAGACAGATTACAAGCATGGGTGGAAGAGTGTAACATCCTCTTAGAATTTCAAATGGGTTTTAGGAAAGGGAGGAGAATGGTTGATAATGTTTTCGTTATAAAAACAGTAAGAGAGAAACACTTTTAAGAAATAAAAAAGGAAAAAAATATATGGCTTTTATTGATTTAGAGAAGCATTTGACCAAATAAAACTACAATTATTATGGTACAAACTATTAAAGAAAAGGGTTAGTAATCAAATAGTAACTATTTTGAAAGGTTTATATAAAGATAACACTTTCTGCATAAAACATAATGAACGGGTAGTAACTAAAGAAATGTCCCAAGAAAAAGGGCTATGTCAGGGATGCAAGTTAAATCCAATTTTGTTCAATCTGTTTCTTGATATTGTAATAGTAATAAGCCTGTAATAAATAATGTACAAATCCCTGTTCTCCTTTTTGCAGATGATTTGGTAATGGCTTCCATTAATGTAAATGGTCTAAATTTGTCTTTACAAGAAATAGATTACTGTATAGAATGGGAACTAATTGCAAACATAGAAAAGAAACCAAATTGCAGTATTTAAGAGAGGATTTAAATTGAGTAAAAATGAGAAATGAAAAAAAGGAAGTAAAGAATATAGAATAGTGCATGAATACACTTATTTAGAATAAAATAAGATGCAGGAGGTAAATGGGAGAAACAAAAGAAAGTAGCATTAGTAAAAGGAATAGCAGCAATGATGGCAGTGAGAGGTTGTTTATATAAAACACCAGAGATGGAAGTGAAATGGTTAGAAAGAGTATCTAATGCAGTGGTTGAGTGGTATTGAAATATGGGGTCACGAAAATGGATGGGAAGTTGTAGATTTTGTCCACAGGATGTTTTGTAAAAAAGTTTTAGGGTTGCCAAGAGCAACGGCAAATGAAGTAGCCCAAATTGAAATGGAGACAGTGGCAAAAGGATTAGTTATGGAGAGTGCTTTAAAATATTGGTATAGGATCCTAAATTTAGAAGATGGTAATTTGCTTAAACAATTAAAATTTAATTCAAAATCTTCTCGGGCTTCTAGCCAGGTAAAAACTTGGCTTGACACCAACGTTTCGAAGAAGTGCATCTTCCTCGTCTTCAGGGTAGTTCTTATTTTAATTAAAATTTAGTTGAGTCGATTTTGTAATACTACATCACTTACTTTTTTATTTCGGAAAACATGTTTCAGAAGCCATGTGCTTCCATTGTCAATTCCTTTGGTCGATTGCCGGCATCCAAAGGAATTGACAATGGAAGCACATGGCTTCTGAAACATGTTTTCTGAAATAAAAAAGTAAGTGATGTAGTATTACAAAATCGACTCAACTAAATTTTAATTGTTAAAACACATCACTGTCTCAAAGTCCACCATATATCAGGATGCTTAAACAATGTTTGAAATATCAAGAAACAAATAAGAACTGAACCTTTCCTGGCGACGTGTTAATTCAAAATCTTCTCGGGCTTCTAGCCAGGTAAAAACTTGGCTTGACACCAAGCCAAGTTTTTACCTGGCTAGAAGCCCGAGAAGATTTTGAATTACCAAGAAACAAGTTTACAAAGTGCAAATTGGGTAAGTAATTTAAGAAATAACTTAGAAAATAATGGTTTAGGCGATATTTGGAGGCAAAGAGAAACAAATTATAAAGGTTTTTGGAAGGAAGCAAGAAAAAGATTCGAGGATATAGAAATTCAAAAGTGTTTAGTCACCTATCAGAAAAGAGGTCACTAATATTTTATATACCCATAAAAAATAGCTAGGAAAGAGAAAGATACAGAGATAACACTAGACAGGAAGAAAGGAGGGGGATAGCATGGCTAAGAGCATGAATATGGAGGCTATGAGGACAACAAAATGGGCACCCACAAGGTGAGGGAAAGGAAGATGTTCAACATATAATTTTTGATTGTAAAAAACTGAGAAATGGAGAAAAGAAATATGGTCAAAAATGAATAGGAAATCTGATATAAATAAAATTATAGACAAAAACTGTAAGACATTAGGGCAATATTTAGAAAAAGTAAAAAATAAATGGAAATGGATTGTTAACATGGAAGAACTATAAGTTCATGAACATTTAGTAGTAGTGGTAATGATAGTTACAGTAATATGTTCTTTTATGTATAACTTAAACTGGACTGCCCACTGAAAAAGTGGCCTAGGCCAAATTCTAGTGGGCAGCACAAGATATGTATTGTACAATATATGTATTTCTTAGTGCTTCAATAAACTTAAACTTAATATTATTGTTATTAGTAATAGTGTTGGTGGTGGTAGCAATAGTATTCGTATTAGCATGAAAATAAAAAATGTACTAAATGTACATGGGTTTAGAATATGGCAAAATAATGGCTTGGACTGATGATAGTCATATTCTTTGTATAAGTGCTTAGTACAAATAAATATGATTTATTTACATTTAATGTGAGGTTGTGATCCCGTCCTACAGTGTTCATGAGTTGCAAACAAATTGTCTAATTTGAATTTCCTTTTAAAACCTGCATGGCTGTAGTGATTTTATAGACTAGTATATTAGTATTGCATGCTATTACATACTTTTTGTTGTATCTTCTGTTTTCTTGCTGCGTATATAATCTAGCATAGGATCTCCCTCACGCTCCTGGTCCCGCAAATGTTTCTCAAGATCTTCATCATCAGCATAACGAGCTAGAGGCTTGGACATCTCATGTAGGGCTTGTTCAAGATTCTCCTTCTGTGCTTCAACTTGCTTCAAACTGTAGCAAAAGAAAAATTCATACTTCAACTTTTGAACCATTTTGAAATAAGTTCAAAGTGGGCTTTCTACATGCTCATAATTTTTATATAAGAATTAGCTACTATTATTGAATTTCAGAAATGAAGATAATCTGTGTCAAAAGGCCTGCTTAATTCTAAGAAAAAAACATTCACCAAGAGGACATTGAAGAGTAACTACATAGGATGATGGTTTGATAATTCCGGTAAATTTCCATGAAAAAAACAAAAAAACAAAAAAAAAAACAAAAAACAATGTTTTTTGTTGCAGCTTTATGTTTTTTAGATATTCCGGATTGTTGGTTCAATTAAGCCACCTAAACTTTTCTCGAATGGGAAGACATCTTTCTTCTCATTTATCGTTTGTTTACTCCTCACAAGCAAAGAGATTGGAATTTCAATTGTTTCACATACGACAATTTCTGCTAGTGTCTCGATTATCATGAAGAAGTTAGAAGAATAAGCTTTTAAACAATAATTTGTTTCAGAGATGTAGAGAAAGTCATATGAATGGAACACATAAGATTTTTTATTTTTTTCTGTTTTGATTTGCTGTTAATTGCCAGGATCATATCATATATCATGTATCAGAATTTCATCCAACAGGAGTTCTTTTATATGCCAGTAAATCTAGAGACATGGGGTGTCGATTTTAAGCAGGCAATTAAAAACGATATCTTAGACCAGGTTTGAACCTGCAACCTTGGGATCAGAAGACCAGCACCTAACCTACTACCAGCCTAAGTGCTGAATGAATGTGATTTTTGGTTCAAGAAAATTTTTGGGAAGAAAGCTTTGATGGAATGGAATCATATAGTGAAATTTTTTCGAAAAATTCTAAATACAATCCTGAAGAGGATAGTGTCATGAAACATGGGCAAATGCAGGACACAGTAAGACAAAAGGCATGGACAGATGACACTCTTGCTAGAACAATGAAAGTGGCACTTGGGAAAGGAAGTAGCTGATTCTGCTTCAAGTTGGTTCAAATTGCTTTGTTCTATTGGATTTACTCAAATGCAAAGGCACTTGTGATTATGAAGAAATGAGTGGAAACACATTCAAGGGTTTGTTCCAAGAATCTCTTCTGCCAAACATTGGTGCAAATTCCATAATTGTAATGGGCAATGCACCATACCATTTAATGCAATTAAAAAAGTATTGACAATGAGCGACAGGAGGAATGCCATTCTGCAGAAGTTGGAAGAGAACTAAATACCTGAAGTGTCTGCAAAAATGACAAAAGCAAAACTCATACAATTTTTACTGCACTCATAAGATAGGCTGCTACTCACGGTCACACTGTCATCAGGTTCCCTCCCTACTACTGTCACTTCAATGCAGTTCAGTTAATTTGAGCACAAGTAAAAAGTTTTGTTGTGGAACATAAGCCAATGTCCTGCATCACTAATGTAGAACTATTAATGCAGCAAAGAATTTAACAAATGAGAGTGGATAAATGAAAAATTATTATGAATCACATGATGATAATGATGATAATGGTGTTTAAGGGCGCTCAACTGCCGAGGTCATAAGCGCCCTTATGATTAAAACTTGGCAATAGGCAGCAAGAAAATACCAAAAAAAAAGTAAAGCTAACACAGTTGAAACGGAAGTAACAGAACTGTCCAGCCCTCTAACCAGAGCTGGATATAAAACTCCATCTAAAATCAACACATTAAAACCAAAAGAGTTTAAAAAACTGCTATCACTCTAAAATGTCAAGGTAAAAGAAACTTTTGCTAAAAATTTAAAAACCCTGTCCACTGCTCTTGGGTCATCTGCCAGGACCTCAGCAAGAGAGGCCGGCATGCCTATAGATGACCGAATGTGTGCCAGGTGACCACACTCCAGCAACACATGACGAACTGTCTGTGCCTCCCCACAGAGCGCACAGACAGGAGCAGGTTCACGTTTAAAAAGGTAACTGTGAGTAAAAATACAGTGGCCAATTCTTAGCCGAGCTAGTACTACCTCCTCCCGGCAGAATAAACGAGAGGACGTTACCCAGTTGACAGGGAGGTCCTTCACCTCTCGCAGCTTATTACCACGGAGAGCCGACCACTCCGCATGCCAAGTCGAAAAAACGGCTCTCCGTACAGCCACTCTAAAATCTTCTGCTGTTGAATGGGTAATCGTAACACTGGGCGCTGTGACTGCCGATTTCGCTGCCAAATCCGCCGTGTCATTCCCTGGCAAGCCAACGTGTCCAGGAATCCATGCGCACTCCACATTAAAACCAGAAGCGTGCAAAATGTGGAGAACGTCCTGGATGCGCTGCACCAAAGGATGGTAATTGTACAGCTCACGAATGCTCTGAAGGGCACTAAGGGAATCACTAAGAATAAGGCAGTCACCTAATTTTCGACGTCGGATATACAGAAGGGCTTGATAAATAGCATATAGCTCGGCAGAATATATAGATGTGCAACTAGGCAAACCGTAAGTAGAAGTTGCGGTGCCAGTGACAAAGGCACATCCAACACCGTCGGGGCTCTTACTACCATCGGTGTAAATACAAATACGGCCACTGTATTTGGATAAAAATTCTAAAAAACAACGACGAATACTATCAAGAGGCGTAACAGATTTCCCGTAAAGCGTCATCCCGAGATCGACATGGGAGGTAGCGCGTAACCAAGGGGGGTGTATACTCTCTCCCTTGGATAACAGCCGAGGAATGTCAACATGGTGCTGGCGTAGAAGCTCACGGAAACGAAAACCTGCTGGCCTGGGGCTCAGAGAGCGGAGGCAGTATCGCTCGTGCAGCTCAGGGGAGAAAAACGCGTGATAAGTTGGATGCCCAGGCATACACTTCAGCCCACAGCCATAATTAGCAAGCAGGACATCACGCCGACAACGCAGAGGAGGTTCTCCCGATTCGGCGTAGAGGCTAACAACTGGGCTCGTTGGAAAAGCTCCAACGGCCACACGGATGCCCTGGTTATGGACTGTGTCTAACCTTCTGAGCACTGAAGGTCGAGCTGAAGAATACACAATGCTGCCATAGTCCAACTTCGAACGAATCACAGCACGATAAAGACGGGGCAATGCCGTCCGATCCGCACCCCAAGATTTGCCACTTAGTATCCGTAAAAGATTTAGAGAACGGTCACATCGTGCTCTAAGCTGTGCTATTTGTGGTGCCCAACAAAGTTTCCGATCGAAGATCAAACCAAGGAATCTCGCCTCGTCTGCGAAAGGAAGTAAATCTGGCGGCATTTGCCACTTACGGCGCCAGAAGTTAACGCAGACTGTCTTCTCAGCGGAGAAACGAAAACCGTGTTTCGAGCTCCAAGCATAGAGATTGTCCAAACACCGCTGGAGACGGCGTTCCAAAAACGGTGTACCCTGAGAAGTACAGAAGATGGCAAAGTCGTCCACGAATAAACAGGAAGAGACACCTTGAGGCACACATAGTGATATGGAATTTATCGCAATAGCAAATAGAGTCACGCTGAGTACCGAGCCCTGCGGCACTCCGTTCTCTTGAATAAAATAGTTAGAAAAAACCGAGCCCACCCTCACTCGAAAAACGCGGTGCCGCATAAACTCCTGAATGACCAACGGTAGGCGTCCACGTATGTTCAAGTTGTGCAGAGAACGCAATATTCCCGCCCGCCAACACGTGTCGTAGGCCTTCTCGAGGTCAAAAAATATCCCAACTGTGGGGCTGTTCTTAAGAAACCCATCCATAATCTGAGTTGACAGAGAGACAAGGTGGTCAGCAGTTGAACGTCGTCGTCGAAAGCCACACTGGATGTTCGTCAGAAGATTGTGGGATTCCAGCCACCACACCAACCGTCCATTGATCATGCGTTCCATCACCTTGCACACGCAACTGGTGAGGGGAAATAGGACGGTAACTGGAAGGAAGATGGCGGTCCTTTCCAGGTTTAAGAATGGGTATGATGGTGGCCTCCCGCCACTTGTCTGGAAAAATGCCATCAACCCAGACACGATTATAGACCTCGAGAAGGAAATCTTTGCCAGCAGGAGAGATATATTGCAACATTTGGACGTGGATACCATCTGGCCCTGGTGCTGAGTGTCGTGAAGAGGAGAGTGCATTGTCTAGCTCTGCCAGGGTGAAAAGGCGGTTATAATCCTCAAGGTTGCCAGAAAGAAACGAGAATTCTTGAGATTCCACCTGATTCTTAACTGTAAGAAACTCAGGGGAATAATTGCCTGAGCTAGACACCTGAGCGAAAGCACTGCCTAAAGTATTCGCCACGTCAAATGTATCAACAACAGCTCCGGTAGGTGTTTTGAGACCGGCGATGGGCATATGGTTCGGTTTCCCAGCCACACGTCTTAACTTATCCCATACGACAGAGGAAGGTGTATGTCGATTAAAGGAACCCACGAATTTATTCCATGACATCTTTTTGCTATCCTTAATAACCCGCCTAGAATGTGCACGCATCCGTTTATAGTGTATCAGGTTATCCAGTGTAGGAAAACGCTGGAAAACCCGTAGAGCTCGTCTGCGAGCGCGAATAGCATCCCGACAGTCATCGGTCCACCAAGGTACCGGAAATCGACGGCTGTAGCCAGTCGAACGCGGAATGGATTGCTCAGCAGCAGAAAGAATGGTCCCTGTGAGATGTTCGACCAAGTGGTTCACAGAGTCGTGCTCTTCGTAGCTAAATTCAGCCAAGTGGGAGTACAGTTCCCAGCTGGCGTGGTCTAGGCGCCAACTAGGTAAACGGGTGGAACATACAACGGGTGTCAAGACACTAATACGACAAGGAAAGTGGTCACTAGAATGCAAATCCGAGATGATATTCCAGCATAAGGTGACTGCTAGCTGAGGGGAACAAATTGCAATGTCAATGTGTGAAAAACTATGAAAGGCGTCAGAAAGAAAGGTGGGCTCTCCGGTGTTCAAGAGAGCAAGATTCTGACTATCCAAGAAGTCTTTAAGTAGCGTACCTCTCGCACAAGCCCGAGGAGAGCCCCAAAGAGGGTGATGGGCATTCACGTCGCCTACCAATAAAAAGGGTGGTGGCAACTGCGAAATGAGGTGTTCTAAGTCGCTCTGCGAGAGGTCCGCAGATGGAGGCAAATAGATACTGCAAATGGTGAATAAAGCGGAGGGTAGCTTAATGCTGACAGCAACGGACTGGATTGCAGATTGTATGGGTACGGAGTTGGCAAAAATATCATCTCGAATAAGCATCATAGTGCCCCCATGTGCCGGGACACCGTCCTCCGGGGATAAATCACATCGTACGGAGGAGTACTGCCTGATGGTAACGGTGTCCTGGAGCTTCGTCTCTTGTAAGCATACAGCCAAGGGTTCATGCTGGCGCAGCAACAAGTCAAGCTCTGGTCGATGTGGTCGAATTCCGCGTATGTTCCAATGGAGGATAGCCATTGAGTATATTATGGGATAAGTTTCAAATCGAAAGACCCTTCTGCAGATTGGGATTAGCTGGTCGGTTCAATTTGTTCTTCTTAGGCGTTGGGCTAGTACTATTTTCAGGAGCACGATCCTGCCGTTTCCGCACTGTCCCTCTGGCAGTGGCGGCAGAATCCTCCTGGTCCATCTCCTCCACAAGGGAGGTCCCTTTTTCAAGAGCAAATTTCGGTCCGAGAAGTTCGAACCGATTGGATGTGCTGATCGGCGAAGACGGCCGTCGCCGATTCACGCCCTCCTCCCCAGATGACCCTTCAGAGGAGGATACACGTGTGGAGTTGCGTGTACTTTTTTTACCCTTAGATGACTTGGTAGAAGATTGCACATTCTCTTTCAAGAAGTCTTGTCGTACATACTTGGTCTTAAACTGTTTTTCCGGGGCAAAAGACGTCGTGAATTTACTAGCTTTAGTTCCCGAGGTCGAGGCTTTCGGTGACAAGTGTGCAGGACTATTCTGTAAGCTGGCGGATTTGGCAGATGTTGATACCAACTTGGGTGTAGGTGTCGAAGGCTTTGGCAGCACTTGGGCTAAAATAACCTTTTCCGCAATTGTAGCCCCGTTCATATCGCCGGTCTGTGTTGCGATTTCCCGACG
Organism: Hymenopus coronatus; assembly: GCA_030762935.1. Classification (NCBI taxonomy): domain Eukaryota; kingdom Metazoa; phylum Arthropoda; class Insecta; order Mantodea; family Hymenopodidae; genus Hymenopus; species Hymenopus coronatus. The sequence continues at coordinate 30,799,464 of CM060896.1, read as the reverse complement.
CGGTACCGGTTTGGCTGCAACTGAGCTATAGGTACCGGACCTCGGGGCAGAGGGTTGGCGGAGTCGCAGGAGCTTCCGGGCTTCCAAGAAGGACACCTCTTTCACCCGTATCTCCTGGATCGCTCGTTCCTCTGCAAAACGGGGGCAGTCTCGGGAACTAGATGGGTGTTCCCCGTTACAGTTCACACACGATGGAGCTGAAGCACAAGCCCCATCGTGGGAGATGTCACCGCAGTGGACGCAGGTGGACTTGCCGGTACACAACTCACTAGTGTGACCATAACGTTGGCATTTAAAGCACCTCAGCGGATTGGGAATATAAGGCCTAACTTCGATGGCTTCATACCCTGCCCTAATCTTTTGAGGGAGGTCAACCCAATCAAAAGTAAGAAACAGGGTACGAGTAGGCAGGAATTCACCGTTGATCTTACGTTGTACCCGATAAACAGATGAGACACCCTGAGTCGCAAGATTTTCTTGGATCTCCTCAATGGACAAACCGTCCAACGCGCGGGTTGTTACTACACCGCGGGAGGAGTTCAGCGACTTGTGCACCTTGACCTTCACTGGATAGCTGGCTAACATGGTGGCTTTAAGTATCCTTGCAGCTTGCGAGGCGGAGTTGGCTTCGACAAGAAGTGTACCATTGCGAGCTCGAACGCAGGATTTAACCGGACCAGCAATGGCATCGAGACCCTTTTGGATAGTAAAAGGGCTCACCGTAAGGAACTTCTTACCTTCCTCTGTCCTATGAATAACCAAGTAGCGAGGACCACATGACTCGACTACTTCCTTTCCAACGTCTTTATTTGAATTAAGGGGTTTTAGTTTTGGTGCCATAAAAAACTGGTATAAATTCATCCCCCAGTGCTCCCCACCCACCACGGAGCCCAACGAGGGGTCACCCCACTGGGGTGACAGGGCTACATAGGGGATATAGCGGGCTCGCCGTCCCACTCACCCTGGAGTTCGGTGTAATACCTAGTCCTGGCCGATTGACTAGGGGTGGGTTAGTCCCTAGCCTCCCGTTTAGGCAAATCAGAAACCAAAGCGGTGTATTAGGCTGCGCACCCTCCCCAGTTACTGAAAGACAGAAGCCCAGGCTCAGGTACGCAACCCTCAACCAACCAGGATATTCCTTTTCACTGACACGGGTCTCCACGCACGGCCTACACGTGGGTGGGCATTTTGACCTTCTGACTCCCTCACCACTCTGAGGTTGCCCACAGAGGGAGTCAAGGTGGCTCGGGAACTCGGATGCGCCTAACCCGTACCTACCGTAGTAGGCCCCTGGGGGGGGATATGAATCACAGCTGGAAACTCTTGAGACAAGCAAGGGAAGCTGGTAGCATGGTGGAAACTTGTGTGTAGAAGCGGCTAATTTTATTCAGCCAATATGACGACAGCAGCACCTCCAGTGATGAAGCTGAAGAAATTTATATTTACAAGAATTGCACCATCTTCTCATTTGATTAAAAGGTAAATAGTTTAATAGCTAATTTCAATTGACATAACTATTAGTTTTTTCTTGCAAATGTTATAACAGCTCCTCCATATTCTAATATTCTGTGATCATGCATATGCTATATTTATCCAAATATAACATGTTCTTTTTTCCAAAATATTAATGTTGAGAAATGGAGATTGTCTTGTATTTGCAATACATGTTTTCCAGACAGCATGAAAGACAAAATAACATTTAAACATTGCAGGTACAACAGTGGCGAAGCATGCGGGTAATGGTAAAAGATTATAGCCAAGTTTGTGATGTATACATATATCATTTTGCACTATAAAATTAGTTGTTAAAAAACCTGGCATTGTAGGCACTCTCATTGGTAAAAAAATTTCTCCCTGAGACAAATAAAAATAAGAGGATTTCCTTTCACACCAGTGATTGCACCTAATATTGTATTGAGAGGTAATGGCAGAAAGAGAGGTTTAACTACGTATTTCCTTTCTCCTACTGAACTCACACCAAAATACATTTTTATTCTCCCCTCACCCTTTTGTTCATTGCATAAAATTTCTGCACAAATTCAAATAATATAAAACTTTTTACAACCATGTGCTGCATCATATGGTCTGCATAGAAAATCTTAGCCATTACCATAGTAGTAGACTGTTGTTGCTGTTGCCCATCACAGATAGCAGCGCATTTTTATTCTCCCTTTATCCTGCCCATAATGAGAACTCCTGTACAAATTCAAATTAAATACATTTCTGCTCTCACATTTCTATTCTTCCCTCTCTTTCTCTTCCCACCTGGTGGAGGATGATGGATCTTTTCGGGTGTAAAAATCCTTAGCATAGCTTCCTTTGAAAGGGAAGGGAAGTCCTGTGTTGTAGATTTGTAGAATCAGTAAAAGAACTTCAAGTCTGATAAAGAGGCCTCTGAGCAAAATTCAGTGGTCTTTCATGCTCAATATAGAATGGGATGCTGAGAACCATGGTAGTTAAAGAGCATCCATAAATGATATTCCATTTCCCAACCATTATGTGAATTTGTGCAGATTCAAATTAGGTAAAAAAAGAAAAAAGGACTTAATCAGCTTAAAGTGTCCCTTAGTCCCTTAATATATGTGCAATACTTAAATATTGTTTAAAAATTAAATTATCATGTCTTTTTATATAGATGATCTGCTAAATCCCAAATTTAAGTTCTGAAAATAACATTTTCATAACCTAAACAATAGGTATTTACTGGAAACTTAATATGCACTTAAATAAACTAATTCAAGCTAAACCAACAACTTACAAAATGTAAATAATTGAAAAGTACCTGAAAGAGCTAAATGTTACTGAGTTATTATAAAAATAAGTTGCATTGGTATTAACATTGCAATACAATGGCTAGATACAGGCAGAACAAAAGTAAGCAGACAGATTAAGAATATGCACAAGTTTCAAAAGAACTGCTCAAAATGGCAACCTCTAACATTGATGTATAGGCAACACTGATGCAGAAATGATTGCTGAACTTTTTTGAGCATTCCTGGTGCATTGTGAATCTCATCACTGGCTACAATAATGCGGGACACCAACATCTCTTCAGAATCAAACAGTGATGAATACACCATGGTCTGAAAATGACCCCCAGATAAAAAAGTCCATGGGGTTGAGATCTGATGAACAAAGTGGCCAAATGGTAGGACTGCTTTTTCTGATCCAGTAATTTGGGAAGACTCAATTTAGCTACTCCCATATGTTTATCATATAATGTGCAAGAGCCCCATCATGTTGGAAATGCAATTGAGCCCAAACATCAAGGCAGGACTGGCAGTAATGCTTCAGGAATATTTTAAAAGTCTCACTATGCAGTCGAGGAGGAAGAAGTATGGGCCAATGATGTGGTCAGAAACAATGTTGCCCATATCTACACAATAAACTGCTGTTGGTGGCTCCTCTGAACAGTGACATAGGGATATTCATATGCCCAAATGTGACTATTCTTGTAATTAAAAATCAGTTCATCCATGCCTCTCATTGGTGAACAACCCAATGAAACCAATTCTGGTGGCTGCCTTACGGCTCATTCACAAAACTACAGGCGTAAATTACAATCCTATGGAATTAAGGCTTACACCTTTTGCAGATGGACGGGGTAGATTGCTTCTCGTGCAAGACTTGTCAAACCCTTGTGTAGTAGGTACACATTGCATATGCAATAGCACAAGTGCCAACTGACAGTTCCTCTTCCGGTCTATGCAACATGCTTTCTTCAAAATCCGGAGTATGATGGGTAGGTCTTGCACCGCCTGCTTCATTTGCACCACAGAACCATGGTCTCTCAAACACTGATCTACAGATTCGAAAGTAGTCTAATGGGATTCCGGTCTATTGGGGCACCTATCGCTGTATATCCATGCAGCTATTGTAGAACGATATCTTGCTTAATCATACACAATGTGTATATCAGCGAGTTCAGCAAAAGTGTAATTTTTTCCATGTGGCCTGAGTAACTATTTAACTCTTTCAACATAGTGTTGTTGTGTATGGAAGGCACATAAAAAATGAGATGTGGGAGACTGATTGTTAAATACTTAAATAGAAACAATTACCGTATGGTGTTAGTGTCTGCCAGGGATATCAAAGTCATATATTGGCATATGATGTGAGAGGAAGCAACAGTAAGCAATATCCTACGCTTTGTAAATGATGGTGGTAGTCTACAATTGCTGAGCAACTGGAGTGACTAACTGAAAATTTGTGTGCTCTGTGACACTATCTTGCTTTTCACTGTCAACATTGCTGGAATGTCGACTACCAAGTATTTTTGTTAGTTTTTCTGGCCAAGATGGGGGAAAAAGGGTTGAGTGAAGATTAGGGCATAAAAATACAAAATAAAATTATGTGGATGTTTTTAAATTCACACCATTACAAGAACAGGAAGTTACCCCAAAGAATTATATATGTTAAGGGGAAAACTCGCGCGACAAAACAGCTATGACAGTAGTCATGTAAGATTTTAGGTTAGGAGAGACCAGCAAAACAATTAACAGCACAAAGTTAGATTTTCAAATCATTTTGATTCAAGTTTCATTGATTTATATCAATCTATGATTATTGTTTAATTTTCATTATGGTTTTTGCTTTTATTAATATATGTAGATTTTTCTGAAGTTTTAATGTATACATTAAGCATAATTAAGTACTCAATTTTTTTATCCAATGTTTAGTTTTAATTCACTACTGTGAAAATATTCTGCATCTTAATCTTTGAATGAAAATCATAGTGCATATCTAATAGTGTCCATATTATTTTAGGTTTTGTTTAGTAGAAGATCGTAGGGAAAAGAAAGCACTTGTACTATTACCTTAAGAAATGTTGCTCCTATAGGTATTTTTATATTAATTTTCATACATAAATTTATGAAGTATTAATTAAATCATTTAATTCACTTTAATACTAAACTCACTGCCTTCTCTTATGCTCTTCCTGTTACATTCCATTCTTTAAGAATATGAAAAGTTGGTAAATAGCTTTCTGATAGTCACTATTAAAGGTAAATTCTCTTCAAATGATTCTGGGAACAAAATTGTAATGCTGTAATATCACAGAGTCCTCTAAAGTGCTCAGTTCTTAATCTTAACCTAAAGCTGAAGCAAATATTTTTATAAACGATGCAAATTAACAGAACATTAATCACTATTTTACCTAAAAGTTTTAAATTAATAATTGTCAGCTTTATTATGAAACAGGATTATACAAAATTTGTCTTCTAAAAGCTATGCTGGGAGCATCATACTCTAATTGCATGGAAATTGCTTATCTAAGTGTAATCTCCACCATACACTTTAGTGCATAAATAAACACTTAATAATTAAAATGTTAATTTTCTATTATATAGTTCTTCTTACAGCATCATTAAAATTATGTCTATGCGATTCTATTCCACAAAAAATGCATTAGTAACAGGGTTTCAACATTTGTTGCATTCAGCAAACCAATCTTTGTACTTAACTAAAGTGTGTTTTGTTAGGAAGTTACAGAATTCTGAATAATGCATAACAAATGATTAGTGGCTTTAACAATTTATTAAGCCATAACAAATGTGTATTTGTGAGAGACATAGGCATGCATATAGAACTTCTCTTACCCTCTACCCCACTTAGAATATTTCTCATTTCGGATATCCTTCTTTCTTTGGTCATCCTTATTTTGTTTTGCTTCCTGCTCCAAATCTCTTCTCTTGCCTGTCTTACGATCTCGTACCACTGCTGCAGCTCCTCTACCAGATACTTCATCTCCCATCTGTAACAGCAATAAAACTACATGTACGCATCAGGAGCATTATTTCAAAATTTGTTTTCAATCATACATTATTTTAAGCTGAAAAATATGATATGAATAAAATCACATTATGATCATAGAAACCTACAGTTCAAAACAAGTTTGTAAGTTTTACAACCTGAATTCAACCAATACTTTTGCTGCCATTTACAAGTTATTTTCATCTAGATTCCTGTGTAAAATGAATGGGTCTATGCACTTGCATGAGGGAGATGTAAGTGAGCGGTGGAGATAAACAGAAGTGCCACAGGGAAGCTCCCATTAAAGAGAGGAAGAAGGAATTAAGTGACTGGCAGCAACAGAAATGGTAGAAAAAATGTTATATTAAGAGATGAAGAACTAGCAAAGAGACTTAGGCAGAAATGGAAGATGAAGAGAATGGAGAGAGAGCAAATCAGGAATTGGAGAAATGGGGAGAAACCATGAAGGAGATGCAGAGCATTAGAAGGTGTAACTTAACAATATTGGCGACAGAAGAAAAAATGGTAAGTGATGCAAGACGTGAGATGCGAGCTCTATTTGTCAGAAGTCTGTAGTTGTAAGTGAACAACTATAAAATATGCAATGCTTTTAGAATTGGAAAAAGAAGAGGGGAAGAGAAACATATTGGCAAAATGGATAAGTATGCAAATGGTGAGAGATTTCATAAATCAGTCAAGAAAATTGAAAGGTACAGACATAAATAGATCCCTGACAAAAGGAACTACTAAGAAGGCCAACACACATGGAAAAATCATATATATTAGGAACTTCAAATTATGGAATTGAGGCAAAATGGCAGAAGGAACACATGTTTTCAAGAAGAGAAGCAGAAAGTATCAAAATTGAAAATAAAGGTAAGGATTCAAAAATTACCTAAGAGTGATTGGTCAGGAAGGGTTAACCCAGCAAACGTGATGAAGGCATCTAGACACAGTGAAGCAGTGAAGAGATCAGCAGAGAGGGCAATGAATGAGAGGTGATAAAAAAGAGTACAGTAGAGACAGAGGAGGGGAAAACAAAAAGAAAGAAGGGTAGGTCATAGATGGGGCATTCAGCAACTTACAGAGGAAAAAAACCAACAGCAGAATTGAAGTTAAAGTAACATAGTAGAGGGAAGAGATGACAACTCAACAGAGGAGCTGGAATTAGTAGGTCAGCAGGTTAATATGGAAAAGAGAAAGGCAGGCAGGTGTGTGGAATACAATATGAACAATATAAGAGACGAATAAGAAAAAAATATAAGACACAGAGGATATGGAGTAATAGCAATAGAGAAGGCAATGGGTGGAACAGGGGGAGGAGGAGAAGGAAAACTACCAAGGAATTTCATGTTGCCCGACTAATACAACTGATCATCCCATTAAAGATCGCAACACAACAGGATGGGGAGGATGTGAGGGTTGCAGACAGCAGTGGCCATCTGACGACTAACACTGAAAACACTGACTATAGCTTTTCCTGGTAGAGAGAGGGTAATACAGAGGCAGAGACTAGGTGTCATGATGGATAGAGAAAGAGAGAGTGTACAATGGGGATGTCAATAAAGAAGTATATAAGAACAATGCCTAAATAGTGGTTCATTCCCCTTCCCTTACTCCCAACTACATGAATACTTGGATTTCCCCATGGGGTGAATAGGGAGTGAAAAGGCAAAAAAAGTGTGTATCACCAAGGGTGACTAGACTGAGGGGAAGGTTATGTAAGAAGAAGTGAGGAGGAAGATCTGAGAGAAAAAGGAAACAAAATGAGATTAAGGGAGATTAAAGAGCTGGGGAAAGGTGAAGATAATAGAGAACAACATAGTAAAAAAGGCAAGAAGAGCAAGAAGAAATGAACAGTAAAGAAATAAAGAAAAAATGTATTCTATTCACATGCTTTCTCTAGCTGTCCTGCAAACAAACTTTTCTTATAAAAGATTATTCTTAACTCCAAGTGTTCTCAGGCTTCTAGCCAGATAAGATCATGAGTTGACTCCAATGTTTTGAAGATGATGTTGTCAGGAAAGCTTCAGCTCTTACTTTAAGATTATTATTTTATTTACATATTGATAATCAAGATAAACATCCACAGAATTATTTATTGCTTGCTTCTTTGTAAGTAGAAGGGAATATACTGAGCTAAAGTGATAGTGAAATTTTTTAAAAGCCAGTTTCTATATGAAACAATTGAAATTTGGTTCTCATTGTTTGCTAGGAGTAAACAAATGAGAGACGAAAATAAAGATGACTTTCATTTCAGCTTAAAGCTGAAATCAATAACTCAGAATACCTCAAAAACGGTTAACTTTACAAAAATCTGCATCTTTTGTGCAATAAGATTTTTATGGTTTACTAGTTATACAAAAGTCATCAAGTCAGCAATATCTTCAGAGGCTATTCCCAGAAAATTCAAGATATACATTTTGTCATGAAATTATGTTAAAATGTCATTTTAATCAAAATTGTTAAAGCCATTTTTGAGATTTTTGAAAAATGTTCCATTTAAAGGGTAGTTAGGGATGGGGGAGATTTCCTTGAAAAATTTTGAGTCATATCCTTGGAAAATGTTGAACTTAAAATCAAGTTTGGTATTTTACAATCTTTTTGTTTTTCTTCTTTTGGATTCAGGGGAGTGCAGGACATGTATTTTTGGTAAAATCTTGGTATCAAATTTTGATTGTTATATAAATACCTTCTCCACCTATTCTATACATTATACAAGGTGTTTGTAAAGTTCCATTACTCAGAGTTTATTAATTTTTGTCTCAAATGTTATTGCACATACAAACTGAATTGATATGCATATTTATTGCACATACCTTTAGTTACATGAAACCAATTTTTAACCTCATTTTTAAGAATTTCTCAGTCTCTGAGGACAATAAGTACATCAACATGCCAGTAAATTTTGGGCACATCACTTTTGCGATGTTCCAGTTCACAGCAACTGCTAAAAATGGTCACTATTTTCTTCCAAACACAACGCTACACATTCCAAAGCACTTCATATTAATTTTTCACAGCAAAGCGCTAAAAATGAACCATTTTCTTGTAAGCACAATTCCACACAGCAGTGCATATTCCATGATACTTCTTTTAAGTTGCTGGTGTTATTTGGGCAATGTAGTTAGAAATTGCATTTTTATTTCTTGTAGGGAGTATGGGTTGCCATTGTACAGTCTTTTCCTTAAATAATCCTACGGATAGAAACCTGGAGAGGTCAGACTGGGGGAAATGGAGGTTATTTGGGATTATTTGATTTCTGAAAAATTCCCTCAACATCTTCATGGACTTGTTTGCAGTATGACTAGTGGCACCATTTTGTTGAAACTAGCTGTCATGCCTGTCATCTTCCAACATAGCCACGAACTGCTGCACAATATCCCTGTAGAACGAACTGCTGCACAATATCCCTGTAGAACAACACTTTTGATTATTGGCAGTAATGATCCCTAGATTGGGCTGCCGCAGCTCCTGAACGACTTTGGCACAATACAGGTGCAGTTTGCCTAGCTTAAGCATTTATGAAGGGATGCTATTGATGATTCAATTTGTTGTGTCAAACTTCTTACCGATTTTCATGGCAATCCTGTATCACGAAACTTGTGCACAAGTGCATAAATGGCACTTTTACCTGGTGACTGATCATTACAAAATATCCTTCTCCATTTCTCCAAACAGCTTCATACAATTTGAAGCTCAACTATGCTTTCAGCATAGCAACATGCAGTATGCAGGTGACCTGTCTAACCTACCTGTAAATAGTAGACAAAATAAAAAATTAATATCAATCTTTGCTAATCAAACCTTGTAGGTGAAATTTTAAATCCTTGTACCTTCTCTTTGGTCCCATTTTATTAATGGCATTAGTGTTCCATACTTCTGTGAAACATGGTGTGACAACCCTTATCTCCATCCAGAAAAGCATTTCAAACCTTATTCTACATATCTAAGTGAAGCAGTGAAAATAATCTTTCTCAATTGTCTAGGGTTAACATGCTAGCCTATGGTTCCCAAGATTATGGGTTCAAACCGGGTGGAGGGAGATGTATTTTTTTGGGCATAAAAGTCCTTAACATGGCTGCCATTGGAAGAGAAGTAAAGCCAGTGGTCCTGTGTCATAGATTAACAGTGTATAAAAATACCTCAAGTCTGGTAAGAGCGGTCTCTGAGAAAAGTTAAGGGTTCTTTCATGCCCAATATAGAATGGGATGCTGAGACCCCCAACAGTTAAAGAGCATCCATAAATAAAATTCAATTTCTGTGAAAGTGTAATATCAATGTATATATGTAGGTTTTTAGGCTGTTTTTACACACATAAGTATAATTTACTTTTTTAAAGATCAGCATGAAGACAGATAATATGATCTCTTACACTTACAAAAAGCAAGAATAGAGTGCCTCTGCAGTTGAGTGGTGAGCATTCTAGGCTTCTAATCCAGAGGTCCCGGGTTTAATTCCTGGCTGGGGCAGGACATTTTTCTTTAACCAAAATTATTTGTTATTGCTCACAGAGTCTGGAAGTATGAATGTGAGAGTGAATGAGTGCGTGTTTAATAAAATAAAATTGAAAAACTAACATTAAGAAACCTACAGTTCAGCTAGATAAACACCAGCAGTTGTTTCTCAAGTCAAAATGTCCGATATGCCCATAGAAGTTAGAGGAGGTTATACAAAGAAAAAAAAACTGTGAATGTGTAATAACAATGTTATATGTACCTTTTTAGTCACATATGTCGTGTTTGCACACATAAGTGTAGTGTATTTTTTTAAAATAAGCATAAAGTCAAGTATGAGCTCTTGCACTTCATAAAAGCAAGAACTTATGAATGTGTAATACCCATGTGCATCAATGTAGCTTGTTAGTCACATATGGCATTTTTGTACATATGATTGGCATAAAATCAGGTATAATCGCTTATGCGTACACAATATAAGACTGTGTATGCACAGGTGTAATTAACATTTTTAATTCTAGAGCAAGTTTTAAAGTTTATTAAATATGGCCCAAACTAATTCCACACAGGAAGAGTTAAGACATACTTTGTGAGCCTTGAATCTTGATTTATTTCCATTTCCTGAGCAATATTGGGTAGAGACCTGTCTGATTGGTCAGGCCATAACCTGAATATCCTGATACTAACACTTCCATCTTGGGTAAATTCAGATGTGAGGAAGTGTACTTGAACCAGTGCACAAGATATACATTTAATCTATTATGCACATATCTTAAAATATGGCATCTTAAACAAACTGTGGCAAGCTATTTTTAAGAAAGAAAATAAATATAAATTATAAAGATAGTTTGAGGTGGGGGCTTTTCTTGAACATTAAGGCACATCTTTGTAAGATACAGATCTGGTTTTGGATTATGCTCTTTCTCTCTTACACAGACTTTTTTCTAAAATCATTTTTTGGGGGGGATCAAAGTGCTCAAAGCATGTATTTCTAGTGAAATCTTGGTATCAGATATTTGCATAGAATACAATACTTGCTCTTATGTAAGTACATATGAGGAATGATCAGAAACTAAGGTTACAAAGCATCAATGAAATAAGTAAAATTTATTTCATACAACCAATATAGCCATTTGATAGTATATGCATTAGATTATTTTTCCACATAGTCCTCATATCGGTTGAGGTACTTGTCACTTTATGGAGTGAGTTTGAATATTCTCTCCTGTAAAAATCCTGTTCTTACATGTTCAGACATGATGTTGTGAAGTGTTGAACCTCATCTGAAGCAGATTGTCAGCCTGCTTCAAATGAGGAAAACAGTGAAAGTTGCTTGGAGTGAGATCCAAGCTGTAGGGTGGGTGGTCGATGATATCCCAGTGAAACTGCTTCAACAGCATGGTGGTCTTCTAGACTATATGAGGTTGCACATTGTTGTGAAGGAAGATGGCACCCTCAATGAGCAGTTCTGGCTGTCTCCTCCAGATTGCTTCACACAATCGTGTCATAGTCTTACAGTACTGGTCAAAACTTCCATGACTATGACACCTGTGCTGTCGCAATAGACTGTAGCCATCACCTTCTCTACAGATGGTGCCACCTTAAATTTCTTTGTCTTTGGAGAAAAGGGGTGTTTCCACTCCATTGATGAGGGGATAATGGTGGATCCATGTTTCGTCACTCATAACAATGCAGTGAAGAAAACTGTTCCCTTCCATAGAGTACCATTGCAAAAGTTGCAGACTTGCTCCCAGTCGTTTCTCCTTGTGTTGGTTGGACAGATTTCATGGAACTCATCAGGAACAAACTTTACAGTACTGCAGAATATTATGAACAATGTGATGAATGCTTCCATAAGACATTCCCAGTTCTACTGCCATATATTATAACATGATCCTCTTGTTCTGAATCAGCTCCTCCATGTGAGCTGTGTTCAGATCTGAGGATGCTGTGATGGGTCTGCCACTGCAATCCTTGTGGGTGACGTTTTCTCCACCAGCCACAAATTTTCGACACCATTCTGCGATATGCTGACAAGACACAATTTTTACTGAAGTCTACCTTCAAAAAAAAAAAAAATATAAATAATAATAAAAAATATACCAATGAATATAAAGTTTCCTAAAAAGAAAGAAAGTTTTATTTAAAAAATAGTAAAATGCCTGATTTAAAAGGATTATACAGTCCCTGCATTAGCCATGGTTGCATGTTTCGCCTACTGAAATCGAATAACTAAGCAGATTTCTTTGTATGTTTCTCTTTATTTTTATAATTTCTTTAACTCTGGTATCTAGGGTCCTCTGAGTCGAGACTGGATGCCTAAAGATGACACTTGGGACATTGAAGTACACTCCAAGCTGACTAGTAATTAAACTAGCAGGAACAACATTTATCAACATACAATCTCATACCAAGCCTGAAAAAATTCTGCGGAAGAATGAACAAAAAATAAATAAAGAAAGCAAAAAAGAACCTGACCGTCTTCTACCAACGCCACCCATGTAAGAGATGGAATGAAAACAGCTGCTGCAATACAGGGCTTCCATCAGCAAAGTTTCCACAATACTGACAGTGAATATAATTGCAACCAGCCTGTACATAATATCGCCTATTCAAGTGCACCTAAAGAGCTCCATCAATCTCACATTATGCAAAGGACGAAGATTAATTACTTCAGATATACAAAAAACCCCATTCCTAGCGAAAAGTTAACTGGAACATACCAAATAGATTGCAAAAACTGTATTCTAGTATACATTAAATAGAACCAAAAGAAATCTGGAAACAATTTTACAAGAATATATGAGATGTTTATACCAGAAACAGTTAGACAAATCAGCAGTAGCACATTATTTCTGGACCTCAAATTACGACATCACACCCAGTATAAAACTTTTGAAACCAATAAAAAACAGCTACGCATTAGAAACCTGGGAGATAATCCATATACAAAAACTCAAAGACCATGTAATGCATTTTGAATTACTCCTGCCAACCACCCTTGGAAGATTCATCACCCTGTCACCAGCAATCTACAGCTTACCCCAGACAGGAAATGAAAGAGGCTCGATCAGTTGGAAAATTGTTGAGGATGGGAACATTCCCGAAACACATCCAAGTAGGCATTTTTTCAGTGATGTAGTGTTACCACTTGCTAACTCACTTATGATATCACAACATGGTTTCAAAAACATTTCTCAACAATTTTGGCAATAATATAGTAAAACACTTAAAGAACAATCTGCAACTCTAGTTTTAGACCTCAAGGCATTCGATCACAATATTCTATGCTAAACTAGAAGCATATGGGATTAGGGGATTGACTAAAGATTTAATCAGCTCATATATCAGCAGGAAACAGGAAACACAAATATATTATAATCAAGGAAATTTAACTACAAAGAGTACAACTGAATTGAAAGCATATAGTATGGAATAAGGTTCAGTATTGGGGCCTCTCTTATTTATTCTGTAAATGAATGATATACTTACGATAGACAAATGCCAAGTTATTTCCTATGCAGGTGCTACGACTACTGTATGCTTGGGTAAGACAACAGAGGAACCGAATGAAACTATGACAAATGCTATTGACACACTTCTTATATACTTTGAAAAAATGATCTCAAATGTAACTTGTCTAAAACTAATTAAATCAAATGTAAAAGTTTTAAATTTAAATGCTATACATAAAACTTTACAATTATCAGTTTCGATTATTAGTCAGTATTAATAAACATTAATTTCTAGGGATTATGATGGACCAAAAGTTAACATGGTCAGAACACATCAATTATATTTGTAAAAAATAAGCAAATCACTATATCTGCTAAGGTACTTTCCTAATCTTTTAGAAGAAAAAGAGTTAAAATTGATGTATTGTGGTATCACATTTCCACGTGTTATATACGGGATAGAAATCTGGGGCATTGCAAAATCAAACATGGAAAGGCTTTTTAAACTACAGAAAAAGGCAATTAGAATATATAACTACTGTCTAAGGATTCAGACAGCAAAATAATAATTTAAGAAACAAACAATGTTCATCATTATAACACACAGCATAACTGTGACTTTCGTAGACAAGGTTTTAGGATAAGTATTAGTTACAAAGATCCATCTGTAATGGTGCTGTATTTGTACAAGCTGCCAAATTCTATAAAATCCAATATAACACATACCTTTAAGTGTAGGCTTAAAAACTATTTAATAACTAAGGCATTGTATACTCTGGATAAATGTAATGACTGTAAATTTGTAATTGTAAATATGTAATGATAATTGCAAATACGTAATTAAGTAATATTTTACAATGTCAGAAACTGTATTGCAGACTGACAATAAATTATCATCATTATTATTATATACATAAATTGTAATTACTTAGCACTATAAATATTAATAATTAATAATAACAGCCTCTAAATGAACTAAAATGATGTCTATAAAACTATCCACATCCCTAGCTTAACCTACAAGAGGCAAAGTTGACTTGTAACTTTGAAGGAAAGTGCAGTCAGCTGAGATGAAATACCTCAAGAAATTTAGGGAAAAAACTAATAGAGGTAGGATAAGAAATGCAATTAGCATTAGAGAGAGCCTCCAGGTAACACCTAATTAAGATTAATTGCGCTGCTGTGGCCACCTAATTAGAATAGGAGACAATCACCATCAAAGCCCAGTCTATGAAACAAGGCCCCAAGGTAAAAGATCTTGAGTAAGAAATAGAGACAGAGGAAGATGTCAGAACCTCTCCAAAATCATGGAGTGGACTGGGGAGGAGTGAGGAAGTTAGATTTGTATATGACCCAGTGGCGCTCCCTTGGAAAACTTCTGCACTGATAAAGATAGAAGAGCAAGTAATTAAGTAAGTAAATAATTAAAAACATTTCTAATAGATAAAACATATTACAGTGTGTGTAGTAGTACAACTGGAGGTTTTAAGAGGGCTTGAAAGCCCTCGATCAAAGGATCCTTTTGCCATCATAGGAATTCGAGCTCCTTGGCATGTGTGTGTGGGTGTGTGGGGGGTGTGTGTGGGGTGTGCGTGTGGGGGTGTGTGTGTGGGTGTGTGTGTGGGGGGGTGGGGTGTGGGTGGGAGTGTATGTGTGTCTGTGTGTGTGTGCATTTGAGCGTGTGCGTGCGTGTGTGCACGTGCACGAGAGAGAGAGAGAGAGAGAGAGAGAGAGAGAGAGAGAGAGAGAGAGAGAGAGAGAGAGAGAGTGAGAGTGAGAGTGAGAGTGAGTGTGTGTTGTGTGTGTGTGTGTGTGTGTGCTGTGTGTGTGTGCGTGCGTGTGTGTGCAATTTTGTATCACTCTATGATTTTGACATTGTTCAGTTTTGCTTTGACACTGAACTGAATACATGTTTTGAAATAAATAATACAAACTCTAAACTTTCAGGATAAAAACACAGTACAATATTATATCCCCCTGTCTCCATTTAAAAATTAATTATTAGAATAAAATGTGTTTTGGTATTGCAAATAAATAAATTACATTGAGAACAACAGGTGCAACCTTAAAAAAGAAGAAAACTGTAGCAGAAAAAAGAATAGATTTGGAAAGGAAATTATGTGCATGAAGATCAAAGAAATTTAGAAAAGGAGTCAAGAAAATCACCATACTGAAGAATAAGAAGAAAGAAAGGTGGGAGGGAGGGAGGGAGGTAAGTATCAAGCAATATCAAGAAGGCCATAAAACTGTACTTTTATTTTATTTTTAGTAGAAGAGAGATAAAATAAATAAGTTGTCAAGATGAAAAATGGAAATGGCATGTTATTTATGGATGCTCTTTAACTACTGTGGTTCTCAGCATCCCATTCTATATTGGGTGTGAAAGACCGCTTAATTTTGCTCAGAGACCTCTCTATCAGGCTTGAGGTTATTTTACGTGCCACAAATCTACGACACGGGACCAACAGCTTTACTTCCCTTCTGAACGAAGCCATGCTAAGGATTTTTACACTCAAAAAAATCCATTGTCCTCTGCCAGGTTTGAACCCATGACCTTGTGTATATGAAGTTAGCATAGTAACCATTACACCATGGAGGACGACATCAAGATGAAAGCTGATATACATTTACCTAAATAAAAATTTCAGTTTCTTAAAATTAAAAAAGTTTACTGTGAGGGGCAGCGCGTCCTATGTGTGGTTCAGTGAACCCCCGGAAAAAAATTTGTATTTTAAAATACATAAATTTATAATTTACATATTTATTCTTACTTGTTTTATTTGCATTTTCAACCTTCATGTCTTTGCAATACGTGCCAACGTGCCCAGATTCAATCTATGTTCTGAACCTCCGAGAATAAGTTTATTGGTGCTTCTTTGGCAGAGAGGGGTAAGGGGAAACGTTGCTAACAGTAGTGAATTTGAGCTGGAGTGACGACCAGTTGGCTCTGGCGGAAACGCACGAATTAACCCAAAATAAAAAGCTACAGGACTGCAGCAAATAGCATGTGTGTTTTCATTGTAATAGAGTGATTCAGTAAACCATTGTTTATTGAATAATATACATATGTAACAGTGTATTCGGCTATATACTTGTGCTTTGGTGTTCATATGCATATTCATCTGTTCGAGTTTGTTTTCAAAGAAGAATGAACAACGTTCAATACCTTTTAAAAACAAACTTCACAGCTTTAAGCTTGGAAGAGAAGAATAGAGTTAAGAAGCTTGGCAGGCCAATTACCTCAGCTCGAATTAAAACAAGTGCAAACCAGCCGAGGTAAGACATTTTGCAGGTCTTTCAATGTAAATATATAGTTGGATTTGCAGTTGCATTACTACAAATAAGCTATTTTGTTTTCTGTGCTTACTATTTGCTAAAGAGAAAGATACAAATTGGAGATGTCATGGCGTGTCAGATCTAAGTCCATCTAACACAGAAAATTAAAAAGCAGGAGGAATCTATTGCAAATAAGAATGCTTATTTAGATTTATCAGTCCCTGGAAAAACAGAAATTATGCGACAACTTAGCTCAGCTTTCAGACAGCACATAGAATGACACAATAATAACATAAGGAAAAATCGCTATGTTCTTTCCAAAATAATTGCGTTAATTAAGTATTGTGGTAAGTTTAAACTTGCCTTACATGGACAAAATGAAACATTAGAATCTAACAATCCTGGAATTTTCATAGGAATAATAAGTTTTACTTCAGCTTTAGATGCAGTTGTAAAAGAGCTCATGAGCAATGCTAGTGTCTTTAAGGGCACATCCAAGGATATACAAAATTATTTACTTGAGTGTATGTTACATGTGTTTCGTGAGGAAATTAATGCTGAAATAGCCAAGGCAGATTTTGTGTCTGTGATAGCAGATGAAACATCTGATGAATATTCTAAATTTCAATTGGTTATAGTATTTCGTTATCTGCTATCTACTGGAGAACCTGTTGAAAGATTTTGGACATTTTAAACCCACCTGGTAATGACGCTTCCTCCTTAGCAGCTTGCATTAAAAATGTCCTCGCTGATGTTGTACGGGAACAGAAAGAAAAAGTAATATGTCAATGTTATGATGTGCTAGCGTCATGTGCGGCCAACATGCAGGGGTGCAAACAATCATAAGAGAAGAATATCATTTCGCATATTTTGTGCACTGTTATGCTCACCGATTGAACTTAATTCTTGCCCAAGCTACCAGTCAAAATAAACAGGTAAAACTGTTTCCCAATACTATTGAAGAAGTGCCAATATTCTTCTCTCATTCACTTCAAAGAATGGCTGTTCTAGATGCAATTGTGAAGCAAGGAGTCCCTCAGGGATCAGCCACAAGATGGAACTTTAAATCCAGAACAGTTCTAACAATTCATGAAAATAAAGAAGACATTCTGGAATGTCTTCAACAAATTGAAGACACCAGGAACCAAACGACAACTGTCAATCAAGCCTATGGTCTAAGGTTGAAACTGCAGCAGTCAAAATTTTCCTTTTGGTAGGAGGTATTTTATAAAATAATGCCCTACACGGATATCTTGTACAGCCAATTAAAGAAGCCCACCACCGATCCTGCATTAATAAAGCAAGCAATAGCAGCATTCAAATATGAAATTTTGAAAATTAAAGACAATGTTGATAATATAATCAAGGAAGAACCAAATGAAGCAAAAAGAAGATGCGAACATAACAAGGAATGTAGCAGCAAAAGAAGTAATGACATAATAATTTAGCAGAGCAAACAACGGTTTAAATTCTCCAGCCACTTATTGGCCTCTAATTTACTTGACCAGCACTTCCTCCCTACACTGATGAATAAATTTCCTGAAAAAATGCTTTCTGCTGTTGTGCAGCCTTATCCATTTTTATTTAAATAAACCTAAGTTAAAAACAGAACTACAGGTCATTTATTCTCGAGATGATTTTCAGGAAATGAAAAGTTCAGTAGCACTTCTGAAGTTTTTAATTGGAAATAGCCTTCAAGAACCCTTTGGAGATGTTCTGAAATTGCTGAAATTGGTAGCTACTGTCCCAATGACGTGTGAAGCAGAGAGGTGTTTATCCACTTTGAAGCAGATCAAAATGTTTCTTAGAAGCACCATGTTATCCATTGAAAAGGAAATGATCCACAAGCTTCCACATTTCAACGAGAGAGTCATAGAAAAGAAAAGGAGAATGGACTTTCTCTATAAATATACCTCTACAGGAGATTCAAACCCATCAACGTCTTCAGGATCATTTTAAGGTAATTGTAAAACTATAGATATATTTTAAATAATTTAGAAAGTCAAATTATTTGGAAAGGTACACTTCATTAAGCAGTAAAAGTGGTGAACTCCCTGTCATTTTAGTTACCAGCAACCACTGGTTATTGTTATATAGTAAAGCTATAACATATTGGTGGTCTCTGAAGTGATTGCCAATTTAATTGAAACTGAAGAGTATAAATTGCATTGGAAATGGCAATGCTGAATGTGAAAGAAATTGAAGACGAAAAATAGAAGTTAATGAGCTAAGCATAAAAATTCCTCGTTTTGGTCAGAGAAGCCTGAAATTTGGTTCTACCCGATATCACATTGCTATTAATGAGATCACATCAGAAGAAACAATGTTCATCTACATCATTGCCCAACTAGAAACCTAAGTGCATCGAGAATATATGGGACATCATTACTGAATACAGAACAGCAAAGTATACCTCTGCTAAGTCATGACTCCTTGATATCTTTAAAGAGAGTGAGGATAAGAAAATTATCAGGTGTTGAGTTAGGTGATTATAAACCTAGCCAACTTCTCTTTCGCTGGTAAAGATGTTTCCGATAGTCCTCAGGACTCTGTAATTGGAAGTTTCCAGATTTGGTGAAGAGTATTCTTATGTAAGTGAGGAGTGTCTGGAACATGTAGCAGTGATGGCAGATAAAACGTTGCAAATGAATTCCCAAATTGATACATGTTCTGTGGATAGTCAGGGAAAAAAATGTGCAACAGCTGATGAGCTTATGGCTAAAATTTATCAGCTGAAGAAACGAATTGTGGTTTTTGGGTTATATCAACCTAACAGCCAAAGCTGAAGGCCTTACAATCAAAGCCCAAGCCAAAATTGTAGTTGCAGCTGAACAAGTTATGATCCTAAAAGAAAATGCTGTTACTACCATTTCTGGTTTAGACAACAATGTATTCTGGAGAAATTTAATCAGCCCTGTTCCTGCAATATTTCATCATTGGAAAAATCTAATAGGCAGTAAAAGTAGCAGCAAGTGCAGCTGCCCAGACACTAGATAGAAACTGCAAACTGGTTGTTCTTAGCAGACAAAAAGTCAGGTCTGTATTTTTGGTAGATAGTGAAGCAGATGTTTCAATAATTCTAGCAAGTCAAGGCAACCAAACTGATACCTCATTTATGTTGTTTGCAGCAAATAGAATTGAACTACTAACCTATGGAACTAGAATCCTAACTTTGGTCTACATAGACAATTTAATGATAATTTGTCGCTGCCAACATTGAGAAGGGAATATTAGAAGCAGACTTCTTAAATGAATTTGATTTATGCATTGATATCTGCAACACGTGATTAATTGATTAGCATGAACAAACTTGGAAGCAAAGGTGAAGTTCAATTTATCAATTTCAGACAAAAGAATTATAAGTACAGTGAGCAACACTATTCAATTTCCTAACTTATTTAGCTCTTACACTGAAATTCATCACCAACTTTGATACCTATGAAGATCTAACACAACATTTAACATTACATAAACATCCCACTCATTACAACAGGCAAAACAATAATTCCAGTTTATGTTGAACCATTAAATCATTAGATCTTCACAATCAGAGTGGGCCAGTCCTCTGCATTTGATGAATTAGAAGGATGGTTCTTTTTGCTTTGTGGAGACTACAGGAGGCTGAATGAATGAGCAATTCCGGACAGGTAACCATTCCAAGGATTGAAGACTTCCACAATATTTTAGAAGGTAAAAAAATGTTTTCCAGAATTGATTTATTCAAAGCCTATTTTCAAATTCCAATAGCAAAAGAATACCAACAGCCATAATTATACCCTTAGGATTATTCAAATTTAATATTATGAGATTTGGTCTTCAAAATACTCCATCCACTTTGCAGTGTTTCATCAATGAATGAATTGCTATGCTTGACTATGCAGTTAAAGCTAGACATCAAGATGATGATGAAGAACTGAAGAAATTGCAATGGCAAAATACATCTTTGGAGTTTAAACGATGCCAGTTAGGAGTACAACAATTGTGATACGATGTGTCAACCAACAATATTCGATCCTGTATACCTAAAACCATTTTGCAGCCAAGTCTTAATCAAATTCATAATCTGGTACATTCAGATGTTAAAGCTATGGTTAAGCACGTTAATTAATAAGGATATTCACAAATGGACCCAAGCCTGCATCAGTTTTCAGAAAAACAACATAAAAAGACATGCTAAATCCCAACTTGGAGAATCCCAGCAGCCAGATGAAAATTTTTCTGTGGTTCATGTGGACATAATTTAACCACTGTCACTATCAGAAGGTATTTATTGTCTTACCTGCATTGACCGTTATACTGGCTGGATGGAAGTCATACTTATGGCCAATATAACAGCTGAAACTGTGCCAAGAATTTTTATGAATTCTGGATTGCTAGTCTTAGTACGTCAGTTTCAGTCATCACAGATCAAGGAAAGCAATTTGAATCAGAATTATTTAGGAATTTTGCAAAGCTTTGTGGAGCAAACGTTCAACATACCACTCCTTATCACACACAATCTAATGGGAAAATACAGCGGTTACATTATACACTAAAGACAGCCATAAGAGCTCACAACAGCCTAAATGGAATGAATCTCTGCCAACAAAGTTGTTAGATCTGCAAGCAGTTTTTGAGAAAACTACAATTTATTCAATTGCGCTGAAATGTATTATTGAATTGAATTAAATTAATAATGAAATTTATGGGAAACACATCAGACTTCCTGGAGAATTTTTCAACCAATCCACAACAGTACAAATAGAATCAGATAATCTTGGGTTGCAATTACGAAAGAACATGGAACAATTAAAACCTCAGAAAACCAAGAAAGCTCTGATACAACCAGTGTTTGTCCACAAAGAGCTTGGTTCTACCTCGCATATGTTTCTATGGAGAGACAGAGTAAAAAATCTAATGTGTTCCATTCACATAACTTTCTCTAACTGTTCCAAATATAAAGCTATTCTTACAAAAGATGAGATAAACATTAGCAGAATTGGTCTTATTACTTGCTTCATTGCAAACAGAAGGTAAATAAGGGAATATATTACGCTAAAGTAGTAGTAGTAAAATCTTTTAAAAACTGGTCATTATTTGGAACAATTGAAGTTTGGTTTGCTTTGCATGATTCTTTTGAAAAAAGTTAAGTGATTTAAAACTGAACCAATAACAAGGAATATCTCATAAATGGTCAACTCTCCAAGAAAAATGTGCATGACATAAATTATTTGCTTTAACAAAATCTAAATTTTTTGTGAATTAAGTTTTTGTCCATTTTTACAGTTTAATCTTTATGTAAAATCTACAAAACTTATTCAGAATAAAGAGGCCTTCAGAGGCTATTTCAAAAAATTCAAAATATACATTTTATTTGTCATGTAATTTCTTTAATATAAGATATTTTCATCAAAATCGTTATAACCATTTTTGAGAAAAACAAAATTTTTAAAAAATTTTCCATGTAAAGGTAGTTTATGTATACCAACTTTGGTTTATAGCAGCCCTTTAATATTTTAACTATGCTGCCCCACAACCCACACCCACACACACAAGACATTTTCTAAAAGTGTTTTTTGGACTCAGGGAACCTCAAAACATATATTTCGGTGAAAACTTGACATCAAATTTTTGGGTGGAAAACTATGTACATTGTATGTACATATGGCTAGAGAAAGTGAAAAAGCCTTGGAAGGCCCACATGGAGTACCATTTGTTATGGTGGACAGCCATGATAAATTGTTATCATTGATGACAGAGAAAAACATATTAACATATTTATAGACAGACTCAAGGCTGTAGTAGATGAAGAAAGCATTCCATCCTCAATGCCAGTTGCTGTTTAACCCCATGCTCCTGATCATAATACTGACCAGAGGCAAGAGAGGAAAATGCTAGAATTTCTAGAAGGGTAAGAGATTTAGATTTCCTGCCAGATACATTGATTGAGTATATTCCAAACTAATTATTGGTCATTAATTGTTGTCATCATTTTTATATTATTTCTATATTAATAATTTTGTGTTGTAATGATGTGTTTTTGAGTGCCCTGCAGAAGATACTAAACATAACTTAATTACTGGTAGGGAATTGATATAGCAGTATCAAGAAGGCCATGATACTGAACTTTCATTTTGTTTTTAGTAGCAGAGAGATAAAATAATTAAGTTGTTATCAAGATGAAAACCAATAAACATTTATTTAAATAGCAGCCTCAGATTCTTAAAATTAAAAAAGGTTATTGTTATAAAGTAAAGCTATAACAAAGTAAGTTAACTTACTAGTAGTGCTTCTTTATACTGACCTTAACAAATAATTCATCTTCACGCCTTTTGAAGTCTGACAACTCTTGTTTAAGCTCATTTGCATCTTGTAATCCTGCTCTTTTCCCATCCAGAGTTTTGTCCATTCTGCTTTTTCGGAGTGGGGAATTATCCGAGCTGCTTCTTCCATTTCTCTTACTGAACAGAAATTTCATGATGCATTAGACAGTTTAACTTTCTAACATATTAGTATACCCAGAGCAAATAGAAGAGAAAGTATGCTCTCTTTTGCTTTGTCTAAGCAGACTTCTCCTAAGCAGTGGGAGCACTTTAATTTGAGATCTGTCCAATTGCTAATGTGCACTTACTTGTAGCATTCAGATAGATTTGTGCTAAAACTTTGTATTGTATTATTTAGTATATGCAGGGTTAGAAGCAGTTGTGAATATAAAGAAATCTAATGTATTACTCTCTTCTTATTAAACAAAATGTTCTTAAGAAAGCTTATTCTTTATTTACCTGGCTTGAGAAATGTAGATATTTTATTATATCAGGAAAGCTTTAGTTTTATTTTAAGCTTATTCTTCTACTTCATGTTAATTTAAATAAATATTTGCCTAAAAGCTTTATTATATGTTTTCTTGCAGATACAAAACTATACATTAAGCAATAGAAAGCTCTCATAAGAGTTAGTTGCTAAGTGATGTCTAAGAAATTTCATTTTCTTTGCTTGGCTAAAATCAAATAATGACATTCTATTTAAGCAAAGTATAAGAATTTTAAAATTGAAAACAATGACAAGGAATTCTTTTTGCCTCTTACAGCTTTTCAGTTATGCTAAAGCCATCCAGAATGAAGAAAATTTCAAGGCTATACAATCAAAAAAATTAAAGGTATAATTTTATTTGTCATGAAAATGTCTAAAACATATGGTTATTTAAATAATTTTTAAGTTTTACATGTAAAGGGTTGTTTGTGGTGGAGGAATTTTCTTGAAAGTCTTCATGTTGCATCCTTTTATAATGCTGAATTTAAAATTTGATATTTAACAGACTTTTCATTTTTGTGTTAACCTGCAGCCACCCCCTCCCCCCCCTCTCTCTCTCTCTCTCTTTCTCTCAGGTGCACACACCTTTTCTAAAAATGCTTTTTTTGTTAATTCAGGGCATATGAAAATGTATATTGCTAGTGAAATCATCTCAGTATCAAATTTTTGGGTGGAATACAATACTTACCCTACTTAACATACATAGAGAAAGTAAAACAGGCAATAAAAACCAATCAGATTCTTTAGTTGAAAAAAATCATACACTGTAGGAAAATAAAACATTTTTTTTGTCCTTTATCTGGTAAGTCATATTGGATATTTGAATGAAATGGCTGAAGTTATACTAAAATGAGCCTGAAGTTCACAGGGTTTATAATTACCTGTCATTTGTCTTATCAGGATAAGGGAAAACCTCTGAAAAAACCTATTCTAGGATACTCATCCTAAAAATTCAAACTTGGGGCTTCAGGAATGTGAGGCAGATACACTACCCTCATATCACAATGCGGGCTAAACACTTTGATTATTATTTTCTCTACTTACTACATAGTACATAAAAATTTGATACTGAGATTTTCCTGGAAATACCCATTTTAGGGTCCCTGTATCAAAAGAAAAAGCATTTTTAGAAAAATATTGCATGTCTGTGAATACAATAACTCAAAAATTAAATATTGATAAAATAACAAACTTGGCATTTAAGTTTAGTATCTTCTAAGGATGTGACACAAAGATTTTGTGGGAAATCACCCCACCCCATTATATTGAAAAAATTTGCAACTTTTTGATTTTCTAAAAAATGGCTCTAATTATTTTGATTAAAATATTATATATTAAAGATATTTACATGAGATAAAATGTACATCTTGACTTTTCTAGGACTAGCCTCTGAAGCTCTCTTAATTTTGGATGACTTTTGTATAACAGGTAAACCATAAGAGATAGACAAAAGTTTACTGCACAAAAATGTAGATATTGTTACAAGGGGCGTTCAATAGCTCCTTAGAAAAAGATAAAAAAGCAAATTACTTTTAGTAGAATTTTTTTTTTTCAACATACTCTCCTTCCCAGCATTTCTCCAACTGTTTTAGGCTTTCCAAAGAGTAGGATTTTGGAAGGTCATCAAAATAAACATCTGTTTGACAGATGACCTCTTCGTTAGACGTGAATCATTTTCTGTCGAGCCACTTTTTTAAGTCTGGAAATAAAAAAAGAGCCACTGGGGCCCAAATCTGGTGAATACAGTGGATATTGTAGTAATCTGAACCTTATTCTACAATTTTCGCAATTGAAACTGTGCAGGTGTGCACCCTTGCATTATCTTGATGGAAGATAATCTGTTTCTTTGCTAGATGTGGCGTTTTTTCTTGATTTCTCTGTTCAACCAGTACAATAACGATGCATTTACACCCCATTTATCATTCTGAATGCATCAATGATCAATATAAAGTAATCAAGTAAATGATTCTGCATGCATCCCCAAAATAACTGAGGCCATAAACCTTGTCTGGATAGTTCACCAACTTTGCCTTCTTCAGAGCCATTAAAAACCCGTTGTTTTGACTGGACTTTTGTCTCTGGAGTATAGTAGTGTATCCATGTTTCATCCACAGTTATGTATTGATGCAGAAACTCATCAGGATTGTGATGGAAAAGTGCCAAACCAACTTCTGAATACATTGTGTTTATTCTCTATTGAGAGCAAATGCAGCGCCCATCTTGCTGAGGCCTTTGTCAGACCTAATTTTTGGTGCAAAATTGAGAACAGTGTACCTTGTGATACACCTGTGATCTCTACTATTTTGCTAACTTTGATTTGTTGATCAGACAGACGGTGTTGCCATGGGCTCTCCTCTGTCACCAGCTATTGCCAACTTCTATATGGAGTTTCTGGAGCATGAAATACTTAACACAGCCCCATTAAAACCTACACATTTTTACAGATATGTAGATGATACATTTGTAATTTGGCCGCATGGACTGCACATTCTTCCAGATTTTCTTGCACACCTAAATAGCCTCAGATCACAAATACAGTTCACAATGGAAGTTGAGAAAAATGCTTCCCTCCCCTTTCTGGACATTCTGGTTACCAGAAAAGAGGACGGAACTCTTGGTCATGCCGTCTACCGAAAACCTACACACACGGATCTTTATCTCAATGCAAACAGCTTCCACCATAAGTCACAACGAATGGGCATTCTCAACACATTGGCACATAGAGCAGTTTCTGTATCAGACCCAGGTAATCTGCAAATTTCAACACCTAAAATTCACACTCCAACAAAATGGATATTCAGCCAAGGACATCACATCAGCGCTGAAAAGAGCCGGACGAAAAAGAAACCCCAGCAAGAACACTCAACAAAAAGACAAGCCACCGCCATAGCCTATATACCGTTTACCGGCAATTTTTCGGGAAAGATTAGTAGACTACTCTACAAATATAATGTCAAAACCATCCATAAGCCACCACCTAAAATCAAAAATTTGGTCAGGCCAGTTAAAGATAATTTAGCTCTCAGAGTACCTGGTGTCTACCACATTCCTTGCGAATGCAGCACAGCGTACATTGGCCAAACAGGACGCACTATTGCCACACGCGTTTCTGAACACCAAAGATCAATAAGGCTTATGCAACCCGAAAAATCTGGACTGGCTGAACACTGTATAGAACAAAGCCACAGAGCTAACTTTACCAACACCAAGATAGTGGCAAAGTGTTCGAACTACTGGGAAAGGAGAGTAAAAGAAGCTTTAGCCATCTCATCTGAAACAAATAATCTAAATCGCGATTCTGGCCTACAATTAAGTTCAGCATGGACACCAATGTTAAAGAGCCTTAATACCTAATCCTCTACCTGCAGTCTTCCAAGACTTATTTTCTAGCAGGTGCATGCTCAAACACAAAACATTAGCCGAATAACTGCTATAAATAGTTTTTACGAAGTCCGTGCCCATGTTTCAGTCATCTTAAATACCAGGCCATAATATCACGCGAACCAATCAGATGTTAGCTTCATCCCAGCTCTTATAAATACCAGTCTCCACAAGCTCAAACCATCAGTTCACCCTGAAGACGAGGAAGATGCACTTCTTCGAAACGTTGGTGTCAAGCCAAGTTTTTACCTGGCTAGAAGCCCGAGAAGATTTTGAATTACATTTAAATTCATTTATCCAATTGTAAATTGTTGCAAATGTAGGAGCAATTGTATCATGAACTCATCCAATTGGGCTTCTATCTCTTTGGTGTTAAGCCTTTTAAATAGAAGTACTTAATAATGGCCCCGAAATTTGCTTTTTTCGTCTTTCTAAATAAGCACAAGATTGTTGATTCAATCACTTATGGCAATGAAACACACGATGGAATATAGCTGAAACTTTAACTTCCACCAAGTAAGAGACAGCAGTTACAAATAAACTTTTGTCAATGCTATGAGTGTAATTTCTTGCATTTATTAAGGACTTACTGAACACTCCTTGTAAAACACACAATTTATGTCATATACATTTTTTTCATGGGGTTCACCACTTATGAGATATTCTTTGCTATTAGTTTGTTTTAAAATACTTAAAGTTTTCTCACATGGGAATCTGTCAACTTCTGGCCATGAAAGAAACAAATTTCAATCACATAACAACTAGCTTTTAAAAGATTTGACTACTGCTTTATCCTATTGTAGTCCCTTACTTCCCTTTTACTTAAAAGGAGATAAGTAATAATACTATTTCTGCTAATGTGTATCTCGATTAGCATGGTGTAGATGGAAGAATAAGCTTTTTAACAATAATTTGTTAAACAGATATGGAGAATTAAATTTAAATGTAATGAGTCACCTTTTTACAGTTTTTGCTCCAACTTTGCCTAAGTTTGGGAAGACTGGCTTCAGGGTATTTTAACCCTATCTTCAGTTCCAGGGATGACTGACGCTACATGCAACAGTTACACAACACCTATTGCATGTTGCATCAGTCATCCCTGGAACTGAAGATAGGGTTAAAATACCCTAAAACTGCTCTTTCCAAACTAAGACAAAGTTGGAGCAAAAATTGTAAAAAGATGACTCATTACATTTAAATTTAATTATGGCGCACCACTGTCTAAAATACTTCTTTTTATTTGATAGATATGGAGAAATTCCTGTGAATGAACACATGAGATTTCTTTTTTATTTTAAACATCCCTAACCAATAAGAAAATGAGATTACTGCAGTTTAATACATTGTGTAAAGTTTAGTTTTTATTTACAATTTTGTATCATTATAATTTTAATTTAATTTTCTTCATTTTAGATTATGGGAAACAATGGACATATTCATTGGCTGCATTCAAATTCATGTTTAAAACCATTAGGAATATTATTGCATTTGTTTTAAACTATGCAATATGTGATGTTGGTAATGGCACAAAATCTGGCCAATTTGTTTGTCATTAATCAGATATCTTTGATGGCTTTAAAGAAAAAAAATGAATAAAAAATATTAATGATGACTTTCTGTTACCGTTTACAAAGTGTAGTTGCAAGTGGAAGATGTAGTAACAGAAAAATTAACACATCCAAATGGTTTATGAGGGCACATATTTTGGTAAGTGTTTGTATAATTTATACATAATTATTGTTAAATTAATTAAGAAGGCTAATATTGCCTAAACTTGTGTTCTGCTATTTTAAATGTTGGGTTTTCCTCTCAACTAAAGGAATAAGGAAGGAATTAACTGCTTAAAAGACAGCGAAATCAGCATACCAGTACTGCAAAGTAACCAGCTGATGATCACCTGCAATAAATGTAAATGTCATGCATTTTTCTGATTCTAGCAAGCTTTTGCTCAATCTTAAGTTATAGAACCACCTGACGCCACCACAACTTAGGGAAGTGGACACTGTTTCTTCTATATGCTAGGTATATCTTCATGTAAAACAACTATCAGAAAGAGTGCCAGTAAATTCTTTCAAAGCTATAAACATTGGAATCAGCAATGGACTTTTTGGAAGGGGGCAAGTTCAATGCCTAAGAACAGATATTTTCAAATTTGCCTCATGACAAAAAATAATGCAGAATTTTTCTTAGCTGAATTTGATTTCTTTTGACTGTTAGGTTTAGTGCACCTATTCCTTTATTGAACCCATTTTTTACAACCATGTTGCTAATGTATATAAAGATAGAAGCAAAAGATAAAGCAGCAATGACAGGAATCAGGATATGAAATATACATTACCAGAGATGAACAGTAAATGATTAGCATTTATGAGGTAACAGTAGAGGCAAAAATGTTATATGCAGCGGAAATATGACGGTATCAGACATAGAAAAAAAGTAGACCATAGATGCATAATGTCATGTATAGAGGTTTTAGGGCTAAACACAGCAGCATCAAAAGGGGTAGCAATGGTAGAATTAGGAAGATCAGAAAGAAGTGAAATGATCCTAGAGACGGTATTGAAATATTGGTATAAGTAAATAAAGAGCGAAGAAGAGAATCTGATAAAAATATGTATTAAACTGCTCAAGATAACCAAGAATGAGAGGAGGTGGGAGCAGCTAGAAGAAGTCTTGATGAAAATAGGGATGGGAGACATATATATGAAGGGGAAAAAAATGGAAGAAGTTAGCGAGAAACAGGATTGAAGACAGATAAACAGGAAATTTGGGGTGAAGTAGAAAATAAAAATGTTTTTTGTTTGTACAGAAAAATTAAGAAAGAATGCTCATGTGATGGTACATAAATATAAGTAATAAACAAAAGAGGGCACAATTAGCATGGATGAGGACAGAAGCATTACTTTTGAAGGGATGAGGGGCAATGAACTGGAACGTATTTTATGTGGGGTACACTGTTTAATAGAATGTAAAGAGGTATGAAGTTAGAGGAAAGAAATTAGAGAACACAAATGGGTATGGTATGCCAGGAGAGATAGCAGCAATGAACATGTTGAATGTTATGGGAGAGGGAGAGAGAGTGAGGGAGAGAGAGGGAGAGTGAGGGAGAGAGAGAGATGGAGAGAGAGTGAGGGAGAGAGGGAGAAAAAGAGAGGAAGAGAGAGTGAGGAAGAGAGAGGGAGAAAGTGAGGGAGAGCGAGAGAGGGAGAGAGAGAGAGATCACAAGAGAAAAGTCAGAGAATGGAATGGGATGGAAAATGTACAGGGCTATATTCACTAATAGCCAAGAAGCTATGCAGATGTAGTGCCTAAATGGTACTCAAACCTATGTACATTAAAATAAGAAATATAGTTTAAGTAACCATACATGATTTTGTAAATAATTGTAAATATAACATAAGTACAATAAATATTAAAGTACATTCACAAAGTACATAATAAGCATTTCACAATATTCATAAATGGGTAGAATGCCATAAGTAATAATTCTGCTGGGGCAAAATCAGTATTTAAACTGCAAAAATGGCTGTTAAATGTATATATGCTATTAATAATCACGAAACCTGTATAAATGTCTTTAAAAAAATAGGTTAATGACTCAACCATCTTCTTATATTTATTGTGTGTTATTATCCATTAAAGATACCTGCAAGAATTTAATGAACATAGTGTAATTCACAACCAGAATACAAGACATAAACAAATCTCGATGCCCCATAATATGTAACATTATCTAGGACATAAAACAGTTATAGACATATTGGTTTGAAATTAAATAAATTGCCTAGTAAATCAGAAACTTGACAAAACATTTTTTTATATTTATAAAAAACTGGTTAATTGACAAATGTTTTAGTATATAAATGGATTGATGAATTTGAGGATAAATGTAACAATATGGCTTCATCTAAATAAACACTTTGTTACTTTGGTACATGAAATATGACAAATGTTTGTAATACCATTTTATTATACATTCTGAGATTATCAAGTACACAACTGTATTTGATATGTAACCTGTTTGAATTTAATTTCTTATACATACAGTCACTCAAAAAGCATTCGTCTAACTAGCCTTTCAAATTTTAAAAGCAGATAAACATTAGAAAATTAAACAATAAAGTTTGACTTGAACACTGGTTTATATTTTATGTTCTAACAATACATTATATATTAACCAAACATTCTTTTCTGTTAGTTCAAAATCTTCTCGGGCTTCTAGCCAGGTAATAACTTGGCTTAACACCAACGTTTCGAAGAAGTGCATCTTCCTCGTCTTCAGGGTGAACTGATGGTTTGAGCTTGCGGAGACTGGTATTTATAAGAGCTGGGATGAAGCTAACATCTGATTGGTTCGCGAGATATTATGGCCTGGTATTTAAGATGACTGAGACATGGGCACGGACTTCGTAGAAAACTATTTATAGCAGTTATTCGGCTAATGTTTTGTGTTTGAGCACGCACCTGCTAGAAAATAAGCCTTGGAAGACTGCAGGTAGAGGATTAGGTGTTAAGGCTCTTTATCATCGGTGTCCATGCTGAACTTAATTGTAGGCCAGAATCGCGATTTAGATTATTTGTTTCAGATGAGATGGCTAAAGCTTCTTTTACTCTCCTTTCCCAGTAGTTCGAACACTTTGCCACTATCTTGGTGTTAGTAAAGTTAGCTCTGTGGCTCTGTTCTATACAGTGTTCAGCCAGTCCAGATTTTTCGGGTTGCATAAGCCTTATTGATCTTTGGTGTTCAGAAACGCGTGTGGCAATAGTGCGTCCTGTTTGGCCAATGTACGCTGCGCTGCATTCGCAAGGAATGTGGTAGACACCAGGTACTCTGAGAGCTAAATTATCTTTAACTGGCCTGACCAAATTTTTGATTTTAGGTGGTGGCTTATGGATGGTTTTGACATTATATTTGTAGAGTAGTCTACTAATCTTTCCCGAAAAATTGCCGGTAAACGGTATATAGGCTATGGCGGCTGGCTTGTCTTTTTGTTGAGTGTTCTTGCTGGGGTTTCTTTTTCGTCCGGCTCTTTTCAGCGCTGATGTGATGTCCTTGGCTGAATATCCATTTTGTTGGAGTGTGAATTTTAGGTGTTGAAATTCCATTTGCAGATTATCTGGGTCTGATACAGAAACTGCTCTATGTGCCAATGTGTTTAGAATGCCCATTCGTTGTGACTTATGGTGCAAGCTGTTTGCGTTGAGATAAAGATCCGTGTGTGTAGGTTTTCGGCTTTCACCTCTAGATTGGGACAGAGTCGACCACTCCTCTTTTGCACAAGGCAATGCTACTCTACTGCGTTGCACTAAGCGGCAAACTAAGAAATTTGCAAGTCTATCTAAGCAGAATGAACCTGTACCACCATTGGACACCGATCGTATCATCTACAACCTCACCGATATCCAGCTAGACGAACCTACCACCTCGGTTCTAGCTAAAGGGCTCAACTTTGCTCCCACGCCTAGGCAAATATCAGTGGCAGACACCATCAGTTCTATTGAAGCCGCCATTTGTCCATCAGCAAGTGCAGAAGAAATACGCCGTGAGGTAGCAAGAGCTTACAAAAAGGCAACCCTACCTACTTCAAACATCAGCCGAGAAGAAAGTAAAGCCTTACATTCCCTTCGAAAAAACGACAACTTGGTTGTTTTACCAGCTGACAAAGGGAACGCCACGGTACTCCTCTCTTCCGTGCAATACCAAGAAAAGGTTCAACAACTGCTGGACGATCCTGCATACAAAACCATTAAAAAGGATCCTACCAACTCTGTGGAAAGACGCACCATCCAGCTAATTAAGAAATCCAGCCTTCCTCCTGATGTTCAGAAGACGGTCTCGCCATCTGCCTCCATACCTCCCAGATTATATGGTCTGCCGAAGATCCATAAGCCTGGGATACCTCTAAGGCCCATAGTGGACGCTATTGGCAGCCCTACCTATCGCCTAGCTCGTCATCTGGCACATCTGCTGCAACCAATAGTAGGTAAGTGTGTACACCATGTGAAGAACTCTATACAATTCGCTGAAGTTCTTGACAACATCAAAGTGAAGCCATCGGACCTGTTAGTTAGTTTCGATGTGGTATCTCTCTTCACCAGAGTTCCCCTGGCGGAAACAATACAACTATTGTCAGAACACTTTCCACCTGGTATTACTGCACTGTTTAGTCACACACTTACTTCCACTTATTTTCTGTATGGCAACACCTACTACGAGCAGACAGACGGTGTTGCGATGGGCTCTCCTCTGTCACCAGCTATTGCCAACTTCTATATGGAGTTTCTGGAGCATGAAATACTTAACACAGCCCCATTAAAACCTACACATTTTTACAGATATGTAGATGATACATTTGTAATTTGGCCACATGGACTGCACACTCTTCCAGATTTTCTTGCACACCTAAATAGCCTTAGATCACAAATACAGTTCACAATGGAAGTTGAGAAAAATGCTTCCCTCCCCTTTCTGGACATTCTGGTTACCAGAAAAGCGGACGGAACTCTTGGTCATGCCGTCTACTGAAAACCTACACACACGGATCTTTATCTCAACGCAAACAGCTTCCACCATAAGTCACAACGAATGGGCATTCTAAACACATTGGCACATAGAGCAGTTTCTGTATCAGACCCAGATAATCTGCAAATGGAATTTCAACACCTAAAATTCACACTCCAACAAAATGGATATTCAGCCAAGGACATCACATCAGCGCTGAAAAGAGCCGGACGAAAAAGAAACCCCAGCAAGAACACTCAACAAAAAGACAAGCCAGCCGCCATAGCCTATATACCGTTTACCGGCAATTTTTCGGGAAAGATTAGTAGACTACTCTACAAATATAATGTCAAAACCATCCATAAGCCACCACCTAAAATCAAAAATTTGGTCAGGCCAGTTAAAGATAATTTAGCTCTCAGAGTACCTGGTGTCTACCACATTCCTTGCGAATGCAGCACAGCGTACATTGGCCAAACAGGACGCACTATTGCCACACGCGTTTCTGAACACCAAAGATCAATAAGGCTTATGCAACCCGAAAAATCTGGACTGGCTGAACACTGTATAGAACAGAGCCACAGAGCTAACTTTACTAACACCAAGATAGTGGCAAAGTGTTCGAACTACTGGGAAAGGAGAGTAAAAGAAGCTTTAGCCATCTCATCTGAAACAAATAATCTAAATCGCGATTCTGGCCTACAATTAAGTTCAGCATGGACACCGATGATAAAGAGCCTTAACACCTAATCCTCTACCTGCAGTCTTCCAAGGCTTATTTTCTAGCAGGTGCGTGCTCAAACACAAAACATTAGCCGAATAACTGCTATAAATAGTTTTCTACGAAGTCCGTGCCCATGTCTCAGTCATCTTAAATACCAGGCCATAATATCTCGCGAACCAATCAGATGTTAGCTTCATCCCAGCTCTTATAAATACCAGTCTCCGCAAGCTCAAACCATCAGTTCACCCTGAAGACGAGGAAGATGCACTTCTTCGAAACGTTGGTGTTAAGCCAAGTTATTACCTGGCTAGAAGCCCGAGAAGATTTTGAACTAACACGTCGCCAGGAAAGCTATAGTTCTTATTCTTTTCTGTTTCAACAAAAAATTAGAAAAATAAACAAATCACAATGATCTCTTTTCATGTCAAAAATATATTCATCTCCATATTGCTCTGACTTACAGATATATAACTTAATACTTGGTGGGCCCTCCTTTCCTCTTTATTATATCACGCAACCTTCTAGGCATTGATCTCACAAGATTTTCTATAGTTTCTCGAGTAATTTTTTCCACTCCTCCATTAGTTGCTCTTTAAGGTCATTCTTGCTTGATATTGGGTGTTTTCATATATTTTCTTTACAAATTCACCATACATGTTCCATTGGATTGATGTCTGGTGATTGTGGAGGTGTTTCCATCCATCTTGATATGTTTTAATACAATCAGAGCCTTGTGTTTGGGGTCATTTTCTTGTGTGAAGATGTAGCCATCTCTCTGTGGAAGATGTGACTTTAATATGTTGATATAAAGTCTGTGGTCCATCTTTCCATCAATAAAGCACAGATCACCTACACTATTTGCACTCATACACCCCCATACAAGCACAGATCCTCCACCATGTTTAACAGAGGCTGTGAGATTTTTCAATTGCAACTCACAATTTTTCTGACGCCATATCCTTGCTCTTCCTTTGGATACACATATATTAAATTTATTTTCATCAATAAAAATTACTTTTTTCCAGAATCCGTAATCATCATTTATATGATTTTTTTGCAAATGCCTTATTAATTGCTTATGTATGATTTTCTGCGGGCTATTTGGTTGTTGGATTCAGCCTCATGAAGATTATTTCTTATTGGTTGTGGATCTAAATGTATTTCCCGTTTCCTTCTGCAGCAATCTTTGTAGTGCTCAATTTAGGATCTATTTTCACTTTTCTTACTATATGTATTTTTCAGCCGAGTCATAACTGAAGGGTGACCTTTTCATGGTTTGTTTTTGTGTGTTTTTGTTTGATTATACCTGTATGTGATACTCTTACCAGTAGTAATAGGACTATTTAATATTTTAGCTATTTGTTTGAATGTTTTGCCATTTTGGAGCCATTGTATTGTAATCCGTCCTTCCTCTTCCGCAGTTTCCTTATTTTTGTGTCCCGTAGTTTTAATTCTGATGTTCTCAGTTTCAAGGCACAAGACATACTGACTGCAGCGCATGTACAGCAGCTGAGGGAGGTAGAATTTTATTGCTGCCTAGTTTGCCAGTGGAATACTTGTTTGATCTCCAAGTGAAGTGGGCTTTTCTATTATTATTATAAATTAAAGACAATATTTGCTAATTTTTAGCTTTATTGTTGATAGGCAGATGGTAACATTTTATAAACTGGAGACGTTGACAGTTAATTGAATCTTAGTTTGCAAATAACATATGTATTAATGTGATACAGCTCAGAGGACGAATAATTTTTCTAGTGTCTGTATTGTATATTTGTTATGTGTGTTGTTATAATCATAAAGGTTATGTTATATTATTGTAATTAGTGTACATATAAATTGACAAAATCGGTTGTAATACATTTAATTATTTAACAAGTGAAATAATCTATAGGAGTTTGTATTGATTTGAAGCTAAAATGGAATGCCCATATTGATTACCTAGCCTACAAATTATCCAAAATCTGATATGCGTTCAGAGTAGCAAGGAAAGTGTGTACCACAAGCATACCAAGATCAATGTATTTTGGATATGTTCACTCCATTCTACATTATAGTATTACAATATAGGGCATGCCCATAAATCTGTATACTATTTTTAACCTACAGAAGAAAATATTAAAAATAATACAGTGCAGCTAGTTCCCGTGAGAACACCTACCAAAATAGTATTTAAGGAATTACACATTGAACCTCTCACTATCTTTCTTGAACATGCTTCAGGAGTCTCTTTAAAACAAATAGCATGTGTTACACACAACACTAGATCTTTGAACTTTATACATACTACATTCTACTTTACAAATAAGAGTTGTACTTTAAGTTTATTGAATCACTAAGAATTACATGTATTGTACAATACATATCTTGTGCTACTCCCTAGAATTTGGCCCAGGCAACTTTTTCAATGGGCAGTCCAGTTTAAATTACACAAAAAAAAAAAACAAAAAACAAAAAGCAACATATTACTGTAACTATCACTACCACTACTACTAAATGTTCTTCTTGGTTAACAGTCCATTTCCATTTATTTTTTACTTTTTCTAAATACTGTTCCAATGTCATCTATAATTTTATTTATATCAGGTTTCCTATTCATTTTTGACCATATTTGACATTATTTGACCCTTTCTCCATTTCTCTGTTTTCTTACAGTAAAAAAGTATATGTTGAGCGTCTTCCTTTCCCCCACATAATGGACATTCACTTTGTGGGTGCCCATTTTGATGTCCTTTTAGCCTCCAAATTCGTGCTCATAACCATGCTAATCCCCTCTTTTCTTTCTATCTAGTGTTATCTATATATCTTTCTCTTTTGCAGCTATTTCCTGTTTCGTTGTCTTTTAGCATCCATATTCGTGCTCTTAACCATGCTATTCCCCTCCTTTCTTCCTGTCTAGTGTTATCTACGTATCTTTCTCTTTCCCAGCTATTTTATATGGGTATATAAAATACAAGTGATCTCTTTTCTGATAGGTGACTAAACAATTTTTTAATTTATATATCCTCAAATCTTTTTCTTGCTTCCTTCCAAAAACCTTTATAATTTGTTCTCTTTTCCTCCAAATATCATCTAAACCATTATTTTCTAAGTTATTTCTTAAATTACATATCCAACTTGCACTTTGTAAACTTGTTTCTAGGCATTTCAAACATTGTTTAAGCAAATTACCATCTTCTAAATTTAGGATCCTATACCAATGTTTTAAAGCCCTCCCCATAATTAATCCTTTTCTTGCCACTGTCTCCATTTCAATTTGGGCTACTTCATTTGCTGTTACTTTTGGCAACCCCAAAGCTTTTTTACAAAACATCCTGTGGACAAAATCTACAACTTCCCATCCATTTTCGAGACCCCATATTTCAATACCATATAACATCTTAGCCTCAACCACTGCATTAGATACTCTTTCTAACCATTTCATTGCTGCTATTTCTTTTGCTAATGCTTTCTTTTGTTTCTCCCATTTACCTCCTGCATCTTATTTTATTCCTAAATAAGTGTAATCATGCACTATTTCATATTCTTTACTTCCTTTTTTGCCATTTCTCATATTTAGTCAATTTAAATCTTCTCTTAAACACCACAATTTGGTTTTCATCTATATTTAAATTTAGTCCCCATTCTATACAATGATCATCTATTTCTTGTAAAGACAATTTTAAAACATTTACAATAATGGAAGCCACTACCAAATCATCTGCAAAAAGGAGACCAGGGATTTGTTCATTATTTATTACATGCAAAAGCTTATTACTATCACTTATGTACTGTAATATGTCGTCAATAAACAGTTTGAATAAAATTGAACTTAACTTGCATCCCTGACGCAACCGCTTTTCTTGGGACGTTTCTCTAGTTATTGCTCCTTCATCAAATTTTATGCAGAAAGTGTTATCTTTATATAAACCTTTCAATACAGCTACTATTTGATTACTAACCTCCTTCTTTAATAGTTTGTACCATAATAGTTGTAGTTCTATTTGGTCAATTGCTTTCTAAATCAATAAAAGCCATATATATTTTTCCTTTTTTATTTCTTAAGTATTTCTCTCTTACTGTTTTTATAATGAAAACATTATCAATAGTTCTCCTCCTTTCCTAAAGCCCATTTGAAATTCTAAGAGGATGTTATACTCTTCTACCCATGCTTGCAATCTGTCTACCAGAATTCCAGTATTCTCACATTTGATAGTAGAGCTATGCCCCGATAGTTATTCGTTTTGTCCATATCCCCATTACCTTTATACATGGGCTGTATAATAGCTTCTCTTCAGCTTTTTGCTGCATATCCTTTTGTTCTCATTATATTAAATAGATATATTAATATTAACTCGGTTCAGATTTTTACCCAATTCCTTTATAAATTCCCCCAAGTATATCATTTACTCCTAAAGCTATATTTCTCTTAATCTTTTTGATCTGATTTAGTACTTCATCCTCAGTTATGGCTCTATCCAAAAACTCAATGTAGTTGTTTTTTATTTCTGCAATTATCTTGGCATTCTTAAAAATATTTTCAGAAAAGTGTTTGGTAGTTAAGTTTAGTATCTTCCAGGGATGCAACACAATTTTCAGAAAAATCCCCCCACTCCAAACTACCCTTTACATAGAAAAAATGTCAAAAATTTTGATGTTCTCAAAAATGGCTGTAATGATTTTGATTAAAATAATGTATATTATATATATATATATATATATTTATATGGCAAATAATATGTAGATCTTGATTTTCTGGAATAGCCTCTAAACACTTCTTTATTCAGAATGAATTTTACTGAATTTTGTGTAACTGGTAAATTGTAAGAGATAGACAAAAGCTTACATCACAAAAAATGTAGATCATGTAAAAACACACAATTTATGTCATATATGTTTTTTTCGTTGAATTGACTATGTGAGATGTTCCTTGTTATTTGTTTCAAATTTAAAATATTTAACATTTTCTCACACGGAAAGTTGTAAATTCCAGGCCCTACATTAGAAATGGATTTCATTCACATGGCAGTCAGCTTTTAAAAAATTTTCATTTTAGCCGTGTATTCTCTTATTTCTCTTCTACTTACAAGGAAGCAAGTAATTAAGACAATTTCTGCTAATGTTTATCCCGATTATCATAAAGTAGATAGAAGAATATGCTTTTTAACAATAATTTGTTTTAGCGATGTAGAGAAAGTCATGTGAATGGAACACATAAGATTTTTTATAAATGTAATATCTCCATGTTCATCCTCACCATATTTCCCATTAAGTATCTCAAGAGCAGAGTTGTAGTAGCATTTCCCACTGTACAACACACTACCTGGACATTATAAAGAATGGTCCACAGAAAATTTAAATCTTCACTATCCAAAGTATTCTTGGAACATGATAATATCTACAGAATGTCCCAGGATTCAACTGCAAATTGGCAGAATTATAGAGGAATCCAGGATAAATAGTCTGAGATAGAGAACCTATGGGTTAAGGGTTTTAAATTGTTTACTACAGCATAAAATGTATTAAAGGTTAGCATGGTGCTGATCAAACCGCCATGGGAAGTGACCTGAACATTTAAATTTCAGACAGCATAGATATTATGGTATTATTTAGTGCTATGATTAGCCTGTGGGCATACAGTTAAAATGCTAAGCGAGTATGAGGTTCAAGTTTCTGTAGATACCTTTATTTTTATGTTGCCCCCTTTGTTTGAATTTCATAATGAACCATTCGTATTTTGCTGCATTACTCATTATGATTTATTCATAATGATAAATAAAATAAATATAATGCATGTACCTAAATGCAATGGAGAATGTTTAACAATTGCATTATACACCTCTTGAAGCAGTTTCTAAAATACAGTGTCTCACACATTACAACTGAGGTGTCTAGATGCAAAACCCGTAAGGCCAAAATTAACAAAATTTTCAGAAAAGAAGAAAACGAAGCTCTGCATTTCAGTCTACAGTTACAATGTAATTTATGCATATAATAAGTGAAACATCTAAGAAAAGAAAATGAACTTACTACAATTAGTTTTGCAGTAAATAAGGATTGGCAGGTTTGTTTGCAACATAGGGATTTTCATCAATTCAAGAACTATAAGTTACAGTTTAAAAGCTTTATTTCATTTTTATTCATTACTATTTTGATAACACATTCTTGTAATAGTTTTACTACCTTTTAAAACTTAAAATATTAATTTATTAAAATATTTATGGATGAGAAAAAGTCTTTTTCATTCATATGCTTAGAACCTTAAGTACAGCACATACGCTCTTCCATTTTCCTCACAGGTAGATTCCTCTTCCAATTCAGCATTAGCTATATCAGGAGTGTAAATGAACTGCTTGTAGAATTGTAGATTCTCCATTTCCTGCCATTCAGTTCCAAAATGTTTTTTCTGAAGACTTTTAACATCAGTTAGTTTTTCTGTTTTAACTTTAATGCCATCCATTGAAGCACAAGTAAATGTGTATTGCATCGCTTTTCCTTCTTTAGAATGTCCAAGAAAGCAGATCTACACACAGGCATTAACTTGGTTTGTACTTTAATTGTCTAGGCTTTGATTGGCATGAATCATCTCCTTTTTGAGAGTGTTTGGATGTCCTAGGCTCAATATGCTTCCGTATAAAGTCATCTTATGACAATCTTTGAGGTATAGATTAAAATACCTCATGAAATTCTTGAATGTCTTGCATAAAAAGATGCTTACGCTGAAATACTAATATGACTTCCTAGCTTGGCTGCAACTTGGCTACCTGGTAGGGATTTGGCAGAATATCTGTAATACAATAAACATTAGTAATTAAACAATGCTTTATTTTATAGCATTAAAAAATTAAGTTTGAAAGAAATAGAAAAAAACTAAACTCAACTAACCTTATTCTCTTTTCCTTCTCACGTTGGTGCCTACTTGGATTTCTCTTCTGCTTACGATTTTGTCCTTATTAAATGATTTTTTGATTATTCACTTATTTTTACATTAAAATCTACAATATTAGGTAACTTGTGCCACTAATATCCATAAACGTGAGAAAGCAATAATGAGCTATCATTGTTTCCTGTGGACTTGGCAGTTTCTGCATGTCAGGTTTTGCTTTTAATGGCAAATTTTAACTTTAAATTTAACTATAAAATGGAGGGTTTTGCAAGCTTCTGTTAAACCATAACCATAGATTTGTTCACTGCAAACACAATGACGTATGCAGCTCAAAAAGTAAAACAATGGGTTTTGC
Organism: Hymenopus coronatus; assembly: GCA_030762935.1. NCBI lineage: Eukaryota > Metazoa > Arthropoda > Insecta > Mantodea > Hymenopodidae > Hymenopus > Hymenopus coronatus. Next base: position 30,757,909 of record CM060896.1, on the reverse strand, counting down.
ATCTAGGTGCCTCAATTGTAGACACAGTTCACAGTTTACAAAACAATATCACAACTGTGTCAAATGAACTTCAAAATGAAGAACCATCTCCATAGTAAAACAAGAATCTACATATAACTAGTTAAGAACTATGTACTGGAAAGGAAAGTATGTTCTATCTTTTCATCTCTACATGAAAGACAAATAAAGAGAGACTGAGAAAGCACAAAATACAACAGGTTATCAGAGGAACTGCTGAATGCGTTGACCTGCAACAACCCTGCAGAGATTGCACCTATGAAGCACAATGGTGGAGGACTGCAGCAGCTAAAGTGGTTAAAATGACATAATACCTACATAGACAAAACCAAAGTAATGCTGTTCAAATTCTAACAATAGGAAAGGTTTTTTTATTCCCAACTAAAATTATAGTTCCTACGTTTCAAAGCAAACATAACGTAAATGTTTTCAACAAACTAATTGTTTTATTGTATTAATCTATTCAGGTTCCTTAACAAGCAATTGCTACATTTATAATTGAATGCTACATAGATTTCATTCAGTCTTTTGAAAGTAAATTGTCTGGAGGGTTTATCATCTTGACTTCCAAAATGTAAACTTAGTGTACAACTACTGGTCAAATTGTGAACCTACCTCTTTGAGACAAAGAATAAAATAAATAACTAAATAGTGGAAACTTCATAGAGCAGTGCAATCGTGAGATTTGATTATCGATGCTATATCGACCCATCTACCAGTATGTTATAGTAGACTGCATATGATCTGATATCAACTGAATGGCTACCAGTGATGTGCACACCCTCAGAGAACAGGCAATTTTGCATATAGTTTTAAATACTACATTGATTGTGAATCAATACTGCATTCCTTTGTCTGCTGCCATACAAATAAGGCATTCTGAATGTAAATAGGATACACACATCCACATTCTTTTGAATTAAGGCCACTGACGTGCAATCCAGAAAACATGCCATAAATGACATTTGGCAAAAGAGACAAAAAGTTCCCAATCTCAAAGTGTTTATCTAGGACCCCTCTACAATCCTAATTTGTGTGATTGAATTCTGGGATACCCTATTATGTAAGTGTGTATACACGGTGTCCCAGAATTCAACTGCACCAATTGGCAGGATTGTAGAGGTGTCCAAAGTAAACAATTTGAGATAAGGAACCCATGGGCTATGGGTTCTAAATTCTTTGCTACAGCGTAAAATGTACTAAGGGTTAGCGTGCAACTGATCAAATTGCAGTGGAACATGTCGTGAGAAGTTGGATTTTGGAGACCACAGATATATGGGCATTATTTAGCACTATAGTTAGCATGTGGGCATAGGATTAAGATATTGTGGGAGTTGATACATTTATTTTTATTTTGTCTAATTTTTGCATTTTATATTGGGACATTTACATTTTGCTGCATTACTCAATAGGATTTACCTGTACTGACAAATAAAATACATGTAATGCACAATTAGCATGCAGGTGCTACATTGCTCATAGGTGAAATGGGTAACATTTCAATAACAATTGCATTTAACTCCTGAAGAGGTATACTTATCTGTACCCCTCGAAGAAATTTCTAAAATACAGTGTATCACACACTGACATGCTATGTACATTGCAATTGTAAGCACAATTTACAATGAATGAAACAATATTATCATTGTGTTAAATGAACTTTTAATTAAATAAAAATGAACAACTAGCTCTGTAGTAAAACAAGTACCTGATAATTAAGAACTATGTACTAGTCAGGAAAGTGAATTCTATCTTTTCATCTCTGCATGAAAGGCGAATAGAAACAGACTTTGAGAAATAATACAATACCTGAAGCACAAAATAAAACAGGTCACCAGAGGAATTTTTCAATGCAATGACTTGCAATCCCTGCAGAGATTGCACCTATAAATGTAAATGACATGTTATTTATGGAAGCTCTTTAACTACTGTGGCTCTCAGCATCCCATTCTAAATTGGGCATGAAAGACTGCTTAATTTTGCTCAGAGGCCTCTCTATCAGACTTGAGGTTCCTTTACATGCCGTAAATCTACAACACGGGACCAACGTCTTTACTTCCCTTCTGAAGGAAGCCATGCTAAAGATTTTTACACCCGAAAAAATCCATCATCCTCTGCCAGGTTTGAACCCGCAACCTTGGGTGTATGAAGTTAGCATGGTAACCATTACACCACGGAGGGCGACCGATTGCACCTGTGAAAAAATGAACCTAGCATGCTGTCAAAACTTCCAAGAATGCTGTGAACCTCACCGCAAGAAGCTTAAGTTTGTGTCAGTAATTGTAAACAAAGCTCTTAAGCATGTGCAATGGTACCATGTGGAAAAAAGCACATAAGCTCTGAAGTTCGCACCTTAATATATATTAGGATGTTAGTCTGCACGCTCTCCATTTCACCCTCATTGAAACAATTTATTTTCTTACACATAATGTGTATAGTTTTACAGTGTGAACAAAATGTTTAGCAATTCGCGGTTCTCTCAGTAGTTATGTGTAGGCATTATAATGAGATTTCCAGAAGCACAGTCTAACAGGCCCACAGTAAGTCAAGTGGCTCAAATGGTATAATACTAAAAACGGATAAAATGAAATGCATTCAAATTCTGACAAAAGCTCAGATTTTTTTATTCCACTGCTAAAATCATAGTTCAGTTATTACGTTTGAAAGCACATATTACATAAAAATTTTTTATTGCATTAATCTGCACAGGTTCCTTGACAATTACTGCATTTAATATTGAATGCTATGTAAATATTCAGTTCTTTAGAAAGCAATTTGTACTGGAGGGCTTATCATTTTGGTTTCAGAAATGTAAACTACACATTTTAGTGCTGCTGTAATGGTATCATCTTTTACAAAAAAGAGAAAATTAAAAAAACTAAAAAATTGGCAACTTCATAGTGGTGCGATCTTTGTATCATGAGATTTGATGACAAGTGCTACACCGACTAACCCACCAGTTGTTTTAGCAGAGAGCTTTAGCTAACTATATACATATGAAATTAACTGAGCTGATATCAGAGGCAGGCACACCCTCAAAGAACTGGTAGTTTTGCAAAAGCTACGAGACCAATAATTTTATATATTGTATTGATTGTGCACCAATACTGCATTCCTTCAACTACTGGCATAGAAATGAGACATTCTGAATGAGAATAGGACTCACACGTCCACATTCTTTTAATGTTCCCTGTGTGAGCCAGAAATCATGCCATGACTTTGAAATTTAGCAAAAGGGACAATAGGTGCCCTGTATCAAACTGTTTATCTAGGACCCCTCTACAATCCTGCTAATTTGTGCAGTCAAATTCTGCGACACCTGTATATATAAAGCCATGATTTATGTATAAATCAAAAAGTGAATAAAGTATTATTATTATTAATATTTTTATTAGAGCCCGGATGTTTAGGCATTTATAACAGTTAAAATAGGCAGGCAAAAAAGCAACAAAAATGTAAAAAAAGGCACAGTAAATTTTCTAAAAGGCATAATGTATTTTACGAACAAACTGCAATGTATTAATATAACTTACATTTTTACTGGTCGTATATTACCGCAAGGTATTGTAAATGTTCTTGTTCATACTTAATCTTCTATCTGACAAAATATTATTGTTCCACTTCTGTTGATGTAATTGGTGCATATTTGAAACAACTTATTGCTCATGGATCTCTGTTTGACACAACTGTAGTTATCACCTTTTATTATTTCACATATCTGTTTTATTTCTACCAAGCCAGTATTAGCAGACATGTCACATTTATACTTTTTACTAATGGCACCTTCCACTTCTAGTACAAATTCAAGTTTCTTCCATTAGATTCATTGATATAACAAGATTTTCTCCCATTTTTCAAGCTTTGTTATAGTTTCAGGGAAGTTAGTATAATGAACTGCTATGTAAGACAAGTTATTACAAACATTCAAATTATTTAGCAATATTTTCGCTTCCCGAATGGATGCAGTTCATCTTCGGAGAGTGCAGCAACAGTCTCACTTATTTTTTTCGAAGTTGTTGGTGTAGTACAAGGCAGCAGAAATCCATGTCCCCCATCTTGTTAAAACAGTCTCTAGAGGCAAAGTGAGTCCAGGGGCAAGAGTCTTGATTTGAGATGTCACTTCTAGAAACATTTTCTTGATGTTTGATATCAATTTATCTGCATCAGGAAATGAACTGCAAATCTCTTCTGACATTATGTTAAAGCTATATACCAGACATATTAGATGAATCATTTGAGGGAATAGAACCTTCAAAGTATCACCAGCCTTCTTCATGTTTGGAGATGCATCATATAAGAATAGGAGGACATCATTGTGTTTTACATGCCACGCCAGAGTAAGTTCAACAAGTTTGTGAATGAGCAGCTTCCATGCCCAGCGTTACTTTTCCTCTGCAACTGTGGTAAGTTTCTTCCAAAGAAGCATATTAAGAATGATGGATAGTTTCAGCCTCTTGAATTACAGTCCAATATTTATGCAGACAAACAGTGGGAGGAATTACTTGTGAGCTCCTATGTTCCAAATAGTGTGACCAATATCAAGGAATTGTAAAGTGCAAAACAAGCCTGGGTAAGTTTAAATCTGACGATACTGGGTATTCCCTCATAACAAACATAGCAATTCCAGGTAACTCTTTTCACAATATCAATATATAAAAACAGGAATACTACCAAATAGACTTGTATGAGCATTATTAGACCAATTCACGAGAAGGAAGTTAAGCACCAAATGAATAATTACATGCCAATAGCACTTATACCTCTATCACCAATTTATTTGAGAAAGTAACACTAAAGAGATTAGAACAGTTTCTAAATAAGCACATTATCATTATTAACACTTAACATGGTTTTAGCATGGATTACCCCACAATTTCAACTGTGACTTCATTTATTAATGATATAATGAGAAAATTAAATGACAACAACACAGATGGCATCTCTTTCACTAGATTTAATAGGGTGTTTGACTGTGTTAACTGCCAACTTCTCTTAGACAAAACTGAAGACTATGGCATTAGAGGCTTATTTCCTCCTTATTTAAGAGTCAACTTCAGTACGCTATAATTATTACAAAGCTAATAATAAAATATATAAGTTTAGATTTCATCTTCATGCAGTGTTCCTCAGAGATCTATTCTAGTTCTTGGTCCTATTTTTTATTTTTTTAAATGTTATGTATCAATATCTTGTCTAAACTAAATAACATCAGTGCTACAACATATGCTGATGACACTAATATTTTAAGTTGGAGTAACCCATTTAGCAGTTTGCAATGCTCTATCTCCAAAACACATTAAAATACTTTGCCTTCAACAATCTGATAATGAATAAAACAAAACTAAAACTACTTTATTTGATATGAGAAACAGACACAAACCCTGCAGACTGGGATCTCTCCTCTGCAATCACTGGCAACATTCTTTCCTTGGGATATAAATTGATAATAGTGTTTGCTGGGACAAGCCCATAAATAACATTTGTAATGCAGAGCTGTATACTTAAAAAAAAAAAGTCATATACAACTCATCTTACTTCTCGATGTGGAAGGATAAGATAAAAGCCAAATTAGCAGACTAGCCACAACAGGAAGCTGTGGCTACTATTTGAATGGCTATTGGCCAGCCCTCTATCAAATTGGGATATTTAACAACCCTTCCTGTCTACTATGTAAGTCGAATGCAGATGTGGACTCTGGCAATCCTTACCACTGTACTGCCCTGTCATCAACTAAGATCACTGATTGCTATTGGGAGGCCAGAGAGATGATGCTTCAACTAAAACCCACCTAATATCTGTATTATACTGTATATGATGTATTTCATTATTTTATTGTTAGTGTTTGTTTTATCTGCACATTCTCTTGTTCTTGGCCAATGAATTGAATATTTAAGTGCCTTTATATTAAAAAAAAAATTCTCAACATAAGTCTCCTTTGAAGGACATATACAGCGGCCCTTCACTTTTTTCATGCCATTGGAAACATAGGGTCTGTGAAACTCCTCGAATGCAACTATCACTTCCTCATTTGATGAACATTTCTTCCCACCAAGCCAAAATTTCAAGTTAGGGAACAGCAAGAAGTCATTCATATACTTTTGCCATTTTTATCACTGATGTGTAGGATGATGCATTATTCAGGTGAAAGAGTGCTTTTTATGTGTCAACCTTGGTCTTTTTTCTTTTTTCAACAATCCAATAATGAAGTATAATACGGTCCAGTTATGGTTCTGAAATTTATGAGGATTATTCCTTGGGAATCCCAAAAAAAACATTGGCCATCTTGTCACAAGATTACAAAATGGTCTTTGCCTTCTTCGGTGCACTTTCACCAGTTTTTGCCCATTGTTTTGACAGGATCCAGATTTCATTGACAATCACAAATCAGCACAAAAAGTCTTACGGATTGCAATTAAACATTGCCAGAAATTGTGTTGAAATGTTGTTCTGAATGTGCTTTAGGTTGACTGTGAGGCAATTGCAGCACCCACCTCGGATATAGCTTCTTCATAGCCAATTCTATGTGCAGGATATTATGCACTTGCTCAGCTGAGAAGCATGAAGTCTCAGCAATCTCACAAATTTTTATTTGGCAGTCTTGCATTACCATATCATGGAATTTTTTCAATGATTTCCTGTGTGGTGACCTCAATTGCATGTCTGAAGCATGTTTCATCTTCAGTGCTTGCCCGACCATGTTTAAATTCATTAATTCAAAAGTAAATGGTCTTTAATGATGGTGTAGAGTCTGAGTGAACTTTGTTCAATTCTGTTTTGATTTCTTTAACAGTCAAACCCTTCCAATGAAAATTATTAATAGGAGCAGAAAACTCTATTTTCTGCATTTTCAATTGCAGTCGACACATCAACGAATTCAGATGGCTGTCAACAATGAATGTATATTTGGTAATGTTGCTGAGGGTATGTTAGCTGCATAATGATGCTAAACCGCACCAATTTTAGAAAATGAAACAGTGCTTGCTAAGGGAATGCACCTGGTTATTTACTGTCAGATGACAGCAATAATGCTCTATTTTCTTTGCTGTATAATGCCAAAGGAACACACCCAGCCAGTTATGGAGTAAAAACTGGAGCTAGATGAAAGTGCAAATAAAATGTATTTTCATATACTGTCATTTCCTTGCTCCTATAATTTAAAATAAAGAAATAAAAATGTACTCCTTGCATGTATAAAGTATCTTTTTGTTGCACCAATGCTTTAAAATTAACACACTGTAATGAGCGCACATTAACCACTAATTTCTATTGGAAGTTGAAAATGACAGACAAGTGATGGGATTACTATACAATTAAGATTAACCAACCAATTGCAGATGGTGGTTATGATTTAATAGTTATTTGAGGTTATGTGCTACATGAACTACCTAAAGGTGATTTTATCGGAGTACAAAGATACCCTGTCTCCATCACACTACAATTGCGGGCTGTTAATATATTTGGTCAACTATATTTTGGGTTAAATGGAGAAATTTAATGCAAGCTACCATCAAATGAAAATTTACCAGTTGGTTTATTTCTTACTGTTAATAGATAGCAATAATAATGATAATGATGATATTTATAATAATAGTAATAATAATTTCCCAACGGCAGAGAGGGCGGAAGAACCAGTTCTGGAACTAACAACTCCAGTCCTAACAAACTGTACTTTGGTCCAATTTGGATAAAGTACCATGAAGCGTGTCAGGAAACAACTGAATACCCCAGGTGGTAACCAATCCACTGCTGTTATCATTAGTACAACCAGACTGTCAGATTCTGGGGAGTCTGGACAAACATGCAAACAGAGGGTGTCGGAGACCTCTGGTCAACTTCGCACAAGAACTAAAACCTTTTTCGGAACCTTAAACATAAACTCACTCTTGCGAGTTGGAAAATTACATGAACTAGATAAAATGTTAAATGAACAAAACATTCAAATATTGGCACTTCAAGAAACAAGGCTAACGGATGAAAATGCAATGGATTTTGGGAACTACAGACTTTTCAAAAGTAAAACAGAGAAACAAATCCTTAAAAATAATCCACATTTAAGAGTTGCTTTTGCAATCAATAAGCATACATTAAGCTCTATAACGAATGTGAATCCCATAAATAATAGATTGATGACAATTACACTAAAATGTGCAAACCAGATATACACACTCATTAATGCGCATGCACCAATTAACAAAGAAAATTTAACAGATTATAAGAAAGTAGATAATTTTTGGGAAAAACTAGAAGAGAAGGTATCTAAAATTCCACAAAACCATGTTAAAATCTTATTAGTTGATTTCAATGCACAACTAGACAAAGAGAGTAAGTATAGGAAAACAATCGGCAAGTATCCAGCTCATAAATAGACCAACTAAAATGGACGATTAGTTGAATTTTGCAAGTTATTCAACCTCAAAATCATGTCTACTCATTTTAAGAAGAAATCATCAAAACAAATGACATGGCGGACACCAAACTCACTCCTTGGTAAATATAAAATTGACCATGTAGCAATTTCGTGTCCAAACCATAGAGAAATTATGAATGTACAAGTTAGAAGAGGTTCAAACGTTGATTCGGATCACTATCTGACCAGAATTAAATTGAAATTAAAACCCAGGAGGTTTACTAAAAAGAAACAATCGATATTAAATTTTGATACCAGCAACATTCAATTAGCATTCACAGAAGAATTAGAAAATAAGCAATCACAAAATTGGCAACATTTAAAAAATAAAATAATTGAGACGGCACAAGCGCTAATCCCTTTGCAAAAACAGAAAAAGCACCCTTGGTGGAACGAGGAGTGTGAAAAGTCAATCATATCAAGACATCAAACTTACTTGAATTGGAGTAATAAAAAAACGGAAAATATTTATAGCGCTTTTGTATTGAACAGGAAAGAGACAGCCAAGCTAATTAGACAAACAAAGAGGAAGTATGAGAAAGATCAATTACATGGAATCGAGAAAGACTTCCAAACAAACAACACATGGAATTTCTACAAAAATTTTAAGACTAAACCCACAGGGTACCAACCACAGTCTCTGCTTCAAGAGAGAAGACTAAATAACCAGGAAAATTGCAGAGAGCTTGCTAAATATTTTGAAAAACTTCTTAACTGCCAAATACCATTAAGCAGATTCCCTGTAGAAGAACCTGAAGAATCAAATCCCGATTCAGTACCACCAGATGAAGAAGAACTTATCAGACAGATTGGCCGACTTAAAAACAATAAAGCAGCTGGTGAAGATGGAATTGTAGCAGAACTTCTTAAACGGCAGGACCTAACACCATAGAGGAAATTCCCACACTTATGAAAGAAATCTGGCATAAAGAACAGATTCTAGAGGATTGGAGGACTGCACTAATTCATCCGTTAAATTAAAAGGGAGATCCAGCAGATGTAAACAATTATAGAGGAATTTCATTACTATCGTTCCATACAAGATTCTATCTTGTGTCTGCTTGACAGAGCACAACAACAATTGGAACCAACTATTGGAGAATACCAAACAGGATTTAGAGTAGGCAGATCGTGTCCAGAACAAATATTGAACCTTAAGCTAATCCTAAGACATCAAAGATTTGTAGCAACAATTTAGTGTGCACATTTGTTGACTTTAAAAAAGCCTACGATTCGGATGATCGTGAATCGCTATTTCAAATTTTGAAAGAACAAGGTTTAGACAATAAAACTCTAGCACTCATTAAGCAGACACTAACAGATACAAAGGCTAAAATTAAGTTTATGGGGGAAATTTCTGAATCCTTTGAGGTAAAAACAGGAGTGAGACAAGGAGATGGACTTTCTCCATTACTTTTCAACTGTGCACTTGAAAAAGTAATACAAGAGTGGCGCAAACATAAAACAGCTTTGAAAATCAATCAACCAATCATATTAGGCAGAGGAAAATTGAAGATAAATTGCCTAGCATATGCAGATAATCTAGCAATCCTAACTCGTGACATCGTAACAGCACAAAAGCAGATAGAACTATTGAAAGAAATTGCAGAGAAAATCGGTCTCCAAATATCATTTGAAAAAGCAGAATACATTACATGAATAAACAAGCACCAAAATACATGGAAACCAAATATGGTAAAATAAAACGAATTTCAGAATTTAAATACCTTGGTGAAATAATTCAGGAAAACGGAATCGAGACTAAAGCAAATAAAAGTAGATGCCACAAAATGGAAACAGCATATTGGCTCACACAAAATATTTATAATAAAAAGTGCATATCTAAACATACAAAATTAAGACATTATAACACTGTCATTAAACCAGAATGTCTGTATGGAGCAGAAACATTAATTTTGAACTGAAAAGCAGATTTAGAAAACATGGTGAAAAAAGAATGCAAAATTGTAAGGAAAATTTTAGGCCCACAAGTCATAGATGAACAGTATAGACTCAGAAGCAAGAATGAAATAAAATTATATAGAGATATTCATAGTGATATTAGAAAACGAAGATTAAATTTTTATGGACATATCAAACGAATGACAGGCTCACAAAACAAGTCATTGAATTTTATGAAAATAGAAGCAAATCACATGTAGATACTATGAAATGGATTGGGGAAGTAAAAAATGATTTAAAATTAGCAAGAATTACACAAGAAGATATATTAAACAGAGAGCTCTTCAGAAACAAAGTTCATAAATGGCAAGTTGACCACGAGGACAGACTGAAGAAAAAAACTGGAGCAATGTGGATAGACGAGAGAAAAGAAGCCCACAGCCAAAGAATGAGAGAAATATGGGTTAATAATAACAATAATAATAACAATGGTGATGGTAATAATGTTAATATAATAATAGTACTACTACTACTAATAATAATATATATAATAATTTAAAATATCTATTTATCTTTCATAACGATTGTGATAACTCAGATATACAGTGACCAATGAAATCAGTGGATGATGCACATTAACAATTTCCAATACATTCTTTGTTATTAGTTTAAATTTTCAAATACTTTATACGTCTCACAATTGTAAATAACTATTATTTTCTTTTTTGTATTCATGAATTATTTCAAAGCCATCTCACAACAATCAATTTTGAGAACTAATTTTTGCTTTGGCCTACTGGATTTTTCTGATATCTAGCATTTTCCCACCTTCCTATGGCTACACTGCTAACACTCCTTTTCCCACCTTCTAATGGCAGTATTAAGTCCTCGCTACTTACTCCTAACACATATCATTTGTCTTTCCACCTCACCATGGGTGCACTGCCTTTGCTTCTTTTTCCAACTATTCATGGTTGAGGTATACAATGATTCCTATCATCTCACTATATATTTTGCATTTACCTGCCTCATGCGTGCACTGCCTTCACTTTTTTTCCAGCCTGTCTGTGATAAATATTGATACAATAGCACCAACTCTATACATCCCTAATACAGTTCACTGCATGTTCCAACCCTTTTTTCGTGCAAAGGTTATCTGGCTGGGATTCTGCAGCAAACAAACCATCAGTAAGCAGTATTACCAACATTTTTATATGTTACTTTCAATAATCAAACTTACCAGCCATGAAGTAACAACAAGAATATCCCATTCTTTCATGGAAATTTATCAGACTTATCAAACAACCCTCATATTAAGCATACTGATATATGCAAAATTATCTTTCATTCTAAAGGTATATTTACTATCCATTACCTTTTTGTATATTAAGTTATTCTATATGTAATTGCAAACTCTCAATACAGGCAAACAAATAAATTTCACACCTACTCCGGAATTAACAATGACATCCATAGAATACTTCCAATAAAAAACAAAAATAACTCACAGCAATCAAAATTTGCATAGGCAACATCTTCAAAAATAAACTCAATGAATTCTTAACCTCTAAGTCTAACTTTATTATCACCATGGCCAATTTAGCTGTATATTTATAACTTTATAACAACATACTAAAAGCCTTAAAATTAAAACTTTTTTATTATATAGATATATTTAGATATCTCTACCTTTGTCCATGTATTTATAAATTCTGTACATATTAATTAGCTTGACTCACTCTAATTGTATTGTATATAACTAATGACTCTTGACCAAGTCTTGTACTTTCTATATGCATGTATGTAAAAATTCAATCAAAGGTAACTTTTGCCGAACATAGATAGATTATAAAGCTCTATTGGCAATAAAATTTATTGTTGTAATTATTATTATTACTATTACTGCAATTATCTGTAGCCCTTCTGAAAATGCCCTCCACAGTTGTAGACAAAAATGATAAAAAATTGGCTTTATCTCAATTTAAATTATGATGTACTCTACCAACAATCAGCGCACCAACTTTTACAGTGTATGAAGTGCATATGAAAGAAATAGCAATGATGATTATTATTTTGAAACTAAGTGAAGACACAAATATTTTTGTTATGCTGCATAAAAGGAAATCTGATGTGCTCCATTCACATGATTTTCTCTACATATCTGTAACAAATTATTGTTAATAAGCTTATTCTTCTATCTATTTAATACTAAAACATTAGCAGAAACAGTCTTATGATTTAGTTCCTTTATAACTGGAAGGGAAATAATAGAATACACTAGGCTAAACCAACAGTCAAATATTTTAAAATGCGGTTGCTATGGGATTGAAATTGTTTCTTTGCATGGCCAAGTGTACACAAGTACCCTGTAGGAGAAAAGTTAAAGTATTTTAAAACTGAAATAAAAAACAAGGAATATCTTGAAAATGGCCAACTCCCTGAAAAAAAAAAAATGTACATACATAAATTGTGTGTGTGTGTGTGTGTGTGTGTGTGTGTGTTTTTTTTTTTTTTTTTTTTTTTTTTTTTTTTGTAGCTTAAAGTCCTTTAACCTGGTTGGTCATATCGGACGATGAATGAAATTGGTGAAATGATGCTCAAATGATCTCGGGGCCCATGGAGCTTAAAGTTACTCGACATTCGTCTTCTCAGGATAAGGGAAAACCACAAAAAAGCCTCACCCACCCTAAGTGAGATTCGAACTCATGACCTTTTGAATGTGAAGCAGACATGCTACCACCACACTATCTAGGCAGGTTTTGTGTGTTTTATCGTGATCTACATTTTTTTTTATTGTAAATTTTTGTCTATATCTTGTGGTTTATCAGTTATGAAAAATTCAATAAAAATTATCCAGAATAAAGAGGTCTTTAGTGGCTATCCCCAGAGAAATCAATAAATACATTTTATAGGGCATGTAAATATCTTAAATATAACAGATTTTAATCAAAATTGTTAGAGCCATTTTTGAAATTATTTCCATGCAAAGGACAGTTTGAGGTGGGATGATTTTCTTCTAAATCTTCGTGTCCCATCTTTGAAAGATACCAAACTTAAATACCAAGTTTGGTATTTAATGGTCTTTTCATTTTTGAGCTATGCTGTCTCTCTCACACACAGACACACGCGCACACACACACACACACACTCACACACACAGAGATTTTTTTCAGAATATGCATTTCTGGTGAAATCTCAGTATCGATTTTTGGGTGAATTACAATACTTCTCTATACACTATGAACATAGTATGTGTAGAGAAAGTAAAAATGAAAAACTTTTATGATAACAAAAGTAGTAAGAAATAATTAAAATTATGGTTACCTTCTAGAGTGATCAGCAGGTTGAATTCCTGGTTTTGGTTTACGTGGTGGTGTGATTGATTTTCTTGAAGTTCTCCGAGGAGGTGAGTTATTTGATTCACTAGGTCTTTTCCTAGAAGCTGGTGAATGTCTCACAAAATTTGTTTTCTTTCCCACTAATGTTTCTGACCTGTGTTTATTTATGTCATCCAAATCATGCCTGCTTCTTTGAGGCGAGCTACTTCTTTTTCTTCTGTGAGGAGAGATATCTCTCTGTCCCCTACTTTTACTTGCTGGAAGGTTTCCCCTTGGTTTCCTTGGGGGTGATATATCTGAACTGGAATACCTGACACGTTTTCTTGGAGGTGAGATGTCTGAATCTGTATCCTTTCTTGCATTTCTTGGAGGTGACACATTTCGTGATTTTCTTGGTGGCGAGAGATCTGCATTTGAAGTGTTTGGGAGTTTTCTTGCAGAGATCCTTTCTGTAGAGTCTCTTCTAGATCTCCTAGGAGGTGAAATATCTGAATCTGAACCTCTTCTAGGTTTTCTTGAAGGGGATGCATCGGAATCTGCAACATTTCTGGATCTTCTTGGAGGGGAAACATCAGAATCTGAACCTTTTTTGGTTTTTCTTGGAGGTGATGGGTCAGAGTCTGAACATATTCCAGATTTTCTTGGAGGTGACACATCAGAATCAGAATCTTTCTTTGACTTCCTTTGTGAAGAATTATTTGGATTTCTTTGCTTAGCTGTTCTTGAAGAATTTTCAGCATCCTCACTTGAATTTAATGACTTTTTTGAGGTACCTTCAATAGCAGTGACTTTAATCTCATCTATTCCATTTTCATCTGTAATTATCTTCCATCTTTTGGAGCCACGAAACTCTTCCAACATTTGAGCCTCGTGAGGTCGCTCATCAATAATTCCAGCTATCTGTGGGGCATCCTCTGCAAGGTTGTAGAGATCCAATTCACCATCATCTATTGGACGCATGTTCTTCAAGTCTATGTCATCATCCACTATGCGAAACCTGCAAAGAAAAATAGAAGCTTAAAAACTATGCTGGCAAATTACACTCAGGAAAGGCTAAAAATATTAATATGACTATTAGAACTTGCTGTTCTGCTTGTATTATAGAATTAAAAGCAATCATTATTCCTTGCCTCTCCTGCTTCCTCACTTTTTCCCTTTACCATTATCATCATTTATAATGTCCCATATCCCTTTTCATCTCCTCCCTAAGCATCTTAAGTAATATTTAAAAATATTTTGGTAATAAGTATTTTTCCTGCATAAACAAAAATTAGGGTAATTGTTGGCAAATGCAACAATGAGGCATTTGGGATTTTTTCTTTTGAAAATAAAAAGCTTACGGCCTAATAAACTGAGGAAAAAAAAGTTTTATTTTTTCAGAAAAGCAATCTGGCTAACCCTGACTAGCCTTATCAAAAGTAAACCTAGAGTAATTGTGAAAATAAAGTGGTTTTAACACATAAAAACATAAATATTTTCTTTATAAGGAAACTATTTAAATTTGCCTGTCTATGCAAAGCTTAACTGAAAACAAAAATAACCACAATACAGAAAATGTGCTTAAAAGTCAAATTTGTCCTCTCAAAGATATAGAATCTTCTGAACTCATTTTTCACTCGTATCTTCTTTGAATATTTTGATCATTACAAACAATGGCAAAACTCAAATGTTAAACACAATGTATGACATCAGTCACACCATTGACTCCTTCAATAAACCATGTCATACCATAAAATGAAAAACACTATTGCCCTCCAGTTCCATGCATTGGAACTCTTACACTCTTGACAAAATTGGTTTGTGAGGGTGTATTAGGTAAAAATGAACAAAGGCCTATCTTATCAAAACAATCAAATTTGCCCAAAATTTGATTTTTAAGGACATTTCAAAATATTGGTTCAATATACTACAGTAACAATAATTTAATCAATTTATCCTGCAATAAATTAAATTTACTTAATTTATATATTTATAAGATTCTACAATAAAACGACCCTATTAATTACAGATTACATCAAATCATATGATAAATAATTCAATGTAAATTAAAATATTAACTTTAAGCCTAATCTGCTTAACATTGTATAACATTCTAAAGAGGATCGAGGTAATGACTACAACCCTCATTCTTGAACAAAAGGAGTGTAAATACAACTTGCCAAATTTCCCATGTTACACAGTATTTACCATATTTGAGAAGGAAGGATCGTGTCTGTATTACCAGATATGGAACGTAAAAAATCAAGTATTTCATACTAAGCTTAAAGATTGCATTTTGAAATGTCCACATGTTCATTGATCACTGGTATTGGTCATGCTGTATTGCTCTGTTATTTCTGTGCATGGCTGCGCCACTGAGTCATCCATCAAGTTATGCTGCCAGAAAACCATAAAGAAGGAAGAAATTTACTGAGCTTGTGGTGGTTGTACATTTGAAGCGCCGAACTAAAAAAGGAGTTAATCATCAATTTCTCACAAACTTTTTTAGCAGCATAAGAACGCACTATGTTACAATGGCTTTGCAGCCACAAAAGCGCTATTGCATAATCAGGCAGGACGTAGTAGAAAAACGTTCTGGAAGATGTCATTAGGGTTATGTTACCAGGGCACTTAAATAAATAAATGTGTTCCATTCACATGACTTTCTCTACATCTCTGCAACAAATTATTATTAAAAAACTTATGCTTCTATTTATTTTATGCTAATCGACAAAAAATTAGCAGAAATAGTCTTATTACTTGCTACCTTGTAAGTAGAAGCGAAATAAACCAGTACCATAGGTTAAAGTAATAGTCAATAGCTGGTTGCTATATGACTGAAGTTCCCTTATTTGTATGGACAGGAGTTGACAAATTCTTGTATGAGGAAAGTTAAGTTTTCCGAACCTGAAAACAAAAACAAGGAATATCTCCAAAACGATCAACTCCACAAAAGAAAATGTATACAACATAAATTGTGTGTTTTAATGTACTCTACATTTTTTGTGTGGTAAGTTTTTGTCTATCTCTTACAACCGTAAGATATGCAAAATTCACTCAGAATAAAATAGTCTTCAGAGGCTATTCCCAGAAAATTCAAAATATACATTTTATTTGTCAGGTAAATATCTTTAATTAATGATACTTTAATCAAAATCGTTACATCTATTTTTTAGAAAATCAAAATTTTCCAAAAAAGTTCCATGTAAAGGGTAGTTTGGGGTGGAGGGATTTTTCTCAAAATCTTTGTGTCGCATCCCTGGAAGATACCAAACTTAAATACCATGTTTGGTATTTTACCGACTTTTTGTTTTTGAGTTATCGTGCTCACACACACACGGACACACACAAACCTTTTACTGAAAATACTTTTTTTGGATACAGGGGACCCTAAAACATATGTTTCTGGTGAAATCTCGGTATAAAATTTTGGGGTGGAGTGCAATACCTTCTCTATACACTATGTGTATACATAGTACGTGTAGAGAAAGTAAAAAGACACTATCACCACAGCATCGTACAGCAATCTTGCAGGTGTAACAGCAAGCTGTAGGTTTGTTTGTTGGTGGAGGATGTTCCGTGTCTGCTAAAACTAAAAAGAAATTGGAGAAAACAAAATTGCAAAACCAAGATGTTAAAGCAAAGTGGGATAGTTTATAAAACCTCCAATGGAAAAGACATTCCTGCTCAAAGGTCTCCAGAGAAACAGGTAAGTAAACAATGTTAAATAGAAAATATGTTATTATGATTATGGAACTATAATCAAGTGAATGTTACTCGTACATTGCTTTTGAACAAAAACAAAATTATTTCTGTTAGGATAAAAAATAGACAACTAAATATCTTATATTCACAATTTCATAACAGTTTTCAAGCTATACACATTCAAGCATGCTTAGTGTACATGTGCTATTTTTTAGCATGTGGGGCATTTCATGAACATAGATGCAGCTTCTATATTCTTATAATATATATTTTTTATTTTTGTAAAAAGAATACTGCTTTGTTACAGCTTTTTATATTATTTTGTTTTATTTAAGTTATATTTGTAGCATGCTATGTTGCGTGCTAAAGTTGCTTCTTAATTTAAAGGCAAAATAGTGTAATTGCAACTTTAGCTGCAATAAATTACTATGGGGGCATAAAATGAAGATTTTTACTGCTTTCTACAATCCAATGTGCAAACATCAAGTTACTTGCTTGATGAAATTTATGTACCTATTACCTATTAAGAGAAGAACCAGAAAGAAAACAAGATGTAAGCCATAATAACACCACTGCATGTTACACTCTACCAGATGGAAAGGGTGATTTCATTCAGGTTAGCAGATAAACTTCATGGAAGTTTTTGATATCAAACACAAGAGGGTTGAGATTTTGTTGAAGCAGAAGAAAAGAGGAACACTGGGGAGAGGAAGATATGTATGGTATAAGAAATTTACTGATGAAGACATCCAAGCACATTAATTCCTATCCAAGATGTGAATCACATTACTCCAGGACAAAGTCGTCTATGGAATTCTTAAGTTCAGACCTAAATATCAGCAGATATCAATGTGCATTTCAGGAAAAATACAAAGAGAGCAAAGTTTACCTTAAGTATTAATGCAAAATATTTAGAAAAGAATTTAATTTTAGTTTTCAACGGCCATGCAAGACCTGTGACTGGCTGAATTGTGAAATAAAATTAAAATTGCCCAGTTCTTCTCAAGCCAAGAAATCACTGCATTACATCATACTAGAGCAGAAAAAACACAATCTTTGTTACAGCAGAATTATGTAAAATCTCAGCTTCCAGCGAGTACTTCGACAACAGTGTCTATAGACCTTTTGTGTGCATGTGGCAGATACTAATGAAGTACTTTGTTTATGGCATGAGGGACAATTCTCTCGTGGTGCTAATAAAATTGCTTCATGTTTATTACATGTAAAAAATTTCAAAGTAATTGATTTGAAGTTTCTTGTAAGCGGTCATAGTTTTCTTACTTGCGATCATGCTTTTGCACAAATAAAGAAAAGAAATTTGCTTCAAATGAAATAATTTTCTAAACAATAAAGAAAATGCACAGATTTATTTTAACAACTCAACTAAACATATCTCAAGCTGTTTGTATATGGCTAACTTAGGATTATCCAGATAATATTCTAGTAAAATACAATTATTGTGAACTAGCAGACTGGCAAAAAATCTGTGTTGAGAAAAAGCATTACAGTAGATGTGAAAACAGTGGAATTATCAGTAAATGCTGTACAAAAAACATTCAGCAAAGAGAAACAAAATGATTTTCTATCAATTATGCCTTATTTAGATGTAAAATACTTGGGTTTCTACGAGTAACTGCGTAAAATTCCATAGGAAATAAACATTTTGCCTTTTTAATATTGAAAGAATAATCTGTCATATACCTCTGTAATCTGAAAACTCCATTATGCACATAGCTCCTTTTTGATTTTATAAAAGGTGCATTTGGTGCACTCTTACTTTTGATAAATCAGACTCAAATTTAACATCATTATTTGCAATATTGTTTGAAGGAAAAGTGTATACCATTATGAAGCGGCCAATGCAGATTGTTTATGCTGAAGGTTATGTAAATTTTGATGTATTAATAACAGTTTTTATTAATTATCTCAGTTTGAGGATTTGTTTCAGTGCTTCATTTGATTTATACTTTTTGGAAGAAAATGGATTATTCCTCCCCAAAAAATGGCAAATTTGTGTTTGTTTAACAAAATGAAAAAAATAAAGAGTTATTTGTGGTGATCACCTTTTAAAAATAACAGTTGTAAGTTTTCTGATGCATATTGTGGTGAATTCAATATAAAAAAAATCTGATGTATTCTATTCACAGGAGTTTTTGTAATTGTTCCAAAACAAACTTTCCTTATAAAAGATTATTCTTTTATCTACATCATGACAATCGAGATAATCATTAGCAGAAATTGTCTTATTACTTCTTCCTTGTAAGTAGAAGGGAAACAAGGGAATATACTAGGCTAAAGCGAGTGAAATCTTTTGAATGCTATTACTATGTGAAATAATTTAAATTTGGTTCTCTTTTGCATTCCCAGGAGGAAAACAAAATAGATAAAATGAAGGTTTACTTCCCACTTGAGAAAAGTTTATATAGTCTAAAATTTAAACCAATAATAAGAAATATCTCGGAAGTGGTTAACTTTACAATAACACAAAAAAGTATATAACATAAATTGTGTGATTTAACGAATCTACATTGTTTGTGTAATAAGTTTCTATCTCTTACAGTTTACGAGTTATAAATAGGCATCCAGAGGCTATTCCCCAAAAAATTCAAGATATACATTTCGTTTGTTATGAAAATATCTTATATGACATTACTCAAAGTCGAGAGAATCAAAATTTTTTTAAAAATGTTCACTGTAAGGGTAGTCGGAGGTGAGAGCATTTTCTCGAAAATCTTAATGTCGCATTCTTGGAAGATTCTGAACCAAGTTGGTATTTGATGGAAGTTTTGTTTTTAAGCTACGATGCCCACAGACACACATATACACATGGACATGCTAATAAAAAGGCTTTTTTTTTTGTATTCAAAACAAATATTTCCGGTGAAGGCTATATCAAATTTTTGGGTGGAATGCAATACCTTTGCTATCTGCTATGTACACCTGTGGACACATAAAATGATCCCCAGATTTCAAGCGTCAATCGAAGAGCTTAGTATATCTTCGTAAAAGCTGTGTTCACAATGCACACAAAAAAAAGTATAATGGTCTGTGACTAACAGCATGTTGCTTTACTTATGAGTACTGAAAAAAGGTTACAAAATAATGTTCCAGAGGCCAAAAGGTTAAGAAGGACTTGCTACCACTCATAAGCTCCTAAATTCAAATGCTTGTCATGTTTTGCAGTGCTTGTTGTTTTTTTGATGTTTGTTAATTTTATTACTGGATATGTAGAACATTAACATAACTTTGGCATTTGAAGTTATGGGCCTACCTATGCACACAAAAACGTAATCCTACTAACACTTATGTTAAAAAAATAAAAAAAGTGTAAAATAAACTATTATCTTCTAAAACTTAAACACAAAAAATAAACATCATTAATATCGGGTGTATGAACACCCTCAGCCTGTATAACTGCCCTTAATCTTCGGGGTGTAAACAACATTAAATGTCTCAGTAATATGGATGAGAAGCTACAAGATCCCAGGTTTCTTGAATTTGTACCTAGAAGCCATCCTTTGTGCTTTGCTCATCTACAGGTAAATTGAATTGTAGCTCCCTTTTCACCTAAACCCATAAATTCTCACATTCTACCACTCTGATATCCTGCCTCTCTGAAAACCAATTTGAGACCTTTCAAGATGGGTGGCCACAAGGATTATCCTGTACAAATTCAATAGTTCCATCAGGATATCTCATCCTTACAGGAATCAAAATATTATCCAGTATTACCATGTACTGCACACTGTTCAGTGTATCGTCAAGCTGCCACAGCACACCTAGGCTGCCCCTTGATATCCAGCCCCAACATGATACAGATACGTGATCATGATGGAATATTGTAAAGCCAAGTATTCTGTATTGTATGAGGACCCCTTTGGACAGTAGACAATCACCTTTCCCTTATGTGTGGAAGAAAATGTTATCCTCATCTGAGAATATCACATTATTCCAGTTGCGATTGACACTTTCCTGTTGGATTAGCTTGTGAAGGGTGTGTTGAGTATTATATATATATATACATAACCCAACAAAGTTCCTACCTCACAAACAAATCAAATGTGCACAAAATTATATTACAAAAAATGTTTCAAAACATTGGTTTTCTTGACAATACTTTTAGTATTTTTTTATACCATACAAGTTCCATTTTTTTTTTTTTTTCATTGAGAGAGAGAACTGTTTATGTCTGATGCATTTGTGTACAATTCTGCTCACCACATGCTTTAGTGTGCAGCATATTGCTGTTCGGTAGAATAAATCCTTAAAGAAGCATCATATTACTGTCATATTATTAACTGTACCGAATGTCATGTATGAAATAGGTATGTCCAAAATAAATAGTTGCTGTGTTGATTCAAAATCATTAAGAGCAGGGAAAAAACATTTTTGCTACATGTGAGAAGCGAACTTGTGACCCTCAGCAGAGGAGTAACCTATGTTTTGCCACAGAGAACACATATGGAAGGTGGGTGGTTTAGTAATGCTGTACAATACAAACTGTATCATTTTTTATGTTATTAATATTTTTAGTTAATATTGATAGTTTATTACTGAAGAAACTCAAGTTATGTACTTGTTTATGATTATATTAGTCATATGGGTTATAATATTATTATTTGGAACTTGTGACAACTTGTTGCTGCTGCCTACACAACTGTATCGCGGATGGTGTACACAAGGTGTCTAGAACTTAGACAAATTTGGCGCTCCAGACATGACTCATTCTTTTTGGCAACGGGTGTACATTGCACATAAATGGTCGAGAGAGTAAAAATACCTCTAAAGTCTATCATAATATGTAGTGCAGTTTTCTAAGCATAAAATAGCTTTCATTGTGAAGAAGAATAGTAATTATAGTTATTTATGATATAAGTGTTAAAAATGGTGTTTTATATTGTGAGCATGAAGCTTGTGAAACAAGGCTATAGGCCTTTTCAATACACTTGTCACACATTATTTTTAGATTGTTATCGATATTTATAGACAAATTATTAATTATTAGATTCTTTTTACCTAGTTTATATCTGTGACGTGCAGCACAGATCTATGACTTGTGATATTCGTTTGTTTCTTAACATCATTACTGAGAACAGCTATTGTATAATTATTGTCAATTGAAGTCAAAGCCAGTCTATTTAATAAACAACTGCAAATACAAAAATCTGATGTCCATTCACATGACTTTCTCTACATTGCTGTAACAAATTATTGCCAAAAAGCATATTCTTCTATCTACTTTATTATAATCGAGATAAACATTAGCAGAAATGTTCTTAATTACTTGCTTCCTTGTAATTACTTGTAAGTAGAGGAAAATAAGGGAATACACTAGGCTAAAGTGATAGCCAAATCTTTTAAAATCTGGTTGCCATGTGATTGAAATCCTTTTCTATGCAGGGCCAAAGGTTTGCAACTTTCCATGTGAGAAAAGTATTTTAAATCTGAAACAAATAACAATATATAACAATATAAGAAATGGCAAATTCCATGAAAAAACATATATGATATAAATTGTGTCTTTTAACAAGATCTACATTTTTTGTGTAGTAAATTTGTCTATCTCTTATGGTTCAGAATGTTGCAGTCACGCAACATTCAGCAAAATTCATTCAGAATAAAGAGGACTTTAGAGGTTATTCACAGAAAATTCAAGATATACATTTTATTTGACATATAAATTATCTTTAATATATGATATTTAAATCAAAATTGTTAGAGCCATTTTTGAGAAAATCAAAAATTTTGAAAATTTTTCCATGCAAAGGGTAGTTTGGTGTGGGGGGATTTTTCTCAAAATCTTTGTGTCGCATTCCTGGAAGATACCAAGTTTGGTACTTTACAGACTTTTCATTTTTGAGTTATCGTGTGCACAGACACATGAACACATACACACACGCACATGGACCTTTCTACAGAAATGCTTTTTCTGGATACAGGGGACCATAAAACATATATTTCTGGTGAAATCTCTGTATGAAATTTTTGGGTGGAGCACAATACAGTAAAAAGTAATTGCGATGCTACTAGTCGTGAAACCAAAGTTGGTCACAATGGAGGGCATAAACACTTTATCACACCAGTGCAACAAATATGACCTTTAACTTGTGTTGCCTGTGTTAAAAATTCTACTTTTAGTTTGAGCTGTCTAAGAAACACTTACAAGCAGATCTTGCAGTATAGAACACTATCTTACAGTTTCAATTGTAATGTGCAAGCAGAATAATTAGACTCCCTATGAAATTCGAGTTGGAACTATGAAGGTAGGAGAGCAGTTAACTGCCACAATGCTGATGATGAAGACAAACATCTTCAAAAATGTTTCATCTTAATACAACTTGATGTAACGGTACAGTTATTTAATATGCATCCTATCAAAGTGGTGCATGTAACTAAACTTGTTATGTACATTATGTTTAATAAAAACATTAATTTTGCATGATAAAAAGTCTAATAATAAAGAACATATTTATATCTCTGTATTTTATGCTTCACTGTAAAATTCACAAGTAAAAGTCCATACTTACTGGACACAATGATACAGAAAGTTTCTGAAAATTTAAAATGTAGGTCATATAACTTTAAATAGTGTACTGTGTTGAGCTTAAATAAAAACAATAATAATTTTTCCTTTGTTTCTCAAACACACTCAGAAACGTAATTTCTGATTTCAGCATGGCCCATCATATAGTTTAGTATTAAACATTCATTAAAAATTGAAATTCACATGATAATTTTCCATTACACAATCAAAAATGAAAGTTACTGAAGAACGTTGGTTAAAGTGTTACAATATGTATGAGCTTAGCAATAAGCATTGCCCATTACACAGTAGTTAATTTTCATCCTGGAAATGGTATTTTAAGCAAGAAACATTTTCAGTACTGAGATATTCCTTATTATTGGTTTGAGTTTTAAAATAAACTTTTCCAAAATGGACGTGTATACTCCTGACCATGCAAAGAAATGATTTTAATTCAACCACATGGCAACCAGCTTTTAAAAGAGTTGACTTTGCTTTAGCCTAGTGTGTTCCATTATTTCACTTCTATTGCAAGAAAGCAAGTAATAAGACTATTTCTGCTAATGTTTATTTCGATTAGCATTAAGTAGATAGAAGAATGAGCTTTTTAACAATAATTTGTTACAGAGATATAGAGAAAATCATGTGAATGGAACACATCAGATTTTTATGTAATTTCTGTATTTTAGCCAATAGTTTGCACTTAGGATATCTGTTAAACTTAAATCTATTTTGCCCGCCTGGGTAGGGTAATGGTAGCATGTCTGCTTCACATTCAAAAGGTTGTGAGTTTGAATCTTGCTTAGGGTGAATTGCCCGGATAAGGTTTTTTCAGGATTTTCCCTTATCCTGAGAAGACGAATGTCGAGTAACTTTAAGCTCTATGGGCCCCAAGATCATTGAGCATCATTTCATCAATTTCATTCATCGTCCGATATGACCAACCAGGTTAAGGGGCGTTAAGCTACAAAAAATCTATTTTATTCATATTTACAGATAATTCTTTTAATGTATACATTTTATATATGAAGAAATGAACATTGTTCTTCCACATGTCTATAAAAGCATTTCACTCTTTTTGACAGTAAAGGAATTATTATGTTCTCTACAATATGTATTATGTACATAGTGTATAGAGAAGGTATTGCATTGCTACCAAAATTTTGATAGTGAGATTCCATCGGAATACACATTTTGGGATCCAGTGAAATAAAAAAAAATTTTTTTTTAGAAAAATGTCCATGTGTGTATTGTCAGTTTGTCTGTAGTGCGAGTGTTGTGTGTGTCTGTGGACAGCATAGCTCAAAAACAAAAAAAGTCTTCCAAGGATGTGACATGAAGATTTCCAAGAAAATCCCCCACCCCCAACTACTCTTTATATGAAAAAATTTCGAAAATTTTGATTTACTCAAAAATGGCTATAATAACTTTGATTAAAATATCATATATTAAAGATGTTTACACAACAAATAAAATGTATATCTTGAATTTTCTGAGAATAGCCTCTAAAGACACCTTCACTATGGATGAATTTTGCATAACTTGTAAACCGTAAGAGATAGACAAAAACTTATTTAATATAAAATATAGATTTTGTTAAAGCATACAATTTATGTTTATATACATTTTTATGTGGAGTTGATCGTTTTGAGATATTCCTTGTTATTGATTACAGCTTTAAAATACTTACATTTTTTCATATGGGAATTTGCCAACTCCTGTCCACATAAACAAAAGAACTTCAATTACATAGCAACCAACTTTTGACTATCACTATGGTACTCCCTTATTTCCCGATGGAGGACGATGGATTTTTTTGAGGGTAAAAATCCTAAGCATGACTTCCTCCGGAAGGGAAGTAAAGCTGTTGGTCCCATGTCGTAGATTTGCAGCACGTAAAAGAACCTCAAGCCTGACAGAGGCCTCTGAGCAAAATTAAGCGGTCTTTCATGCCCATTATAGAATGGGATGCTGAGAACCACAGCAGTTAAAGAGCGTCCATAAATAAAACTTCCTTATTTCCCTTCTACTTACACGAAAACAAATTATATAACCATTTCTACTACTTTTTTCTCAATTAGCATAAAGTAAATGGTAAAATAAGCTTTCTAACAATAATTAGTGTGAATGGATCACATCTGATTTTTACTTTCTCTACACATACTATATACATAGTGTATAGTGAAGGTATAATGCACCCAGAAATTTGATACGGAAATTTCACCAGAAATATATGTTTGGAGACTCCCTGAAACAAACCCCCCCCCCCCAAAAAAAAAAAAAACTTAAAAGTTCAGATTGCAACAAATTGTACATTGGTAAAACAAAAAGACACCTTCAAACAAGACTTACAGAACACATGAGAGCAGTAAAATACAAACAAACTGACAAATCAGCAATTTCACACCACTTTTGGTCTACTAACCATGAAACAGTACCTAACATACACCTTGTAAAACTCGGCGGAGCTCGACATCTGGGAAAAAATCCATATTATTAAAAACCAACACCTTGTATTCAACTTGGAATTGCCGCCACAAAATATATTCTGGAAGTTCGTCACCCAGCCACCAGGGATCGTCACACCTCAACATAGAGCACCCTGTGAAAATTTAGTTGGAAACCATCGACAATGATGCCCACATAGCATCAAAACTGGTTATATACGTAAGTGATGCTTTAGTATTACAAACCCAACTCAAAAATATTCTATTCACATGTATCACTGTTCCAAAACACCCTTTCATTAAAATTGCTCTTAAAAGTTTAATTTCTTTTAAGGAAGCAACACAACGATTTTCAAGAAAATATCCCCCCAACAAGCCTTTAAATGGAAAAGTTTAAAAAAAATGTTTATTTTCTCAAAAATAGCTGCAACAATTTTGATTAAAATATTGTATATTAAAGATATTAACATGACAATTAAAATGTATATTTTGAATTTTTACTTTCTCTACATGTACTATGTACATAGTGTATAGAGAAGGTATTACACTCCACCCAAAAATTTGATACTGAGATTTCACCGGAAATATATGTTTTAGGCCCCCTGTATCCAAAACAAGTATTTTCAGAAAAAGGTGTGTGTGTGAACATGGTAACTCAAAAACAAAAATTCGGTAAAATACTAAACTTGGTATTTAAGTTTAATATCTTCCAGGGATGTGACAAAAAGATTTTGAGAAAAATCCCCGCACTTCAAACTACCCTTTACATAGAAATTTTTTTGAAAATTTTGATTTTCTAAAAAATGGCTTGAACGATTTTGATTAAAATATTGTATATTAAAGATATTTACCTGACAAATAAAATGTATGTTTCGAATTTTCTGGGAATAGCCTCTGAAGACTACTTTATTCTGGGTGAATTTTACAGAATTTTGCATACCTGCTAAACTGTAAGAAATGGACAAAAACTTACCACACAAAAAATGTAGAGCACATTAAAACACACAGTTTATGTTGTGTACATTTTTTTCGTGGAGTTGATCATTTTTGAGATATTCCTTGTTTTTGGTTTCAGCTTTGAAAAACTTTTCTCATACAGGAATTTGTCAACTTCTGTTATTACAAATAAAGGAACTTCAGTCACATTGCAACCAACTTCTGACTATCACTTTAACTTATGGTACTCCCTTATTTCGCTTCTGCTTACAAGGAAGCAAGTAATAAGACTATTTCTGCTATTTTTTTGTCGATTAGCATGAAATAAATAGAAGCATAAGCTTTTTAACAATAATTTGCTGCAGTGATGTAGAGAAACACATATGAATGGAACACATCAGATTCTTTGGAAATAGTCTCTGAAAACATATTTATTCTGAATAAATTTTGCGGAATTTTGCATAACTGGAAAACCGTAAGAGATAGACAAAAACTTACTTCACAAAAAATGTAGAGCTCTGCTAAAACACATTTTATGTTATATGCATTTTTTTCATGTAATTGACAATTTTTTTTTAGATATTCCTAGTTATTGATTTGTTTTAAAATACCTACCTATATTGAAAACTTGCAAATATGCAAAGATGTCTGAGACAGTGATGTGATTAAATTAAAAACAAAAATATTTGACTCGGTTTTTGTAACACAAACATCACTTATTTTTAGTTACTGGAACCGGTTTTGGGAACACTTGTTCCTACGAAGCAAGATTTAGTAGGAATTAAGGGTTGAAAATGGGAACAAGTATTGCCGAAACTGGTCCCAATGAGTAAAAATAAGTGACGTTTGTGTACAAAAACTGACTCAAATTCTTTTGTGTTTTTATCTACCTATGCTTTTCTCATACAGGAACTTGTCACCACCTGGCCACACAAAGTAATGGATTTCTATACAATAGCAATGCTTTTTTGGACTCAGAGAACCCCAAAACATATTTCTGGTGAAATCTTGACATAAACTTTTGGGTGCATTACAATACTTTCCTTTTCTGTCCCTAGTCACCCTCTTTGGTGTAGTGGTTACCATGCTAACTTCATTAACCAAAGGTCACGGGTTCAAATCTAGTGGAGGACGATGGAGTTTTTCGGGTGTAAAAATCCTTAGCATGGTTTCTTCCTTCGGAAGTGAAGTAAAGTCGTTGGTCCCGTGTCGTAGATTTACGGCACATAAAAGAACCTCAGGCATAAAGAGGCCTCTGAGCAAATTAAGCAGCATTCATGCCCAAATTAGAATGGGATGCTGAGAACTACAGTAGTTAAGAGCGTCCATAAATAACATGCCATTTACATTTGTCGGTTTAGCTTAGTGTGTTCTCTTTTTTTTCCTTCTACTTACATGGAACTAAGTAAAAAATCATTTCTGCTAATGTTTATCTTGATTAACATGAAGTAGATAGAAGAATAAGCTTATTACAATACACAGATGTAGAGAAAATCATGTGAATGGAGCACATCAGATTTTTTCCCCATTATTATTTCTTAGAATCCATAATAAAACATTCAACAAAAAACAGAGGTATATGTCATATTTAAGCGAAAATCGACATTGGAACTTAAAATCTCCTAATATATGCAACAGCTGAGAGAGAGAGAGAGAGAGAGAGAGAGAGAGAGAGAGAGAGAGAGAGAGAGAGAGAGAGAGAGAGAGAGAGAGAGAGAGAGAGAGAGAGTGAGTGAGTGAGTATAAAGTTTTAGGGCATTTTAAATTCTTTGCAGAATCAAACATGCAATGCAGGTATACTTTTCTAATAAGTATGTGAAGATAAGAGGTTTGTTTAGTTCTGTTGTTTACTTGTCTATAGCAATAGATAAATGCAATAAATAAGTAACCTTAATTGTATAAATAATAAAAATAATATAAAATTAGCTTTTGCTGAGCCGCTGGTGGTTTAAATTAATCTACTAATATGTAACCTCTCTCTTGCTGTGTAGGTAGAAATATTCAGAAACATGGGTTTGTTAATATCTGAAACAAAAAGTAAAGCTGCCAAAAATAAAATTGTAACCTTAATATACAACATTTTTTATTAATAAGACATGTGGTCATATAATTCAGTCTAATGATTTGTAATTTTTACCTTTTCAAGTTTGCCTTACAAGAAATAAGCATACAATTTTAAGACATTTCAGATTTGAAAGTGATGAAAATATTGATGAAAGCTGCTAGATTGCCAAAATTTTGACTTCTTGAAATCATTTAGTCTTAGTTTAACAGACAATAATGCCCTGCCTTCGGCGGCAAATGTTCCAATCCTCTACTTATAAAAAACCTTCCTTAGCTATGCTTTGTGGCTTAAGACCCTCCCCCTTGAGCTACACTTTGCACCTTAGGGCTCTAAAGTTTATACAATCCAGTAACTATAAAGCAGCTCTAATGGTTGAATAACAACATTTCTAATCTGGATCATGTATGGAAGTGGCAAATAAACAGGCTTTCTTTTATGTGGTTACTGTAATTAACAGAATATTAACATACTTCACATAATACCTCCAAAAGTATGTTGTGCAGAAATACAAAATACACAAATGCCTCACAGCTGTGTGGAACTGAGAAGAAACTGTGTGGAGTATGGTCACTACTTCTACTTCAGCTTGCTACCAAACCTTTAGGAAAAAAGTACACTATCGTGTAAGGCATAAAATATATATATATATACACACACACACACACATATATTTCGGCACTGATACGAGACAAAAGTTCAAACTACACTTCAGATGCAGTATGGATTATCACCGAAAGCTTATGGATCATAAACTTGCTTTGTTTTTATGTTATCTTGTATAGTTAAAATAAACAATAAATTGAGTTACAATGGTCCATAATTTTTCTTGTAGTTTACAAAAATAATACATTATTTCAGGTGAATAACAGTTACATACTCTACAAGCATCCTAAACTGGAGCTTGGAAATATTTTGCTACATTCAACTAACAGCAATTACAAAATTGGTGTCTTATATATAACTATTAACGGTTTTCGGATGCTGCTGAAGTCATTTGCAATGCTACAAAAGTACTTGACTTATTAACACGAATGAGTGCTGTAAATATTATGAGTAGCTTCTAACCTCAATCTTCAGATGCAAGGAATTAAGCCCATCAGAATAAAACGGGGAATATTTTACCTTTCTTGTGCGCTCTTCTGAATGGCTTTCTTCTTTTTCTTTTTCTTTTTGTCGTCAGTATTAGAAGAGAGATATTTTTTCAAATATTCTTTTTGACTCAGCTGAGCCATAGACATTTTAAACTTTAGGGATGACGTCGAAACTGCCACCTCTTGAGGGATACTGAAAATTCCATAATCTAGAAATTAACGCACTCTTTCAATAGAATTTCGTACTGATGCGCTGCATCGTTCGTGTTGTAACTTGTGAAAGAAGTGAGAGAAAAGTGGTTATAAGGGTATAAAAATTAAAAGGAAAAATATCTGGAGTGCAGAATGGCGAATCTCAGGATGAGCGACATATTTTTGTGTACTTTTGCGGTTGTGTTTGCATCGAATCTATTTGCACAAGCATCGGGTAAAGAAATACCAGTGACAAACATTGGTATGAAGAATTACTTAGGACCAACATTAAAATTTCTATATTGGTAGGTATATCAAAGTGAGTTTTTAATTGAAGGAGTAACTGTACAAAAGCAGTATATGCATTTTAAAAGAGAAAAATAGGCATCATAGAAGAGGTGTTAGTTTATGGTAGCAAATGCAAGTCAAGTGACAGCAATTGACAGATGAACGGTTATCAGGTAATTGAAACCAAGGTTTACTATAAGTATTGCAGTAGTATTATCAAATACTATTTGGAGTTAAGGACACGAAGGTTTACTTGAGTGCGACCCCAGACCCCAGGCCAGGTCTTTTAACAGAAATGAGGTCAAGGAAGCAATAATAATTGTAAAATCTTAAGCGAGAATAAGGCAAATTTACGGATAGGATTATTTCTGTACATTGGTTACCCCACTGCATTACTTCTGGATTTGGTACTTGTGTTATTCTGTCATTAGAGTCATTTGGTCCTTCAACCCCTAGAGGTGGAAATTAATCCCTGAAGTGCAGAAACAACTCATGTATAGGACAAAATAAGCAAAAGTTGCTAAAATGCTGTACAATAGATTGTTATCCTCTTAAGTTTTATACATTTTTTGGTAAAGCTACACGACGGTTCCACCACCCATATTCTGACATGCGCGCGGCACGCGCACACGCGCTAAGTTGTTCAGATGTGAAAGTTGCCAGATTGCCAAAATTTTGACTTCTTCTTGGGAACATGGGGTTTTAGCTTCACAGATTCATCGTCTACACCCTGTCGCCTTCGGCCGCAACTGCTACGCTCCTCAACTTATAAAAAATATCCCTCGGCTACGCATTGCGGTTTAGGGCCCTCCACGTTGGGCTACGCTTTACAGCTTAGGGCCCTAAATGTTTATAACAGACCAGTAAGTAATTACAATGTGGCTCTAATAACGAAATAACAAAAGTACCCGCGTATAGAAGTAATGCCAAGTGGTGGAACCATTGTATACTAATAATATTTTTTTTTTTTAAGCAGAAATGATAGGATTTAAAGGCAGCAACATTATCAACGTACAAATGCCTCTGTACAAAATTATGGACAAAAATTTGCCTTCTGTTTACAGAAGTATGACACTTCTGATTGCATTTTCAAAAATGTATGTTTGGTCTCACTTTGGAGCAATGCTTGGGGACATAGAACATGTCATACAGTTTTGAGATATGTCATATAACTAATTTCATATGCAGCACCATTTTTTGTTTGTTTTGAGTTTTGTTGTTTTTTCTTTTTGTTGTGTGTTGTGTAACAGAAGGTAAGATTTTCTAAACTACCCCTTTCCAGAATTCCCTGATGTACATTAATGTAAGTAAAACGGTAATGAACAAGTATTAATCATTAATACAAGCAGTCTGCCCCTATATGAAATATTTATCAAATGCATGACATATTAAATACGTGTAGAGTATGGGGATTGACCATTTAGGATTTTTATATACCTATATATAGCAAATCTGAGCAGGAAACCATTTGCTGCCACAATTTAATTGTACGGAATGTTCTGCCACAGAAACTAATATATAAAGCTTTAAAAATATTTTACCGGAGAGAAGTCTTAAGCCACACGAAAAACCAGGTATGACAGTTTTCTTTTTATCATGCTTTGGGAAGTTATACAACACTTAATAACAATATTGGTAGAACCTTTCACTTATTTAAATCTCTGCAGAATCCATGAATATATCAATAGAATATATCATAACAATCCAACATTAAATGGAAGCTTGTAACATACCAAGTAATGATCAGAAAAGCATCACAGAAAACACATACCTACTATGTGTTTAAGGAAAAAAGAAAGGTCTATAATTTATGAAATGTAATAGATGTTTGTATTGTGATTTATGATAAATTCATGCATTCAAATATTCAACTATAACTAATTCATTTCTCTCTCTCTCTCTCTCTCTCTCTCTCTCTCTCTCTCTCTCTATTGTTACAACTACTACAATAATAATTTTACCACGATTCATGAAAAGTTGCTTTTAGTAACATATAAGATCAAAATCTAATGTTTATGGAGAGTGCATGCAATACATTTAAAACCAATACATGACACATTACATTTCCCTTATGGCAGAGCACAATTTACTGATTATTCATAGATAGTTTTTAAGAGCAGAAGATAGTAATTTTAAGTCATTCAGAAGCACATTGAATATTCTGACACATTCATAGTGCACTCCTTTTTGGTAACAAGTTAGCGCTGAGTTTGTAAATCCATTCTTTGTCTAGTATTTAAATGATATACATGTATATTTTTGCAAAGTATTCTTGATTTTTGATACGGAAGCACATAAGCATGAGAATGTATTCACAAGAAAGTATCAAAATGTTCAGCCTTTGAAACAGATCCTTACATGTAGCTGTATTATTGATGCCACTCATGGCTCTGATGGTCCTCTTTTGTAATATAAATACTTGCTTACTTTCAACTGAAGTGCCCCAGAATATAATACTTACTGAACAAAAGTAAGGATATTATTGTTTTACAGTATGGTTAAGACAAAATGAATTTAATGACCTAAGTGTAAATATTATTGTGTAAGAAAGAAAAGGTAATTATTTACAAGTTGGGCTGCTAACTCTCTCCGCTGCGACTTATACCAGTTTTGCACTCTAACGGGACCGGTGTGGTTAGAGGGGGTTAGGGGTGGGGAGATGGTTTAAAAAACTAATGTTGCTACCTGTTTATATACACACACTAACCTAAACGGATTGGAACCCAACCTCGCGCTAAATTTGAAATCCACAGGCTTTGAAATTGTCATCATAAATACAAAGTCAATCAATCACACTTAGTTTCAATAGATTTTAGAGTGGCCAAAGTTCTGCACAATAAAATTCACTGAACAGCTGCATCTGTGTGAAACATACTTGTCATACATCAGCACAGCATCTAGCGACATATGCCGGTGTTGCATTCCACAACACTGTTCGCCGGCTGCCGACAATGAAACTTAGGTTTTAGGCACTTAAGTGTGTAGTATTATTATATATCTACATTGCAAAAGTACTACAAAACTTCTTTATTTATATTCTACTCCTTCTAGGCAGCATACTTCATAAATATTCACAAAAAAGGATCGCTATATGCATGTAATAAATTAGCGTTTAACTTAATTACGGAGCCTTTCTGATAAAAAAAAAATTGAAAATGTAACAAGTATAAACCAAACTTATAGTCAAACCACAATTTGTTTAATTTCTAGAGGGGCCGAAGTTCTCTATAATAACCAAAGAAAATTCTGTTTCATAGGTTGAAAGTTCTCTTCTACTTGCTCTAATATTAAGTGTTTTTGGCATTCCAGCTATTCATGAGGGTACAGGAAGGTGTTTGAACAGTATGCAGCCATCCTACAGCAGAAATATCCAGAAATAAGTGTAGAAGGTGACTTGTACCCCCCTCCAGATTACATCTTAATGTTAGCTAGAACTGTGGTAAGTAAGGGAAATGTTTTAAACTAGGGGTCTGAAGCAGAACAAGGTGCTATTAAATTACACAATGCAATTATTGTCCCTAAGTTATTTTCAAGTAATGCAGCTTCATTCAACAAAACATGTCTCTTTTGATTTTGAACATTATGAATACATATATTGTGAAATTGGCTCCAATCCATAACATTTAGAAAACCATGTCTTTGCTTTACTGGTCTAACAGTTCTACTGCTCATTCTCTCATTCTGTTGTGTACTAATTACAAAACATGTCTTTGTATTTTAGTAACCTTGACTTCACACTTAGCACTCATAAAACAAACATAGTGTAGAGGTGTTTAGGTTACCATGTCAGAGTCGAATGCTGAATATGAATTATTCAAACTCTCCCTCCTGAAAGCTTATGTGATATTCTGCTATATAACTTGATTGACATATTTGTTTTTAATTTTTAAGCTGCAAAGGTAAGAATTTTGACTCTTAATGTTTTTGCCGACCTCTGAAGTTAATAATGGATTGAGTGAGGCTTCTAGCCTGGCCATGAGTGCTATAGTATTCTCAAACTTTTTGTATAACCTATAAAAGTTTGTATCAATGCCAACCTAAGCGTGAATTCTCTTGCTACTGTAAAGCATTGCTGTTTGCTGGCAGAATAGGATATTCATAGCCAGTTAAATTCAGGTGCATAGAGTTCTCATGCAAGTTATAGCTTCATTAACCATGTATCTTATAGGGACCATCAGTCAATGTTAAAAAACCTTGAACTCAATTTATACATTAAAAGAGCACACCAATTATGTAAAATCCTAGAATATTTATATTTACAGGGTCTTCAGAATAAGCAGCCTTGCTTTTAATGGGATCTCGGTCACAACCATGTGCCACCTGCCAATTCCCTCGCAACACTTTTCTCCCATGTTGACCATCTTATGCATCAAAGTGAACAGGCTGAATGGAAAGGTTAATTAAAACCATTCACAAATTACAATATTCAATGTTCCTTATAATGTCATTGTTTAACTTTTCAAAGATGATGTTGGAAATATTTTCCTTGTGCTTGAAGACAGGCATTGCAGCTTCTTTATGGGTTATTAAAAACATGTTGCAGTTCTTCTTTGGATATGTTGGTCATTTGTTCCCATATATTAATTTATATTTCTTGTAATGGTCGAGGATTAGATTTATACACTTTGTCGCTTTTTGTGCTGACTCATAGCTAATCCTGCTTGCTGCACTAACTTCAAGAGAGACTTTCTTTGCGAACATTCTAACCATGCACATATATTATCAATCTTTTCCTCCATTAAAACGTAAAGTTTTTCATTTTTTTTTTAGTCTCTAACCAACCCTATACTTTAAATTTCTTGACTATTTTATGAATTGTAGTTCTGTTTGGGGATCAATATCAGGAAGTGTTGCATTGTTTTCTGTAGTATATTGGACCATGACTGCAGTAACCCACAACAGAAAACCAAAAGTATCTCCAAAAGTCACAAAAGGAAACCCTATATTTTCTTGTCAAGAGAACAGAGGCAGAAGATTTCAAGCTATTTTCCTTCTTGTGAGGGCGATTTCATTAGGGAAAAGTAACCATAAAAATCCTTCCATTTACTATCAATGCAGCAGTAAAATTAGTATAGATGTGGATGACCAAATAACCTATCTGATCATAATTTGGTGAGACATCAAGGGTATCTCTAAAGAAGAGAAAGAAATATTTTCATAAAATTACACAAAATTACCTAAAACTGTACAAATCCTGATCCTGTTGGTGCCATAAAGTTTTAAGATGCCATGCCATTTTATTTTTGCAAGGTATTCCACCTGCTGGTCACCAGTATTATTACAATGTCAAGTCTTCCAGCAAAGTAGTAAGTGAAAATTTGGTTATAGTGAATATAAAAAAAATCTGATGTGTTCCATTCACATGACTTTCTCTACATCTTTGCAACAAATTAACAAAAAAAGCTTATGCTTCTTTTTACTTCATGCTAATTGATAAAAAAGATTAGCAGATAAAGTCTTATTACTTGCTTCCATGCAAGTAGAAAGGAAATAAGGGAGTAGCATAGGCTAAAGATGTAGTCAAAAGCTGGTTGCTATGTGACTGAAGTTTCTTTGTTTCTATGTACAGGAGTTGACAAATTCCCGTATGAGAAAAGTATAAGTTTTTTGAAGCTGAAACCAATAACAAGAAATGTCTCAAACGATCCACTCCATGAAAAAAATTTGTATATCATAAATTGTGTGTTTTAAGAAACTCTACATTTTCTGTTAAGTTAGTTTTTGTCTATCTCTTACGGTTTGCCAGTTATACTTCATCCAGAAGTCTTCAGAGACTATTCCCAGAAAATTCAAGATATATATTTTATTTTTCAGGTAAATATCTTTAATATTCAATATTTTAATCAAAATCATTAGAACTATTTTTTAGAAAATCAACATTTTTGAAAAAAGTTCCATATAAAGGGTAGTTGGGGTTGGGGGGACTTTCTTGAAAATCTTTGTGTCACATCCTTGGAAGATACTGAACTTAGTTGGTATTTAACGGTCTTTTTGTTTTTGAGCTATGCTGCTCACACATGGACATTTTTCTGGAAATTCAGGGCATCTCAAAACATATATTTCCTGTGAAATCTTGGATCAAATTTTTGGGTGCATACTATACCTTCTCTGTACACTAAGTACTTAGTACGTGTAGAGAAAATAAAAACCTGATATGTTCCATTAAAATTACTTATCTGTTCTGCCAGCAAACTATTCTTGCAAAGAATTATTCGTGTATCTGCAGCATGACTAACTGCAAATAACATTAACAGAAATGGTTGTATTATTTATTTTCCATATTAATATTTCCTGGACTAAAGCAATAGTCAAATCCTTTCAGCTGGTCACTGTGTGAAACAACTGAAATTCTGTTGTCTTTGCATTATCAGGAATAAAACAAAAGATACATTAAACGAATGGCAACTTCCTGTTTCAGAAGAGTAAATATTGTAAAATTGAATTCAATAACAAGAAATATCCCAGAAATGGTTAACTCTACAAAAAACTGAACCTGATGTAAATTGGGTGTTTTAATGAGATCTAGATTTTCTGTGTAGTTAGTTTTTGTCTCTTACAGTTTATGAATTATGCAAAAGTCATCCAGAACGAAGACTTTAGAGGCTATTCCCGAGAAATTCAGTATATACATTTTATTTGTATTGTAAATTTCTTTAATACACAGTATTTTAATCAAAATCATTTGAGCCATTTTTGAGAAATCTTCCATGTGAAGGGAGTTTGGGGTAAGGACATTTTCTTGAAACTCTTTGTATTGTATCCTTGGAACTTACTGAAATTAAATACCAAGTTTGGTGTTTAACAGACATTTTGTTTTCAAGTCATGCTCCCCCCCCCCCCCCCCCACACTCACACACACCCACGCACGCACACATGCGCTTACACTTTTTTCTAAAAATACCTTTTTTGATTCAGGGATCCTCAAAAAATGTATTTCCAGTAAAATCTTGGTATCAAATTTTTAGTTGGACAATATCTTTTCTACATGCTATCTACATTGTACTGAGTAGAAAAGGTAATATAAGCATTAACTTATACTAAACTTGCATTATCTCAGTGACAAAGTCTTGATTATTTTTTATCCCCACCACATTTTGTATTAATGGCATAATGCTATGATGTTACGTGAAAAAAAAAAAAAAAAAAAAAAAAAAAACTATATATATATATTGCATTTGTGTAAAAGTTAAGTAAGAAGTATCATGATGAAGTAACTTTACCGTCTCAGAAAAATATATTTAACACAATATTAACATTTCAGAAATGCCATCTGCTCATATTTATTGTGCTATTCAGTTCTTTCTACCATGTTAATGATTCTGAATTTATAATATATTTTTGTAAACTTTAAATTGCTTATTTCTCCCTTATTTAGTTTTGTTACTTAATAAGTTTTATGGGCAAGCTCCCCATTTGGGAAGTGGCTGAATTTGAATAGGGAAATAGCAGTGAAGAAGATCTTTGATGATAAAACACAAAACAAAAGCCTTGGGGAGTGTATGGAAAGTCAAGAAGAAATGACTACAGACAGTAAAGAAACTGGATAAATAATTTTGGGTCCTGATTTTTACTTTCTCTACATGTTCTATGTACATAGTGTATATAGAAGATATTGTATTGCACCCAAAAATTCGCTACCGAGATGTTAATGGAAATACATGTTTTAGGTCTTCCTGAATCCAAAAAGAGCATTTTTGGAAAACGGTCCATGTCTGTGTACCAAACTTGGTATTTATTCTGGATGAATTTTATTGAATTTTGCATAACTGGTAAACTGTAAGAGATAGACAAAAATTTAGTACACAAAAAATATAGATCACGATAAAACACAAAATATATGTTAT
This sequence comes from Hymenopus coronatus, assembly GCA_030762935.1. Lineage (NCBI taxonomy): Eukaryota > Metazoa > Arthropoda > Insecta > Mantodea > Hymenopodidae > Hymenopus > Hymenopus coronatus. The sequence continues at coordinate 30,719,174 of CM060896.1, read as the reverse complement.
CATACATTATTTCGTGGAGTTGATCGTTTTTGAGATATTCTTTGTTATTGGTTTCAGCTTTAAAAAACATACTTTTCTCATACAGGAATTTGTCTGTACAAAGGAACTTTTGACTATCACTTTAACTTATGGTATTTCCTTATTTCGCTTCTATTTACAAGGAAGCAAGTAATAGGACTATTTCTGCTAATTTTTTCTCGGTTAGCATGATTTCTGCCATACTAAAGTTATTTATTTTTGGCCTGTGAGTTCTTGCAAGAAATGCAGCACAATATGTAAGAGAAATCTGTTCGTTACTGAACACATAGAACTAAGTTCCATTTCTGAGTCAACAAACAGCATCAACTGATAAGATCTGTTTTTCAGGTCTATTAGGTAAACACAATAAATCTTCTTTGCATGTGTTTTTGTCTCTACTAGTGTTTTAAATTTCTTGTACTACTTTGATAACTTGAACTCACCATTGTCTTCATAGATTGAGGACAACTAAAGTGCCATTCCAATTAGAAACTAAACATTGTGAAAGTCAATCACTATGTTTATATGTTTCAGACCTGATGGCTTCAGCTTAAAATGACTTTCACTACTTGTTAATCTACAAATTATTCTCACAAAAGCTATTATTTTTGCTACTCATTAATCCAGATAAACTTTCAATTTGTTTTTAGTAATTTCATGATACAATATAATAGGTAAAATGCAGTGGCGTACATTCAGGGGAAGCAACCAAAGCAGCTGTTATAATTGTGAGAATTGAACTGGTACTGCGGGACCGACAGACAATATCCAGATTTATTAATGTGTCATAATCACATAGTTATTGAATATTATCTAGATAAATTGCAACACTTCTCCCAAATCTAATTGATTAGATTACCGACAACCATTGTGAGCAATCAAAGCAATTTCCCTGCAGCTGATATGTAGAGTATCAATCTAGGTAAATGCATTTGAGAAATTTGGTGATCAGCAGCCGAACATGGACTGTCTATTAATCATCTAAAATTGTCTGTACCTATAGCTGCTTTTAGATAAAGTAGAAAAGAAATTGCGATTGATGACCAGTTTAAAATGAAATATACACAATCAGAAAAGTGGAAACAGGGTTATCTCTAAAAGACTTATTAGTGCAGTAAGTTTATGAAACAAACAAGAACTGCCTTTTGAGGACACGGTCAAGCAGTAAATTCTAATAATCAAGGCAATTATGTGGAACTGTTGAAATACACTGCAGAGTATGATCCTCTTTCAGTAACAGTACTTGCTTAGAAGTGTCTACTGTGTTTAAAGGAATTTATAATTGAATTGAAAATGGGCATTTGCAAACTATTCGACAGTTTGCCAACTATATAACAAGACATTTTGGATATTCCTTTGGTTCGATATAATGGAATTACTTGGCAAGGTTGGTAAACAATATGGCTAGGAAAAATTACTCAAGTTTGTAATGTGTTTAGTACTATCCTCAAGAAATTTATTCAGATATTTTAGTACCAGTGGAAGATTTCAAATCTGATTTTCTCTTTCAAATTTGTTTTTCTCTTAAACATATTTGACAAAATATCTATTTCCATTTATGTATTGAGTAACATACTCCAAATCCAATGTCAATATAAAATAAAAAAAACTCACTGCTCAATAGCTGCATTATATAACTGAGAACAGATTTTTCAATAAAGCATGTCTCAATTAAAAGAGGAAAAATTTATTATAAACTTCTTTATTCTGAAGTGTTCGATAATGTTGATGTAAGATTTGGAGATGAAAGATTTTAAGATTGTTCTATATTCAGAATTTTTGACTTGTCATATGAAAACTATGGAGCAGTTCCCCAAAACCAGCTTATAAAGTTTCCTATATACACATGGAAAGTAAGATGCTATTTGATTGGGAAGAAAACTGACTATAGTGTACAACATAAGAGTTTAGAAATAAAACCTCAAATGAACTTGAACTACTAGATACTAATTCAATGCTAAAACAAAATTTTCCATGATTTAAAATATTGGTGTCATTCTGTATACAATTCCTGGGAGCATATTTTCAGCACTGAAGAGGATCAAAAGTTGCTCAGAATTCTACTAGAGAAGAGAGATTTTCTCATTTGGTAATCGTTTCAACTGAAGCTAAGTTACTAAGAGAAGTAAGAAAACGGGACAGTTCAAAAGAAACAAAGATTAATAAATTTGCTTTCCAGGAGGGATCAGATCTTACAGAGGTGACTACCAAAGTGCAAAAGTGAATTTAAATCCAGAAATTCTGTTAAATTTTACTTAAAGGTAACTTTATTAAATGTAGTACTGATTTTGAAATTCCATTTTCTTTGCATGACCACAAGAAAACAACCAATAATGAGTTGCTATTTGAGAAAAGAATAAGTATTTCAACATTCAAACCATTAACAAGGGATATCTCCTAAATGATCTTCTCCACCAAAAAAAGGAAAAAAGAAAGAAAAAAGTAATTGTGCAACAACAATTTTAATGAAAGGGTATTTTGGAACAGTGATATGTATGAATAGAATATTTCTGAGTTAGGTTTGTAATACTTAAGTGTCACTTATGTATAGTTTTTCCAGACTGGCTTCGAATCCATGTGGGCTTCATTGTCAGTGGTTTCCAACTGAATTTCCAGGGTATTCTATGTAGAGGTATGATGGTCCTTGGTGTCTGAGTGACAAACCTCCACAATATATGTTGTGGTGGCAGTTCAAAGTTGAATACGTGCCATTGGTTTTTAACAATTTGGAATTTTTTCCAGATGTCAAGCTCTGCTGCACATCTGGCAGGTTTTATAAGGTGTATGTTAGGTACTATTTCATGGTTAGTAGTCCAAAAGTGATGTGCAATTTGATTTGTCAGTTTGTATTTTACTGTTCTCATGTGTTCTTTAATTTTTTGTTTTAAGGTATGTTTTCGTTTTACCAATGTAAAATTTGTTGCAATCTGCGCAATTTATTCTGTAGATTCCTGATTGTTTGTGTTCTGGGATTCGGTCTTTTAGGTTGTTGCAGAACATTTTTTGTAGGCTGAACTTCTTTTGGTGGGCAAATGTAATTTTATGTTCTTTGAATATTTTTTAAACTTGTGGTGTAGTTTTGGGTGATACGTAAACTTTTTGAAGTAAGGTTTATCTATTGGTGGTTTCTGTGATTAATTTCCGTTGTTTGAAATTTTTTATTTTTTTGTTAAAGCCATTGTTGTTGCTGTAGATATTGTGTGTTTGTATTCTTCATTTTTAATGGTGTGTTGACCAGTCTATGGGTGAGGCTATTTAATACTGTGTGTTTGTGTGCTATATGATTGTGGCCTTAATTCTTTATATAGTTGTCAGAATGTGTGGGTTTGTGATAGATACCAAAGGATAATTTGGTACTTTCTCTGATTATTTTCATATTTAGAAATGGAAGGTAAGTTGTCTTTTTCAATTTCTAAAGTGAACTGTATTGTTTTCTGTTGAGGGAGTCCTGTATGAAACATTTGGGGACTATGGCAAAGATGTTATCAGCATATCTATGCCAAATCTTGAAGATATGGGGAATCCTGAGGTTATATGTGTTTCCAGGAAGCTGATGTGAAGGTCTGCAAGAAGTGGCAAAATTGGATTACCCAATGTAAGGCCTGTATATTCTGTTGTTGAAGGTTAAGTAATTCTGATTTGGGCAAAGTTTATTAGCTTTCTGGGTGTTTTAAACATCTGAGGAATGGATATGTTCGGGTACATTGCTGTGATGTTGAAGGATACTATGGTGTCTTCAGGTTTTGTTTCATGGGTGGAGATTTTGTTGATTAGATCTTGCAAATTTTTTATGCTTAAGCTGGAATATTTTGGTAATGATGTGGACTTCTGCTCTAACCTTTTTGAGAGACTGTATGTAGGAAAATCTATATTGTTGACTATTGGTCGCATGTCATTGCCTGTTTTGTGTATTTTTGGATGGGCATAAAGTCTGAGTAAAATTGGGTGGTTTGGTTTCAGTCTGGTTTTTGTACTGTTTGGGACTGTTTTGGTTATTTTTATGGTGAGGTTTTAGTCTTTCATGCATTGCTTCAATGGATCTGTTTTAATTTTTATGAAAATATTATCTGGTAACGTTTTCAACTCTGGTGATGTAGTATTGTGTTGTTTTGGTATATATTACAGGTTTGTATTTTAGGTTCTTCAGGATTTTTTTTTATTTGGAAAGTTATTTCAAGCGTGACTGATCTTTAAGTAGTATTTCACATTCATTTTTAATGGCTGTTTTATCCTCTTCTTTTAAGTCTGCACATGCTATTTCTATGTCTGCTATTAGGTCTTCTACCTGGTTGGAGTAGGTTAGACATGTTTTTAGATCGTGGTTAAGTAATGAAATCTCATTGTTGGAGAATATTTGAGTGAACATGTTCACAACTTGGTTAGATGGAGTGCTTTTTATGTGGTGAATTTTCTTTTTGAGGTTAGGTGTTGAAGTTTTGTTTTGTTGTAAACACAGATTGTTTAGTTTCTTGCCGCCACAAAATATATTGTGGAGGTTTGTCACTCAGTCACTAGGGATCGTCGCACCTCAACATAGAAATGTAGAAATTCAGTGGAAAACCATTGACAATGAAGCCTACATGGATTCAAAACTGATCTGGAAAAACTATACGTAAGTGATACTTACGTGTTTTACAAACCCAACTCAGAAATATTCCAAGTAATTGTGTGCTTTAGCAACATATACAATTTGTATTGATATTTGGTTTATCTCTTTGGTGTACCTATTATGAGAAAGTCATTCAGAATGAAGAGGTTGGTATTCTAGAAAATTCAAGATATACATTTAATTTCTAATGAAACTAACATGATCATATACCTTCATCACAATTTTCGAAGGTATACATTTTTAAAAATTTAAATTTAAAGGGTAAATTTTCTTAAAAATCTGATGTGTTCTTTTCACATGACTTTCTCTACATCTCGGTAACAAAATATTGTCAAAAAGTTTATTCTTCTTATGTACTTCAGGCTAATCAAAATGCTAACTTTATTAGAAATGCTTGTATTACTTGCTTTCTAAGTAGAAGGGAAATATTGGAATACACTAGGCTAAAGTAATAGTAAAATCTTGTAAAACTAGTTGCTATGTGATTTAAATTCATTTCTTTGCTTGGCCAGGAGTTGACAAATTCTTATATGAGAAAAGTTGTAAGTATTTTAAAAATGAAAAACCAATATACAAGGAATATTTCAGAAATGGTCAACTCCACAAAAAAAATGTTTGTGATAAAAATTGTGTGTTTTAATGAGATCTGCAGTTTTTGTGTAGTAGGATTTTGTCAGGCTCTTACTGTTTACCAGTTATGCAAAATTCATCCAGGTCTTCAGAGGCTTTACTCAGAAAATTCAAGAAATACATTTTTATTTACCATGTAAACATTTTTAATATATGTACAATATTTAAATCAAAACCATTAGAGCCATTTTTGAGAGAATCAAAATTCTCGAAATTTTTTCTATGTAAAGGATAGTCAAATATCAAAATCTTTGTGTCACATTCTTGGAAGATACTAAACTTAAATACCAATTTTAGTATTGTACCCACTTTTCGTTTACGCGCACACACACACACACATACACATACACACACACCCTCTCTCCTGAAAATACTCTTTTTGAAATCAGAGGAGCTATATCATGTATTACTGTTGAAATCGATATCAAACTTGGATGACGTGCCTGAGTAGTGTGGTGGTAGCAGGTAGCATGTCTGCTTAACATTCAAAAGCTTGTGAGTTCGAATCTCGCTTAGGGTGGGTTACCCAGATAAGGTTTTTTTTTTTTTTTTCAGGGTTTTCCCGAGAAGATGAATGTCGAGTAACTTTAAGCTCCATGGACCCCAAGATCATTTGAGCATCATTTCACCAATTTCATTCACCATCCGATATGACCAACCAGGTTAAAGGACGTTAAGCTACAAAAAAAAAAAAGAAATTGGATGAATGCAATACCTTTTCTACCTATGTACATACTACGCACTAAGTAGAGAAAATAAAAATGTTTGCACATTCTAATAAGATTCTGAACTTATATTACAAGTTTGGGTTTAACTAACATTTTGTTATTCAGCTATGTGTTTCCATGCACACACACATACACATGAAAAATGCATTTTTGTTTTGGATATAAAAATCTCAAAGTGTGTTTCTGTTGTAATATCTGTATCAAATTTTTTGGTGGAATACAATATTTCCTGTAGCCCATTTCCAAGGTGTGAGGGTGGTATTTCTGTCTCACATTCAAGAATTTATGAGTTTAAATCTTGTTTAGAGTGAGTTTCTTAAATAAGCCTGTTTCGGGGTTTTCCCATTTCTCAGTTAAAGTTCTATAGATCTGAACTTATTTGAGCATCATTTCACCCATTTCATTCATTCATCGTTTTGATAAGACCTATCCAGCTATATTAAGTGAAGGAAATAGTTCACTCCATTCAAAAATTTGGCTCATATTACACCAGAAATACATTTGAAGTTGCAGGACATAAGCATTTTTAGAAACAGGCCCATTTGCATGCATGCTTGCATGTGTAATTAAGATCAAAAAAGTTAAATACCAACCTTGAAGTTTAAGCATTTTCCAAGAATACAACACAAACATTTTCAAGAAAATCCCCCCCTACCCCAAATTATCATTTATATGGAAAATGTCTCTCAAATTTTCTCCAAATGGCACTAACAATTGTGATTAAAATATGATATATTTAAGATATTACAGGACAAATAGAATTATTGGTTTGAATTTTCTGAGAGGTTAGATTCTTTTCATTCCAAAAGAATTGTGCGTAAACTGATAAGCCTTAAGAAGTTAACTAACATTTTCTGCACAAAAAAATACATATATAAAATCAGCATATTCCGTGCCACTTTTAAACATTAAACCATCAATTTGGTTTCTTCTATTGCTCTTATATCTGCAACAAAATATGTCATGCAACTATTTGTGTAATCATTTACATGAACTAAATAGAAAAATCTGATGTGTTCCAATCGCATTACTTTCTCCACATCTCTGCAAAAAAATTATTGTTAAAAAGTTTATGCTTCTTCTTACTTCAAGTTAATCGAGAAAAAATTAGCAGAAATACTCTTATTACTTGTTTCTTTGTAAGTAGAAGGAACATTAGGGAATACCATAGGTTAAAGTTATAGTCAAGAGCTGGTTGCTATGTTACTGAAGTTCCTTTGTTTGTTGACAAATTCCTGTATGAGAAAAGTATAAGTTTTTCAAAGTTGAAACCAAAAAGAAATATTCTAAAAACGATCAACTCCACGAAAAAATTTATAAACATAAATTGTGTGTTTTAATGTGCTCTACATTTTTTGTGGTAAGTCTTTGTCCATCAAGATATACATTTTATTTGGCATGTAAATATCTTAAATGTAAGAGAGTTTAATAAAAATCAGTAGCCATTTTTGAGAAAATCAACATTTTCAAAAAAACTTCCATGTAAAGGGTAGTTGGGATTAGGGTGATTTTCTTGAAAATCTTTGTGTTGCATCCTTGTAAGATACCAAAGTAATTACCAAATTTAGTATTTAATAGACTTTTCATTTTTGAGCTATGCTGGCCCCCCCCCCCCACACACTCTCTCTCTCTCTCTTTCCAAAAATTTTTTTTTATGCAGTGGACCCAAAACATGTATTTCTGGTGAAATCTCTGTATCAAATTTTTGGGTGGAATACAATACCTTCTCTATGCACTATGTACATAGTACGTTTGGAGAAAGTAAAATGAGCTTTAAAAATAGTTTTAGAAGTTCTATAAAAAAACATACAATTGTGGGTGGTGAAGGACAAGTGATTGTATTATTTGTTTTTGTTAAACATAAATTTTCATTAAAAAGTTTTTGAAATAATAGCTAGAATTTCACATCTGCAACATTCTTAGATAGTTTCTTTATTGCAGTCCTGTAAATTAGGCAGCGATTTGTTGGGACCGTTCATATTATCCCTGTATAGATTTCATACAGTCCATTACGAAATTATTATTTTATTAATTTTCAAAGAATTATATTAACTATGTGAATACAAGGCATATTTTGTTCATGCAATATTGATAAATTATTTCACAATTTGTCTTACATTTAAAGGCACATTATTATATAAGTTCATTCCAAGAAACAGATGAGAATCAAGGGATTTCTGCAAGTGTAATTTAGGTGGTATCATGTTATTTCTACCCCTTGTATCAAAGGTATGTATGTCAGAAAAAAGTTGGTTGGTTGGTATCTAATGTTGAGCAGTTGGCAGTGAAGCCATTCGCTCTCTTACATTCCATATTATCATGTCGACTCAAGGTTGGGCAGCGCAGTAGATGTATTACAAACGAAAGGAAAACCATGGGAAACTTTATGTAATAACACGACCAGAATCACTATTTTTCCAAGAAAATCCTCTGTAACAACTTTTTGACTCCTAACAGGCTATGACTGTCTCAATAAACATTTATTCAGGATTGATTTTGTGAGATCTCCTATGTGTCCATACTGTCAGAAAAAAGTATGTATTTGTCTTTTCGAGATAAACAAAATTCAAGCATGCAAATGCATACAAAGATGCCACTATTAAAATTCCAAATTCTCTAAAAATAGGTCCTCAATGTTGGCAAGAATCACAATTTTTTATTATTCTAAGAGCCTTTTTCATGAGCAAAAATACTTACATACAAATATTATTTACTATAAACATTTATAACCATGCTCTAAAATATTTGCTCTATGATATAATTATTACAGGCATTAAAATCATCAAATGGCGCTAGTTTTGTTGCTGATTGCACTGAATCATGATGATGCATAATGATATTGCATCCAATTGACTATTACAATAGTTCCAGACATTTTCGACGTTTACAATTAGGTGTACTGCTGTTAATTTATAAATGGCATCGTTCTTTACAAACCATATTAATACATATAACAAAATATGTACATTTTTACTTTCTCTACACACGCTATGTGCATAGCGTATAGAGAAGATATTGCACTCCACTCAAAAATTTGATACTGAGATTTCACCGGAAATATATGTTTTAGGGTCCCTTATATAAAAAAAAAAAACCATTTCACAAAAAGGTCCGTGTGTGTGTGTATGTCCGTGTGTAAGTTTATTATCTTCCAGGGATGCAACACAAAGATTTTGAGAAAAATCCCCCCCCCCTAAACAACCCTTTACATGGAACTTTTTTCGACAATTTTTATTTTCTCAAAAATGGCTCTAACAATTTTGATTAAAATATCATGTATTAAAGCTATTTACCTGGCAAATAAAATGTATGTTTCAAATTTTGTGGGAATACCTCTGAAGAAAGTCATGTGAATGGTACACATAAGATTTTTTGGTTATGCTGTTCACATATCCTTCTCTAAATTTTTTTATTATTCAGGGACTGCAAAACGTGTACATCAGGTGAAATTTTTCGGTGAAATGTAATATCTTCAATCTGCTTATGCACCATGTACATGGTAGAGAAATTTAAATGGGGTGAAATAATTGTTGAGACATTTAATATTTTTAGGACTGTTATTCTAAGGATAAACAGTGCCCCATAAACATTTATAAGTTGAACTGTGGAAAGATTACTTTTTACTGTCTAATTAAAGAAAGGAGTCTATTCTGACAGTTACTGCCTGGTTGTAGGGCACAGTTACTGTGTTGCTTATTTCTCTCAGCTGAAGAGTGTGCCTGCCGCTGAATCCTTGTGGTTAACATAATGTTGGCTATATTGTTGTTGCAACATTGCCAGAGTTGCTAATAAACAACAGATGATTATGAAGCTTTCTATGTTGTCTAAAATCGCATATAAAGATACAGAGTAGTAGCTTCTGATGAATGAAACAAATTGTTTATTATTATTGTTAATTGAAAATAACACATGCATAATATATTGCAATGTATGTGGAATAAATTACTTTCTTCCAATAATATGGAACAAATTAATGTGAACTTGCTTGTTACAAAAAGAGAAATGAAACAGATATAAGGATGGTATAATAAAATGCTTTAAAACTATAAAGGCTCAATTCCATCCAAATGTTATCACTGTCATGCTAATAATAATTTTGGTGCATAATCCAAGAGCTACTGCAGTTTACTGTGCAGATTTATCAGCAGGAATAGAGGGATGCCAATTAACCTTCACATGCTTCTCTTCCCATTCAAAGAATTCCCGGATCCTTCTCAATAATTCCAATGCTTGGATATTAAGTGGCACACTTGTATGCAAAGGACTTGAATTTTGCAAATCATTTGAGGGTTGGAATAATTTTTGAGGCATTGTAGCTCTTCAAATCTTACTTAAATAATATTAATACATAAAATAAATAAATAGTTGATTAACTATATAAACACCAACAACATATCACTAATAACAATATAAATAGCAACGAATAACACGTAAACTTTCAAAGAACAACTCGATGCACACAAGAATTCATCAACTGAAGCATATAGTTGGATATAGCCAGATCCGGCAGTCACATGTATTTCTGTTTCCAGTTTATTGCCAACATACTGAAATTTTGCCTTGTCATTGGTTTACAAAGCCTTTTTATGTTTTTTTATAAGTGTACCAACTTAACTGCTATCAAGTACAAAGACTCGGCTGTGTTACAATAAAAACAATTATTTACATCTCCAGCAGTGTTTAATGTTTGTGTTATTTTCAATAACAATATTGTTATAATACTCATGAGTAGTTAAAAACATATGCAGCAGACAGGGTAGTATGACAACTAAAGATGGCTTTAAAACTGCTTGTTGGTGAGTATCTGAGAGGGGTGCAGCAGGACAGCAGCTGCTGACTGGTGAAAGGTTCATTGCTGTTGTAACACTTCAAAACTTGCATCTGAACCTATCTGTCAGAATGGACTCATTTCTTAAATCAGATGATAATAAACACAGAAATCATAAGGCAATTTTCTTTTTTAATATTAAGGTAATATTTTTGTATTTCTTTACTATTAATCCAGTTCTTTTCCTGTCACTAATGGTTTGCAGTTGATAATGTACATGAAAAATTAGCTAAAGTAATGAATCTGTTTGTTTTACAGAGTGCTGCAAAAATGCTGTTCATCATCTGTATCCTAGGAAGTATAAATATATTTAATTTCTTTGGTCAAGAGCAGCCCAGTTGGTATACTTGGTGTGTAACAAACAAACTATATTCCTGTATGATGATATTCTTCCTCTGTAATGCTATAGAAGGGCAGTTAGTCTCAACTGGAGCCTTTGAAATCTCTCTAAATGGTAAGAAACTTTTTCACTGTTAGTTTAGATTCATTTCCTTTTGGTCACTATAATTAAAGCTTTTAATAAGTTTTAAGTTTTTTATGCATAGAGCCTTCATTTGTTTGTATGGTTGGCCTAATAGAATTTGATGCTGGGGAGCAAGCCGTTTGCTAGTAGAATCAGATATGTAAATTGAATCAGCCTTGTAAATTTCAAATAAATTGATTTATTATGTAAACTATAATTATAATAATCTTTTATCCTCACCAGTTGGTAACTATGTCCTTATGGCACCACACATTTCTCACACTTTCAAGAAAATTGTCATTAATACTCATTAGTTTTTCAGTTCATGTAAATAAAGCCTTTAAAAAAATCTTGTTGCTTCATACGATTTCCTCTATCTGTTCCTCAAAAAAAATTCTTACAAAATACTTTTTTAAGTACATAATGCTAATCAAGATAAATCTTAGAAGAAGTGTTCTTATTACTTGCTTCCTTGTAAGTAGAAGGGAGACATTCTAACCTAAAGCAATAGTCAAATATTTTAATCAAATGTTTTAATCAGTATGTAACATTGACATTCAATTCTCTTTCCAGGCCAGGAGTAAATGGAAAGAAATGAAACAGAAAAGGGACTGTTTGTGTGAGAAAAGTTTTAAGTGTTTTAAAATTTAAACCAATAACAGGAATATGTCGGAAATCATTAAATCTAAAATAGAAATGTATTTGACATAAATTGTTGTTTCAACAAGATCTACACTTTTTGTGTGACAACTTTTTATCTATCTCTTACAGTTTATCAATTATGCAAAAGTCAATCGGAATGAAAAGGACTTCAGAGGCTATTCCCAGAAAATTCAAATATACATTTTGTCATGTAATTATCTTTATTATGTAGTATTTTAATAAAAAATGTTAGAGCCGTTTTTGAAAAATCAAATTTTCAAACATTTTTGTATGTAGTAGGTAGTTTGGGATGAGGGGATTTTCTTGAAAATCTTTGTGTCGCATCCTTGGAAGATGCTGAACTTAAACTTTTGTATTTAACCAACTTTTTATTTTTGAGATATCGTGTTCACAGACGCAGGGACTTACATGACAATTTTTTAAAGATTTTTTTTAACTCAATATTTCTGGTGAAATCTAACTACTATGTATATAGTACATGTGGAAAGAGTAAAAATTAATTTTGGTTCAATAGAGTGGTCATTAAAATTAACTAACATAAAAATTAATTTTGGTTCAATAGAGTGGTCATTAAAATTAACTAACATCCAATTGTAGAAGTTAATTCTACTCAAATTGTAAAGAAGTACAAAAACATGATTCAACAAATTCAAAGCTTTAATGAAAAATCTTATGTGGTGCATTCACATGGCTTTCTATAACTATTTTGGAAATAAACTTTCTTGACAAAAGCTTATTCTTTTATTTACATGCTAATAGGATAAACATTAGCAGAAATGATTTATAACACGTTTTCTTATGGGTTCAAGGTGAATAACAGAATATAGTACACCAAAGCTATAGTCTTTTAAGATGGCTATGTTATAGTGATGTGATGGTCTTGAAATTCTGTTCCATTCCTTTGATTGATGAAAAAAAAAATATCTCCCATTCGTAGTCTTTCTGTACCTTTTCTGCAATAAATTTCTAACAAATTTACTTTGCTCTTCAACCTACTTTGTGCAAGTTGAGATAAACATTAACAAAACTAGTCTTATTACTTGTTTCCTTGTAGGTATTGGGGAAATAAGGGAATGCACTGGGTTAACACAATAGTCAAATCTAAGTGCCAGTTGCTGTGTGGTGACAGAAATTCAGTTCTCTGTGCAAAAAAAAAAAAAATGAATGACTTCACATTTGAGAACAATATTAAGTATTGGAAATGGTAAAATACAAAAAAAAAAAAAGAAAGAAAAAAAAAAAAAACAAACAAACAAAGAATGCATAAAAAAAAAACAAAGAATGCATTTGACAAAACTTAGATGGTTTAACGAGATCTTTTTATTTTTAGTAAATTTTTATTTATCTCTTTATGGTTACCAGATATACAAAAGTCATCCAAAGTAAAATAAAACTTCAGAGGTTATTCCCAAAAAATTCAAAATATACATTTTATTTGTTAAGAAAATGGCTTAAACATATTATGGTTTTATTTTTACACAGAAAGTTAAAAATACTTTTCACTCTATCACTCCCGAAATATCACGTAAAATTGCCATTGATATGTTCAGGCCTACCACTGGACAGATTGCCTTTCTCTTCTATTAAAATATAGAAATGAACACGACAAATCAAAGTATCAACTTGTACTGTTCTTAATAATGACCAAGATATGGCATCTAAATATTGGGAACCAAGATGGACAATGTTAACTCCAGAACATTAGTTATACATGTATATAAAAGATGTTGGCATTCTAAGCCAAGGTTTACGAAATTTCTGATTTTTATGCAAGTTTTTCAGAGATTTCTTTGAACTTTGTTGCAAATTTTCTACGGTGTCAATTGATTTTTCTTCTATAAGTAACTGATATTTACTTTTAGTTTTTTTATAAAGAATAGATTCTATTTCCCTAAATCTAGGTCACAAGATTATGAATTGTTTCTGTGCAAGGACACACAAGAAATCTGTCTGTAAATCACAGGCTTGCTTCTCTACAAGAATTAATCACATAGGAGTCATACATGAAGTTTCTGTCTGCTAAAGTACACAAACTTTTTGGCATTATAACAGCACCAACTCACTGAAACATGAAACATGTTTCACATGTATCAATCTCTGGCAGCACAAATCTTGTATCAACTGATTAGCCAGCAAATGGAGAGGAGGAACAATGAAGATAGAATAGAACCTGTTAGAAACAATGAAAATGTTAGTGAAAATTGCAACACCAAGCAGGAAACTCATGAATGCAATGAGTAGGGACACTCAAATTTCTTGAATAAAATGCTACTAAATTCTTGAGTAATAAGAGTAAAAATTCTTGAGTAATAAGGTAAAATTCTTGAGTGGGAAAGGAAAATTCTTGAATATTAAAGGTCACATAGGAATAACATGTAGAAAATATTTATAGATATTTTTAATGTTATTCTAAAATGATGATTACCTACAAAAAGAGTCAACACACAATTAATTTATCCGAAAATTGAATATATAAAAGCTAATGCAAACAAAGTGGATCTTGAAGTCCAGATGGGTTAAATTGGAATTATTACTAAAAGTGAAGGAATACACTAAAATTCCAGCAGACCATATCCGAATTACATTAAATCAGAATAGTAAAATAATACCCACCAATAAACAACACACAATCAAAATGGATAACCCCAAATTGGCACTAATATATGGCCTACCAAAAAAGTACAAACTCATCCATCTTATGCAAATTTGTATAGATCAATACTTTTTCACATTCAACGGGGAATTCTACCACCAAACAACAGCTTTAGCCATTATCCCCTTTCCTTGCCAAATTATACATGACTTCTTTTGAAATCCTCTTGACAAGAGCCTTCCCTCCATTTTCAAGTTCTGGTTCTGATATGTAGACAATACTTTTGCCATAATACACAAAACCACACTGAAGAAACTCTGAAACTTTTCAGTTTACAGGAGTCATTCATTCAGTTCACCACTGAAACACACTTTCTTTTTCAGGGTTTATGGCCATGACTGTCTCAATAAACATTTATTCAGGATTGGTATAGTGAAATCTCTTCTGTGTCCTTTCTGTACACTTAAAGAAGATATGGATGGAAACCATCTAATGCGCTGCCCAACCTTGAGTCAACATGATAATATGACATCAAAATATTGGAATGCAAGAGAGTGAATGGCTTCACTGCCAACTACTCAACATTAGATACCAACCACCAACCAACCAACTTTCCTTTTTAGACCTGAAAATCATAAAAAATGATGACAAACTGGAATTCAGCATTTACCACAAACCCATACACGATGACCACATAAAGCATATAGTCAAAATCCCTAATCATACAAGGAAGCAGCCTACAATAACATGATAAATAGATTTATCAAAATTCCAATGAGCAAAAATGAATATATAGAAGAATACCAGCATAATAAGCACACAATAATGGATTCAACAAAGAAATGGTAGTGGACAGTAAAACAGTGAAAAACTCTTAAAATGAAACAAAATAAATCACACCACAGCAGAACAAAAGTCAGAGATTTACAAAATTAAATGTTCGGATTGTGACAAAATCTACATAGGTAAAACAAAGAGAAGCCTTACTACCAGGTTCAAAGAGCATTGGAGAAATGAAAGGTACAAGCATACCTTCTGGAATATCAACCATGAAATAGAACAAAAAAAAATTAAGCTCATAAAACCAATACAGACCGCAAATAATTAGATGTTTAGAAAAACATATATTAAGAAATTCGAGGAAAACTTAATGAACTTCAATTTGATGGACAAAGAGAACTTGCTCTTCAGCTTCATCCAATAGCCACTGGGGTGCAACTCCACTCTTAATTTTGAACTCAGTAAGCGCAGCAAAAGATGCCAATAACGGATCGGCGAAAGCATGTTCCTGAATAAACAAAAGGTTAGTGGAGCAAAAACGAGCGTTAAGCTGTCTCCACTCCACTTGCAATTGCTAGTGGATCTTAATTTACTCCTCCAGGCTTTATGGCTTACATTTATAATTGTAAGCTGACAGCAGCTCCAAGTTTGTCATTGTGAGATTGGTTCTGAAGTTCGTCAACACACAAGAAAGGTTAGAAAAAACATCTTTCACAGTTCACATTAGATACAAAAACCACAGCACCCGTAATGCACCATCAACAAAAAGTTGATGATCCTCATGTATTGCCTGAAGACATCTGCTGATAGCTACACATTGTTCTTTAGAATAACCTGAAGATGCATGCACTCCATAATCGGAATACCCCTTCATTGATGACATTTTACTAGGAAAGGGCCTTCAGTTTGCTCCTGTGGCAGACTGTGACAACACATTTTGCCTGTAGAAGAGTGCAGCCACAGCCTCCAGAAATGTACAAGCAGGGTCCCCCAACATAAGGCTATCCAGCTTAGAGTGCATATGGTCTGCTGCAATTTTATTTCCCGCATTGAACTTCTCCTAAGAATATCTTTCAAGGCATCAAGCTCTTACTGAACCATGTTACTGAAAGTTCCCCCGGAAATCACTTGCAAACCTTTCTTCAAATGTGCTGCTTTGGATATACTTCTGCAACCACAGGGTTTGAATTTGTTTCAAGCGTCAACAATAATGGATCATCACTGAAGACTTAACAAACAGAGCTTGCACATAAAGCATCTGTAATTCAGCGTTTGCTATATTTTGAAGGTGGGAGGATGTGGCAGTAAATGATTCTTTACCATCAGGGGAGCAAAAAAAATTAAAAAAGAATGGTCCAGTTATTTGCCATCCATAAACTGTTTCTACTCAGGAATTCCATCTTGTGGCCACAGGAATTAGAAACATCCCTGCAGAAATTGCCAAAAGGAAATCATTTCTATTTTTAAACACATGCAGGCTTCCGGAGTGAGGAATACAAAATTATTCTGGTTAAAGAAAAATTCAGCTCCCCAGTCGCAAATGAAACCTGAAACCTTAGGGTTAGTTTGTTTCCTTTTTGATTATTCATTCCTTTATTATTAAAAGCAAGGACAGTTGCTCTTTCGTGCTGTGCTAAGGTCCCGTGTTTGATTCCTGACGTCATTTCCATGTGGAACATATTGCTTTGGTAGTGATTTTAACTCGTGTGCTCTTTGTTGCCGTTGGTTTCTAATTACTTTTAATTTTGTCGTTAAATACCTTAGTGACCATTATACATCACTTACAATAATAAATGTGAAATTTATTAGTGATATATAATGGTCACCAAGCCACCCGAAAGGGCCATAATTGTAATTAATATCCCAAAAAGATGTAACAATAATTAACTTAATTAAAATTACAACTCTTAATTAATTAAAATTGACAGTAGAAACAATTAGTTTCAGAAACATATCTTCTCTTTAAAGAATAGTAAGTATGAGTTACAAAAATCAACTCACTAATTAAATTCATTGAACAATAATGTTTGTCAGTTCAATTTCTGATGTTTAAGAATCTTCAGTATGTGAAGATTTGGTTTTATACACCTCTTCTTTAGTCTATAAGAGCTGTTTAAAATTTTATTTGTCTAACAATGACAAAGGGAAATGATTGCTTTAGGTTTTTTTTTTATTATTGTTTCTAACATATTATCCTTTTAGAACAATGCACTCCCTGTAGAGGTTTACTGAAATCCATCCATTCCTGTAAATTTAAAACTTACTTTTATGTGCAGTGTTACAGGAAAATCTATATTGCAAGACAACCTGTGGTTTCCATAATCAACATTTTGGGAAAACACATGCATGCTGCAATTGCCTCCTGGTTTGAAGAAATGCTGTTGCACCAAAAATCAATGTACTTGGAGGAAGAGATGGGAGTCAGATGTGGGACAGTTAATTCTTAGTACAAATATTTTCAGTTTTGCCATTGACAGAATCATTTTGTGCGCTTATGTGGTAAAAAATATATTTTTGCCACAGCAAATCAGGCCTTTTCTCCCATATTCTGCCATCCTGATTAAAAGATAAAGGGTAATACTTTCCAGCTACCCTTTTTAAGATAATCAGGAAAATCCCCAAAGCATCCCAGAAGACTGAAGCTATAACCTTTTGTGTCGATAAAAACAGCTGAACAGCTTTGCGTATTATTTTTACTGTTTGCATAAAATGATGATGAAATGAGGTTTTTTTCATTATGGAGCTGATCTAACACATCAAAAACTGTCAACTAGGAACATTTTTGTTCCACTTGTTTAAAGCAGGACAAAGTTTCAGGGAGACATCCTCATCATCAGCTGACATTCATAGGTTCATTGCTTATCCTAACCTTCACTGTGCTGTCTGCTCTTTTTCTGTCGGTGAATCATATTATATCAACTACAGCCAATATTTAAAAATTCATGACATAAATTTTTTTATCATGTATATATTTTCTCTTGCAGTGATTTACTAATTTTTAAACTTTGATATCTTTACTGATATTGTGATTACAGGATCAAAAGCTATAGGCTGTGCTTGACTTGTTCTAGTTTGCTTTATACTCAAGTGTTCCTTTATTCTTATCCTCCAAGGTTTCTCATGGTTTAATGGTTTAGCAATCTTCACAATCTGCATAATGTTCTTGATAATTATTGCTTAGAATAATGTTTCTCAAAGGATGATTAAGGTGACCCTTTTTTAACTATATCTATTTTGAGGAATAATTTTATATTAATATTCCCTGAAAATGCAGTTGAAATTGTTGAAATGCAAATTTACTAATTTTTCTAGTGATTTATCCATTTTTGGAGTACTTGTGTCCTAATTCTTTTGAAAAGCTCTACCCCAAGTAATCAAACTTTTAAAGCTGGTTAAAAAAGACCTTGGGAACTGACCAAATGGGAGAATATCTATAACCTAAAAGAATTCAAGTTTTGTCATTAATATTCAAATGCCAGCTTAGAGGGCGTCATAGGGGAGAGTTCAGGGGGAGTAGTTCTGACTGACAAATACAGTTGGCCCAATCAACACCAGGTGTCCAATGCAGCTTCAGATGAAATTTTTGTAAGAGCAGGTTCTAATAGACCATGGCCTGGTAGATCATTTGTGTTCTAATGACGCTGTCATGAAAGCTTATGTAGTTCTATATATCTGGTAGTGTTCTACATTTTGGGATTCATATGAATTGTCTTCTAGGCTGGTGCTTTCAGATCTAAGGCCACATTTTCAATATGGATAATGAAGGTGAAACTGTATTTGGTTTTGAATCTTTTTTTACAAAGAATTTGATAACTGTATGATAGGTGCTCAATTTTATTCATATCAACAACCGGATAGAAATTTCTCACTTCAGATGACTGTGCATATAAACACGCAACAGAAAGATCAGATTTTTTTAGAAATGCTTATAACAGCACTGCAATGCCTATGTAAGCTGGAGAAATTTCCAGACTCTTTTCCACAAATAATAAGCATGAAAAAATCTCCAAATTTGAATAAATGGAATAATAATTCAAATGTTGTATTTAATTTAAAAACCAATCTGGATTCATATAAGAAGTCAGTAAATTAGAAATACCAACTCAAAGAGAAAGTCTCATCACTTGCATTAAGCCTACTGACACTATTGCAATTGAACATCAGCAAAATCTAAAATATGAACTCAACAAAAAAAAATGTTAGTCTTGTTATAGCTAAAGCCCTTACACTAGAAACCTTAAATCTAAATTATCCAAACTCACAAATGGATATGTGTATACACACATGGTTCACTCTCTGATAGCAATGATGCTGCTGGAGCAGGTGGAATATGCCAGTTCTTTTCCTTTTATAGAAATGTTGGCAAAAAATACCACACATTTTGATAGAGAAATAGAAGGTGTTTGTATAACACTACAAAATTTATTTCCCTAGCTGCATCAATGCAAAAATATGGTTATTCTTTCAGACTCACAGGCTGCTATACAAGCAATAATAAGACTAAAATAGAAAAAATTAAAGAAATCCAAAAGATGATTCAACAATCATCTGGGGGAAAAAAATTGTATTTTAATGGATTCCATTTCATTATGGAGTGGATGGTAATGAAAAAGCCAATTTTTGGCAAAGAAAGGTACTCAAACTAAACAAAAAGCCAAAGCGGCTACTAATTGTATAAAATCGTAATTTAAATCCAAAATTACCAAGGAAATAAGCTTTGCCAACTTTTGTCTCATGACTGGACATGATTGTCTGAATAACCATCTCTATAGGATTGGCCTTATAACCTCACCAAACTGCCTATATGTGCCAAAGAAGAAATTATGAATATGGAACATCTAGAATTATGCCAGGCTTTAAAGATGTATCCTAACATTGTTGCTAAATACTGGGAAGCTAGAAGGAGAATAATTTCATTGTCAATTCCTGTGCATTAATCTCACACACACTTTTCTCAAACAGCATGATGCAAAATGAACCAAACCTCAATTGTTTCTCATAGCGACTATATTTTAAAAGATTTGACTATCGCTTTAGCCTAATGTATTCCCTTATTTCCCTTCTACTTGTAAGGATGCTAATGTTTATCTAGATTAGCATAATGTAGATAAGAGAATAATCTTTTGTGTGAAAAATTTGTTTGTGGGACAGCTAGAGCAAATTATGTGAATGGCACATCAGATATTTTAAAATTATAATGCATATATTTATTTGTTTATTACACTGTATTCCTTTTTTTGTGATTTTCAGATATACCTGTCTGGTCAAAGCTGGAAACTGGAAGAATACCTCAACCTCCTGAACTGTTCAAAATAATAGAAAACCACATGCATCTGTCAGCATAATATATGTGTAATGAGATGGCTTTATTAATTCTGCAAAAATCCATATTTTCATAAGATTTGCAAAAGTCCTGCGCAGTCTCGTTTCAGCTGAATGAGTTGTTTGAGTAATTTTATGATGACTTTTTCATAAAGCAAACAACTTGCAGGAAAATGTCTGAGGTTCATTACCAAGAACATAGTCAGCTGTCACAGGAATGTGAATACAATACATAGTTTCCTAAAAAGAACTGTTCACAATATGAATATATGTGCTGTTAATTAGTTTTATGTGTATGCAAATATTACATATTTAATATAAATGAGGTACACTTTACAATGCTTTTTATTGGTTATAATTTCCTTACCTTAAATACTATTGATGTTTCAACTAGAGTTACATGTTTTAAAGTTGAAAATTTGGGAGTTGTTAGATTTTTTAAAAAATGTTATTTAGTCCTTCCCAGGTGAAACACCTGTATATTTGCTACTGATGACTATATGTCAGCTTTACAGTTCCTCACTGTGTGCCTATCAGAGCTATTGTAGCTGGCATTTTCTGTACTTAAATGATCAGTAGATGTCACTAGATGAATATAAGTACATGTGTTGCTTCTTTTGGTATTTTGTGTGTCACGAGAACTTCATGCAATGTACATGTGTGTTTTTGTTTTGTTCATCGCATTATTTTCATCGCTGTTTAATCTGTAGTATCTGAGACATTATAAGTAAGATGAAATAAGGATATGTTATTGAATCTGTGCTCAATGAAAGCAACAATAGTGACTTAAATGCATGGAAAAGTGATGAAAGCAAAAGTCCTGCAAGTTTGCTCAACAGTGACCTATCACTGTTCTGCGACTTGCAAGAGGTGCTAGGAAATAAACAACACATTTTTGTGCTACATGTGCAGTAAAACCGTGTTTATACCCAGATCAAAAGTTTGGTGCTTATCAAATGCAAAAATTTGCAGTATTACATTATAAGATGTCTGCAGACACTGTGAAAAATTATTTTATGGCACAGATGTCATATGAAACGACCTTAGGTGCCAAGCATGACCTTTATTTTTTACAATTCCTTGGCTTCCCCTAACACAGTCCCTAGTATTTCTAAACTGTGTCTTCAAACAAGTTAAAATCTCCCAGGGTGTAACCCCTTCATTGTTTAAAAACTTTATAACTTCCTGGTCACTCATGGCTGTACTGACTCCGAAACCAATCAAAGCAGCTAACCAAGCTGGTTCCTCTTTTAACACACCAACCTTCAACTCCTCAGTCCACCATCCTGCTCGAATCTGTCTGAGCAATACTCTGGCTGAATTACCATTTATATTTGAATCACCCTCGTATATACTATGTGGCCTTATAAGCATATTTTTATTATTATTATTATTATTATTATTATTATTATTATTATTATTATTATCATCATCATCATCATCATCATCACTATCATTACTATTATTATTGGAGGTGGTGATGGTGATCTGTGTGTGGATGGAGGGCTCTGAAGTCCCCTTTATTTTCTGAGGCTATTCGGCCATATTTTGTGATTTTCATCTTTGAACAGTAAGATTTTTACATTTGTTTGTTTTTCAATACTTTTACTTTCCTTGCTTCAGCTAGGAATCTAACCTGCTACCCTTGAGTTGAGATACTAGAATACTTGCTACTCTACCACAGAACTAGTCTATAAGCAGCTTGTTTGAAACTTACGCTGCAAATATATACAAAATTTAAGCAGTAATGGTGAATCAGCTCTGTCAGAATTCCTGAAACATCTTAATGGTATCAACAAGAACATACAATTTAGTATGGAACATGAACAAGACGGAAAATTGTCATTTTTGGATGTCATGGTCAACAGAAAGGAGGATGGTACCCTAGGGCACAAAGTCTCCAAAAGCCGACGCACACTGACCGCTATTTACACAAAACCTCAAACCACCATCCACAACAGAAGCGCTCCATGATTAAAACTCTAGTAGACCAGGCAACGCGTATTTGTGAAACACAGCATTTACACCAGGAACTTCAACATCTGGAAAAAGCTCTTATAACAAACGACTATTCAAAGCGTGAAATTAGAAGAGCCTTGCACCCCAGGAGAAGCTCTACACAAAAAGCAAAAAGCGAGAGGAAAGGTAAAGTTTTCCTTCCCTATATTCAATCAGTTACTGACCGAATTGGCAAACTACTTCTATGCTACATCGACACGATCTACAAGCCCACTAAACAAATCCGAAACACACTTCATTCAGCTAAGGATTCCAGGGACCCTCCATCAACAGCAGGTGTTTACAGAATACCATGTTCATGCAACAAAGTATACATAGGAACCACACAGAGAAGCATAAAAACTTGCGTTAACGAACATAAAAGAAACTGTCGCTTGGGCCAAACAGAAAAGTCAGCAATAGCAGAACATGCTATTTTTGAAAAAGGAGAGCACATCATTCAGTTTGATAATACAGAAATACTGGCTTCAACTTCACACTATCATTCTCGTTTATACTGAGAAACAATTGAAATATACAAACATGAAAACGTGAACCGTAAAAAAGATGGTTTGAAACTAAACAGAATATGGGCAACAGCATTAACAAAGGTCAAAACCAAGGATTCCTCCCGCACCAATCACACGTCAGCAGAACAAAGCACCGTCCGCTGTCAGGTCCAGCCCACCATCAACCCGAACCAATCACAGCCAGCTCTCCGGCCAGCCACCGGTATATATACCGCAACCCATGGAGCTAACAGCAAAGTCGCTGTTGAGACCTCCACCAGGACACTTCGATCGCACTGCCACTGAAGATGTCTGCCGCAGCCACAGACGAAACGTCTGGGAAGATGAAGGAGGAGCCCAGTAGACCACAGCCTACAAGCCCGGATAATAATGTTTCTTATACTGACACCAGCTGTGAAAGCCTACAAATTTCAAAGTAATTGTTTCCATTCATAATTTCTGTGCACTTTTGATTTGTTAACATGTGAAAAAAGTAAAATATTAAATCTCTAAATTTCCATTTTACTTTACAATTGTTAAATACAAATAAATATAGTAAATACATCACAACTCATTATTGATATATTATTTCATTTTTTGTTGGATATGAGTAGGAATACTTCTTTAAACCTTGGATTTGTCTCTATGTATTCTCTAACAAAGCAGCAAAGCAGTTGGCGATACTGTTGTATATAATTAGAGAACTGAAAATAATTTTGGCCAATCATTTTATACCGTAGGTACAATTGCCAAAGACCTCTGTGGCACATATTTGCCAATTCCTTACTCAATTCTGTATTGAAAGAGGAAGTATTGGAGTTTACTTGTTTTGAAAACAGAATCATTAAATATAGAATTAAAACAGGGGAGCATGATAATCAAAAATAAACAACCTGTAAAATCACTTTTTTTTATTTTTATTGGAACATGTTTCAATGAATGTGTTTGCTTTTTATTGGGATATGTTTCCACATCCTCAGCTGATCAGTGGACTGCTTTCATCAGATATCCACTTTCCCCTTCCCTTGTTTTGTATGTTTGCACCCCTATTCGTAAGTCATGACTATGAAATTCTGAGTAATTATAAATATTTTCCCACAATATCATTCTCTATAATTCTTGGCTGGTTTTAAAAGTCTATTATTACTTCTAACAGTAAGTTTTAGGAATATATCATTTCAATTGCTGAAAAATACCGGAGTATAGTGGAATAACAAAATGACCCATGTTGAGTTTCTGGTCTTGTGAATAGGGAAGACTCTTAGGCAGGTACCGCAGGAAGCCACGCAGTTGTGCCAAATGCCCCAGAGAACAAGTCTATGGAGTTTTCCATTAAGCTGGAATCTATTCTATACACTAGCCCCTTGCTGATGCAAGGACAGAATGAATACACCTCTTATACTCATCAACCCCATAGGGGGTGACTAGCAAATACTTTGGTGGGGGCAACAGTTACTGGCTCCTATCCATTAAGCTCTCCAGTTAGTGGCCAGAGGACTCTGCCCAGACATACTCAATCTACCATGGATTTTGGGAACCACTGCCCCGCCAAGTCCAACCCAATCTGAACAACTCCCTTTCAGGAGGGGCTCAGATGTTCACCCCAAAATTTTTCTAGCAGCATCACAAGCACCATGGTTACTTGTCTGCAGCGCTCACGCGATAGCAGTTGAAGAGGTCACAACCTTCCCTTAGAGGAGGATACTGGAGAAATAATGTACCCAGGGTGGACCAAAACCAACTGCAAGGGGGTGAGATCTCTAAGCCTTGTGAAGGTAGTCTAAGGCAAGAGTATGCATGACATTGTCTTTCGATCATCCAGGTTGGGGTTGGCAATCATATCTTGTAAAAAGCTACAGGGCTCAAGACATATGTTAAGCCTATTGTACGATGACAGGATGTGAGAACTTGGATCAGTGTAAATTGAAGGAGATAAGCTATGATACAGAAGATCGGACTCCTAGCATGTTATTTGATAATTTGAAAAGTTGGAATCATAAAGCCGCTAAAAGAACCTTTGGAAATAGAGGTCATACAGAAACAGAAATGGGAAATAATGACAAGTACAATACAAGAAGCTATACAAAGGAGAAAAGAAGCATATCAGAAGTGATTAAGTTCTAAATCAGGAGTATATTTGGTATGATTAAAAACTATGCAAGAAAGAAATAAAACAAATGATAGGGCTGGGAGAGAATATGTAATGAGTTGAATATACCATAGGGTGTAGGAAATGAAGAAAAACATAGAGAACAGAAGAATACATGCCTCAAATACAAATAAAGAAAATTTAAATTTAATAAAGTGCAAGAATAAAGAAAATATAGTTTAGAATTTCCAAATGAAGGTAAAGAAAATTACAGAGGACTCAGTATTGTGGTCTTGCAGACGTTTTAATAAAGTGATCACAAATTGTTTGGAAGAACAAATTTTTATGAAGATATTTGAAGAATAAGCAGAGTTTACTGTGGAAAAATCTAGTATGACCAGCATATGTTTAATTGTTAAAAAATAGTTAAAACACCAATTGGAATTAACACTGAAGCACTGTAATAATGTATAAAATAATACAGATTGAGTCGACCAGAAACTTTATGGCTTCACATATGTTAAACTTTTCCCAACATGTTTTACCTTCAGTTGAAGGCATCGTCAAGGTGTCGACTGGCTGTAACTATGGTGCTTCTCTGAGTGGAATTGGTGGTAGTTGCCAACAGCAGCCAGTTGGTCTGTACAGATGAGAATTAAAGGTAGTTCTTGAAACCTGTCGGAAAGAAAAAAAAAAAATGTAAGTAATGAAAAGTGTGTCTATTCCAACTCAAACTTTCTCTTGCTATTAGTTATCCAAATATTATATGAAACATGTTTTGATTTTCAAGCTCTTAAATTTAAAAACTACTGAGATAAATAAAATAGCATCTAAAATTTCTGTTTATTGCTTATAAATATCTATGATATACTGTGTATTTAATATACAGGTGCTATATAAAAACATATGAACACCCTAACTTTTGACACTTTGTGAATTTATTGCACATTTTGCTTTGAATGTCATTTAAACTTAACATATATGCAGTAATTTAAGTCAACAGTGTTTAAATCTGCCATACTACTCTAAACTGGATGACATGTGGCATCAATGTCGGTAGACTTGTGCATTTTTTATGAGCTTTTGTGAATGTGCAACTTGTGAGAGCATAATTGTCTGATGGGCACTGTTCACACTTCAAAGTGTACTCGATGACAAAGCTTCTTTATCAGTACAATTTTACATTAATGACATCAGATGGTAGGTCACTGCAGTAGGATCAAGGTCGTTAGATGGCAGCAATATTAATGCTTCTTAACACTGTATCCCTTAACACAATGGCTGTAATAGTGCATTAATCCTGCAATCTTGAGACCTTGGCAGAAGGAGGTAATGTACATGCACAACAGATATTCATATTCTCAACTACAGTTGTTCTTGCTTAGATGATTTATTTTGATGATATACACAAAAAACATCCACAAAACTACCCCTTCTTTCATAAGACAACTTATGCATCTGTGTTATCATTGACATCCTTTTTGTTTTTGTTGTTGGTATTGGCTGCATGAAATTGTTCATAATCGTAACATGGAGCAGATACTATTTCACATTTCCAGGGCTGTCTGTCATACTTTTGTAAACACGAGCTGCTGCTGGATATACTTAATTGCTTTCTTGCAAAAAATTATAAATATTGCATACAAAAACAATGATATAAATACAGAGTGATTTGTATGAAACTGACACATTTCTTTGTTTAATTATTCAGTTGGAAATTCATTATGTTCTACAGTTTTGATTCCCTGTAATGAGATGTGTGGATATCTATTAATTATAAACATTTTCAAACAGTGTTTTACATCAAATTAAGTAGAATGTGTGGGGGTTTCGATTACCAGTAAGGAGAACTTGAGTCTTTAATTCATATTTTTGTGTTTTGTCTTATTGTTGGCAGCTTTTTTGACATTTTGTTCTAATCACTGAAAATGGATTACGTGTTTCTTTTGTTGTTTTTTTTTTTAATATGAATACAGTTCCGGAGTATAGTCAGGACTCCAGTGCTGTATACCCTACTTTTATTTACCTGTTTTTTTTTTTTTTACTTTGTTTTCTGTATGATTACTGAATTGCTGTTTTCTTCTTTTTTACACACACAAACACACATATACACAAACATATAACACCCATGCCCAAGGTGGGACTCGAACCCATGATCCCCTGCGCTAGTAGCACCAAAGTGAGATGCTTTGGCAAGTGCGGCTGTTAAATCAATGGCTCTTCCCTCTGAAGTAATATTGGATTACAAATTCAATTATAGTACTCACAATCCTTTCTAAAGAAACTCAATTCTGGCACTGGTAAACAAATGGAAACAACTGGATGAGTGGTAAAGGCAAATATCGTTAGTCTCAGCTGGCTGTTGATGTAAGTGCATACCCCGAAAGTCATTAAAGCGTTTGTTGCAGGAGACTGAGTACACTACTCAATGTGTCGGACAGCTGCGAAAAGTGCAGACCTTAAGCCATACAGAGTTGTAGTTGTCCATTAGTTGCAGATAAATTTATTATCAGCCTGAAGAAATACAGATTCTAAGGCATCGGAACCAGATAAGGATAGAAGACAATTCTTGGCATTTGTTTCAGGCGTTCATTATAAAGATACTGCCATATTATCCATCATATGGTTTACAGATGAAGTATAGTTAAATTTATGTGGCTACGTGAAATAGAACTCAAGCTATTGGGCCATCAAAAACCCACATGAAGAACCCATGTATACGGTTAAAGTCAGAGTTTGATGTGCAATATCAACAGAGAATAGTGAGACATTTTTTTTGCCAGATTGCAAAAACTGCAGAGTGGAATTTGCTGAGCAACTGGACTATGTAGAGCTGAGATATTTTCAACAAGATAATGCTATATGTCATACATGAAATGAATCGATAGAACTGATTGAAAGTTACTATGACTACTGGATGATTTCCAAGAACTTTTGGCTGCCTAGATCTCTGGATTTGACAATGTTCCTCTTTCCATGTAGTAGAAACAGGGTTTACCCACATATCCTTAGACATTGGATGATCTGAAACATAACATTGCACAGGAGATTGATGCACAGTCCTCCAACTGGCTAGTAACATGGTACAATAAAACTGATGCTATATAAAACTGGCTCACTGGCTAAAATGCTAGAAGCAGCATATGTCATTTGCAGCTCCAATGATGTGGCATGAACAAAAACATTATAACAATGACTCATTTCTGCATAACCAAAATAACAGGGTTTTCATAAAAAAATAAATAGAGAATCTAATACCTCTGTGTTCAGCATTAAGACCAGTACCTCATGTGAATGATTTACCAATACCAGTAGCTCCTTCAAGTTAGAAAGAACATTCACAAATAAGGGTAGTAAATCAGAAAACAGTGTAATGGCATAAACATTAAATGTGTCATCTTACAGTACTATGGAAGAAAGAAATCCCCATTTTTCTTCACAATTTAATGACAATGCGTGACTTACACCTGTCAAAGGGAGATGCTGAACTACTGGCTTTCAGACTTCAGGAGTGGAATTCGGTAAATTTTGCATGTAATGCTTATGTTTGTTTGATAGATCAAGAATTTCAAATTTCTGAATTCTAGTCAGATACTTCCAACCAAATCTATGATGTAATAAAATTAGGGAAATCATCAAGCCCTACCTCAATAATAGACATTACCTATGAATATAAAAAATTTAATGTTTTTACAGGGAATTTATGTATTCTTTCTGACTCGACTACTTTGTTTTGATGGTTCAAATTTAATAAAAAATAAATAAAAAAAAGAAAGAAAGATTTTATTTGAGAACCCATAAAATTAAACAAAAATGTTAAGGCATGTTATTCTTCAAAAATTATGTACTACACAAAACAAAAAAATTCAGAATCATCACTTAATAATTTGAATTGTATGATATAAATTTGATGCAGATACACCTAGTATTTTCTGCACTAATATAGCATTCTTGAGATATGTATTGATGAACCCCACAATAAGAAAGGGTATCATTACAATGGTAATGGATAAAGAATGGCCAAATTACTAGGTATAAATCAGACACTTTTAAGTCCATTCAAATTTTAAAAGTTTGTAGAGTTATGTAATTATTAATCCTGTGGCGCACAAATTTCTAATTTATTAGTGACATTTCTATTCCTTGGGCATTAACTGTTATGTGTTAAATAGGAATTCCAATTCTTGTTCTGTTTGTTCAAAAATAGAGAATACACATTTTGTGAGAAGCAATCTTGACAAAAATTACATCTTCATACATTCACAGAAAAAATAAATGAAACACAGCTAGATTGTCAGTGGACTACAAATGGCACTGCACAGTGTATCTATGACTTTTGTGTCGCCTCTGCAGACATTCACTGTGGTACCATAACAGTTGAATGGTGGTGTCAAAAGACATTCTAGGACATAGTCATGCCATGACAACGCGAACATAATCCTGTCGCACAACTACAGCCATTTGAATGGGGTTGAATTGTTGGCCTGCGTGAAGCTGCACATGTTGGGTGCAATGTATCAGTGCTGTGTCAGTGTTTTCAGCAGAGGTCTGTGGAACATTCTCACAATTGTAGACCAGGTTCTGGGCAGCATGTCTGGATCGACAGATTGTATGGGTACTGGGTGCCCAAAGAGCATGCAGGGAAGCGATCTGGGCACATGTATCACCTGAGTGTCAGCACGGACTTTTGGAAACTGCCTTCTTGCAGCAGGACTCAAATCATGTGTGCCTCTGGCCAAGATACTTCTTACACCAGCACACCGCCATGCATATCTCCTCTGGTGTTGAGAAAGGGCTAATTGGGCAATTGAATGGCGCTTTGTGGTTTTCAGTGGTAGGTTCTATTTGTATGCAAGTGATGATCGTGTACGCGTACGACGTAGAGCTGGTGAGCGTAATCGTCCAAAGTATATTCTCCCACAACACAAGGCCCAACTCCTGCATCATGGTGTGGGGTGCGACCAGTTACAACTCTCGCTCGCCTTTGTTGTTTGTACAGGGAAGTGAAACCAGTGCCAGCTACATCCAGCAGGTTATTACTCCTTGTACTGCCATTTCTTCAACAGGAAGGCGATGTGTAATTCAACAGGATAACACGTGCCCATACAGTTGCTGCAACGCAATATGCTCTTCATTGTGTGCGACGACTGCCCTGACTAGCAAGGTCCCCTGACCTCTCTCCCATTAAACATGTATGGGACATGATGGGAAAGAAACTGACTGGGTCTCCATTGCCGAACTGCGACAACAGGTGCAGGATGCTTGGGAGAATGTATTGCAGGAAGTCATTCGCCATCTGTACGATCGTCTGCATGCACGAAAACATGCCTGTATCGCTGCCCGACGGAGGTACACCAAATATTAATGCGACTATTGGGACACGCCCCCTTTGTGACACGTATGCTTGCATTGTGCTGGTTTTGTTATCATATGCTGTTAGCACGGTGTATTTATTATCTTGTACATGTCTCTTCATTAAAGTTAATTGCTTTGCGTTCTAAACCATCTTAATCACTTCTCTCACACTGCATACCCTATATTTCAACATAATCTCCATTCAATGCTACGACTAGAGCCGGTCAAATCATCTTTCAATCTCGCTCGTTTCTCGCTGCCGCTAACTGCGACTCTTGCAGTCAGTAGAGGAGCTGAACGTATGGCTGGCAGAAAGAGTTGACTAACGAGCTTACGATATTCTCTTTTACTCGCAAGACTCATGAATCTCGATAATAGCAAGTCTGCGGTGTAATGCGCGGAAACTTGCAGAGTCAGAATGCAAATGATCTATAGTTTTGTTATAAATCAGTATGTAAACATTATTTGAAGCAGTAATTCTGTTATCCGCTCTAATCTAAGCACATTTATTTGAGAACAACATCTTTTTCCTTGGCGCTGGTTGTTTTAAACACTGGTAGGTATGTATACGTTTCTCCTTTGTGCTACTTGGTTATTCAGAAAATAAAGAGATGCCCATTGTAATTAAACGTTACATCTCCCCTTGACCTTGTGACTTACATTCGCCTTTCAGCTATCAAATGAAGGTGAATAACCGAAAGCAGTGCATATGTTTATTTTGACCCGCGTTTTATGATAATAGGCGTGTTCCACAGGATCAGATTGAGTGCGTTGCTCACCAGATGTGCCAACACATGATTATTTTTTCCGTCAGACCAGCTCATAAAAATACGTCAAAATCCACCAAAATTATTCATTTCCGTATTTTCTTTCAAAAATAATAATTAAAACTCAAGGTCAATAATAATTTCTTGGTCAAGTCTGAAAGATGTTCAAGGGAAGTGATTAACTACAAACAACGTGAGGACAATTTCTGCAGCTGCACGTTTATACGTGTCTAGGCTGATTTTTTTTTTATTTTTTTTTTCAACTGTGAAGTTAAAAAGGGTTTAGCTGCTTTTAGATGTCTCTTATTTTTTCCATGAAAAAGTAAATTCACAAGCGCACATTTACATTGATTTGGCAATATTGGCAGCGCGCACTACTAGGTTCCCTGGGCACCTCTAACCATTCCTTTAATTTTTCATTATTTAACCATTCTTGTCTAAAAGGTCGTATACATACCGCAGTCCTCTGTTCAATTAGGCAATTAAAAAAAAAAAAAAAAACGCATTAGCACAGCGTTCACTATGCGAATTCACAATTCACTCTGATAAACATATGTGGCTATATACCACAGTGTCATGTTTGCGGAGTTGTTTCACCCGAGAAGTTTGTTGCTGTTAGCTTTAAATAAAAGATAACTGTTACATTGCTTAACAGACACTGTCTTGCAGGTGCACAAAATATTTACATCCGTGATAGTTTTTCTAAAGAAAATCAATATAATATTACTCAATAATTGCTAATAATATCTGTAAAAAAATCCGTCGTTCGTGAAAACTAAATTTTGCCCGGCATATAACTTGGCAACCCTGTTGCTCACTAAAACTTTTGTATAGGATGAAGAAGTGCTATTCTGTTTATAAGTCGCAATGCTAGACAGTTTCATTTTATTCAAGATCACAGCAGCTGCAGAAATATGAGAAACTGATTTGTTACGAATTGTGCTGACGGGTGCAAGTCAACGCAGCATCGAAACATAACATACCAGTGATGACAAATCTCTAGCATTCCTTCAGGGTTTCTACAACATCATAAAGACCAGGTATGTATTTAGGAAATCTATAACATTGTTAAAATGGGCTAAAAGTCGATAAAATTATGCATGTTTGTCTAAACGAAAAGAACATATACTAAAGCAATATTTGCCTAAGATCCACATATAAGTTCTATTATTTCATCTGTTTAAATTATTTGAGATTTAAATATCCTACTAAGACAGGGATGACATTTGACTCACGCTAGAGAACGGGTTAAAACGAAATGTGGTATCACAGAATCTGCAGATTTAAATGTATTTTTATTACAAATCAATATGTAAATATTTTATTACTCCTAAGAAGTTTTTTGCATGAAGTAATTCTATTTTTGGTTTTAGCTGAAGTTTGAGTACCTATAAGTTATATAAATGGCAACACAAATGATAGATGTGTCATTAACATTAATATATCCACGCGTTTGGATATGTGCTGTTAAACGATGAGTCAGTCATCTTGTATTATTAATAGGGGCCAGATTTTTAGCTTTTTATAAATACAGTTTTAGCCTTTTACTATCTTCTTTTATCCTCTTTAGGTTTATAAACAATTGTCTTAGCTTTTCTAAGTTTTTAAACAATGCTCCTGCCTTTTCTCTAGCTATTTAAGCAAGTCAACGACAAAAGCCTTTTAAACATAATATAGATAAAAATATGAAAACTTTTTTACTTCACGGAAGCATGCTATTAACATGTACAGTAATTTAAAACAACCTACTACACAGTAAAGCGTGCTAGAACATTGTAATTAACATATCCTTTTTTTTTTCTTTTCTTTTTTTCTTTTTTTTTTTCGAGTGGAGTGGAAAAACCCAATCTACAGGCGTCAGAGAGGATACCTCTACCATAAACTGGCAATACCCACTAAAAACCACTCCACTGGAGAGAATTAGGGTGTAGGAATGTAGCAGTACCGCTTGTTGCACCTGCGGATTCATGGAGCGGGTGTGTTGGCTGGCCAGAGGCCAAAGCTAGGAGAGAGTGAGAGCCAGGACGCAAACATGACCGAAGCCCTGATTGCGTCCTTGGAAATTTGTGGTGAGGATATACAAAAGTGTTATAAGTGTATATATCTGTAGCCCTGTAACAAAAAGGACATAGTATAGCATTTGCTGCCCTTTCGGGTATAGTCGTTAGTGTGCTTTGTTGTGTCTGCAGCCCTGTTACATAAGGACATAGTCATTTAAAATATTGCGTTTAGGATATGTTCTAAGCTAGTTATATTTCTACAACATCTGCTGCTCTGTCTGGCATAGTCTTTAGTTATTAGTGTAAGCTAATCATGCGGTTGTGTTCAGCCCTATAACAGAAAGAACGTAATCATTTAGTAGAGAGTTCATTGGTTGCACGTGGCCTTCCTTAATGGTCACCCAACCAAGTAATGTCCATGCCCAAGGCTGCTTTACCTGGAATAAAATCTTATTCTAAGCACACATTTGTTACATTATATTAGCTATAATATACAAGAGAATGTCCGTTTTTGGTCTGCCAGGTTGCCATAGAATGGGGGTCCCTCATACCCCCAGGTCCGCCTTGACTCAGAGAGCAAGCACTTCAAGGGCCACCAAACTCACGTTGTAGACATATTCATGGGTAGTTTATTGTGGAATTCTTAATAGCGATTCTAAATATTCTTGTACATTTAAATCGGGTTTCCCCAGGCCGAGGGTTCTGTCAAATAGAGAGAGCGGTATCTTGTGCTTGTTATTTTCTGCTTCATTGGTGCCTAGTTCTATTAGGTCATTACTGTTCCTTACTTTACGTTTGCACAGGTTGTAGCTCTGCTTTTGATGAACGGCTCAATTTATCTCCTCGTGAAGGAGATAAGACTGGAGGTTGTTTGGCAATTATTCTAATTATTCTATTCTGGAGTGTTTGTAGTTTATGTATATGCGTTTTTGCAGCGTAACTCTATACAGGGTATGCGTAATGTAATGATTGTTCTTCATAGTGTTTTATATAGGGTCATTCCCATGTTTAATTTTAATTGACTATTCAGATTGATTATGGGATATAATCTATTTAGTTGACCATTAGCCTTGGCTTTGACCTTAGCTATATGCCTACTCCAGGTTAGGTCTTGGTCCATATCAAGCAC
The DNA here is from genome assembly GCA_030762935.1 of Hymenopus coronatus. NCBI lineage: Eukaryota > Metazoa > Arthropoda > Insecta > Mantodea > Hymenopodidae > Hymenopus > Hymenopus coronatus. Next base: position 30,684,693 of record CM060896.1, on the reverse strand, counting down.
ATGTTTTTAATATATAGCACTTACATAAAATAAAGTTCACTTGGCAGCTCTGTTGCTATACACAACCAGCCACATTTGCAAACTTTCTGTTGTTTTTTTAATATATTCCTATAGGCAAAAAAAAAAAAGATCTTTCAGCATCGCAAGATGTCATTGGCGCATACTTAATTCGCACAATTTCTATACCAAGAGCATTCTTTCGCTGGATAACAGATGTACACTCCAAACCAAACTAAACAAATTGTTGACAAACATGGTTAATTCAAATGAACTGAAAAAAAATGATAAACTTTCTACTGAGGTTAAAAAAAAAAAAAATTAGCGAGTTTTAGGTCTTAAAGTCTCATTTAGCTTTTTAGGCTGGATAAGATTAGCACCCGAACAAGTTGAAACATAAAAGTACTTTGAAGCTTTCTAATTTACAAGGGGGAAAACATATTAAAATCTAAAAATCCGGTCCCTAGTTATTACCAGACCAATTTATTCCCCGGTTCATACGTCAACTACTGCGCCTGTAGTTACGAGAATTCTCGAGTCGCCTCGCTCGTGAGCACTAGTTCTCGAGACACGAGACTCTCGTTGCCACTCTCAAGAGAGTGGCATGGCTTACGAGTAACGAGCGAGAGCGGCACAGGTTTTGACCGGCTATAGCTAAGACCTTATGCCACCTTGATGGGAGGCCTGTATGCCTGCATGATATCACTCTACTGGTCTATGTTGGAGCATCAATAACTCTTTATCATCCGCATAATGTTTCTCGGGGAGTGCATCCTTCATTGAGCAAAACAGGTGGAAGTTGGAAAGTGCGAGATCTGGTCTGTAGGATGGATGAGGAAGAACATCCCACTAAAGTTTTGTGAGCTCCCCTCGATTGCGCAGATTTGTGCGAAGCCTTACATTATCATGCAGAATGAGAAATTCGTATGCATTTTTGTCGCTCAAACATGCTGAAGTCGTTTCTTCAATTTCCTTAGAGTAGTTCAATACACTTCAGAGTTGATCGTTTCACCATGAGGGAGACTCCTTCAGAGCCCCAGAAAACTGTAGCCATGACTTACTTTACCAGCTTTGAACTTTTTCTTTGAAGGAGAGTTGCTGTTGTGCCACTTCATGTATTGCAGTTTAGTTTCAGTTTCGGGTTCGAAGTGATGAACACATGCTTCATCGCCTGTGACAATATTTGACAAAAAATTCACTCTCAGCCTCATAACTAGCAAACAATTCCGCACATATGTAAATTGTGCAATCGTTAAGCTGTCGTCTTTTGAAAAGTCAGAAACACATATTAGTAAAGAAACGGCCCAAATACACTTCCCTATAGGACTCCTGATTTAATACATCTAGCTCGCGAAAATGTGTTCATGTGTTTTATAATAAATTACCTGTTTGATAGATATGATTGAATTATTCTGAAAACTGTGTCGGGAACTAGTGGGTTTATCTTAAACAAAAGATCATCATGCCATACCTTGTCGAAAGTTTTTTCTGTATATAAAAAGACGCCAAGACAAGTCTCTTTATTTTCATATGTATCCAGAATGGTATCTACTACTCGTTGTAATTGTTGTGGACAGGAATGCGACGCTCTAAACCCGAATTGTGTGGCGGGTATAATGTGGCCAAGTACTTTCAGAATGCGAGGAAGCAGCAATCGCTCAAATATCTTCGAAAATATAGGAAGTAGGCTGATTTGACGGTAATTTCTGGGATCATTTTTTTGTTTCTCTGGCTTTGGACTCATTACAACAATGGCTTGTTTCCAATGGCTTGTTAATCGTACAAGTGCATATATATCTGTGTTATAAATACTGTTGTCTTCTTTGGAAATGCTTTAAGCAGTGACTGCACAATTAAATCATGACCTGGTGCCTTTTTTGTTGCCGTTCGTATTATTGCGTTGGTTGCCTGTGCTGGTAAAGTAAATGGTTAACGGCGAAAGCTGCAGCGGTGCCAGTAGCTCTTCAGTGACTTTCCTTTCAAACTCAGGTTTAATGGTATCGTTATTCTGAAACTGCTCGACCAGTATGGCAGAGAAAACCATAACTTTTTCTTCCGATGTGCATTTCCAGGAGTTTCCCATTTTTAGTGGCAGTATTCCATCAATAGTGTTCTTATAAACTTTGTTTTCTTCCATAACGTGTCATTTGCAGCATCTAATGATAGCATTTGGATTTTGGTGGCTTCATTCTTTGCTCCCTCAAGGCTTCTTTTAATTTTCTGATGGCCCATTTGTGTTTAGACTTGTGGAGAGGATATCTAGTCCGTTCCAATAACTTGCGACAGTTTTTCTTTTCTGAAATCAACTGCGTAATTTTTGCCGAAGGTTTGAATGCGTTGAATCTCAAACATGACCTGTTGCTGCTAGCTAGACTTGGTGCATGTTGTACATATATAGTTAATATAGTAACTGCTTTATTTATATCTTGGGTGGTTTTTAAAGACTTTTTTTAATTCGTTACGCTGTTAAGAATGTTACTGTAGTAATTCCAGTCAAAGGGATAATTAATTAGGGTGTAAGGTTGATTTTCTACAGCATCATGAAGTTTAAGCGCAGGCATAAATGGGTAGAGGTTTGAACTGAGCTCATAATGAACTGATTGTTTTGTAAATGCATTTAATATTTTTTTCCGATAAAGATATCCAATACGTCAGGTGTATGAACTCCATCGGCGGGGTAATATATAGGTTCTACTGGATATAAAAATTCCAAATTTAACTGTGTCGCTGCATCTAGAAGCAATCGTCCTCTAGGATTGGCTAGGTTTGAGCCCCATCTAGGATGTTTGCAATTAAAGTCCGCACCAAGAATGAAATGTCTTCCCACTATGTGAACAATGTCCCAGAAGTTATTTAATGTCATTCTGTTAGCTGGGACAGATAAAAATATCCAATCTGGTAATGTATTTTGTTGAGTGGAACTAATATTCGAATAATTTGAAATTCATTTTCACAAATAGATAGAAGCTCATCATGAGTCATGTTATTCTTTATAAGAATATCAGATCCACCCTTGCTTTCATTACTTGGGTGGTCGGATCTGTAAATTTCGTAGCCAGGCATATAGAACTGTAAATTAGGTGCAAGTTTTGTTTCAGTTATTAATAATATATCGATATTGTATATATCTAAATATAATTTTAACTCAAAATACTTGTTGGTGGCACTTCTGCAGTTCCATGTGCTAATAGAGTTGTGCGAGGAATTATTTGTTGTTGATAAAAACATGAAGAACTTGTTGCAATGTGTTAACTAAAGGCAGAATTAAAGATATGCGCATATCTATTTTTTCCATAAGCTTATTTATTGTATCTCCACTGTTTGTTTTCCCCTGAACAACATTTGCATAAGTTTGACCCGGAGTGCAGTACGAATTAGTTATAATAGGTTGCGCAGGGATGTTAGGTTTGTTCGGAGTTGATTGAGTGTTTCTGCTTATTAGTTTCTCGGACTTTTGAAGGCATCCTCGGTAATTAGCAGTGTGCTGCCCTTTGCAGTTTACACAACTTGGAGGAGCATGTGCATTTTGTGCACTTGGAGGTTATGTGTGTCCCGTCACATTTGACACAACGCGGCGAAAGATGGCAGTAGTTCATACTATGGCCATAGTCTTGACATCTTGTACAGTGAAGTACAGAACGTTTAGGTTTGGGAGGTTCAACCTTGATAACAGCATTATATAGCCTGTTGACCTCATAGATATTTTCATTAATTGGATCAGGTTTAAGATCTAGGAAGAATCAAGGAATGGTAAACCGGTATAATTTGTAAGGGTTTGAATCCCTTTTCTGCAATTTCTTGCATCATTAAGCCCGTGTCACAGGACGGATGCAGCTCCCTGATAACAACTCTGAACCGTTTTTCTGCTTTGATTTGGTAAGTATAAAACTCAGCTCTTTCATTCTTTAGAGAACCTATGGCTTTTCTGTAGCCTTCAGTTGTTTCGCAGTTCAGTTTAACTTTGTTGTTGGTGATAGTCATATGTTTGCAATTAAACTTCTAGCTTAGAGAGCTCTAATTGCAAGCTATTCATATTACTCACAATGCAGATATAAATAGGCGGGGGTTTATTTTGCTTATTAGAGCTAGTTTGGCTTTCTGTACTTACATCTGTGATGTCTTCATCCAGAATGTTTAAAGCTTCAAACTTATTTGGCGAGAAGAACGTAGAAGTGTAATAAAGCTTCTGCCTTTTAGCAATGGCGGTGTCTTCCTCCGCATTCATTGCGGAACAAGATTTTGATTTTCTTAGAGCAAACCCTTAACTTGGAGTCTCTTACCAGTTTTGTGAAAATATTAAAATACTAAAATGTGAACACAATAGTAATTAACTATGCGTAAACTCTAAAACTCGAAGAAATACTAATTAAATCAGGAGCGACACATGTAGTGCCTTACAAAGGTTCCAGCCATGGCCTCCTCCCCCACGTTACATAAAACAGAGTTTATAATGCTCTTTTAGAATTTGCAGACAATAGTTCGAATTTCTGTTGAGAATAATTTTCTATCTTTATTTTTACTTTCTCTATACGCACTATGTACATAGTGTATAGAGAAGGTATTGCACTCCACCAAAAAATTAGATACCGAGATTTCACCGGAAATATGTTTTAGAGTTCCCGATATCCAAAAAATCTGATGTGTACTATTCACATGACTTTCTCTATATCCCTGCAACAAATTATTCTTAAAAAGCTTATACTTCTATTAACTTCATGCCAATCAGTAAAACATAATCAGAAATAGTCATATTACTTGCTTCCTTGTAAGTAGATGTGAAATAAGGGAGTACCATAGGTTAAAGTGATAATCAAAAGCTGGTTGCTATGTGACTGAAGTTCCTTTGATTGTATGGACAGCAGTTGACAAATTCCTGTATGAGAAATGTATAAGTTTTTCATAGCAGAAACCAAAAATAAGGTATGTCACAAAAACGATGAGCTCTACGAAAAAAATGTATATAACATAAATTGTGTGTTTTAACGTGCTCTACATTTTTTGCGTAGTAAGCTTTTGTCCATCTCTTACGGTTTAGCAGTTATTCAAAATTTAGTAAAATTCATCCAGAATAAACTACTCTTCAGAGGCTATTCCCAGAAAATTCAAGATATACATTTTATTTGTCGGGTAAATTTTAATCAAAATCGTTAGAGCCATTTTTGAGAAAATCAAAATTTTCCGTGTGTGTGTCCGTGTGTCCATGTGTCTGTGAACACGATAACTCAAAAACGAAAAGTGGGTAAAATACCAAACTTGGTATTTAGGTTTAGTATCTTCCAGGGATGCGACACGAAGATTTTGAGAAAAATCCCCCCACCCCCAACTACCCTTTACATGGAACTTTTTTCGAAAATTTTGATTCTCTCAAAAATGGCTCTAACGATTTTGATTAAAATTTCGTATATTAAAGTTATTTACCTGACAAATAAAATGTATATCTTGAATTTTATGGGAATAGCCTCTGAAGAGTAGTTCATTCTGGATGAAGTTTACGGAATTTTGAATAACTGCTAAACCGCAAGAGATGGACAAAAACTTAGCACACAAAGATTGTAGAGCACATTAAAATACACAATTTATGTTATATACATTTTTTTCGTGGAGTTCGTCGATTTTAAGACATTCCTTATTTTTGGTTTCTGCTATGAAAAACGTATACTTTTCTCATACAGGGACGTGTCAACTCCTCTCCATATAAATAAAGAAACTTCATTGACATAGCAACCAGCTTTTGAGTATCACTTATACCTATTTTACTCCCTTATTTCGCTTTTACTTACAAGGAAGCAGGTAATAAAACTATTTCTGCTAATTTTTACTTTCTCCATACGCACTATGTACATAGTGTATAGAGAAAGTATTGCACTCCACCAAAAATTCGATACCGAGATTTCACCGGAAATATATGTTTTAGGGCCCCCAATATCCAAAAAAAGCATTTTCACAAAAAGGTCCGTGTGTGTGTGTGTGTGTGTGTGTGTGTGTGTGTGTGTGTGTCTGTGTGTGTGTGTCCGTGAGTCCGTGTGTCCATGTGTCCGTGTGTCTGTGAACACGATAACTCAAAAACGAAAAGTCGGTAAAATACCAAACTTGGTATTTAAGTTTAGTATCTTCCAGGGATGCGACACGAAGATTTTGAGAAAAATCCCCCCACCCGCAGCTACCCTTTACATGGAACTGTTTTTGAAATTTTTGATTTTCTGAAAAATGGCTCCAACGATTTTGATTAACATTTCGGATATTAAAGTTATTTACCTGACAAATAAAATGTATATCTTGAATTTTCTGGGAATAGCCTCTGAAAAGTAGTTTATTCTGGATGAATTTTACTAAATTTTGAATGACTGCTAAACCGTAAAAGATGGACAAAAACTTACTACACAAAAAATGTAGAGCACTTTAAAACACACAATTTATGTTAGATACATTTTTTTCGTGGAGTTCGTCGTTTTTGTGACATGCCTTATTTTTGGTTTCTGCTATGAAAAACGTATACTTTTCTCATACAGGAACTTTCAACTCCTATCCATATAAACAAAGGAACTTCATTGACATTGCAACCAGCTTTTGACTATCACTTTAACCTAGGGTTGTTCCTTATTTCGCTTCTACTTACAAGGAAGCGAGTAATAAGACTATTTCTGCTATTTTTTTCTGATTAGCATAAAGTAAATAGAAGTATAAGCTTTTTAAGAATTATTTGTTGCAGAGATATGGAGAAAGTCATGTGAATGGTACACATCAGATTTTTTCTGATTAGCATAAAGTAAAAAGAAGTATAAGCTTTTTAAGAATAATTTGTTGCAGGGATATAGAGAAAGTCATGTGAATGGTACACATAAGATTTTTTACTTTAAATAGCTTTCACTACACATCTCCCTCCCATATTTCCCAATTTTTACTGTTACATGTAAAATTCATGATAGCAAGGCCTTTTTAGGATTTTATGTCAAAGAAAGCTTTTACAGCGTTGGTAAATTCTTATTACAGATTTTCACTCTAGGCATGACAAACCATTAAATTCTATTGCATTATACATATTGTAGCTTAAGATTATAGACTAAATGTACCAAACAACGGATACATCACAGCTTATCTGTGTGTACCTCCTTGGTGTAATGGTCACCACGCTAACCTCATATACCCAAGGTCGCGCGTTCAAACCCGGCGGAGGACGATGGGTTTTTTTCGGGTTTAAAATTCCTTAGCATGGCTTCCTTTGGAAGGGAAGTAAATCCTTCGGTCCTGAGTCATAGATTTACGGCATGTAAAAGAACTTCAAGCCTGATAAGGAGGCCGCTGAGCAAAATTAAGCCATCTTTCACGCCCAGTTTAGATTGGGATGCCGAGAATCACAGCAGTTAAAGAGCGTGCATAAATAAAATTCCTATGTGTGAATCTATGATTACACGATCTCCTCTACTGAGCTACAGCAAAATGCATAGCATACAGATTTAAAATTTGACTGCACCTCTAGTAGCCAGTAATTCAGTGAAGGTGATGTGAAGTGCAAAGTCATCTCCCTCAAGTGAATTGTTTTTCTTATTTGTGTTCTATGTCTCCGGGATATGTTTTCCATTTGTCAACAGATTTTGTATATAGTTCATGTTACGAAGGGTAAAATCTGGACTAGAAATCTGATGGCCTATAAATGACGTTATTTGCTTTAATGTATGTTTATTATTCCCATAAGTTTGTTTCCTTCTGTGTCAACTTGTCAGCAATGACTTACTACAAGTGCAGCGGAATTTCTAAGGTGGAAAATTTTCGATGAAGATAGTTGTGGCTAATCACCTTAAAGTACCCTCCTCATCGCCATGCCTAGCAGTACTGAGTTTCTTATAAGCTAAGATACAGATTACAGCAGGGACTTTATGGAATTCTATCTAGAATTTCAACAAGTGTAACACAAACAATACTACCAGGATTTCTAAGATTCTTATCAAATGGAATTTCCATTTAATTTTCATGGCATTTTTTAACATTTACTGCAGTGAATTTTTTAAACATTCTAAATTCCATGTCATCACAACATTATTAACTTGCTGAAAGAGGGAAAGTTTTACGCGTTTGAATTTCAGAAAGTTGGCAATTATGATAAAACAGCCACTGTCAAACTATTCTTACAAAATATTTTTTTTGTCTACTTCATGCTAATAGAGATAAACGTTACAGAAATGCTCTTTCTTGTAAGTAGAAGATAAATAATATAACACAGTATACTACAGCAACAGTAATGTTTTAAAACCTGTCGATATGCGATTGACGTTGAATTCTGTTCTCTTTCAGTGTTCAGGAGTAAAACAAAAGAGGTGTGAAATAAAAGGTGCCTTCATGTCTAAGAGATGTTTAAGCATTTTAAAATTGAAATCAATAACAAGATATATCTTGGAAATAGTTAACTATAGACAAAAAACTGATACAACATAAATTATGCACTTTAACAAGATCTACATTTTTTGTGTAGTAAGGTTTTGTCTAGCTCTTACAGATTACCTTTCATAAAAAAGAAATCATCCAGAATGGAGTCTTCACAGGCTATTCCCACAACAATTCAAAATATTTTGTTTGTCATGAACATATCTTGAACATGTGGTATTTTAATCAAAATCATTAGAGCCATTTTAGAGAAAACAAAATTTTCGAAAAATATTCTATGTAAAGGATAATTGGGAATTGCGAAATTATCCTGAAATTGTTATGTCATATTCTTTGAAGATGCTGAATTTACATAATACCAAGTTTGGTATTTGACCAACTTTCATTTTTGAGAGTAATGCTGTCCCAGATACTCACTCACATTTTTCTAAAAATATTTTTTTTCAACTCGGGACTTTAAACATATATTTTTGGTGAAATCTAATATCTTCTTAACGTATTATATACAAAGTACGCGCAGAAAAAGTAAAAATAGTGTTTCCATATCCTAAGAAGATAAATGTGACGGAACTTTCAGCTTATGCTCCCAGATTTTGTTGGGGCATTTATTTCACAAATTTTGTTCACAATCTGTACCTTGAGTTGTTCCAAAGACATTAATCACATTGATTCAGTAGTCGGTTTACCTTCTCCGTATTTAGGACTGACACTCCCCTGGACTTACAAGTGAATGCCTAGGGGCCAGAAGCCTATAGGGGAACCAATGGCATGAAGCTTCAGAATGGAGAACTGGAACGAGTGGCTGCCCTGTAGCCAGGCATAAGCGTGATGAAGTGGATGATATGAAATGCAAGCGAAATGGATAATAGTAAAGGCGAGAAGTAATTGTTGGAATGAGTGATAGGGGAAACTGGAGAACCAGGAGAAAACCCCGCCCAGATGCCGCTTCGTTCACCAAAAATCCATATGCAGATGCTTGGGATTGAATCTGAGCCGCCTAAGTGGGAGGCGAGCAGTCTAACCGCTCGGTCACGGCGCCGCCTTAACCACTTTGAAAGAAAGAAAATTTGGCCAAAGGGAAGTTAACTTTTGTTTTACTTTTTCTAGTATGTACATTCGACCCAAAGATTCATAACAAGATTTCACCAGAAATACGCATTTTGGGGTCCCCTAATTCTTTCTCTACTTAGTACATTAGTACATACATAGGTAGAAAAGGTATTATACTCCACTCAAAAATATGATACACATATTTCACCAGAAATACACGTTTTAAGATCTCATGTATCCAAAAAAAAAGAATTTTTGAGAAAGGTCTGGTTGTATGTATTCGTGAGAACACGATAATTCAAAACTGAAAAGTTGGTATTTAGGTTTAGTACTTTCCAAGGATGTAACATGAAGATTTTGACCCCAAACTACCCTTTACATGAAAAAAACTTTGAGAATTTTGATTTTGTTAAAAATGGCTCTAATGATTTAGATTAAGATATTTAATATTAGAGATATTTGGATGAGAAATAAAATGTATATCTTGAATTTTCTGGAAATAGTCACTGAAGATATATATACTTCTGTGACAAGAAAGTTCTTCCGGGAATTTGCCAATAAAACACAAAAAATGAATTATTCATCCAATTTCATTTTATCACCTTCAAAGTAAGCCCCTTCTGAAATTATACATTTATGCCAACGAATAATCCAATCATCAAAACATTTTTTGTAGGCACTTTTAGAAATCGATATCAATTGTCACTGCGAATTTTCCTTTATGTCTTTTATCGCCATTCGGAAGCTTGTTGACTGTTTTGAGTGTCAAACTCTTAAACCCACGTCTCATCACCAGCTACAATGCGTTTCATGATGTGGGGTCGGAATTGGCTCGTTCTAGCATGTCTTCAGCAATCCTTACGCGATTGAGTTTTTGTAGAAAATTCAAATCTTTCGGAACTAACCGAGCTGCAACGCATGTCATGCCCAAACAATCGTTTAAAATGGTACGAATCGATTCATGAGACACAGAAAGTTCAGCGGCAATCTCTCTCAGACCTAAATGACGATTTTCAGACACCATTTTCTTCACTTCAGCGATGTTCAGTTCAGTTGAAACCGTTGATGGCCGACCAGAGCGAGGCAAATCTTCCACCACATCTCGACCACTTTTGAATGCACTGTACCACTCATATGCACGTGATTTTGATAAAATTGATTCACCGTAAGCCTTCTGTAACATTTTGAGCGATTCGGCACAAGAAATACCATTTGCAATGCAAAATTTGAGACAGATTCTTTGTTCAATATTTGTATCCATTTTCCATTTATATCCTAGCTCAACTGCGGTCCTATCAGCTTGCCTATTAGCATTGGTGTTAATGTTGTTGTCAAGTCTATTTGTTTTAATTTTATTCATTAAATCACACATACAAATGTAGTTTAAATATTTAGATTGAAGGAATAAGCAATAAACTATAATATAATTATCCTCTTCTATAACTGTAAATCTTATTGTGGAATGTTCAAACTATTCACATTCCCCTGTGTATTGATGAGATCTTAGTTCTGACAAGAACTCTGCTTTCTGAGTTCAAAACAAATTCACATGTATATTCTTCATACTATAAGTAATAAAGTAGATTTACATATTAGAAACCACAATAAAATTTTATTCGTGCATAGTTTTGACCTTAATGCAGTAATATTATACAACATACTCCCAGAAAACATTAAAACTATGACATCAGAAAAAAAAAGTACAAACTGGCTCTAAAACACTTTTAGTGGAATGCCTGCCATTAATTGTGTAAAGAATATTTAAATCATAGTTCTCTTAGTTCTCTTAACAATGCTTTCTAAATTGTACAATTTGTAAATAATGCAACGTATTTTATATACCTATTTTATTTTAGTTTTGTAAGCTTAATGAAGCCTTTATCAATGAAGTATGATTTATCAATGGTAAGCCTAATTCAAAATCAGGTCATGGCACTTAAGTGATTTTGTGGTGCTAAGCAGGATGTGGTGTTCGATTAAGCGGTAGATTTAGAGTGTAAGTTTTACACTAGTATAATGGTGAATGTGTGGGTGTAGGTGTGTGTGTGTGTGTGTGTGTGTGTGTGGTGTGTGGTTGCAGTTTCTCGAATAGCAGAAGTTTAAACAAGGAAAGATAATTTGTTGGTAATTCTGCGCAACGGCTCTAATCATTTTGCTGTCTGCTAGGCGGAGTGCCAACATCAGAATACTGTATCCGCTGGGTTGCTGCCAGCCGCTACAAACGTTGTCTTTTTTTTTTTTTTTTTGTAGCTTATCGTCCTTTAACCTGGCTAGTCATATCGGACAATGAATGAAATTGGTGAAATGATGCTCAAATGATATCGGGGTCAATGGAGCTTAAAGTTACTCGACATTCGTCTTCTTAGGATAAGGGTAAACCCCGAAAAAAGCCTTATCCGGGTAACTCACCCTAAGCGAGATTCGAACTCAAGACCTGTTGAATATGACAGACACGCTACCACCACACTACCAAGGCGGGCCGTTATCTTTTAACATCATTGCTAGATATGGATGATGTTCTGGTGTCTATAGTGGGAACCAAAAGTGAAATGTGCGGATTGTGGCGAAAACAGAAAATATAAAAGTAAACATTCTTAGCATGGCTTCCTTCAGAAGGGAAATAAAGCCATTGGTCCCGTGTCATAGATTTACGGCACGTAAAAGAATCTCAAGCCTGATGAAGAGGCCTCTGAGCAAAATTAAGCGGTCTTTCACGTCCAATATAGAATGGGATGCTGAGAATCTCAGCAGTTAAAGAGCATCCATAAATAAAACTCCATTTCATTTCATGATGATCATCAATATTATTATCACCATGGTCATCACCATTATTATCATTCATCATCACCACTACTATTATTATTGTTATTAATGTTGTTATAATCATTAATTTAAAATACAAGGTTCATTTGGAGTGATAATTTTAATAACATTCTAAATGACAGTTTTCAATGAGGTTGTCATAAGACTACTGAAAGATACTCAGTGTTAAGTCTCAATGGTTTGATCAAGGAAAATAATATCCTGAAACAGGATGACATAATGTTGTTTTAATGCTTAACGAAATCATGACAAACTGCATTTCTTTTCCATAAGTGACGACCGGCTTGAGTGGCTCACAGAAACTTTTCTGCCACATGTGAAAGACATCCAAGAAGCTGGACGAAATAAACAGGAACAATTTACCGCAGAAACCTAATCTGCTCTCGTGATCACAACACAATCTACAGTTGCATGCATACAATACCTGTTAAAAATTGGTTTTCAGTATGTGCTGACACGGAGTTTTTCAAGCGATGACTTTAAATTGTTGTTTAGTCATCTCAGGCAACTTGGAGGTTTCAATGACATGATGGATGCCCATTCCTGTATGCATGTAATAGAGACCACAGTGAAAACTGGTATTTTACAAGCTTCTCTATATGCAAACATAGAAGTGGGACCAAGCTTCAGTAGCTCTGCTTCAGGAAAACTGATCTATATGGCAGATACCTCAATGCAGATACCTGAAGTAGAACTGCCAAATTCTGTGCTACAAATATTAACTCATCCTTTAAGCAGTAAGTACCTAAAGTTAGCCTATTAGTAAGGGATTTACGACTAGGGTAGTATTATATAGGAAGCGCATTAAGGGCCGCGCTGTAGCCGAGTGGTTAGATCACTCTCACCTAGACGGGCCCAAGGGACCGAATGTGAGACTTGTGGTGGACAAAGTGGCACAGGAGCGGGTTTTCTCCGGGTTCTCCGATTTCCCCTACCATTGCATTCCACCCGTGCTCCAACTTCATTCCATGTATCACCAGTGTCATCGCCTGCGGTGCCACAAGTAGTAAAAGCGGGCGTTAAACACTACCAAAGAAGAAGAAGCGCATTAAAATCAAATGCTAAGAGTAAGTTTTGAAGAGGACTAACTAGTAACATTTGTTATCTAATAAAATTCAAATCTTTGTGATTTCGCGATATTCATATTAATGATGAACATACGAGTAAAATCCTCCCTCTTATTTACTCCTTGTTTACTTTATTTACATGCACATAAGTTTCAGATTGCAACTCATGGTAATTAAGGAAGGGGGATGAAAATCTATCACGATAACAATGCATTAATAATAATAATATTAATATTAATGACCAGGTTGACCCAAATGTTGTAAATCCCTTCCCATTATTAGTCCTATAGTAATTATTTAATTTTTGAATGTAAAATGTTCAGATAGATATAGGCCTTATTTTTCTTATTTTCTTTTAGTTCTTCACACAACAACAAAGGCGGCTTCAGTAGTCTTTATATGCGGATACCTTGTACGGGTAGCCGAGGAAAATACATCATGCGACAGCTGTTTGGAGAACTTGAGGACAGTGAATAGCTACTCACCATTGAATATGCTAATACAGAAGCAAGACCGCGGTAGCTTAAGATATCCGAAGCCTGCATTCGTGTCTATGGTGCTAATAATAGCGGAGTTCTGTGTGAGTGCCATTCCATTATTGCCAAGCAGCAATATCAGAACAATTTTAATTGAGAAATGCAAAGCTCGATTTGTAAAGGAACTGAAGTGTTCGAGCTGTAACAATGATAATCTGTGCTGCTTATTACTGACTAAGCTATTGAACCCACTATTAGATAATGGGAAAAAAACGATGGATGAGTATCACCGTGCTAAACAATTGAATTTCAAGCCGCTCAGTAGGAAGGTTTTGAAGATTTGATCATACAGGTTAGTGGAGTATATGCTATTTTTTTACTTTCTCTACACTTTCTCTTTCACCGGAAATACATATTTTGAGACTCCCTGACCCCAAAAAAAGCATTTTTAGAAAAAGGTGTGTTTGTGTGTGTATGTGGACAGTTTTGAGCAAACGAAAAGACCGATAAATACCAAACTTGGTACCTATTTAAGTTTGTTATCTTCCAAGGATGCGACACGAAGAATTTCGAGAAAATCTCCCCAACCGCAACTACCCTTTATATGGAACTTTTTTCGAAAATTTTGATTTTCTCAAAAATGGCTCTAACGAATTTGATTAAAATATCGTATATCAAAGATGTTTTTCTGACAAATAAAATATATATCCTAAACTTTCTGGGAATAGCCTCTGAAGACTACTTTATTCTGGTTGAATTTTACGGAATTTTGCATAACTGCTAAACCGTAAGAGATGAACAAAAGCTTACCAAACAGAAAATGTAGATCGCGTTAAAACACACAATTTATGTTATATACATTTTTTTTCATGGAGTTGATTTGTTATTGGTTTCAGCTTTAAAAAAAAAACGTACACTTTTCTCATACAGGAATTTGTCAACTCCTGTCCATACAAACAAAGGAACTTCAGTCACATAGCTTTTGAGTATCACATTAACTTATAGTACTCCCTTATTTCGCTCCTACTTACAGGGAAGTAAGTAATAAGACTATTTCTGCTATTTTTTTTTCTCGATTAACATGGAGTAAATAGAAGCACAAGCTTTCTAACAATAATTTGTTGCAGAGATGTAGAGAGTCAAGTGAATGTAACACATTAGATTTTTTTTTATTTATATAGCCTCCTTTAACGTCTACGGTGATGTCGGGGGCTTTTCAGTAGAAACAACTCGTCTGTAGGTTATGTTGGGTTTAAACGTTTTTTTTACTTTCTCTTCACGTACTATGTACATAGTGTATAGAGAAGGCATTGCATTCCACCCAAAATAGCATACCGAGATTTCACCAGAAATAAATGTTTTGCATCTCCCTGAATTAAAAAGGAACATTTTTAGAAAAAAAGGTCCGTGCGTGCGTGTGTGCCTGTGGACAGCATAGCTCAAAAACGAAAAGACCGTTGAATTTCAAACTTGATATTTAAGTTTGGTATCTTCCAAGGATGCGACACGATGATTTTTCAAGAAAATCCACCCACCCCCAACTACCCTTTACATGGAACTTTTTTCGAATATTTTGATTTTCTCAAAAATGGCACTAACGATTTTGATAAAAATATCGTATATTTCATATAATATTTTGGGAATAGCCTCTCAAGGCTACTTTATCCTGGATGCATTTTATGGAATTTTGCATAACTGCTAAATCGTAAAAGATGGACAAAAAAAAAACACCTTAAAACACACAATTTATGTCATATGCATTTTTTCGTGGAGTAGATCGTTTTTAGATATTCCTTGTTATTGGTTTCAGCTTTAAAAAATGTATACTTTTCTCATACGGTAATTTGTCAACTGCTGTCCATACAAACAAAGGAACTTCAGTCGCATCACCAGCTTTTGATTATCACTTTAACCTATGCTCTTTATTTCGCTTCTATAATATTATTTATGCTAATTTTTTCTCGATTAGCATGAATTAAATCGATTTTTAACAATAATTTGTAGCAGAGATGTAGAGAAAGCCATGTGAATGGAACACATACTATTTTATTCCCTCAAGCACACACTCTCACATACATACTTTCAGACTCTGTGGGGAATAGGGAATAACTCTGGTTAAAGAAAAATTGCCCACCCCAGCCGGGAATCGAAACCAAAACCTCCGGGGGAGAAGTCAGCTTGCTGACCACTCTACCACGGAGGCAATCCAGCAGTTTAGGACAATCTGACTTAAACGTTATCCCTTTTCCGTAAGCCTTTAACACCTTTAACTAAGAAGGTACTTAAATTAAGTAATTGATACTTTTTCATCATAAATATTCTAGTAATGATATAAATAAGGCAAATTGCTTATTTTTGGTCTATCTCTAGTTCTTCTAGTGTTAATTGCATCATTTTGACATTTAATCTCATTTAAACGCGTGTTAAAAGGACAGGGATAATACCTGACATCTAGCGGCAGCTGTGGAACTATTACAATTTGCCAGTTTCTCTCGGTAAAAATCGGTTCATTCTAATGACGTAGGCTACGGTTAAATCTAAAACGGATCCCGTTATTTCTCCGCCATTTTCAGATTCCAAGAAGGGTTAATATTTATGAGCGTTGTTTATAACTTGTTTGTTTTAAAGAATTACAGCAAAAATATACTTATTTATTTATTTAAACGATGTGACCAAGGGAACAATAGTCAATGCATAAGAAATATATTTGATTTTTACAGTTATTTTGCGTCATTGTCTCCATAACCGGATGCTTTCCCTTAACATTGAAGGAAAAAAAATGGAGCAGGAGGTACTACGGCCATCTGGTGGCAAATAATAAGTACGTATTTTAGGTGTTCGTCGCCAGGAAAGCTCCTTTATTTTAAACGATAGGAGTACGGAAAGGACAGTTAATACATAAAAATGTATTTGAATTTCACTGCTGCGTTGTGTCATCTCGATAAACTGTTGCGTTAGCTTAACATTGAATGGGGAGGGAAAATAGCACCATGGTTATCTGGTGCCAAATAAATAAGTACTTGCTCTAACTGTTAGTCAGTCACCAGAAAAACTTCTTTACTGCTTTATTTTAAACAACAGGAGTACGGAAAGGACAGTTAATCTATATAAATATATTTGAATTTCACTGCTGCGTTGCGCCATTGTATCGATAAACTGGTGCGTTACCTTAACATTGAATGGGGAGGGAAAAATATAGCAGTACTACGACCATTTAGCAACAAATAACCGTGATACCACTGCCATCTGGTGGCTATTAGACGAAATGCGTTCGCTTGGCACGGTTTTTATTCGTTTTATGAGGTTTTAAATATTTTCTTGTACTATTTTTAATCATTTTCTTTTCCACAAACCTTGTCGTGACAATAATAACACAACAAAAAAAGAATTGTTCAATTTCATGCAGTCGTTCGGAAGTAATACGCGTACATACATTTCAGCGATTCATATATATATATATATATATATATATATATATATATGTGTGTGTGTGTGTGTGTGTGTGTGCTTGTGTAAGCAGCATAGCTGAAAAACAAAAAGACCGATAAATACCAAGTTTGGTATTTTTCAGGGAAGTGTCACTAAGATTTTCGAGAAAATCCCCCAACCCCCAACTACCCTTTACATGGAACATTTTTAAAAAAATTTATTTTCTCAAAAATGACTCTAACGATTTTGTTTAAAATACTGCACATTTAAGGCTCTTTTATGACAAACGAAATGTATAACTTGGATTTTATGGGAATAGTCTCTGAAGAGACTAGTTTTGCATAACTTTTAAACTGTAAGAGATAGACAAAAACTTATTTCACAAAACATGTAGATATGAATTATAATACACAATTTATGTAATATATATTTTTTTCATGGAAATGGCCGTTTTAGAGATATTCCTTGTTAATGATTTCATTTTTAAAAACAAACTTTTCTCATTACGGAAAATTGTCAACGTTTGGCCATGCAAAAAAAAAAAAAAAAAAAAAAGAAGAAGACGGATTTCAATCTCATAGCAGCCCATTTTTAAGCATTTGACTGTCGGTTTAATTGAGTGATTTCCCTTATTTCCCTCCTACTTATAAGGAACTAAGTAATAATGTTTCTGATAATGTTTTAGCATGAAATAGGCAGAAGAATAAGCTTATTAACAATAATTTGGAAGGGAGATTTGGAGAAAGTCATGTGAATGAAGCACATCAGATTATTTTAATCCATTGACTATTTTTTCGTTAAAATTACGTACAGTGCAACTTATTTAGGCACATAAAAATTCAAGAACCATTCTTTAATCATAATATAGAACAGAATAAGTCTACAAAGTTGATAAACCAAATCGTATTGACTCTACAGATACTGGGAGATTTAAGAAAACGAAAAATGAAACATTATTGTATCAAATATTAATAAAACCATCAAGACAAATCGTGGTATGGTTTAAAAGTATGGTAAACAACTGATTGCATTTAAACTAATAAAGAAATGTTTGGGCTTTATGGTACCTATATCTGCAATATTTTCTCGAAACAGTTTTAGAATTACACAAAATATAGTGTTTTTTTAAATGATAGTCATCGCTTGATTAGCGATATATCCGCCGAGGAACTAGGAAAGCCGATTTATTGCAAAGGCAATATAGTCACAAAAGTTTGGCTGACTTTCACATAATTTTTACGAATAATAATCATTAGTTATTTCTTTGTAAGTATAAGAACAATAAGGGAATATATTAAGCTAATGCGATAGAAAAATTAAAAGCTGGTCGCTAAGTGATGATTTTGAAATTTCGTTCTCTTTGCATGGTTAGGAGTAAAAAAAAAGATAGTGACGATTCCCCATTTGAGAAAAGCATTATGGGAAATTTATTAAAATAATGAGAAATAACTCCAAAATTGTTGACTCTACAAAAAATGTACTTGTCATAATTGTGATTTTTAATGAGATGAACATTTGTGTGTTGTATAACATTTTATCTATATCTTAGGGTTTATCGGTTTTACCAAAGTCCTCTAGAATGAAGAAAGCTTCAGAGGCTATTCCTAGGAAATTACACATTTTATTGACTCTAAATTTCTTTAATATATGACGTTTAATACTAATCACTAGAGCCATTTTTGAGAAAATAAATGTCAAAGATGTTCCATATAAACGGTATTTTGAGATGGATGATGATTTTTCCTAAAAAACTTCGCGTCGCATGTTTGAAATATGCTAAACTTAAATACTAAGTTTGGTACTTATTGCTTATAGTTACACTGTTCATTGACACTCACACAGATCTTATTTTAAAAATGCTTTTTCTGGGATTCACATGTCCTCAAAACAGGTATTTTCGATAAAATATCGCCATTGAATTTCTGGATGAAATGCAATACCATCTCTACTTATGTACCTACATTGTATGTGATAGAGAAACTAAAACTACAATTTCACCATAAAATATGAATAATCAGTAGTGTAAACTTTCACGGCCGGAGTCCAAATTATAACTAGAAGAAATTATATAAAGGTTGAACAATTAATCAAATTTTAAATAAAAATATTAAGTGGCATAATACAGGAATATGCTCTACTACATCACAGATAAGCCTACTACTGAAAATCTTTCGTGCCTTTAATTGGCTCTGTGTAATCTGCAATATAGTTTAAAATAAAATAAAAAATCCAAAAATAAAAATAAATTTGTACTGATTATGTAAAAATCAAAGTGAATTTTTGTTTTTTTTTTCTTAGCGTCCTTTAACCTGATTGGTCATATCGGACCATGAATGAATGAAATTGATGAAATGATGCTCAGGTGCTTAAAGTTACTAGACATGCGTCTTCTCAGGATAAGGGAAAACCCGGAAAAAAACCTAACCTTAGGGTAACTCACCCTAACTTGGAACTCACGACCTTATGGATGTGAGGCAGACACCACACTACCCAGGCGGGCGTAAGTGAGTTTTATTTACGGAGCTCTTTAAGGCGCAGTTCTCAGCGTCCCATTTAGCGTAAAAGACTTCTTAAAGTTGCTCAGAGGCCGTTTTATCAGTTTGAGGCTCTTTTATGTGCCGTAGATCTACGACACGGACCAACGTCTTTACTTCCCTTCCGAAAGAAGCTATGCTAAGGATTTTTACGCCTGAAAAATCCATGGCCTTCACCGGATTTAAATCCATAATCCTGGGAATTATAGCCTAGAATGTTACCTACCCCACAATCACGGAGGACTATCACATTGCAGTTTTTATTTATGCTGGTGTGATGAGGAGATAGGGTATTCCAAACTCCTAGAGTCTTCAACCATTAAAAAAAAAAAAAAAAAAAAAATCATCCTTGAACCCCCGCCAGAGCCAAACGCCATTAAAAGGGGGGTCAACCATGTGACCTATTACATAAATAGTCACCAGACGACTGAGATAGGGAATACTAGATATTCTAAACATTGCAAAATTGTCCTCATAAGCATAACTTTAGAGAGGGGGAAAAAGAAAGAAAATAATCCAATGTGTTCCATTCACATGATTTTCTCCACATCTCCGCAATAAATTATTATTATTAAAAATCTGATGTGTACCATTCACATGATTTTCTATCTCTGCAACAAATTATTCTTAAAAAGCTTATACTTCTATTTACTTTATGCTCATCAGGAAACATTAGCAGAAACAGTCTTATTACTTACTTCCTTGTAAGTAGAAGCGAAATAAGGGACTACCATAGGTTAAAGTGATAGTCAAAAGCTGGTTGTTATGTCAATGAAGTTCCTTTGTTTGTATGGATAGGAGTTGACAAGTTCCTGTATGAGAAAAGTAAGTTTTTCATAGCAGAAACCAAAAATAAGGAATGTCTCAAAAACGATGAACTCCACGAAAAAAAATATATATATATATATATATATAACACAAATTGTGTGTTTTAAGGTGCTCTACCTTTTTTGTATAGTAAGTTTCTGTCCATCTCTTACGGTTTAGTAGTTATTCAAAATTCAGTAAAATTCATCCAGAACAAACTACTCTTCAGAGGCTATTCCCAGAAAATTCAAGATATACATTTTATTTGTCAGGTAAATATCTTTAATATACGATATTTTAATCAAAATCGTTAGAGCCATTTTTTAAAGAATCAACATTTTCGAAAAAAATTCCATGTAAAGGGTAGTTTGGGGTGGGGGATTTTTCTCAAAATCTTCGTGTCGCATCCCTGGAAGATACTAAACTTAAATACCAAGTTTGGTATTTTACCGACTTTTCGTTTTTGAGTTATCGTGTTCACAGACACACGGACACACACACACCCACACACACACGGACCTTTTTCTGGAAATACTTTTTACTTTCTCCATACCACTATGTACATAGTGTACAGAGAAAGCATTGCACTCCACCAAAAATTTGATACCGAGATTTCACCGGAAATATATTTTAGGGTCCCCAATATCCAAAAAAAGCATTTTCACAAAAAGGTCCGTGTGTGTGTCCGTGTGTCTGTGAACACATTTGTTATTCAAGTATTTCTGGCACCTTCATAAGAAATTTGCCATTTCATGCTGCAGTTCCCTCTGAGAAATGACAGCAATTTCTTGATGAATGCTATGTTTTAGGTCCTCTAGTGTGTGGATTTGTCTTGTGAACTTTAATCCCCCCCCCCCTTGGAAATAAAAGTTACAGGTAGTTAAATTTGGGGAATGCATGGTCCTTTTGCAGATTATGTACAAATGTGTCAATCATAAAGGACCACTTTTTGGCGGAACAAAGTACAAGTAACCAAATATAGCCATTTCATTCAATACACTCTGTACTGCATCAACTAACAACATACAGTTTGTATGAAGGAACAGTTAATTAACTTTAATTGGCCTAATTGTTAAACTATGAAGCACGCGACATTGAAAGTCACCATTGGGGTTTGTCATCTCAAAGTACGAGATGAGATCAACTTGTGGTATACTGGCAAACATGCGAGTCAGTTGCTGTGCTGGCATATTGCACATACAGTTAAGATTGTAGCAATGACTGGGTACAATGTGGCTTATGCTTGCTCAAGTTAAAAATGTTTGAATATGACCACATATGTTTCTAAGCATTTGTAAATCAGTATGTTTCTTTTGGATGTTTTGAAGTGTTTTACATTTATCAAATGAAAACCATTATTTGACACACAAAATTTTTGAATGTTAACGTTCATAGTACAATGTGCATAAAACATTTTTTGTAAAAGCTTAATTTACAGAACTGCTGCCTGTTTAGGGATATCAGCAATTTTATTTCCAATGATGTCACAAAGGATGTGACATCATCGATGTCCATTGGAATATGCTTCCTTTTGGAAGATTCTTTTTATTTTCTCTACGTGTACTATGTATATAATGTATAGAAAAGGTTTTGTAATGCACACAAAATTTTGCTACCGAGATTTCACCGGAAATACTTGTTTTGGGAGCCTCTGAATCCAGAAAAAGCATTTCTACAAAAAGGTCCATGGACATTTGTGTATGTGGGTGTGTGTGGTGTTTGTGACTGCGTTTGTGGACAGCATAATTCAAAAATGAAAATACCGTTAAATATCAAACTTGGTGTTTAAGTTTGGTATCTTCCAAGGATACGACACGAAGATATCCAAGAAAATCAACCCACCCCCAGCTACCCTTTATATGTAATTTTTTTTTCTCGAAAATTTTGATTTTCTCAAAAAGGCTCTAAGAATTTTAAATGAAATATCCTCTATTAAAGACATTTACCTGACAAATAAAATGTATATCTTGAATTTTCTGGGAATAGACACTGAAGACTGCTTTATTCTGGATGAATTTTACGGAATTTTGCATACGAGATAGACAAAAGCTAACTTAACAGAAAATGTATAGCTCGTTAAAACACACAATTTATGTCAGATACATTTTTTGTGGAGTTAATCGTTTTTGAGATATTCCTTGTTATTGGTTTCAGCTTTAAATACCTACTTATATTTATCTTATACGGGAATTTGTAAACTCCTATCAATACAAAACAAAATCTCATGTGTGCCATTCACATGACTTTCTCTACATCTCTGTAATAAGTTAGCGTTAAAAAGCTTATGCTCCTATTTACTTCATGCTTATTGAGAAGACTTAGCAGAAATAGACTTATTACTTGCTTCCTTGTAAGTAGAAGGGAAATAAGGGAATACCATAAGTTAAAGTGATAGTCAAAAGCTGGTTGCTATGTGAATGAAGTTCCTTTGTTTGTATGGAGAGGAGTTGACAGATTCTTATACCTATGAGAGAAGTATAAGTTTTTTGAAGCTAAAAATAATAACAAGGATTATCTAAAAAACGACCAGCTGCACGAATAAAATGTACAGGACATAAATTGTGTGTTTTATTGTGAGCTACATTTTTTGTGAAGTAAGTTTTAGTCCATCTCTTACGGTTTAGCCGTTAGGCAAAATTCCGAAAATGCATCCAGAATAAGTAGTCTTCAGAGGCTATTACCAGAAAATTCAAGATATACATTTTATTTGGCATGTACATATCTTAAATATAAGAGATTTCTATCAAAATCGTTAGAGCCATTTTAGAGAAAATAAAAAAGTTCCATGTAAAGCGTAGTTGGGGGTGGGGTGGGGGGTTTCTTGAATATCTTCCTGTCGCATTCTTGGAAGATTCCAAACTTAAATACCAAGTTTGATATTTAACGGACTTTTCGTTTTTGAGCTATGCTGTCCAGACACACACACACACACACACACTCGCACACGGATCTTTTTTACAAAAATGCTTTTTTGGATTCAGGGGGACCCAAAACATGTATTTCCGATGAAATCTCGGTATCGAATACAATAACTTCTCTATACACTATGCACATAGTAAGTGTAAAGAAAGTAAAAGGGAACTTCTGCCACTTTTGACTATCACTTTAACCTATGGTACTCCCTAATTTCCCTTCTACTTATAAGGAAGCAAGTAACAAGACTATTTCTGTTAATTTTTTCTCAATTAGTATGAAGTAAGTAGAAGCTTAATCTTTTTAACGCTAATTTGTTGCGGATATATAGAAAAAAAAACACCTGAATGGAACACATCAGCTTTGTTTTACTTTCTCTACACGTACTATGTACATAGTGTATACATAAGGTATTGTAATGCACCCAAAGTTTGATACCGAGATTTCACCGGAAATACATGTTTTGAGTCCCCCTGAATAAAAAAAATTGGAAGAAAGGTCCGTGAGTGTGTTTGTGTGTGTATGTGTGTGACACAAAATGTAGAACACGTTAAAACATACAATTCATGTTATATACATTTTTTCCCTGAATTTTATAGTTTTTGAGAAATTCCTTGCATTTGCTTAATACTTTTCTCAGAGAGGAATTTATCAACTCCTGTCCATACAAACAGAGGAACTTCAATCACATAGCAACCAGCTTTTGACTATCACTTTAACCTATGATACTCCTTTATTTCCCTTCTATTTACACGGAAGTAAAACTATTTCTGCTAATTTTTTCTCGATTAGCATGAAGTAAATAGAAGCATAAGCTTTTTAACAGTAATTTGTTGCAGAAATGTAGAGAAAGCCATATGAATGGAACACATCAGATTTTTTTCATTGGTATAGAAAGCCATTTATGAAAGACTTAAAATGTAAGGCTTCCATTGAGTCACTGAAAATGACTATCAAATTTATTAGATAAAGTAACAACATATAGAAGATTAAAACATTAATGGGAATGCACAGTGAAATAACTAATCAATTAAGAATAAAAACACAGCATCACACTCAAACTTCATTAATTGAAAAAAGTAATTTACTTCGAATTAATAATTTCTCGAGACGAGGATATGAAGACGATGAGAGGAAGACAAAACGATACGTTGGTAAGACGAGACGACGACGAGACGGAACGACGAAGCGGCACCTTACGACGACGAGTTGACACCATGACGAGACGACGAGAACATGAGTCGAGACGACGACAAAAATTGATGAGAGAAGATGACGATGAAACAAGATGAGACGAAGACGAGATGACTACGAGACGAGAACGAAAGAAGACTACGAAATGAGATGCAACGAGATGACATGACGAAAACAAGTAACGAAGCCGAAATAACGACGAGACAAGATTGCGAAGGTACAGACGAGACAATGACGACGGCAGTAAAATACGAAACGAGAGACGATTTCGACACGAGAGACGAGGCGATAATGAGACGGGACGAGCAGAAGATGAGATGAATGACAAAGAACTGACAACGTGACGAGGACGAGATGGAACAACTCTCCCGATGACCAGAGAACACTACAAATAGAGGAAATGAAAACAAGAAGACGCGGGAAGGGTCGAGACGAGATGAGACGTCAACGAAACGACGAGACAGTGGACATAACGTGAAGACCAGACAAGACGATACTTCGAGGATGCGACGACAGTAGTCTTCAACAAGATGAGAGGGCGAGACGACGCTATGAAACGAAGACGTTACGATACGACGACGAGAATTCGAGGCGACAAAAGGAGACGACGACAGCACAAGAAGACATGACGAAACGATGAGATGAGAATAAGACGACGAGACGTTGAAAAGACAATCAGATCACCAGACGAGACCCCGAAGAAACGAAAATACACATGAGAGACGACGACGAGATCCGCCCACGCTGCGATTAGACGACTGCCAAAAGAGACGACTATGCAAAGACATGATGGGATGACGTGACGACGAGATGATACGACTTCCAGAATACGACGAGTGAAGTCAACGAGAGACGACAAGACAACAAAATGAGACGAGGAAGTTACGATAAGACGAGGAGACGAAGAGGAAGCTAGACGAGACGAGGACGGAATTACTTTAAACGTCACGCGTGACGCAACGACGATAAGACACCCTAATAATGGAACGAGGCGACGGCCAGCAACTGCAGGAAACGGCACAACGACGAGATGCGAGAACGTAAGGATGAAGACGACTAAATAAGATGAAGACGAGACGACAAAACGTAACAATGAGCAGTGAAGAGAATTACGAGACAACGAGAAGGCGAGAGCAGACGAAAAATGTCATTCTTCCCTGGGCATCTCAAGTTCTACAAATTAAACAATGCTTTCTCTCATCACAAAGCCTAAATAATGCCATTTCTATGATAAGGGCATATAATGTTTTTTTACCTATATTCTTTTGTGGAACAAATTATGAAGGCTGCTACTCCTAAATGAAATAGATTTTTTAATATGATTACTAAACAGTAGTATCCTGATTATTTGTATTTATTTTTTTGAGTATGAATTATATTTAACAGCACTGGCATGAATATAAGCACTATTAACTGTGTCTTATGTTTATTATTTATGTGTGGGTTTCATTTATTGCCTTATTAGAATAAATAATTATTTTGACTAGTAATCTGATAAAACAGTTTCAAGATTAGACTACTCGTACATTTGGCCTCCAGTTATTGGGGCACAATATCACTTGAAGCCATTGTGGATTTACTTAACCCCTGGGCGGGACTAGAGGAGAGACCCGAAGGGCGACCTAATCCGGATGACTACGGTTGTACTGGTCCCTAACGTTTCCAGATAGAAAGCGTTCGACGTCACCCGGCGCACTCCCTCTAGCTCTGAAACTCTGGTGGCACTACGAAGGGTTGCCCAACCGGAACGAACCTGAAGGCAGATCCTGAAATCATTACAGAATATGCAACCATCGCCCAGCCACAATTCACCGAACGCCATCTCCTGGTCCTTCTGCCTTGAAACAGATGACAAGGAAAACTCCAAAAGTCTTCCGGGCCAAGTGCTTTTAGCCACAGGGAGGAAGGGAGGTGACTTATGATAAGATATGTTAGGTGTGTAGCAACTGTCGACTTGTCTGCCACGAGAAGTGATTCCAATCCAAAGAAAATATAATTCCAGCACATTCCCTTTAGACTTGGATGTAAGAAAAATATCTTTTAACAATAAGTTCTGAATTCAGAAAAATCTCAAAGCAACATGAGTGGGAATGCAAACTAAATTTTAGTGATTAGCGGCATCATATTACTTGATCATAATACAGAATGAGTTAAAAAAAAATCTGATGCGATCCATTCACATGCCTTTCTCTACATCTCTGCAACAAATTATTGTTAAAAAGCTTATGCTAATATTTACTTCATCCAATCGAGAAAAAATTAGCAGAAATAGACTTATTACTTGCTTCCTTGTAACTAGAAGCGAAATAAGAGAGTACCATATGTTAAAGTGACAGTAAAAAGCTGGTTGCTATGTGACTGAAGTTCCTTTGTTTGTACAGACAGGAGTTGACAAATTCCCGTATGAGAAAAGTTTTAAAAATGCTTCTAACGATTTTGATTAAAATATCGTATATTAAAGATTTTACCTGACAAATAAAATGTATATCTTGAATTTTCTGAGAATAGCCTCTGATGACTACTTTATACTTGAGGAATTTTGCATTACTGTTATACCGTAAGAGATGGGTAAAAACTTAACACACAACAAATGTAGAGCACTTTAAAACACACAATTTATGTAATATACATTTTTTTCGTGGAGTTGATTGTTTTTTGAGATATTTCTTGTTTTTGGTTTCAGCTATAAAAAACATATTTTTCTCACACAGGACTTTGTGAACTCGTGTCCATACAAACAAAGGAACTTCAGTCACATAGCAACCAGCTTTTGAGTGTCACTTTAATCTATGGTACTCCCTTATTCGCTTCTACTTACAAGGAAGCAAGTAATAAGACTATTTCTGCTAATTTTTTGTCGATTAGCAGGAAGTAAATAGAAGTATAAGCTTTTTAACAATACTTTATTGCAGAGTTGTTGAGAAAGTCTTGTGAATGGAACATCAGATTTTTCTGTCTATTTTTCGTGAGTTCATGATAAAAAAATCTTATGTACTCCATTCACATAACTTTCTCTATATCTCTATAATAAATTATTGTTAAATAGATTCTTCTTCTGTCTACTTCATGCTAATCGAGATAAATATTACTAGAAACGGTTTTATTACCTAGAGGTTAAAGCGTTTACAAATTCCCGCATTTGGAAAGTTTAAGTAATATAAAACGGAAACCACAATAAGGAATATCTCTGAAATGGACAACTATACGAAAAAAAAAAATATATATGACATAAATTGTGTGTTTTCACGAGATCTCTTGCGGTTTACCAGTTTTGCAAAATTCAGAAAAAATCATCCAGAATAAAAAGGTCTTTAGAGGCTATTACCAGAAAATTCAAGATATACTTTTTTTTTCATGTAAATATCTTTTATATGCGGTATTTTAATCAAAATCGTTACGGCTATTTTTGAGAAAATCAACATTTTTTAAAATTTTTCCATGTAAAGTGTAGTTTGTGGTAGGGGGAATTTTCACCAAAATCTTCCTGTTGTGTCCTAGGAAGATACTAAACTTAAATACCAAGTTTGATATTTTATCGACTTTATATTTACATATACATTTACATATAATTTTTTTCGTGGAGCTTACCGTTTTTGAGGTATTCATTGTTATTAGTTTCAGTTGTGAAGTACTTATACTTTTCTCAGACGGCAGTGTCCGTTTTCTTTTGTTCTACTCCTGGAAAAGAAAAGAAGCGATTTGTAATGACAATCGCATTACGACAGCTCTTAAAACATTTGAATATCGGTTTAGCCTAGTGTATTCCCTTATTTTCTTCCTACTTATAAGGAACTAAGTAATAAGAACATTGTACTAATGAGTACCTTGATTAGCAAGGTGCACAAAGAAGAATAATTTTATGAAAAAAGTTTGTAGAACAGCTAGAGAAAGTCATGTGAGTGTAACACATCAGATTTTTTTTTCTTGCACACTTATGTTCTTTCACATGTTGATTTGCGTTTTTGTGGTCATTGAAAGCTAAAGTAGACGTCTTTCCAAAGAGCCTACAGGGAGCACCATAGACTGCGCATTTACTTAACCACGATCTAGACCGTGTTTCACCATTTAAATTCGGCTAAATAGTGAGTGTTAAACGTATTTAGCAGTGTTTGAATACTGTCGACTTGTGCACTCAAACTTTTCGTCGATATTTTGTGTTACGCCATGTGTTAGGTCTCACGTTGCATCGTTTATAACCCATTTACCGGGATCATTACATGGTTTAACAATATCTTCATATTCTCCGTGAAATGCACTGAAATTATCACCCCTAATGGTACTTTCACCCATATCAGTAAACTGTCCAAATGTATTTGTTACTGTTAATTTGTTATTAGTAGAATCTGTATTAATAGCAACACCGTGAGCATTTTCGATATTTTTCTTTTGTTGAACAATGTTGTAGAAAGGAACTGTAACTTTGTACACTTTCAAATTAACACCCTATTTTTTTATTGCTTTACTTTAGTATTTTTTCTATACCGTTTGCCACTCAACTTTTTATGCGGTTCAGGTTCACTCATTTGGAGGTTGTGATTTACGAAAGAGTACTTCCAATTTCTTATATCCTCTATTCTTATAACCGTTCACTATCTAAGTCCATTGAATACTAAACTATAGTAGTTAACAGTTCGAAACCTATTCAAACAAGCATTGTTGAAACAAAACTGATTTCGGCCAGTCTTGCTGTGATTCATTTTTAAGTTATTGACGACGATATAGGCATATATTGTAAATGTAATTGAGTTGCTTTAATAGCAATAAACTATAGACATACATCCTATTTCATTTTCAACCAGGCATTGTTGCTTATACAAGCAGTTAAATTAAGGTGACCATTTTGTTTTAATGTTTTGGGGGACAGCGTTTCTAAAACCGCTATAGGTTAGATCCTTGCAGAAAATAGTCTCATCTTAAAAGAAAATGAAAAATAAAAAATAACAGCACTTCATGGAAATCTCATCTTCCTAAGGTCCTGAGCTCCAAGTGTCAGTTTTGTCATATTTATGTTAATGAACATTAAATAAGATACCTTATAAATATAATATACTGATGCACTATACTTTTGAGAACAATATAAATTCTGAAATCTGGATTTTAATAATCTAAATTTTTACTGTACCTAAATTACACTGAAGAGCTTGTCGCAGTGGCGTGGTACTTTTCTTAAGAGTGTATTTTCTTCAGGATCCCAGGGTTTGAAGCAAGCTTTTCACTAAACGCTTCACACAATAAGTTAATTGTTTTCACTGCTAAAATAGCTGTTACACTGTGCTCACATTAAGTCGAGATTTATCTTCGGACAAGACGTAATTCATATGCGAAAATATCCTTTCTACGGAAGCATTACTGCAGATAAGCTCATAAAAGTTAAATCATCTATTGTCTTGGATTGTCATGGAGTGCATTATTTTCTTTCAAGTGCATGAACACTTCACTCCATATTCTGCCAGATGACTTGTCTCTGAACCATTCACATTCTTTTTTCGATACCTAACCCCGCAAATAACTAAATTCATCAAATAGTTCATCACGATTGACGGTTACAATTTCTCGACAATTCGATAATATCTGTTCACCAGCATCATTCTCTTAAGGGCACATTATCCAAGAGAAGGCAGCCTATGTGTTACAAATCCTCATTATGCTTATTTATAGAAAGCAAACAAGATAAAACAGAGTCATAACATTTTATAGGTATTTTGAAATAAATTTCCATTTTCATTTCTAGACTAGTCAGCAAATTCTTTACATGTGCGGAATATACCCTCCATCACGTCAAGATGTAATTTTATTAAGAGGTTTTGCACATATAGTGCGGATTCTGTTACGTATTTGTGTCATCTTCAATCGCTTTCATTGTTTCATGGAGGAGTGCAGCGTGAGAATGAGGAAACCCAAGCCATAGCTCAGCTCATTACGAAGACCTGTTTCAGTATTTTAGAGCATGTGATTCTGACATGAAGAAATATTTCAGTGACGAATAGTTTCAATATTCTTTCCAAGGCAGAACGAAATGACCTTACATAAGCATAACCAAGTACTTGCTTGAATTCTTGTCCAATAATCGCAGAAAACTTTCAAACGTAAGATACGTAATGTTCAAACAGTACAGATGTGAAAATGCCCAAATAGTTTCGTAACCAGCATTCGATATCTATAGGTATAGAATCAAACGCAGTTTCTGTGCAATTATGTATAATATGCGCATTGGAGCCAAGATTCATTATATATGTTCAATTCAACTCAGACTTAATTTTAGTTGTTACATTCTCTTTATCCTTTCTCAGCAACCCTCCAAAGTTCGTATTGTCTGCTGATAGGCCTATCACATTTTTGCCTAAGTCAACATTATCAATTGCTTTCAATACTTGAGTAAGTATTATATCGGAAGTTTCTCCCGAGATTTCAATGGAAGTAATAAGTTCGCTCTTAATTGGGATTTCTAAGTCATAAGCTCGATAATAACGCACTAAAATGGGGAGTAACTATACAAATTCATGATGACATATATCGTAAGATACAGTTACGAAGTTGACATATTGAAACTCATATTTTAGATCATCGATAGTCCATGGGACAAAAACATGGGTAATTATGGATTTACACTTTGGTCTTGCACAACTAATTTGTTTCGTTGCAAACTTTTTCTGTCGTGTTGTACAATCCATACTTCGAAAACTATGTTTGTGAAATACAGTGTGATATGTGTTCGTTCCTTCGTAAAGAGTTAAGTGGTATTCACTTTTAGACGGTTCTAGTTTACGAAAGTAATTAGATACTTTTCTCAACTGAGGTTTACTTAGTAGCGCAATCTTGTATTTTTCTGCATTAGATAATCAGTTATTAATGTCCTTCCACCACTGCCTATTGAAAAACTGAACTACACACGCTACATTTCAGTAGTGTTCCATCTTCTGAATTAACTTTCATAATATATGGAAATTCTATGTTTAACGAATCATTGAAATGACACGCTTTCTTGAAAACGTTCTGCAACGTTCACCACCACCACCACATTTTTATTACTATTATTATTATTACTAGTATTATTACTACTAGTATTAGTATTATTACTATAGTATTAGTATTATTATTACTATTAGTATTATTACTATTATTGTTATTATTGCTAGTATTAGTATTATTATTATTAGTATTACTACTATTATTATTATTATTATTATTAGTAGTAGTAGTTTTATGTCTGGTATATTAAATTATTTATTACTGAAATTGTGGATCAAATCGGGGAACGATAGTCCGGGACATTGGTCCTTATATCGGGTACTGTCTCTGAAAATTGGGGACGAATGGCCACCTTAAGTTAAATGTAATAATTTCCTCCCCCCCCCTTCTACGTTTTGCATAAAATTACGTAGCTGCAGTCTTTCATTTTACTCTCACCGCAAGCCCGCGACAATGCGAAAAAACAACATTCGACTTTCACAAGTTGTTTAAAATCAAACTTCAGAAAAGGTTTGCCAACATTTTTTTAAAAAATAAATTTTACAGTAAAAAAAAGAAGGGGGGTACAGAAAGATAGAGAAAATGCCGCCCCCTGAAAATTGCCGTCTAGGCCTAAATCAATCACCATATTATATTTATGTGACTAATAATTAATGTTTTAGGTATTTTGTCATTAGGTAAACCCTAAATAGGGCCAGTTAGTTAAATAAATAAATAAACAGTACATAAAATGTAGTCGTTTATAGCATACAATGCTTTACCCATAATAAAACACTGATGCTGCAAGAAAATGCATAAAACAGTATCAACGCTCTTTTGTTAGAATATGGCAATATATTAAACAAATAGTCATGCATATATGGGGATATAGATAGTGTTATTTTTATAAATAGTTCCTCGTAAAGGTAGAGTTAGATTGAAAAATTTAATGCCATAGCCGGGATTTGAACCACAGACACTGTAAGATGCCACTGAGGTTTCAAATCTCAAAATAATTTGAGATCTTCTTGTGTGGTTTACCGAAAAAAAAAAAAAAAAAAAAAAAAAAAACAAACAAAAAACAACCACAAGTCAGTTGAAGAATTTAATGCTGTATCGACATATGGCCATGGTAGCTCAGTGGTTAGAGTAATTTGTCAGGAGATCCGTGTTTCAAATCCCGGCTATGGCATTGCGTTTTTCAATCTGACTCTACTTTCCTATTTCTTGTTGTACGCAAGACTGATGTGAAATAAACAATTCATTCAAAATAATACATTAGTATGAACCACCTGTCTGGCGAAAGAATGCAGCTATTTAGGGAGGTCGCTAGCGTAGCATGGCACAGTTTAGTTAGAGCGTTCAGAGAAGCTGGAAGTGCAATAGTGCAGTACAGTTTGGCCATCAAAACTCTAGCACAGCGTACGTAAACAGGAATAAACTAAATGATCCACAAGTTAAACTTGGTATTTTCTTTATTACTAATGAATATTAATTTTCTATTTTGTGAGCATATGACTACGTGCGGCGGTGTTTGCATTTTGACTCGATTCGAACACGTACACTGTAAGAGACAACTGCTACATTGCAGTATTGCAGAACTTTATAGGGCATACACCGGGAGTGATGACGTAATACCGCTTATCGTTTGTGTTTATGTCAGTTTCCACTTTTTTAAATACAGTTCCAGAGTCTGATTGGGACTCCGGCGCTGTATACCCTACTTTTTATTTACCTAATTTGTTTACTTTGATTACTGAATTTCTGTTTTACTTTTTACACACACATACACAAACATATAACACCCATGCCCAAGGCGGGACTCGAACCCACGATCCCCTGCGCTTTGGCGAGGGCGGCCATGGGGACCGGCATATACTCGTGGCCGTCTGCATTAATCCTTCAGACAGGTAATATTTACTATGGTTCTTTTTTTTTTTCTCTCTTTTCGACTAATAGTTTTCCACAACCAATCATATAATTTACTATTTAATGTTGTTTACACGGTCCTATTAGCGCCTCGAAATAAACAACGCCTGTCAGTGTAGACTACACGTTTTGTTTTCTAGTTTTTACACCTCAATACGCGTCCTGCTGGCCTTGGTAGTGTGAGATCTGGGTCTTGCAGAAAGCATTCGAAGTCAGTTAAGATACAACATTCGTTGAGGCCTGCGCACTCAACGTTACGCCTGCGGTCCCGCGTTTTGGAAAATAAACACATATGATTTGTCTGTCACACCCTCTTGGATGCACCAAGCAACCAACCTGCTATTAATAAGTGAAATTATAAGTCCGCAAATGAAGCAAATATTGATGGTCTGTTATTCATTGTACCGTTATCAATTAACAATACAAATTTTTCTGCATTTTTATTAATTCCTGTATATTAGTGTATAAAATATCATACAAGTGTGATAACAAATTAGGATAGAATAGGATAAGTTAGGGAGGGGATTCGACACCTGAACCTCAAAGATTATTTTGTACTTATACCAGTAGCGGCTTGTGAGTATATATTCTGGGTGATCACAAAAGTTTGAGACCCGGATAGCCCTGGTAATGTGAATAGTAATGCTCCATAATACTTATGGTTACGAACAAGTCGATACAACCTCACAACAAAGACGACGGCGACGACGATTATGATACTTATTGATAAGCTGTTGTGTATGTGAGGTTCCGTGCGCATTTGCATTACCTACTTCTGCCAAAGTCGAAATATGGCAGGATTAACACACTATTAAAACCACTACACTGTGTTTAAGAAGTGCAGTGCTAAGAAGTATTAACGTTGCTATCGTCTAGCGATCTTGATTTCTGCCATCAGGTGTCATTAACATTAAATTGTGCAGATAGAGCGTGGTAAAAACTGTCATTCGTGCACGCTTTCAGTGAGCACACCGCAATGTATGTGCCCCATAAGGCAATTACACCATACCGCAGGCGCAAAATCTACTTAGAGCGTGCACAATTCATGATATGCTACCAACATCGATGCCACATTTCATCAAGTTGAGAGAAGTAGTGCGGTATATTTAAACGCCGTAGATTTTAAATTATGTATACATGTTGCGTTTAACAGTATTCAAAGACACAACATACAACAAATCTACAATGTGTGAAAAGTTAATGTGTTCACGTGCTCTTGTGTTCTTATATAGCTGCAGCCATTGCTTATACCCTTGCTTGCGGAGCACTCCGGAGGATGAACGAGGCAGAGGAGACACAGAGCAGCCGACCCAAGGAGTCACGACAGAGCAGAGGGCACATTCTCTACACTTGCTAATTGAAACTCTCCGGCGACGGTTAGTACACCTGACTAACCTCCTCCTTGTGGACTTCGACATACCACTGGGAGATCGCCCGAGGACGAAACTGACGAAACACAGTTTTCCCTAGCCATGCAATATGGAGAGCCCCACCGACACTTACAGCCCTGACACAGAGCAACCAGATGCAAGGTGAAATGAAATGAGAGGTGAGGTAAAGTGGAGGAACAGGAAATTCGGGGGATGTAATGAACCTTGCCAGCATTTGCCAGCAAACCCGAAAAATCCTGGAATGCCAGCTGCGGGTACCGAACCCAGAACCAGCCTCTTGCGCCACCTCGCTCGGTGGTATCTGCACAAGTGTGTAGATAATAAGAAAATGTTCATTGACTTTTACAATATTTTAACCTTCATACGAGTATTCTCTTCTACTACTCCAGAAGATAATTTATTTTGATAGGTTTTCTCCACCATTTAAAGGGTCAATAGGACTGACATTTTGACTATAATCGATCGAAAATAGAATTTTCTTTTATGTAACAGATGGTTGCTGGAAACTTTGGGCATTCATAGAAAAAATCAATATT
This sequence comes from Hymenopus coronatus, assembly GCA_030762935.1. NCBI lineage: Eukaryota > Metazoa > Arthropoda > Insecta > Mantodea > Hymenopodidae > Hymenopus > Hymenopus coronatus. Next base: position 30,649,220 of record CM060896.1, on the reverse strand, counting down.
TAGCTGCTCCCTTGCTGTACAGTCATTTGAAGAACGTAAACACTTGTTTCCTAGCATACTATTTAATAAAACAACGTTTTTATTAAAACTACATTTTCACACTTTCAAAATGTTACAGGCGTTTCAGTTTTTATTTAAATACAATTATAATTTATCAGAGTGTGGAGAAGTATCTATTGTAATGCTACCGGAGATTAAAGTATCCTAACACCGATAGTAACTTTTCAAAGTTTTAAAAATATATATATCATAATTTAACCAATCAAAGCTAAGTTTGATTCCAAATGAATACATGTGGAATTTGTGGTGGATAAAGCGGCGCAGGGGTGGGTTTTGCGTGTTCTCCGGTTTCCTCCGCCATCGCATTCCACCGGTGCTCCATCTTCGTTCCATGTATCGTCAGTACCATCGCCTGCGGTGACACAGTAGTAAACGCGGTCGTTAAAAACTAATTAAAGCTATTGAAATGTCAACGCAGATTTTTTTATTGTCCAAAGCTACAATTCAAAACATTGGTTTATGTAATAACATTTATGAAATATGTTATAAATTGCAAAGTATTTATCAAATTTATTAACATAACAGCAATGCAATCAAAGTATAATTTTCGTAAAAACTATCAAAAATATTGAGATTTTAAATTTCACTCCCAGTGTCTCTTAAACTGCTTTAGGGATGGGATCAGGGCACTATAGTATAATTTGTTAAAAAGTTGTGTGTGTAGTGTAATTATTTCAAATTGACCAGTGACCATTTTACTATGTAGTCAAAAATAATGTAAAAAAAAATGTTATAATAAAGAAAGTGAAATTAAATGAAATAGAGAATCAACACTGTGTTTGTAGAGGAGAAATAAAACATCTCGGAATGGAAGCAGATTTACAGTTTATCTCTACCTCCATGTTTATCTTCAGAATATTTCCTTATGGTACATGTATTTCTTAATTCGCTTTCATGCGGTTTCTTTTCCAGGACTAAACATCTCCAAATCTTTAGTCATTTCCATGTTGTCCGCAGCACAACGCTGCTACGGCAAGAGCTTGGACCGGCCACTACCAGATGACAGCGCTGTTCACGTGACATGCGCGGGGGTTGAGAGTACGCAACCGGGGTGGTGTTAAACGCGGGTCAGTTGTGCATGGACCTCACCACGAAGTTGTTCTGACGGCTTTCCCGTGGGTGGATTCCGCGTGTTAATACGTCGCGTCCGATTACTGGCAAGCAGTGAATTTGTGTGTTTATCTGGGTTCGAGTCCTGGAACACCTCTTAGCTTCCCCCTAACCATAGACAGTGTTACCCTATTTCAGTGTAATTGCTGAGTAAATCTAACAATCGGAGACATTTAATAGTCCCGTCGTTAGTTCTGCTTTTCGCGTACGTTTCACTTAGACACCGCTGCTGGAACAGGATTCTTGAGGTACCTATACAAGGTGTGAAAGTGAATGAGAGAAAAATAACTCTTATATAGATTTTTCTATATTAATTTCAGGTTGAATTTTCTGTTTTTCTAAAACTATATTTATCAAATACGAACTATTTAACAAAGTTAAAGACCAGAAAAAAGTTAATTGTGATGATTAGTGAACGGTTTTAAGGCAGATTCTGGTCAGAAAAAAGGAGATGCTCTGAAAATTCACAAAAATGTGTGAAAAAGGTGTTCGTAAAATGGGTTTATCACGATTTAAATTACACGAACTTTTTTCCCATTTACTGCTTTCTAAAGATCAATAAGCTTGTGACATTGAATATCACACATTTCATGGAATTAAAGTCTAAGAACGATGTCAACAGTTTGGATAATTTGTATTTTGAATTTTTCTGAAACTTCTCTCTCTCTTAACCTTCGTCACTTTTTTGTTTGTTTTATTTCTTTTTTTTAAATTTGTGAGAAATATATTCTGGTCCGGACTAATTAAACATTAACACGGTGAACAGTCGATAGACTGGAACCTCAAAATGCATACTCGTACTAAACTGAAGTTTAAACTAACTAAAACTGTTGCAGCATCATTGTTTAAATTTTAATTAGTCTCAAAGCTATAGGTAGACCGTTGTTGTTGGGATGTGAATTATAGGTGGTTTCCATAAAAATATTGTAATATATATATTAACTGTTGACTTCTTATTGAACAGCATTTTTAAAAAATATGTACAAGAAGAGAAAAAAGAAATCTCTTAATATTTTAAAATCGCAAATAAAAGTGGGAAGTGGGAAGAAAAGTTGCCTAAGATGATATATAAGGGGGACATATACTAATATCACAAAAAAGCAAAACCAATTGAGTTATCGCTTCATTTCATGTCCCCAAATACGCTTCATTTCTGTACGAACATATATTTTCTTTCTTTAGTGATATTATTTTAACGAAAACAAAAAGTTACAGACTTCAGTTAATTCACAAAGGAATGGTGTTCAGGCTTACTCATATTTAAAATATTAATAGTATCCATTTTATTTACATAATATGGATTTTTAAAAGTTAATACCAAAATTCAAAGGGAGGGATCCAGAATAACAATGTTGCGTGTCTCTCTACATGTAGATTATCTCACTTGCTTATTCCCCCTCCAGTTTTGTAAAATTTAGTGAGCTTTCCCATGTAGCTCTTAACAAGTTTTAAAACCACAATATACTGGAACTTTCAGATTCGTATAAAATTGTATTCTTCTTAACTGGGTTACTTTTCTTTCGTGTTTCCATCTGTTTTGGAGAGGCACTATGCTATTGCCCAGCAGCAGAGTCCACAACCAACGATCCGGGTTCGTTCGTACTTTTTAAAAGTTGTCTGTAGAGCGTCTTCGCTGCTAACAGCCGAATTGCTCTCTTAATAACGATTATAAGAACTGCTAATTAAATAGGTTTATTTCTATCATCTCAATCTTGGGCATCCTAGATTTATTTTAAGAGTGAGATGTTAGATGTAAGTACACTTTACTTCTTTCTCTTGATTATTTTCAGTACCACGTACATACGCAAGCAGGTATAGCTAATATTATATTCCATACAATAATTATATACCGAGATTTCACATTTTGAAGTTTCCTGAATAAGAAAGAATTTGATGTGTTCCATTTACATTATCTTCTCTATCAACCCTGCAAAAAGCTATTCGTAAACAATATTATTCTTTTATCTACGTCATGCTAATCGAGATAAACATTAACAGAAATCGTGTTATTACTAATTGCTTCCTTGTAAGTAAAAGGGAAAGAAGGGCATTTATTGGGCTAAATCGATGGTCAAATCTTTTAAAAGCTGTTCAATTTGTGAAACGATTGAAACGCGGATAAGACATGACGAGGAAAATAACGAAATATGACTTCTAGTTTGAGAAAAGTTCAAATAGTTTAAAATTGAAACCAATAATATGAAATATTTGCGTATTATATAATAAATTGAGTATTTTATCGTGATCTACTTTTTTATGGTTAAGTTTATGTCTATCTTTTACTTTACAGTTATACAAACGTTATACAAAAGTCGACGTTATACAAAAGTCGTTCAGATTGAAGACGTCTTCAAGGCTATTCACAGAAAATTCTAGGCATACATTTTGATTGCCTTGAACATATCTTAAACTTGTGGCATTTTAATCAAAATCATTAGAGCTATTTTTGAGAAAAACAAAATGTTTGAAACATATTCCACGAAAAATGTAATTGAATCTCGGTATCGGATTTTTGGGTGAAAAACCATATATTGTACTCGGTAGAGAAGGTAAAATTATTTTCGGAAGTGTGTGTGTGTGTGTGTGTGTTGTGTGTGAGAAATAGAGAGAGAGAGAGACAGACAGGCAGACAGACAGAACAACTCAAAATAGACAGAATAACTCTAATTAAGTCTGTTATATCTAAGGGTATTAAAGTTCACAATTTTCCAATGATACGACACAAAAAATTCAAGAAAATCCCATACCACAACTTATGCTTTATATGGAAAATATTTCAGTGTTTTTCAAAAAATTGCTCTAAAGATTTTGATTATCATACCATGTATTTAACATATTCACATGATAAATAAAATGTATATCTTAAGCTTTCCACAAATATCCTGTTAAGTCCCCTTTATTCTGAATGAATGATGTGTAATTAGTATATCGCAAGTTATAAACAAAGTCTTGCTTTAAGTAAATGAAGATTTCGTTAAAGCACGCAATTTATATGAAATAGGTACATTTTACCATGTTAACCAATTCCAAAATATTTTTTGTTTTAGGTTGCAATTTTTAGATACTTATACTTTTTCGAAATGTTAAAGTCGCAATTCTTTTTCCTTTTGGATTTGCAAAGAGCATGAATTTCAAAACAATGTCTTTTTAGCATTTGACTATCACTTTAGCGTGCTGTTTTTTTAATTTCTCTACACGTTCTATGTGTATAGTGTATTGAGAAGGTACTGCATTGCACCCAAAAATTCGATTCCGAGATTTCCCCGGAAACACATATTTGAAAAAAAAATGTTTGGAAAAGTGTCCGTGTGTGTGTGTGTGTGTGTGTGTGTGTGTGTATGTGTGTGTGTGCACAGCATAACTCAAAAACAAAATGTCCGTTAAATCTCAAACTTGATTTAAGTTCAGTATCTTTCAAGGATGCAACATGAAGATTTTCAAGAAAATACCCCCACCTCAACTACCCTTTACATGAAAAAAATTTCGAAAATTTTGGTTACTCAAAAATGACTAACAATTTAGATTAACATCTCTTATATTTAAGATATTTACATGAAAAATAAAATGTATATCTTGAATTTTTTGAGAATAACTACTAAAGATCTTTTTATTCTGGATGAATTTTTTTCTGAATTTTGCATAACTAGTAAACCGCAAGAGACAGAAAAAATACTCACTTCACAAAAATGTAGATCTTCTTAAAACACACAATTTGTCATACATTTTTTCGTGGAGTTGACCACTTTTTGAGATATTCTTTGTGATTAGTTTCAATTTTAAAATACTTGATCTTTTCTCATATTGGAACTTGTCAACTACTGGCCATGAAAGAAACTTATTTCAATCCCATAACAACCACATTTTAAAACATTTAAATGTCAGTTTAGCCTGATGTATTCCCTTGTTTCCCTCCTACTTATAAGGAACTAAGTATTAAGACCGTTTTTGCTAATGTTTATCTCGATTAGTATGATGTAGATAGAAGAATAAGCTTATTAGCAGTAATTTGTTATATAGATGTAGAGAAAGTTTTGTGAATGGGACACGTCAGATTTTTTCTTATTGCTGCAACGAAATTTGTAAACGTGTAACGAAAGTTTGTTGACGCACATGAAGTAGGTATACGAGTGAGAATATTTATAAAGAATGTAAGAATTAGAATATTTTGCAGAAGAACGAGTAGAGAAAGTCCTGGGAATGCAACATATCAGGTTCTCACTTTTACTACTACCAATAATAATAGGAGAATACTGTATTTTACCAAAAACTATTTAATGACGAGATTTCACCTGAAATATGCGTTTTAATAATAGTAGGGTAAATGTTTCAATATAGCAAAAAAGATTCAGTGAAGAGATTTCGCAGGACATGTGTACTTTGATGTCCCCTGAATATAAAGTCCGTGTGCATAACTTAAAAGCGAAAAGTCCGTTAAATACCGAACTTGATACTTATATTCTGCACCTCCGAAAGGTAAGGCGCTGGCCCTCTGATCCCAAGGTCGCGGGTTCGAACTCGGTCCAGATCAGAGATTTTTAAGTGTGCTTAAAAGTAACAGTGCCATTTCAGTAAATTTACTGTCATGTATAGGAACTCGTATATAGGGACAAATTCCAGCACATCGGTGCCGGCAATTGACGGCATCATTAACAACTAAACATTTATAAGTTTGTATTTCTCTACTCTTTACATGGAATATTTTTCTAAAACTTTATTTTTTCAAAAAAATGATTAACCCTTTTGATTAAAATGCCACTGGCTTAAGATACTTTATAACAAATGAAATGCATATCTTGAATTTTCTGGGAATAGCGTCTGAAGACCTCTGCATTCTGAACGACTTTTGTGTAGCTGGTAAAAATGTAAAAGATAGACTGCACAAAACTTAATGTAAATACTTAACTGCACAAAAAATGAAGATCTCGAGCAAAACATACAATTCATATCAAGTACAATTTTTGTGAAGTTATTAATTTCCGAGATATTGGTTTAAATTTTTCCATACTTCCACTTTTTTAAATGAAAAGCCGTTATTCGTTTTTCTTTCTCCTGGTCAAGCAAAGAGAAGGGAATTTCAAAGCCCTCACACGGCGACCAGCTCTTTAAAGATTTGACTGTCACTTAGGCCCACTGTATCACTTAGTCCCGTTGTATCTTCACGGAAATATGTAATAAAAGTATTTCTCCCCACCTCGATTGTATAGCATGTCTCTCAGTAAAGAAATCCCGAGTTCGAACCTCACTTGGTGAATTACCTTAAGCTCCATGGTCCTCGATATCATTTGAGCATAATTTCACCAATTTCATTCATCGTCCGATGTGACTAACCAGGTTAAAGGGCGTTAAGTTGCAAAAAAAAAAAAAATATATGCATGCATTCATGGATATAAGGCATATCTCGAAAAGCAAGCAATAGATAGAGTAACAATTTTTAACATAAGTTTACTAAAGGTTTGGTAGAGAAAATCATTCGAATATATCACATTATTTTAAAAATGCCTTCGTTACTAAGTTGCTCCTCGCGATGTTACGGAAAGAGAATCACAACTTCAAGCATCCCTCTTAAACATGTGATAATCGATTCGGCTCTCTGTATTTACCTATAACGAAATGTGTAACTATTCCTTAAATGTGTTAATGTTTATCTGGATTGACGTGAAATAGATATAAAATCTGATGTGTTCCATTCACATACCTTTCTCTACATCTCTACAACAAATTGTTAAAAAGCTAATGCTTTTATTTACTTAATGCTAATCGAGAAAAAATTAGCAGAAATAGTCTTATTACTTGCTTCTTTGTAAGTAGAAGCGAAATAAGGGACTACCACAGATTAAAGTGATAGTCAAAAGCTGGTTGCTATGTGACTGAAGTTCCTTTGTTTCTACAGACAGGAGTTGAAAGATTCCTATATAAGAAAAGTATAAGATTTTCAAAGCTGAAACAAAAAACAAGGAGTATCTCAAAACGATCAACTCCACGAAAAAAATTTATATAACATAGCTGGTGTGTTTTAATGTGGACTACATTTTTTGTGCGGTAAGTTATTGTCTATCTCTTACGGTTTAGTAGTTATGCAAAATTTCGTAAAATTCATCGAGTATAAAGTAGTCTTCAGAGACTATTCCCAGAAAATTCAAGATATACATACTATTTGTCAGGTAAATATCGTTAATGTATGATATTTTAATCAATATTATTAGAGCCATTTTGAGAAAATCCAAACTTTAGAAAATTTGTTCATGTAAAGGGTAGTTTGCAGTGGGGGAAATTTTCTTGAAAATATTCGTGTAGGACCCTAGGGAGATACTAAAATTAAACACCACATTTGTCATTTAAGAGAATTTTCGTTATTGAGATATGCTGTCCACTGATAGACACACACCACGCACCTTTTTCTAAGCATTTTTTTTTTCGATTCAGGCGGTCTTAAAACATCTATTCCCGGTAAAATCTTGGTATCATAGACTTTTCATTTAATAGACTTTTCGTTATTGAGCTATGCTGCCCACTGATAGACACACCTTTTTCTAAACATGATTTTTTTTTCGATTCAGGCGGTCTTAAAACATCTATTCCCGGTAAAATCTCGGTATCTAAATTTTGAATAGAATATAATACGAGGAGCGTTCAATAAGTCCTTAGAAAATCCAAGAAATTACACTCGAAGCCTGGAGTAAAATTTGTACTTAGTAACCGTCGCCTCTTACTAGATGACAGTTAAAGTTTCAGCTATACCCATCACGTGATTTCGTTGCCATAGGCGATTGAATCAACACTCTTGTGTTTTTATTTAGAAAGATGGAAAAAAAATGTGTTTCGTGCGGTGATCAAACACTTCTATTTAAACAACTTAATCACCGAAAGAGATAAAAACGGAGTTGGATGAAGTTCGTGGCACATCTGCTCCTACGTTTGCAACAATTTGCAATTGGATAAATAAATTTAAACGTGGCCGTACATTCAAAAATGATGAACATCGTTCTGGATGCCCTATAGATGTGACTTCCTCCGAAATTATTGACAAAATCCAGGATATAGTTTTGAGCGATCGACGAATCAAAGTTTGCAAAATAGTAGAGGCCATAGGCATATCACAAAGTACAGGTTAACAATTTTGCACCAAAATTAGGTCTATTCATCTGTTTCAAGAATCTGAATTGTGTAGCCCAGAGCACCAGAAATTTACTCCGCAAACAAGTATTAAGCGCTACGCACAGTAACAAGAGGAAGTATAGCGTTTCACCCAACAATTCGATATTGAGATTTCTCCGCAAAACACGTTATGAGAAACCGTGAATACCTTCTCCAATCATTTTTTTTTTAAAAAGGTCTGTGTTCCCACTACTCTAAACTACCTTTTACATGGAAGATTTTAATTAATATACCATAATTTAAACATTAACATGATAGATAAAATGCATATATTTTTTAAGCTTATCGTCCTTTTACTCGGTTTGTCATATTGGACGACGGATGAAATCAGTGAAATGATGCTCAAATAATCTCTGGCACCATGATTATTATTATTATTATTATTATTATTATTATTATTATTATTATTATTATTATTATTATTATTATTATTATGTTTTAACGAGCTGTCAAGTGCCAGGATCACATCAGCGCCACCGGTGTGCCGGAATTTCGTCCCACAGGAGTTATTGAACATTCCAATAAATCTACTGATGTGGAGCTGACGCTTTTAAGCCCATTTACGGGATCCATGTAGCTTAAAGGTACTCGACATTCGTCTTCTCTGGATAAGGGAAAACTCCGAAATAAATCTCATTCGGGTAACTCGCAATAAGCGAGATTCGAACTCGCGACCTCTTGAATGTGAGGCGGATGGCTACCCAGGTGGGCATAGTGTATATATTTAATTTTCTGGGAATTGCCTTAAGAAATTTTCATTCGGAAGGAACTTGTGTATTATCTTGTATAACTGGTAAATGTTAAGAGAAAACGCGCTACACAAAAAGTGTAGATCTTTTATACTCTCTATTGTAAATAAATGTTTTATGCCATTTCCGAGATATCCGTTATTAATGGTTTGAATTCTTTAATGTCCTTGTCATTTTTTGAAGTCATTTCGATTTTTAGTTGTTGAAATTCTAGAGTAACGTTATGGACTTTTAAGGGAAGCATATAGCGTCTAATTCTCAAAATTTGAGTATCGTTATTTCCTTTGTATCTAAAACTAAATGTGCCAGTGTAGCTGTTATGCAAGTGTTTACCTCAATTAAAATAAACTAGATCGTAAAATATACTTTTGTATACTTATTTTGTACCCACTATTTTGTAAATTGTAGAAGGCAGAAAAACTCATGTGAATGTAATACATTAGAAATAATATTATTCTCCTGGTAAAGCAAAGAGAACGGGATATCAACGCAATTACATAACGACCCCGCTCTTAAAGGTTTTAACTGTCGCTTTAGCCCTGTGTATTTCCTTATTTCCTCGTACCTACAATGAAATATGCAATAAGGCAAATAAAATGTATATAATGAATTTTCTGGGAATAGCTTCTGAGCTCCTGTTCATTCTGGATGAATTTTGCTGAATTTCGCATAACTGTAAACCGTAAAAAATGGACATAAACTAAGTATACAAAAAATTTAATCTCATTAACACACAATTTGTCATACATTTTTGTTGTAGATTTGATCGTTTTCGAGATATCCATATTATTGGTTTCAGTTTTAAACTATGCATCTTCTCAAACTGTATCATCTCTCCTTTCATCTCTCTTTTGTTTGACTGACACTGTAAAGTTGACCGAACTTCAATTTTTCACATATTGGACTAGCTTATAAAAGATTTGACTATCGCTTTAGCCTAGTGTATTCTCTATTTCCCTTCTGCTCAGAAAGAAGCAAGTAATAAGAATTTCTGCTGATGTGTATTTCGATTAACATGAAGTAAATAAACGATTAAGCTTTTATAAGAATAGTTTATTGTAGAATGGTAAAGTAATGTGAATGGAACACCATCAGATTTTTTCTTCCAGTGAATTTGCAACACAAAAGATGCGCTGGTTTTTATTTAGCTTAACGTCCTTGAACCTGGTTGTTCATATCGGACGATGAAATGGAAATGGCGTGTAATTTATGGACGCTCTTTAACTACTGCGGTTCTCAGCATCCCATTCTAAATTGGGCGTGAAAGACCGCTTAATTTTGCTCAGAGGCCTCTATCAGGCTTGAGGTTCTTTTACGTGCCGTAAATTACGACACGGGACCCACGGCTTTACTTCCCTTCCGAAGGAAGCCATGCTAAGAGGATTTTTACATCCGAAAAAATCCATCGTCCTCCGCCGGGTTTGAAGCCGGTATATGTAGTAGGCATGGTAACCATTACACCACGGAGGGCGACTCGGATGATGAATGAAATGATGCTCAAACGATCTCGGGGACCATGGAGCTAAAAGTTGCTCGAAGAGGATAAACCCCAAAAAAACTTTAGCCGGGTAAGCCACCCTAAGTGAGATTGGAACCCACGACCTGTTGACTGTGAGGCAGACACGCTACCTCCACACCACCACGTGAAGCAGTTTGTGCGGGTATAATGCATTTACGAGACTTTATTTATCACCTTATTTTCTCCATTAGATAGGCAGATTGCTATATGTCCGTTATTTGTTTCTCTTGGGCTTCTTCCTAACATAAAGGAGTATTTTATTTAAGCAGTTCAGTGTTCTTTCGCCCTTCTGAGTGTAACAAAATTTACATTATACAATTTAAGCTATATCTACACATTCAAATATTTTTTATATTCTCTACTGCTCACCTATAAGTAGAGGAAGTATTCTCTTCCCCCCAAAAATCACCTATATATCACTGAAATACACGTTTGGAGGTACCGTGGATAAGAAAAACATTTCGCGTTTGTGTGAAAAAGTAACTCAAAAGAGAAAGTCAGTTAAGTACCATGCATGATATTAAGTTCCTCTTACAGCCAAAACTATCCTTTATATTTTAAACTATTTCATTATTTATGATTGCCTTACAATTGCGTCTGATGATTATTACAATGCCATATGTTTAAGATATTTTCATAACAAATAAAGCACATATCTTGAAATGTCTGGCAATAGCCTCTAAAACCCTCTTAATTTTAAATTACTTTTGCATAACTGGCCAACGGTAAGAGATGAGCAAAATCTAACTACACAGAAATGTAAATCTGGATAAAACTCAGAATTTAAGTCAATTTCTTTTTGGGCATTATTTTTTCGAAATATTGCTCATTATTGGTTTGAATCTCCAAATATTTATAATTTTATCAAATTGTAAATCGTTATTTATGTTTTTTCGTGACTGTGAAGATATGGAATCATACAGAATGGTGATCCGATTTGTACTTTCATCCAACATTTCAATAGCGAAATTTCACCGTAAATGCATGTCTTGAGGACCCACGAGTCCAAAAATTTGAAAAAGGTTTGTGTATGTTAGTGTGTCTGTAGAAAGCATAACTAAATACAATACAAAGTCAGTTAAATACCAAAACTGGTATTTAAGTTCAGTATCAAGACACGACGCGTAGCTTTTCAATGAAATCCCCACACCCAAACTATCCTTTAAATGGGCAAATTTTTCAAAATTTCCGATTTTCTCAAGATGGGTAACAGTTTTGATTAAAATATTATATATTAAATATATTTACATGATAAATAAAATATGTATTTTGAATTTTCTGGGAATTGGCTGTAAACAATAGATAAAAAACGAAACCGCACTACAAAAGAAATGCAAATTTCTTTAAAACATATATATTCTGAATAATTTTTTTTCGCCATAAGCATTTTCATGTTACCTAACTGGTATTTATGGGTTGAATCGTTCAATGCTTTCTAAGTCCTTTCGATTTGTTTCTCGCGATAACAGGAAAGAGTATTTAATTATAACCCCAGGGAAAAAAAAAAAAAAACAAAAAAAAACAAAAAACAAAAAAACAAACACCCAGTCCTTAAACATTTGCCTGTCGTTGTTCTCTGTGTATATAAATGAAATACGTAACATAGCTACGTATTTCTGCAAATGTTAATCTTATTAACTATTAAATGGATAGAAAACTAAACATTCGTTAAAAACAGTTTGCATAGGCACTAATAAACGATAGAGGGAGAGAAAGCCACGTGAATGCGTCACATCAGATTTTCACTTTCTCTAGCACGCATGTACAATGTACATAGTAGATAGAGAATGTGTTGTATGCTGCCGAAAAATTCGATATGAATTTCACCGGAAATGCACGACTCCCTGGGACTCCCTGAATGCAAAAAAGGAATTTTTAGAAAAAGATCCATGAGCGACTCTGTGTGTGTGTGCCTTAGTGAATATGTGTGTGTATATGGACAGCATAATTAAAAAACGAATAGTTGGATAATACCAAACTTGGTATTTACGTTCAGTATCTGCCAAGGATGCGACAAGATTTTTTTTTCAGAAAATCCTTCCACCCCAACTACTCTTTCCATGAAAAATTCTTCTAAAATTTTGACTTTCTCAAAAATGGCTCTAGCGACTGTAATTACATTTTGTGATATGTTTAAGATATTTTATTACGAAATGTATATATCTAAGTGTATATATGTTTACGAAATGTATATATAATTTGCTGGGAATAGCGTCCTAAAGCCTCTTCATTCTGGATGGCTTTTATGTAACAAGTAAACTGTAAGAGATAGACACAAATGTACTGCAGAGAAAATTTAGATCTCGTTAAAACACAATTTATGCCATAATACAATTTTATGTACAGTAAATCGTTTGCGAAATATTCTTTGTTATTTGTTTCAGTTTTAAAGTCTTAAACTTTTTTCAAAGGCTTTCTCAAAAATTATATTTCGTTTCATATCCCTTTTGTTTTACTCCTGGCCTTAGAAAGAGAACCGGGTTTGAATGACAAACGTACAGCGACAGCTTATAAAAGATTTGACTATCGTGTTAGCCTAGTGTATTCTTTCATTTCCCTCCTTCTTATAAGGCCATTTCTGGTGATATTATTCTCGATTAGCGTTGTGCAGATAGAAGAATAATCGTTGGTAAGAACTGCTAGCTATGATTAGAAAATGTCATATGAATGAAACACATTTTATGTTTTTAAAATTCTATTTTATCTTACGTCGCTTTAATAACTTGGTCATATTGCGACGGAACTATTAGGTATATATATGTGTCTCGTTGACGGTATAAGGTCCGTGGTTTAAAGCCTCATCCCCGAGCTTTACTATCTTCGTTTCGTGCCAATCAGATGGTGTTAAGAGTTGCATCCAGTCTGCTCTACTATCCGTAGTCAGATGGCAAAGGGCATCTAGCCTTTTAAGGTCTCATCTCCTCACACCATATTGGAAGACTTATCAAGGACTTCGAGAGGCGGCAACAACAGAAGTGAGCTCTTTCGAATCTCCAATACTCCAACCCAACTCTCCATAGATTTCCTCCACTTTCACCATCATTTCCCTAGGTTGCAGCCTAGCATCAACCTTTCACCCGTTCCCGCATCCCATCTCTCACTAAGCGGGACCGCGCTGCGCTTCAACAGCACGATTAAACAGTAACATACGTGTTATCACGCGGAGTATTTTTTAGTGGGTATTCCGCAGCCAGAGCGGAGAGCCTCACATAACCTCCCAGTCATTGCACCTCGGCTGTGTCAAACGCAGTTTTACCTTCACGGTAAAAAAACAAAACAAAAAAACAAAGCTGTTCACTGCTTACACCATCTTTGGATAGATGGCAACACATTCGCAATTACATGGAAAAAATTGAAAATTTGGTCTTAAAAATTGCTCTAACAATTTTTATTAAAATACCGTATATTAAAAATATTACAAAACAAATAAAATACTTATATTGAATTTTCTGGGAATATCTTCTGAACTGCTGTTTATTCTGAATGAATTTTGCTGAATTTTGTATAACTATAAACAGTAAAATATAGACAAACTTACTACACACAAAATTTAGATCTCATTAAAACACACATTTTATATTTCTTGTTATCGGTTCGTATCTTCTCAAACGGTATCGTTTTTCGTTTCATCTCTTTTGTTTGATTGACACTGCAAAGTGGACCGAACTTCAATTTTTACTTCCTCTATACGCACTATGTACATAATGTATAGAGAATGTTTTGCACTCCACCAAAAAATTCAATACCGAGATTTCACCGGAAATATATGTTTTAGGGTCCCCTGTATCCAAAAAAGTATTTTCAGAAAAAGATCCGTGTGTCCACGTGTCTGTGAACACGATAACTCAAAAACGAAAAGTTGGTAAAATACCAAACTTGGTATTTAAGTTTAGTATTTTCCGGGGATGCGACACGAAGGTTTTGAGAAAAATTGCCCCACTCCAAACTACCCTTTACATAGAACTTTTTTCTAAAATTTTGATTTTCTAAAAAATGGCTCTAACGATTTTGATTAAAATGTCGTATATTAAAGATATTTACCTGACAAATAAAATGTATATTTTGAATTTTCTGGGAATAGCCTCTGAAGACTACTTTATTCTGAATGAATTTGACGGAATTTTGCATAAGTGCCAAACCGTAAGAGAGAGAGACAAAAACTTACCACACAGCAAATGTAGAGCACATTAAAGCACACAATTTATGTTGTATATATTTTTTTCGTGGAGTTTATTGTATTTGTGATATTCCTTGTTTTTGGTTTAAGCTATAAAAACTTATATTTTTTTCATACAGGACTTTGTGAACTCGTGTCCATACAAACAAAGGAACTTCAAGCACATAGCAATCAGCTTTTGACTATCACTTTAACCTATGGTACTCCCTTATTTCGCTTCTACTTACAAGGAAGCAAGAAATAAGGATATTTCTGCTAATTTTTTCTCGATTAGCAGGGAGTAAATAGAAGCATAAGCTTTTTAAAAATAATTTATTGCAGAGATATAGAGAAAGTCATGTGAATGGAACACATAAGATTTTTCATATATCGGAGCAGCTTTTAAAACATTTGACTATCACTATAGCCTAGTGTATTCTCTATTTCTCTATTGCTTAGAAATAAGAATTCCTGCTAATGTTTATATCGATTAGCATGATGTAGATAAAAGAATGATCTTTCTTAAGAATAGTTTATTTGCAGAAAAAAAGTAGAGAAAGTCTTATGAATGGAATATTTCAAATTTTTAAAATTTAGCTTTTCTAAAAAGTGGCTCCAACAATTTTGATTTAAATGCCGTATATTAAAGATATTCTTATGCCTATAAAATGTATATCTGAATTTACTAGCACTAGCCTCTGAAGACCTCTCCATTTTGGATGACTTTTGCATAACTGGCGAACCGTAACAGATAGACAAAAACGTATTACACAAAGAATGTTTAATCCCGTTAAAACACAAAATTTGTCATGAATGTTTTTTCTCGTAAAGTTGACTATTTCCGAAATATTCCTTGTTTTCAGCTCCTGACCATTAAAAAAAAAAAACAAAAAAAAACAAAAAAAAAAAAACGAATCAATCACATAGCTACCAGCTTTTAAAATATTTGTTTTGTAGCCTAGAGTTCTCCCTTATTTCCCTTCTACGTATAAGGAACTAAATAATAACACCATTTCTGCTAATGTTTATCTCGATTAGCATAAAGTAAATAGAAGGATAAGCTTATGAACAATAATTTGTTACAGAGATGAAGAGAAAACCATGTGAATGGAGCATATCAGATTCTAATCTATTACTTTCTATACCATGTACATACAATGCACATAGTAGGAAGAGAAGGTATTGTATTCTTCCAAAAAACTCAATTTGAGATTTCACCGGAAAAAATCTTAAAAAACAAAATACATTTTAAGAAAACGATCGGCATGTGTGCCTGTGAGCAGCATAACTCAAGCTTCGAAAATTATGATTGTCTTAAAAATGGCTAATGATTTTGGTTAAAATAGCGTATATTGAAGATATTTACATTCCGAATAAACTACATACTGTGTCTTAAATTTCATTGGGAATAGCCTCTGAAGTCCTCTTTGGATATCTTTTACGGACTGGTACACCGTTAGGGAGATAAAAGCTTAGTAGTACACAAAAATATAAATATTGACGAAAACGTACAATTTATGTTTTCTATATTTTTGTTCAGCTAGCCATTTCCGAGATATTGCTTGTTATAGGTTTAATTTTTCAATATTTATATTTTTCTCACGGAAAGTAATTTTCCATATTTCTTCACCCTGGAGAACGGAATTTCAATATCTTCAAATAACGGGCGGCTTGTAAAATATTTGAATAGCTCTAGTTTATTGTATGTCTTTAATCCCCTTAAGTATTATCCCCTTTATTTATCTTTATTGTTACAAATAATATGTAATAAAACCATTTCTGCTAATGTTTATTTTGATAAGTATGAAGTATAAGAATAAGCTCTTATAAGAATAGTTTGCTGCAGAATGGGTAGAGAAAGTTAGGTGAATGCAGCACATAAAGTTTTTACTTTCTCTACACGTACTATGTACATAGTGTATAGAGAAGGTATTGCATTCCATCCAAAAATTCGATACCGAGATTTCACCGGAAATACATGTTTTGGGTCCCCCTGAATCCAAAAAAAGCATTTTAATTTGTCTACACGTACTATGTACATAGTGTATAGAGAAGGCATTGTATTCCACCCTAAAACTCGATACCGAGATTTCACCGGAAATACATGTTTTGGGTCCCCCTGAATCCAAAATAAAAAGCATTTTAATTTGTCTACACGTACTATGTACATAGCGTATAGAGAAGGTATTGTATTCCACTCTAAAACTCGATACCGAGATTTCACCGGAAATACATGTTTTGGGTCCACCTGAATCCAGAAAAAGCGTTTTTACAGAAAGGTCCGTATGTGTGTATGTGTGCGCATGTTTGTGTGTGTGTGTCTGTGTGTCTGTGGACAGCATAGCTCAAAAGCGAAAATACTGTTAAATACCAAACTTGGTATTTAAGTCTGGTATCTTCCAAGGATGCGACACGAAGATTTTCAAGAAAATCCCCCCACCCCCAACTACCTTTTACATGGAACTTTTTTCAAACATTTTGATTTTCTCAAAAATGGCTCTAACGATTTTGATTAAAATGTCAAATATTAAAGGTATTTACCTGACAAATAAAATGTATATCTTGAATTTTCTGGAAAAAGCCTCTGAAGACTACTTTATTCTGGATGAATTTTACGGAATTTTGCATAACTGCTAAACCGTAAGAGATGGACAAAAACTTAACATGCAGAAAATGTAGAGGACATTAAAACACACAATTTATTTTCTATACATTTTTTTTCGTGGAGTTGATCGTTTTTGAGATATTCCTTGTTTTGGGTTTCAGCTTTGGAAAACTTATAGTTTTCTTATACAGGAATTTGAACTTCAGTCCATACAAGGGAACTTCAGTCCCATAGCAACCAACTTTTGTTTATCAGTTTAGCATATATAGTACTCCCTTATTTCCGTTCTACCTACAAACAAGTAATAACACCATTTCCGTTATTTTTTCTCGATTAAAATGAAGTAAATAGAAGCATAAGATTTTTAACAATATATTGTTGCAGAGAAGTAGAGAAAGTCGTGTGAATGGAATTCATCAGATTTTTACAAAAGGCCCGTGTGTGTATGTGTGTGTATGTGCGTGTGTGTGTGTGTGTGTGGACAGCACAGCTCAAAAACGAAAAGACCGTCGGATACCAAATCTGGTATTTAAGTTTGGTAATTTCCAAGGATGGGACACAAAGATTTTCAAGAAAATCCCCCACTCCCAACTACCCTTTACATGGAACTTTCTTCGAAAATTTTGATTTCCTTAAAAATGGCTGTAACGATTTTAATTAAAATATTGTATATTAATGTAATTTACCTCACAAATAATATGTATATCTTGAATTTTCTGGGAATAGCCTCTGAAGACTATTTTATTCTGGATGAATTTTACGAAATTTTGCATTACTGCTAAACCGGAAGAGATGGACAAAAATCTACCACAAAAAAAAAAAAAAAAAAAAAAAAAAACGTAGAGCACATTAAGATACACAATTTATTTATATTATTTTTTTTTTTTCGTGGAGTTGATCGTTTTTGAGATATTCCTTGTTTTTGGTTTCAGCTTTGAAAACCTTGTACTTTTCTCATACAGGAATGTGTCAACTGGTGTCCATACAAATAAAGGAACTTTCACTTAGCAACCAGCATTTGAGTATCACCTTAACCTATGGTACGCCCTTATTTCGCTTCTATTTACAAGGAAGCAAGTAATAAGACTATTTCTGCTAATTCTTTCTCGATTATCATGAAGTAAAAAGAATCATAAGCTTTTTAATAATATTTTTTGTAGAGATGTAGAGAAAGTCACGTGAGTGGAATACATCAGACTTTTTTCCTTTGATATGCATTGCATATATTCGAGAATCCCTTAAAATTCCTCAGAAGCTTCACCCAAAATTACCCCCTGAATGAATTATACCTCCAAACTCCTCCTAGGGCATCCCCTATATTTAGGAAGAAAACCCACAAGTTGGCAACACTGAGCGAAAGCTGTGTGAATAGAATAGTGTAGAATGCCAATGAAACGGTAACGTGGAGAGAAAGTAGTCTCACTGTTACACACCAGATGTGTATTATCAGCAATCAATAAACGTGCATGTACGTACATACGTTGTGTTATCAGTTTACCTGTTGACACTTCTGCGGTAGTGAGGTGGGCAAGCTTCCAAAGCAATTTATTTTAAAATCTATCCTGGCCTCTCTTCGGTTCCCCATTTTATAACACGTATCCTTGCAAACTCTATTCCGCTCCCATACTTCCTTGTGTTGCCAAATGTTTCATGCAGCGAAGAGAATGTGGTTCAGTTCGCAATGGTTCTTATACCTCTCATACTATAATTAGAAATAAGGCACATACAGGAACAATCGGGTGACTTTCTCTACTGACTCTTCTGCGAACTAACTTCACCTTCTACCTGCTAGCTGTTAAAGGAGCGAATGGGTTTCATATCTAACTTAAAGGGATTTAAAACTGGGAATGAAATGTTTGTACGCATGTGCTACATGCTGCACAATGTATAACATTGAAGCTTCAATCCTACAGCATTTATAGTTCCTCACTATTAATATTTGTGTGTTTAAAACATATTTTCAAAATTTCTTTCCTCCTACAATTTTAATGCAATGAGGTCGAAAATTTTCAAGAATGATTTAGACTAATTATCAGATTTTTACTTTCTCTAGCACATAGTAGGTAAAGGAACTATTGTATTGCACCCAAAAGTTCGATACCGAGATTTCACTGGTATTACTGGTAGAGTTCCCTGAATCAAAAAAAAAAAAAAATAGATAAATGTTCGTCTATGCATCCGTGGGACTGTGAATGCGATAGCCAAAAAACGAAAATGCGGTTAAATACCAAACTTTATATTTAACTTTAGCATCTTCCAAGGACTAACAGAAGATTTTCAAGAAAATACCCTTTTTATGAAATATTTTTCGAAAATTTTGATTCTCTCAAAATGGCTTCAAGAAGTTTGATTAAAATACCACATGTTCAAGATATTTTCATAAACGAAATGTTTGAATTTTCAAGGAATAGCATCTGAAGACCTCTTCATTCTGGATGGCTTTTGTGTTGCTGATAAACTGCAAGAATAAGACAAAACCTTACTGCACAAAAAATATAGATCGCGTTGAGCCAAGTGACAGCTGCACACCCGCGCGCGCACGCGCACGCGCACACACACAGCATAGTGAAAGTATCCCGAACTGACAACAGGATATCCACGAAGTCGCTAAAACATTACCTGAGGAAATGGGGAGGTTGCCGGATAAAGGATTGTCACAGTGGACGATCTTTTTTGTCATATTTTTTTACTTTCTCTACATGTACTATGTACATAGTGTATAGAGAAAGTAATGTAATGCAACCAAGTATTCGATACCGAGATTACACCGGAAATACTTGTTTTGGAAAAAGTCACGTGTGTGTGTCTGTGTACAGCATAGCTCAAAAACGAAAAAAACCGTTGAATGCTAAACTTGGTATTTAAGTTTGGTGTCTTCCAAGAATGCGACACGAAGATTTTCAAGAAAATCCCCACAACTACAATTTACTTGGAACTTTTTTCGAAAATGTTGATTTTCCCAAAAATGGCTCTAATATTATTTACCTGAGAGCCATTTTTTCGAAAATCAGAATTTTCAAAACGTTTTCCAGGTAAAGGGTAATTTGTGGTGGGGCCTTTTTTTTTTTCTTAATCCTCGTGTCGCATTCTTGAATAAATACCAAGTTTGTTATTCAACGGTCTTTTCGTTTTTGAGCTATGCTATCCACACAAACATACAGATTTTTTTCTAAAAATGCTTCTTTTTGAACTCGGGACCTCAAAACATATATTTCCAGTGAAAGCTCAACATCAACTTTTTGGGTGGAATACAGTACCTTCTCTAGCTACTATGTACTATGTACATTGTATGTTCAGATGTGTCCATTTTCTCCCTTAATCGACATAAACTATCATTACAGATTTACACATTTTGTTGAAGGATACTCTAGATTAAGCGATAGCGATTTGCAAAAATCTGATATTCTGCAATTACATAACTTTTTCTACGCTTTGTTATTTAATCAATTAAGATTTGATTTCTCTTGGATGGGATCCTCAATCACTGACTGGGACAGAACACCCATAGTAGGACTTGTTCTGTGCGACTTAAGTGATCCCAGCGCGGGAGAGATGAGGTGGTGACCCGAAAGGGACTAGATGCGGATAATGACGGGCGCAAACATGGACGGGGCCTAACGTTTTCAAATTTAACACCTTTAATGTTTCTGGGGGCTCTCCTAAGGGACGTAGCCCGAAAACACCCGAAGGCTGATTCCGATAGAGTGGTACCACGACGACGTAAACTTCTATTGTGCGCAAGCCTCCATCCAGCTGCAAGTTGCCGAGCAGGGCCACCTGCTCCTTCAACTCTGTTCAACAAGGAATTGATGGATAGGACATTTAGGAGATCTAACAAACCTTCCTAGCGTCACTAATTGTTTTTTACAAGGCGTGAGTAGGACAAGAGTTGAATAGTCAAATGAAAAATTCGGTGCCATAGCCAGGATTTGAGCTTTTCTGTCTGATTATACCAATCCAAACCTTCCTCATTTCACTGGTGATCCGAGGAAACCCCACGGGTGTATTAGGCTGGTCATGGGAATAGAACCCTTGACGACCCAAATTCGAATCCCTCACTTTACCACAGCGCCACCTCACTCGATTTTACCTTTTTAGTGGGTATATAAAGCATTCTTACGATAACTTATTACCTTCTCTAGCAGGTATGTACAATATACATAGTAGGTAGAGAAGGTATTGTATTCCTCCCAAAAATCTATACCGAGATTTCACCGTAAATATGTTTTAAGACCCCTGAATTCAAAGAAAACATTTTTAGAAAAAGGCCGGCGTATGTGTGTGTACGTGTGTGTGTGTGTGTGTATGTGTGTGTGTATTTATGTTTA
The DNA here is from genome assembly GCA_030762935.1 of Hymenopus coronatus. Taxonomy (NCBI): domain Eukaryota; kingdom Metazoa; phylum Arthropoda; class Insecta; order Mantodea; family Hymenopodidae; genus Hymenopus; species Hymenopus coronatus. The sequence continues at coordinate 30,627,538 of CM060896.1, read as the reverse complement.
GTATCTTCCAAGGATACGACACGACAATTTTTCAGAAAATTCTCCACTTCAAACTGTCCTTCATATGGAAACATTTTCGAAGAAATTTACTATCTCAAAAATGGCTCTAACGATTTTGATTAATATACCGTATACTAAAGGTACTTACATAACAAATAAAATGTATATCCTGGGAATAGCCTCTGAAGTCCTCCTCATTCTGAATGTCTTTTGCATAAATGGTAAACCGCAAGAGATAGACCAAAACTTAATTCACAAAAAATGTAGATCTCAACAAAACTCACATTTATGTCCTTTCATTTTTGTTTTGAAACTAACCGTCTCCGAGATTTTATCGTTATTATTTTCAGTTTAAAAATACTTTTCACAACCAGGAAGTCGTCCGTGTTTCGTTTTGTTTTACTCCTTGCCATGCAAAGAAACGAATTTCAATGGGTCGCATAGCGACAGTTTTTAAAACATTTGCGAATCTTTGATCATAGTGTATTCCCGTAGTTCTTTTCTGCCTATAAGGAACTAATTATAAGATCTTCCTGCTAATGCTCATCTCGATCAGCATGGAGTAGAAAGAATTACAATATTTTGTAAGAAGAGTTTTTTTGTAAAACAGGTAGAGAAAGACATGTGAATGGAACACATCAGACTTTTGTTCTTTCAACTTCACTTTGAGTCCAACTCTTTCGGAAGTAGGTGCAGTAAACGTTTTGTTAAAGATACGAAGGGAAGAGCGGTAACCAAATATTTAACAACGGGACGCTATTTGTATTTGCCTTAAAGTTGTATATTTTTCCCATGAAATCGTTAAAAAAAACCAAAAAAACTAACAAACAAAAACAACTGAAAATCAAAAGGACTTGAAAGAATGATCAAGTATTGAATAACGGATATCTCGGAAATCACTTAAAGCAGAAAAACAGTTATATAAAGTCTATATTTTTGTGAGTGTATTTTCGTCTATCGTAAACATTTAGTGTTATACAAGATTATACAAATTCCTTCCGAATAAAAAGGACTTATGCGGCTACTTCCAGGTAATTCAAGGTCTACATTTTATATATTTATACATAATATACATTTAGTTCTTATTTTATAATATACATTATTTATAATGTGTTTTAATCAACGTATTAGACCCACAATAACAATAGCGACTTACAGTTGAAAGACTTTTATGTGTTACATTCACAATTTCACTGCACATATTTTATTTTTGTGTAGTTTTCCCAGAGTATACCCGCTAAAATTATTACTTACTCTACACGTACTATGTACATAGTGTATAGAGAAGGTATTGCACTCCACCCAGAAATTCGATACTGAGATTTCACCGGAAAAATATGCTTTAGGGTTCCCTTTATCAAAAAAAAAAAAAACATTTTTAGAAAAAGTCCGTGTTTGTGTCCGTGTGTCTATGGTTACGCTAGCTCAAAAACGAAAAGTCGCTAAAATACCAAACTTGGTATTGAAGTTTAGTATCTTCCAGAGATGCGACACGAAGATTTGGAGAAAAATTCCCCACCCCAAACTACCCTTTACACAGAACTTCTTTCGAAAATTTTGATTTTCTTAAAAATTGCTAACGATTTTTATTAAAATATCGCATATTAAAGATATTTACCTGACAAATAAAATGTATATGTTGAATTTTCAGGGAATAGCTTCTGAAGACTACTTTATTATATACGAAATTTTGCATAACTGCTAAACCGTAAGAGCTGGACCAAAACTTACCGCACAAAAATTGTAGAGCACAATAAAACACAGAATTTATATTATATACATGTTTTTTTTTTTGTGGAGTTGACCATTTTTTAGATATTCCTTATTTTTGGTTTCATCTTTAAAAACTACTTTTCTCATACAGGAATTTGTCAACTCTTGTCCATACAAACAAAGCAACTTCAGTCACATAGCAACCAGCTTTTGGCTATCACTTTAACCTATGCTACTCCCTTATTTCCCTTGTACTTCCAAGGAAATAAGTAATAAGACTGTTCCTGCAATTTTTTTCTCGATTAGCTTTAAGCAAATAAAAGCATTAGCTTTTAGAAACAATCTATTGCAGAGATGTAGAGAAAGTCATGTGTATGGAAATCACCAGATTTTTTTTTTGTATTCATGTCATGTTACTCGAAATCAATCTTGTAGAAATATGTTTATTTCTTATTAAATATTATTTCGTTGCAAATACAAGGGGAAGGAGAAAACTGGGTCGAAGCAAGTTGCTATATACTCTTCTTTCCATAGCATTGAGAAAAATCAACTGAATGACCACAGCATTAAGGAAATTAGTGCGTTGAAAATCCAAACCAATAACAGATATTTCGAAAGCAATAAATGCCATAAAATAAGGTATTGGAAGAATTTTGTATTGTAAAGTGCTCTACGGTTCTTTATTACTTTCTTTACACCTAAATAGTGTATAATTTATATAAACATTCGATACCGAGATTTCACCGAAAATACATGTTTTGGGTACCCCTGAATCCAAAAAAGGAAACATTTTAGAAAAATGCCCGACAGCATAGCTCAAAAACGAAAAAAACGTTAAATACCAAACTTGGTATTTAAGTTTGGTATCTTCCAAGAATGCGACACGAAGATTTTCAAGAAAATACCCCCATTCCTAACTATCCTTTACATGGAACTTCTTTCGAAAATTTTGATTTTAACAAAAATGGCTCTAACGATTCTCTTTAAAATATCGTATATTAAAGATATATACCTGACAAATAAAACGCATATCTTGAACACTGTTAGCCTCTGAAAATGCTTTATTCTGCATGGAATTTTAAGGAATTTTGCATAATTGGCAAACCGTAAGAGATAGACGAAAGCTAACTTAACAGAAAATGTAGAGCTCGTTATAGGTTACACACAATTTATGTTGTATACATATTGCTTATTTTTGGTTTCAGCTTTTAAATATTGGAAGATATTAAACTTAAATATCAAATATATTTAACGGTCTTTTTCGTATTTTCTTTTCGTTTTGAGCTGTCCGCACATACATGCATGCATACAAACTGAGTTTTCTGAAAATGCTTTATTTTGCACTCAGCGGCCCCAAACATTATTATTTCCGGTAAAATCTCGACATAGAATATTTGGATGGAGTAAAATACCTTCTCTATCTACTATAGGCATAGTGCGTGTAGAGAAAGTAAACATAGGTTAAGTAATGGCTAAGATTTTGTAAAGAATAGAAAATGTATTCGAAGTACAATTAACTAGTTCAAGCTCAAAGTGGTCTTTCCATCCCTGCTAAGGCGCTTTATATTCTAGTAATTAATACATTTTTCTGAAAAACTCTGCATGGATGACCTAAGTTTATAAAAAACGTCGGGATTTATTCAGAAGTACTTATTAAAGCTGCTTGGTACCATTCACGTAATCCTTTGCCCTGACGGTTATATCAGGAACTACTCAATGCTATGAATGATATGCCGACTGAAGCGCTTGGGCTGACAAGTAATCGATGTTACTGCACTCTTGTGGCAGTTTATTAGATTTGAGGCAGTGCAGCCTACATGTTTATTAGCGCTTGGAACGGGAAGTAAGAGAACCACCGTTTACATTTTTAAATAAAATGTACCCGGGAGGGAAATGGCTGCTATCTTTGAACGTTATTCACCTGTTGGGGAATGACCCCATGAGAGGCAACTGACCCATTTCTTTTATGAAAAAAACTGTTGGAAGTTGAGCCCCATCTCTATGTTTGAGCGCTTTCTTTCTGCGCTTCTCATTGTGATCATTTTCATATTTCTTATTTAATGAAGTGAGTGAACTTCATATTTTAATTTCTCTATGGCTTATCTTATATGTACGAGTACTACACCCAAAGTTTTGATACAGTGATTTAATAACACAGGTTTTGAGGCAGTCTGAAAGAAAGTTCAAAAGGTCTCATATGTTTCCGACGCTCTGTTTCTCATAACTAAAAAACTAAAAACTTAGTTTTCTAAACATCTATACGAAAATTTTGATTTTATCAAAAATGGCTCAAACGATTTTAGTTGGTATACTTATCATATGTATGATATTTGTATGAAAAATACAATTTTCAGCGAGTTTTAAAAGTGCCGCATTTTTTCTGCTACAGCTAATGGAAATGTGTTCGAAACACCTTGGAGACATATCAGTAGGTAGTTTTTAAAAGACTCCTTCGCAGAAGTAAACCATTCTTAATATCCGTGTTTAAGTTATTACGTTATCGGAAACACTTTACATGCCACTATACTATACGCGGCGTTTGTCATTTTTTTTTTTTTTTTATTCTTTTAACATGTTTTAACCCGGTAGGTCATATGCGAAATGATGCACGAATGACCCCAAGAGTTACCCGAAATTCGTCTTTCAGAATAAGGGAAAAATGGCATGGTTCCATTCACATGACTTTCTCTACATCTCTGCAACAAATCATTGTTAAACAGCTTGTGCTTCTATTTACTTCATGCTAATCGAGAAAAAATTAGCAGAAATAGTCTTAATACTTGCTTCCTTTAAGTAGAAGGGAAATAAGGGAGTACCAACGGTTAAAATGATAGTCAAAAGCTGGTTGTTATGTGATTGAAGTTCTTTGTTTCTTTGGACAGCAGTTCACAAAGTCCTGTATGAGAAAAGTATAAGTGTTTTAAAGTTGAAACCAAAAAACAAGGAATATATATAAACCGATCACATCCACGAAAAAAATCCATATAACATAAATTGTGTGTTTCAAAGTGCTCTGCATATTTTGTGAAGTAAGTTTTTCTCCATCTCTTACGGTTTAGCAGTTATGTAAAATTCCGTAAAATACATTCATAATAAATGAAGTTTTCAGAGGCTATTCTCGGAAAATTCAAGATATACACTTTATTTGTCGGTAAATATCTTTAATATATGATATTTTAATCAAAATCGTTAGAGCCATTTTTGAGAAAATTAAAAGTTCCATGTAAAGGGTAGTTTGGGGTGGGGGATTTTTCTCAAAATCTTCGTGTCACATCCCTGGAAGATACTAAACTTAAATACCAAGTTTAGTATTTTGCCGACCTTTCGTTTTTGAGTTAGCGTGTTCACAGACACATGGACACATACACACACACATACGGACCTTTTTGTGAAAATCTTTTTTTTTTTTTTTTTTTTTAATACAAAGGACCTAAAACATATATTTCCGGTGAAATCTCGGTATCGAATTTTTGGTGGAGTGCAATACTTTCTCTATACACTATGTATATCTTGAATTTTTTGAGATTGGCCTGTTAAGTCCTCTTCATTAGACGGATTTTACTTTCTCTAGCACGTATGTACAATGTATAGTAGATAGAGAAGGCATTGTATATCACCCAAGAATTCGATACCAATATTTCACCGGAAATACATGTTTTGAAGGCCACTGAATAAAATAAATATAGTTTCTAGAAACAAGTCCGTGTGTACTTGTGTGTGCCTGTCCGTGGGCAGGAAGCTCAAACACAAAACTCACATTAAATATCAAACTTGGAACTTAAGTTCAGTGTCTTTCAAGGATGTGACATGAAGATCAAGAACATTTTTCGAAAATTTTGATTTTCCAAAAATGCTTCAAAGAATTTTTATTAAAATTCCATATGTTTAAGATATTTTCATGACGAAGGAAATGTCTATCTTAAATTTTCTAAGAATAGGTTCTGAAGACCTCTTCATTCTAGATTACTTCTGTTTAACTGGTAAATCGCAAGATATAGACAAAAACTTTCTGCATTAAAATACAGATGTCATTAAAACATAATATGACATATACATGTTTTAAATGCAGTTCACTGTTTCCATGTTATTGGTTTCAATTTTGAATTACTTGAACTTTACTCAAACGGGAAGTCATCTTTTGTTTCATACCTCTTTTGGTTTACTCCTAGCCACACAAAGAGAACCAAATTCTAATTGTTTTACACAGAGAATGCTTTAAAATGTTTAACTATCGTGTTAACCTAATGTATTTCCTTATTTCCCTTCTACTTAGAAGGAAGCAAGTAATAAGACAATCACTGCTAATGTTTATATTGATTAAATGAAGTAGATAAATTAATAATCATTTGTAAGAATAGTTTGTTTGCACAACAGGCAGAGAAAGTAATATGAAGGAATATATAACAGGTTTTCTAAAATTCTCTTTTTGTGTACAGGTCTCAAAGCAGGTATTTCTAGTGTAATCACAATATCGAATACTTGGTGGAGTGCAACATTATTTTTACCTGTGTAAATAGTACGTGGTAGATAAAGTAAAATATGATATGTTGTATTGTCATGCCTTCTTTTCTCCTTCTTTTACAAACTATCCCCACAAAAATCACATTTTTCTCTATAACTATTTTTGGTTAGTTTTAACGCCCTAGTAGGTCGTATAGAACGAATAATAAAATGGAGAAAATGATGCTCAAATGAACCCGGAGTCCTTTGAGGTTAAAGTTACTCAGAATTTGTCTTCTCAGCATAAGGAAAAAGCAGTCTATAACCTCTTCTGGGCCTAGCTGAGATTCGAACTTATGTTGAATGTGACGCCGACACGCTACCACCATACCACAGAGCTTATTAAAAGATAAACATTCATTACACATTTGCATATTGCTTTATAAGTGTAATAGGAATAAGGTAAGGTATAAAATAGGATAGTTAAAGCGATAATCAAATTTTAAACAGTATATTGCTGAACAGCTTCAATATTCCATGCTCTTTGTATGACCAACAGTAAAGACAAACTGGGACTTATAACTTGAAAAGAATTGAAGTGTTTAAATATTCAAATAAATAACAAAATATTTTGGAAATGGACAAGTCAGAAAAATGAAATGTTTTAACGAGATCTACGGTATTTGTATATTAATATTTTTGTCTATATTATACGATTTAGCAGTTGTACAAAAGCTTTCAAAATAAAGAGATTTTACAGGATATTCCCTGAAAAATCACATTTTCTGCAACAACTAAATGGATTTTTTTAAAAAATCCTCGAAAATATCGGACAGTATACTTTAAAAGAATTTTCACAGAAACAAGCCCCTCAACCTGTAAACCCGTCGGGACGTGGTTAAATTCTAGGAAAAATGTACATAGTGTATAGAGAAAGTATTGCACTCCACCAAAAATTCGATACCGAGATTTCACTGGAAATATATGTTTTAGGGTCCCCAATATCCAAAAAAAAGCATTTTCACAAAAAGGTCCGTGTGTGTGTGTGTGTGTGTGTGTGTGTCCGTGTGTCCGTGTGCCCGTGTGTCCGTGTGTCTGTGAACACGATAACTCAAAAACAAAACTTCGGTAAAATACCAAACTTAGTATTTAAGTTTAGTATCTTCCAGGGATGCGACACGAAGATTTTGAGAAAGATCCCCCCACCCCCAACTATTCTTTACATGGAACTTTTTTCGAAAAGTTTGATTTTCTCAAAAATGGCTCTAACGATTTTGATTAAAATTTCGGATATTAAACATATTTACCTGGCAAATGAAATGTATATCTTGAATATTCTGGGAATAGCCTCTAAAGAGTAGTTTATTCTGGATGAATTTTACTAAATTTTGAATAACTGCTAAACCGTAAGAGATGGACAAAAACTTAATATACAATAAATGTAGCGCACATTAAAACACACAATTTATGTTATATACATTTTTTTCGTGGAGTTCGTCGTTTTTGTGACATTCCTTATTTTTGGTTTCTGCTATGAAAAACGTATACTTTTCTCATACGGGAACTTGTGAACTCCTATCCATATAAACAAAGGAACTTCATTGACATAGCAACCAGCTTTTGACTATCACTTTAACCTACGGTTATCCCTTATTTCGCTTCTACTTACAAGGATGCGAGTAATAAAGACTATTTCTGCTAATTTTTTATGATTAGCATAAAGTAAATAGAAATATAAGCTTTTTAAGAATTATTTGTTGCAGGGTTATGGAGAAAGTCATGTGAATGGTACACATCAGATTTTTTTGTCATGTAATATAACGACTTTAATCAAATCTTTAGATTCATATTTGAGAAAATTTAATATTTCAAACTTTCCATGTAAAAGGAAGTTTGGGGAGAGTTTCTTTTGTAAACATTTGTGTCATATCTTTGAAAGAAAGTGGCACTTTTAGTATTCATGGAGCCTCAAAATGAATATTTCCGGTGAAGTTTCGGAATGTTATTTTTCGGTGAAATTTAATACTTCCTCTACTTACTTTCTCTGTTTAGTAGGTTAAAATATATAACTGAAAATTACATTAATTTTATCAAATTGATTGTGGCATTATCCGTTCCCAAAATATTCATTATAATTGGTTTGAATTTTCAAATACATATACATTTTTCAAGGGTGAGTTCTATTATTTTCTCGTGGTCATGCAAAGACCGCGGAATTTAAATTAATTTAATTATTTAGGTGATCTGCATATTAAAATTCTGACTATTGGTTTATACTAATGCATCAATAAACATTTATTAATATATAATATTTCAATAAATATTTATCTCAATTAACAGTAAGTAGATAGTTCAATAAACATTTACAAGAATAGTTTGCAGAAGGGTGAGCAAAGGAAATGCTAGGCAAGCAAAACATTTATTTTCTTTTATTATTACTTTTAAGTTTCCTTGTTTGTTCAGGAAGTCGTCATATGACTTGAATGAATTAATAAAATGAAGGGATAAATGAGCTCAAAGTCAAAAAGTTCTAAGTCTACTGGACTTACCCAAGGTTTAAGGACACATGTGAATTTCAACGAAATGCATTCTGTTCTTAAAGATGTGAACCAGTTTCTTGTCAGAAGAATTAGCTTATTGAGAAATATATTAACAGTTTGTGTAAAATTTATTATTTTTGTATGAGTTATGGTAGTTTGTGCTTTATAAATAGGTAACTGAAAAAATCTCAGCATATTAATGCTATTTTTTTTCTAAAGAGAATCCCATACTTAAGTAAAATTTATGAATAAAATAAGTAATCATAAGGTTTATCAAAATTGATACAACGTCCATTACTTTAAAAGGGATCTGAAATATTTTAAATTGAAGTATCTATTTGTCTATGGATTGACCCACATAGTTAGAAAGCTGTCCTCTTGTAGTGCACTGTACATACAGCAGAGCACATATTGAATACTGCTGTGTAGACCTTTTTTCGATGCCAGGACATTCAGTTGTGCAACAGCTTCAATTCTCTGATGCGAGTATACTTTGTTGAATAAAAATGAGAAAAAGAGTGAAGCAGGACCTGAAATGGCAAACAATTGGTATGCAATGTGCGCCAAGAGCAACTTAAGTGGAGATACGTAAAACATGTATGATACAGACAAGAACTTGAGGTGTTATGTGAATATTGACATTACGTTGCTGGCAAGCGTGCCCAAATAGTTAAACTGTGTTTAAAAGCCAAAAGAGGCCGAACCAAGTATTAAAATCAGCTGCACTGTGTATTTAAAGTAACAGGTTATAAACATGTAATAATGTAGGTAAAATATTATGTGTTCTTTCAACAGAGTTTTCAAAATATCAATGGGTGTCCTGTAACTTTTGGAACCTATATTTGATAGCAGATCATGCATTCTGACGACATGACATCATATTTAACTGTTGTATCATAGATATTGCTAACTTTCACATCCATTCTTACCACAAGTCACAGATTGAGTATTTAGCAGCTGAATTTTAAAAATATTTTTAGACAGTTTCTGGTAGAGGCAGGGTTTTTACAAGGTGTCAGTAGTGTTAAAAGTAGAACGTTGTCAGTGTTATAAAATCGTAACATTCCAATGTAGCAAACTTTAGTTTCTTACAGAATGTGATCACAACCTCATTTGAGTAGGCCGTGAAACTGAATTATTGAATGCTTGTATCGATCCATAAAATGACGAATGATATGAATGTCAATATAGAATGTGCAGAACTAGACGAAATTTTCTTTTTGTAGTTTTGTAACTCATGTTAATACTGATGCTAATCAACTCAACAACTGAACATCGCAGCACGTTGAGATCAGTAGGCAAAGCAAACTATTTATAATGGATAAGCAACTTAATATCGCAGCACATTGAGATCAAGTCCGTGAAATAGGCAAAATAAATTATTTTAATCAATAGATAATGTATCTGTAAATATTGAGTTCTGTTTTAACATAATGTATTCCACTCATTTTCAAAGTAATTTTATTCTGCACGCAGATGCTTGTTCCCCAAACATCCCTCTTCTCAGAATATAATCCTCCCTTTCCAACTTGTAACATAAATAATTATCGTGGAACTTCCTGTTTAACATTTTTCTAAATTTGCGATATTATCTCGTCATCCTTTGCTATTTATTTAGCAGTTTTTGAACTTACATTGAACCTATTCAGAGTTGTAAGCTCATCTCTATGATATGGGAGTAGTTCATTGAAGTGGGCCCGAGTTCTATCTTGGTTTGGCGAGTTAACTGAGGGGACACATAGCACCTCAACATCAATGCATCTTTTATATCTACACGCCTAGGAGAAACGAAATGAAGGGGCAGAAGGAGACGTATGGGCAGACAGTAACACGAACAGCTCTTTAATTCTTACGAGAGGGTAGCTTAGGGACGTCCCTTTAGTGGTACCGGGGAACACGAACCAGTAGGGGAGGTTCAAGGAGAGAGGAGAAGAGGCTCCCATTCGCGAGCCTCCATACTATCTGCCCGCCACCGAACCGTAGTCAATCTGAAACGTGAAAAAGAAAATGAGAATGAGAACGACAGGAAAAACGTGGAAGAATGCACAGCTCCAGCATTCGCCTTACCAACCAGATAAAACCACGGAAAGACCCATGGTCAGAGTGGGCAGCCACCGGAAGTTGAACCCGTAATCTCCCGAAAGTTACATGCTACCGCTGAACTATGTCGCTCAGTTTAGGACGAGTGATTCAGGTAAGCTTTTCTTCGAGGTTTCCCTTATCCTAAGAAGACGTATGCCCTAGGCTCTAGGGCACCCGGGCTCACTTAAGCATCATTTCACCAGTAGCATTCAACGTTCGATATCATCAACCAAATTAAAGGACGTTAAACTACAAGCCAAATAAACTAAGATTTTATATTATTAACATTTTACATAAGAATAGCTTTTCTGAATGTCACTATTCAACTAAGGGTTTATATTAACATTTTACAGAAGAATAACATTTCAATGCAGAATGCCACTATTCAGCTACTAAGGATAACTTGTACATCTTTTATTCTCAGGGAACTAGAAATGAGGGGCATTTTTTTGTAGTGTTTAACGCCCGCTTTTACACTTGTGAACCCGCAGGCGATGACACTGGTGATACATGGAATGAAGATGGAGCACCGGTGGAACGCAATGACGGGAAAAACCGGAGAACCCAGAGACAACCCGCCCTTGCGCCGCCTTGTCCACCACAAATCTCATATGCGGTCACTTGGGATCGAACCCAGGCCGTCTAGGTGAGAGGCGAGTGGTCTAACCACTCGGCCACGGCGCGGCCCAAGAGGGGCAAGTTTCTCCTTTTTCGTAAATGAGTGTTTAATATTCATTACAGATTCTTCAAATAAGAACTTGGAACCGATATATTTTTAATTCATTTTCTAATTTCTTTTATCATTATTCTCATACCTCCATTTGTACTTGTACAGCTAAATAAATGTCTTCAATCGAGCGAGGCTCGCATTCCTGAGGTCATGGGCTCGAATCCTGTGCGGCCATTCTGAATGGGATTTTCGTATTTTCCTCTGGGTTAAAGCTAACTCTGGGATAGTTCCCCTCACACCATGAATGTCTTGTCCCCATCATTTTATTTTAACTATTTCATCACGTGTTTCAAGATACCGGCGATGGGCGGTGTTTTGTTGCGGCGAGATGGTAGTTCGCTTGGCGGTATTGCAAGGGCCCAAGAGTGTCTCGACGCGTGGGCTGTGTTAATTATTGGAGGTCCCTTCTCTGATTATTCGTAACTCATAACACCTTTGCAAAGCAAGCATTCTAGTTGATCTCTCTGATGCTGAGGAAAATGTGGTATTTTTGTTCGTGAGCGATTTACTATGTCATTGTTATAATTGGACGTATAGCTTATTGTCACTGTCATAACATGTACCCACATTAACAAAGAAAGCATGGATCTCGTGAATTCACTGCAACACAGCAGACCGGCAACGCTGTTGCTCTTGGTATTGAGATAGATACATAGATATTTGAAGATCGCTTTTTTCCAGTTATCTACCTTTAGGAGGGGAGGGGTAACCGTTGCATTGTGATGTTTTATAAATCTGAAATTCTGCAGTATTTTGTTTTAATGGCAGCCTTTATGTTATTATATTTGAGAAAGTATCTTAGCGGGACCTAATATGACAGCACATTAAATTAATATTAAAAAAAAAAACATTCACATGACTTTCTCTACCTATTCTGCACAATTCTTAAAAAAATATATTTTTCTATCTACTTCATGTTAATAGAGATAAACTATACCAGACTGAACTTATTACGCAGTTCCTTATAAGTAAAATGGGGACTAAGGGAATATACTAGGGTAAAGCGATGCTGAAATATTTTAAAAGCTGTCACTATGCGATTGCCTTTGAAATTCGATTCTCTTTGATGACCAGGAGAAAAACGAAAGAAACACGGATGATTTCTGTTTGTTACAAGTAGAAGTACTTTAATTATTGAAAACAATGCGATGAAATATCTCGGAAACGATTAGCTCCAAAACACAAATGTAAACGACATAAATTGTGTGTTCTGACGAGACAGATTATCTCTTACAGTTTATCATTTATGCAAAACTTATCCAGAGTACAGAGGACTTCAGAAGCTATTTCCAACAAATTGAAAATACATATTTTATTTTTCTTTTAAATACATTTAATAAAACTTTGGTATTTTAATCAAAAGAGTTAAAGAAATCTTTAGAAGATGGAAAATTTCGAAAAATCTTCATGCGAATGTCAACAAAAATAAAATGAAACTGACTTTTATTTATGGATGTTCTTTAACTACTATGGTTCTCAGCGTCCTACTCTATACGGATGTGAAACATAACTTAATTTTGCCCAGAAGCCTCTTTATCAAACTTGAGGTTCATTTATTTGCCTCAAATTTGCGACACGGGGCCATTGACTTGACTTCCCTTCCATGCTAAGGATTTTTATGCTTGAATTTGGGATCCAGCGGGTTAGCATGCTATTTCGAGATCACGGAGGACGATAGTGCCAACACAATTCTAAGTACGCAAGCGCCAGTGGCGTGTAATTGTAATATCTAGTGACTCAAATGAGTACATTAACATACCTTAGTACTGAAAACGTTTTTCACATAAAAATGCAAACACTAATACTGGGAAACAAATGATAACGTACTGAATATAGCATCGTACAATTACTTTTAAACGCTTAACTTCATAATTATTGTTGTTGAAAACAATTAAAACCACACACCACTATCAAGATGTCGGACACATTTGTACCTACCGAAAGCAAGTGAAACAATACAGTCTGCCTCCATGGTTGACTTTACGGTCGAGTGGACAGCGCGTTGACTTCTCACCCGGAGGTCCCGGGTTCGATTCCAGGCTGGGGTGGGGAATTTTAACCAGAATTATTACCTATCTCCACAAAGTCTGGAAGTATGTATGTGAGAGTCAATGTGTGTGTTTGAGGAAAATAAAAAACGATTTAAACCAACGTAAATAACCTACAGACAACGAGTTGTTTCTAATGCAGAGCCCCCGATATGACCTTAGATGTTAGAAGGGGCTATATCAATGAAACAGTTAAAAAAAAAACAAAAAAATTTTGCAATGCTAATAAACATTTACGTGCATACAAAATATTTCCGGTGAAATCTCGGTATGAACTTTTGGCTGCAATACAAAACCTTCTCTACCTACTCAATACGTTATACATATGCGCTAGTGAAAGCAATAAACTATGGTAGGTAGAGAATTACCTGTGACTGTATCGTATAAAATTATTTATAATTATGCATGTAATGTTTTCATGACTAATGAACATAATTCTGCCATTCCACTTTGAACTAAAGATATGTATTCTAATTTAACATTGCAAATATGTATAGCCTCGTGCAAAAATATGACCCACAATGGGAGGAGCTGTTTAAGTTGGTACTTACCAACCTCTACAAACGCAACCACCTCTTTTTTCCGAGCATAATTTAGCCGCTGGATTGACAGGGTACTTTACCTCCCACAAAACATGACCTAATTGCTGAAAGGAAATATTACAATTTAAACCGTTACCGTTTTCTTCATATCGGTTTGGTTATTTCCGTTCGTTAAACATTCGTTATCATGTTCCTGATGAAAGTTCTCATATGTAAGTATGTAGCTGTTATCCAGTTTAACCACACATGAAACTTCTTTTCTCCTCCTTTAGAACGCCGAGTTATACCTTTTCTTCTACACTAGTTGTAGCAAAACTCCTTCAAAGAGACGATTTCAGATTAACTCTCCATTGATTACTTACATCCTTGTTTATTTTTCAATCCCGTCACACAGAGAACCGACTGGGAAGAGCCAATGTTGGCTTACTTGAAGGTGGAAAGCTTACAGTGATCTAAAGGAATGGGTCACCTTTTATGCACGCAGGTCTTCACAGATTTTAAATGTGTTACAGCTTTAAAATTATCCATAACTGATGAAATGGTTCAGGAGCCGTACTCAAGTTACTCTCCAAATTCTTACTCGGACTTTCTTGAAGATAGCTGTTCTGATTTCTGGCTGAATGTGCAAACGGGACGCTTTTGTTGCGCTTTATCGAATCCTTTGCCTTCGTCACTCAATTTCTTTTGCACTTGAAGTTGTATTGTGTAACAGCAGTGAAAGAGATTGAGTGACGGAAGTCAAAGGCTCGATAGAGTGACAATAGGCACAATTTCTCAACATTTGACAACAGAAATTAGTATAGCTGAACATCCCATCAGATGACAAACTCGATTGCATTAGAGCACGCTTAGTCGCATGGAATCAATGAAGCGATTTAATGAAATTTAGAGGGTAAAATTAATTTATTATTCGTGCGAGTTTCATTATTCTGTGTAAAAACCTTCCTTTAATTGTATTTATATTAAGAAACATTTTTACTAAGAGTCTCAAAGCTTTAGATACTTTTCATAAATGCATGAAAATATTTATTTGGTTTGCAGAAATCTATCACTTCCTAGTATTGAAAACTTTAATGGTAAAATCACAATATTTTGTATAATTTAATAATTTTTCTTCTTTTGTTGCCAAGCCTGTGATGAAAATCAAATACAAACTGTACAGTATAGAATATAATACAAATTAGAGTATATGTCAGAAAAGATTTTAACAGAATACTGAAACTCATACGGATAATAAATTAATATTACACTTCGGCATGCCTTAAATTGATGATTAATTCTAATAGGCGAGGCTTTTACTAATATCTTTATTTCATTATTCGGTATAAAGTACACGGGTAGAGAAAATAATTGCATTGCACACAAACATTCGATACCAAGATTTACTGAAAATTTATGTTTTAGTGTCCCCTATACAAAAACAGTTTTACATTCTCTACTGGGTACATAGATCATAGAGATGGTATTGCATACCACCAAACATTCGATATAGAATGTCAATAGAAATACACGTTTTACAGTCCTCTGAACTAAAACGCACATTTTTAGATAGAAATATGTGTGTGTGTGGTCACGTTAACTCAAAACATTAAATACAAACTGGATATTTAAGTTCAGCATCTACCAAGGATGCGACAGCAAGATTGTCAAGAAAATCTCTCGCTCCCAACTCCCTTTAACATGGAAAAATTTTCGAAATATATTTAAGATATCTTTATGAAATGCTTATCTTGAATTATCTGGAAATAGCCTCTGAAGACCTCTTCATTCTTGGTGACGTTTACAAAACTAGTAAAACATAAGATTACTATACACAAAAATGTAGATCTCATTAAAACACACGATTTATGTCAAATATACTTTTTTCGTATAGTTATGTTTCCGAGGTATTCGTTGTTATTGGTCTCAATTTTAAATTACATAAACATTTCTCAAACGGTTCATATTTCTGCTTTATCCCTGGCATATAAAGAGAACTGAATTTCAATTTCACATAGCGACCAGCTATTAAAAGATTTGACTATCACTTTAGCGTAGTGATTCTCTTATTTCTCTTCTATTTACAAGAAAACAAGCAATAAGACAATTCTGCTACTGTTTTTGTTGATTAGCATGACGTAGAATCTTCTTTTTTGTAAAGAATGTTTGTTTGTGAAACAGCTGGAGAAAGTCATATGAATGGAACACATCAGTTTTTAAGCTATGAGAATCAACATTCGGAAAAGATGTTACAAATTTATTTGGGGTAAGCTTTTCCCAAATAAACGAGTAACATCACCAAGCTCAATTTGATAAGTAATTATGTACATGCATGTTTTGCGAAATACCGGAAACTCACAATTGAATAAAACTATTTTTTAAAACCAACTATTTAAAAGACACTGTATTTATTAGCAGCTTTATTTTATATCTGAATTAGAGGCATAAATTTGAAATGTTTATACAGTTATGAAAATTGCATAATTTTGTGTAAACATTTTTTTGAAAATGTTTATAAAATGCGTAAAATTATGTGAACAAACTTTGCAAATACATTTATGCAGAATAAGAAGCGGCAAAAATATTATGCATCCCGTTCACATTACTTTCTGTATCTGTACTAGAAATAAACTATTCTTCCAAAAAAATCAAAAAAATCTAATATGGTCCATTCACATGCTTTTCCCTACCTCTCTGTAACAAATCATTGTTAATAAGCTTATTCTTCTATTTCGTACTAATCGAGATAGACATTAGCAGAAACGCTTTTATTACATAGTTTCTTATAGGTAAAAGGGAAAAGTATGCGAAAAGTATGAAGTATTTTAAAGTTGAAATCAATAACAAGGAATGTCTTAAACATCTGAGGTAATCCATTCACATGGCATTCTCTACATCTATGCAACAAATTGTTGTTAAACAGCTTAAACTTCTTTTTACTTCATACTAATCGAGAAAAAATAGCAGAAGGTATTATTACTTGCTTTCATGCAAGCAGAAGGGTTATAAGGGAGTAGCAGAGGCTAAAGTGATAGGCAAAAGCTGGCTTCTATGTGTCTGAAGTTCCTTTGTTTCTATGGACAGGACTTGACAAATTCTCTTTTGAGAAAAGTATACTTTTTAAATATGAAACCAATAACAAAGAATAGCTCAAACGACCCACTCCACGAAAAAATGTATATAACATAAATTGTGCATTTAACGAGCTCTACATTTTCTGTTAAGTAAGTTTTTGTTTATTTCTTACAGTTTGCCAGTTATGCAAAATGCCGTAAAATTCATCCAGAATAAAGCTGTCTTCAGAGGCCATTCCCAGAAAATTCAAGATACACATTTTATTTGCCAGGTAAATATCTTTAATATACGATATTTAATCAGAATCGTTAGAGCATTTTGAGAAATTTAAAATTCAAGAAAATCCACCCACCCCCAATACCCTTTACTTGGAACTTTTTTCAAAATTTAGAGTATCTTAAAAATGGCTGTAACGATTTTGATTAACATATCCTATGTTAAAGAAATTTACCTGACAAATAAATTGTATATATTGAATTTCTGGGG
Organism: Hymenopus coronatus; assembly: GCA_030762935.1. Taxonomy (NCBI): domain Eukaryota; kingdom Metazoa; phylum Arthropoda; class Insecta; order Mantodea; family Hymenopodidae; genus Hymenopus; species Hymenopus coronatus. Next base: position 30,609,903 of record CM060896.1, on the reverse strand, counting down.
ATAACCTTTGAAGAGTACTTTATTCTGGATGAATTTTACGAACTTTTGTATAATTGGTAAACTGTAAGAGATAGACAAAAGCTAACTTAACAGAAAATGTAGTGCTCGTTAAAACACACAATTCATATTGTATACATTTTTTCGTGAAGTGGATCGTTTTTGAGACATTCCTTGTTATTGGTTTCAGTTTTAAAATACTCCTTTGTAAGGACAGGAGTTGAGAAATTCCCGTATAAGAAAAACAACGAATTTCAGTCACATACCAACAATCACTTTATCACCATCACTTTAAGCTATGGTATTCCTTTATTTAACTTCTACATACAAGGAAGCAAGTAATAAGACTATTTCTGCTAAATATTTTCGATTAGCATGAATTAAGAATAAGCATACACTTTTTAGCATTAATTCAATGTAGAGAAAGTCATGTAATGGAACGCATTAGATTTTGCTCTACATCATGCTAATTGATATTAGGATAAAGGTCTTACTTGCTTTTTTGAAAGTTGAAGAGAAATAAGGGAATACATTAGGCTGAAGTGTTAATTAAAGATTTTAAAAGCTATCGTTATACGTTTGACACTAACATCCGAATCTTCCCATGGCCAGGAGTAAAACAAACGAATTACGAAACGGATGAGCACTTCTTGCATGAGAAACTTTTAAGTATTTTAAAACTAAAACCAATACCAGGGAATATCTCGAAAGTCGTTAATTCTGTAAAATTATATTGTATATATATTATGTCACTGTATATAAATACAATGACACAGATTGCATGTTTCAACGAGATATACATTGTATATATATTATGTCATTGTATATAAATATAATGACACAGATTGTATGTTTAAACGAGATATACATTTTTGTGCGGTAACTATTTACCAGTTATGCAAAAAAGTCATTCTGATTGAGGAGGACTTCGGAGGCTATTGCCGGAAAATTCAATTAATACATTTTATATGTCGTGTAATCATCTTTAACATATGGTAATTTAATGAAAATCGTTAGAGATCCATTTTTGAGAAATTGAAATTTTCGAATTTTTTCCATGTAAAGGAGTGCTTTATTTTTTTGTTTTGGTGTTTAACCGACTTTATTTAGTTATCGTGTCCACACACAGACCTTTTACTAAAAATGATTTTTTTTTAATACAGGGAATCCTAAAACGTATATTTCCAATGAAATATCGGTTTCGAATTTTTGGATACAATGCCTTCTCTACCTATGTACTGTGTACGAAGTATTGAAAATAAAAATTCAAAATCCTTAAAAGCATACTATAGGTTTTGGAAAATTTAGAGATCTCCTGAAATGGTTAAACTGAAATTAACTATCAAATATGATAGCTCAATATATGTAACAATACATATTTAAAAAATCTGATGTGTACCATTCACATGATTTTCTCTACATCTCTGCAACAAATTATTCTTAAAAAGCTTATACTTCTATTTATTTCATGCTAATCAGAAAAAAAAAAAAAAATAGCAGAAATAATCTTATTACTTGCTTCCTTGTAAGTAGAAGCAAAATAAGGGAGTACCATAGGTTAAAGTGATAGTCAAAAGCTGGTTGCTATGTCACTGAAGTTCCTTTGTTTGTATGGATAGCGGTTGACAAATTCCTGTATGAGTAAAGTATAAGTTTTTCAAAGCAGAAACCAAAAACAAGGAATGTGTTAAAAACGGTGAACTCCACGAAAAAATGTATATAACATAAATTGTGTGCTTTAACATGTTCTACATTTCTCGTTTAGTGAGTTTTTGTCCATCTCCTACGGTTTAGCGGTTATTCAAAATTCCGTAAAATTATCCAGAATAAAGTATTCTTCAGAGCCTATTCCCAGAAAATTCGAAATATACATTTTATTTGTCAGATAAATAGTTTTAATATACGATATTTTAATCAAAATCATTAGAGCCATTTTTGAAAAAATCAAGATTTTCGAAAAAAGTTCCAAGCAAAGGGTAGTTGGGGTGGGGAGATTTTTCTCAAAATCTACGTTTCGCATCCCTGGAAGATACTAAACTTAAATACTAAGTTTAGTATTTTACCGACTTTTCGTTTTTGAGTTATCGTGTTCACAGACACACGGACACACGGGGACACAAACACACACACACACACGGACCTTTTTCCAAAAATGCTTTTCTTAGATAAAGGGGACCCTAAAACATATATTTCCAGTGAAATCTCGGTATCGAATTTTTGGGTGGAGTGCAATATCTTCTCTATACACTATGTACATAGGACGTATAGAGAAAGTAAAAATTGGAGAATTTGCTATAGTTCATGCACATTTGAACAGTAAAGTAGACAAAACACACAGGTAGGTTAAGATATCACTATTAAACGCAGGGAATTTAATTAGACAATGACAGTAGTAACGGAGACTGAATCAAAACAAAACATCACAAATATATATATTTTCCAAGAGTTTAGGGATTATAATATACTTTTTCCACTATGATGGTCGACTTTTCGAGTTTTCCTCTAAGAGGGATTCCAGGAACAGTAATCGGATTGACATCAATCTGATGTAATAAAAATCTGATGTGTACCATTCACATGACTTTCTCTATATCCCTGCAACAAATTATTCTTAAAAAGCTTATACTTCTATATATTTTATGCTAATGAGAAAAAAATGAGCAGAAATAGTCTTATTACTTGCCTCCTTGTAACTAGAAACGAAATAAGGGACTACCATAGGTTAAAATGATAGTCAAAACCTGGTTGCTAGGTCAATAAATTTCCTTTGTTTATATGGATAGGAGTTGACAAGTTCCTGTATGAGAAAAGTATACGTTTTTCATAGCAGAAAACAAAAATAAGTAATGTCTCAAAAACGACGAACTCACGAAAAAAAAATGTATACAACATAAATTGTGTGTTTTAACGTGCTCTACATTTTTTTGTGTAGTAATACGTTTTTGCCCATCTCTTACGGTTTAGCAGTTATTCAAAATTCCGTAAAATTCATCCAGAATAAACTACTCTTCAGAGGCTATTCCCTGAAAATTCAAGATATACATTTTATTTATCAGGTAAATATCTTTAATATACGACACTTTAATCAAAATCTTTAGAGCAATTTTTGAGAAAATCAAACTTTTCGAAAAAAGTTTCATGTAAAGGGTAGTTTGGGGTGGGGGGATTGTTCTCAAAATCTTCGTGTCGCATCCCTGGAAGATACTAAACTTAAATACCGAGTTTGGTATTTTACCGACTTTTCGTTTTTGAGTTATCGTGTTCACAGACACACGGAAACACTGACACACGGACACACACACACACACACACACACGGACCTTTTTGTGAAAATGCTTTTTTTGGATATTGGAGACCCTAAGAAAGTGTTGAGGAAAAATGTTAAATTAACTCCTACAAATATTGTTAAAAATTGAACTTTTAACATATATTTCCGGTGAAATCTCGGTATCGAATTTTTGGGTGGAGTGCAATACCTTCTCTATACACTATGTACATAGTGCGTATAGAGAAAGTAAAAAACAGCTATTTTTCATAATCGACATTCCAAAATTTTTAAAGTTTTTATAACAAAATAACGTTAAATTTTGTAACAAATAAACAGATTTTACATGCTACCAATGATGTATATTTGTTTATTCTATTACTTCTCAAGTTTGCTAAGTGCTTCGATTCTGTAGTAATGCTGATCAGGTTCCTGTATATTTCGTACACGAACACCAAAGTCATAAACCGAAAGTGTAGGGCAGAAACAGGTCATTTGTTTACTAATGGCTAAACATTGCCAGGAGATCCCCAGATTTTGTAAACAAACAATAAAGTTCATCAACTGAGCTGTTCGACGTTACTGTCCTCTGAGGTTGGTGGAGGCGCCAGTTTCCAGGTACACGCAGCCTGACAGGCTGAAAACTATCCGCTTTGCTACATGAAATTTATGCAAACCACCGTAAAACATGCCAAAATAAAGGCGTAGAGCTCCATGTAAACTTAGCATATTAATTTCTCTACACATACTATGTACATAGTGTATAGAGAAGGTGTTGTATTGCACCCAAAAATTCGTTACCGCAAATAAATGAGGTCCCCTGAGTCCACAAAAGGCATTTTTAGAAAAATGTCCTTGTGCTGTGGGCAGACACACAAATAGCCCAAATACGAGAAGTCGGTTAAATACCAAAATTGGTATTTAAGTATCTTCAAAGGATGCGACACGAAGATTTTCAAGAAAATTTCACCACATAAACTACCCTTTAATGGAACATGTTTCAAAAATTTTGATTTTCTCCAAAATGGCTAAAACGATTTTGATTAAAATAGCTTGTTTAATATATTTATATGACAAACGAAATGTAAAGCTTGAATTTTCTTGGGAATAGCCTCTGAACACCTCCTCATTCTGGATCAATTTTGCAAACTGGCAAACCGTTCTACACAAAAAATGTAGATCTAATTAAAAACACAATTTATGTCGTATACATTTTATTCTTTGTTTGTTTGTTTAATTTTGCAGAGTTAACCGTTTACGAGATATTCCGGATTTTTGATTTCTATTTTAAGCCACTTAAACTTTTCTCAAACGGGAAGACCTCGTTTCTCGTTTGATTACTACTGGCAAGCAAAGAGATTGTAATTTTAATTGTTTCACATAGAGAAATTTCAATTGCTTCACATTAAAGGACGATACTATCGCTTTAGCCTGTGCATTTTCTTATTTCCTTTCTACTTACAAGGGAGCTAGTAATAAGAATTATTCTGCCAATGTTTATCTAAATTAGCACGATGTAGATAAAAGAATAATGTTTTGAATAAAAGGTTTCTTGCCGAACAGCTAGAAGGCATCATGTAAATGGAACACATTACATTTTTTCTCTTCTACTTACAAGGAATCAACTAAAAAGGACAATTTCTCCTAATGTTTCTCTCGATTACCAGGATGTAGATAGAAGAATAACGTTTTTTAGCAATAAATGCTACATAGATGTAGAAAGCCATGTGAATGGAACGCATTTTTTTCTTTCGTTTTATTTTTCTCAGGAAATAAAGGTAATTTTTATAATTTTGAAATGAGAAGCTTTGTTTTATGATTTGTACATTTTATATTTCGTAGCGTTTATAAATTTTCAATTTCGCATTTCATATCATTTTAAAGAAAATTGCACACGATATCAGTAGATCGAGGATTTCTATATAAATGCATTTTTACTTTCTCTACACGTACCATGTACATTGTGTATAGAGAAGGTGTTGCATTCCACCCAAAAATTCGATACCGAGATTACACCGAAAATACATGTTTTGGGTCCCCCTGAATCCAAAAAAAAAAAGAAAGCTTTTTCGGAAAAAGGTCCGTTTGTGTGTGTGTGTGTGTGTCTGTGGACAACATGCCTCAAAAACGAAAAGACTGTTAAATACCAAACTTGGTGTTTAAATTTGGTATTTTCGAAGGATGCGACACAAAAATTTTCAAGAAAAATTCCCCATCCCTAACTACCCTTTACATGGAATTTTTTTCGAAAATTTTGATCTTCTCAAAAATGACTAACGATTTTAATTAAAATTTGGTATATTAAACATATTTATCTGACAAATAAAATGTTAATTTTGAATTTTCTGGGAATAGCCTCTGAAGACGACTTTATTCTGGATGAATTTTATGGAATTTTGCATTACTGCTAAACCGTTGGAGATGGACAAAAACTTATACAAAAACGTAGAGCACGTTAATATTCCTTGTTATTGGTTTTCAGCTTTGGAAAACTTGTACTTTTCACACACAGGAATTTGTCAATTCCTATCCGTACAATCAAAGGAACTTCAGTTACATAGCAACCAGCTTTTGACTAACACTTTAACCTTTGGTACTCCCTTATTTTGCTTCTACTTAAAAGAAAGCAACTAATAAGACTATTTGGGCTAATTTTTTCTCGATTTGCATTCAGTAAATAGAAGCATAAGATTTTTAACAATAATTTGTTGCAGAGATGAAGAGAAAGTCATGTGAATGAAACACATCAGATTTTTTTATTGAAGAACCATTGTTTAGAATTTATTATTCATTTAAGTTTTATTTTGGGGGATTTTTATTTACTCAATTTATATTATAATGTTACATTGAATATTAAAGTTTTAGAAAATATGATTTTCTTAGTAAAGTATTATTCTGTAACTAAATCAAGAATTTCTCTGATAGTTACAAGACTAATTTTATTTTGGTATTTGCATTTTTTGAGGTCTTTGGCGAAAAATGCACATTTTTATTTTATTTTGTATATACTGAATATTTGTAGGATTTTTAGCTTTTTTCAGTTTTCTTTAATTTCTCTCGCACCTATGTACATAATGGAAAGAGAAGTTTTTGTGTTCCACCCAAAAATTTGATACGAAGATGTCACCGGAAATGCATATTTTGAGACTGAAATTTATGCTTTGAGACTCCTTGAATTCAAAAAAGTTTCTGTGTTTGTGTATCTGTATGTGAGTGAGTGTGTGTGTGTGTGTGTGTGCGTGTGTCTGTGGGCAGCAAAGTTCAAAAATGAAAAGTCGGATAAATAACAAACTGGGTGTTTAAATTCAATATCTTTGAGGGTGTGACACGCAGATTTTCAAGAATTTCGTTCCACCTCCAACTACCCTTAAATGAAACATTTTCGAACATTTTGAATTCCCCAGGATTTGCTGATTTAGCTTTTTTCATTTATTGACTCATGCTTTATTTCAAGCTTTATTATTTATATGTGCAGGAATGGTTCTATTATTCTATTAATTATTAGAAGAACTGCTGAAAGAGGAGCAGGTACAGAATGAACAGTATATTATTAAAATATATGTTTACCATATTTACATGAAAAATAAATGTATATTTTGCAATTTCTGTAAAGAGTCTCTGAAGACCTGTTCACTCTGGATGGCTTCAGTATATAACTTTTGTAACCGGTAAACCGTAAGAAATAGACAAAAAAACTTACTACACAGAAAATGTAATCTCGTTAAAACACTCAATTTGTATTATTTTTTTCGTGGAACTAATCGTTTTTGATATACGCAGAGCTATGGGTTTCCGTTTTAAGGTATTTAAAGCTTTTCTCAAACGGGAAGTATCTTTCTTTTCGTCTCTCTTTTGTTTACTTTTAACAAGCAAAGATAAGTAATTTTAATTGTTTCACATATCGACTTGCTTTTAAAATATATCACTATCGCTTTAGTCTGTGCATTCCCTTATTTCCCTTCTACTTACAAAGAAGAAAACTATAAGAGAAGCCTACTAATTTTTAGTATGATGTATGTAAAGAAATTACCCTTTGTAACACGGGTCCAGCTAGAGAAAGTCATGTGAATTGAATACATCATTTTTGGGGAGATGAAATTTGCAAGTCAATAAATTTGAGTGAGAAATGGGTTTGCGTCCTGAGAAAATACTGCCTAATGTGCCTACAGTCTTAGTGCCTGAAATTTTAAGGACGATAATTTTGCACTTTTGAAGCCAGAAAATGGTTAACGATCTTCTATACGGTGTTTTACAAAAGGCTGTAGCCGACTATTTGTCGCTAATGGTCACAAAGTACATCGCTCGTTTATTTGAATTACAGTGATACCAAAAACTGTTGTTACATTAATATAATTAATAGCTATTACAGTTATTGTGGTATAGAATTCAATAATAGGAGCTCTTTAACATAAGAAAATTTGGAGTGTAATTTTGGTAGTGTAGCATGAACTAAAGCAAAATCTAAAAGTATTTTCGTGATTAAATAAATTTACTTATTTCAGTAAAATTAAATTATATGATTTTTTTAATTCAATTCACATTCTTCATTCCTATTTATTCTTCTAAATTGGTTTTAATATTTAATCATAGTTTCGCAAATTGCTGGTTACTTTTAATATCCAACAGAGCAGTTTTATAATTTTAAAAAATCTGATAATACCTGCATTAAATTCATTTGATTTAAATTGAGTTTTTCACTAATTATTTCAAAGTTCAGGTAAACAACTTCAAGGAAGTCGTAAAATTGAATTTTAATGAACAAATTTAAGGAAAATTTAATTTTTAGTAGATATTTAAGGACACGTTTTGAATGTTTTATTGCATGCATATTTTGAGCATTTTTAGTGCATAGGAATTCACGGTCTAGGTATTAGTAAATATGTGTTTTGAAATAACATTAATGTGAAATTAAACTCATGCTGTAAAGGCTGATTCACAGCAACTGAAAACGATCAATTCAAGTTCATTTATTTTAATTAAAACAATCATAATTAGCAAGAAGATAACCCGGCCCCAGGAATGAGAAGTAAGCTTGGCCAGGTATAAATTTTTCGTTCTCGTTCCCGGGCAAACATATTGCATCCATATTGTACAAATTAGACTCTTCCCTGAATAGATTATTTTATGAGGCTGCGACTTGAAACAGCCGCTATAACTCACTCTATTGCATTTTCTTCTATTTTATCGTCGGCCAACCTACATTGTATCGGCTAAATTGGTAGCAAGCAACAAAAAATCGGAAAAATTTAACCTTCCATTTTGTGATCAGTATGGTCCTCGATATACTATATTCCTATTCTCATTACTGAACTATTGTGAACCAAAATGTTGTATGCAGTATTGCTTCCTATTCTCATTCGAGTGCGGTACCGAAGCCTCCCGCGGTCAGAAAAATAGCCCCGAAGCCTCGCGGACCCTTAAAGGTTCCTAACTACATAGCCCCCAAACCTCCCCAAAACAGGTAGCCTCCCGGTCGAAACAGGTAACACTTACAGTTTTGATGGCCTTTCACATGTATCTTCCGTAGTTTTTCTCTTCAGATCACGAAGTACTTTCTGTCTCTGAATTTTGTCAGCAGGTGATGCCGCGGCGTTATGGTCCTCTTGAATATCCAGGACATCTATTTCTTCAATGGAAAAGGTTTTAATAAAACTTTTGCAACTTTTAACATTGCAAGTCCATCGCGCTACCGCACTTTTTAAACACTCCTGGAATCCGAAAGTGTAACCGTTCCGAAGTGGGCTTTTCCTTCCTGCCCTACTCACCGTAATTTCAGTCTCGTCGGAAAATATGTTAACTAATTTGCCGTACATTGGAAGAAATGAAAGAAAAAATTAGGCACCTGATGGCTAATTACACCGGTTTTGCGGGAGACTTAGCTGGGTACGGAAAGCTTCGGTCCTGCGCCCTCTCATTCTTTTTTTTTGTTTTTTTAACCATTCTGGGGTTATTATAAACTAATCTTAGAGAGTTGATAGCGAGATAAACATCTATAAATTATAGTTTTTAATTTATTTTGCAGTAAAATAGGTTAGATAACAAAAAGGAAAAGTAGTACGAATTAATAAAGGCTAAAGGTTAACTCAGAAAATAGAACTTTATACTGATGCAAAACCAGAATATGAGATAGTATATATTAACATTTTGTATTACTATCATTTCTAATAACATTGTGATTACTGAAATATGTACATTCTGTTTCGAAATATGTACATTGAAGAAATATATGTTATACTTGAGTCAGTCCGAAATTATATATCGGAGCTTTGATACTCTTTTAGGTATGTTTTTAGTAATATTGAAAGCTACACCATTTTGAGAGTAGGCAGTCACGAAGCACTTATGTGCTTCACGCATACTCGCGCACATCTTGGAAAGCACGTGTCATGAAAACAAACAGTTTCTCCTTGTGTACCAGATGGCCAAACTAAATCGTATTTGACTTTAAAAAGAGTTGTAGAACTCAACTGTGATATTTTAAATTAAAATCGAACAGTGGAGAACTGGTAAGAGCGACATTCTCAATGAACGTGACCCGCCTACCCTCTGTACTGATAAGCAAGAGGGATAAAACTAAGATCGTTCAGCCATTCCTCATTTACCGGTTTTAACTTGAAATAGTCCCGTTGCGTTCTGCAACTCTTTTAACGTACGAAGGGATATCTGTACATGTCAAATACGGAACCGTTGGGCTCCCTGGCATCAATAAATCTGTTCTGTTAGAAACAACTATTTATGAGTGGACAGTTTCGAGGTTGTAACATGTGAAACAGAGCAATTTGCCTTAGCCACTAGTATCTTGTACTTATCCTACTCATTCTGAAATTATCCTAATAGTATTAATTATCCTCCCAACAATTTACTCTAAGCAACAAGAAGTGGCTGTTAAATGTAAAATGTTTAATTTAGCATAATAAATTAAAGAGTAATAAAATAAACTTATTGTCTCACTGCAAAAAGGATTTGTTTAACTTTATCTAAATTCTTGGATGATATACTGATAGAAGTTTTACCTCTGTTGTCTTTAAGAGTCCCTGTCACTATCCTCAAGATAACTAACGTCGAATTACTTTAAAATGTATATTAATAGTGTATATATCACAGCTTTCTCCCCAATAATTTTCTTTCATTCCTGTAATATATTGGAAGAATAAACAAGTACCTACAGGTACAGTTTCTTTAGCGGGGGTTCGTAAGACAACGGACCCCTTAACCACTGGGTGAGTGTGTTAAGTGTTACTTCTGGTAGCGGGATCAGGCAGAGGCTATGTTACTGGGTACCTGTCTAATCAAGGGCATTTTGTCTACTGGCGTTGAAAATCAGATCTGAGCAGCAATCTACATCTTAGTTCGGTATCGTTTCAAAACACCCTGCCTGTACTTCAGCATCTGTGCAAGCTCTTGAGTATTTGACCTTTTCGGGATTCTGCATTACTTGTAACAGTTAGGAGTGAAAATGCTCTATCCCTCAACAAAACTATCAATTTTAACAACCTAAAAATGCCGGATTTTACCTTCACTTAAATCTTTCACTATGACCATACTCGGCCAATAATGTCAGTATTAAAACGCATCCTGTCGAAATTTCCTCCCTTTTGTTTCTCTTAAGCATACTCTCCAGTAAACAGATTTTTTTTTTTCATTTTGCTTTTACATTTTCATTTGAAAGAGTCGTTGAATTGCAACATATATATGGTTCAGCATCCTGCAGCACAGCTTTTAGTACCGTGTCTAAAGCTGGAAACTCATCCCGTAAATGCTACGCAAAAGGGTAGATAGAGCATAGGTATTCAATTTACTGGTACTGAACCCTTTGCCGCAAATTTATCTTGACAGCATAGGTGAAAAAGATCTGATGTGCAACGTTCACATGCGTTTCTCTACAAATTGTTACAAAAGATTAATCTCTTATCCATATCGAGCAAATCGAGATAAACATCAGCAGAAAAGGTCCTTTCTTATCTGCACTTAATATCAATGTGGTCTATGTCACGGAAACCCACTTTTTACTAAATGATCATTAAAAATACCTGCATGTAAAATATACAGATATGACAGAAATGCTCAGACTGCTTCGGAAGTAGTAGTAATAATAATAAAGCACAATATTAGTCATCATTCTATACTACTTCCTACTTCAACAGAACTTGAAATTACTGGCATCAGAATTCATTGTCGTGACAATGATTTTGTACTATTATGTGCCTACAAGCCTCCATCTTATTAACTTAATGTATCCTATTTTTCACTGCTCTTTCCAACAGCAGATTCGACTCTTCTTTTGAAAGACTTGTAAGCACAGAGCTTGGGGTTGTAGAACTACAAATCTAAACGGACGCCGTGTTTATGACGTATTAATAAACATAATCTTCATGTTATAGCACCAGATGAACCAACATATTATCCATATAACTCAAATATCCCTGCTGATATTCTTGATATTGGTGTTCATAGGAACATGCATCTACCTATATATGTCACATCTATAACAGCAATTGATTCAGACCACTGCCCAGTTCTCATTACATTTCAGTTAAATACCAATCTCATAGCCAAAGCACCACATTTAATTACATGCTACGTCTATTGGGAAAAATTCAAATCAGTCTTGGACTCGTCTTTGCAAACCGCATATCACATAACTACCACACTGGATATTGAGAATGCTGTTAAAAAGTTCATCGAAAATATTCGTACTCGTATCAGGGAATCAATGCCTTGCCTTAAGAGGTCAAAACCACGCTTCTACTTACCATCGTTTATTCTGAAATGAACTCAAAAGAGAAACCGCGTTCGACGTCAATGGCGATGAGAAAGCCCCCCTTGCTTAAGTAGAAAACTTAACTAACGGTCTCATTTGCACAGTTAAACACGAATTAGATCAGTTTCGATTTAAAAAATATCAAACATATGTATCATCGCTTTCATCAAATGACGACACATTCTGGCAAGCAACAAAGCAGATTTTGTGAGAACAAATACAATACCAGCATTACACATCAGTGGACAAATTTTTACCGAAGCAAGTTCAAAATGCAACATACTTGCTTCTTATTCCCAACATATCCTATGTGTTCCTAATACAAGTACTAACAGACCACAAATGAAATTATAAAAGCTTCATTACCAAGTCAACATACCAAATGTTCCAAACAAAATTTCTCCTGCTTCTGTGCATGAACTGATCTCTTTTATTAGACAGCTACCTAATAAAAAGTCACCAGGGCATGATCTGATTCCAAACATTGTACTCAAGAACCTTACGAAGAAGGCTCTCACATATTTAACGGCAATCTTCAGCGCTTCCCTAAGCATAGCTATTTCCCACATACATGGAAACTCGCTAAAATTATTGTTTTTCATAAATCTAACACATCCATACATCTGCTATCTAGCTATCGACCGATTAGCTGATTACCAACAATATCAAAATTGTTTGAAAAACTTATTCATAAACGTCTTTCCAACTTCATACTTCACAATAATATACTTTCAGATTATCAGTTTGGATTCCGTCTTAACCATTCTTTAACGTACCAGTTGTTACGGATAACCGAAGCTATCCTTAAAGTATTTGAAAATAAAGCATATAAGGCAGCTGTTTTCTTGGATATTGTTCAAGCTTTCAACAAATTTTGACATGAAGGACTTCTACTTAAATTATACAGAATTGGATTGACGAATTACCTTATTCATGTTTTCTAATGTAAAACTTGTTCGTGGTTCGTAATGATGGATTCACATCAGTACCCAGGGCAATTACTGCTGGAATACCACAAGGATCAGTATTAACACCCATATTATTTAATATATTCACATATGACATACCCCACCTGCAACCTAGCTGTACGGCAATGTATGCAGATGATACTGTTCTGTTCCATTCTAATTCAAATCTCAATTGAGCAGTCAGCTCTCTTCAGGTATCTCTGCATTGACAGATTGTTTTTCCACCTGGCGTATTTCATTTGACATTCGCAAGACTGAAGCAAAAATGTTTTCCTTAAGACCCTTTAATACCTGCCAACATTCATTCTTATGAATGAACAATTATCACGGTTGTCCTCATATACTCCTGTTAAATACTTTGGCGTATTATTAGACACCAGATTAGCGTGGAACGTCCATGTAGAATGCATCGTGACGCGTGCTACCTCTAATAAATAGACGCTCCTAAATTGGTCTTGACTGTACAAATTCTTCTGTACAAATCTCTGGTTCGACCTCTCCTCACGTACGCTTCTCCCTTATGGGGTTCAGCTAGTAAAACACATATTCATAAACTCCAGGTTATTCCAAATAATTTTATTTGAGCTATAACAAATTCTCCTTGGTTAATCAAAAACATTAAACTGCATCAAGAGTTTGGCATCTGTCCATCAAACAATACATCAGATCTCTCTCTCAAGGATCTTCTACTCTAAATTACTAAGCGTTTCAGGAGCTCTGGTGTACAGATTGGGAGAAACAAGCCGTCAACAGCCAAGACTGAAGAGAAAGTTACCTCAAGACATTTTATTTTCGGACACCAAAATTGAACAAGTCTGATTCAACCTAATTTTAATAATCATACCTTTTTTCTTCGTGTTAACATTGTTAATAATACAGATTCATGTTTCAACTCCTAGTTTGTTGTCATTGTAATTTCTTTTAACCTCTATACTTTTCAGATGATGTACATATGTTAATGGTGTCATAGTGTACATAGTACGTGTAGAAAAAATAAAAACGTTAAGCTACTAAAAATACTAAGTCACCCGATATTCACCTCAGTTGAAGAAAATTCGGATTAAAACCTATCCAAACAATAGCATGTATCGCAATTCAAAACCGGGCCTTCACTAACTAAAAAAACAAATTACAAAGATAAGTGCCTTTCAGTTGTGCAAGTAAAATTTAATTTATTTCCTTGTTAACGATGCTGTCAATTGCCAGGTCCATATCCGCACCGCCGATGTGCCGGAATTTCATCCTGCAGGAGCTCTTAACATGCCAGTAAATCTACTGGCTTATGCAAAGCTTTATTGGCTGTCGCTTTTAAGCACACTTAAAAGCCATCGGTCTGTGCCGGGTTTGAACCCGCGAACTTGAGTTCAGTAGGCCACGCCTAACCAATTGAGCTATCCATTACGACATTTGCAAATAAAAGGAAAACATAAATTACCGTACAATAAACAGTAAGGATACAGAACAGCACTTCGCTAATGTAACAATAAAACTTAAGCATAAATGCATTTAAACCCCAGACGCTTCCATTGTTGTCCTTTTTATTAGGCGTTGAGCTTTTGAGATCAGGGAAAGCACGAAGAAATTAATGTACGTAGCGGGCAGCATCGTAATAAAGCGTTCCTTGAATTTTTCCACCAGATTGCAAATATCTTAAGATTATGAAAATATGCTGAGCCATGCTCTATATTCCACTGCAATGAAAATGACAGTTTGCATGCACGTTATCCCGCCATATGACAAAGACGTTAATCGAGGCATTTCTTTAAAGTCCTCTAGAAATGTTCCGGCAGGCAAAGTAGTTTTCTCTTAGCTAGATCGAGTCTTGAAAGGTTCCGCTGATTTACTTGAAACGCCAGTTTAACATCCGCCAGGTAATTAGGTGGCAGATATTCATTTTATCTTGGTCGCTAGAGCGAGTCCTAGAAGGTTCGTGGCATATTAGTTCGTTAACTTCCGCCATTATGGTGGACATTAGATTTGTCTTGGCCGCTATATCGAGTTCTGACTAGCACTTAAGTCTTATTTGAAAATTTTCAATAAATTTGATCACTTCGTAGAGCCACTACACTATTCTTACGAAATATTATTTTTCTTTCCACTTCATATTAATTCAGATAAACGTTTCCTGAAATAGCCATATTACGAATTTCGTTGCAGTGTTTAAAATACAGGTTATTAAAAATATTTTGTTTTCAAAACACAATAGTTTTCGAAGTATTACAAAACTACAATGGTTGATACATCAACAGAACCGTAAACTCGCAAGTTTGCATTGTGTGCACTGCACGAATGTAGTGCCTTCACAAAACAGTAAAAGAGTGATAGGATGATGCTTTAGAATGTACTCGTATGGGTGTACCTGGATGTGTGTGGGGTTACCCAAGGGACACACATGAACATTTAAAGCCTATTGAGCCTTAAGCTGATCCTCGCCAAAACAAAACCCAGATGATCAGTGCACCGTTATAATGTAATCTTCCGCCATTCGCGCCAGAAATACTATCATACTTTCACGATCACTCGGCGCGTACACGTGGCATATTGTAATGAAAAACGAAGAGCCCTTATTCCCACAACTTAAACGGTGACTAAAATATCCTGTTAGGTATAATGGAGATAGTATTGATAGTCATAACAACATAAATAGGTACACATGTAATATTTAACTCTAAATAACACGAGCGAAAAAATAAATATCATGTATGCGATATCTTACATTAATTCGTTCTCTGGAAGCGACTCTATTCCCTCCAGATTAGAACCGTCCTCTGAAATATTTGCTGCTGATTTCCTCTTAAAGCTTGTTAACCGGGTTATCAATAATAGTGTCACTTAAACTATCCATCTCCCAAAACACGCTTCTTCTTCTTTTACATGTAGCTCTTTATTAACTGTTGGCGGCTCATTTTTAAAAAAAGATATTGTGCACTACTACGCGAAATGCATTCTTGCATCGTATATTTTACACGCTTTCTTCCCCCCCCCCCCCCGCCGGATGCAACCTGTTTTTCTGTTTCAGGTGTTTTGTTTGTGAGCAGTGTTTATAATTATAACCCAAACACCGGTGGGCTCAGATGTTAATTTCATCAATTCTTTCACGGGAAGTGT
Organism: Hymenopus coronatus; assembly: GCA_030762935.1. Classification (NCBI taxonomy): domain Eukaryota; kingdom Metazoa; phylum Arthropoda; class Insecta; order Mantodea; family Hymenopodidae; genus Hymenopus; species Hymenopus coronatus. The sequence continues at coordinate 30,593,804 of CM060896.1, read as the reverse complement.
TGGATATTTCTCTCAAAACTTGCCATGCATTTTTAATATTATAGTTTTTTCGCTACTAGTCAACGGTTTACCAGCCTTATGCTCTATTCGAAAGTTGCAAGAGAAAACTCTCGGCGGCCCTCCTCCATGGCTCTAAACAGTAGCGACCGGCAATATTGCGGAAATCAGGTGGCTCATACGAATAGCATGTTGGGACATGTAGCTCTGTTTAACGGTACAAATTGGCATCAATTTAAACTCTTTGGCAGTTGTATAGAATATTGTACAATTTAGGAATAAATTCATTCTGTAATTTAGATTCTTAGCATGGATTACATTCTTGCGCGCACTACTACTGTGTTGTACCGCGATGGACTGACCCCGTGGATCTGTTTTGGCGCGGATCAACCTAAGAATGAATAGAAAATAGACTGCCTCTGTGGTCGACTTCTCACCCGGAGGTCCTGGAATCCATATCCGCTTGGGCGGGAAAGTATTCTTTAACGCCCCTATTTCCCATAGAGACTGCAATTATGCCTGTGAGAGTGAATGTGGATGAGTTTGAAAATAGAAATTATTAAATTCCCTTCAGTCAACAAATTGTTTCATAAATCAAAGCCCCCGACATGAACATAGATGATAACGGGGCTACACAAAAAAGAAGATGATTTTAGAGTATAAGAAAAAGTGAGATTATGGTTCTTTTGATATATTAATCATAATTGTTCGTGCAATACTTTGGAAAATATAACGTTTTGAAAACGAATGAATGATTCGTAGAGACCCTGCTCATACGCTGTCGTTTAAACATCATGTCGTTTCCCTGACAGACGGGGAGTATTAAACATATTACTAATCATAACGGATATATCTGAAATGGCTAATGCCATAAATAGGTTAATTCAAATAAATTCTATATTTTAAAGCGATACATAGCTTTTGCAGTATCTTTTTTCTATCTCTTATAGTTTGCGGTTAAAGCAAGTTATTTCAAAATTTCTTCCGACTTCACATAATATTCTCAGATATGCATTTTGATAATTGCATAAATTACATTCCGCACAAAAATTACACATGGAGACTTACCGGAAACACATGTTTTGTGTACCAATGAATAAAAAAAAAAACATTTATAAAAAAGGTCAGTGTATTTCTCTGTATCTGTGAACAGCATAACTGAAAAACTAAAATTGTATTAAATACCAAACTTGATATTTTAAAACGGCATCTTCCAAGAATTTGAAACGAAGAACTTCATTATAATCCCCTCACATCATACTACTTCAACATGGCATATTTGTAATACTTGACTTTCTTAAAAACCATTTAAATTAAAATATCATGTTTAAGATATGATTATGATAAATGAAATGTGTACCTCCAGTTTCCTGGGAAAAACCTCTGAAATCCTCTCTATTCTGAATGGTTATTGCACAATTAGTAAACTGCAGGCAATAGAAAAAATGTCACTGCACCAAACATGCAGAGCTCGTTAAAGTCTACAATTGATACTATTTTAATTAACTATTTGAGATATTCCTTGTTATGGTCTACATTTTCCAAAACTTGTGCCGTGCGTTCATAGATCGGCCTTGGACTGGGTAAGGATGGCCCTATTTCCGCTAGATTTAGACATAAACGACCGGCAAGCCATGGGTACGGAGCACTAATTATTGTCGTATTAACTTACATCTTGCCTGTATTTATCTTGTGACGCAGTCCTTCGATTCTTATAATGTGTTCGAATTAGAAGCGACAACTTTATTCTTTAATGTTCTGCATAAATATAAATCCCATGGAGATAAGTCAGGGGAACGAGGTAGCCATAATTCTTGACTAATTATTGTCACCATACACACTTTCCAATTCATGCATGAGATTCGCAGCAGAGTGCACTCTAGCTGAATGCTGTTAAAATCAGCCACTCAACCATTTATTTCTTATTAGTTGCCTGAAATGTTATTTAAAATAGGATTTATATAAACGCGTGAATTAACATTTGTAACGAAACATATGGGACCGATAATTCTACACGAATTCGCTGCGCTCCAAATCCCAACTTTTGCAGCATGGTGGAGAATTTCATGAATAATATTGGGGTTTTCGGTAGCCCAGTACTTTGAAGATGAAACCACGCTTCATTAATAAAGAGCGTTAAGTGGGTCCAGGTTACCATTATGAAAGGACTGCAAAAATAAATCGCATTGCTCTAACCCTACTTACAGGATCTTGTGGTTGAATACCATGAATCACAGTTACCTTGTATGGTTTAAGTTTCAGAAGTTTCGTTGCCACAAAAGCTGACGTCTTGGAAATGTTAACTTTTTTTGCTAAACGTCTCGGTGATTTTTGGGGTAAATGTTCTAACCAGGCCTCCACTTCATCAAGCTTCTCCTCTGTTAGTACACAGCGTTGTTAAACAAGTTTCTTCTTCAAAAATATCCTGTATGCATGACTTAATTGACAAGGTCATGAATGGTTGGCCTGATAACAATTCGAATACTGCAAACCGATGTTGAAATTTACTACGACTTCTCCTTGAAGAAGAGTATTTCATAAAGGTACGCATCATACAAAAATGCGTTGTTCTAAAGTGTATCAGCATACTATTATTTTTGGACAAATTATTACCAAGAGACAACATAACTTTACTCTAAACATGTGCACTGACTTCATTTCTACACAACAGACAGATCCAAATCGATTGACGCGTTTGCGGTAAATACAGCGCTACTGTGGCGGCAGGCGCGCCAAACCTCAGCCAGTCCAATGGTGCCGCGAGGCGGTCCGGTCGAATTACAAACGGTACTTTTTTAATTTGGGAATCATTATTAGTTTTTATTTTTATTTTATTCCTGGACATGCAAAAAGAAGTGAATCTCAAGGTAATCACTTAGGGAACAGTTCTTAAAAGATTTGAGTGTCAATTTATCCTATTCTAGTCCCTTATTACCCTTTTATCTGCAAGGAAATATGTAATGATACCATATCTAGTAACGTTTATCTCGAAACGCATTAGTAATATAAAAGAATAAACTTTTGGATGATTAATAGTTTGTTGCAGAAAAGGTAGAGAAGGTCATCATTAGATTCTTAGTTTGTTTACGAAAAACTTGATTCCTTCATTTACTAATGCCCATAGAGAACATGTATTAATATTAATTTCGTCTATTGATAATTGGAACATATTTATAATTTTGAAGTATGTACATTTTTCAAGTTTTTTTCTCTCATTTTGAAACATAGTAATTACGGGTATTGATTCTCACAGATATTTTACTGGTCATGGACTGTAAACAAGAATAATTGCATGCCATAATTTAATTAACAAATCACATGCTTAATTGCTTGTTGCATTTATTAGCTTAATTGTCGTTTTTATAACATTCGAAACTAATGCGTCTCCTGTTATTAACGCGATATGTGCATAGATCCACAATGGCATAGGACTTCCAATTCAAACGGACGTGATTTTGTCATTTATGGTCAAATTATCATATAGTATGGATATTATGTATTTTAACACCATTTTTATTTTGCCCTCTACACTAAAATCTGTTGTATTACACTCATGACTTTCTCTAGCTGCTCTACAAACTTACTTCTTACAAAATATGTTCTTTCTACATCATGTTAATCGAGATAAACAATAGCAAAATGTTCTTATTACTTAGTTCCTTATAAGTAGAATGGAACTAAAGAAATGCGCTATGCTAAAGTGATAATCAAATGTTTTTAAAACTGCCATTAGGCGATTGACACTGCAAATCTCCTCTTGGCAGAAATAGAACAAAAGAACAACAAAAAGAAAAGTTAAGTACTTCAGAACTGAAATTAATAACAAGGAACATCTTGAAAACTGCAAACTCCATGAATAAAATGTAAATGTTTGGCATTTAATCGTCTTTTCGTTTTTGAGCTATGCTGCACCCATCCACACACACACACACACACACACACACACACACACACACACATACACACGCTCACAGCCCTTTTTCTGATAATACTTTTTTTTTGGATTCAGGGCGTCCTAAAACGTGTATTTGCGGTGAAATCTCGTATCGAATATTTGGGTGGAATACATACGTGGCTAGAGAAAGTAAAAATCTAATGTCCATTCACATAATGTCCTCTGGCAGTTCGGTAAACACACCTTTTATACAAAACATTAATCTGTTACCTACATCATGCTAATCAAGACAAACATAAGCAGAATTAGTATTATTACTAGTTTACTTGTAAGCAGGAGGGAATTACGAAAATGCACGGGCTAAAGCCATAATTTCATCCTATAATAGCCTGTCGCTCTGTGAAACAATTGACATTCCAATATCTTTGCTATCTATATAAAAGTCATCCAGAATGAGTAGGACTTCAGAGGATTTTCACTTAAAATTCAAGAAAAACATTTCACTTGTCATAAAAATATCTTAAACATACGGTATTTTAATGAAAATTGTTAGAGCCATTTTTGAGAAAATCAAAATTTTCGAAAAATTTTCCATGAAAAGGGTAATTCGGGGTCGCGGGATTTTCTTGTAAATCTTCATGGCTCATCCTTGGAAGATACCAAACTTAAATACCAAGTTTGGTATTTAACGGTCTTTTGTTTTTGAGCTATGCTGTCCACACACACACACACACACACTGACCTTTTTTTAAAAATCCTTTATTTTTTGGATTCAGGGGAACCAAAAACAAGTATTTCCGGTGGAATCTCCATATCACATTTTGGGTACATTACAATACCTTCTCTATACACTATGCATATACATAATTGTATAGAAATAAAAAAAAGTTACATTCACACGACTTTCTCTACATCTCTAGCAAATTATCCTTTTTTATTGTTTCATTTATATAGTCCCTTTAACATATCGGGGGCTTTGCATTAGAAACACCTCGTTGTCTGTAGGTTCTTTATGTTCGGTTTAAATCGTTTTTTATTACCCCAAAGACACGCCCATTCACTCTCATACACACATATATATATATATATATATATATATATATATATATATATACATATATATTTCCAGACTCTTTTGGGGATAGGGAATGATTCTGGTTAAAGGAAATTCCCCACCCCAGTCGAGAATCGAACCCGAGACCACCGGGTGATAAGTCAGCTCGCTGACCACTTGATCGCGGAGGAAGTCTACACATTATTGTTAATAAGCTTATTCTTCAATCTACTTCATGCTAATCGAGATAAACATTAGCAGAAACGATTTTATTTCTTAGCTCCTTATAAGTAGAAGAGGAATAAGAGAATACACTAGGCTAAACCGACAGTAAAATGCTTTAAAATGTGGTTGTTATGGGATAGAAATCAGTTTCTTTGCGTGGCCAGGTGTTAACAAGTTTCCGTATGAGAAACGTTTAAGTATTTAAAACTGAAACCGATAACAAAAATATCTCGAAAACGGCCAACTCCACGAAAAGAGACATAAATTGTGTGTTTTAATGACATCTACATTTTTTACTTTCTCTACATGTACAATGTAGAACGTATAGAGAAGGTACTGTAATGTACCGAAAAATTCGATCCCGAGATTTCACTGGAAATACATGTTTTGGATACCCCTGATTAAAAAAAAACATTTTTAGAAAAGGTCCCTGACTATGGGTGCGTGAGTGTGTGTGTATGTGTGTGTGTGTGTGTGTGTGTGTGTGTGTGGGGGGAGCAAAGCTCAAAAACGAAAAGTCCGTTGAACACCTAACTTGATATTTTAGAATCAGCATCTTCCAGGGATGTGATGCGAAGATTTTTAAGAAAATCCCTCTCATTCCCTTTACGTGGAAAAATGTTCGAAAATTGTGATTTGTGATTTTCTCAAATGGCTCTAACGATTTTGATTAAAATATCGTATGTTAAAGATATTTACCTGACATATAAAATGTTTATCTGGAATTTTCTGAGAATAGCCTCTTAAGACTACCTTATTCTGGATAAATTTTACGGAATTTTGTATACTTAGCAAACCGTAAGGGATAGACAATAACTTACGTAACAGAAAACTTAGAGCTCGTTAAAACACACAATTTATGTTATATACATTTTTTTGTGGACTAGATCGTTTTTGAGACATTCCTTGTTGTTGGTTTCAGCTTTAAAAAACTTATGCTTTTCTCATACGGAAATTTGTCAACTCCTGTCCAAAACAAAGGAACTTTAGTCACATAACAACCATATTTTGACTAATATTTTAGCCTATGCTAGCCCATTACTTCCCTTCTACTTTCGCCACAGATTTTTTTTTTTGTTCAGTAAGTTTCTGTCTATTTCTTATGGTTTACCAGGGTAGGCAAAATTCATAAATATTCATCCAGAATTAAGAGATCTTCAGAGGCTATTCTCAGATTCAAGACATACATTTTATTTATCATGTAAATATCTTAAATAATAAAGATTTTAATCAAAATAGTACTGTATTTGAGAAAATCAACATTTTCGAGTCTAATTTCTTGTAAAGGGTAGCTGGGTGTGGGGGATTTTCTTGAAAATCTTTGTGTCGCATCCTGGAAGATACAGAGCTTAGATGCCAAGTTTGGTGTTTAAGGGACTTTTGAGCTATGCTGCACACACACACACACACACACACACACACACACACTGACAAACACACACGGAATTTTTCTAAAAATGCTCTTTTTTGGATTCAGGGGGCCCCAAAATATGTATTTCTGGTGAAATCTCAGAATGAAATTTTTGGGTGCAATATAAAAGTAATACTTTATCTATATACTATGTACGTAGTACGTGTAGAGGAAGTAAAATGTATTGCTAAAGATAATCCTATTATAATTTTATCTCCTAAACATAGAGGTGCAAGGGAACGAAAATTTCATCATGATGAAATATTAGAGGCTGTAGGTAAATCTGGCTTATTTAATCTTTGACAATGATATAGGGATGGTAAAATATACAGCAATAGGTTTCAATAAAACAGTGTTATAAGCTTTATAAGCGTAGCATGTTCAGTACAAAAATCTTATGTATACCATTCACATGATTTTCTTTACACATCTGTATTAAATTACTTTAATGCGCTTATTCTCATATACATGTTTCATGATAATCGAGATAAACATCGGCAGACAGGGTCTTATTACTTGCTTCCTTATAGGTAGAGGGGAAATAAGGGAATACACTAAGGTAAACCGACGTCAAATGTTTTAAAATGTGGTTGCTATGGGATTGAAATCCATTTCTTTACATGGTCAGGATTTGACAAGCTTACGCATGAGGGAATTGTATTATAAGAGTGAAACCAATAACAAGGAATATCTCGAAAACGGCCAATTCCAGGAGAAAAAATGTATATGACATAAAGTATGTGTTTTAACGAGATATACATTTTTCGTGTTGTACTCTTTAATATATTTCTTATAGTTTACAGTTATACAAAATTCCTCCAAAATGAACATGTTTTCGGAAGATATTTCCAGAAAAATCAAAATATAAATTTTATTTCTAATGCAAATAGCTTTAATATGCGGTGTTTTAATAAAAATGTAAAGGGGTAGTTGGGGATGAGGGATTTTTTTGAAAATCTAAGTGTCGCATCCATGGAAGATACTGAGTTTAATTACCAAGCTTAGTATTTAACCGACTTCATTTTTGAGCTATGCTGTTCAAATGTTTTTTTAACTTTTTTTTTAATTCAGGAGGCTTCAAAATACACTTCTAGTGATATATTGGTATTGAATTTTTGGGTGCCATACAATACCTTCTCTATACACTGTACATAGTACGTATAGAGAAAGTAAAAGTACTATTTTAATTATTGTAGAAACATACATTTTGTCAATTCAAGATCTTCTCGGGCTTCTAGCCAGGTAAAAACTTGGCTTGACACCAACGTTTCGAAGAAGTGCATCTTCCTCGTCTTCAGTTCACCCTGAAGACGAGGAAGATGCACTTCTTCGAAACGTTGGTGTCAAGCCAAGTTTTTACCTGGCTAGAAGCCCGAGAAGATCTTGAATTAACACGTCGCCAGGAAAGCTATAGTTCTTATTTTATACATTTTGTCATCACCTAAATACAACATTTGCAATACTGTAGGTTGTCTTGTGGCCACACATTCAATTCACTTACGCAAGATATCCTGAACGTAGCACAGTTTTCTCTGAAACAACATACTTTTTAAGAGATCGGTAACAGAAATATGTCAAACGTGTAAGTGATACGCTCCGTGCTGGATGACCACTATCGAGAGTAGACATTAGACTGACTAATTAGTACTGTTCTATTTGATTTATTCATTGACGATATTCTAAAAGAAAACTTTCATCATCCGAACTCAAAAGTTGCCCTGTAATATCTAATAGGAATATTCCAAGTCTTCTCTTTGCAGATGATTTAGTAGCAGATACAATCAGAGGATTATCGAAGCAATAAGAACATATTTTAGGAAATGAGATGTAAAATTAATAACAACAAATAAAAAATTATGGTTTTCTAAAAGAAACAAGTTAAGCAAGAATGTGAAATTGGTGAATAGTGGATAGGGAAATTGAGGTAAACAATGTGTGTGTGTACTTGGAGATGAGGTTGAGTGCAAATGGGCGAAGGACAAACCAAATGAAACATGTATTAGCTAAAGGGAGATTGGCTACTGCAGGTATCAGATCATGTTATAGTAAAATACCAAATACGAAAGCGATGTGACTGGAAGGGGTAGATAACACATCGGTGTAAGTGAGAGTTATGCATGAAGTGGAAGTTAGGCAGCTGGAGGAAGAATGGAAGAATATTTATCAAATTCATAGGGAATTTTGTAAATTAATATTGGGTTTGTCAAGAGTTTCACCGGATGCAGTAGCACTGCTTCAGCTGGGAAGAACGTGCAAAAGAGGAATGTGATTGAAAGAGGATTTCAATATTTATATAGAGTGGAAATGTCGCTATGAGCGTGGTGTAATAGTTACCATTTTCCCAGGGTCGTGGGTTTCAAACCGGCGGAGGACGATGGCTTTTTTCAGGCGCAAAAATCCTTAGCATGACTTCCTTCGGAAGGGAAGTAAAGCCATTGGTTCCGTTTCGCAGATTTACGACACTCAAAATAACCTTAAGTCTGATAAAGGGTCCTCTGAGATAAATTAAGTGGCCTTTCACGCCCATATAGAATGGGACGCTGAGAGCCACAGTAATTAAAGAGCACCCATAAATAAAACTCAATTTCCATTTAGAGTGGAAATTTTGGAAGGTGCAACCTTGTCAAGAAATATTTGTTAATGCAAAAAAGGGCTGATGTAAGATGGGAAAGAAATAGGAATGGATACTTGGGATGAGAAAGGGTTTCTGGAGAGAAGTTAAAACGCACATTGAGGATTTTGAAGAAGATGATTTGTTTATAACTTAATAGATAAACGTCCGCTGGAAGTACAGAAATATAAAAACAGGTTGGGGCAAAGAAGGATGGGTTTGGGCAAGAACAGGCGTGTTAAAACGAAGGGGACGCAGAGGGGAGTATGCCATTTATAATATATGTCCACTGTGTGGGGAAAACGAGGAAGCACTGCGTTGTGCTCTGAAGTACAAGAAAACAGACACATGGAAAGGTTAACTGAGATTTAATAAATAAGCTAGGGATAGAGGAATTAACAGAAGAATGTTTAACAATAATAGAAGATAATTGTGCAACGGGGAACATATGGCTAGAGGAGACAATGGGAATGTCTAGTACTACATAAGCAATATTTTTATGCACCGGCAACTTGGGTTTGTGTATATAAGATCAAAATGAACAAGCAACTCTCTAGGATAAAAAATTGCTGAATGTATTTAAGAAAAAAGAAAGGAATTAAGGAATGTAACCTTATTTATGATAATAATTATGACTAGTTAGAAACAAGGCACTACCTCTGAAAATGTGAAACGGGGTTCAGGCGACGCGTCAGAGGCAAAATTGGACAAAGACCTTCAAACCCGGAAACTACATTATATTGAACAATTTTCTTAGGCGTGAATTTAAAAATATCGATTCAGTGGTTTATAATGCCAGGAATTTTCTCTTTTTACGTAATTATTTAGCAAGCAGGATAGTCTAGATTCAAAACAGCAAGCAAATAAAATGAAAAAAAAAAAAACTTCGTAATTTTTAAAATCAGCTATATTTGTGTGTATCTGTGTGTGTGTGTTAAACCACAATCCAAGAAATTTTCATACCTCTTATCTTCGCAAAGTAGATGTAATTTCACGAAATGTGTAATCTTGAAATATAAACATATCGAAAATTATGATGTTTGGAACGACAATACTGATAAATAAATACGTATAAATAATATAGTAATAATGCAATAGTTATAAATTATATTTGTTATTATATTTATAATATTTATAACATATTTATTATTATATTTATAATATTTATAGCGTTATATTTATTATTATATTTATAATATTTATAACATTATATTTATTATAATATTTATAACATTATATTTATTATTATATTTATTACATTTATACAATTCTATTTTTATTATGTTTGTTACATTTATATTTATATTATATTTATTATTAATTATATTTATAGTTAACCATATATTTGTTTTTTAACAAAATTTTTTTTTAATTAGAACTTTAAAACATTAAAAAAAAAGGAGGAAAGGTATTAATATATGTCACTCACAATGTGAAATATTTACCCATTAATTAAATTTTGCTATTATATTAGAAATATGAAATAAAAATAAAATATCTCACGGAAATCAAGATTAGCGCAAGACAGTGGTTGGGCAACCATTATCGCTTCAGAATTTTCTGGTTGGAAGTCAGGATATTGTGAGTAGAGACCTCTGGCTCCTGGTACAACTCCTGGTATAACTATTCCCTTCACCATTATTGTCACTACTCAATGTCTGAGGCGGTACAGGAACAAGCAATTCGTCGCTATATGGAACAGCACGCATGGCAGAAGGAATATCTGGATATTGAATAACATGTTTACTTTTCCTAGACATCTAGATACAGAATGTGATGCAGAAGTAACAATCATTAATATGATTTGTTGGTTCTCGCCACACCATAGGTACAGCAAATGATAATGCTCTAAGTTTGCCATGTAACCATAACCGAAGGTTTGTTGTACAAGTGATACACCATTAATGAGGTGACTGATCACTAATTTGATATCCAAAGTATAAAGAATATGCACGTTTGGTAATTTTCTCCTCTGATATTTGATAGTAAATCTTCCACAAATATAACAAATTGTCCGGATTATTTCTGCACTTCCAATGGGAACTAGGTCTTTGCCTTACACCACTAAGAGGAATTATTGTAAGAGAAAAAGAAACGTCACAATGTACCACACTGCTTTCAACACATCCACAATGAGACTGATAGATTATTTTCGCAAGTGAATTAAACTATTTTAAACTGCTAGCCGACATCCCCATTCAGGTATAGCATCAGGTTAATATTTCTACCTGGATTTCACTCTGGTTCTAAAGAAATACTTTAAATGTAAAACTGGTGTAACCGACAAAGGCTTGTTTAAATTGTACAGCATCTTTACATTTTGTATGTACCAGTGTAAGTAATTATGTAGGACAAGGTTGACCAACATATAACACCTGCGTTACCGGATGGTAGACAAACTCGTTTTCGATGCTGTATGTCTAATAATTGTGACGTGATGTGCCGTTTTAAGCATCGTTTTCAGAACCTAGTGTGAAGATGAACTAAACTCGTGGAGGTAAATTTCATGCTGGATGGTGTAATTAGAGTAATTTGACAACTATCAATCATTGCTACATATTAATGACCCCCACCCACCACGCCCCTTACGGTAAATTGCGAAATATCTCTAAAAACTCGCGTCTTAGCTATAATTTTTGCAATTGCTGAGATACATTGAATTTTGAATGGTACTTTCGATTGAAAGTTAATGAGTATTTCAATTAAACCATCAGATTGAACCTATCATTGCATAAGAACTTTATACAGGACTCGATTTGAACATTTTCTATAATTAATTGAATGAAACATGAAGTCATTTCAAGCCATGCGATCACATTTTGGTATCATACTTTACCTGTTTGTTTGAAATATTCAACACCAACACTTAGAAGTAAAACTATAAAAAAAATCGGCGTTACACCTAATGGCAGAATATAAGGAGAATGAATCTTCAAATATATAACTCTTGAAGGTATTAATACAACTTAAAAGTAATAAAGGAATGGTATGAATCAGTGAACAGGAAAACATTATTTCTTTCTTTATTTTTTATTTCATAGCAGAGCGGGGGACTGTATGTTTACCGGTAAACCACAAGGTGATCTCAAACCCCAATGGCGACTTACAATGTTGTAAGCACTTTAGACCCAGGATTAACATTATAGCCAACTATTACGGTCAATTGGTATTGGAATAATTGTTTTTTCACAGAAGCCGTATGTAGGACAGGAGTTGTATAGGTAGATTCAGGCTGAAAAAATGCAATGCATAGCCGGGATTTGAACCACGGATGTCCCGATCTCTACCCGGTTGCTCTGCCACTGAGCTACCATGGCAATATGCCGGCATAGCATTGCATTTCTCAACTGAGTTGCATGTTTCCCGGTAAACCACAAGGTGATATCAAATTATTTTGACATGCCAACCCCAATGACGACTTATAATGTTGCAAGTACTTTAGACCCAGGATTCATAGCATAGACAACTACTATGGTCAATTATATTGGAATAATTTTTTTTTTTCACACAAGCCGTGTGCACGACAGGTTCAAATCCCGGCTATGGCATTTCATTTTTCAGTCTGACTCTTTCTATCCAAGTCCTGTCCTACACATGGCTTGTGTGAAAAAACAATTATTCAAATATAGTTAAAAAGTATAAAGTTTTTATTTTGCAATGATAGGTTAAATTTAATGGTATTGGAATACTCTTTAAATTTCAATTGATCATGACCCGTTTAAGTCCATTGCACATCAACAATTGCAAAAGTTATAGCCAAGTCGCGGTTTCCACAATATTTCGTGATTTTCCGTGGGGGGCGTGTTCGTTGAGTGTCATTAATATGCATTAATGATTGATAGCTGTTAGATATGCAAAATATTGTTCTAATTATTATTCAATTTCTATATACAATCTTTTTGATATGCACATTTTTTATACGCAAATTAATTATGATTTTTTTGGAAATTTGTGCCAGAAAGAATCTTCTTGGTCTACTCACATTGTGTTCCGCCTAAACAAAATATCACCGAAAATACATGTTTTGATAGCCACTGAATAGAAATTAGAAAAAGTTCACGTGCATGTGTGACTGCGAACAATATAACTCAGTATCTTCCAAGAATGCGACATAAATAATTTTCAGAAAAATCCTCCATCCATCTACCCTTTATTTGGAACATTTTTCGAAAATTTATTTTCTAAAAAAATGGCTCTAAACGTTTTTTTAATAGAACGCCAAATATTGTGTAAATATTGCATAAAATGTTTGAGGCATTTTCATGATAAATGAAACTTGAATTTTTTGGCAATAGCTTCTGACGTCCTCTTTATTCTAGTTGACATTTGTATAACTGATAAACCATAAGAGATAGATAAACACTTATTCATTAAAAATGTAGATCTTGTTTAAACACACAATTTTTATCGTAGATATTAATTTTTACTTTTTCTAGCACTATGTTTCACCGGAAATGTGTTTTCAGACAGCCTGAAAAAAAAAATAGAAAACATACGGTGTGAGTGTGTGTGTGTGTGTGTGTGTGTGTGTGTGTGTGTGTGTGGACAGGGTAACTAAAAATGAAAATTCAGTTAACTACCAAACTTGTTATTTAAGTTCCGTTTCTTTCAAGGATGTGCAAAGAAGATTTTCAAGAAAATTTTCCCGCTTCAAACTAACATTTTTGTTTTTTCAAAAATTGGTTCTAATGGTTTTGAGTAATATTAGACATTTTCATGAAAAATAAAATGTATATGTATGATGAATTTCCTGCGAATAGCCTCAGAAGACATTCTTAATTCTCAATGACTTTTGCACAACTGGTAAACTGTAAAAGATAGACAAAAACTTACGGCAGAAAAATGTAACACAACTTATATCCTTTGCATTTTTGTCGTGAAGCTAACCGTTTCCGAGATATTCCTTGTTATTGGTTTCAATTTTAAAATACTTATACTTTTCTTAAACAGGAAAGGTTTCTACTGTTTTACTTCTGGCCATGCAAGAAAATATATTACAACGACAATTGCATAGCGACAGCTTCGGAAACATTTGGTATCGTTTTAGCATTGTGTATTCTCTTATCTCGATTAACATGAAGTAGAAAGAAGTACCTACAATCTTCTGTAAGAATTTTCTTTGCAGAACTGTGTAAAAAGTATTGTGAATGGAAACATATTTTTTTTTGTAGAAATAACTTTTTCCGAGATATTCCTTGTTATTACTTTCTATTTGAAACTACTAAACTTCTCTCAAAAGGAAAGTCATCATGTCTTTTGTTTTACTTCTGGCCATATAAAGAGAACCGAATTTCAAATCTTTCACAAATGCGATCACCTCTTGAAATAATCTGAGTATCGCTTTATTCTGGTGTGCATCTCCTTATTCTCCTGCTACTTACAAGGAAGCAAGTCCTAGGTCAATTTCAACTAATGTTTATGTTGATTACCATGATATAGATAAAAAATAATTGTGAGATCATGTGAATGGAAAATGTCAGGTTTTTTGTAGACTTAACAATTTCTGAGATGTTCCTCATTATTGGTTTCAATTTTAAAATTGGAAGTCGTCAGGTTGTTTAACATCTTTAAATATCTTTTCGTGTTACTTCTGGTCATGCAAAGAGAAGTGCATTTCAATACCATTGCATAGCGACAGCTTCTAACACTTGTCAATCGCTTTAGCCCATTGGATTTTTTTTTATACGGAATTCAGTAATAAGACTGGTTCTGCTTATGTTTATCTTGATTAGAATGAGGTTACAGACTAGATAGAGAAATTGATATGAATTAAACGCATTAGTTTTTTGTTTTTAGCGGAGTTACCGGCTTGCGATATATTCCTCTTTATTTTTTTTTAAATGTTTCAAACTTAGCTTAAATGAAGTCTTCCTTTTTTTTTTTTATTTTATTCCTGACAATTCAAAGAAAATGGACTTTGAAATAAATCACAAAACAGTCAGCTTGTAAAAGATTTGATTATCGCTTTAGCCTAGTTCCCCTCCTTTGTATCGACAAGGAAGTCATAATAGGACCATATCTGGTCATCTTTAATCTCAATTAGCATGAAGCAGAAGAATATTCATAAGTTTTTTTAAGAACAGTTTGTGAAGTTTGGGAGTAAGGTAAAGTACCTGCCAATTCAGTATTGCCCGAAAAAAATAGAGATAGTCAAGCTGACAAGTAATGTGGATATATTTGTCACTACCAACTTAAACACCCATTTATGCATGTGAGTAAGCATAGTAGGTAGAGATTTATTACATTGCACCCAAAAATTTGATAGGTTTTACCGAAAATTCATGTTTTCAGGGACCTGAACCCATTAATTTATAAACGGTATGTGTGTGCGCGTGCACGTGCGCGTTTGTGAACAGTTGATCCCAAAATTACGTACTTATCTTAAGTGTCTTCCAAATATACGACACGATGGTTTTCATGAAAAATTCTCACTTCTAGAGAATATTTTTCGAAATGTTACACTTTCTCAAAAAGGATTCTAATTCCACATGTTTACTTGACAAAAAAAAAATGTATGTTGTAATGGTGGGATCACTGACGTGAAGCTCTTTAGTGGACGCTCCCAGCGTCTTAGCGTCAACATGATCATCGCATCAAAGGCAACGCTGAGCCACTGAAAAGGGAAGGAAGATAGTCAGATGGATGAACTAATTTACAAATGATTTATCAGTTTTAACTTCATGTGCACCATTCTGATCATTTCTTTGCTGATTGAAAATCACTGAAACGTGACAAATTGTTGACCATGGCTATGTTGTACTTGCGATGCATCATTACCAATTCTCATTCAATTAATCGCCATCAGCTGACTGTGTGCTACGTTTATGATTCTACATCCAACTCTGTAACCAAGGAGGTTGAAGTACAATAACAATCTCCCTGTCTAAATCGCTTTGTATTTGTTTGGTTTTGAAACGCTGAAATTGGACATTTTTTGACGCTAAAAGAAAATTGAAAAAAATCTGTTCTGTTCCATCCTCATGACTTTCTCTACATCGCTGTAACAAATTGTTAAAACGCGTATTCTTCTCTCTACTTTATAATAATCGAGATAAACATTAGCAGACATTGTCTTAATTACTTGCTTCCTTATAAGTGGAAGGAAAACTAGACTAAAACGATAGTCAACTCTTTTAAAAATCGTTTGTCATGTGGATGCAATTCATTTCCTTCCGTGTGAGAAAAGTTTAAGTACTTTACATCTGAAACAAATAACAAGGAATATCTCAGAAATGATAAATTCAACGAGCAAAATGTATGAGATAAATTGTGTGTTTTAACGTGATCTACATTTTTTTGTTTAGTAAGTCTTTGTCTATCTCTTACGGTTTACCAGTTACCAGTTACACAAATTTTCAACAAAATTCATTCAGATTAAAGAGGTGTTCAGAGGCTGTTCCCAAAACAATCAAGATAAACATTTTATTTGTCATATAAATATCTTTAATATCTATATGATATTTTAATCAAAATCGTTAGCCATTTTTGCGAAAATCAAAATTTTCGAAATTTGTTCTGTGTAAAGGGTAGTTTGGAGTCGGGTATTTTTCCCAAAATCTTTGCATTGTATCCCTGGAAAATACTGAACTTAAATACCAAGGTTGGTATTTTACCGACTTTTCAGTTTTGAGTTATCGCATTCACACACACACGGACCTTTTTCTGAAAATACCTTTTTAGAGTTCTGGGAATCCGATGGAATCTGGTATCGAATTTTTGGGTGGAATGCAATACCTTCTCTATACATTATGCACATAGTAAGTGTAGCGAAAGAAAAATGTGTCAAAATCTGTCAAAATATCTTGAAACTTCTGAGACAAACCTGGTGTGTCCACTTCGTTCAGAAGAAAAGCTCTACAATCTCATATAGTTGGTAAACCATTAACGATACTCGAGAACGTACTGCTTAAAATGCATAATTTCTTGAAAACAACAATTTAGGTTATTTACTTAAGCTATTTTTGAGATATGTGTTGGAAATTGTTGATCGTTGAATGATTTTGTCATTATTTTTAAATCTTATCGATGTTCAGCTGTTTAATGGAAAGAGTATGGAATTTTAAGGTCAGCATTTAGCGTCAAGTTCTTACACATTTGACTATCGCTGTTCTCTTTGTATCTATATCAAACTTTTTCAGCAATTATGTTGAATAAAATGGAGTAGATAGAAAACCTTTAGTATTATTTTATAGCCGATAATAAACGTTAGATAGTAGAGAAAGAAATGTAACTACTCAGATTATTTTTACTGTTATGTTTTACTCGTAATATTTTTTTCTTTTTAAATGACATACAACGTTTTACCAATAAGATACGGTAAAAATATGTTTCTCGTAAAACACTTTAGTCTTTTTGCTGTCATACAGGCATGTCAGCATATGTTACAGCTGTGAATAAGTTCCTTCGTTTTGAGACGTCCGGGAAGAACTTAAATAAGTCCTAAAGTATTCCGCATAGCTTTCATGGAAGCGAATATAAGACACAGGAACTCATTTCAGAGAACAAAGAAGCCTCGCAGACCTACAAAGCTTTTCTAGGTCGTTTGTGTTTAGATTAAAGTTTGAAAGTTATTGTTAGAGAAGAAGGGAGTGTTGCCATGGAGATCTTTGTATTTCTATGCTAATGTTATATCACCAAGGTCTCTATGGTAAACTTGCCAATTTCATTCAACAAATAGATTTTTTCAACGCGTTGCGAGTATTCCTTTAGGTATAAAACTAACTGAATTCAACGATTTGTTCTGAGGAAATACTGATGTGATGCATTTATATGATTTCCTCTACTCTTATTCTTCTACTTCATGTTAATCGAGATGAACTTCCATTACAGATTTGAGGAATTAGCCCCCGTAAGGACTCATATCAGCACATGACCTTTTTATGGAGAATGTTTGAGGATGCTGGAAAGAAAATAACATTGCTTCTTTATATCAGGGAAACATAATAATTTATATATAAGTAGTACAAGTTCAATTGCACCTCTGAAGGCTGCTAAAGAAATAAGCGATGAAAATCACACTTGAACAATACGGACTACAACATGTGAATAAACAATGTCGCTATCTTACATGTACCGGCACTTAAGTTATTATTGAAGGAATCATACCTTCTTGCTTTTGCTTTTTCTGCATAAAAAATGCATATATTGTGCACATGTATAAGACCCGATTTTACAAAATGCAGTAATATAAAAGTAAATGTTAACCTATTTACACAGTAATGTAACAGCAAATACTTTTTTTAAATTCTATTTTATTTTACGCCGCTTTAACAATTTAGTCATATCGCGACGGAACTTTTCGTTAAGCTACCTCGTTGACAGATGTGGTGGGCAGTAGCTTTTTAAGGTCTCATTTCCAATCACACTACCTTCGCTTCACGCCAAGGAGACGGGCTACCCAGTCTAGTTGTTCCATAGTCAGATGGCAAAGTTCAGCTAGCCTTTTAAGGGGTCATTTCCGTACATCATATATATAATTTTCTCCATGACAAGCTAATAGGATTAGGGTGCCGTCCAGTCTCCTGGGGCGGTACTGGGTTCGTGTCTCAGGCACAGGTTATATGTATTGGAATGGTGTGGAATTATGGTTGGATTTACTCAGGGTTTTTATTAGCATGGAAATTCTTTCAGATAGTGGTGAGACACAAGTGCTTTATTATTTGAGACCGGCCTTTTTCCGCTGTAGAACACACGCGTATACTTCTTAATTTTCTACTGTGACGTTACAATTTATACGCCCGCGAGTATTACTATTTATTCCTTTGATGCAGTACTATTGTCTCGTACTATGATCGGTCTTAAAATCACTTACTTACATCACGCGCTCAAATACATCTTGGTCGTGTTCTACAATTAAAAGGTAGCCTGTTCGGCTCCATCATTCTAAATTTCATATTTTGGTTGTTCGGAGGTCCTTCACCAAGTGCCTTACGCTGTCGCCTGACCAAGGAATCATTGTCTTGTGTCCCGTTAGTTTTCCTTGGGCAGAGCATTCCCACCCCTTTCCCTCGGGTCAATGCACGGCAGGTAATGGATCTTGTACCCCGAGCTTGTGACTTATATGTGCTAAAAGTCTTTCTACCCTTCCCATTTTCACTCTACATTTATATTTTATTTTCGTGATATAATTTATATTCTTGGCTATGATTTATATTTCTCTTCTTAATAATTCTTTCCTCCGGGACAAGATATGTACTGTCTCGTATCTGTGCATATATGGCAGGGCAATCGCAATTTCCATCTATATTCAGTTTTGTTATTGCTATAGACCTGAAGGTAATATTAAATATACAATACGGCGTTTACTTTGGTGACAGAGGGAAACCGCAAAAAAAAAAAAAAAAAAAAAAAAAAAAAAAAAAAAAAAAAAAAAAAAAAAAAAAAAAAAAAAAAAAAACCATTGATTGGCCCACGGGATTTGAACCCAGGACCTCCCTAAAGTGGGCCAAAGACCTGAGCCATCTCACTCACTACAGTACATTCTTTTGTTCCTATCAGCTTCTAGTTATGATTCACTTTCGGTTAATGCTTTCGTGCAACTTTTCAAGCTGTTAAAGCACAGGTTTTTCAAATGTTCATTATCGATTGTCAATTTATGTCTTAAATTAAGAAAAGGTATACAAAGAAGACTTTGAAATGTAATTCTATTTTGGCCACAGTACTTTTATACACAGGAAAAGCAAATACAAATTGCAAAAATATGGGGTCACGAATGATCCACGATTGCCTCAACGTGTGTGATAAGCTGTGTTAGTTTAAATGGAATTGAGTTTTATTTATGGACGCTCTTTAACTGATGTGGTTCTCAGCGTGCCATTCAATACTGGGCGTGAAGGACCGACTAATTTTGCTCAGAGGTCTCTCTAGCAGGCTTGAGGTTCTTTTACATGCCGTAAATCTACGACACGGGACCAACGGCTTTACTTACCTTCCGAAGGAAGCCATGCTAAGGATTTTTTCCCCCGAAAAAATCCAACGTCCTCCGCCGGGTTTAAACCCACGATCTTGGCTATATGAAGTTAGCATAGTAAGCATTACATCACGGAGGGCGACTAGTGTGTTAGTTTAGGTGGTAAAAAAGACTTCTCATGAGTAAAAATCTGATGTGTTCCATTCACAGGACTCTATCTTTCCTGTTCTGCATACAAAGTATTTTCACAAAAAATTTTTCTATATCACGCTAATCAAGATAAACCTTATCAGAAATTCCCTTTCTTACTTCCTTCTAAGCAGAAAGGAAATGAGGGAATATGCTAAACAAAAATGATAGTCTTATCCTTTAAAAACTGATCCCATGTGACTAAAGTTCAGCAGTAAAATAAAAGGTACACTAAACAAAAAGTGGCTTACCAATTGAGAAAAATTACGTAGCTTAAAATTGGAACAAATAACAAGGAATATCTCAGAAACGAACAATTCTACAAAAAATGTATATGTTCATAAATTTGGGTTTTAACAAAATCTCAGTTTTTGAGAAATAAGTATTTGTCTATTTCTGATGGTTATAGGTATGCAAGATTCATCCAGATTGAAGACAGCTTCAGATACTATTTTAAAAAGTTGAAGATAAAGCACATATTTTTGTTATGTAAGTAGCGTTAATAGCGGTATTTTAATCAAAACCGTTAGAGCCATTTCTGAGAAAACCAAATTTTAAAATAATTTTCCATGTAAAGGGTAATTCAGGGCAGCGGAATTTTCTTGTAAATCTTGGAGTCCATCCTTAGAATATATCAAACTTAAATACAAAGTTTGGCATTTATCGGTCTTTTAGTTTTTGAGCTATGCTGTCCACAGACACACATACACACTGACCATTTTCTAAAAATGCTTTTTTTGGACTTGGGGGTCTCAAAACATGTTTGCGGTGAAACCTCGGTATCGAATTCTTGGGTGGAATACAGAACCTTCTCTATTCACTATGTATACAGTATGTGTAGAGAAAGTAAAAATGAGACCAAACATAACACAAGATCATACTCGTGCTACTTTACTAGCCAACTAACTTCAGTGGTCTTCGTTATATTGTGTGATTTTTAACATGTAAGGTTAAAATTGTAATTATATGTGGCATTTCCTGTTTTATTTATAAAACCAAGACCCCATGTCTAGCTTTGTTCCGAATATTAATCTTCTTTTGCGTCTAATGATGAGTTTCTTCATAAATAAGTGAAGAAGGGCTTGCTGAAGGTTTGGTTAAGGGAAAATGCTTGAAAAACTCTTAATATTCCAAACATTCTAAGCTTGTTCATATCTTGAATGCTTTAGGTGACGATATATCTAGGATGGTGTAATGAATCGGTCTCTCCTCCAACTGAAATTGAGTATTTATTTATGGACGCTCTTTAAATGCTATGGTTCTCAACCTCCTATTCAATATTGGGCCTCTTTAACAGACTTGGGGTACCTTTACGTGCCGTAAATCTACGACACGGGACCAACGGCTTTACTTCCCTTCCGAAGGAAGCCGTGCTAAAGATGTTTGCCCCCTAAAAAATACATCGCCCTCATCCAGGTTTAAACCCGCGATCTCGGGAACCACATACTACCATGGAGGACGACAGACCCTCTCCTCCGCACCTTTCGCGCCGTACTGTTCATCAACCGTGATTCTTTCACAGAATTCAAGGCAGTTCGTTTTTACCATTATTAATTTAAAAGCGCTCGTAACCTCAGAACATCATCCGGTTTAGAGTTTACCGGTGGATATTCAGCCATAAAATATTACTTGCGGCTAAGGCAACGTCTAATCAGGGTAGTAAAATCTAAATGCTGATAAAGTATCCGTAAAAGCATCCGCAAACATTTTACGGGGCTTCGTAAAACACATCCTAAGTGTAGTTTTGAAGTTAAAACTTATTAAAAAAAACATTGTGTTTATTATTAGTTTAGAAATCATATTGTTCCTTTGCTGGGCTAACAGATACATCTATTTTGTACAACATATGCATTAAAGCAGTTATTAAATCTTGAAAGCTTATTTCCCAACAGCTGCCAATTTCTGTTAAGCTCTTATTGAAGCTAACTCCGTATTTACACATTTCGTTGTAGCTGTAAGAAGGATAAAGTGATTAGATGTTTTAAAAATCTCATTATAGCATTTACTGTACTTTTCTACCCACTGTTCTACAAACTCTTCTTGCAACATGCTCTCAACTAACCGTTTCGTGGAAAATGTTCCATTATCTGTTATTTTATAAAAAATAACTCTAAGGTTTGGTTTGCAATAAACAAGAGCGATAACTAGAAGAGAACGATAAAGTTAAAACTCGTGCATCGTAACGCGAGCGTTTACAATAAACGGAAGTTTTGGCCAAGTTTTAACTTTCTCATTCTCGTTTCCGAACACCGAATATTAGTCCCATGTTCTGCATTTTAGACTCTCTTCTGTCGTGACATGAAGCAGGAAGGAATTCTAAGCATATGTATGTACTTGCTCACCTCGGCCACATACACCCACAGTTCCATTAAGGTTGGTTCATCTAGCGAGTGTCATCTGTAGTTGTTATATCAACTCAAATCTGACATTTGCCTCATAAAGGATAGGAAAAACTATAAAGAAGAATAAAACAGGAAGAAATTAACACAACAATATACCACTTTAGTTTTGAATTAATTTTTGCTTTTTCTACATAGTAGAGTACGTAGGTAGAGAACATATTGCACTCCTCTCACAAATTCGATACCGAAATTTCACCGGAAATACATATTTTAGTATCCCCTGTATCATAAAAGAAAAAGATAGAAAGAAAGAAAAAAGGAAACAAAAATAGAAAAAGAACCGTGTGTGTGTCTGTGTGTGTGTGTGTGTGTGTGGGAGAGAGAGAGAGAGAGAGAGAGAGAGAGAGAGAGAGAGAGAGAGAGAGAGAACACGATAACTCAGACGAATAGTTGGTAGATTACCAACCTTGGTATTTAAGTTTAGTATCTACCAAGGACGAAGATTTTAAGGAAAATTCCTCCTGACCTCAAACTGCCTTTAAATGGAAACATTTTCAAAAATTTGGATTTTCTGTAAAATGGTTCTAACGATTTTGATTAAGATAGAATATACTAACGATATCTACATGTCAAAGTCTATATTTTGAATTTTCTAGCAATAGGCTTGGAAAAACTCTTTATTTTGAATGAATTTTGCTGAATTTTTCATAACCGGTAAACCATAAGAGATAGACAAAGGTTACTACACAAATGACGTCGATCTTGTTAAAACACAGAATTTATGTGGTATACATTTTTTTCGTGAGATTATTAATTCTAAAATATTTTGTTGTTGTTGTTTTCAATTTTAAAACACAATATTTCTCATACCCATGTCAATTCCTGGTCATGCAAAGAAATGGATTTCAATCACATAGCAACAGCTTTTAAAGGATTTGACTATCACTTTATCCATGTGTATTCCCTTATTTCTCTTCTACTTACAAAGAATCGAGTAATAAGATCATTTCTGCTAATGTTTATCTCGATCAGCAAATACAAGAATAGGCTTTCAACAATAATTTGTGGCAGAAATGCAAGGAAAATCATGTAAATGGACACGTAAGATTTTTTTCTTCATCTCCCTGTATGGAATTGGAAAGGTAGAATCAGACTGAAAAACTCAATATTATAGCCGGGATTTTAACCCCGGATCTCCTGATCTCCGTCCAATTCCGCTAACCACTAAGCAACAATATTGTGAGTTGGGAAATATAATACTGTATTAGCATGTTGCTATAGTACCTTTCAACCACTTTAATGTTCGCATTCAATAGAGTAATGAAAGTTTGATGTCATTAGAGGAATCGGTAATAGTAATGGAACAGTATTATATTCTGTTTACTCTACCTAACTCACATTACCTATATTGGCTGAATAGAAGCAGCTGAAAATATATCACCGGTCAGTTTAAAAAAAAAGATTCTAACGCACAACAAATCAACTTTCCCCTTTGTAATCCATATGATCATCGATATGTATAGTCTTATTATACTTGACTACTGAACCAAATCTTGTCTGCTCTTGTGCTTCCCGTTCTCGTTTCTGTTTTGGTTATCACTATCGGATTATTGGGAAGCAACCTTAACAGTTTTATTTAAAAAACAATAAGTTTAAAAGCTTTTATGGCAAATTTAACATACCTTGGATTTTCTGCGAGAAGACTGCAAAGTCGTCTTCATTCTGAATCACTTTTGGATAGTTGTTAAACCGTAAGAGTTATACAAAACCTTACCACGCAAACATTATGATGTGATACATTCTCACGATTTTCTATGCAAACGTATTTAAGAAATCTAAGGTGGCCCATAAACATGACTTTCTATACCTATTCTGGAACAAACGAAACAGGGATAACAAATTCCCTTATGAGAAAAATTTAAGTATTTTAAACTTGAAACCAATTAAAGGGAATATTTCGGAAATGGTAATTCCAAAAATAAATTTATGTAGCATAAATTGTGTGTTTTAACGACATTTACGTTTTTTGTGTAGCAAGATTTTGTCTATCTTTGGCGGTTTATCAGTTTTGCAAAAGGCATCCCGAATGAACAGGTATTCAGAGGCTATTCCCAGAAAATTAAAGATATACATTTTCTTTGTCATGTAAATATTTTTAGGTAATGTACGGTATTTTAATCAAAATCTCTAGAGCCATTTTAGAGAAAATTAAAATGTTCGTCAAATTTTCCAATAAAGGGTAGTATGAGGTTCCTGAAAATGTTCGTGTCATATCATTGATACACATTGAACTTCATATTTAAGTTTATTTAACCGACTTTTCGTTTTAGAGTTATGCTGCACACACACACACACACACACACACACACACACACACACACACGTATTTCCGTGGAATCTGGGTATCGAATTTCTGGGTAGCATACAATACTTTCGCTACCTACTATGTACGTACATAGTACTTGGTAGAGAGAGTAAAAACCGTATTCTTCTATCTAATTTACATTAATTGGGATAAGCAGTTTCAGAAATACTCTTATTAAATATTTCCTTCTAGATGCAACGGGATTAAGGGGATACAGTAGGTTAAACAATAATCAAATCTTTAAATAGCAGGTCACTATGTTACAGATTTCAAATTCCATTCCTTGCTTGGCCAGGAGAAATAAAAACAAATAACTTCCTATTTGAGAAAAGTGAAAAAATGGGAAAATGAAAATAATAACAAATAATAGCTCGGAAATCGTTTAACTCCATGAAAGTGTACCTGTAATAGTTATGATTAACGAGATCTACATATTTTGTCTTCTCTTAAAGCTTACCAGTTAATAAAAAAAAGCGTCCAACACTATAGAGGGCTTCATAGAATATCCATAGAAAATTCAAGAAATGTATTTCATTTTCATGAAAATATATTAAAGTTTTTGTATTTCAATTACAATTATTACAGCCATTATTGAGAAAATGCTTCAATTAAAAGGTAGTTGGGGATGGGGAATTTTATTGAAAATCTTCGCGTCGCAAATTTGGAAGATGCTGGTATATGCTGATTTTTCGTTTTTGAGTTATGTTGTTCCTAGAAACACACTCACACACATACACATGGGCGTTTTCAAATGATTTTTATGATTCAGAGGCCCCAAAACGTATAGTTCTTATGCAATTTCAACGTTACATTTTTGAATGGAATACAATTCGTTCTCTACTTGCTGTGTACATTGTGCGTGGTAGATTTCATTAAAGACACAATGTATGCCAAACAGTGGTCATGCTATGACGTTAACCGTTTGCGAGATATTCCTTGTTATTGATTTTAAGTTTCAAGTAGGTGCTTTTAATTTTCTTAATTGACGAGTCCTATTTTGATTGTTTTATTTTCTCTTGGTCATGCAAAGTCTGTAAACGCGTAGTTTATCACGATTAATAAGAATAGTTTACGAATTAGTAAGAATAGTTTTAGAATGACTGAATCGAGAAATGAAGATGAATTTCCCACATCAGCAGTTTAACTTAATTAAAATATTCTGTAAAAACCTACAGCTTTGGTATAGACATTTTTCTATGTAAAATATAGAACTTTTAATCTCGCATCTATGATTCAATTAATATAGATCGTATCTCTGATGTACACGTGATTAGAATGCACATTAAAATACCTCACGGCCATGTTTGAGATTGCTTCTAATTGGTTAATTATTTTCCTTAATTGCAGAAATGAAAATAATACAACTGTGGATTTTTATTTTCAGGTGTTGAATCCAAACCTTCTCTTCATATTACCAGGCGCCGACAACGCGATTTACTTTGGGCATAATCGGTTCAGATTCTAGTAAATCGAGGAAAAATATCGGATCTCTATTTGGTGAGAGCTGGTGTCGTGGTGACGTAAACGAACTACGCAGACTGATGAGTGCGCGAGTGTCAGTGAAAGGGGCACAGCCCTCCTATTGAGTGTTTGTCCTATCCGCAGCGATGGTGGACCCGCTGAAGGTCCTCTGGGTCCTCACCAACAGCACCTACCTCGGTAAGTAACACCATTTCAATGCATGTACTAACATAGAGGAATACGTCAGTATCACGTGATTTCGAGTGAATAGGTAAAATCATTCTCCTGTTCACTTTGAATGTATATATTCTGATCAATTGGATGTCCTTCAGCATTGTAAGGATTTAGAATCGGAACTGTATTCTCTCTGTGTGAGAGTTTTCATGAATCCTCGTCTACCTGTTGCTTTCTGTGGCATGGAGCTTAGTAACTCCCTTTTTCCTGCCCGTTAAAACAGGGGTATAGCGTGTGTATTTACCCCTTCGCCCTCCGGGGTAACATACTAGCCCCTGGTTCAAACCTCGCGGTGGGCGATGGGCTTTCTTCGGACATAAAAATCTTTAGCATGCCTTCCTTCGGAAGGGAAGTAAAGCTGTTAGTCCTATGTCGTAGATTTACGGCACGTAAAAGAACCTCTAACCCGATAAAGAGGCGTCTTAGCAAAATTAAGCGATCTTTCACGCCCATGCGACGTTGTAAAAAAATGAAAATTGCGTGTTATTTATGGACGCTCTTTAACTACTGTGGTTCCCATTCTAAATTGGGCGTGAAAGACCGCTTAATTTTGCTCGAAGGCCTCTCTATCAGGTTTGAGGTTCTTTTATGTGCCGTAAATATACGACACGGGACCAACGGCCTTACTTCCCTTCTGAAGGAAGCCATGCTAAGAAGTTTTACACCCGAAAAAAAAAATCCATCGTACTCCGCCGGGTTTGAACCCGCGACCTTAGATATACGAAGTTAGCATGGTAAACATTACACCAGGAGGGCGACAACATGACGCTGAGAACCGCAGCAGTTAAAGAGCGTCCATAAATAAAATTAAATTTCATTTCCCTTCCATTGTTAAAAAGAGTTGTAGAGCTCGACGGGCTATTTCATGTTGAAACCGATCAGTGCGAACTGGCGTGAGAAACCTCTCAATTAGCGCGTGCTGCTCAGTTTCCGCTGATAAGCAGAAAGGGGTAAAACAAAAGTCGCTTACGACAGCTCTCCCCTGATCGGTTTTATCTTGGAATAACCCGTTGAGTTCTGCAGCTGTTTTAAAGCTCGGAAAAATATCTGCACATGTCAAACAGATCGAAGTTTGCCTACCTAGTAATACAGGGGCGTAGATGGCGGGTGATGTATGTATTACATACCCTGGCGGTTTACCTCAATTTACAATTTTCTATTAAGTCTATTGATATAACCCTTGTTGTGAAATATGACCATTTTGAACAATGGTCCTTTCATGAAATTCAGTTCAGAGTATCAGCCAATCATTAATAAAGATCAGGCAGATGTATTTCCTTCATACCGCACTCTAGTCAGGCCAAAAGATGTGCGCGCGCAGTGCATGTAATAAGGCTGGTTACATCTAGCTTGATAAGGTTAAGGTACTTTAAAGTGAACTTTTTGATTATTTTGATTAAAAGAGAAAGCTAGTTTCTTACTTTTAACTTCTTATGAACTTACTAAATTACAATATGCAGCATTTTGGATACTAATTGTGAGTAAACACTTCGCGTAAACCAAGTGCACCTAATATGTAATACGACTGCTGTGTAATCAAGAAGTTGTATTTATGGTGAGAGAAGCTATATTCTTACTACAGAAGAAAATATAATTATAGATGAGACGAAACATTCTCTAAATACCTCATTACAATTTTAAAAATTAACGGTAAAGCATAGAGTATTAAAGTGAATCGTGGCTCTTTGTAATTGAATCTACCTCTGCTAATGACTTTATCAACTGAATTTCTAGTTTATATGAAGAATAACATCAGATGACTGAAAAGCAAGTAATGGTCTCTTAAACCACATTATAGTAATATAGCAATTACTTCTGATGCAGGACCTGTGGATGCAGGACCCTAAATGTATTGTCTTGTTGGTCATGTATTTTGTTTTTTAAGGAAAAGCCGGTTTGGACCACAACTGACGGTGTCGAAATGTATATAAACCAATAAAATATTCCTGTGATTACACAATTTCTGAAAAACAGTTAAAATGTTCGTTAAAAACTGGGGAATTTAATTCTGTATATAGAAATATCAATTAAATTAATCTTTGAACAGCATAACATGTAGGTGAGGTAGAAAAAACTGAGCAACACTGGCACATTTCATACCACCTATCTGTTTTTCTGTGGAAAATACTGCCTTGCATTTCGTGGCCACATTGAGAGTGTAGAATTATCTAAAAGGGGGGATTTTGTTGTATAACAAAGATAAACCCACTTCATTTCGTGCTATGTCCTCTAAAATACAGAACGACGCAATTTCCACAAATGCACAGTGACGACCAACAAAATTAGAAAAGAGGTTTCTGAAGCATGTTTTGTTTACGGATGTTACGCAGAACATACCTACATACAAACGGTAATTCACTTTTAGGAAATGCATTGAATATTAATAACATAATTGTTTTTTCACAAAAGTCATGTGTAGGACACAAGTTGGATAGGTAGAGTCAGATTGAAAAAACTGAATGCCATAGCCAAAATTTGAACCGGAATTTTAACCACGGATCTCCCGGTCTCTAGCCACCCAGACCGACCCAAATTTCTTAGATGTGTAATGGAAATAATCCTAAAGCCCAGAGAAAAGCTAAATATACTTAAAAGAAAAAGGAATTGTAAATATTTATAGCCATAAATCTACCAAATTCACGTGTAAATGGAATGAATGAGTTACAAACTGCGTACGAATTCTAATATTTTAAAATATATTTCGTTGCAATCCTTAAAATTAAAGAAGAAATATAAGAAATGAAATCCAAAATTATAATTAATAAGGAATAGTTTCGTGTATATTTTTACCTTCTTTACACGTACTATGTACATAGTGTATAGAGAAGGTATTGTATTCCACCCAAAAATTCAATACCAAGATTTCTCCGGAAATATGTTTTGAGTCCCTCTGAAACCAAAAAAAAAGTATTTTCAGAAAAAGGTCCGTGTGTGCGCGTATGGGTCTGTGTGTCTGTGGACAGCATAGCTCAAAAACGAAGACACCGTTGAATACCAAACTTGGTATTTAAATTTGGTATCTTCCAAGGATGCGACACGAAGATTTTCAAGAAAATCCCCCCAACCCCAAATACCTTTTACAGGGAACTTTTTTCGAAAATATTTAATTTCTTAAAAATGGCTCTAACGATTTTGATTAAAATATCGTATATAAAAGAGATTTACCTGACAATTAAAATGTATATCTTGAATTTTCTGGGCATAGTCTCTGAAGACTACTTTGTTCTGGACCAATTTTACGAAATTTTGCGTAGCCGCTAAACCGTAAGAGATAGATAAAAACTTATCACACAAAAAATGTGAAACATGTTAAAACACACACTTTATGTAATATTCATTTTTTTCGTGGAGTTGTCGTTTTTTAGATATTCCTTGTTTTTAGTTTCAGGTTGAAAAACTTATACTATTCTCGTACAGGAATTTGTAAACTCCTGTCCGTACAAACAAAGGAACAATCGTCAAAGCAACCAGCTTTTGACTATTACTTTAACCTATGGTACTCCCTTATTTCCCTTCTACTTACAAGGAAGTAAGTAAAAGACTGTTTCTACTATTTTTTGTCGAATAGCATGAAGTAAATAGAAGCATATGATTTTTATCAATAATTTGTTGCAGAGATGTAGAGAAAGTCATGTGAATGGAGCACATCAGATTTTTATTATAGAAGAAGCAATAAATTTTACGTGAGTAATTAAAACAGAATTTAAATGTTTAAATTAGCAAAATGGCTTCTAATGTAAAAGAAAGATGAAACAAATATATGGAGATGTTCGTGGTTTAGGCATAGAAATGAGAAAAAGTTGAGAAATGTTGAAGTTAAGCAGAAGTTCGTAGAAGTAAAAGGGACGCTATTGCAATAAGACCCGCTCCGGGTGCAGAAAGCAACGAACGTTGGTATAAGTAATAATCATTGCATAAAATATCGCGATTATTTGAAGTCTATTATAACAATCATAATTATACGATTGAATTGCTCCGATGAGTAGTAAAATTCATAATACGAAGTAAGCAATGAGTGTTTGAAAAATGTATATTGTACTATTGTGAATTTGCCATTAAAACGTGTCATAATGCAATAAAAGTTATAAATTACAATTCGCCTTCAATAGTTCCTATTCCACAAGGACAGTTTCCGAATCAATCGCCCTGGAAAAGAACTCGTGCTAGAAAAACATAAATGAAATAAAATACTTCGCTACACCGTAAATTCAACCACGCAACTGGAATAAGTAGACACTGGAGTGAGAAACTATATATTGTTGCAGCGGATGGAAGATTTGCCTCTACAGTGTGTTTAAATGTGCAACTTTAAAATTATCCTTCTTCCCTACCCTCTGAAAGCTGCCGTAGATGTCATGCCCCAATGACGACTTTCAATATCATAAGTACTTTAAGTCTCGGGCTTCATAGTTTAACCAACTATTAGTTCGACCACTATCAGCAATGCATTGTGAATAGAACTTACTTTAATAGCGCAACGCTATGGGCAGAAGCTCTACAGATTACAAACTACATCTCTCAAGTTAGGGACCATAACAGTTGGGTAAACGCAGTGCTGATTATGGCATTTGCATTATTATTATTATTATTATTATTATTATTATTATTATTACTATTATTATTATTATAATAATTATAATACTCGGTATTAAGGAGTTGAAATTTAGTTAAAACTTGGAGCAAATTAACACATTAGTATTCATGAACAAAAATACCTGAGTGTATAACTTGAATTACATGCTATGGCTTTTGTTCTTGCAACCTTTTAAAGCTTTAACACGTCACTACTGTGGGGTAAGATCAAGCAGTAAACATCGTTTGCTTTCACCACAGGTAGTGTATTCCACTCAAAAAGCTACGTCGAGATTCCACCGTAAATATATATTTTGAGGTCTGTGTAGTCGAAAAAAAAACAATTTTGTAGAAAAAGGTCCATGTGTGTATTCTTGTGCCTGTGAACACGATCACTCAGAAACCAAAATTTGGTTAAAAATCACGGGTGTTATTTAATCGAAGATGCAACATGAAGATTTTCAAGCAATTCCCCACTCTTTATATGGAAAAATATTTGAAAATTTTGATTTCCTCAAAAATGCCTCAATTGTATTGGAATAAAATACCGCATATTATGGATAATTACATGACGAATAAATGTGTATCTTGGAGTTTCTTAGAATAACCTATGAAGTCCTCTGGATGACTTTTGCATTACTGGTAAACTATAAGAAATGGACACAAAGATACTACACAGAAAATGTGAATTTCTTAAGACACACAATTTATGCCAAATACATTATTTTGTAGAGCTAATCATTTCCGAGATATTCCTTGTTGTTGTATAAAGTTTAAAAATATTTTTATAATACGCAATGCCGAAATTTGTTTCCAATCTCTTTTATTTTATTCCTGACCATGGAAAGAGAACCGAATTTCAACATCAATTGCTTAGAATCCGGTTTTAAAAGATTTTAATTTTGCTTTGGCCTAGTAAAGTCCTTATTTCCTTTCTGCTTACAAGGAAGCAATAGGGACATTTCTGCTGGGGCTTATCTCGATTTGGAATCTGTAGATAAAAGAAAAACATTTTTATAATAATAGTTTCTGACGAACAGATAGAGAAACTTATGTGAACGGAACACATAAGATTTTTTTCCCTTAGGTGAAAAGGCTACTGTTTTTTAAGCAAAAATTGTTGCTTTATTCATTGCACATTATGTGAGCTTACACCGGTGAAACATCTTTTCAAATAAGACTCTAAGTAGTAATAAAATAATGTCACGAGTGAAATTCCATTGCCTAAATATGCTTGAAAATCTGGCAGAAAAGAATGAAGTTCAGCTCATCTGGGTGCCAGGTCACAATGAGATAGAGGGAAATGATAAAGATGATGAATGACAATAAAGGAACAGCTTCACAATTTAATGGGCCAGAGCCGGCTCTAGAATCATTTCAATATTAAAGGAGAGAGGCTAACAAGAGCTAGTCCAAAGCAGAGCATCATAAAACCTACCTTAAAATTCCATGAAACAACATGGTAGAAACATATTTAAGAAAATATCTGAAAGCTTACAAAAAATAATAGACTTCAGCGTAGAGTGATTTACTATTTCTCTCATGGGAGCTGCTCCTCTAAAAGCATCTTAACCCAATGACAGTGTTTCAGGGTAACATAGATTGCAGATTGTGCAAGAAAGAAACTGAAATATCCCAGCACTGAGCCCTTGACTTGCAGGAAGGAGATATATTGCTTTTGGGGAAATATTTTAGGACCAGGAAAATTTGAAATCATTTGTTATGATATTGTACTCCTTGGTGAAGGGAGTAGGCATGACGAGTTGTCTTTACAACGATGTGGTAGCATAAACAGCTCAATGCTGAGGTGCAATAACCAACATTTATATCAATTATAACCAGACAAGACATGTAACCGTTTGAACACCCAAGTGTCACCACCGATTTGCTGGATTTCCTTGCAATTCCTTTAATTGGACTTTGTGCACATACATTGGCTAAAAAAATTGATGTGTTCCATTTACATGACTTTCTTTCTAGTCTGTAACACACTTCTTACAAAAGCTTATTCTTTTAATTCATGCCAATCGAGATAAACATTGGCAAAATTATTTTATTACTTAGTTCCTTATAAGTAGAAGGAAAATAAGAGAATGCACTAGGCTATAGCAATAGTCAAATCTTTTAAAAGCGGGTTCCTATATGATTGAAATTCCATACTCTTTGCATGGCCAGGAGTAAAACAAAAGAAACGGGAGCGACAATTTCCGTCTGAGAAAAGTTGAGGTATTTTAAATCAAAACAAGCGAAAATATAGACGTTTGGCATAAATCGTGTGTTTTAAAGAGGTATATGTTGTATAGTAAGCTTTTGTCATCTCTTAGGATTTACGAGTTGTGCAAAAGTCATCCGGAATGAACAGGACTTCAGAGGCTTTTCCCAGAAATTCGAGATACACATTTTGCTGTCACGTAAAAAAGTATATATGCGGCATTTTAAATAAAAATTATTCGAGCCATTTTTGAGAAAAAAAAATCGAAAATTTTAGTATCTAAAGGATAGTTTGATGTACAGGAATCTTCTTGAAAATTTTTGTGTCACATCTTTGGAAGATGCTGAAGTATGCAGTTTGGGGTTTAACCGCCTTTCATTTTCAAGTTATGCTGCCCTTCTCCCCGCTCCCCTCGCTCCCGCCCCCCACGCCCTCCGCACACACACACAAAGGTCTTTTTTTTTTGTAAAAATGCTTTTTTTTATTCAGGAATTTCCAAAATATGTATTTCCGTTGTATCAAGTATTTGGGTGGAATACGATACTGGCTCTATTTATAATATAGGTACGTTATTCATACGAGCTAGAAAAGTAAACATTTTAGGTAAATACATTTATGAAAGGAATTTAAATCCAACTCGTAATTATGTTGAGCGCGGTGTAGGTTAGTGGCTTCGTTCACGGCTTTCGTGCTGCGGGCCCAACATTTTCGGAGTCTACGTAAAAGCTTTATGCTCACTTCAGAAATGGGTCGTTAGTTGGAATGAACTAGGTCATATCGTTGAAAATGAATGCAATTGTTTTGAAAATCCGCTTTTCTTCGGATTCCCCGGTATTCTCACCATTCATTCCATCAACTGATCCTCATCAGATTTCCTAAAATCCATTTCATAAAACCTTCCTCACTCTCATGCCTGGCTCTGTTCTAGGTTATTCACTCTGTGATTGAATGTTCGTCAGGTCTCTAACCCTAGATATTCATGTGTAAGTAGAATAAGCTAAGTAAGGTCCCTTATGCAAAATATAAGCTCTTGTTTGTTCATTATTTTCTTTTACCTCCTTTTCGTCTCAACCTTATTGTTTTTCTCAATACGTTTATTTCTTTACTATTTACAGTGGAGAACCGAGCCAGATGGCTCAGGCGTCTCGTCTGGGACTGGCATAGATTCGGTTTCAGCGGCCGATCTCTCTGACTCTTGGGTATTTTTCGGGGATTTTCCCAGGCACTAGACAATGCTTGGGAGGTTTCTTAATTCCCTTGAATTCCTGTTGCTTCATTTCATCTCCATTTCATCCAACCAATCTCTTTCAGGGTTGTAAGTGCCCGCGAAAACTGAGGTGGTGCTGTCCTTCCGTGTTAGTGGATGAGCTTTGGAAATACAGCTCGCGGCGGCGGTATGGCGTTGAAATCGTCTGTAAGACCCAGTAGGTTCGGTCGGACCTGGGGCGCGGGCTCCCCGCAACAAGATGAGCTCTTTGAACTATGTTAGGGACCCTTTAGCCGTGGTCCGATGGAGGCTGCCGTCGATAATACTCATCCAGTCCTCTTAGGATCTGACGCACAATAGGCTGCAGTGTGGAACCCCCTCCAGAATAACACACACACACTCTTTACTCTCTCTCCCTCTCTCTCCCTCTCTCTCCCTCCCCTTCCTCTCTATGTCTACAAGTATAGTGGTATGTGAAGCATTGTATTGCGACCGACAATTTGATACTTACTGTGATTTCACCGGAAATTTGCGTTTCGGAATTTCTTGAAAAAACATAATTTGCATAAAAATAACAACATAACTCAAAACGAAAAGTAACTTGATATTTGAGTTCAGTATCCTCAAAGATGCGATACAATTATTTTCAATAAAGTACCCATCGTTAATTATCTTTTACACGGAAAAATGTTTCTAAATTTTGAATTCCTGAAAAACGTCTCTAAGTATTTTCATTAAAATTCAATACTTTTAATGTTATCTATATAACAAATAAAATTTATATCTTGAATTTTCTGGGATAATCGGTGTATTTCTAGTATCATTCGGAACGAAT
Organism: Hymenopus coronatus; assembly: GCA_030762935.1. NCBI lineage: Eukaryota > Metazoa > Arthropoda > Insecta > Mantodea > Hymenopodidae > Hymenopus > Hymenopus coronatus. Next base: position 30,558,285 of record CM060896.1, on the reverse strand, counting down.
TTTATATACTAGTATATGACCTTATAAGGTATTATAAAACATATGTAAACCTTTCGAAATGCAGACCTTTTAAAATGTAGAACTTATATCAATAGAATGTAATATGACATTGGCCATTTCTCTAGCATCCGTTATTTAAGGTTCGAATTGTACAATACTTAGGCATTCTTTAAAGTCCCTTGGTATTTAAGATGTTTCTAACAATTACTTGCATGGAAAGAGTATGACGTATTCAGCATATAGCGTTCACTTCTTAAACATTTGATGATTATTGTTCCTCTATATCGATAAATGTTTATGTACCTAGTTTAGGAATGGTTTATCTCGATTATAATGAAGTAGATAGAAAACATGTTTGTATAAGAATGAATTGTATACACACAAATGCAGACAAATAGTAGTGGAAGTAAAATGAATATAACATATCAGATTTTTCAATTTTTGCATCCTTCGCTAAGTTGATGGCAAATTGAACGTTTGAGGCCAATCATAGAGAACAGATTTTGTTTCTAACGATAAATTAGAAAGTCATTGAATTAAAAGACATATGTATTTGACATACTTTTAAAATTAAGCATAGGGCTATCTTTCAAGAATGTTTTAGAATTGTTTATATTTTAAACAACAATGTTTCTTAACGAAATGTGAGAAATATATATTTTATTTTGCAAAGAGGATGAACATTTATTTCAAGCCACAAAAGTGAAACTTTTATATTTTAATATTTACATCTTCATATCATGAAGCTATAAGTTGTAAAACAATGTTTAGAATCTTGACGAAAAGAACTTAGCAATTACATTACTTCAAGACACCTGTTAAAAAAAAATATATATATATATATGCAGTCGCGATATGAAAGCTTAAGTTCGAGCGACTTAAATGTAATAATAATAAACTGATCCAGTATACCATTGTTGAGCAGCTATGCCATAGCACAGAATAGAGAGTATAGAGAAAGGAAACTCGAGGGCGGCTCCTTTGATGTGCTTGAAGCCAAACTCTGCGCTAGACGCCATATTGGGATATAGTAAACGCAAAGCGAACGCTGTTTATTACATACCATCTTAAGCAGATTAAAACGCGTTAAATAAAGAAGCACGAACATCTGTAATAACAATGTGCAGCATACACACGCCTTTCTCTGCTTGCTCTCCTGAGACTATTTACACGGCTGCTTGCTCTTCTTTTTCATTTTAATGGCTCATTTCGTTACAGGTACAAACAATAGTCAAATCTTTTCGATGCCAGCAGCAATGTGATACTTTGAAATCCCATTCTATTTGCAAGAACTTGGAAAAAAGAAAAGGAAAAAAAAATCTGAATGGTAATTTCCACGAAAGAAAATGCGTATGTATTTGAAAAATTTTAATCAACTACAGAAATTTCGAAAATGGTAAACACCATAAAAATGTACATGACAAATTGTGGGCTTTAACAGGATCTACATTCTCTGTGTAATAAGATTTTATCTATCTCTTACGGTTCTGATTAAAATGTCGCAGGTTCAAGATATTTTTATGACAAACGAAATGTATAACTTGAATTCTCTGGGAAGAGCCTCTGAAGACCTCTTTGTTCTAAATTACTTTTATATAACTTTTGTATAACTGGTAAACCGTAGGAGACAGACAAAAATGTAGTGCATAAAAATCTGATGTATGCCATTCACATATCTTTGTTTAGCTGTTCCACAAATACTTTTTTTTTTATAAAAGATTATTCTTTTATCTACGCCATGCGAATCAAGATAAACATTATCAGATGTGATCTATTAATTGCTTCCTTGTAAGTAGAAGAGAAATAAGGGAATACATTACGCCAAAGTGATAGTGATAGTCAAATCAATTGTTTGGTTTGCTTTTATGGTCCTGTTGGAGAAAAGTTAATTAGTTTAAAACTGAAACCAATAACAAGGTATATCTTAGAAGCCGTCAGCTCTACATAAAAAAAAAAACCATATATGACATTTGGAAAAAAATGTAAAGGGTAGTTGCGGTGTGGGGATTTTCTTTAAAATCTTCGTGTCGCATCCCTGGAAGATACTAAGCTTAAATACCATGGTCACCGGCTTTCATAAGATTTCACTAACGCTTTAGCCTGCGCATTCTCTAATTTCTCTTCTACTTACAAAGAATCAAGTATTAAGACAAATTATGGTAATGCTTATCTTATTTAGCATGATGTAGATAAAAGAATCGTCTTTTGTAAGAAAAATTTGTTTGTGAACAGTTAGAAAAAGTGCGAATGGAACACGTCAGATTTTTGAGATTGTTTTGTTTGCTGTGCATATCTACAAAACAAACCATAGCAACAAGAAATTATGGTTAGGAAAATACATAGGAGTAAATAACAAAGTGGTTCAATGGGCTGCAGCTTTATTTAATAATAAAACAATAAAAAAGCTTAATACGTTGAATCAGAATGGACAGTAAATATGATTAGGCAGAATGAACCAGTCCCATCATAGAGAGAGAGAGAGAGAGAGAGAGAGAGAGAGAGAGAGAGAAAAAAAACTGGATATTGATGCCGACACACGATAAACCACATTACTAACTTTACAGGAGACATTCCATGTTTCTTTGCCATATTAATTGTATTTGAAATATTTTTGCGTTAGAGTCTGAGCACTATAGGCCGCTTTTTCTCTTACTACTGCTCATTATAAGAGCAGTAAAGCTTCAAAAGTCAACAAATATTCTAACCTGTACAGTGTATAATATAACCATTGAGTAGAGTATAATCTCAGTAGCTAAAATATACAATTAATATCATTAATAAAATATATATTACGAAGTGTGTAGCTTCAACAACATAGCTGTTGTTGAAGCTACACGGGCCAAGTATGACGGAATTCGCGCATGCGCAGTGAATTTTGGCGCACGGATTACAGCGGAGTATACAGTCTATTCTGTGGCCATAGTGTTATCCGTATACAATTAATTGTAGTAATTATCACTCTTCGCATGAAAAGCAAAATGCTAGTCTTAACACGTTTTCCTTTAATGTCTTTGGCACCTATATCCAGCGGCGGCTCGTGAATTAAAAATTTAGGTGTTGACAAAATCAGCAATTTACCACCGCCGTCGCCGCTGCCGCTACTGCTGCCGTCGTCGCCGCAACATCAAATCTAGTAATATTAGAAACAATCATAGTGCCTAATAACAAGAATTATAAATTTGTTACACAAATTGTCACCCACCCAGTATTGTAAAGATGTTGCATTTCTTAGTCTCCGAGAGTTAATAGCATTATGAGGTGATGAAGGGGTGAAGTCCTTTGATGCAGTTCATGTGAAGAACGGTATTTGCAGTGAATAATATTTACATTGTTTGAATTACGCAATTAACACCAAATTTATTTGTACAGAAATTCCACGCGCCGGTTTTTCAAATGTGCAAACTTTTCTATCACTCGGTGATTAAAGTATTTTATGCTGTTGACCAGTTTCTTCTCAATTGCAAGCATTGCCAAGTCGGTCTTCACCCATCGTACTCCTAGTAAAGGTTTTAATTCTTTTTATTGTGGAAAAGCATATTTCTGGTTCTGATGTAGTCATGGTCGTAGTGATAACAATATTCAGTAGATCGGTTAATTGCGGAAAAAAAACTTCGTTAAGGTTGTTTTCTGTTATAAACTGCTTAACTCTCGCATAAAATGCAAATTACTAAGTAAAACTGCGCGTCTCACAAAGACTGCAGTTGCACTTCCGGATAGTTTCAACTAAATCTCAAAGATAGCAGCACCTCCCGCTGATAAACAGAGGTGTTAATAAGAACGAAAGAGCACGGCCCACCTGTGCTCATTTCTGGCTGTAAAATTCCGAGCTGTTTTGTTACCCTCGCAAGCGTAGAGCTGCTAAACGTTAGTAATACGCTGGCACAAGAGGCCTGTGCTACAAGCGTTGTTTCACATACTCAGGTTGTCGGCTGTGCTCAATCTGAAGAGCAGAGCGCGGTATACTTAAACAAGTGACACTGGATAGCGCATTTTATTAAATGCTTCCTGAAAGAGAAAAAGGAGATCCACTAAGAAATATTGGAGGTTCACGTGCTCTTGTGCTCCTACACAGCAGCCGCCGCTGCCTATATCAAATGCTGACAGCGAGAGATTTTTCTCTACGTATAGCTTGGTGTAACAGAGAGAAGGACGACTATTAAAATCGAGAATGTCCAACTTTCTTTACTTTATCTGCGCAAATGTATAACGTACATATGAGCACACAAAGAACCATATTCTACTCAAAAATTCGATACCGAGGTTTCACTGGAATTATATCTTTAAATCCCCCTGAATTAAAAAAAAAAACATTTTTAGAAAAAAATGTGTGTGTGTGTGTGTGTGTATGTGGTCAGCATAACTCAAATTAGCATCTCGAAAGATGCGACCAAATATTTTCAAGAAAATTCCAACACCTTAAACTGCCCTTCATACGGAACATTTTTCGAAACTTTTGATTTTCTCAACTAAGGCTCTTCACGATTTTGATTAAAGATATTTAAGCGACAAATAAAATGCATATCTTGAATTTTCCGGGAATAGCTTTTGAAGTCCGCATCATTCTGTATGACTTTTGCATAACTGGTAAACCACAGAAGATAAGACCAAAGCTAGATCTCCTCAAAACACACAATTTATGTCCTCGAAATAGGTTTCCGAGATGTTCCTTGTTATTGGTCTCAATTTTAAAATACTATGCTTTTCTCAAACAGGAAGTTGTCCATGTTTCTTTTGTTTTACACCGGACCCTGCAAAGAAGCGAATTTCGATGACAAACGCATAGCGACAGCTGTTAAAACATTTTACTCACTCAGCATAGGGTATTCCCCTATTTCCTTTCTACTTATAAAGAACCAAGTAATAAGACATTTTGTTAAAGCTTATCTCAATTAGCATGAAGTAAAAAGAAAAATATTTTTTTTGTAAGATTATTATTTGTAGAACAGATAGAGAGAACCACGTGAATGTCCTTTAACCTGGTTGGTATGTCGGGGGATGAATGAAATTGGTGAAATGATTTCGGGTTCAATGTTGCTTAGTTATTCGACATTCTTCTTCTCCTCCCCAGGATAGGGGAAAACCCCGATAAAAACCCTATCCGAGTAACTAGCCCTAAGCAGATTCGAACTCGTAACCTCTTGAATATGAAGGAGACATTTTACCTCCACACTACAGAGGCGGGTGCGTCACAACGGTTGTATGATGCAGTTTGGTATGTATGATGTGTGATATTTATTTCTAATCATGATATTCATTTGAAATTAAGGGTTCGAATTTTGAAATACCTAACTTTTTACTTTCTCTACACGTACTATGTGCATATTGTATAGAGAAGGTATTGTGCTCCACCCAAAAATTCGATACCTAGATTTCACTGGAAATATATGTTTGGGGTCCCCCTGTATCCAAAAGAACGTATTTTTGGCAAAAGGTCCGTGTGTGTGTGTGTGTGTGTGTGTGTGTGTGTGTCTGTGGACAGCAGAGCTCCAAAAACGAAAATACCGTTAAATACCAAACTCGGTATTTAAGTTTGGTATCTTCCGAGGATACGACACGAAGATTTTCAAGAAAATCCACCCACCCCAACTACCCTTTACATGTAACTTTTTCGAAAATTTTGACTTTCTCAAAAATGGCTAACGATTTTGATGAAAATATCTTATTTAAGATATTTACATGCCAAATAAAATGTACATCTTGAATTTTCTGGAAATAGCTTTATAAGATTACTTTATTCTGGATGTAGTTTGCTGAATTTTGCGTAACTGCTAAACCGTAAGAGATGTACAAAAACTTACCGTACAAAAATTTAGAGCACGTTAAAATACACAATTTATGTTATATACTTTTTTTCGTGGAGTTGATGTTTTTGAGACATTCCTTGCTTTTGATTTCAGCTTTGAAAAATGTACACTTTTCTCATGCAGGAATTTGTCAACTCCTAACCATACAAACAAAGGAACTTGTCAAATAGCAACCAGGTTTTGACTATCACTTTAACCAATGGTATTCCCTTATTCCGCTTCTACGTACAAGGAAACAAGTAATAAGACTATTTCTATTATCTTGGTCCAGAATTTCCGGTGTAGACCGCGTCTTAAGGCTAAAATCTGCCGACGTTTCGCCCATCTTATGATAAGGCTTCCTCAGGGCTAACAGTTAGCCCTGAGGAAGCCTTATCATAAGATGGGCGAAACGTCGGCAGATTTTAGCCTTAAGACGCGGTCTACACCGGAAATTCTGGACCAAGATAATTTTAATATTGGCCGTGGAAGTTTACGAAAACATAAGACTATTTCTGCTAATTTTTTCTCGATTTGCATGAATTAAATAAAAGCGTAAGCTTTGTAACAATAATTTGTTGCAGAGATGTAGAGATGTCATGTGAACGGAACACATCAGATTTTTTTACAGTTAATTTTAATTACAGGCATGCCCGAAAATTAGCACGAAATTAATGAAAATTTATTGTGGTTACCTGTTAGGTAATTTTCATTTTAGTCATGTCATTCCTACTCATTAACTCTCCCCAAAAATTAGCACCAAATCAATGCGAATTTATGGTAACATATTCAGCACAAAATACCGCTAGTTAAAATGATTAATACGATTTTTAAAGTAAATATCAACACAAAATCTCGCCTCTGATCATATAGTAATATTTTCAGGGAAAAGAACAACAGTGTGAATATCGATTGGTATGCAGCTTTGCACATAGATAATTAAGTATGAAGCTTTGGGCTTTGACATTGATATGAGAAAAGGTGTCCGACACACACGATTAATGTAACCTGCTCTAATTGGATATCTTCGGCCGTGATCTTGAATATCTAAATTAGTTTAGCATGTGCATTAATTACCTTGAATTACAAACAGCTCCCTCCCGTTTGCTGGGATGGCCTTTCAGCCATCGTGATGAAGTTCCATTTGTTGTTAAAAGTTGTAAATCACGTACCGTTGCCCTTTGTGGTTCTAATGAGATCTGTTTCATTTAAACGATTCATTTAGAACAATGTATTATGCAGCAAAAGCTGTTAAGTGGCCGACATAGGTGGAATGGGATAAAAAAAGGAAATAGAAAATATAAGGGAAGAAAACATAATAATGGGTTTTCGAGACAAGTGAATACCAGAGAAACATGGGGGAGTTTATAAAATAAAAAATCATTAAATTATACAGGCCAAAAAAAAAAAAAAAAAAGGCGGGGGGCGCAATTGGGATGGAAACCTACATTGGCCAGTTAAAGGGAAAAAAACGAAGGAATAGTATGGTTGAGGACGGGAGTAATATACATGAAAGGATTGAAAGGAAATATGCGAACTATGTAATAACTATGCAAGGGGAGAGAGAGAGAGAGAGCATATGGGTTTATCTAACTGAATACACAGAAATATTAAGTTCGAGAAAACAAATATGTGGAGAAAGGAACACATTTTTTTTAGCAATAGTTTCCTGTAGGAAGAATAAACTAGAAAGAGGAGTATAGCGACATTTCTGAGCAGAGTAAAAGAACTGGTTTAGGAAGGTAAAGTAAACAAGAAGTAGCGAATAGTTTAGTGAAGATAAGGAGAAAGAAGAGTTTAAGTAGCTACCCAGTTAAGCCAGCGGACCAGGGAGCCAAAGAAACTGTGGTAACAATGATATTAGGTCAGTAATACATTTGTACAAATACACAGAGATTGCATGTAGTTGGTTAACTTATACTTCAAGTACTTACCACATTATAGTTCACCAATTAGGTATGACAGTCTGGGTAGCTGTTGGTTAGGCGCCGGCCTTCTGAGCTCACGGTCCCGGTCCAGACCGATCGATGGTTTTTAGGAGTGCTTAAGAGAGACTGCCCCATGTCAGTAGACTTACTGGCATGTTAAAGAACTCCTGAAGGACGAAATTCCGGCACACTGACGTCGCTGAAATGATCCTGGCATTAACAGCGTCGTTAACGAAAAAAAATCTGATGTATTGCACTCGCATGACTTTATATATTTGCTCTCCAAACAAACTTCCTATAAAAGAATATAGTTCTTTCTACATAATGCTAATCGAGATAAACATTAACAGAATCTTCTTATTATTTGTTTCCTTATAAATAAGTATAGGAGGACTAAAGGAATGCGCTATGCTAAAGTGGTAGTCAAATGTGTTAAAAGCTATCGTTATGCGATTGTCTGCAAATCGCTTCTTTGCCTGGTCAAGAGTACAACAAAAGAAAAATCTTGTCTGAGAAAGTATAAGTACTTTACAATTGAAACTAATAACAAGGAATATCTCGAAAACGATAAACTCCACGAAAAAAATGTACATGACATGAAATGTGTATTTTAACAAGGTCTATTTTTACTTTCTCTATACGAACTATGTACATAATGTATAGAGAAGGTATTGTATTGCACCCAAGAATTCGATACCGAGATTTCGCCGGAAATATGTTTTGACATCCCCTGAATAAAAAGAAAACATTTTTAGATAAATGTGTGTGTATGTGTGTGTGTGTGTTGTCTGTGGGCAGCATAGCTCAAAAATGAAAAGACCGTTGAAAACCAAACTTAGTATTTAAGTTTCGCATCTTTCAAGGATGCGATGCGAAGATTTCCGAAACAAATCCCCAAACTACCTTTTCCATGGAAAACATTTTAAACATTTTGATTTTCTTCAAAATGGCTTTACAATTTGATTAAAATCTCTTATATTTAAAATATTTACTCGCCAAATAAAATGCCTATCTTGGATTTTCTGGGAATAGCCTCTGAAGACTACTTCTGGACGAATTTACAGAATTTTGGATAACTGCTAAACCGTAAGAGATGGAAAAAAACTTACTACACAAAAGTTTAAAGCACATTAAAACGCACGATTGATGTTGTATACATTTTTTTCGTGGAGCTGGTCGTTTTTGAGATATTCCTTGCTATTTGTTTCAGCTTTAAAACACATATACTTTTCTCATACAGGACTTTGTCCATACAAACAAAGGAACTTCAATCACATAGCAACCAGCTTTTGGCTATCACTTTAATCTATGGTACTCCCTTGTTTCGCTTCTACTTACAAGGAAGCAAGTTACAAGACTATTTCTGCTAATTTTTTCTCGATTAGCATGAAGTAAATAGAAGCATAAGTAACAATAATTTGTTGCAGAGATGTAGAGAAAGTCATATGAATTGAACACATCAGATTTTATTTTGGTTGTTTTCCTTGGTGATCAAGTTCTTTAATGCATGTTTTAGAACTCCCTGAATAATAATAAAAAAAAAATCCCGAAAAAAGAGGTGTGTGAGTGCGTGTGCGTGTGCGCGCGCGCATCGTAGCCCAAAAACGAAAAGATCGTTAAATACCAAACTTGGTACTTAAGTTTGGTAACTACCAAGGATGCGACACGAATATCTACCAGAAAATCCCCTACTCCAAACTATCGTTTACAGGGAAAAGGTTTTGAAAATTCATTTTCTTTTCAAAAATGGCTCTAATGGTTCTGATTAAAATACCACTTATTAAAGCCACATTTGCATCAAAAATAAAATGTATATCTTGAATTTTCTGGGAATAGCTTCTGAAGACCTGTTTATTCTGGATGAATTTTGCTGAATAACTGGTAGACCGTAAGAGATAGACAAAAACTTACCCATAAAAATATAGGTCTCGTTAAAATACACCGTTTATATCATGTACACTTTTTCGCGAAGTTAAGTTTTTGACGTATTACTTGTTATTAGTTTCAGTTTTAAAATACATTTTTCATGCGGGAGCTTTTCAACTTTTATCCAAGCAAAGAAACCGATTACAATTCTTTATCAACCACATGTTAAAACATTTGACTGTTGGTTTAGCCTAGTATATTCACCTATTTCCCTTCTACTTACAAAAAAACCAAGGAATACGACGGTTTCTGCTAATGCTTATCTTGATTAGATGAAGCAGATAGAAGAATAGGCTTATTAACAATAATTCTTACAAAAATGTAGAGAAAGTCCTGTAAATGGAATACATCATATTTTTTGTGTAGTAAGTTTTTGAGGATCTCTACGGTTTACTAGTTAGGCAAAAGTCAGCAAAACTCATCATGAATAAACAGGTATTCAGAAGCTATTCCCAGAAGATTCAAGATATACATTTTATTTTTGACGGAAATGGCTTTAATATGAGGTATTTTAATCAAAATCGTTAAAGCCACTTTTAAAAAAAAAACAAAATTTTGGAGAATTTTTCCATGTAAAGGTTAGTTTGGGGTGGGGGGATTTTCTTCGAAATCTTTGTGTCGCATACTTGGAAGATGCCAAACATAAATATCATAATATCATTGCGGAATTAGCCGTAAATATAGACAAAACTTACTTAACAAAAGTGCAGAGTTTGTTTAATCATACAATTTATTTTATTTAAATTTTTTCGTGTAATTGACCGTTTTTTAGAATTCCTTATTTTTGTTTTCAGTTTTAAAGTACCTACGCCTACTTTTCTCATACGGGAATTTGTCAACTCCTGGCCACACAAACAAAGGAACTTAATCTCAGAGTAACCAGCTTTTATAGGATTTGTCTATCGCTTTAGCCAATGATACTCTGTTTCCCTTCTTCTTGCAAGAAAGCTAATTTTCTGCTATTTTTTCTCGATTAGCATAAGGTAAATGAAGAATAAACTTTTTAACAATAATTTATTGCAGATATGTAGAGAAAGTATTGTGAATGGAACACATTACATTTTTCCCTACACATATTATGTACATAGTGTATAGGAAGGTATTGTATTGCACCCAAAAATTCGATACCGAGATTTCACTGGAAATATGTTTTGAGGCCCCTGAATCCAAAAAAAGAAGGTATTTTTAGGAAAATGTCTGTGGCCAGCATAACTAAAAAACGAAAAGTTTGTTAATACCAAACTTGGTACTTAAAGTGAGCATCCTCTAAGGATGCGACACAAAGATTCCCTTCTACTTACAAGGAACTAGGTAATAAGACAATTACTGCTAATGTTTATCTCGATTAGTGTGAAGTAGATAGAAGAATGAGTTTTTAACAATGATTTGTTACAAAATGTAGAGAGTGCGATGTGAATAGAACTCACCGTATTTTTAGACTGTGTTCCCTTTTTGCTGAAGTATATTCCTTACAATAAAGTATTGCGGCTTTGTTTTGTATTTAGTACTGTCGTCTCTTACTAGATAGCAGTTAAAGTTTCAGCTATATCCATTACGTGGTTTCGTTGCCATAGGTGATTAAATCAGATTTCTTGTATTTAAAGAAACCCAAGAGAAAGACGGGGGAAAAACGAGTTTCCTACGGTGGTTAAACACTTCCTTTTAAAAGGCTTAAAACCGAAAGAGATAAAAGCCGAGTTGGATGAAATGCATGGCACATCACTTCTACGTTTACAGCAGTTTACAATTTGATAAATGAATTTAAACATGGCTATATATCCACAAATGATTAACATCGTCCCGGACGTCCAGTAGAAGTGACTTACTCCGAAATGGTTGAAAACTCTAGGATATGGTTTTGAGTGATCGACGAATAAAAGTTCGCAAATTAGTAGAGGCTACAGGCATATCACAAGATACACTATTCTCGATTTTGCACAAAAATGGGGTCTAACAAAGGTCTCGGCGAAATGGTGCCGGGTTTGCTCTCAATGGAGAATAAACCAATCGTGTGATCGATTCGGAAGCTGATTTGAAATTTTTCCGTCGCAACTCTTGAGATTCTGCGTCGATACATAACTGTGGATGAAAAACGTATACACTATTACACGCAGAGACAAAAGTACAGTCGAAACAATAGATTTTTAAAGGCGAATCGGTTCCGAAGAAGCCAAAAGCGATGAAATCTTCAGACAAGGTTAGGGCCTCGGTTTTTTTGGTGTGCATGCGGAATCGTCTAATTAAAGGTTGCCTATATCGACCCAATTTTCAATTATTATTTAATTTTGAGAAGAGCAATGAAAATAATAATGATCTGAGTTCTCTGGACAATTATTTGCTGTTTTTCTATGTAATTGGTATTGTTTTCTTCTGCAGATTAATTTAGAATTAAATAATCCATTTGTGTAACATTTGCAATATAGACAGCTAATTTTCTAAATCGCACTTTAGGTTGCCAAAATAGCACCTGCTTAATTTTTAAAGGAGACTACAATTATTCACATCCTTTGAAGTGGCACAAGTGGGCTTTCCCAAGATAATTGTTAAAGATCAACAGTCTGAAGAAATTTAAGGATTTCAATGTGAATTTCAACATTTAGAAACACGATAAATGGTTAAGAGAAAAATACAGTTTAAACTAAGATCTTGAAGATAATCTAAGAACATATGTTCAGAAGTGTTCATGTCTCGCAGCAAATAATAACAAACTCTCTGTGCTCCTTTGCCTTTCCTCTTTATCTACATTGTAAATTGTTATGGCAATTTGTTATTGTCAACTAAGTCTTCTAAAATTTCAAAAAAGTGATTGACATTGACTCTGTTGAACCCTTTAGAACGAGCCATGGAATAATTTTCTGTCTGGCATAGACTTAGGTTTGGGTGTCTCCACATGAAATTGTAGTACCACTTTTTACCAGGTAATTTGGTTTTCGTATTAAGTCTATTAGGCATGTGTAGATTAGTTTATAGCATATCGTATGCAAGTTTCCTTACATCGTATTTTGACAGACTAAAGAGCAATTCCTCGAATCTTTGGCAAGTGTTTTACCAACTCCTCTTCAACTTCAGCAGGCTAAGTTGTATTCCTTCCATTTATATGTTTTCGACCTACACAATATGCTTGTATATCTTGTTTCACTTTATCTCTCAGTGCTTTCTTAGGGATGTTACATTTCCTACAGTGTTCATTTACGCCAACCTGCTTTCTCTTAAATTCTTCAATAGCATCACTCGAGGTTTCCAAGCTCCATACGTTCTTTTAGCTATTATCCAATCTTTCTGCAACAGGAAGACAAAGATTATATTTTAATGCGTGCGTTTCTCAAATCGAACCGATGCGATTTCGGAATTCGCAAATGTGGCGATTTAAGCAACTCGCCCATTTTATGATTATTTTAAACCCAACCTTGATGTATAGAGTCTAGAAACCAGTTATTCATGCAAAATGAAATCGAGTGAATTATATTTACAGAAAAAGCAAGATTTAATAACTGCTACTTACCACAAAGTGAGTATCTTATGGAAAAAGGCCAAAATATTACATCCAAATACACACCAATATTTGCGATGAAACTTATGACTTATGGCGGGAACCACACCTAGTTTGTACAAATGCCGCGAGAGCGTCCTAAGCTTAGCCGTTTCCTGTAAACAGTGGTGTGATTTAAGTAGTAGTGCGATTTCGGCAACCTTCTCCTGCATTAATTACTTACAGAAAGGAAGAACGATAAACGGAGATTATTATGTATCATTATTGTACCGATTGAACGGAAAAATAAAAAAATACAAAAAAAAAAAACGCCCTTGTCTGACAAAGAGTTTCTTCCATCAAGACAATGCAGGGGCGCACACCTGCAGAATTTCGATAGGGAAATTGTAGAATTGAGGTTTGAATTATAACATCCACCGTATTCATCAGATTTGACCACAATTACCTTTTTATTCCAAACTTGAAAATGTGACTTGGCGGAAAACTCACGTCTAACAGAAAAGTTATCTCCCAAACAAATGTCTATTTTCAGGACCTTTCGAAATCCTACTTTTTGGAAAGTTTAAAGCAATTGAAGAAACACTGGGACAAGTGGTTTGAGCTAAAAGAAGATTGTGTTGAGAGAGAGAGAGAGAGAGAGAGAGAGAGAGAAAGTAAATCTACCAAAAAATATATTTGTTTTTATTGTTTCATTTATACAGCCCCCTTTAACATCTAAGGTCATATCGGGGGTTTTGCACTTCAAGTTCTTTTACGTTTGGTTTAAATTTTACTCAAACACACCCAGATTCAATCTCACATACATACTTCCAGACTCTGTGGGGGTTAGGGAATAATTTTGGCAAAAGAAAAATTCCCCGCCTCAGCCGGGAATCGAACCCAGGATTTCCGGGTCAGAAGTCAACTCTAGACTACGGAGGCAGTCAAATTGTCATTCTGTCTTTTTCTAACGGCTTATTGAACACCCCTCGTACATAGTACATAGAAAAGCTATTGTATTCCACTATAAAATATGATACCGGAATTCAGATGAAATACACATGTTTTAAATACCCCAAAATCCGCGTGTGGAAAGACCAAACGTCATTAAGGATCAACTTAAATATTAAGTTCAATATCTTTCAAAAATGCGACATGAAGATTTTCTAGAAAATTCTCCTACAGCAAACTAGCCTTTATTTGGAAGACTTTCCGCAGTTTTAGAGTTCCTCAAAATGACTGTGATGATTTTCATTAAAATACCATAGATTAAAAATATTTACTTTAAAATATACATCTGAATTTCCTGAGTGCAGCTTCCTTAAGTCCTCTCCGATCTGAATGACATTTGCATAACTGCTAACCGTAAGAGATATGTTTATAGGTTCCTTTATTGCAAGGACGCCTCATGGACAAAGCTTAACAAATATAACATTAATAGGAATACATATAAATAGCTGAATTGCAATAATAAATAAATACACAAAATGTGCAATTTATGTGAAATACATTTCTGTTATGAATTAATTTTTTGCGAGATATTTCTTATTATGGATTTCAGTTTTAAACTACTTATACTTTTCGCAAATAACAAGATGTTATTCTTTTTTAATCACCTGGCCAAGCAAGGAGAACGGAATTTCTAAGTTATCACATAGCATCAGCTGTAAAAAAATTGACTATCGTTTAATCCTAGTCTACTATCGTATTCCCATTGTACCTACAAGGAAATTTATATGAGGAGTATTTCTGTAAATGTTTATCTCGATGTCGTCCTCCGTGGTGTAATGGTTACCATGCTAACTCATGCGGAGGACCATGTATTTTTTCTTAGCATGACTTCCTTCGGAACGGAAGTCTGATAGAGAGACCTCTGACCAAAATTAAGCGAGTATAGAAAGGGACGCTGAGAACCACAGCAGTAAAATAATGTAGGTAATGTATTTCAAGAGTACCTTTTTGAAGAATGGGAGGAGAAAGTCCCTGAGTGAAGTATATTAATTTTTCTCGGAGTTTTCTCTTACGCAATAAAGATAAAAGGGAGGTAACTCTCAGTTCTAGGGATCCCGAACCCATTTGAGCATCCTTCCATTCATTATGTAACACAAATATTCTTGTGGCTCTAACCATTTCCAAGGTATTATTTGCTATTAGTTGAATTTTCAAATACTGTGCTTTTTCAAGTGGTAAGTTTGCTACTATTTTTTTCTCGTGGTAATGCAAAGCACACGGAGTTTTCAAGCCTTTACACAGTGGTCGGCAGTTTTACTTTCTCTAGTTATGTATATTGAAAATACCATATATTAATATATATTCTCATGAAATGTATATCTGAAATTTTCGGGGAATATTCTGTGAAGTTCTATTCATTCTGAATAATGTTGCATAACATTTAAACCGTAAGCGATGGACAAAATGTATTATTCAAATAACGTAGATATCATTAAAACACACAGTTTATGTCCTACACATTTTTTTTGAGTTCACCATTACTTAGGCATACCTTGTAATTGTTTCAAACATTTAAATAATTATAATTTTCTCAAATGGGAATCATCCTTTGTTACTTTTCTTTCTTTTCTCCTGGGCATGCATAGAGAACCGAATTACAATCACACGCTTTTAAAAGATATGGTTATCGTCTAGCGTTTTTCGCTATTCCCCTTTTAAAAGGATACACATAATAAGATCATTTCTGGTAAAGTTATCTCGATTAACATGAAATAGATTATTCTTTTGTAAGAATGGTATGTTGAAAAATATATAGAGAAAGTGATATGAGTGTAAACTTCAGCTTTTTAAAAATTCCATCAACTCTTTGTTACCTTATTCTCCTTAAACACACAACGGAAAGTGTAAACGTGTAATGAAAGCTGATTAACTAGAAATAGATAGAAAAATAATAAGTTTATTGAAGCGTAAGTAGAGGAAGTTATGTAATTGCAGCATTTAGCACTTTTTCGTAATCTCTTATATTTAATAATAGGCCTAATTATTTTTATTAGAATAAAGCTTCCTTAAGACATTTGCATAAGTAATATCCTCTTTATATTCTTGAGAATTCTATTTTAAGCTTGTTTTTCAATTTTCACAGAATTTTGTATAATTAGATATAATCTAAGAGATAGACAGGATAACTACTTCAGGGAAAATTTAAACTCTTGAAAATATGATATTTATATCCGATAATTGTTTTCTCGAAGCTTTATGCGTCTTTCCTTTATTCTTTTCCTTTGCAAGTTTCCTCCCGCCTCTCAATTTATATCTTCATACATCCGATTAACATTTTGACGTTGTTTGCACTGGTATTTATTTCGAGATAAACCTTATTTTAATGGCTGCTCTAAATATAAGGCACGTCCAGAAAGTGTCTATAGAAAAAACTATGTAACCATATGCAACACGTTTTTCTAAACATTTAACGACAAAAATAAGTCTTAAATATGATTTTAGATAAACAATGTTGAAAGCATTTTTGAAAAATCTGATGGATTAATTCATATAACCTTCTCTAGCTGTTCCAAATATAACCTATTCTTACAAAAGGTTGTTATTTTATCTACATCATGCTAATCGAGATAAACATTAAAAGAATTGATCTTATTACTTGCTTCATGGTAAACAGAAGGGGAATAAGCAAATACATTAAGCTAAAGCGAGGGCCAAATCTTTTAAAAGCTGAACGCTATGTGAAACAATTGAGGTTCAATACGCTTTACAATTTTGAGAAAACTTAGTTTAAAACTAAAACCAATAACAATAAATATCTCGAAAACCGTAAACTCTACTAGAAAAACTACGTATTTCAACGAGATCTACATTTTTTGTGTAATATGAGTTTGTCTATCTTTTACGGTTTAACCGTTATGCAAAGTTCTGCAAAACTCAACCAGAATAAACTCCTCTTCAGAGGCTATTTCCGAAAAATTTAAAACATGCATTTTATGTGTGATAAATATCTTTAATATACGGTATATTAATAAAAATCGTTGGAGCCATTTTTGAAAAAATCAACATTTTCGAAAAATGCCATGTAAAGGATAGTTGGGGATGGGGATATTCTTGAAAATCTTGTCGTATTCTTGGAAGGTACTGAACTTAAATTCCAAGTTTGGTATTTAACCGACTTTGCGTTTTTGAGCTATGCTGTCCACAGACACACACATACGGACCTTTTTCTAACTTTTTTCGGACTCAGAGGACTTCAAAACACATATTTCCGGAGAAATCTTGGTATCGAAGTTTTGGGTGGAATACAGTGGCTACCGTCTCTATCGGCTACGTATATTGTATATACGGACTAGAGAAAGTAAAAAAGAAAAGGCAATCATTCAAGCGAAAAAGTCAAGATTTTTTTTTTTAAATGGTTAAAAAATGAATTAAACAATAGAACATGAATATTTTGCTTGGATCTTCTTTTTAATTTTTCTATCATTTAGCTTCAGGTACCAGCTAGGTGGCTCTGTAGTAGCGTGTGCAACTCGCATTCGGGAAGACTCGGGTTTCATTCCCGGCGACTGTACACTCTGAGTAATGCTTTTTTTCGGGGTTTTCCTGGGTCACCAGGCGTGATTTTCTTCATCCACTAATTTCCTTCCTTACATTATCATTTCATTTATCCTTCAACCCGTTAGTCTCTTTTGGAGTGGAGATGGTACTTGAGTGTGTCGTGGCAGGAGAAAAAGAATCCTCCCTGGAACTCTCAGCACCCGCTGGCCTTCTACTGGTTGGGGGTATAAGGACTGCCTTTTGGGAACGTTGCACCAATCGGGGAGTTTACATTTTGTATCTGCAGGCACCCTGTCATTACTGTACCGTTGCTCCTGCCATCTGCCTCCGGGTGAGTTCGCTTGCCTCATCTCTCCCTCCCGTAGACCCCGCGCTCGTGGGCACAGGTACAAAATCCTCACCGTCTTGGGTATTCCTTTTCCCCCCCTTCTACTTAAAAGAGAATTAGTTGTAAGACGATTTCTGCTGTTTATCTTAATTAGCACGAAGTTTATAGATGAATAAACTTCTGTAAGAATAGTTTGTTACAGAATAGGTAGAGATGGTCATGTGAATGGAACATTTCAGATGAGGCATATTCGTGTCGCATCCTTAGAAGATACTTAACTTAAATATCAAGTTTGATATTTGACCGACTGGAGTATAGCGCTTTCTCTCCTCACTCTGAATACATAGTAGAGTGTATCATACAACTGTGGCGGGGATATTTATGTCCGTATGTCGGTCATTTTGTTTATCATGGAACTAAGGATCTCGCCAGAGGGTGAACAAGATCCTCTAAACTGCGGACTATGTGAAAAATATTTGCGGAACAATTACAGACAGAGTCGTTGACTTGTAAAGAGTACTGAATCCAAACAAAAACAAAAATCTCAATTTGCTGAATGATCAATCAGCTTTGCTGGGAAAACCCGAGGGAGAGTTATTGCGAGCTTTAATTGAAACCGAAGAGCAGACGTTAACATGCTGTATCTGTTTGCTTCTTTGTGCCCGCCTCGTTCAGCTTAAAATATCATATAAAATGTAAATAGATATTGTATAAAAAAGCATTTTGGTGTTTAGTTCACGGATTAGGACAATAAAATTAAAACGTGTTTGTTGTGATTTCTAATTTATTTATTACGTATAGTAAATAGAAGTATTTGATTGCACCAAAAATATTATAGCGACATTCTTCCGGAAATGCATGTTTTCAAGAACCCTGAATAAAACAAAACATTTCTAGAAAAAAAAAAAGTTTGTGTGTGTGCCTTTAAACAGCAGAACTCAAAAACTAAAGGCCGTTATATGCTAACTTTGATATTTTAGTTCAGCATCTTCAAAGATGTAACACAAAGATTTTCATGAAAATCCTTCCACCCCAAACTACCCTTTACATGATGCACTTTTTCGAACATTTTGATTTTCTCAAAAATATGTCTAACGATTTGGATTACAATAGAAATGTTTAAGATATGTTATGCTACATGAAATGTATATCTTGAATTTTCTGTGAATAGTCCTGTACATTCGCGATGATTTTTGCACAACCAGTAAACCATAAGAGATAGAGAAGATCTAACAGCACAAAAAATATAAATATCGTTAAAACATACATCTTATGACAAACATTTTTGTGTGGAGTTAGCCGTCTCCGGAACATTTCTAGTTATTAGTGTATTACTTATAAATTTCTCAAATGGAGACCATTTCTCTTTATTCATTTTTCTTTCTCCTGGTCAATCAAAAAGAACGGAATTTCAATGCATTACACAATGACTAGGTTTTGAAAAGTTCTACCGTCTCTTTGTCCTAGGGTATTCCTTTATTCCTGCTAATTTAAAGGAACTATGTAATAAAAGTATTTCTGTAAACATGGATATACGTGAAGTAGATAGAAACATATACTTTTGTAAGAAAATTTTGTTGCAAAATATATAGGGAAAGTCATGTGTATGTAACGCATCAGGATTTTAGATAAAGTTTGCTATGTGTGTGGTTGCGTGCGTGCTTGCGCGCGCGAGCGCGAGATTGAACAGAATAGCTCAAAAACAAAATGACAATTAAATACCAAACTTGGAATTTTTGTTTAGTATCCTCCAAGGATGCGTTACAAATATTTTCAGGAGAATTCCCCCTCCCTCAAACTACCCTTTACATGGAAAGTTTTTTAAACATTTTGTTTTTCTCAACAACATCTCAACGATGTTCATTAAAATGCGGTATCTTAAGATATTTACATCACAAATGAAAAGTGCATGTTGAATTTTCTTGGAATAACCTCTGAAGACCTTTATTCAGGATGACCTTTGTAAAATTTTGCATTACACGTTAAACCGTAAAAGATGGACAAAAACTTGCCACACAAAAATGTATCTCTCATTAAAATACACAAGTTATGTTTTTCTGCTATAGTTGACTTTTTTCGAGATATCTCTTGTTATTTATTTCAATTTTAAACGACCAAACTTTTCTCAAACGGACCATACAAAGAGAACCGACCTCAATTTTTTCACATAGCGATGAGCATTTAAATATTTGACTATCGCTTTAGCCTAATGTATTCCCTTATTTTCCTTCTTTTTCTTAGTGTAAAAATCAATTGACCAGCACGTCATCATACTATACAATTGCAGATATATAGAAAAGTAAAGAAAACATCACTCTCAAGAATACAAAGTAATGGAGATACCCACATACGAGTTTCCCAAAGAAGAACATGAATGTAGAATGGGAAAATAAAATAAGGAAAGAATATACACATCACAGCGTCCTTAAGGGAGAGTGATGTCCTGCGGCAAGCGTATTTGAGGCTCTGCACCCAAACGGCGTCCCAGATCCAAGTATGTAACACCGGATACTTTAGGAATGCGAGGAAAGAATCTGAGGGCCACAGACTAGATGTGCTTCCGGATGTCAACTATTCCCAATTCACGGCGTAGTTGTGTATTCCGGATGCAAAGATATACGCAAAACCTTGTTCTGGAATACCTGAAGCTGTTGTATCTTAGTAGAAGCAGCACAACCCCACTTCGAACAGGCATATAAGAGGAGTGGTCTCAGAATGCAGGAGCAGGATAAGTCAGCTCGTAGAGAGGATTTGCGGCTTATGACTGGATAAAGTTGATAGAATCGAGAATATGCCTGATTGAACCTCGTGTTTATGCAAGCATTCCAGGCTAACCGACGATCAAGGCGAACATCCTATACTTAACCGCTTGATCAAAAGGTAACCAGGACACCTCAGTGTCATAGATATGAATATTTGCTGGAGTTGAAGGTCTGGTAAGGTGAAGAGCGCAATCCGCCAGCGAACTAATGAGTGAAAGAAGATGTCCAGTGAAGACTATAGGGTTACAGATGCAGTGACTATGGAGCAATGAGAAGTAAAAATCACTTTATCATCAGAAAACAGAGCCGTAGCTGCTGTAGATAGTGCAGGTAGATCAACAGTATATATACTGTAGAGAATAAGGGTAAGAATGCTACCTTGGAACACACCAGACGCTTCAAGACGTACAGAAAGTTTGCGATCCTGAAGATAACTGGAAATTAAACGAAATAAATATTGCGGTAGACTAATATCATGAAGCTTTTAAAGAAGGCCGTCGTGCCACACCCTAACAAACACCTAAGTGAAGTCTAAAAACGCCGCTACAGTGTGTTCTTTGGCTTCAAATCGATGAATGCTGTGTTCAGACAGTTGTAGCCGCTGGTGAATGCTCGAATGGTGCCGTCGGAAACCAAATTGCTGATGAGGTGTTACTGAGGTATCAGCGTATGAGGCGTTTTTGAAGGAGCTTCTCCAGCAGTTTAGCCAAAGTCGGTAAGAGGCTTATAGTCCGATAACTCTGTGTGGGGAGCTGGGAGGCTCATAAGGTTTGCAGATAGCAACAACATCAGCATGTTTTCAGGCTTGCGGAAAATAGCCAATGTGAAAAATGGCATACTATAACGAGACTAGGAAGACTATCTTCCTCGAGAATTGCTTCAAAGCTATCGGCGGCTTAAGATCATTTCTAGGGGCCTTCTTGGTGGATAAATATTGGATTATTGAGCGCAGCTCTCCGGGTGATACCTACTTAACGAGCAATGGGACCATATGCCCCATACGAGTAGCTAAACTCTGTTGTATGGATGCTGTGGAGTCATGGTTGCTGAAGGATTTGGTGTAAAAGTAGATTGAAAATACGTTGTCAAAGTTTCGCACTTTCCCAGAGAGCTATTACTAAGCATGTTGTTGGCTCTAAGCGGTGGTATATAGGAAGGTTTACGAAGTAACCGTTCCGTCAGCTTCCATAATGAACCGTCACAAGGAATTAAGATGGATACTAAGAACTGATAATTTGTGTAACGGTGTTCATCCAAAGCGTGCTTTATCTGGCATACTGATAGAGGTGGTAACGTTGCCATGGCAGGCGCTGGTGTTGCCAGAGATGGCGCATTTGTGTTTTGCACGAATAAGCTGTAACAGATGAGTTGGTAATTGCGGTATACCCAGATTTCGGCTACATGAAGGCTTGCAAATCGTAGCAGTTTTGATAGAGGTGTGAATCACATGTCGTAGATGTGTGACAGTGAAATCAATATCACGAGGACTAGCAATGTTTCGTAGGAGGTGCAGAAGCGCATCCATATGCCTCTGAAAAGCATCCCAATTAACAAGTCCAGCAATGAGACACTCGGCATACAGCGTCAAAACAGGGTCAAAACAGAGTTTGATAACCAGCGGACAATGTACAGAATCAAGCTCTGGAAGAGACTGCATATTAACTGGGCGAGTAAAATGATTCAGAAGACCTCTATCCAAAATAACAGGTTGCACCGCATTATTATAAGAGTAAAACGATGGCATATTGGGAGCAAGTGCTTGTAGGACGGAATT
This sequence comes from Hymenopus coronatus, assembly GCA_030762935.1. Lineage (NCBI taxonomy): Eukaryota > Metazoa > Arthropoda > Insecta > Mantodea > Hymenopodidae > Hymenopus > Hymenopus coronatus. The sequence goes on along the minus strand of CM060896.1, from coordinate 30,535,806 downwards.
GAGTTTTGCCTGAAGGAATCAGCGTCTACTGGGAGTTGTTTGACGACACCTGCAAGCCTCGTTTTTACAGTTGAGGTCACCCAAAAGAACGTTAGGTTGATTAACCTTAAACGATGAATAGATAAAGGAATGAACCGACGTCGTGGTTGCTTTTAGGCGGCGAGAATTTTTAGGGGAGAAGCGTTGATATAGTTGCATTCCCACAACTTGAAGGTCAGGTAGAACCGTGAGGATGCAACATTGGCAATTCTATCCTCTCAAACAGGAATCTTGTCGGATTCAGTGGGGAGCAAACGAGTTTTACTTATGTACGTAATATCAATTTCTTGTTGTGTAAGAAATCCGTGAAGGCGGATGAAATTACTTCATCTACCTATTTTTTTCATGTTATTTATACTTTATCATGCAAACTTAAATTTATTACGCAACTGTGTACTTAATTCTGTGTTCACGTCTAGCACAAACTCGCTGGCGCATAGGACGTCTGCCTCTGGCCACTCTGCTTGCTTGTATACAAAGTACCAATATACCTGAAGTTGATTTAACCTTGATTCATGTTTGAAACCTACTTAAACCTACGCCAATTGTGAATCACTGTATATTTTGTTATCTTTGCACCATCTAATGCTGACTTAATGGCCCATGTTCAGTTTGAAAGATCAAACAATATCCAGTTTGTTATACTGAAAATATTTCAAGGTCTTTTCTAATACCAAAAAGTCACAAATAACCTGATCATTTGCGCATATACATTTCTTTTGGATAAGAGCCTCTTTCAAGTGGAAAAGGAATTGTATTTTGCAGTCAAGTTTAGCTATTCCGATAAAAATTAAGTCAGTGCATCATCATACTCGCTATGTCCACTAGTATTTTTCCAAGCCTCTCTCTCTCTCTCTGATTTCGTGGTCCATCTGCTGCTAAGGGTTCTCATCAATTTGTCTATCCAACGAGTTCCTTTGAGCAATCCTGGATTCTCAAATTAATCTGTGACCATCTCTTAGCGCGTCGGCTCATCTCCATCTCCTGTATCGCGCATCCTCTCCCTTATATCTTTATTTTTTGTACTCCACGTTTCATTGTTATGCCCAAGAATTTCGTTTCGATTTTCCTTTGACATATCTGTCCCTTGCTTGTTTTTTTTTTTTTTTTTTGTTTTTTTTTTTTTGTTAAGCTCCAAGTTTGTGAGCTATATAACACAACTGGTAAAATTGGCATAATCATTTTTTACCTTTCACGTATATGTAGGGTTTGTCCAATAATTTGGTGTGGAAATTTAACCGCAAATGCTTTGAGGTCCCCCGAATCATAAAATTCATTTTAGGGGCAAAAAACTTGCTTCATGTGTGTGTCATAGAAAGAAAATAGGATTTCTAGACCAGTATACATATCTTGGTTTTTAAACATCTGACTATCGATTCATTTATTTTGTCCTTCTTGTACCTACAAAGAAATATGTAATAGCTCTGTTTTTGCAATAGTTTATCTCAATTAACATAAAAGGTATAAAACTGAGTTTTCTACAGAATATTGCGTAAAATGCTCATATGTAATATCTATTTTTTTCCAAGTGGTACGTAAAATACTTTTAGTTCTGCTCATACAAAGAGCATATAAATTCCAACTGTAAAATAACAACAATAAATAGCTGACTGTCGCTTTAACCTACTAATACATCCTTCTTATATGTACCTATGTTCTTGCAACAAAATTAGCACATAAAGTTTATCTCTACTACGAAAAATACATAGAAAAATACGTTTTAAATGAGGATCGATTGAAAAAGAGTTGCATAAAGGCAGCACTAGAGATTTGTTATTAGATTGCTCCTTAAAATAATAAAGGAATAGATGTTATTAGGAAGATTTTTTTTTCATTATCTCTTCATATCTCAATTATTACCGGAAAAATAATTAGAATAAATAAAAGAAAGAGTGCAATATAATTATGTTACCTTATTTGATAAGTCCAAACAGCCATAGTTCATATTATAGCTTATGTGGCCATTCTGTTTATGTTTTGAATGAGATTCAGCAGAGCTCGGCTGCTTAGAAACCTCCGAGTTTAGTAATATCTTTCGGATCGGTTAAAGGGAGCCATGGAATGGGGGGCGGGGGAGTAGTGGCGCTGTTTTCTGTATTGCTACTTCGTGTTTAGACTTTATAATGATGGGACCTCGCTGAAGGCGAGAATGTTAATTCAATGTTGCCAAACATCTAGCACATATCCCTGGGCAAGGCAACTTTGGGGTTACAATTGAAAAGTTTGTATGTTACTTGTTGGTTTGGAAGATGTTCTTTGGAAGCCCTTGCATATAAGACCTTATCTGAGTTCTGCCTCATTACAAATGCAATTGAGGAGCACAGGACGTTTTGGAAGTCGTGATAACAGACGAAAATAAGGTGATGTGGAGCACAATTTTATTATTATTTAATCTCCTCTTCTATATATTTGCTGTCGAGATAAACTTCACTACTCATTTACACATTGCGTTGAGGTATAAAAGGAGGATGCATTAGGATAATGCGATAGTCAGATTGTCAGATCGCTATACCAATGGCCAAACTATCCCGTATTTGAAGTGTGCAGATATCCCAGATATATGTTAAAAGAGTTGCAGATCTCAACGGAACTATTTCAAGTTGAAACCTGCCAGTGGAGATCAGGCATGTGAATGGAACACTGCACTTTTTTTTTCTCAGAAACTAATAGACAAAATGTAGCGTACACTTATTTCCTACAGCGATTATCATCTTGGTGCAGTCGTTTTCCTTTCTTTTGGTTGTCGTACGTTTTGCTACGAAATGCATAAGAATTTAAAAGAAACTAACTTATTCACGTTTGAAAATAATTAAAACATTTCTGACAAAAAATGCTGAAAAAATTATATCACTGTTTAAATATTATATGTACATCCGTTTGATACAAGTTTTTCAAGGGGATTATAAAAACAGGTTCATACGCTAATTCTGTATAAAATATTAAAGACAGTTTTACATTTTTCTTTATTAACCAAGTAAGTTATAAACAAAGCTATAGAAGAAACATATTAAAGAAGCTACGCATATTGCAATATTTTAGGACATAAATTATGCCTATGGTAGGCATTTACTTCATGAAGGCATTTCTTCTTACATAACCCCTTAAAGAAATGTTATTTTAATAAATAGGCTTCAGACATGACTTTAGGTTAAGTTATCTTCCAGTATACTGCTACATAGGAACGGATAGGGGAAAGGCAGACTTTCCATGCGCCCCTAAAAGTACTATTGGTATAAACGGACACAGAAGTATGTATACAATTCTTTAGAAAACGCGAGTTTTCATTGCATAACATATAAAGCTGTATTGTGGCAGATGAAATCAGTTTAATATGTGATTTACATGCGGAATTTCTGCGGTGAAATATAATACGTATATTTTCCGAGTACATCACAAGCAAATCGGTTTTATTGGGTTTCATGGCTTCAGAATAGGCTGTACGTGTTACATGTAGTGATCGCTTGGTTAGAATGAAAAACCGGCAGTACTTGTTGAGGGTGAGGTCTCAGTTAAACCCTATGTGCACATAACTATTTCCAGCCAGAGTGTAACCAAATTGCAACGGTGGCCGAAGCTTGTTAATAAATATTTGGAGATTATTTTTTTGACCGGCCGGAGCGCTAACCACGTTCCATCTTCCATTACTGAACCCAAACCATGGCGTTGGGAGGTGGAGGATGCAGCGGTTGGGCGGAAGATTTTAGCTCAATTTCGGAATGTATCATTTTGTGCATTTAATTTTAGACCCATTTTTGAGAAAATAAAGCTAAACACTTGTTTCTATCTAAACAGTAATTTGAGATGGTTTAATTTTCTTGAACAATTTGGTGTCGCAACCTTAAAAATGCTAAGTTAAATAAAAGTTCCATATTTTACCGACTTTGCGCTTTTGAATTATGTTATTCATAGACATGAAGCAGCCATTGTTCTAAAATACATTTTTTTAATTCACGGCATTTCAAAACGGGAGTTTTTGGTACACTTTTGTTATTGAAATGTTCTTTTTCTCTACATATAATCGAGTTAGGGAAATTAACATCAATGGCAATAATAATAATAATAATAATAATAATAATAATAATAATAATAAGCATACTATTTCTGCATTTTCTTCCATTCATACCTTCGCTTCACTTCGTCCAGTCGTGTTTCCTCACATTCCTATTTCAGATACTTTCTCCCAATGTGGGCACTATTCCAACATCCTTCCTGTTAAAGTCGCCTAGCATTCAACTTTTGACCTAAAAAAATCCATTGCAGAGTTCTTTGTGACAGTTATGTTTGGGTGTGCTTTTGCTTGATTCTCTCCATGGCGTTGGAGACTCGACTTTTGCCCCTGGTATTATGATGGGATTTTTCCTAAGTTGAGACAACTAAGGGGATGAGATGGAGGCAGTTGAGAAGCTACTTTACTGGTAATTAACGGCACATAAACCGAACCTGAGCGACTGGAAGTAGACCGGAAATCAAGTCGGGACCTTGCATATGCAACCACCAAAACGCATGAGTGGAGCATTCAATCTAGAATGCCCCAGTACGGTTCCATAGTATACAACCTGTTAGAGGTATAAGTCAATTATTCGTAACGGTATAATGAACAATACATCAAAATTTGCTTCATTTGTGGACTATTACGTTTGCTTGTTAAGAGTAGTATGTTTTTAGGTTCGCTAGTAGGCGTAACCTTGAGTGGGGGACTTCGCTATTAACGAATGTTGTGTCGGAACGGAGTTAGAATGATTTCTACAAGACCACTAACCCCACACTAACTAGACCAGCAGGTCACGTATTGAACTGTGAAAACGTGGAAGAAAAATGGTTAATCTATACTGACCGACGTTTATTTTGCGACGCAGTCAAATCTATCAAAATATATCGGATAGCAAATTAATAGATCGGCTTGTAGGCAAGCAGTTGCAGGAAGAGAACAAATAATACACCGAAGTGGACACACATTAAGGTGTATACTCCTAACTTCCTGTATTTTGTTTTAAAGTTTTCTTTGCCAATCAAGATAAACGTTTGCAGAAATGTTTTTGTTATATACAGGATGTTTCAGAAACACTTTTGCAAACTTCGTGTATGGATTTTTTTACTCCATGGCATGACAGCTCACGGGGAACCTTGGCCTACCGCCCGGCCGCTGCGTCCCCCATATCGGTCCTCTATTGACGTCATGGATGGGGTGCAGTATTGGAGGATGAGACGTGGTCAGCGCCTCGAGCCCCCCGGCCGGTTAATGCGGTCCTCATGACCTGGAGCTGCTACTTCTCCATCAAGTAGCTCCTCAATTGGCCTCCCAGGGACCTTACGAGGCTGAGTGCACCCCGAGCCAGGTCTCCCAGCGGGGGAAAAATCCCCACGCCGGTACTGGGGATCGAACCCAGATCTCCCGCTTGGTAAGCAGCAACGCTACCACCGCGCTAAGGAGACGACCTCGTGTATGGATTCCTCACACCAAAAGAAGGAAAAAGTTCATATGAAGATATGTTCCATAATCCTTGGTTTTCGCGTTATTCCTGTCACAATGAAAATGTGAGTTCAAAGGCCTTCGGGGCCCAACCTCAAAACTTCATTTCTCTGTGCACTCATAGAAGGCGTATTGTACTACATACGGTAGATGGCGAAGTGTTGCCATGGAGACTTGTTTACGTTTGTCACTTGTAATTAGTCTGTCTTCTACGTTTCAATTGTGTACATACAGTGAATTAATTGCATGTGTTTCGTTCCACCATCGCTGAATATTCATTTCGTGAACAGGCAGACAAGATTTTTATGTATGGTCGCGCGAATGGTAATGGATGCGAGAATCCATGGCTTTATCAGATGGAATTTCCAGACCGAAGACAACTGAGTCATCTAACCTTTGTAGCTGTTTATCGTCGCCTTGCTGGGACAGGAACCGTTGCACATTTTAGTCGCATGTTCGAGATGCACTGACTGGTATCTAAAATGACCGATGAAATGGCAGAGGAGGACCAGTTCCATGGCCTGCACGTTCTCCCGACCTCATTCCTGCGGATGTTTACCTCTGGAGGCATCTTAAATTATTGGTTTATGGAGCAGCCATCCCGGATGCAGAAAGGCTTCATCGACGTGTCATGGAGGTCTGCGAAACCATTCGAGACTATCCCGGAGTTTTTGACAGGGTACGACATTCAATGATTCCACGAGTAAAGGCATGCATAAAGCAAGAGGAGGACATTTCAAGCATTTATTATGAGTTTTGTGTTATAAGTGTACCACTGTGTTGAACACCTCCTAACGAGAAGACAAAGGATTATGGGACATATGTTCAAATGAACTTTTTTCCTCCTTGTGGTGTGAGGAGCCCACACCCGAAGTTTGTAAAGGTATTTTCTTCTAGATGTAAGAGGAATAAAGAAAACATTATGTAATAGCAAAATCTATTGACTATAGAAGCACCAACAAGAAAAAAAAAAAAAAAACAATGCATAGAGACTTACTACTTAAAAAAGTTTAAGTATTTGAAAAGAAAAAAAACATAAACAAAGAATATGTCAGTCATGATTAAAGGCATTGGTGAAAATTGTATTTCTTATAATATTTTTATTCAAATGTTTAAAAAATTTGACAGGAATTACTGTCAACAGAATCTTATGTTTTAAATTTTTATGCGTAGAAATGTATTAGAAATAAATTAATTTAACTTTTACTATACTAATTAATCAGACATTCCGCGTGATGGAAGTATCGTAATTTAGAAACTTAATATTTAAATATTAATATACAAAGTAGCGTTATTCAGTCTTCTAGTTGTTTCAGAATAAAGTTGTAAACTTTTAATTATATATCTTTTAGCAATTTATTCTACCTGAAAAAAATGTCATATCTTGAGCAATTTGAAAACCCAGTACTCATAAAAATTATATAGTTTTAAATTTTGATCTCAGTTTCTGATGAAAATTTGAACAAAATTGGTTAGAAGCTACAATTACTGGAACCTTTTAATTCAGAAAGTGTAAGAAAAGTCAAAAAGTCGAATAAAACTCATTGAATGCTTAGCTATCAAGAAAAGCGCCAGAGTAATGATAACTGTTAAGTAGAATTAAGAACCAGTTAGAGAAGAATGGGTTAGCAGATATATGACGTCAAAGAGTTGGAGGGATACGAAGGTTTTAGAATTACATCCGATAGATGTGTGGACATATGGATGGTCTACATATCTGGCTAAGATGAACCAAGAGAGATCATTAACTTTAGAAAAAGATTAGTCTAACAGTTACAGATATTTTGACAAACGGCACATTAATGCGTATCCACTTTTATGTGGTGCTTTTTACTCTTCGTCTAAGAGTTTTTTTCCAAACAATAATCACATAATTTACTATTGAAGTATATGCATGGTCTTAACTGTGCCGCGAAATCAACAACTGCTGTCAGTACAGACTATCCGTTTTGCTTCCATGTTTTCACATTTGAATACGTGATCTGCAGATCTAGATAGTGTGGGGTTATTGACCTTGCATAAATTATTCAAACTCTAGTCCCATATATATATATATATATATATATATATATATATATATATAGCGAGGCCCATCCACTCAAGGTTTCGCCTCCGACCTGGATTCTCATAGAAAATAAAACGTGTGTCTCACGTCTGCCACGCCTGCTTGGTGGTAATAAACGACCTAAAAGCATATTATTTTAACAAGTAATGTATATATCCTTAAATGTGGGTGTAAAGGGGAATTGTAATGAAAAGCACGTGCCCAATATGATGGGGTAACGGAGGAGTGCACATTCTGATGGAATGTGTAAAAACAAATGATTGGAGGAAAAATAAAACTAAACAAGGAGAAATGGCTAAGATGTAATAGAGTAGCAGTGATTAAGAAAATGTTGACATATTAGTCTCAGTTAAGGCTATTAGGACAATTTCTTTGGAATCTTAAAAAAAAAATGAAATGATGTGCTGACAGTCACTAGTATGACAATCTTATTAATGTTTAATGTAAAAAAAAGAAAAAAAGAAAAGAGGAATGTCGAAAAAATCATATCGACTGTCAGGAATATATGTGCAGATATTTGCATTGGTAATTAAGAAATATGTAATGAAACACATTACAACAATTTGCTTTATTTGCGGACTAATTAAGAGTAGTATGTTTTCAGGTTTGTTAGTACCTCTGGTACGTGTTTATTTTCCCCAAGACCATGGGGCTAAAGGCGTTTTCTTGAGTGGGCAGGCCTCACTATAACAAATGTTATATCGGAACTGGTCTTGAATAATTTCTGCAAGGCACGACCCCACACTACCTAGGACAGTAGGCTACGTATAAAGATGTGAAAACGTGGAAGCTAAACGTATAGACTATACCAACAGGTGTTGTTCATTTCGCCGCACAATTAAGACAATTCAAATCGTATCAGATAATAAATTATGTCATTGGTTTTGGGGAAAACTGTCAGACGAAGAGAAATAAACAACTACCACACCGATTTGGATATACATTAAGGTATACTATTTATCAAAACATCTACGTCCTGGCACCCTGTATAAAGAAGAGAAAATTGCAAAAATAAATTATAATTATTGGAGCTCTTTGGGGAAAGTGGTCCGGGCCATCTTGCATAAACTCCAAATGTACTGAATTTTAGCACTAAATAAATATATCGTTGGGGGTAAATACATGGATTTAAGTTCTTCTTGTTGAAACATTAAAGTCAATCTCAGGCTATATGGCACTAAAGATTAAAAATATTAGTTCTACATACAAACAAAAGGATTTTTTGCGAAAAGTTTTACAACATTTCTACTATTGGTACCCTTAATATCACAACCTTGTTCTTGACATACATTGAATGCTTTAAAGAGATCTGCATATTATGAGTAGTGTAAGTAGCAGTGTTTTGTGTATTATTACCATCATTCAAAGTCATTAAGATAAAGATAACTTTAAAGGTGTTCTCAGAAGGTTCAAGAAATATATTTTGATTATTATCATGAAAATATCTTAAACATATGATATATTAATCAAAATAGTGCAATTGTTGAGAAAATAAAAAATAATGAATTTCCCTCTTTAGGTTAGTTTGGATTGGGAATTTTTTTCAAGATGTTCGTGTTGAATTTTTGAAATATTTCACTGATTTTAATAACAAGCTGGATATTTATGCAACTTTTCGTTTTTCAATTATTGTATTCACATATACAACGAGCTTGTTTTGGCTGCAAGAAATCACAACATGCATTACTGATGAAATCTTTAATTTTGGGGCAATGCAATACATTCTCTACTCAGTAATTACATGGAAGAGAAAGTAAAAACGAATGTTAAAATGAATTTGGACAACAGAAGTCTCTTAAAGTTTACTTTTATCTTCTGTATTCCCTTATTTCCCTCCTTCATAAAAAATATGTATCAAAATTATTTATGCTAATGTTCATCTTGATTAACATTCTTTAGTAAGACAATAACTTTACAACGAATACTTTTTAAACTTTTGGATTTTACAAAAATTTTGATTAAAATACCACATATTAAAATATTTACGTAGCAAATAAAATATAGCTTGAATTGATTGGAATAGTCTCAGAAAAATTAAGTTGAATTTTATTTATGAGCGGTCTTAAACTGCTGTGGTTTTAGAGTCCCATTCTATATTGGGATTGAAAGACCGCTTAGTTTATCCCAGAGGCCTATTTATCAGGCTTGAGTTTCTTTTACAGCCATAAATATACGACACAGAGTCTGCGTCTATACTTCCCTTTCGAGGGAAAACCCCCTAAAGATTTTTATGCCAGAAAATATTCATTGCCCTACGCCGGGCTTGAACCTGCGACCTTGGGAATAATAGGCTAGCATGTTGCCCTTAGAATACGTAGAAGACAGCCTCTGAAGCCCTCCTCATTCCGGAGGAATGTTGTACAACCGGTAAATCGTAAGAGAGAGTCAAAGTATTACTGCACAAAAAATTAGATCTCTTTAAAACACACAATTTATATAGGATACAATTTTTGTGAAGTTAATTCAGTTTTAAGAACTACATACTTTTCTGAAGTTGGAAATTTCGCTTTTATTTTATTTACTTCTGACCTTGCAAAGAAAGCCGAATTTCAATATAATCGGACACCGACAGTTTTGAAAAGATTTTACTATCGCTTTAACATAGTGTACTGCCTTATTTCCTTTCTGCTTACAAGACAGCAAGAAATAAGACCTTTTCTGTAAATTCAATCTTGATTAGTATGCCATAGTTAAGCTTTGTTGAAGAAAGGGCTTGTGAAGGTCATGTAACTCTTAGAATTCTTCAACATAGTTACAGAGCAATGAAACACAACGCTTCCAGGGCTGGCGTTAACGTTGGACCATGGCGTACAACCCGGAACCTGAATTTTACTGTAAACAGGAAAATCTGGAAAGTGCATAAGAAATAACAATATGACCTGTCAGCTTTAAAATATGTTGCCCAACAAGCATTAAAGTTTGTGAACTGCAAGTCCATGTTTACTGCTACGAAATCTCGACGTCCCGAAATCCTCATTTCTCAGCACAACAATTTGATTATGTTGACCATTCTGTACAAGACCGCCCTTATTGTAAACTCGAATTGAGGCTGACAACTTTTGTCTGGGGGAAAAAAAATCTCCATTACAAAGCCTCTTAGACGCCATCTTGTTTTCGCTCTATCCAGTTTCTTTCTTCCTTTCTTCTTTCGCTTTTTCCCTAACTCGATTTAGAATCCAATCGCACGTATGCACGCTATATTGGCACTGTCGCTTCTTCTCCAGTGTTTGCCAGTTCAATTCTCCCGGAATTTCTCCTCCGATAGCCTTCGGGGGACTCTTCCGATGCCAAAGTCGTTCTTCTCATTGTAAACAAAACACGGGGGTTCCTTATATCGGCATTTGCCCGAGATTTCACTTCATTGTACCAGATGTTCCCATTGTGTGTTCAGGGTGCTTCTCCAGAAAATTGGGGAGGGACTTGTCTACAGACAAAACCGTACAAAGTATTATGACTTTATTTTCTTGTTATTTAAGAGCAGTTATATTGCTAAATAATAATAATAATAATAACAATAATCTGATTTGCTACTTTCACATGACAGTCTTTAACCCTCTAGCGTTTATTGATGGGTAAAAAACTATTCTTACGAAAATGTCAGTGAGAAATAGGATAGAAGAAATAGTTTTACGGGAAATTTGGGGTGAACTATAAAACAAAAATTCCTTTTGTTTATTTAGAAAAATAAAGAAAGAATGATACGAGAGGGGTATGTAGATATGTTGCAAACAAGAGAGGGAAGGATTAGCGTGGATGAGGACAGTAACAATATTTTTGAAAGGGATGAGGGGGGGATGACTTAAACAGTTGTATTTTAGGTGGGGAGAAAGATCATATTGTTCACTGTTTAATAGAATGTAAGTTAGTTATTTCATGTAACTCCTAAGTGGAGCATAAGGCATCGTTACGATGTTTTCGTGATCGCATTTGAATTTATAGTTCGTGAGTTCGCCGCTATGCACTATGGTGACGAGTGTTCAGCTCATTGCCCACAGCTGATGAAGGAGGTCATGACTTGCGAATGTGAAATGGCGGAATTTTGCTCAGAAAGCTTCTTCTTTCAGGGTATATACGTGTAAATAAACATTACACGGCGTTACCGCCTTTTCTTCTCTTCCGAAGGAAACCATGCTAATGATTTTTGATTCCGAAAAAAAAGTCATCACCCTCGCCAGGTTTTATCTTGCAATCTTGGGTTTTAGAGGCTAGGCACTACACCACGGAGAGCGACAACAGAATGTAAACAGTTATGAATTTGGAGGAAAGGAATTTGAGAACACGAAAGAGACAGAATGCCAGGAGAGGTGATAGCTAAGAAAATGTCCAATGTAAGAGAGAGAGAGAGAGCCAATGTAAGAGAGAGAGAGAGAGAGAGTGAGAGATGTAATAGTAGAAACTATAGGGCTACACAGCCAGAGCTACGCGGATGTAGTGTCTAAGTGGTGCTCAAGCATCAATAGATCAAGAATCAATAAACTTGTTTAGGAACTGAACATGATTTAAATAATTGCAACTTAAGTATATTTCTAACTTAACTTTAAGACACACTAGGAGTGCAATTTCAAATCTGTGTATTTCTCTCTAAATTTTTCTGAAATAATTTGATGCATTGCATTCAATTAACTTTCTCTATATCTCTGTAACAAATTACTGTTCAAAAGCTCATTCTTCTATGTACGTCGTGCTAATAGAGATAAACATTAGCAGAAATGACCTTATTACTTACTTATTTGTAAGTAGAAGGGAAATAAGGGAATTTACTAGGCTAAAGTGATATTCAAGTATATTATTTTATTCAACATATTCCGTTTCTTTGCGCTGCCAGGAGTTGACATATCATGTATGTGAACAGCTTTAAGTACTTTAAAACTGAAACCAATAACAAAAATGTGTAAAACTTGGTTAATTCCAACAACAACAAAAAAAAAGTAAATTGTGTGTTTTAACGAGATCTACATTAATGGCGTAGTATTTTTTTGTTTTATCAGTTACAGTTTACCAGTTATGCAAATTTCAGCAAAATTCATCCAGATTGAAAAGCTCTTCAGAGACTACTATCACAAAATTCAAAATATACACTTTTATTTTTCATATAAATATCTTTGATATATTGTTATTTTAATTAAAATCGTTAGAGCTATTTTTGAGAAATTAAACATTTTCCAAATTTGTTCCATGTAAAGAGGATATTTTGTAGTGGGGGGATTTTGCTCAAAATCTTCGCGTCGCATCCTTGGAAAATTCTAAACTCAAATACCAATTACACACACACACACACACACACACACACACACACACACACACACACGGACCTTCTTCTATAATGTTTTTTTTCGCAAACAGGGGACCCTAAAACGTGTATTTCTTGCGAAATTTCTACATATAATTTTTTGGTAGAATGCAATACCTTCTCTAGCTACTATGCACTTCTATATATCACGAGTTAGAGAAAGTAACAAGAAGGAAAGGGAGAACAAGAGAGAAAACACCGAGATTGTAGTAGTAAAAACCAAAGGGCTATTACACTCGCTAACAGCCAAGGAGCTATGGGCATGCAGTGCCTAAGCGCTATTCAGATCTATGTACATTAGTTTAAATAACAGGAACTGATTTAGTAAATAATTGTAAATGTAACTTAAGTATATTTCTGTCAGTGTCTCTTAGACGCTGGCAGTGAAATTTATATTTTTCTATAGATTTTTCTGAGAAAAAAAAATTAATGATTTCATAGCTGTAATGTTAGAGCACTAACTTTTATTCAATTTGGATATATACTTTAAAAGATGTAAATAGTTTCATAAATTGTATTATGTGAATTACACAATCAAGATGTTTTATCTGCCTCAAAATTTGGAACAATTGGTAGCTATTTTCTGATTGAGCTTTGAACCACATATAAATTTAACGATTATATTGCAATATATTTGATTCCTAAATTATTATAATTTTCTCAGAGTTAAAATTGTTAATGTCTAACATTTATATCTGTGCATAAAATATATATTTTGTGAACATTGGTGTTAAAATAATTTTGTTATTGTAATATTAAAATGCACACTTCTGCATATTCTATTTAGTTGTGTCTATAAAGAGCAGAGACCTGTAAAATATTTTGAAAGTGTGAAAATGTTTTCGAAAAAACACTGTTCTTTAAAATATTATGCCAGCAAACAGGTATATCTTGGACTTTATGGGAATAATCTCCAAAGACCACCTCATTCTGTATAACTTTGGTATTAATTTTGTGTAACTGGTAAACCGTAAGATATAGACAAAAGCTTGCTATACAAAATATGTATATCTCGTTAAACCACACAATCTATGTCTTATACACTTTTTGTAGCGTTAACCGTTTCCGAGATATCCTATGTTATTGGTTTCAGTTTTAAGCTACTTTAACTTTTCTCAAACGGGAGGTCAGCTTTCTTTTCGTCTCTGTTTTGTTTACCTGCAAACAGAACCGAACTTTAATTATTTCACAGAGCCACCACCTTTTAAACGGTTTGACTGTCATCTTAGCTTAGTGTATGCCATTATTTCCGTTCTACTTACAAGGAATAAGACTAATTATGCTAATGTTTATCTCGATTACTTTTTGTAAGAAATTTTTTTGCGAAACAGCTGGAGAAAATCATGTGAATGGATTAAATTATATTTTTTTAGACGTATGTTTTCGATTATCGCTCACATTTAGCAGTTATTCAAAATTCCTTCCGAATGAAGAGTACCTCATGGTTATTCTCAGAAAATTCAAGATATAAATGGTATATTTCGTATAAATTTTTTTCATATATGTTGTTTTTAAAGAAAATTATTGCAGTCATTTTTGAGAATATCGAAAATTTAAAAAAAAAAATCTATGTTAAGGCTAGTGGGTGTGGTTGGAATTTCTTTAAAATCTTTCTGTCGCAACTTTGGAAGATGCTAAATCTAAATACCAAGTTTAGTGCATAAGTGACCTCCCATTTTCAGTTATGCTATTCATATAAACTCAGACACACGCACAGATATTTTTCTAAATATAGCTTTTCCTGGATTCAGGGAGTCTCAAAATATGTGTTTCTGGTGAAATCTTAGTATCAATTTTTGGATAGAATAGAATATTCTCCTACTTTCTACACATAGTAGAGAAAGTAAAACAAGTCTGATTTGCTACATTCAATTCCTTGTTTACTTTAGCAAATGATATATACAGTAAGTAGGATATCAGAAATGATTTCATTACATATTTCCTTGGGCAAAGGGAATAAGAAAATAGAATAAGCTAAAGGGATATTACATTTTTTAAAAACCAATCACTATGTGACAGTTTTGAAATTCTGTTCTGTTGCTTCACCAGGAAGAAAAAATGTGAATAACGACTCCCAGTTGAGAATCGTGTAAGTAATATAATATTTAAACCTATAACAAGTAATATCTGGGACATGGTCAGCTCCACAACATATATACATTTGTCTTAAATTGTATGTTTTGAAAATATCTATATTTTTGTAGGTTTTTGTCTATCTCTTATGCTTTACCAGTTATGCAAGAGTCATTCAGTTATGCAGAAGTCATGCAAAGAAATCTTCAGAGGCTTTTCGCAGAAAATTCAATATATACATTTTATTTTTCTTGTAGATATCTTTAATATACGGTGCTTTAATCAAAATCGTTAGCCATTTTTGAGAAAATAAAAATGTTCGTAAATTTTTCTATGTGAAGGATTGTTTGAGGTGAGGGGATTCTCTTGAAAATCTTCGTGTCGCATCCTTGAAAGATGCTAAGCTTAAATATCAAGTTTATTTGAGTGACTTTTCGTTTTGGAGTTATCCTGTTTACAGACACATACACACACGGACTTTTTTCTAAAAATGTAGCTATTTAAATTCAGAAGACTCTAAATTAATAATATATTTCTAGTGAAATCTCTAAGAAATTTTGGATGGAATGTAATACGTTTTTTACTTATGTACTATGTACGAGGAATCTATGGGCTGTTATAAAAACAGAAGGATATCCAAAAGAATTAAATGAACTATTAAGATGTTTATTTTTTATTCCAAAATGATACTTAACAAGATACATCTGGGACTCAACCAATATTAACAATGGAGTAAGACAAGGGCGTAATAATTCATCACACCAGTTACATCATCCAATCAGCGAAAAGTACAGTTTAGAGCTCGGATATGTGCCGATGTCTCTGGTCATCCTGTAATGTTTTCCGTATTTATTTAATGTTGGCAGAATCTCGTTATCGTGTATCATTGGGTGAGCCGATCTCTTATTGGTTTGAATTCGAGACCAACAAACAACACACGCGCACAAATTCATCTACGAACAAAGCTCAGTTCCAAATGAGCAGTAAAAAAAGGAGCTAAATAGTTGTAAGTTATGTTATGCAAAGACGGTCCACATCAGTTGACACTGGATGCATCCGCATTGTATTGGTGTTATGTCAAATGGCAGACATCTAAATATTAACCTATGACCACAGATCATTTTCAGGATCAGATGCGAAGGAAAAGAGGCAAGACAAATATTAAGTAGAATATTGAAACCAGATAAGAGAGGTGTAAGAGCCAGTATAATATTTTCTTAAAACATAATCATTGCAGATTATATCGGTGCGATTCTATGAAATTAGTTGACAAAAACAAAATGCATAAAACGGTTATGCTCGTTTCTCTACAGCTGAATGGTCGAACGCGTGACGTAGTTCAGGAAGGAGGGGCAAGAAAGTATGGTGACTAACATGTGACATCCTAGCTGCGTGGATAGAATGTGGTAGTACTGAGTGGGTTTAGTTTTTCATATATTGGCAATACTGGTAATCTTTGCTGTACATATAAGACAGGGCACATAAGGGTTCACTCTCACTAGCGGAGCAGAGGAAAAAGATGCTGCTCCTAAAAACGCAACCGTTCCAGAAACTTATCTAGCGCTACCTCTTTAACATCATCGGAAATCTAAACAATTACCAAACCTAAACCAAACCAATTTTTATTCCTGTAGTTAAGCCCTTACCAGGGTAGGTATACAAAAGCTTCATCTACGCTCACCATGAGTACCAGATCTCGGACTGATGATCGACACACTCTCTCGTCGACTCTTCGAGTGACAGCAGTACAGAGCTGACGTGTCAACAGCTACAGCTCAACTCCGAGAACCATCGTTCGGCGCTTCTTAGCGCTGCTAGCAGAAGCCTGCATAACCCCAGATTTCTCCGTTAACCAAAGAAGAGCACGTTTCTAGCACCAGTTTAAACTCACTGAAGCCTCTGATTTGTCGGCCCCCACATCTGGAAGCGATCCTATTGGGCAGCTTCAGGTGAACCGACCAATCGCTTTAATAAAGAGCAGAAGCAGAGCGTACTTCCAATACATTGGATGTACATTCAGACCGCGAGTGGCCGAACAACGCCACAGCCACCTGACCTTCTAGGTCGGGTAAGGCGCACTCTTTAGGTACCGGCCCTCTGTTTCGGCCTGCTTCTAAGCCTGCAGGTGAGGATAATCGAGGTGTATTTTTGTGGACCCTTGGATGCAGGATAATGTTCCGATTCTTGCTATCCTGTAATGGCCAAATCTAAACCAACCTCCAAAGGCAAAGCTGAAAGCGAGGCTGCCAGTCAAGATCCAACGGCCATTGTCAGCACCAGTACCAGCACTGGTTCAGCCACCTAACCTTCCACTGGCCATGCTACTGAGGAGGGTAATAATAAGCGATCTTGCCAAGAACGTCAAGTTGTGTGGACTCGTCCGAGGATCCTATCAACGAGGGCCTCTTCTCGCATAGGCTAAATCACCGCCATCTGTAACTCCCAGGAAAAGATAGAATCATCCAAGGGCTCTGGCGGGCCACCTCAATGTCACCGGTGCCTGGTGTTTAACCACTTCTGCTTCCGCAATCTGCGCTGCTTAAGGTGTGAAGACTCCCACCAAAAAAAAAAAAAAAAAAAAAAAAAAAAAAAAAAAAATCTGTGAGATAGTTTTTACCGAATAGACGAAGTGTGCCAATTGTGGTGGTGACCATGTCGCATGTTATGGTTGTTGTCCTTTGAGGATAAACTGTTATTGCGGCCTGGAGGCCGCTACCAGAGACAACAGCTGCATCTGCCGTCAACCAGCGCCAAACGGCGCCGACATCTACACCTCCACCTGGTTCACGAGTAAGGCAGCCGGTGCAAGAAATAATTGCCACCAATTGTCACAACGGCACAAAGGGCTGCGCGCGGCCCTGCAGTGTCTCGGGATGGTAATAACATCCGCCAAGCCCCCATGCAAAACACCAGCTCCAGCCATCCCAAAAACAAACCCACCTACTCAAGCTAGGGTATGATGGCCTGCCAGGCAGCCGAACTTCACCCCCAAGGCTTCGCAAGGGCATGGTACACCCATGTCCGAGCGACAACCAGGGCAGGAGGAGGATAGAGGCGGAATTGCGTCCCGACGCATTCTTTCCACACCCACTGCAAGAATCGCTACTACAAACACCACTCCCCCGTCCTGCAGCTATCAGATGTGATGGGTGGTTACAGCAAATTTTGCTGAACCACGACCAGCGCCTTTGTGATATGCTGGTCAGATTCCTTTCCGCCACCGATCCAACCGCAAAAATGACTGTTTCCATGATTGTCAACAGCCCAGAATTGCGACTTTAACTAATTCTCGTGTCTCATTTCGTTTTGCGTTCTGCAACGCGTGTGGTCTGATTGATCAGGGGAACGAGCTCCAGCACTTTATCGGTTAACTTGCCTTAGACCTCGTGCTGGTCAGCGAGACACATCTCCGTCCTGACACCCCTTCCGCCTTTCGGGTTCCAACTGCCTCGGGAATCGCCGTGGAAATGGCCCAGTGAATTTCGTGAGGAACAGAGTAGTCCATAGACCCTTCCAGATACCGCCTCTTCAAATCATAGAAGCCAAGGCTGTCTGTGTTGACCTAGGCACTGCGGAAGTTTTGTCCACCACGAAGGCAGCTCGTACGAAACGATTATCTTTCCATCCTTGTCCTACATCCTAATATCATTCTAGCCGGGGACTTCAATGCCAAACATGCGCATTGGCATTTAGGCCCCCAGATGGAATCCTCGAGGTAGTGGGAACGCACGCATGGTAGATGCGGACCCTAAACTCCGAATAGAAAGCCCCTGGCAACCCACACTTCATCCACGAGGTCAAGGAAGGGCAGCCGTTATAGACTTCGTGATAATCAAGCAATTCCTTTCCATATATCTCTCACTTCGATCAACGTACTTCAATCCGACCATAAGCCAGAGTCGAGATTAACACTGTAAGGTTGCAGGAAATGCACAGGATAAGTTTCCTGCAACCGATGGAGCGGATCGTCAGTTAGCGCGAAAGTATGGTAGGTCTATATGCTGCCAGTTTGCGAGTGCCAAAGGTTGGCATTCCTGAGACGATCGGGAGAGGGAATCGAGTCCCGAACGCCTGTTTTACTTGAGTTTCAGTCCTGATGCAGATTAGTTCGAATTCAGTTTGAATTCTGTTGACAGTCGGTCTGCAGTCAGTTAGTGGGTCAGCGATGTGCTGACGTAATACCTTACAGTGGAATACGGTTAAGGGACGGAGTGTGAGGCAGACATTTTCTAAAGAACTCTTCATCACGAGGGATACGACGGTGGCATTACTAAATGTATCACCTTTGAAAATGCTCGCGTACGCAATTTGTAAGTCATCTAGAACATTTACGAGAAAGTTATATTCTCGATGGGAAGAAAAGAAGTATTTCTCCCCACGTGCCGTGTGACCGGTGCAAAGGTAAGGTTCTGAAGCTTCGTAGCAACTGGTCTAAACATAACCAGTTGGAAGTTAGCCTACCGGTATGTGTTAATTGCTGTCGTTGGAATGCTGTGAAATAAAGCAGCATTCGCTCTGGGTTTTCTTCCATGTAATAAGGTGCTGACTAGATGGAATTCTTTGGCAGAAGAACGAGTGGATCTTCTACCCGCAAGATTCCCTGGTAAGGGCGAGGATCTCCGACACCCGCCATGTTGGGTAAATCTACAAGTCCCATATGGATTTCTGTTTAAGATGAGGTGTTGTACAGCTACCGAAATTAAGCTTCCTGTTTAAATATCCCTGGCCAAGCTTCGCTGGAAGTGCAATGTTTGTTCAGTGCGCGAGACAGTAATTAATGACATATTTTAGGCGCATACTAGTTTATATAATTTATATTAGTTTAATTCAGTGTATGAGTGCAGTTTTAAGTCAAGATAAAGTACATTGTACTAAACCTCTGATGCACGAGGATGTAAGTGGTGCATTCGGAGTGAAATTTCACAAGTGTAGTAGGAGGATAACATTTCCCCTTTTTACTGTTAAGTGAAAGTAATCGTGTAAAGATCACGGGACAGGTTACCCACCATTTACATCTTGTTGTTTGTTATTACTTTTTATATTGTAAGTGTGGTGATGATTTTCGTGGGAAAAGGTATTACTCAAATGCAATGTGGCTCTTATTCTTACGTGGGTAATACACAAGTGCATATTATATTTTTATATTTGTTACGAAAGTTGAATATAACATTCTTCCTATAAAAGTGGACTGTGTTTAACTTAGTAGAATACAATTTCCTGTGGACGTCCATTTAATTAGATATATGTTTAGACTATGACGACAGACTTAGGGGAAAGTCGAATCCTGGGTCGCGACGAGATAATCTGGTCAAACGTATGGCTATTTCGTGCTTCAGTAGAGAATGTTTCTTTCTGCAGGCCACGGTAAGTCGTGGAGCCTGTAGAGCAAAAGGGGCATTAGTTCTCGACTGCTAGTTAGCCGACGGCAGACCCTAATGCCCGAGGCTGAAGTTTTAAAGCAGCTGAACTCGACACGGTTACAACACATGGGTTGTTAATCATGATGTCTCGGTTCAACACCGCGACGCCGATTGGGAATATGTCAGGGTTTGCCTCAATGACTCCATCCAACCGAACCCTAGGATCACAGACATCCCATCCCTGGAGGCTGCGGTCTCATCCTTTACTTCCATCGTAGTGCGTACTGCCCATAATCTTACCGTTCGCACCCCAGGCCCCTTCACCCGGACGTCCTTGCCCTGGAACTCCATATTTTCATCCGCCGATCCTGGGCTACCCGTAGACTATATAAACGTCAAAGAACGCTCAATAATCGAGCACTTCTGAGGCATTTACGCCAGATCCGCCTAAGCGGGTGTGAGCGTGGAAGGAGACGATGGCCCGCTCGAGGCTTGAGGATGGTGACGTATGGAGGATGGCCAAAACTCTCCGACATCGCGTAAGGCAAATTACCTCCCCAATCAAGGCCTGGCTTATGAAACCCAAGCCAAAGCTGATGTGTTCACTGACTATCTCGAAATGAATATGAGCTTCCTGTCATCCGTCATAGGGAGCTCCAGGGTGCACTCCGCGGTCTCAACCCCCAAAAGTTAGTGGGGCTGATGGGCTAACACCCGACATGCTTCCCTGCCTTCCAATCAAGACAGTGCTTTTTCTGACCAAGGTCTTCAACATCTGCCTCGCCTTGTGCCACTTTCCACGCGAGTGGAGAGGCCCGGGTGATATACATTTTGATAACGGGAAAAGATCCACTCCATCTTTCAAACTACCACTCCATTAATCTAGCAGTTTTCTCGAAAGTCTTCGAGAAGTTACTGCTAACCCGCTTGTCCCATCTTTTGGGAGACATTCAAGCCATCCAAGACCATCACTTTGGTTTCCGTCCTGGGCATTTTACATCCCAGCAACTACTGCGAGTGGGGCAGGCCACTACAATGGACTTCCAGGTTAGGCTACACTGCAGCGTTGTCGCCGGACGTGGAGATGGACTTCTCTATGGTTTGGCACGCGAGTCTGCTCCTGAAACTAATCTGACTGTAGCTCCCATTACACATAATACATCTTCTATACAGATACATAAAACACCGTAAATTTGTAGTTTCAGTTGCGGGATCCAAATCTGCACTAAGGCCAATAAAAGGTGGAGTCCCCAAAGGATCGGTACTATCCCCCACGATTTTCAACATCTACGAGGCTGACCTTCCATCAGGGCAGCACGTCAATATTGCTCAATACGATTCAGTGCAAACATAAAACCCAGGCAGGCTTCAACCACATTCAGAGGCATCTCCGCCTCCTCCAAGAGTGGGAGTGTTGGCGGTCGTCCATAAACCCGGAGAAAAGTCACGCTATCCTCATCACCAAGCGTCTCTTTCCTGCAAACATACCTTCATTCACGTACCTCAGACGAAGTATTAAATGGACGAACACCACTACTTGGGAGTGCAGCTGGATAAGAGCGTCACTTTTGGGGAGCACATCAGGGAACTGAGGTGTTGGGGCACTGCGGCTGCGGCATCCTTGTATCCGATGCTGAAATCCAGATGCCGGTTCCCTTTAAGTTGCGCCTTTTGAGCGCTCTCATAGTCCCCAAGAGAAACGGATCTGAAGTCTGGTGGCAGAGCCTCGAAAATTTCCTGCGAGACTCTTGCACGAAGCCTCTGGTCTGCCATACCTGGAAGACGAGATCATGTGTCGGCCAGTAAAATTCAACGAAGGTTTACCGTTCCATCGAAGCGCCCTGGATAGATCTCTTGGGGATTACAAACCCAGAAAACGTCGCTTCAGGCGATACTGACTTCCCTGCATGTCTTGCGGGCATCCCCAGTAACGAAGAAGCACTTCCAACAGCTGCTACGGCTAAGCTCCTTAGAGTTGCTTGGATTTGAAAATTTAAACCCCAATATAACAATTAAATACAATCATATTTTGTAAACTAATTAATCCAGCGGTGCACAAGGGCCGTTGCACCATGAGGAGCACACTTGCTGCCCCCTTTCTCTCCCCAGCCTCATTTTCATTTTCACCTACATTCCCGTGGGGTTAAATTCTAGCAAGAATGGGAACACTTCTTACACGCCGTCGGGTAACCCTCAGCCTGCCAACTGTTCGTCGTCGTCGACTCACACTCTTATGTGGTAGAAAGTGCAATGGGATAGTCACATCAAGAGTGTGGTGCCGCCCAGGGAGCCAAGCGTGGCGTTATACCAAGTTGGAGGTGGTATGCCACGAGGGTTGTACTAAGGTAAAGTCGTAAATATAGTGATGGTAAAAAGTGTTTGTCTTTAAACTAGAGATTAGTTAACCCAGTAATTTTTATTTACTGTACTCTGTAGGATTTTAATCCCCGTGGTCTCGTATGACAGAGCTGTTTCTTATGTCCGCCGAGCTGTAGTGTAAGGTGTAAATTCCCGGACTGAACCTCTCGCGGCTCTACTATGTATATTGAAATGATAACAGCAGGGGCGAATCTTAGCTTTTAAAGCTAGAATTGTCTGTTTATTAATATGCAAGGTATGCATTAAATGACGAAACAAATTTGAAGGCTTTGTTCATTATTATTTATACGGTAAAAATATGAAGCCTAAAATATCTCATAGGTTTATAAACTGAAATACCTCATATAGTATCGCATATAAAGTTGCATGAAAAATGAACTCAATACATACACTTTTACAGTAAAATATCATCTTGCTTAAACTAGCGTAGTTAACTTATTACTTGGATCCGGACGTACTAGCACATGCTTTTCTTATATCCTATGCACAATTTATTTCAAAATAATTTAGATAAACTATATGTAGATTATCATTATTTTCAGAGTGTTCTACGTAGTTGCAGCTTAAAAAGGATTTTTTACAGTTTCAGTTATGTATTTATATCCTTTTACTCCTTAATATGCTTGTTTAAAGCAGTCTCTAGTTGAGGAGGCTGAAATTGGCAATTGCAGTATCTTTGTATGCTACAAACTATGAAAGAACTCGTTCTTCCCTGAACTTCCGACCAACTCTATGGAATTTATCTCGCACGTGTGTACAGTTGTGTACAGCGGTGCTCCTGCTGAACCTTTGCTTGTGTGTTACAAACAGCAGATGCTAAAGAGGTGCACTTGCAGGTTATTTGGGACGAGGTGACAGGCAGGGTCAAGAACACCTAGGCCCCATAATGTCTTGAATTTCTTTTGCTTTGCTTTCTCTGATACTTACATATGGTAAGTAGCAAAACTCCTATGTCTAGGACAGAAATTTTCTACAGATATTTCACTAGAAACACACGTTTCGAAGTGTTCTGATACAGAGAGAGATAGAGATGAGGAGGGGGGGGGGTTGCCAATGCTGGTCGCAAGCCCGAAAACAAAAAGAGAAGGGACCAACACCTTGTTAAAAGTATCATCTGCCTACAGATGATAGCACACTGTAGGGGATCAACGGCACCAAGACAGAAGAGGCCATAGCTCCCAACGGCAGTCAACCGGCGAGATTGGTGGCGGTCGGTCTTTGTTTACTGTTGCTGCTTCGTGTGTAGGGTTGTCTAGTCATGTGTTGTGTTGGCTTCTCCAGTTTCCATTCTTTGTGAGATTGGAGTGGTGCTCTTGATATGTTCTGATCATGAGTAAGATCACCCGGATGATCACGCTCAAAGCTGCATTTGACCAAACTAAGCGACGCCCATGCCGATGGATATACATCGCTGCTGTGATGAAGTTCTACATATTGAAGATTATTTAAATTCGCTCCGGCTTATGGGAGAATATAACTTGGTGTTTGTTAAGTTGACCATTCGTGTGACTTTTGAACGGTTGCTTTACGCTCACCAGGGCATTCATCCCTTTCTTACAGAAGTGGGTAGTATGACATGTTACCATTAGTGATACCAGTGCGGAATTTATTCACCTACGAGTTTTAAATTTGCCTAATGAAATACCTCATGAATCTATTCAACACAGTTTGCAAACATACGGTAAAATTGACAAAGCTGAAGATGAATACTGGTCTCCGGGATATAAATTTCGTGTTCGTAATGGAGTGCGCTCTGTCCAGGTCGAATTGCTGAAACCAATCCCTTCGCATATTTTAATCAGGGACATGAAGCCTACATACGTTGGACAGCCACCTATCTAAACACCTGTGGTGGAACTACGTACTTTCGTGATCGTTATCCATACCAGAAGTTTAAGGCTAGGGTCCTATCGACATCACGCGTGCCGTTCATGAGTGAGTCGTTTCACACCAGTGATACTGTTTCTGTGGATCTCTCAAGCAATCAAGTGGAGTCTCCTGCGCCATTAGACCAAACTGCTCCATTCGATTCTTCTGCTTCCCTCTTCGGCTTTGGCGTCTGAATCTTTACCCTCAACTTTGTCATTGCTGCAATGCCATGACCAGGATTTACTCACTATGTATAGTGATCACACGGAGGTCTCTGAAGTTACACTACTCTCTCCCTCCGTCTGTATATTCTGATTCTCCTGCTCTACCACCTGGACCTAGGAATCCCACTTTGCTGCTGTCGCAACAGCATGTGTGGTCTCTCCACTCCACAACGCAGTTCTTCAACTATTCCTGCTCTTTCCATCATACCACTGAACCAGACTCGAAGAAACTTAAAGGAAAATTCCGTTCCAGCAAGCAAGCTGACCCAGATTTCACAGAGAAGATATCATCTTCTTACGCAGACACTCCTCAGTTTGGATTCCGAAATTGCTCTTCTGCAGAAGGTCAGCTCATCTTGTGAGACTGGATGTTTTGGTTACAATACGGAACTCAATACTGATTTTCACAGCCGCGGTACGACAATTCTCATTAAAAACCATCTCCAACATGAATATGTGCGCATAATATCTAACTTCCTAGTTATAAGTGTTGTCATTGGTAATACTACTTTCCTCAGTATAATTATGCTTGATCGGGAGCTACAAGCGACGAAAACGCCTGATTTTTTTTTTCAGAGGATATCGCTTTTCTTTTCACCAACGCTCATCCTTTGGTCTGAGGTGACTTTAACTCAGTTTTATCTGCAAAGGACCTTACTGGACCGTATTTACCGTGCCCGGCCTTAGAGCAGTTTATTACTGCCCTTCAATTGCAGGATACTTGGGAGATACTACACCCGTATCGATCTCTCTTCACTTTATCAGCACCACCCTACCTGGGCTTGGCTTGATCGTATTTATATTGATCGACATCTTCTATTGGGCAGTGTTGACTTTTGTCTCCTTCTGAACACTCTGACCACTGTGGTTTTCTAGCCTCGATTAAGCTGGCTGCAGCTTTGCCAGCTTACCTCCGTGGATATTAATAACTGAATGCTGGGCTCTTACATGATCCGGATGCCTGTGCTCTTTTTGAAGAGCGATAGCACTGCGGCAGTACCCACAAAGATGTTATCTATATAAACTGGACTGGTGGGACATAATCAAAACTAAAATTTTGTCATTCTTCAGGCGCATTTTCTATGATGTGCGTCAAAGGCAGCAACAGTGTAAGCAATATTTGTATGGGTTACTGCGGAAGTTATACCACCGTGTGTATTACAGCTAGTAATACACACAGCACCGAGATTCGCCGCATTAAGTCTCGGCTTCTGAAACTGCAGTTGGGGGAATTTCGCGGCACTTAGATACGTTCCCGTGCTGTAGTACGACCGCTGAATATTTTTTATCACTACATTCAGAAACATCAACACACAAAGCGCAAGTACGTTCACCGCATTTGGGATAACTCTGGCACATTGTCAGTGATCCGTTTGGAATTCGCAACGTTGTTCACGATTACTTTCATCAGCTTTGCTCTGGATGTTCTCACCCATCTTCAGTAGATGTTAACACCTCTATTGGGAACACATCTTCTTCACCGCCCTGTTCTGAATTAAACGTGGCTCTGGCTAATTGTCTACACAATAAGTCCACGGGAATGGATGGCTTAGCGGTGGAATTCCAGGTGCCACTTCTGCACTTACTGAATCACTCTGTACTTAATATTGTTAATCATAATGTTACGTACCGTTCACTTTTCCGTCTGGTTTTGTCCATGGCATAAGTTTTAATATCTAGGTGTGCGCACCCTTTATCGGCCTCTAGCTATGTTAAAATGTGATTAAAATTATTTGTGTGTTGCATTGAATGTCGCATTTCACCGTTAGTGGCAGACGTTCTGGCACCTTTTCGGCGTGATGGGAATATACTGCACACTTTATGTGCCCAGCCACACTTTATGTGCCCAGCGCGATTCGGTTAGTGACGCTTACCTCTCAGAAGTTGGTAAATTGCTCATCTCCCTTAATTTTCATTATCCATTTGATCGTGTCAATCACGATTACCTTTTTACCGCTATGGCTGACTATGCAATTACTATTGCCTTTTACGGCTTCTTTTATCTGCCACTACGCATTTTTAGTTAACTCCAGCCTTCCCTATTCGGGCATCTATGAGGCAGGGTTATCCTTTGGAAATGCATGCTTTTGTACTCTCCATTGAGCCTCTTCTACGTCGCTTGCGGCAATATCTTCTCTCTGACCCTAGGGTCATGATCCGTGCCTTTGTATCTATTGTTGTTTCTAAGCTACCTCTGTTACAAGATGTTCGTAAGGCCCTTGAAGAGTATCTTGGAGCAATTCCTAACCTTCACAGGACCAAAACAATGTTCTCGATCCCACGCCGCAGGATACACCAACTTGGCTACCGATGTCCGTACATATCATATTGGGTTTTACATTCCGGCCTACAATTCCTGCACTACTGGAATCGTGTCGAACGGTACCGATATAGAGCTTATACAACGCATCCACGTTCTGAACTCATATGTCTTGTCTCGTTCTTGGTATCTTAGTCAGCCAATACCTCTTCCTTACATGTTTGGAGTTAAACTGAAATCCTGCACAGGATGCTTTACTTGGAAGGGTCATTTCTTACGGGTATCCAGATAGCAATTGGCACTTCCTCTCCTTGTTGGTGATCTCAATGCCATCCATCCGCAGTTGAAGGATATGCTTGCAGAACAACGGCGATCCCTATAGTTGTGACTTTCTCACCCCAATGTTACCGACACATCGGATACAGAACCCACCAGGTCTTCGATGCTTGTCGCTGCAGGTGCCGCAATTGAGGCTCCTGGTACTAGCTGTTTACTGCGCTACCGATTTACATAATGGACCATCAACCACCCCCGCTATTTATGTGGCCCTTTTGAGCCAATTACGGACTCCTAGTACGGTTCTGCAAGCCCAGCTGTATAATTTCCGGCGAATGTGGCACACTTTGTTCCACCTAGTTCTCAACAACGACCAGTGTAGCATATGGTATCAAGTAATGAACAACACCATCCTCATTAATGACCGGATGTACCATATTGGTATGAAGTTTACGCTGTACTGCGATCTGTCTGGGCGAATAGATACCTTGTGCTGCATCGCTTAGAAACCTGCCCGTACTCTACACCTTGGATCCACGCGCATGATGACATCATTCGGATTCTGAACATCCTTAGGGCTTACTTTGGAGCTTATTATCTGATGGTGCCCGTCAGCAGTATTGCGAAGTAAAGTGAGTCACCCTATTGGAAACTCTTGCTCGATTTATTTGCATAATTTGGGCCTTTCTGGTGTTTAATCATTACTGTTAATCTAGCATGTAATTTTAAATCTTTCTTGCGTGAAACATTTAATATTCTGACAGCACCTAGCTTCCCTTAAAACTATATCTGTGATCTCAATTTTGTCTTTGGTTTCCATGTGGTATTGTGAACGCATTATTTGTACAGTTGAGGTACTTATTTGAAATGCGTTAATGCTCAATATGTGCCAATCTGTATATTGGAATATATTTTTTCAATAAAAAAATAAATAAAAAATAAACGGCAGACGAACCTTTCTTCCTGGTAATGGGCAGCATCACCAGCAGCATCTATACTACTGTGTCAACAAAGTTGCGGGAATTTGCCAATAAAAGACAAAAAATGAGTTATTCCAATTTTATTTTATCGCCTTCAAAGTAGGCCCCTTCTGAAGTTATACATTTATGCCAACGGATATTCCAATCATCAAAACATTTTTTGTAGGCACTTTTAGGAATCGATGTCAATTGTCGCCGCGAATTTTCCTTTATGTCTTCTATCGACTGAAAACGGTTCCTCGAAGTAGTAGCTTGAGTTTTGGAAGGTGAAACAAATCAACAGGAGCCAGATCAGGTGAATAAAGTGGTTGTTCGATGAAATTTGTTGAGTTTTTGGCCAGAAATTCGTTCACAATAGTGGCCTTGTGAGCTGGTGCATTGTCGAGGTGCAGGTCCATGAGTTGTCGTTCCACAAATCTGGCCTTTTTTGCCGTATTTGTTCTCTCAAACGTCGCATAACGCTCAGATAATAGTCTTTATTTACCATCTGACCTTCTGGCAAGATCTCTGAGTGCACGACACCGGGATAATCGAAAAAAAAAAAAAACTGTCAACATGACCTTCAGTTTTGATCGAGTTTGACGTGCCCTTTTAGGTTTCGGTTCAATTGGAAGGTGACATTCGGAAGCTTGTTGACTGGTTTGAGTGTCAAACTCGTAAAGAACTCCAGTTACAATGCATTTCCTGAATGTGGGGTTGGTACTAGCTCGTTCTAGCATGTCTTCAGCAATCCTTACGCGATTGAGTTTTTGTTGAAAATTCAAGTCTTTCGGAAATAACCGAGCTGCAACGCGTGTCATGCAAAAAAAAAAAAAAAAAAAAAAAAAATCGTTTAAAGTGGTACGAATCGATTTGTAAGACACAGAAAGTTCAGTGGCAATCTCTCTCAGAACTAATTGACGATTTTTAGAACACCATTTTATCACTTTAGCGATGTTCAGTTCAGTTGAAACCGTTGATGGCCGACCAGAGCGAGGCAAATCTTCCACCACATCTCGACCACTTTGGAATGCACTATACCACTTATATGCACGTGTTTTTGATAAAGTTGATTCACCCTCTGTAACATTTTCAGCGATTCGGCACACGAAATACTATTTGCAATGCAAAATTTGAGACAGATTCTTTGTTCAGTATTTGTATCCATCGTAAAATCGCAAATCGCCTTTGAGATGAACTAACAAAATGGCGAGCTGTAACAAACTAGCCGACAAATGCCAACCAAACTCCGCAGGGGTATAGAGGAAAGTTGTACCAACATAACGACAACATTAATTTTTAATCTCCTGTTAAACAGGATTTTTAAATGATCAATTCCCGGTAGTTTCTTAACAGAAGGTACATTCAGAATACATTAGCTGTTTTATTGGATTATGACTGGATATTTATTGCCAAGGTGAGGATGACTTTAATGACAGTAAAAGATACTGCGGAAGAAAAAGAAAAAACACGCAAAGGAAATTCACATGTTGACTTCTCCTGTTAAAATTATTCAGAGTTTAAAGGCTCCTGAATTTCGATCTCTAGGAGGGACAGCAAAAGGAGACATTAAAGGTGTAACAACGCAATACATGAAACAAATTATTGAATTGCAGAAAGAACTAAGAATTGAAAAGGAAGGCAGAGACAAAATCAGAACAGAGAATTGCTGAAAACTAACACAAAAGCTGATGCCTAAAGAAGAGGAGAGAAGGTAATTCATGTGTGTCCTCGGTTGAACTTATAACTTATGGTTACCTTAGTAGGTATATTTCCGAGTTTTACATGATACGAGCAGTTCGTGCAACGAGCGAAGGCACCTTTCCTTCCCGTTTGCCTCGACCACTACAGTACCATGGCTCAAGTGCTACTAACATCGTCCGTTTCAGAGCACTCGTAAGGTTGTAGCGGTGAATAAAAGTTGGTTTTATTAGATGTACACTCAAAGATATTAAACATACTCTAACTCTGTGATTTTTTCTAAAAATGTGAAAGTTTGATGGGAACTTGGGATCTACCACGATTTTCGTTGGTGCCATTCTGGTACAACATACTATCTGAATAAGAGAAGGCCAAATCGATTACGCATTCCATCTCTTCATTCTTCAACCTCGCTCGACGCTCCCTCAAAATAGGTTGACTTGCGTAAGCAGTATATTAATTTTGTCCACCACGTGCACAAATTTCCTTGGAATTATAAAACTTCAGATAAAACAATCCTATACAGCATAATGACTTATTATATTTTGGATTGACCAACAGTTTTGTTCTGACTCGTCTTTAAGATAAAGTATAACATGCACATTATACGTACAGTGGCAGACTGTTATAACATTTATATTAAATTCGGTCTAAAACTTCTAGTTGAATTGACAATTTCATTACCATATACTGTTTTTGCTCACGTTTGTATTTTTAATTGAGGATGATTAAGTGAAATACATAAGTGCCATAATAGAAACTTTTTAGATATTTCATGGAATAAGAGTCATTACTAATAACACTGAATTCGTAAAAGTGTCTGCCAAATACTTTTAAATAGATGGACTCTCATCCCCAAAATCTCTGTCCCCAGTAATTGGTATAAGTGCCACTTGAATTAGGATTATATTCCCGCGCAGGAGATTCTTTGTATTATATGCATTTATTCATTAATATTCAAGGAGCTGTGTTCGTTTTAGTTTACACAACATTGTATTATGTAAGAATATTATCTTGTTTTGCTATCTACTGTAGAAATTCAGAGTCTAAGATGAGCAAACCTATAGGATCTTCAGGAAATTAAGAAACAAAGCGACATGCAAAGCTGCGGTACCAGGTACCAGAGGACTTAACAAAACATTGTGAGAACTACACACCTAAAGACTCCATTTCAGATTGTTGATGTGAAATCGGAAGTTTTTTTTTTCTAACTACAAAATCTGGCAGGTATATGATTCTAAAAATCTCAGAATCAGCATTCTTTCATGGATTCAAATAAACTCACCTTGTCCAAATGAGACATATACTAAGAAATCAGTCAGTGATGTTGAAGAATGAAATTTCATCAGCACATTTAAGAAGAGTAAAAATCTGCATAATATTGGGAAAATACAGCAACTTGAAAAATTCTCGTACAATCACTTCAGAAAATTTAAATGATCTTCTTCTTATTGCCTTTTATGAGAAATATTAAGGGTTTTATAACAATGTTTTACAGAAGACGTACCTTAGTATAACTGAGTATACTAAAAGATTTGGGAAGGAATATGTATTTATTTTGTACCATCTATCCACGGCACATACGTTTTTTGTGAAACTCACTTTTGACATTTATAATCTTTTCTAAACTGTAAACATTGATTAGCCTTTGTATCAGTCAATAAGAAGACTCTCCTGTTTCAGTTAAATATTTGTTAAATTTGTTAAATATTTATATTGAGGAATATAAAACTGTTGAAAAGTATTATTATCAATATTATTACATTGAATTAATTGACATACAGTGATATTTTTTCATGCTCTGGGAAGAATAACATTTGACACTTATATCAATCATTACCACGTTCACTCCTCAGTTACTTATATAAAAAGATGATATACTCTTTGAAGATATTAAATATAGGAAATCCATTTCCCTAATATAGAAAATTGTGTTCTTATTTCCATAGACGTACCTTAAATCGAGACTATTTTGGCGTATTTTTTTTAAAATGTAAACCATGGAATTTATTATGGAAAGAATGACTATATCATTGATTGCGCCAATTGAACCTTACACTACAAATCCCATAAGGTATTTTTATCCTCAACGTGTCTCAAAAATACCATATCCAGTTTTCTTTAGGTCACTTTTGCCCATAAGTTGGGGCTATTTTAATATCGCCTTTGATTTCACGCAATTCAGAATAGCCCCACCATAGCTACTACTTTTACACCGATTTTTTTTTTTTAATTTTTTTAACAATTGTGAAACGTGAAAACCAAAACCATTATTATTTTAACGTCATGAATGGTTGTGTTTATGTGATATTTTTCTGCAGCCTACTTCTGAGAGAATTTTTCAGTTCTCACTTCTTTAAGGGTATGTTCAAGATGTGCATTACGATCATTTTTGTAAGCACGAATCCCAGGTTTCTTCTTATAATGTTATTTAATAGTAACAAGCAGCTCGTTTGCAAATAGAAAACTGACTGAAGTTGGAAATATAACATTCATTTTTGTAAAACTCAACCAAAATGATTTTATAATAACTAATATCTGCTTTTAAAATAACTTAATTACAAGATCGTCGTTCTGTCACCCAAAGCGCATAAAACATGCAGGACATAAGATGTCAATGAAGCCCTAGTTTTGTCAAAGTAACCGTTTAAGGCAAAGTAGTCCCGGTTTATATAATTTGTTGTGGACTAAGCTAGTAAATAGATGTTTTCCTCGCTTTGAATGCAACAGCGAAATGACATTAAAGGACAAGAATCTTTTGAGCACCTATCTAAGTTACGTTCAGTGCAAGAGTTTCTGAAGCACTCCCTTTATTTTTAAAGCTGAAGTTTGAGTTTGTCCTCGTGCTGGAAGTGTAGCTAGGGCGAGGCAGCAGAAGTCGCCACACGAGAAGATTTCACTAATTCAGAGTCGAAAACTTGGCGTTTCCCTTTACCAGACCCTTCTAAGAGGTTTAGCTTGAAAGCTATCTCCAAAGTTCGATGCACAACTTCGCCAATTATTCAAACCAATAACTTCAACAGACGGAGTAAGCTTCTTTATGCAACCGCTACCCTCATAACATTGTTACGACTTGACAAATAATTAAGAGCCGTCTCGTGGGAAAGAGAGCGAGATAATCGTAAGAGTAAACTCGAGAAAGAGGTAGAGAACTGAGGAACTATAGTCTCGAGGGAAGAGAAATGGCTCTCTTGGCAACGTGCAGTAACTCAGCTTATTGTACTGGGCCCTTGAGAGCCCAGAAGAACAGTTACACCTCTAATTCTACGTCCTAACGACACAAAAATGTGACATAGAAGCTTTCTTGTTCGGTCTGGTGTAACAAAGACGGTGTTACACGCTGTTAACTGTGACGTAGTTACTACTCTGATCCAAGATTGGCGTGCTTGACTTCCCAGCAGTTGTGGTTATCACTTATATGAGAAAAAAATATGCCAAAATATGAAAAAATGAAGAACACCAAAATAATACGAAATATGTATTTTAAATCCAAACATCTTATACTTTAGCTATTGAATCAGGTTCACTTTATTAGTTTCAACAAGTCCAAAAACTCGAGGATTTTTCTTCTCATTCTTCAACAAAGGATAGTTACAAAAGCTTAAGTCTACTCTCTGCTTCATGCTAATCGAGATCAATAATTGTAGAAACGGTTTAATTACATTTCTCTTATAGGTTCAAGGGGATTACGGTAGGCATTAAAAGCGACAGTCAACTCTCTTAAGCTCGCCTCGGAGGTGTGGGAGTACTGTGTCTGTCTCAAATTTAAAGGTCGCAAGTTTGAATCTCGCCTAGGTTGAGTTATCCGGATAAGATCTTTCTCCTTATCCTGAGGAGACGAATGCCGTGTAACTTATGACCTCGAGATCATTACAGCATCATTTCACTGGTTTCGTTAATCGTCCAATATGACCAATCAAGCTACAAAAAACAAGTTGGTAATGATTTGAAGTTCCGTTCTCTTGGCTGCCGAGAGAGAGAGAGAGAGAGAGAGAGAGAGAGAGAGAGAGAGAGAGAGAGAGACTTGCCATTTAGAAAAAAAAATATCAGTTTCAAATTAAACAAAAGAAATATCTCTGAAATGATCACTCAAAGGAAAAAAATTCAAATTAAAAATGGGGGGAAAAAAAAACAAAAAAAAAAAAAAAACAACACACACACACACACCTTTAAATCAATATTCTTACGATATCTATACTTTCATGTAATAAAATGTTGTCCATTTCTTACGCTTTACCAGGTATTAAAAAAATTATTCAGAATAAGTAGGGCTACCCAACAAATTTAAGACATATTTTGACGGAAAAAAACTAAACATATGGTCTTTAAAAAAACGTTAGGGATATTTTTGAGAAAATAAATAATAAATATTTTCCTTGATCAGTTAGCTTGTATTCCAAGAATTTTTTTTTCAAATCTCCTAAATACCAACTTCCATATATAAGCGAGATCAGGCCACTGAAGTCTCAAAAACTTCCTTTTATATTTTTGAAAAATAAAATCGTGTAGTTCTAGGCGAATAACGTTTTATGGCTTTAGATGAATATTTAATTAGTTATGCCCTTATGGCTACTTAATAGGTATGCATCCTTTAAATGCATGCCATGCCTTCAATGGCCAACCAATAAAGGGCAACGCAGGGGGAAATTACAGACTCAATCAGAAAAAACTTCGAAGGGGAATAAGAAAATTGTGGGCCTGTAAGCAACACCGCTAGCAATAGATACACGGAAGTCACCGGCATATTGCTGTTGGAAAAAAAAAAACATTCATTCATGCAGGTTATTTATATTCCTTAAAAATCTGATGTGTTCCATCACATGACGTTTTCTACCTTTTCTGCAAACAAACTATTCTCACAAGCGATTAGTCTTCTGTTTACTTCATGATAATCGAGATTAACATTAGCAGAAATTGCCTCATTACTTGCTTCCTTGTGCGTAGAACGGATATAAGGGAATACCCTAGGCTAAAAGGACAGTCAAATCTTTTAACTCCAGGTCGCTACATGAAACATAATTGAAATTTGGTTATCTTTGTATGGCCAGCAGTAAAACAAAAGAGATATGAAAGGAAAAGTGAATTCGCGTTTGAAAAATGTTTAAGTAGTTTAAAACTGAAATCAATAACCAATAATATCTCGGATACGATTACCTCTATAAAAGATATATGAAATAAATTATTTGTTTTGATGAGGTGAGCTAGACAAAAGCTATCCAGAATGAAAAGGTCTTCAGAGGTTATTTAAACATACACATTTTGATTATCATTAACATATCTTAAACATAGTTTTTTTAACAAACTTTGTTAGAGCCATTTTTGAGAAAATAAGCTTTTTCGAAAAATATACCATGTAAAGGATATTTGGGAATGGGGGATTCTCCTGCAGATCTTCGGGGCTCATCCTTGGTAGATACTGAAGCAAAATATTAGATTTGAAATTTAACAGACTTTTCGTTTTTGAGGCATCGCGTTCATGGAGACACAGAATCTAAACACATGTATTTGCGGTGAAATCTCGACGTCGAAGTTTAGAGTGGAATGGAAAACCTCTTCTACATACTCACTATGTGCATAGCACGTGCAGAGAAAATAAACAGTGAAGTAGCTGTGCATTCATGTCGGTTTTTTATCAGGTAAATACTTATTAAGAACTGCCGATTACAGTGCAGTCAGCTGCTTGCTAATTGCTAATTGCATACAAGTGACAGCAAGAAGACAACTCCAGTAGTGTTGCTTTGCTGGCACGGCACATAGAACGAGCTGTTAATTCAGCATCTCCACACAGCTAAACATGTACGCACAATAGTAGACATGCATTTAGGATTAGGATTAGACAGACGGGGCTCCTATGTCGCTGGTTCAGTACGCTTTGTCTCTTACATGAACCAAGGGAGGGAGGGATGAGAACGACAAGATTCAGAAGATGGCTTGCGCAAGCATCGATGGGATCCCTAACGGTTACAGTTGGAATGCCTCCAGTGCCGCTCTAGGCCTGCTCAAGGGTCTCGAACCTCTCGGCAGAACCACAGAGGGAACCCTAAACCCGCAGGTAGGTTCTGACTGAGTGTTATCGACGACAGCTCCAGAATAATCTTTTACAATGCGCAATCCATCACCCAGTCTCAACCCGCCGAACATGACGCCTGGTACCTCAGGCTAGAAGGAGAGATGATTAGGAAATCATTGAAACAGAAAACTGGAAAAATTGAGGGGTGGAATAACCCTAACCAAACACTCGCCTGGAGCCTCAGGGAAACCCCTGAAAAACCCATGGTTCCGGGAGGTCACGGAGATCGAACCCGCGACCTCCTGAGTGCGTATCTCTCAAATACCTGATCTATCCCGCTTGGTATTAGATATAGAATATTATATATCATTAAATGTTCTGAGAAACTTTAACAAAATAAGTTTTTCAGCACCAAAAGAATCTCTAAATAATTTAAAATGTTAGGTATAATAGGTAGAGTCAATTTCACAGTTGGGATTTGAACCACGCATCTCTCAGTCTCAAGCTGGTTATTCTAATCACTGAGCTGTCATGGCAATATGCCGAAACGGCATTATATTCCACACCTGTCTCGCATGTTTCTTGGTAAACCACAAGGTGATCTCAAATTATTTTGACATCACATACTACAATGGCGACTTACATTGTCGTAGATGCTATAAGTCCCGGTATTTTTTGTTCAACCAACTATGAGGCAAATTAGTGTTAATTTTTTTCGCATATTGCCATGGTAGCTCAGCGGTTACAGCAACCAGCGGTTATAGCAATCCCGGGAGATCCATGGTTCAAATCACGGCTATGACATTCAATTTTTCAGTCTGACTCCTGTCCTACACACGGCTTGTGTGAAAAAAAGTTAATTAAATATGTGTAATATAGAAAAAGGATTAGCAAGATAACGCCTGGTTTTCATTGATGCGTAGCTTTATATTTACAAATATCTCAGTTTTAATGAAGCACTATAAAATTTAATTTTTCTCTGCCCCGTTTCAGCCTCTGAATATACACCCAAGCAATGTGAGGATTCCTTTTTACGGACGTGGGCGAGATAAAACGAAGGAGATGATATCAAAGAGAATGTAATATCTACGCCAGCATTTTGCCAAATCAGAGAGAAGCTTTAAGCTAAACAAGTTTTAAAGCACACAATCCACACAATCCAGAATGAACGAGAAAGGTGCTGAAAATATGTTACAAAATAACTGCGATATAATATACGAGGTTCATAAGTAGGAGTAAGAAATATACGTAATGTGACAGATTAAAGCCTTGTATCTAAATTGCTAAGGATGAAATGTTTTGAACTGGAAGTGAATTCAAAATGCATTAACGTAGAAATTCAAACGTTTTCTTCTGTAGGTAGCCCATTGGATTTGAACTATCGAATAGAACCTACTATATGTGATATTAATTTTATAACTGACAAAATTATCACACAATTCAGAAACTTTGGGTGTCCAACATGGATACAAAATCATTTGTTTTTTCTTCCATTTTTTCTGTTTTGAATAGTTCATCAGCATTCTTATTTGTAAGTTACTGGGAACTTGAGCATTGCAGTAGTTTAATTATTTTTTTGAAAACAAACAGCCAAACAAAATTAATTAAAATATTTTAGTTAATATGTGAAAGAACTTAAATTCATAATCGCAGTCACTAAACTGTCAGGAGACAGGAAAATATGTTCTGAGTAACAAATAGATCCAAATATAAGTTAGCAATTTCCAAAGAATCACTAGAGTGATACTGTTGTAAACAAAAATACCGGTTAACTCGCGAAGTGTCTTACAAGCCTTGCTATGCTGTACCGAGTAATCGTAACTATCTCGTGATTGACTCATCTATGCCATTCTTATAATTCCTGTTGCTAGGGAGACATGTTAATGCAATGTTATACAGTTTACTTTCTGAGATAGCGAAATTTCAAAAAGTGGTACCATACGGATTTAGTCTCCTGAATTGCCTTCTGCGATGACTTGGTCAACTACATCACATGGGTTTTCTTTCTTGAAACTTCCCCTCAAAGCCTCTGTCGATTATTTGACTGATGATATGGGTTTACTATCAGGAATCTTTTATCTATGACTTAGCTGACTATACCATGCTGTTATTAAAGATCCTCCCATTGTACCATATGAGTTTACTTTCTCGAATCTTCCGCGTTGAAAGCCTTCATTATACGTTTTATCGAATGTAGACTATAGGTTTGCTTTCTCGATTTTCACCCGTTCAAAATTTCTCGATGATTAGGCCGACCGCAGCATATTGGCCTTGTTTTCTCTAATCTTCCGCGCTCAAAGATCAAAGACTACATTAAGGCCTTGGCCGAGTGCACCATTCTTGAATTTCCTGCGTGAAAACCTACATCGATGATTTTACCGACTGCACAACATGGATTTTTTTTAGCTTGAATCTCCCGCGCTCAAAGCTTTCTACAATGGCTTGTACGACTGTATCGCGCGAGTTTTCAGCACAATATTTTTAAATGAGGCAGTAAGTAACAATAATAATGAGATTTTGTGTTTGTGGTTGAAATATTGTAAACGGTTTCAAATAAAAATTAAGTACAGAAAATGTTAAACGAACTCCAAAACAGCTTCTCTAAGCATTATTGCACTGATTTAAGCAATTCAGCAGTTTACCAGATCAAGACGAGGTAATTATATAGTAACAACTTCCTTCCATTGAAATTAAAACAGTCCACATATGCCTGCTGTATTTAGTGCTTATTCTTTTGGTTGAAGAAGGATTACGCACGGTGGGCCCCCAGGGTTTTGTGGCAGAACACCGCACGTGGGTCCTTGTAGCGCTTTGCCTCTTATGTAACCGTAGGGAGGAAGGAATGAGGGGAGAGACTTGAATGACGGGCGCAAGCACTAACGGTTACGGATGGAAAGCTTCCGACACCGCCTGGTCTATGCTCACGAGCCCTAATCCTCCGAAGTTCCCCAAGAGTGAGCGCCAAATGCAAGCCCCGATCAAGCGGTACCAACAACGCCCAGGTAAATATTTACAGCGCGTAAGCTTTTTCAGTCGCAATCCGCCGAGCACGTGAACCCTGAAAGAGGTTACTAGACATGATGGAACAGGAAATGGGGGACCGGCAAATTCCGGGGATCTCATGAATCTACCTGCATTCTCTGGCGACCCGGGAAAACCTCTGAAAATAACTGTGGGTCAGTTATGCCGGCCACGGGGCTACACAATGAGATCGCTTGAGCCACCCTGCTCGCTAGTATCCCTTTAAGTTAGGAGTCAGTATTTAATCCTCAAATAGACTTTAAGCAGTTTTAGATATGAATTCGTGCTTACTTGGAGTTAAAAGGGAAAATAAGGTCACGGACATCTTCTAACAAGCAAGAATTGAAGGGCAGATATAAATGTTGGATTTGCCGATACTGCTGGAAGCAGTAGTGATAAGTCCACATCCAGAGTTTTACAACTCGTGAAAAATTACGGCCATTTACAAATCAACATCATAAGCTGCCGTGCAAATTACGCGACCGGCCATTACGTCATCAACTGATTGGTAGGCTAACAACCAATACCTCATATGAGAGTCCACAACTCTCTTTTACCTCTTGTGCTGATGATTTTGAGTACAAATTAATTTGCTCTGTGATTTTGTCTTGGTTTGTTAAAGTATTTGAATCGCCCGCTTGAGTATTGTGGGGGTTTGCCTCACATTCAACAAGTCAAGAGTTCAAATATTGCTTAGGATGAGTTGCCTGGATAAGGTTTTTTCGGGGGTTTCCCTTATCCTGAGAAGATGAATGTCTAGTAACATTCCCCATGATCATTTGAGCGCCATT
The DNA here is from genome assembly GCA_030762935.1 of Hymenopus coronatus. Lineage (NCBI taxonomy): Eukaryota > Metazoa > Arthropoda > Insecta > Mantodea > Hymenopodidae > Hymenopus > Hymenopus coronatus. The sequence continues at coordinate 30,496,019 of CM060896.1, read as the reverse complement.
TCTTAGATTCCATTCATCGTTATTTATGACCATTAAGGTTAAAGAACGTTAAGCTAAAAAAAAAAGTATTTGAATCGGAAGGATATGCTTATGCTTCTATTACAAATAAAGAAATATAACAGGAAGTGTGCAAAAATAAAAAATAAAAAAAAAAACAGCGAGCTTAATATGTTTACGTTTACAACATTGTAAATTGCGTTTAAAACACAATAATGATTTAAATAATGGACCAGAAGAAGCTGACACATGTGTGTGTATGTGTGTGTGTGTGTGAGTGAGTCACTCGGGAGGGGGGTTCCACACTGCACTCACCATGAGCTTATTGTGTCTCAGACTCCAAGAGGATGGATGAGAGTATTATCCCCTGTGTAAGAGAATAGAGATGAAATGAAGGGACAGGAAATTTGAGGGGGATGAAGAAACCTTCCCAGCATTCGCCTAGTGACCCGGGAAACCCCCGAGAAAACAAAGAAAGCATAGGTTAGAGAGATCAGCTGCGGGAATCGAACCCATGACCTCCCGAATGCCAGTCCCAGAGAAAAAGCTATTAATGTTTTCTGGAAGAGATTATGAAATTTGGGATCGATACTTCGCTACATTGAGAATTTATATAGCAGCCATCTTCAGGAAAGAAACCAAGACTAGTTTCATTACCTGGTACCATTTAAGATTACAACCATACATTTCGGTGTAAAATTTAGTAAAGGGGTGACCATAATAACATTTTTCATTCAAAGTGAGCAGGGAGTGCTCTCGTTTTTCTTGCAGATACATCCTCATGACACTATCCAATTTAGCAAAAAATCCAGGAACAATTCGCGAGATGTACATCTCTGCATATTTATACATTAGCAATGTTGCATCCAACAGTACCAGAAAATTCAAAATTTTTATTTGCTCCTCCTGAATGTTTGCTTGCAATACATTACTTTTGCAATTGATTTAAATTGCAAACACTCCATAGAAGCACGCCTGGACTATACTTATCCATAAAACATGTACATTTGCGTTCTGGAAGGCAATGCATATACCCATAAAAAGAATTCTTTTCTAGACCTCAGAGTTACAAATCCAGTACGATGTGGACCTTTCTCTTTGTTTCTTTGATCCCTGTCTGCCAGATTGCTGGTTAACGCAACTTGATGTTTCCATTAGCTAATCTTTAAAATATTTTTCCAAACTTCATTTGTCATAAGCCAGTAGGTTTCCGCAGGCCAACCTTCGTACAGCAAATGATGATGGGTGCTTAAGTGCGCTCAACTGCTAAAAATCCTGGCGTAAGCCAAAAGATAAAAATCATTATAAAATTAGTCATAAATAAAATAATAATCAAGTTAGATATCAAATCCAGTGTAAATAAAACTGTGTGACAAAAAACCAGAGAGAGAGAGACGAATCTACAAAACTATATCAGACAATAGAAAGAAAAATGATGTGTGTGTATATATATTATATAAAACAAACTGAATCCGCATTGCAGAAGTCACAGGTGATAAATTTAAAAATAAAATAAAAATAAGAAACATAATAAATCTAGGTTGTTACTGCAAAAGTCACTTGGCATAAAAATTTGAAAACCTTTATCTACCGCTCCGGTATCATATGCCGGGACCTCCGCAAGGCTAGCTGGTAGTTGCCGTGTTGTTCGTATGTGTGCTAGAGCAGCACACTTTAGCAACACATGATGGACCGATAATTCCTTTCTACAGAGCGCACAGATAGGAGCAGCCTCCCTCTTAAGAAGGCAACTGTATGTGAAATTGCAGAGACCAATGAGTAATCGAGCCAATATTACCTCCTCACGATGAGAAATACGAGAGGAAGTAACTCTGTTTATAGGAGGGTCCTTCATTACTCTAAGCTTGTTTTTCGCTGACCATTCTTCATACCGGCACGAAAACAATATTCTTCACACAGAAAGACTTGCAACATTGGGTTCTGTGGTTCCCGTCTTTGCTTCCCAAACCGCCAGTTCATTCCCGGTAAGTCAACGTGACAAGGAATCCATGCTCACTTCACATTAACGCCGGAGGCGAGCAGTATGTGAAAAGCAACCTGAATGCGCTGTACGAAGGGCGTAATTGTACAGTTCACAGATGCCCTGAAGTGCACTAAGGGAGTCACTCAGAATAAGAGAGTATTCAAAACATGGCATATAAACTGCCGGCAGGTTAGAGAAGGTGTGACATGATTGGGTAAACCTGTCTCTCAAACTCTTGACTGCTAGGAAAACGACTAAACGTTACAATGCATGAGTTTACAATTACTTCATCCTAATGCTCATATTTCTTATATTTGTTATTTTCCATAATTATATTCTCCAAACTGCTAATGTAACAATATAACATCCCACTTTGAAGCTGTTCGGACATTTTCATTGTTAATATTTCACATCACGTTGAAAACAATTGTTTCTTCGTATTTGAACAGCCAGAGATATTTGCAAAGCTTTTAGACTTTTCAAATTCATATAGGCAGTTTAAGTGTTATCACTATTATTATTATTATTATTTTTATTTTTTTATTTTTCTTATTATTTTTAGTTTTTATTATTTATTTATTATTTATTTATTATTTATTTATTATTTATTATTATTTATTACTTATATAGTTATTATTTATTTATTTGTTATTTATTTATTATTTATTTATTATTTACTTATTATTTATTTATTATTTATTTATTTATTTTTTATTTTTATTTATTCTTTATTTTTATTTATTTTTTATTTTTATTTATTTTTTATTTTTATTTCTTTTTTATTTCTATTTATTATTTTTATTTATTTTTTATATATTTATTAATTTTTATTAATTATTGTTAATTTATTAATTTTTATCAATTATTGTTTATTTGTTTAGCTTTGTTTATTTATTTAGTTTTGTTTCTTTATTTCTTTAAATTATTTCTATTACTATCGTACTTGTTACAGGTATTGCTACACAATGTACAGACAGATATGCCACAGTAGGATATAATTTTAATATATTTCAATGTCATTAACTTGCAGGTCTAGACACAACGACCATCGCCTCATTCTACTTTGAAACACTTTCTCAAACATAGCTAGTGTAATCTCGTGAGCCGCGGCTCTAATCCGCTGCACTAACTGTTGAATCTATTGACCTTCACGTGGTATACCTTAGACTTGATAAACCTCCAGTCAAAAAGTCTAATGCGTCAGGTGTGGTGAGCGGCCAGGCCATACTATTTTTTTTTTAAACAGTACCGGAGTCTGATCAGGACTCCGGCGCTGTATCCGCATTTACTTCCCCCCCCCGTAGGTTTTACTGATTACTGGTGTTACTGTTCCTTTACAAACATAGACACATTGCACAAACATATAACACCCATGCCCAAGGCGGGACTAGAACCCACGATCTCCTGCCCACGAAGCACCTATTGGTGCGGCACGGTCTATCCATCTGGAGAAAAGCTTGATTTAACTAGTTCCGAACCGTGATGGAAAATGGGGTGGCGTTCCATCCTGTTGAAGAACAACAGTTTGTATAACCCCAACCGGGGACTCCAAAAATTGTCGCAACATATGAAATGAAATGGATTTTTATTTATGGAGGATCTTTAACTGTTGTGGTTCTCAGCGTCCTACTCTATATTGGGCACGAAAAACCGCTTAATGTTGCTCAGAGCCCTCTTTATCAAGCTTGAGGTTCTTTTTGACGTAAAGCCACGACACGGGTTCCCTATCGAAGGAAGCCATACAAAGTATTTTATGTCCGTAAAAATTCGTGCTCCGCGGGGTATATGAAGTTACCATGTTAACCATTACATCATGGAGGGTGGCCTTTGCAACATATTGGTATGTGCTTCCAGGAATAAATGTTTCTGCAAACATTAAGGGTCCTTAGTCTAATCACACATTTACTTTAAGTGTGTTCCGTTCCCACTCCTCCATCAGATTTGGTTGCTCCTCTGCCTATATCCTGCAAGTGGGTCTATTGACATGTCCACAGGTGTTGATGTTCCTTCATCACAAAATCCGATATTTTCCATCAAATTATCACTTTCCACGTCTTCTAGTGGATCATGCTACGCAGCTTCCCTTGCTGCATAGTCCTCAATTTCAATCTTATTTACGACCTGGATATGATATGAAAGTTTCTTCAACGTGTTTCTGAGAGTTCTCCATGCGGTGGTTTGAGGAATACCCAGCTCTCTACTAAGTCTCCTGGTAGTTGCAAAGGGGCTACAGTATGCACATTGCTGGTGGTAGGGAGGTCTCCCTGGACGCTCATCTGCAACACTACGAAACACTTTCACACGTTCTTGGCTTTTGTCCCTACGGTCAAACACACAATCCAACATATTATGTTGGCTAATTCTCTTCAGTCGGTTGAGTATGTTGCCCCAAAGAGATATGCGGAATCACTACACAAGGGATCACACGAGGTATTGATAATTGCCTTTAAGCCTGGCTCATATACTGGCTACTTGTTAGATCCAACAATAGTAAGATTTGAGCTAGCCCTTCTAAAGCCAAGGAGGTTGAGGACGAAAAACAAAAGAACATCTACGAATTAACAGTTCCATGTTACAAAGAAAATTATGCACTCAACCATAATTATGCACTCAACCATTATATTAATTGGAGCCCTAGACCTTCCCCGATTCCTGTAAAATGTGAGGCTTAAACACCACACCTATCACTTGGTGCATCTGCTTCGAAGGGCTCAGTAGCTCCTTTAAGATATCTTATGTATAATGCCTTCATTTCTCATGTAATTTCTCATGAAAGAGGGAAAAAAGAAGCATTTGGAAATTATGGCATAATTTAATGACATTCTTATTTAATGAGTGTCTCATGTTCTTCCACTCCTTCACTTGTAAATTTATAACCTGAATTTTGATGCTGTATATTGTATATTACTCTTTTTCTCATTGCTTTATTTCTCACCATTTGTGTGTTCTTGTTAATGTTTGTATTTGTTAAGCTTTGTGCTTAAGGCAACCTTACGTAAAGGAAGCTACGAAAATAAAATATGCCGGAATTTAGTTTCTAAGTTTTTTACTGCCCTCTTTTCCTAAGTTTTCGGTCGAAATCTGCTCGCGTCTGTTCATATGTCACAGAACGAAGACAAACAAACGCAACAGCTGTTTTTTCTTCTTTGATGAACATATTGTAAGATTTCCTGCAAGAAAACAGAATACAGTAGTTGTTTCACTAAAATGTACAGATATTTTTACTTTCTCTATATGCACTATGTACATAGTGTATAGAGAAGGTATTGCACTCCACCAAAAATTCGATACCGAGATTTCACCGGAAATATATGTTTTAAGGTCCCTTTTATCTAAAAAAAGCATTTTCGGAAAAAGATCCGTGTGTGTGTGACCATGTGTCTGTGAACACGATAACTCAAAAGTGAAAAGTCGGCAAAATACCAAATTTGGTATTTAAGTTTAGTATCTTCTAGGGAGGCGACGCGAACATTTTGAGAAAAATCCCCCACCTCCAATTACCCTTTACAAGGAATTTTGTTCAAAAATGTGGATTTTCTCAAAAATAGCTCTAAAATTTTATTAAAATTTCGTATATTAAAGTTATTTATCTGACAAATAAAATATATATCTTGAATTTTCTGGGAATAGCCTGTGATGAGTACTTTATTCTGGATGAATTTTACGGAATTTTGAATAACTGCTAAACCGTAAGAGATTGACAAAAACTTACAACACGAAAAACGTAGAGCAGGTTTAAACACACATTTTATGTTATATACATTTTTTTCGTGGAGTTCACCGTTTTTGAGACATTTCTTGTTTTTGGTTTCTGCTTTGAAAAAGTATACTTTTCTCATACAGGAATTTGTCAACTGCTGTCCATACAAACAAAGGAACTTCAGTGACATAGCAACCAGCTTTTGACTATCACTTTAACCTATGGTACTTCCTTATTTCGCTTCTATTTACAAGGAAGCAAGGAATAAGACTATTTCTGTTATTTTTTCTGATTAGCATGAAGTAAATAGAAGCATAAGTACTTTAAGAATAATTTGTTGCAGAGATGTAGAGAAAGTCATGTGAATGGTACACATCAGATTTTTTAAATCACATTGTACTGTCTGTCTTCCACCAAGAAGGAACATCATGTAGTTTGCTTAAACAAGCAAGCGCGAGCAGAAATAAATTGATAACTGTACAGCTAATCGTAGCAGAGGTATTGCTTCCTTGTATCTCAGCCTTGATCTTTAAATTTTCTTGCATGGCACCTAATTATATTTATTGAATAGCATGATACAGTTTCAGCTGAGTGTCTTTATGCATCGAGTTATTTATTTTACTTCCTCAATTTCCTTAAATAAAAAATTGCTTTTTAGTTTTTATCCGACAAAAGCGATCGTTCATCCTAACTATATTTTTCAGGCGTTCTCTTTTCATTCATAGCTTTACTTATTCTAGCAAGTATGTACAATTTACGTAGTAGATAGACAAGGTATTGTATTCCAACCAAAATTGATACAGAAATTTCACCGCGTTTACACGTTTTGAGATCCCCTGAATCAAAAAAGCATTTTTAGAAGCCCGTGTGTGTCTGGAAAGCTTAGCTCAAAATCAAAAGTCCGTTAAATACCATACTTTTTAATGTTGAATGCGACACGAAGGTTTTCAAGAAATACTCCTCTTCTCCAACTACCCTTTATATGCAATATTTTTCAAAAATATTGATTTTCGCAAAAAATGGGTGAACGATTTTAATTAAAATAACATATGTTTAACATAATTTCATGACAAACGAAATGCATATCTTAAATTTTCCGAGAATAGCCTCTAAAGAGCTCTTTATTCTGGATAATAGTAAACATTGATAGAAAAAACTTAGTACATAAAATTCTAGATCTTTTAAAAACACAGTTTATAGTACGTATACATACCTTTTTGTAGAGTTAACCATCTACGACATAACCTTGTTATTGGTTTCAATTTTAAACTGTTTAAACCTTTCTCAAGTGATAAATTATCTTTCGCTTCATAATTCTTTTGTTTTACTTCTGGCCTTGAAAAGAGAACAGAATTTGAATGACAACACGTGACGACAGTTTTTAAAGATCTGACAATCTCTTTAGGCTAGTGTATTCCCTTATTTCGCTTCTAATTACAAAGAAACAGGTAAAAACATCAATTGCGTTAATGTTTATCCCCACTAGGATGATGTAGATTAAAGACTAATCCTTTGTAAGAAAGTTTTTTCTTGGAATAGCTAGGGAAAATAATGTGAATGAAACACAAAAGGTTATTTTATTTGGTAGTACGGGCACAATGTATATAATGGAGTAAAATGCGGTTTCTAAATACTGTTTAAATTTTCCACTGCTATTTTAGTATAAGAAATTAATATTCAAAAGCACAATAAAACTATATAACTTTTTTAGAACGTATGTAAAATGATAAATTGCAGATAGAAAAGGTATTGTATTGCACCGATACCTATATATATTCTAAACTACTTGTTTTGAGGACCATTTAATAAAACAAAATAGAAAAAGATCCGTGTGTGTATGTACAGAACGAAAAGGATATTTCAAGTTAGCATCTGTGATTCAAAGATTTTTTAAGAAAATTTGCCACCTAAAACTACCCTTTACATCGAAAATTTTTTGGAAAATGTTGATTTTTTCTTAAATGGCTCTAATGATTGTTACATGAAAACTAAAATGTATATCTTGAGTTTTCTGGGAATAGCCTCTGAAGATCTCTTCGTTCTGAATGTGACTTGCTTAATTGGTAAACTGTAAGAGATAGATAAAAATTTACACAAACGGTAGGTCTCGTTAAAACACCATATTGCTTGTGGAATTAACTATCTCCTTGATATTTCTTGTTCCTGTTTTCAGACGCAGGCGAAACGCCTGGGGAACAAGGAGAGAAGCCCAGTGGACCACGGCTTATAATCCCAGTTTTGTTTTCTATAAGTGATTCTAACACCGGCCGTGAAAGCCTTCGAATTATAATTTTAAAATACTTTAAACATTTTCTAAATTGGACTTAATCACATAATAAATAGCTTATAAAGGATTTGACTATCGTTTTAGTCTACTGTATTTCCTTATTTACCTTCTGCTTACAAGGAAGCAAGTAATTAAGACCATTTCTGCTAATGTTTATCTTGATTAGCATGTAGTAGTTGAAAGAATACATTTTGGTAAGATAATTTATACAGAATATGATGGAGAAAGCCATGTGAATGGAACACATAGAACCTTTTGAATTTGATGTTACGTTTTTATTTTAATCAAAATATAAATGAAGGATTACTGTTGTGTTGTGTAGGATGAGACCAGACTATAAAAAGTATATAAATCTCTTCACAAAATCTATTATTAAAACCATAGTTCAGTTTAACATGAAATGAAAATGAAATGGCATGTTATTTATGGACGCTCTTTAACTGCTTTGGTTCTCAGCGTCCCATTCTATATTGGGCGTGAAAGATCGCTTAATTTTGCTCAGAGGCCTCTCTTATAAGGCTTGAGGTTCTTTTACGTGCCGTAAATCTACGACACGGGGCCCACAGCTTTACTTCCCTTCCAAGGGAGCCATGCTAAGGATTTTTACGCCCTAAAAAATCCATCGTCCTCCGCCGGGTTTGAACCCGTGACCTTGGATATGTGAAGTTAGCAAGGTAACCATTACACCAAATACATACCAATTCCATGACCATTTTAGTTTCTCTACGTTGTTTAGTGTTACTGATTTTTGCTCTTTTTACTATGTATTTAAGTAGAGCAAGTATTGCTCATGTTCAAACTTGCACCGATACTGTACTTGGTTAAATTTATGATAAATTAAGTACTTTCCGAGAATTAAATATGAAGGATTACAAGAAAAGTCTTACACCTGAAAGCAAACTAATGTGAAAAAAAAAATAGTTAAACTATATTTTTTAAAAATGAGCTCTAAGATTTTGTTAAAAATAACATGTGTTAATATATGTTCATGACGAATAAAGCCTATATCTTGATTTTCTGCAAATAATGTGAGTGGTTCTTTTTATTCTGAATAAAGCGTTAGAAACGACACATTTTTGCTATACATTATAGCACAAAATTTATGTCAAATATAGCTTTATATGACGTTAGTTATTTCCGAGATTCTATTTACCATTGGTTTTGGTTTTGATACGCATACGCTTTAAAGTGGTAATGCAAAAAACATGGAATTTGAAAGCCGTTACATAGAGCGGTCTCTTAAAATCTGACATCGCTTTAGCCTACTGTATTCTTTTATTACCTACGTACAACGGAGTGTGTGAATGCATAATTTAAGTTTATCTTGATTTAACAAAAAAAGGAGCTAAAAGAACACCTTTTGATAAGAATATTAATAGAAGAGTGAATAGAGAAGGTAATATTATTGATTTTTCTTTTAAATTAATTATATCCTCTTATTCTGACTGAAGTTTGCATAGCTGGTTAACCATAAGCGATAGACACAGCTTATCAAACATAAAATATACGTAGATCATGTTAAAACACATAATTTATTCATATAAATGTTTTACGTTGATTTGACCGTTTCCGAGATATTTCTTATTAATAGTTTCAATTTAAAAATACTTAGCGCTGATCATCCAGTCTCACGTTTCAAAGTTCGCACCGCTCTCTGAAGTTTCCATTAATAAACTTTTTTCGTACGGGAACTTGTCCAACTTCTGGCCATGCAAAGAAATGTATTTCAATCTCATAGCAACTGTCTTTTAAAAGATTTGACTATTGTTGTAGCCTAGTGTATTTCACTTTTCCCCTTCTACTTACAAGGAAGTAAGTAATCAGACCATTTCTGGCAATTTTTATCTCGATCAGCATGAAGTAATAGAAGAATACACTTTTTAACTATAATTTGTTACAGAGATGTAGAGAAAGTCGTGTGAATGAAACACATAAGATTTTCTCTACATGTAACTTAGATGTAACAGACAGGATAACTTAGCAACTTTTATGTTGTATTTTGGTGATCTCTGACGTGTAATATTTAATTGTTTTCACGATATTGATTTGAAATGAAAAGCTTTGAATTTTGTAATAAGCAGTCTGCCATTAATGATACATTAGTTGCGTGTTGATTTTTATTTCATTCATTAATTCTATCCAAAAATTAGCACGAAGTTAATACAAATTTATCGTAAAATAGGCAATACAAAATATGAATAATTAAGATAATTAATTGAAAATAACTGTCAACACAATATCTTACTTCATCACTTACTTGTTCGTGTTCTTGTTGTTTCTTTTTCGAAGAAGTGTATCAAAGTAATTAGCTCTGGCATTCTATTAACTTAATGGTTGACTCCAGATATTAGAAGACACACAAACGAAGCTTTTTCCAAAAATGCTTTTCTTGAATTCAGAGGATTCTAAAACGTACATTTCCAGTGATATTACGGTTCGAAACACTATGCAAGTGCTAGAGAAAGTAAATATAGGCTTCCGTAAGAGTTGTTTTTAGAAATGTAATAAAAGGTAGCTAGACAAATTTATGTGAATACAACAAAACCATATATTTTCTTCAAATTTATCAACGAATTTAAGAATGTTTAGCGATCTAAAGGTAACAAAATCAGTATTAACAGGCCGAAACAATAAATTTAATGCTTTTGATACTTAAAGAAAATAACTATTTTGAATACCTCAGTGTCTCCCTAAATGTGTTTCTCCAGATTATTATTAAAACGTAAGATAGCTGAGCCCAAAGTTAATAAGTGGTCTGGAAAACATAATTGCGAGGGATTCTGGATGGACATATATAAAAACTGTGGTATGCGCACCCCAATACAGCAGTTCTAAAAGAATGTCAATAAAAAGCATTAGCTCTAGTTGGGGAAGCAAAAGTTCAGTAACAGAGACTGAGAATGGAATGTAAAGAATGTAATCCGAGTTTTGGCCCTTTCTCTTTTCACATTCTGTTACCTAGTGGGCTTTACACCGTCTTCTTTCTTCATATGTTTCAGTTCTAGCGAGACATTTCCTCTGTCCTGAAGTGACTTTTTGTAATACCTATAATTATTGTTAACGCACTTTTAAAAAATTCCCGAGATATGCTTTAATTCAAACACTAAAGAAACTTTTAAAACTTATGTATCTTTTAATTTAGCGAAATGACACGTATTCAGAAGATTCCGGGTTCAATTCTAGGAAACATTAAGTGTGGTTCTTTCGTGGTTTCCCAGGGTCGGTAGACGAATTGCTTCAACCATGAGTTTCCTGTTAATCATTTTCTTTCAGTTTTTTAAACTCATCGCTTCAGAATAATGGTGGGCTGGAATTTGCCTTGTGAAAAGATTTACCCCTGCGTTTAGTGGGATTGCTGGGACCACCACCATCGCCACTTTCACTTCTTAATTTCTTTTCCATTTCATGGTTATTAATTGCTTGTTCTGCATTCAAGATCCGCCAGCCATCGTTTCCTGGTTCTGTCCACATATCTCTTTCCTTTAGGGTTTATTTCACTGTTTGTAATTTTAGTGTAGGCATTCCTTTAATGTGTTCTTTCCATTGATTTTAAAAATTCTTCAATCTTTCAGTCATGTTAAAGATTCTTATTGCTTCATTTATTCTTTAATTTCTAACTTGAATATATTTTGTACAACCTTTTGCATTCCTAAAACTTTCATTTCTAAAGCCTGTAGGAATATTGCGTTTCTGTCTTTTGTAGTGTCCAGGCTGAGCTTCCATATGTTAGAGAAGGTACAGCCATAATTATGTACAATTTTAGCTTTGTCTCTTTACGTGCTATGTTTCGGTGTATTCAATTATTTTTTCTACATAAATGCAGAAATTTAAATGTTTTATTGTCGACAACATATTTTGTCATAGCCAACATTACATACTAGCTACTCAGATCTAATTGGATGTTTCACTATAAATGCCATTACGTTTGTCTTTGTGCTAGAAATGTTCATATTGCTTACAAATGTCTTAAGTTTAAAAACAGAATTTTGTAGAACAGCTTCATTTTTTGGGACAATAATCAAATCTGCAAATATTTATATATTTAGGTTATTATCATTTGAGATTTTAAAAAGCACATTCACAATTTGTTTCCATTCCCGCACTATATCTTCAATATAAATATTAAAGGTCTGAGGTGTCACATTCACATGAATTTTCCTGCCTGTTCTGCAAACAAGCTATTCTTACAAAGCTTATTTTTGTACTTATTTTATGCTAATCAAGGTATGATTCTACAACTATGCAAAAGTCATCCAGAATAAAAATATCTTCAGACGCCATTCCCAAGGAATTCAAGATTTCATATACGTATCTTTAATATAGGTATGAGAATCAAAACCATTAGCCATTTTTGAGAAGATACATTTTTTCAAATTTTTTTTCCTGGGGTAAGTTGAGGTGGGTGAATTTTCTTGAAAGTCTTCTTGTAGCATCGTTGAAATATGCCGAAATTAAGTATTAAGTGTTGCATTAAAATGGCTTCTCCTTCATGTGTTATGCTGTTCACACCTGCTCATGCACCAAAGATAAAATGTAATGTTCCAATGTCTTTATGGCTTAGAGAGAATAGTCAAATTTTATTTACTTTAATGACCGTTCAATATTTATTATTACAGGTGTAGCCTCACACACACACGCGCGCGCGCGGACTTTCTTCTAAAACTTATTATTTTTTGACATTCTAGGAACACTAAAGCGGGTACTTCCGGTTAAATATCGGTATTGTATTTGTGGTGGAATGCAATACCTTCTTTATGTACTATGTACCACGCAGAGAAAGTAAAACATTCAGATGATAAGGTACATCGTCTTCCTGGAGTGTCTCAATTATTCTCGAGAACCCCAGATGACTTAGATAAGGCTAGCAGGATTGTTTCATATCGGAAACGCTAAGGACTCCCATTGATGCTAACGCACACGGTTCCTCAGGATCCGATCACACTTCGGATCTCCCTTTAATTCCTCTTTCCAGGAGTCCTGGAAGCGGCCTACTATGTCTCCGTGCGGTGTTGTGCTCCAGTTACTGGAGGCCTTTCCATCTGCCCACTCCCAACTCCTCTTAATATTATTTTTAAAATATCAATCGTATTAAGCATATCCAATGCGCATTTGTGGTAATTGCATCTATTAGAATTATAGAGTGTATCAATCTACTAATAGGGCATTTATTTTGGAAAATTCAACATTAAGTTTTCTTAGAAGCACACGTGAACTTTCACTTGACTTTTGTTTCATACTGGAAGTGGGTTCTTCTTGATACAACTTCTCAAAACAAATACATTTCATAGGAAACGTTTTATTAATCCATATACTTTCTAATAGAAGCGAATAAATGTTTACTGTAGTTGTCGAGCTGCTTATTCTGTATGACTCGGATGAATACAGAGAAGTAGGTTGGGTGGATTGCTTGTGCAGGGGTTCTTTTTTTTCTTCGGGGGTGGATATTACTGAGAAGCCGCAACACCGAACTCCCTGACTGGTACTTGCTGAGCTTAGTGATATGTGACTCGCCCTTTTGATTAGAATTATCGCAGAAAAGGCCCCCAGTCACTGATGCAGAGCATCGCAAGCAGTCAATTATGGCCCTTTGCTACTTACTGGAAAGGAGGTCCGAGGGGATAAATCTGAGGGCGACCAAACCCAGATAACGACGGCGCAAATATGGATGGGGTCTTAAGTTTCCATATCGAAATATTCAAAGTCATTCGGGTCCTACCCAGCAGTCCAAGCCTGTGAGGGGATCCCTCAAAAGCAGCCGCGGCGCAAGTCACCGCCGAGCGTGTAGGAGCGTGCCTGGCCAGCTAGATGCAGCTATTGTTCCGATCCACCGCTCTTAACAATAGCGAGTAATGAACGCAATAGTCGCACAAACAAAGCTTATTGTGTCACTTTCCTGTATTTCGAATAACACAATCTGGAACCTTCATACTTGAGATGCCTCGAACCATTGACAACTAGAAGCTTCGCTCTGGGCCGACGAGTGCCCGGAGGAGCAGTCAAGAAGTGAAAGGTGAACACATTGGATAACTGGTCAGTGCAGCCGACATTTGACATTGCAGAGTGCAGTTCAGTCTCGAGTTGTGACTTTCCGGTTTTTCAGTTTAAACTTAAGCTTCGAATCATGCTTAAGAGGAAACTTAAGCTTCAGTGGAGTTTTGCAGTACGTAGGTCAAGCAATGAGCCGAGTTTATTAGCGACTTAACCCGTACCCAAATAGTAGTTCAAATTAAGGAATCTTCGTGTTATTTGAAGAAGAGGATCTAGTGATGAATAAATGCATTATTTTAGTCCAAATGTGTAATAGAGGACTAAACACGTTTACAGTGCAAAATATCTCGCTTATGGAATGCCAAGAATTCTACGAGAAATTTCAATTAAGCCAACAATTGGCGATGATAGTACCGGACATTATTAATGATGTAAATAAATATAAACCGATAGTAAATGAAACTTAATTGTATACTTCGTACCTTTATTGTATACTTTGTCTCATTTATTATTGTTTTAAGTTTTCTATACATTGAAATTATATCTAAGTGAAAGAATGCTAATTGCAGCTGGACATTTTTCCATATCCCAAAAAATACAGCATGCAGAACTGTCAAAACTGTTTCCTCCATTCTAATCCAATCTGTATCGCAATTCTTCCCCTCCCCCTCCCCCTCCTCCTCGACATTTAGTTTTCCTTTCTCCACAGTAATTTTTTTGCGGTCACTTACAGTTAATTACGTGGTTGTGCACTTCACAATTTTTAGGAGAATGCTAGTTTCCTTAGAAGTTCGTTCAAAATAATTTTGATAAGTTTTCGGTCATTTCAACTATATGTTGCTGGTTAAGCTAGAAAAACTTGTTTTAGGAATATCGATTATCCTCATAAACAAACGACGGTAATGCACTCGATGTTCTTGCGTAAGCGTTACCAACTTTACCGTTCCGTAAAGTTGTTCTACTCAGAAAATTGCAACCTGGTTAGTGTGGTGGTTGCGTGTCTGCTTCACATTCAAAAGGTCGTGAACTCGAATTTCTCTTAGGGTGAGTTGTCCGGAAAAGGTTTTTTTCGGAGTTTTCCCTTATCCTGAGAAGACGAATGTCGAGAAACTTTAAGCTCCATGGACCCCGAGATTATTTGAGCATCATGTCACCATGTGACCAACCAGCTTAAAGGACGTTAGGCTACAAAAAAAAAAAAAAAAAAAGTTGGGGGAGGGAGGATTTTTCTCAAAATCTTCGTGTCGCATCCCTGGAAGATACTAAACTTAAATACCAAGTTTGGTATTTTACCTACTTTTCGTTTTTGAGTTATCGTGTTCACAGACACACGGACACACACACACACACGGACCTTTTTCCGAAAGCGCTTTTTTTAGATAAAGGGTACCCTAAAACATATATTTCCGGTGAAATCTCGGTATCGAATTTTTTGGTGGAGTGCAATACATCCTCTATACACTATGCACATAGTGTCTATAGAGAAAGTAAAAAAAAAAAGCCTTACTAAAGCTTCGGCAGGTTGTGTGTGTGTGTGTGTGTGTGTGTGTGTGTGTGCCAAGAATGTGGCGTTAGTGAACCCGGCGTTACGTGTTACATCGCGTGTTCTAGTGACATAGTAACAGGTCGGCACTATCAAATATATTCCACAATCGAATGTATTGCGATAATGAGAAATCATTAGATATCGAATGATTCTGTTTTTCATTTCAATTTAAAAGCTGCTTAGTTTCCTAAAATGCGTGAAGTAGTAGCTAGATAAGTTATTAAAATAACCGGTTTTCATTCGGATTTAAAAGAATGATGTAAAGACGTTTTAGCCCTCGAGTAATATCAAAATTTATTTTCCAATATTAAAATTCAAAACTGCTTGACGTTATTCTCTGGTAATTAAAGCGATTATTAATTCCATGAGTATCGGAATGTGAAGTCATACCATTTCTCAGACTCGCACATATAGCTCTGAATTTTGAACTAAAGATACATAAATAAATACATTTTCCTTTTTAAGATTATCTACCTGTTTCAGAATTATGTGCAGTTATAATTAATAATGTGAAGTTTTGTTACATGTTATATCGTATTATTTAGTTTTCATTTGATTTTAAGTTAAAATGAATGAGTCAATAAATGATTCCTTCGCAATATGAGTAGACCTTAATTTAGTAGTTATATTTATATACAAGGTGGTTCACTGTCCCTTATTCTCTGGTTTTATGTAACCCGCAGATTACAGTCTAACCTGAAAACATCGTTCTTGAGACCCTTCCTCTACACACCAATATTATAGACTTTGGCGCTAAATGTCAAAGCTGAACAGTAGCGTATATGATTTACGCATGGTGTTAGCATGAGTTCCAAGATGCTCGATTCAGGTTCGATTTTGCCAAAACGTTCACCATTTTTTCCGGCTTTCTTTCTTTCTGATTTGTCACAAAACTAGATGGGATATCAGAATACTTTTTAACTTGCTTATTTGTTTCTTTTATTGTTCTCTTTATTTATGCTTATTCTAACTTAATCAGTCCAGTTACAGGATACACAAATGAAAATGAACATTCTGAGACCTATTCATTCAGTTTCTTTTAAATATGCAGGTATTATTACAATATTTTAAAACTAACATTGGTATTTAAGATAATACTACAGTACCAGACCACTTTCACAAAATACTTAGGCTGACTATCACAAACTGTGCCAAATACATAGGTATTCTCTTTCAGTAGAAAAGTGAACTAGGTTTAATCCCCATAACTCAAACTTCTCAATATGCACTAGATGAAGTGTTTCCGACTTGAAACTTCGTGATGAAACATTCTCTAACTACGAAGAACAATCGATAACATGTTAGGAGCTCTAGTATTTTGAAATGGTTTTTATTAACTTTATACGTTTTGAACATTTCCTTTATTGTTTAAAGACTTAGAGAAGTTTCTTTTTCAAAATAATTAGAAAAAAATTATGGACATAAGACTGAAGAATACGTAAAATGAATTTTCGTTTGTTCTTCATTCGTTTACTTTTTATTTACACTTAAAATTATTAGTGACAAACACTTTGCACCTGTCCTAATATAAAAGAAATTAAATGTGTTTCAGAAATCGCTTTTCTAATTTTTGATGGTTGTGATTGTGCTGATGTGGAATTTAAGTAGTTCTGTATATCAGGTAAAGTAGTTAGGTGGGGGATCGTGTCGGGTCGCACCACTGTCCGGTTACCCTGGAACTGAATATGGAGATAGCCTTTATGGTGCATGCAGACGAAGAGGGGGAAAGGGGGACGAAGAAAGATTGATAACTAAATTTATATGGAAGCCGGTAGAAATAGAAGTATTTGCTGATAATTTAGAAAGGTGTTTAAGGGAAAGATCGTAGAAACAACGGAGGAGCTAACAGACATAATAGCAACGGCTGCGGAGGCAATGGAAGTCGGAATGCGTGGAACTGCGTACTAATTTGTGTATTGCAAATTGTCTGTGGACCCGTGCGATTGTTGAAGGTGTGTGTGTATGTGTGTGTGTGTGTTTAAATAATGATACTTCATTCATTATGAAATGAAGTGGACTATTCGAAGTGGCTTTTGATAGACAAATTTCACATTTCGTTCTACAACGAATTTCCACCTTTTATATGATTTAGCACTCTCAATATGGTTACGAAATGTAAGCGTTTGTTTTCCCTCTCAAAAAGGGGGGAAGAAGAAATTGAAATCTATAGCTCATATGAAATGTGAGAGTATTGCTCAGAGTTTTTCAGCCTTACATGTAAGTCAAGCTGTTCAATGCTTACTTTAATTGATATTTTTATATTATTAAAAGTAGCAATTTTGACTGATCATTTTAGCTCTTACCACAAAGAATATAATTATATGACTATTTATGATTTTACTGACTTTATTTTTAACTTGACATGCGACTTTTTCTTAGAAAATACAATACATGACCAACAAAACAATTCTGTAGGAGGTGTAGAACCCTAAATGTATTGATTCTGTAGGTGTATACACTGCGATTTACCATTGGTATATATAAATATGACATATTTACTGTTATATTTAGAGAGTGTTTCGGCTGATACTTTAATTATATTTTATTTTACAGTAAAACTGAAACTTCTCTCGCCTTACACGAGTTGGATTACATATTCGGTGCAATTGATTTACGCGAAATAGAACATATTTCCCTAGTAATGTATTTTACCCATGTGCATACTCTGATCTCACTAACCTGCTATGGTTTTGCTTATGTGTCCATTCACAATTAACGTCCAAAATGCTACATATTGTAATGTAATAGGCTTACAAGAAATTAAAAGTAAAAAAGCAGTCTCCGCTGTTAAGCAAAATGATGAAAAGGTTCACTTAGCCTTATCAAGCAAGATTCATTCCATTTATTACATCTACTGTATGCACACATCTTTTCACTTGACTGGCGTGCGCCATGAAGGAAATGCCTCTACCTGGTCACTCTTCATGATTCACGTAATACGCTGAACTGCATTTCATGGACGAACCGTTTTTAAAAAAGTAATTCTGAACAAAGAGTATATCAGCAGAATTAATGCAGTAGAAAATTGTAAACTGAGGTAAATTGCTAGGGTATGTAATACGTCACCCACATCCATTGACGCTACACTCCAGAACAACTGCATATTCATGTTTCTTGATCGGCAGTTGATATGCTGCATTCTTCAGTGCAGTGTTTATGGCTAATTGCCAAAACTATGAAATAAATAAAACAAAACAGGTTTTATACTCTCTGGAATGGAGTTGGGTTCATAGTTGCATTGGTTCATTGATAAAAGTGACTTGAAAAATGATTGGGAAATACCGATTGCCACACAATCCGTATAGTAACATTTTAAAACCGAATACTTGGCTAACCATCGAATAAGCGATAGCTAGGCCACTCGATAGTGCCCATCACTAAAATAAAGTAAGACTATCAGTAACTAACACTTCTTATTGTTACAATACCTATAAGCCCCAGGTGTTATTTCTCTTTTACTTATTTGCATTGTGGCTAGCTTTTATCAGTCGGTTGCTATATACATGGTTGTGCACGAAAACAAACCTCATGAAAAAAAAGTGTTATTAATGTTGATTTATATTAATAATATTTTCTTCAGTTGTTGTTTTTTAAAGTTGCCTTTCGGCTGTAGCTTTGCTTCCCCAAACGAATTATTTAACTTATTTATTTCCAGGCGTTGTGCGGTACTTATATTATTTTTATCCTTAGGTTCTCGCAATCTGCTATTTTATTCTTTATTCTCATGTATCTCTGCACCATGCGAAATTACAAATTCCTTCTATAGTGCAATCTCTCACTTTTTAAAATATATTTCTCGGCGTAACTTTCATTGTTGTTTACTATTACTTTATCGCTGAATTTTGAGTCTACTTCGCGTTTCTTTTATTACGGTTCTGAATGTATCTAATAAATCTGTTTATATTAGAATGCTCTACTACATTCTGTCGTTTTCACGTCTTAAGCTACATTCCCAATGAGATGCAAGCGCAGACGTAACGCAGCATATCTAAATGCAAGCGCGAGTGAAGGCCATTCACAATGCAGTCGTAAGTGTAATACAAGAAGTTGGCTCGGGTTTCTAGATCCGTAAATTATATGCGGAAATCTTACAATCGCATCGCAAGTTTAAAACTAAATAACATATTCAACAATAAGAACTGAAGCTTTCCTGGCGACGTGTTAATTCAAAAAAGTTTTTACCTGGCTAGAAGCCCGAGAAGATTTTGAATATTCAACAATATCACTAAAAATGCACTCAATCATTTATAAATAAATACCTTGTAAAAATTGCATCACCACAACTGACGCTCGTGGCAGTAATGTCACAATGATCAGAAGATTAAACACAGTGCAAGCGTGGATACTGCAGAAAATGATAAAGTTGCAAAGTTAATGCAACGCACATTATCTCTTTACGCGTTACGATTTGTGAGAGCCAAGAAATGTAGACGCAAATGCTGGGTACATTCATTAAAGCAAAGGAGGATTCAGCTAGGAGATTACCATAGCCTCTGAGGGAAATGAGAGTTGGCGCGGCACAGCCAAACAAAAGGACCAGCTTGTATGTACAGTGGACGTTGTAAAAAAATATCACATTTCGATCGTCTGCTGTTAAACACCAAGCAATGCATAGAGGAAAGAATGTAGAAATCTTCCTCTATATACGTAAAGAAAGCCTAAACTTTGGGGTTTGCAAACTCTTGAAACATGAGTGCAAGGTATTGTGCTTACGTTGCATAGCATTGTGAGTGGAACATTGTATAGAACTAAAATACATTATCTCGTAGCGGAACAAATAATAATAATAATAATAATAATAATAATAATACTACTACTACTACTACTACTACTACTAATAATAATAATAATAATAATAATAATAATAATAATGCATTTATAATCAGGTGTTCTTGCACACAGGCCAAGTTCAGAATGAAAAATTCCAAGTGATATTCGGGATTTGAACCACAAGGCTTAGAGTTACCAATTGATTAAAGTAGTTAACTATGAAGCTCTGGACTTAAAAGTACTTACGGTATTGTAAGCGTCCTTTAGAGTAAGCTATCTCAATATGAATTTAAGATGTCTTGTGGTTTACGATGAAATATGGAAGTCATTTGCAGGATTATGTTGTTTCAGCATGTTGCTATGGTAGCTTAATTAGAGCAGCAGAACAGTAAGCTGAAGTTATCTGCTTCAATTCCCGTCTAAAATGTTGACTTCTTCTATCTGATTCTATTTTCCCAAATAATGAATTTTCTTGCCGTCATTGATCGTCAAATAACAAAAGTTAATAAATAAGTATAACATTATGACTTATTGACTTAACTATACGTGTTACATTTTTATAAACAATTTTCTCTCATATGCCACAGAATTTTAAGCGAATATAGTTCGACTGCAGCATGTAGGTGGTGACGTAAGTATTGCTAGCTACAGTATATTGCTAGGGCTCTCTAGAATTCAACAATTTTACATTAGAATGAATAAAACATCAATACAAAGATAATCATTAGATATATAAAATAGAAGTACATGCACACATTCATTTTGTGATCCTGAAAATAAAGAAACACATTAATAATATGATTAGCATATTGTGTAAATGGAACTAATCAAGCCTTTAATGGCTTAACAGCCCATATTTTTGTTTAAGATGTATATCTGCCTCAAACTTAATTAGAATGAATTGGAGGGGGGTTGACGCAGGGACGAGTTGAGGTAGAGCCCCGCTCATAGGCCCTAAAGCCCGTTTGTAACTTATATGACTCTAGGTAGGGATGCGAAAAGACTCGAAGAGAAATCCGGATGACGATGGGAGGGAGCATAGACGGGGTTCCTAACGTTGCAGATTGAACGCCTTCGACGCCGCCCGGGCCCAGTCTTCCAAGTTTTGGAAGCGCTGCATAGCGTAAATATTACCATCCTTTGGCGATGGAAGAATTCTTGGCTTGCTCCAGTAATGCTTTTGATACTTACCTTAAACTTTAAGCATTGTACGCTTTTTTTGGCTCCAATATAACATAAAACATGAAAGCTGTATATTGTTCACATAAAGCAGAAATTCTTAATATACACAACAAATGAGACTCCGCGTTCTCAAGTCACGTCTTCGAAAAAGATACAGAAAGGATGTTAATATAAAACAGGCGTCGCCAACTGGCTGCCTAGAGTGAGAGGAGGTGGGAGGTGGGAGAAAGCGCAAATTTTCTCGATGCTCCTGCAAATCGCCTATTGCGCACGCTGATTTAATTAGAATTTCGTTTGATTGAGATGCATTAGGCTTAGAATCTTATTTTTCAATTATTTATCACAAAATGCTAAGTATGGCAGTATACGGCATTTTGCGGTGGAAATACGCAATCCATTTTTAATAGATTAATAAGGTTCATGAATGGTATAATAGTTCCTCTATTAGGTCTGTTGCATTGTTGTTTATACTTCGGAAACGAACATATGGATATGTTATTTGGCGATAATTGGTATTCGTAACACAAATAATTGCAATATAGTGAGAATTACTGTACGACAATTATGTGTAGCATTGACATAATTAAAGCCGAAAGCTGCTTAACTTGGTAATAACAGTCGTTCTCATTTGCATGAATTGCGTAATGACGCGACAAATGGCATTTTATGAGAGCAGAACTTTGTCGCAAACTTAACTTCTGCCACCTGTGTGCGTGTGTGCGTGTACATACCTACCTACCTACCTACCTACCTACCTACCTACCTACCTACCTACCTACCTACCTACCTACCTACCTACCTACCTACCTACCTACCTACTTACCTACCTACCTACCTACCTACCTACCTACCTACCTACCTACCTACCTACCTACCTACCTACCTACCTACCTACCTACCTACCTACCTACCTACCTACCTACCTACCTACCTACCTACCTACCTACCTACCTACCTACCTACCTACCTACCTACCTACCTACCTACCTACCTACCTACCTACCTACCTACCTACCTACCTACCTACCTACCTACCTACCTACCTACCTACCTACCTACCTACCTACCTACCTACCTACCTACCTACCTACCTACCTACCTACCTACCTACCTACCTACCTACCTACCTACCTACCTACCTACCTACCTACCTACCTACCTACCTACCTACCTACCTACCTACCTACCTACCTACCTACCTACCTACCTACCTACCTACCTACCTACCTACCTACCTACCTACCTACCTACCTACCTACCTACCTACCTACCTACCTACCTACCTACCTACCTACCTACCTACCTACCTACCTACCTACCTACCTACCTACCTACCTACCTACCTACCTACCTACCTACCTACCTACCTACCTACCTACCTACCTACCTACCTACCTACCTACCTACCTACCTACCTACCTACCTACCTACCTACCTACCTACCTACCTACCTACCTACCTACCTACCTACCTACCTACCTACCTACCTACCTACCTACCTACCTACCTACCTACCTACCTACCTACCTACCTACCTACCTACCTACCTACCTACCTACCTACCTACCTACCTACCTACCTACCTACCTACCTACCTACCTACCTACCTACCTACCTACCTACCTACCTACCTACCTACCTACCTACCTACCTACCTACCTACCTACCTACCTACCTACCTACCTACCTACCTACCTACCTACCTACCTACCTACCTACCTACCTACCTACCTACCTACCTACCTACCTACCTACCTACCTACCTACCTACCTACCTACCTACCTACCTACCTACCTACCTACCTACCTACCTACCTACCTACCTACCTACCTACCTACCTACCTACCTACCTACCTACCTACCTACCTACCTACCTACCTACCTACCTACCTACCTACCTACCTACCTACCTACCTACCTACCTACCTACCTACCTACCTACCTACCTACCTGCCTACCTGCCTACCTGCCTACCTGCCTACCTGCCTACCTGCCTACCTGCCTACCTGCCTACCTGCCTACCTGCCTACCTGCCTACCTGCCTACCTGCCTGCCTGCCTGCCTGCCTGCCTGCCTGCCTGCCTGCCTGCCTGCCTGCCTGCCTGCCTGCCTGCCTGCCTGCCTGCCTGCCTGCCTGCCTGCCTACCTACCTACCTACCTACCTACCTACCTACCTACCTACCTACCTACCTACCTACCTACCTACCTACCTACCTACCTACCTACCTACCTACCTACCTACCTACCTACCTACCTACCTACCTACCTACCTACCTACCTACCTACCTACCTACCTACCTACCTACCTACCTACCTACCTACCTACCTACCTACCTACCTACCTACCTACCTACCTACCTACCTACCTACCTACCTACCTACCTACCTACCTACCTACCTACCTACCTACCTACCTACCTACCTACCTACCTACCTACCTACCTACCTACCTACCTACCTACCTACCTACCTACCTACCTACCTACCTACCTACCTACCTACCTACCTACCTACCTACCTACCTACCTACCTACCTACCTACCTACCTACCTACCTACCTACCTACCTACCTACCTACCTACCTACCTACCTACCTACCTACCTACCTACCTACCTACCTACCTACCTACCTACCTACCTACCTACCTACCTACCTACCTACCTACCTACCTACCTACCTACCTACCTACCTACCTACCTACCTACCTACCTACCTACCTACCTACCTACCTACCTACCTACCTACCTACCTACCTACCTACCTACCTACCTACCTACCTACCTACCTACCTACCTACCTACCTACCTACCTACCTACCTACCTACCTACCTACCTACCTACCTACCTACCTACCTACCTACCTACCTACCTACCTACCTACCTACCTACCTACCTACCTACCTACCTACCTACCTACCTACCTACCTACCTACCTACCTACCTACCTACCTACCTACCTACCTACCTACCTACCTACCTACCTACCTACCTACCTACCTACCTACCTACCTACCTACCTACCTACCTACCTACCTACCTACCTACCTACCTACCTACCTACCTACCTACCTACCTACCTACCTACCTACCTACCTACCTACCTACCTACCTACCTACCTACCTACCTACCTACCTACCTACCTACCTACCTACCTACCTACCTACCTACCTACCTACCTACCTACCTACCTACCTACCTACCTACCTACCTACCTACCTACCTACCTACCTACCTACCTACCTACCTACCTACCTACCTACCTACCTACCTACCTACCTACCTACCTACCTACCTACCTACCTACCTACCTACCTACCTACCTACCTACCTACCTACCTACCTACCTACCTACCTACCTACCTACCTACCTACCTACCTACCTACCTACCTACCTACCTACCTACCTACCTACCTACCTACCTACCTACCTACCTACCTACCTACCTACCTACCTACCTACCTACCTACCTACCTACCTACCTACCTACCTACCTACCTACCTACCTACCTACCTACCTACCTACCTACCTACCTACCTACCTACCTACCTACCTACCTACCTACCTACCTACCTACCTACCTACCTACCTACCTACCTACCTACCTACCTACCTACCTACCTACCTACCTACCTACCTACCTACCTACCTACCTACCTACCTACCTACCTACCTACCTACCTACCTACCTACCTACCTACCTACCTACCTACCTACCTACCTACCTACCTACCTACCTACCTACCTACCTACCTACCTACCTACCTACCTACCTACCTACCTACCTACCTACCTACCTACCTACCTACCTACCTACCTACCTACCTACCTACCTACCTACCTACCTACCTACCTACCTACCTACCTACCTACCTACCTACCTACCTACCTACATACATACGTACGTACGTACGTTCACAGGATGTTTGAAAAGACTCCAAACGAAGATAGCAGTCGATTAGCTTATACTTTGAACTGTCCAAAACTTGATGTCGCAATTTTCAAACTCTTCTATTTAAAGTTTTATGTGTGTTTAAAAATGTCACACATTTGGGATTAGGCAGCGAAGGAACAACGGTTGTCATACGCCACGTAAACAACATTAGAACGTGTTATACGAAACACATAACAAAACCCACATGCTACGTTTTCCATTACTAAGGAGACCTGTGCCGCGCCGGTGTGTATCAAACCACGCCTATATATGTGTATCAGTGGCAAATTCTCCTATACACCGCATACACCGCCGGTGTACTAAACTTGAGGGGGTTTAAAAAGACTCTCAATAAACATGGAAAATAGAATTCTCCACTCTAGGCAAGGCCAGCACTGGTGTGCGCGTGCATCTAGTCCATCGCAAGTTGAAGCGATAGCCACGCACTCCCAATTCTCCACAAGAGAGGCAAGGGGAAAGGAAGTTTAATTGCCAGCCGTTGGCTGTCGAAATGTACCGCTAAATTTTGCGATTGACAATCGTTTTTAGACTGCATAATTGTGTTGTTTTGTTTGTAAGTTTTATTGAAAATGACCGATGTAAGGTGTTACTGATGCTAGTGGTTCTTGTGACTGTGTAGTAGAACGTGTGTTAAAATCTGGATTTCAGAATTTTGAATTTTCTGAAAAACTTAAATAAGAAAAAACGGCAGGCCCACCCCGGAATTACCAGGTCTGATTGTTATACCCTCGTTTTATTTCTTGGCATTTTGCAGACATTTCTGCATTAGCAATTATTCTAGGTACAAATGGTTAACTAGTTGCCTCAAATTAAACAAACTATTGTTGACCATGTCTTCTTTTTAGTAATGACAAAAGCAGTACCACATAGTCTCAAGAAGGATTTGACAATATAGGTCCTCTAACTGGTTCATTAAGTAAGCATGAAAAAACAAAAAGTCACATATTTTGTGCATTCACTCTTTGTAATTTTGGTAATACAAGAGTAGACCTTCAGCTAAATGCTCAGAAATCATTACAAATATCAAAGCAAAATGAAACGGTAAAAACGAACAGAAGTATTGAATAGAATCATTGATGTTGTTTGTCACTTAGAAAAGCAGGAATTAGCTTTTAGAGTACAAGACGAGTCAGAAAGTTCCCTTAATAGAGGTAATTACGTAGAAACATTGGATTTACACAGTACGTATGATCAAGTTTTAAACGATCATTTAAAAAACGCTGCAGTTTTCTGGGGCATTTCATCATCCATTCAGAATGATTTAATTGAAACTGATGGGGATGTTTTGGTTAACTATATAACAAAAAAAAAAAAAAAAAAAAAAAAAAAAACTTGCATCCGCTAATTTTGTGGCTATTCTTTTAGACGAGTGTTCATAGTGAACAAATCCCAAATCTCTATCATTTTACGCTATGTGGACAAATCAGGGGAAGTTCAAGAAAGGTCATGGGCATTACAGACGTCAGTGCAGACAGATCTGCTGAGGCACTTGTAAGAACTTGTTTCTCAGACATGATGGTGGGGCCGCAATGTCTGGCCAATTAGGTGGTCTGTTATCTAAAGTAAAAGTGGCATTTCCACAGACATTATTTGTTCACTACTACTGTCACATTCTGAATTTGGTTCTGCAACAGGCAGCTACGTGTATTGATAAGTGCAGAATTTTTTTCCTACTCTATCAGGGCTCTCTAATTTCTTTACTCGTTCCACTAAAAGAACGGAAACTTTGCGTGCTTTTATGAATAAAAGGTTACCAAAAGCGGCTCCAACACGCTGGAACTTCAACTTCTGATTCTTCTGCACATTGTGTAAAGAGCGCACAGAATTTGAACTATCACGATGTCTGTAGAGAAGTCCCACAGGTTAAAGACAATAACACGTTTCTTCACCGCCCCCCCCCATAAAAGTTACTTTCATGGGCTCTTCCGAACGGACAGTAAAAACTCAAGTGGAACGCGCGTTTTGGGTGAAATAAAACCAAGAGCGCACCAACGTCATATTGAGGTGCACTATAGAAGTAATGCCCATAGCAACCAAATAAAACCTATAAACAGATAGCATTTGGTCGCGGTCGTGACGTTTTGTGCATTTTCCCGTAGCACCAACAATTACTAATGTTTCAATAATTAATGATATTAATTAAATAGAGCGGTTACAGTCTGTGAAAGTGACGCGCTTCCGCTGTGAAACATTCCACTTTTTATTATTACTTTTTTTGACGCGATAGCAAGGGCGATAGGTCAATAAGCTATGCCGTCAGTTTTTTTATCTGTGGATGATTCAATTTCACAGGAAATATACGTCACCTGTCAAATATCATGCATTTACATGCGGTACCGTACCTGCCAGGAAACGCAAAAAAGCTTAATCAGGTTGCGTTCTTCTACTGACATGTTTTGTAACTTCATTCGTTTGCGATAACCCTTGGCACCACCGTGACGCAGGATTAGCGCCCTCTAACCACTTTTAATTAAATTCAATGAGGGTCCTACCCCAGAAATAGGGCGTAACTTACGGGTTCACTTCCTACACTTTTTTATGCAAGGTTAACAGTGAAAAAAAATTGCAGAAGCAAGCCATTTGCTGTATTGGGCAGCCAGAGGCGTTAGAAAAAAAATCCTACATTGGCTCTGCACTGGAGATACTAACTTTTTATAGGGAATGGAATTTGTCTCTAGGGCTTGGTTATTCACTGTTTCGGAAAATTTGATGGTCATTTTACTCTTCAGCGAGAGAAAAAGTGGACTTTTAGAGCCATTGTAATGCCCTAGAGTGGAACAACAAAATGAACATTTTACAAGTGAAACCGCTTTGTGTATTTTCTCTGGAAGAAAAATATTGTACAAGTATTGTTTTATTTAGACGACCGAAGAAAGCAACAATATAACTTTGTTTCTTTTCTAAAATAAGTGGTAACCCTGTTAAGTTATTTATACTAATACCATTGAAACAACTATCTCATATTCGAATGTTCTGGTTTCTAACTCATAACTGTAAAAAGAAACAAGATAGTAAACATAAATTGCATTAAGGAAATGCATGTGTGGAAAACAAAAAATCGACAATTTTCTTCTGATTCCTTATAATTCAACAAATTTTAGGGGTACACAGAAATGCTGTTTTAGCAATTTTGGTCAAGAAGTCTATTTCTGGATTTTTCGTGCAATAAATGCATCATAATTTAAAGTACCTATTTGCAATATTGGATTTTCTTAATGGTTGGATGTAACACATGTGCTGGATACCATTTTAAAGCATTGTAATGGTTAAATATATCTATGTCAAACTATATAACCATTTTTCTCAGGTTCAATTATTTTATGATTTTTCCCGTATTCAAAATCTACCTTCTCCCTCAAAAATAAAGCTAGAGGTCTGAATATGTTTTCAAAGCAGAATGTGTGTAATAAAATGTATGGTTGAATTTTTACTTTCTCTAGCAGCAAATAAAATGTACGTAGTGGATAGAGAAGGTATTTTATTCCATCCAAAAATTCGATAGCGATATTACATCGGAAATATGTTTTGAGGCCCCCTGAGCCCGAGAAAAACATTTTTAGAAAAATGTCCGTGTCTGTGTATGTGTGTCTGTCTGTCTGTCTTTGTGTCAGTGTCTGTGGGCAGCATAGATAAAAAACAACATGTGGTTAAATACAAAACTGGATATTTAAGTTCAGTATCTTTCAAGGATGCGACACGAAAATATTCAAGAAAATCCCTAAATCCCAACTACGCTTTACATGGACATTTTCCAAATTTTGTTTTTCTCAAAAATGGCTCTTAACGATTTTGGATAAAATACAGCATATTAAAGATATTCACATCAAAAATAACATTTATATTTTGAATTCTTTTGGGAATACCCGCCGAAGAACTGTTTATTCTAGTTTAGTTTTTCCAAATTTTGCATAATAGTTAAACCGTAAGAGACAAAAACTTACTACACAAAATATGGATTTTGTTAAAACACACAAGTTAGTTCATACACTTTTTTTGTTGTAGAGCTGATCGTTTTCTTGATATCATAGTTATTGGTTTCAACTTTTAACTACCTAACTTTTCTCAAACGGGAGCATACAAAGAGAAACGAACCTCAATTGTTTCACATACCTACTAGCTTTTAAAAGATTTGGCTATCGATTTAGCCTAGTGCATTCCCTTATTTCCCTTCTGCTTACAAGGAAGCCTCTTAAAACCAATTCCGCCAGTGTTTATCTAGATTGGCATGATGTAGATTAAAAAATAATCCTTTGTGAGAAAAAGTTGTTCATGGAAGTGCTAGAGAAAGTTATATAAATGGAAGATATCAGCTTTTTTATATTGGCGATTGATTGGCTTTAAAATAATTAATATAGTCATGGGCTATTTTGCACTTGATTCTACTTTGTTATACACATAGGCTCTTCAGATTTATTCGGTCTTTGCAGCCAGCCGTTTGTCTGGGCATGACGTCAATACTTGGGTACCGAGTTTATCACGCATTGCCTCGGCAGAGGACAAGCGCACGATGAATAGAAGTCACCAGTCACCAGTTTCGAGGTCACCTTAATGAAATGAGACTTTTATCGTGCCTTTCCAATATTTTTAACTTTTGTGAAGCTAACAGTATTCAGGATGTTTCTTATTGATTTAATTTATTTTTATTCCTGACCATTCAAAGATAATTTGTTTTTAAAGTCATCACATACCGATCAGCTCTTCTAAAGTTTTTCACTATCACTTTTCCCCAGCGAATTCTCTTATTTCCCTCCTATCTACAAATAATAAGGACATTTCTGTTAATGTTTGTTTCGATTAGCATGAAGTAGGTACAAGAATATGCCTTCGTATAAATAATCTGTTTCAGAATATGTAGGAAAGGTTATTTGAATGGAGCACATCTGATTTTAATATTTATTGTTGTCTCTTATCAGCTGTTTTATTTGAAAATAATATGCAACGTGTTACGCACACTTATGAATTAAGGTTATGATCTGTTGGAGTTTACATCAAGGATTAATGCGCATTCTAACAAATTACAAAACATAGTGATAAGTTATGTCCTTTTTGGAATTAAACAATCCTCGATGGTATATTAGAGACAATATATATATTTACTGTCCTAAAATTGCATAAGACAGCCATTTTGGTACACTTTGTATCCATGTATAAAGGAGATTAAAATTAGAGCTGTTTACACTTTAAATTATCCTTTCAGTTTACCTTTTATGCAAAATTAATTCAGAATTCAAGGACTTTACAGGCTCTCCCCGGATAATTGACGATATTCGTTTTTTTCATGCGAATATGTTATCTTAGGACATTTTAAATAAAATTGTTTTTCAAAAAATAAAATCTAATAACAAATATTGAACGTATAAGAATAGTTTAGTTGGTGGTGATTTTCTTAAAGAATTTTCATGTCGTATCTTGGAAATTCTGAATTTAAATCCCTTATTTAGTATTTAACCAACATTTTATTTTTGAGGTACTCCTAGACATACACACATACATACGTGTGTGTGACCGGGCCTTTTTCTAAATTTACTTGTTATTTTCTCTACTATGTAAAGTAAGTATCAGAAGTGTTGTATTCCACCCAAAATTTTAATACCGAAATTTCATGTTTCGAAGTTCGCCGACTGCATAAAAAGTATATTAGAAAAAAAATGTGTATGTGAGAGATGCGCCTAGACAATATGTATGCGTGTTTTTGTTTGTAAGTCCGCATCTCTGTGAAAAGCTAACTCGAAGCGAACGTTCGGATATCAAATTTGATAGCTATTTAAATTCAGTGTCTTCCAAAACTGCAACAAGTTTTTCAACAAAATTCTCTTTCTAAGTTATCCTTTATTTCGAAAATTGTTTATGATTTATTTTCTTATAAATTGAATCTAACGATTTTGATTAATATACTCTATGTTTAAAGATATTTACATGACAAAATATACATCTTGAAATTTCTCGGACTAATCTGTGAAGTCTTCTTTCAAAAGGAATTTTCTGTAATTTTGTAGAACTGATGACTGTTAAGTGATAGAAGAAAACGTACTACATAAAAAATGTAGATTTCTTTAAGAAACATTTATTTTAAATAACTTTTTTGTGTTGAAAGCTATTTTCGAGATATACGTCATTAATAGACCAAAATATCTTGACCATGCTTTTAATGTTCTTTCGATAATCAATAGTTTCGCGTGATTGCATTGAAGCGTTCCACTCCCATAGAATCACTGGGAAGTTATCCCTTAGCATTTGGGAGGACAGCAGTAAAGGTTGAATTACATGAATAACCAGTACTCTGCTGTTTCAAATTTAATATTTTTAAACCCTATTAGAATTACAATATACAGTGAAACAGATGCGTTCAATCTATTCTCAAATAAAATATTCTTAAAATCTTTGAAAAAACAGCTCTTGAACAACTCCAAACCATATGCAACAAAATACGCTAAAACTGCACTCCAGTTGTGTTTAGCAATTAATTTGCTAAACGATTTGATAATAAGCAAAATCACTAATAGATTGTGCATTGAATTTCCAATAGAAAGCTGTGAGAATTAAAATAAGATTTAAATAAATAAGAGGAGACTAATAAATGTGTAATAAAAAAAAAACCGGTCCACTATAAAGTTAACTTTCTGTAATGCAAAGTATAGTAGCAGTAAAATTTGTAAATTGCTTCCCCTTCGGACAAACCGACAGAGGGAGGGGGACAAAATCAGTACTTAGGCCCCAGATCTCCGACAGGTAAACAAGTGAACAAATGTTTTTGAGCAATGCTGCGCCCCCCCCACACATGGACATTTTTCTAAAAATGTTTCTTTTTGGATTCGGAGTGTCTCAAAAACATATTTCGGTGAAATCTCAGTATCGAATTTTAGGTGCAATACAACACCTTTTCTATACACTACATAGTACGTGTAGAGAAATTAAAAATTTGATGTGTTCCATTCACATGACTTTCTCTAAATCTCCGCAATAAATTATTGTTAAAAAGCTTATTGTTCTATTTGCTTAATGCTAATCGAGAAAAATCTGGCAGAAAGGTACATATTGGCTATTGCTTTGTAAGTAGAAAGGAAATAAGAGTACAAGAGGCTAAATCGATATTCAAATCTTTTAAAAGCTTGTTGCTATGTGATTGAAGTTGACAAATTCCCGCATGAGAACAGTATACATTTTTTAAAGCTGAAACTAATAACAAAGAATATTAAAAAGCGGCCAACTACATCTACAAAATGTATATAGTATAAATGGTGTGTTTTAACGAGCTCTACGTTTTTGGTTTAATAAGTTTTTGTCTATCTCTTATGGTTCATCAACTATGCGAACTTCTGCAAAATTTACCCAGATTAAATGTGTCTTCAGAGGCAATTCCCAGAAAATTGAAGATATGCAATTTTACTTGGAATATACATATTTTAAATATAAGAGCCTTTTATGAGAAAATCAAAGTGTTCGAAATTTTTTCCATATAAAGGGTAGTTGAAAATTGTCGTGTCGCAACCTAGGAAGATACCAAACTTAAATGCCAAGTTTAATATTTAATGGAATTTTCGTTTTTGAGCTATTCTGCCCAAAGGCACACACAGAAAGAAACAATGACAAACACACACAAGGACATTTTTATAAAAATGTTCTTTATTCAGGGGATCCGAAACATGTATTTCCGGGGAAATCTCTGTATCAAATTTTTGGGTGCCATACAATACTTCTCTATACACTATTTACATAGTACATGGAGAAAGTAAAAATGGATCCCTATACATAATTCCCTTAATATTTTTTGGTTACATTATGTTAAAAAATCTGTTCCATTCACATGACCTTCTCTACATCTCTGCAACAAATTATTCTTAAAAAGATTATTGTATGTAGTTCATGCAAATCGAGAAAAATGGTCTCATTACAGAAGAGAGAGTATTCTAGGATAAAGAGATTGTCAAATCGTTTAAAGGCTGGTTGTTATATGATTTCTTTGTTTGTATGGCCAGGATTTGACAAATTCCCGTATGACAAAGTGTTAAATGTTTTCAAAACTGAAACCAATAGCAATGAATATCTCAAAAACAGTCACCTCCACGAAAAAAAAATAAACAACATAATTCATGTGTTTTAACGAGCATGCATTTTTTGTTCAATAAGTTTTTGTTGAAATCTTACGGTTTATCAGTTATATAACATTCCGTAAATTTCAACCAGAATATGCGAGTATATGTATTCAGAGGCTATTCCCAGAACATTTTATTTGTCATGTAAGTGTTTAATAAACGATGTATTACTCCAAATCATTAGAATCATTTTTGAGACAATCAAAGTTTACGAAAATTTTTCCACGTAAATGGTAGTTGAGGGTGGGAGGATTTTCTTAAACATTTTTGTGCCACATCCTTGGAATATACCAAACTTAAATACAAAGTTTGATATTTAGCAGACTTTTCATTTCTGAATTATACTACCCTCACACACATACACCTACTCACAGACACACGCCGACATTTTTCTAAAAATTCTTATTTATTCAAGGGTCTCGAAAGATATATTTCCGGTGAAATCTCGGTATCGAATTTTTGACTGCAATACAAAACCTTTTCAATACACTATGTACATAATACGTGTAGAGAAAATAAAATAGAAGTGGTTATTACATGAAATGACCGAGATGAGGTTTTCTTTTGAACTGAAATTGCCAAAAATCTTAAAGTTATGCGCTACAGGAGCTTTTAATTGCTAGTTTGGTATTTCCAGCATCCACGAAACACGGGAAGTGGACGGTTTCCATCAAAGATAAATTGATATTATTTATGGACAGCATTCGATGGTCTTCCCCATGTTAATGGAAGTAAACATTTATTTATTATTGCATTAGTATTTGTTAAACGTCATTCACGTTGATAAGTTTGTTGAAGGCCTATTTTTTGGTTATTAGTTTAACATTTAACCAATAGATCATGCAAGGGTGAAATAATTCTCAAAGTAGCCCTTGTTCCATAAGGCTAAAATTACTCGACATTTATCGTAAAAGAATAAGGAAAAGGCCCAGAAAAGTAACTTATCTGGCCTACTGGCCCTACCCAATACTCAAACTTGGAATCTCTTGAATATGAAGCACATGTGCTTCTCTCACATTACGAAGTTGGGCTCTAGGCAATTACAAACTATAAAAATGGCCTTTTATCCTACAATTTTTATATTATTAGTATTATTAGTATTATTAATATTAAAGAATGAAGTTTTCTGTTATAAAATCTGGTTCGTTCCATTCGCATGACTTTCTCTAGCTGTTCCAGAATAAAATTTTCCTTACAAAAGATTAACCCTTTATCCACGTAACGCTAATCCAGATAAAATTACTGGAATTGGTCTTGCTTACTCGCTTCTTTGTAAGTAGATAGGAAATAAGGGAAATCACTAGGCTAAAGCGATAGTCATATCTTTTAAAACCGGACGCTAAGAGAAACAATTGAAATTCAGCCCTCATTGCTGGCTAGGAGTAAGAAAGAGAAAAGAAAGATGTCTTCCCTTTCAGAGCAGTTTAAGTCCCTTATAACTGTTGACAATAATTCGGAATATCTCGAAAACGCTTAACTCCTGAAAAAAAATGTAAATGACATATATTGAGTATTTTAATGAAATATAGAATGTTTGTGTAGTAAGTTTTTGCCTATCTCTTACGGATTACCATTTATGCAAAAGTAATCCAGAATGAAAAGATCTTCAGAGGCTATTCCCAGAAAATACGAGATTTACGATTCGTTGTCATGGTCATGAAAATATCTTAAACATGACATTTTAATAAAAATTGTTAGAGCCATTTTTGATAATGACAACGTTAATCGGCGTCTCTATAATAGCCATTGTTATTTTTATTAATTATTTATCAGCTTATATTTAAAGAGTGCTAACACTGAATTTTTTCATGTTTTTAAGAGTGTAAAAATTAGCTTTTAGCAAGAGCAGTTCGGAGTTGTTTACTCCAAACTTGGATAGTGGAAAGAGCAAATTTCTATGTAGAAGCCACTCTGTTGTAATAGCACGTACGGGTAGCATTGGGTGCAACAGAGAACCCAGTGATGGTAAAGACCCTTTTAGTTTAGAGAAGAGTTCTTATTTCATTGTGTAACACTTGTCACGTGGGCGTTATGATGCATCCTGGGAAGGAAATTATGCATTTTGGGTAATATCAACTCCAACCAACCGGAAAGAAGCCGCCATGTCAGTAATTTTGCCATATAAGTAGAAGATTACATTGCATCGCTGCTGTCTTTTAGTTACACTGAAGCATTAAAGTTACCTCGCGGCTGTCTTTCAAATTCGTCGGAAAGGTCTTTCAGATACATCGTGGCATTAAGGTTACATCGCGGCGGTCTCTCAGTTACATATCGGCATTCATGTTAAACATCGCAACACTCAGCAATCGGCGCTCTTAGTGATGAATGGTTAAAGTCAGTTAGCACATTTAGGCTTAGTTAAATACAGCTAAACTAAAGTAACAAGGTTATTAAGTAAAATACATGTGCATCATCGAGTAAGGAATTTTCTAGTGATTATTTGATTTAGCAGATTGTACTGCAAAGTGCTTATTTCGCAACTTCTAGTTGACAATAAATTTAAAAGTAACGTGTGTTTACATAACTTTATAAGATCACTCCCCAAACTACCCTCATTTGCTACCACCCCGAGAGAGTCAAACTAGCATGCAGGCTGAGTCAACGGTTGTAGATTTTCACAATATAAGGTACGTAGATCTACTCATCTGGTAGTGGAGTGAATCTTGAATTACCGCCAACGTCATCGTACATCTGAGCACGGGGCCAATAATAAACGCTTCATACTTGACTCCCAAACGCGGAGAAAAAAAAAACGCCCCATACGTGGTGCAACAACGAAATTGCTACATGCTTGGCTACCATTACGTGGGGCCAGGAATAATGCTACAATAAAAATCCAAATTGTCGAAAATTGTTCCTTGTGAAGGGTATTTGGGATGGGGGAATTTTTTCAAATCTTCCTTCACATGCTTGGAATATACTGAACTTAAATACCAAGTTTGTTATTTAAGCTACATTTTGTTTTTGATCTATGCTGCCTCCCCCCCCCCCCACACGCACGCTTTCTAAAAATGTTTTTTTTTGGATTCAGGGGATCTCAAAACATGTACTTCCGGGGAAATCTCGATATCGACCTGTTAAGTGAAATACAATACATTCTCTATCTACTATGCACTTGTACTTACGGTCTAGCGAAATAAAATTGCTAAATAAAATGCGATTTACAGAAAACTTTTGTTTAATTTCTGGAACATTTGCATATCATGTCATGTATTTTATTAACCTGCAAAGATTAAAGGTCTATGCTTCTTGCATGTACTTTAAATAAAATCAATCAATTCTTTTTTTAAAGTTATTTCAACAGGAGAAAACAATTTCCAATGGAATGTCTATCTCGCTCGTCTGAGAAAAATTTGTATACTTCATTTTTTCTATATTCTTTTACAAAAAAAAAGTGTAATCAAAAAAACGTTTAAAATAAAATCAAAAACAAAAAATTAGATAAGCAGACTCTAGCTGTACTTGAAACTCTTAGAATATAGTTGGATGTTTAGCTTAGTGCACGGTGAGCAAGAGGCGCTTAGTTAAACGAGAATTAACAATAACGCACCGCAACTACAAATTAACCGCGGTCAAAGTTTGATGACGTTTCTGTGATGCCCAGCAACAAGGATTAAATCATCATGTTAGAGAGGCAAGCATTTTGATAAGGATATCTGAGTCTTTGTGTTCACGGGTGTTTGCAATAGATATTGCTGCTATTTGCAGGTAATCTTGGCCATGCTTGTTAAAACATTCCATGTTAATATCTGAATAATATATTCAAACTCTAAAAAAAATGTGAGGAGGCAATTCATGGGTTTGTGTAAAAAAATATTACTATAGCTAGCTACTATTTTTTCTCTAACACAAATAATTCTCCATGTGAAAGTTAATCCACTTTTACAGAAAAAACGAATCTCATAACTTTGAAAATACCTCAATAGTAGCTATTATTCATACATTAGGAAGAGAAACTTAATTCAGTGGAAGCTAGCACCATTCATACTAATACTTTATTTATTTACACTTATCAATACCAATATTCAAATGAAAAATATATCCGTTACATTCACATGACTTTCCTACCCTTTAATCGTTTACTGGTGAATATACAAACTTATTCTTCCCAACGCTTATTTTCCTATCAATTCAATCGAAATAAACATTTGAAGATATATTACATTACACATTTATTAATCGATAACATGGAATAGCGATAGTCAAATGTTTAATAACTGGACATTATAGCTGTGCTGGCCTTAAAATTTCATACTCTTTCAATTTGAGAATGAACTGATTATGGATAGAACTTTAT
Organism: Hymenopus coronatus; assembly: GCA_030762935.1. Classification (NCBI taxonomy): domain Eukaryota; kingdom Metazoa; phylum Arthropoda; class Insecta; order Mantodea; family Hymenopodidae; genus Hymenopus; species Hymenopus coronatus. Next base: position 30,458,218 of record CM060896.1, on the reverse strand, counting down.
AAAAATGACATAGTGTTGAAGCAGATGGAACCATTGATAATATTTTGCACGTGGCTTATGCCATAAAAACTTATTACAACTAATTTGTGTGTCCTAAATCGGTCTACATTTTTGTGCCTCGCCCTCCGTGGTATAGTGGTTACCACACTCAAAAACCCAAGATTGAAAGTTCTGCCTAATGGATTTTTTCGGACGGAAAATCTTTAGCAGGCTTCTTCAGGAGAGAAGTAAAGCCGGTGGTCCGGTATAATGCTTATTTGCACACAAAAGAACCACGTACCTTGAAAGAAGACTGTTCCTGGGCAAACTTTTCCACCATTTTGCGACCGCAAATCGTGATTTTGTTCTACAGTGCCATCTGTTGTCAACGAGCTGATCCCCCGTCACCATGGCGCAGAGTAGCGAACTCGCAAACTAGAATCAAATCCGGTCATGGAATATCTAAATGATATCCTTTGCTCTACTAAGGAGATATAGGAATACTACTATTACTACATTTTTGTACAGTACCTATATTTTCATCTCTCATTTAACGTTTACGTACCAGATATACAAGGTTATACATTTCTTCCGAATAAAAGGTACTTCCCAAGTTATTCTCAGAAAATTAAGACATATATATATATATATAGTTTGTAATGTAAACGTCTTTAACATACGAGAATTTAATCACTGCTTATAGTGCCATTTTTATAAAAAGAAAAAAAAATTGAAAAATGTCCAATATATAGGCTGGAGCATTTTCTTGATCTTCGTTTTGCATTTTTAGTAGATAGTGAACTTAAATACCACTTTTGAAATTCGAATTTACGTTTTTCAGTTATGCAGTTCAATAATGCACACATGGACCTTTTTAAAATCTACTTTAATGGATTCAGGAGTCTCAACATCTGTATTTTTGGTGAAATCTTATTATAATTTACGGGTGGATTTATCAAAAATATAAATAACGACTTCCCATTTGAGTAGAGTATAAATATTAGAAAATTTAAACTTAAAACAAGCAATATCCTGGAATGGTTGGTTCAACAACAAAATTATTATGTATGCTTTAAGGAAGTCTACGTTTATTATATATTTAAGTTTTTGTCAATCTCTTAGGGTTTATCAGTTATGCAAAGTCATTCAGAATGAAGAAGACTTCAGAGAGTATTTCCAGAAAATTCAAAATATAAATTTTAGGTGCCGTGCAAATATTCTTAATATAAGATTTTTTAATCAAAATTGCGAGGAATAATTTTTAAGAAATTAAAAATTTATAGAGTTTTGTTTATGTATCGGGTAATTTTGTTTTTGTATCGCACTATTGGAGGATGCTGTACTTAAATAACCAGTTTGGTATTTTACCCACTTTTCGTTTTTGAGTTATGCTGTTCAAACACATGCACACGAGACCCATTTCTAAAATGCTCTTTTTGTACCCAAGGGACCCTAATATGTGTATTTTCAATGAAATCTCGTTATCCATTTTTTTTGTGGAATGCAGCAATACTTCGTCCTCCTGTGTATTATGAAGTAGAGAAATTAATATCATATAAATTTTTTACTTTCTCCACATAGAATAACACACATCCCAAATATTTGATTCAGAGATTTCACTAAAATACACGTTTTAGAGTCCCTTGTATCCAAGAAAAGACTTTTATAGAAAAAAAGCTCCATGTGTGTTTCAATGTCTGAGCACGATAACTCAAAAACGAAGAGTCGATGAATTCTAAACTTGGTATTTAAATTTAGTATATTTCAAGGAGAGACACGAAGATTTTGAAGAAAATCTCCCAATCCCAGCTACCCTTACATGGAAAAAATTCGCACATTTTGATTTTTTGAATAAATGACTCTAACGATTATGATTTAAATAAGTATATTTAAGAAATTTACATTACAAACAAATGTATATTCTGAATCTTCTGGGAATAGTCTCTGAAGACCTCTTTATTCTGGATGAATTTTGTTGCGTTTTGCATAACTCATAAACCGTAAGAGATTTATGTCGTATATATATTTTTCGTGGAGTTAACCATTTTTGAGATAGTCCTTGTTATTAGTTTCAGTTTTAAATATAAATTTTCACATACGGGAATTTGTCAAGAACTCAAGAAACGCCCAGCAATAAGCATTTAAAATATTTGACTCTCGCTTTAGCCCAGTGTATCCCCTTATTTCTCTCCTACTTAAAGAAAGCAAGTAATAAGGCCATTTCTGCTAATGTTTATCTCGATTAGTATGAAGTATATAGAAATATAAGCTTTTTAACACTAATTTTTTACTGAGATGTAGAGAAAGTTATGTGAATGGAACGCACCAGATTTCTTCAATTTTAACTGGCAGGTTATACGGGATATGCCTAAGTTCTCTAAGTTAGGTAGAAATCCTCATGTGAATGTAAAGCATAAGAGTTTTTCAATTTTATCCACTTTGCTTTTTATCCACTTCTAACTCATACTATCACGTAGGAAGTTATAATTTCCGCACTCTATAATTTCCAGAATCTAACAGTTTGTTAATTGAGACTGGAATAGAGAAACAATTACTATGAAATGCTCTGGACACCTGTGTACAACATAATTCAATTCGCACTACTAAATGATGTCCTTTTTTCACCAACCCGTGCTGTAAAGCTGCCCAGTAGCAGGACCGAAGGAAAGCAACATGAGCCGTTAACTCCATCTTCGTAACATCACGATTCGCTCCAATATTCAATTAAATGTAGCGAAAATGAGCCAGGTACAGAAATCTCGTAGTGGAAGTAATTTCCAGGGAACCTGAAATAAGCAAAACTCCAAGGGAAGATATGTTTGTCCCGATCACTGTTATCCGTTGCGCCATCCAGCGCCAAATCTAGTCCACATTCTTGCAATACAACAAACGATGTTGCAGACTGTCTAGTTTCATGCAAAACCCATATCAGGCCTCCGCTGTGTCTCACCTATAGGAATGAAGTCATTAACCGTATCATTCGGTGGACTACTTTTGAGATGTAAAATGGGGAGCTGCTTCAAATCAAAAATGCTGATTTTATGTAAAGCACATAAATAATATTTGAGATAAACATGTAATAAGAAATGTAGTACCAATAATTACATGAGAATTATGAAATGCTGCAGCTAAAATAAAAGCTTGAACCAAATACAGCATCATTAACGGAAAACAGTGCTTCAAAGTAGTCGTTATACTTAAAATTGATGGTAGCAGCTGACACAGAATGACACAGATAATAAGTGTAGCCTTGAGCAGGCCATGCATCGCTAGTGCGTTGCAGGAAAATGCTGAGGTCACTGCCGTAAAAACGAACTATTACTTTTATATATACCATCTATGCGCCGGCACAAAGGTAAGGAATGATATTTCTACTATTCATTATGGGGGAAAAAAAAAAAATCTGAAGTTTTACATTCACATGGCGTTCTCTACCCATTCTTCAATAAATTATTCCCAAAAAGCGTATTCTTCTAACTGCTTCATTCTATTCAGATACATATTACCATAAATGGTTTTAATACATACTTCCTTGTAGATTCTAAGGAATAAAGCAATATACTAGTGACAGTAAACATTTTTAAGAGATGGTACAGTATATTTAAGTGAAAACTTTAAAATTCCATTCCGTTGCTTGAATTTGTTCAAGAAAAACGAATAAAGGAACAACATTTGAAAAAAAATATTAGAATTTTAAAGCTGAATCCAATAATAAGAAATATCTCGGAAATGGTTAATCAAAAATGTACCTATATAACATAAAAATGAATTGGCGTGTTACTTATGGACGCTCTTTAACTACTCTGGTTCTCAACGTCCCATTCTAAATTGGGCGTGAAAAACCGCTTAATTTTGCTCAGAGGCCTCTCCATCAGGCTTGAGGTTCTTTTACGTGCCATAAATCTGCAACACGGGACCAACGGCTTTACTTCCCTTCCGAAGGAAGCCATGCTAAAGCTTTTTACATCCGAAAAAATCCATCGTCCTCCGCCGGGTTTGAACCCGCGACCTTGGGTATATGAAGTCAGCATGGTAACCATTACACCACGGAGGGCGACCCTATATAACATAAATTGTATGTTTTAACGATATCTATGTTTTGTGTAGAGATTGATTTTTTCTATCCCACAGAAGACTATTGCAAGAGGGTACGAAAATTCAATATGAGCATTTTATTTGTCATGAAAATTCCTTAAACACATTGTTGTTAATCAAAATCGCTAATCCAATTTGAAAAAATCAGAATGTCCGAAATATTCCCATAAAATAAATATATTGTCTGTTAAGGACGCTGTCAATTGGCAAAGTCATGTCAGCGCCACGATGAGCCGGAATTTCGTCTCGCAAGAGTTCTTTTACATACCAGTAAATCTACTGGCATTATGCATTTAGATGTGGCTTTCAAGCATGCTTATAAACCAGTGGTGTAATTGAGAAGAAACAGGACTGTTACATTTTCCCCGTCCTAGTTGCCCTACGCTGGCGACTTAATAGATATGGGAATAAGGAGGAGCGCTCTGAGGATTCAAGAGCGGACGAATAAAATATTTGTCATACACATTTAATAAACACTATATTAATTAAATCACATTGAGAGATGTCAACCCTCCGTGGTGTAGTAGTTACCATGATAGCCTTACTTACCAAGGTCGTGTTCAAGCCCGGCGGAGGGCAATGTATTATTTTCGGACGTAAAATCCTTAGAATGGCTTCCTTCGAAAGGGAAGTAAAGCCGGTTGTCCCGTGTTATAGATTTACGGCACGTAAAAGAACCTCAAGGCTGATAAAGGGGTCTTTGGGCAAAATTAAGTGTTTTTTTCACGCTGAGAAATAGTAGTTAAAGAGCGTTTTAAATAAACTCTACCTATTTTATTTCCATTGTGAGATATGTTTTATAAATACATCTTAATTTATATTTTGAAATTTAATTTGATTTGTTATTGTTCTTGGCAATTATGTAATCAACGTTGGGATCGCTATTACCTTCAGTTATTAGTTTTGCAGTTCTATAGCTTGCAGGCAATATAGTATCGAGTTTAATATTAAGTTTATCTTCAGAATCTTCTTTCATGGTCCGAACAAGCGAGAATATTGGTGCTGTAGTCCTTTGAATGGTAGTTGTTAAAATGCCTTTGTATATTATATTTTGATGTAATATGCAATTCTTTTTAACATATTACACAAAATATTTTGACCTTATGATAAATAACAAAAACTGATTTTACCATTCCGGATGGAATTTGCAACGGAGCATTTGATTGCTGACACTGGTTGCCTTATGTTTTGAAATTGAAAGAGGATCAGACGTACCGCAGTAGTCAATAGCAGTCATCTGTTCGCTGCGCGACCACGCCACTAAGGAGAGTGAAGGGAAAAAAGAGGAGAACAACCCGCGGTGCCACTTTTTGGGACCTGTGTTATAATTCATCGATCTAGGCCGGGTTTGAATCCATGACCTTGGGATCGAAAGGCCAGAGCCTAACCAACCACTTCACCGACAACGTTTCTAGATAAAGGATGGGGGATTTTCTTGAAAGTCTGCATGTCGTATCCTATACGAGGATTCAGATTTAACTATTTTAAATATATATATATATATATATATATATATATATATATGTATTATATGTATGTATAGATACACACACAGACCTTGCTTTAAAATATCTTTTTATCCAGGGTCTCGAAATGTGTGATTTTGATAACTTTTGGATACTCGACTTCGTCTCCCATTTTCAAAGTTTTCTTCATTCTTCTTGGAAATAATAGGCAAACTCTCTCTCATACACCTACACAACAATAGTATGAGGATAGCGTGTTTGCGTCAAATACAAGAGATTCCGAGATCGACCATCAGTTAGGGTGAGTTATCTGGGAATTTTTTTTTCGGTTTTCTTCGTTATCCTGAGAAGATGCATTCTGAGTAACCTTAAGCTTTATAGACCCCGAGCTTATTTAAACAACATTTCACCGATTTCATATATTCATCGTCCGATATGCCTCACCAGGTTAAAGTGCGTTAAATTATCTCCCCCTTCCCCAAACACTAATGGTTAAATGTGTTACTTACTCTCCGCACTTGCATCGCTATATGCTACTTGGCTAGTATAGCAGTTTAGGTAATAAAAATGCCTCTGAGAATAAAACGACAATACCTAATCTGTGGCATTAGCTTTCTAAGTAAATGTGTAAGACTTTATGCACATTCTCGAAGTTTATAAATGTTGCCAAGTAAAACAATTAAGCACTACGTCTGTAACGCCTGCGGCACACATTCCGCGGTGCCTGTGTGTTGAACAAGTATCCGCATTTGCACGGAGATCCTGACATTTTCCTCGTTCCCGCAAGGCATTCTCTGCCAGAGGCTTCTAGCACCTTCCTCTGGGCGTTTTACCTCTCTCTCTCTCTCTCTCTCTCTCTCTCTCTCGCTCTGTGTGTGAAACATAATTTATTGCGTTATTGCATAGCAGAATCACTGTGTTGCGCTTGCTTACCATCCACCGTACCTTTGGCTTTGTTGTGCTAGCTGGAGCGAACATTGAAGCCAAATTCCTGCAGCCAACTCGGCATTCTTTTATCGTCCTAGCTCTTTATTTTTATTCGCTATATGATATACAGTAGCTGAAAAGTTATCTTTGTGTTAAAATATTTGTTTAGTAACATTTTCACTTTGTTATGGTGTGCATATTCCATGATGTTAACGTGTTGCACACCTTTATTAAGCTGTTTCGTGTGTATTTTTACTGACGAACATTTTTTTTTATTTGGTTTTTACTTGTTTTACTTTCTCTACTACGTATAATAAGTAGGTGTAATATTGTATTCCACCAAAAAATTCGCTGTCCAGTTTCACTGTAAATATGTCGTTACAAGTACCCCGAATAAAAACATTAAAAAATAAATTTAAAAAAATATCTTAGTCTGCGCGCACACAATGAACTTATACTATTCGTTTTCCTACAAGTTGTAACAATAACTAATATTGGTCAGTCTGATTTAAAAGGGATATAGTGATAGGGTGAGTAGTTTTTTATAACCTTTACTGCTTTATTTCGTACACACGCGCGCAAGTGATTTTCTGTGAACAGCATAACGAAAAATGAAAAGAACGTTCAATACAAAAGTTGGTATTTAAGTTCGGTACCTTACAAAGATAAAACATGAAAATTTCAAATAAAATCCCCTAAAAAAAACTACGCTTTATATAGGACATTTTTCGGAAATTTTGATTTTCTCAAAAATATATTTAAAGATTATGATTACAGATTAAGATATTTTCATCAAAAATGAAATATATATATGTATATATATATATTGAATTCTTTGGGAACAGCCTCTGAGGTGCTTTTTATGCTGTAAGATTTTTGCGTAGCTTAAACCGTAAGATATAGAAAGAATAATACAACACAAAAATTGTAGATCCCGTTATACGAAACTGTGTTTGAATCTATTGTTTGCTTGACTTAGCCATTTGTGAGTATTCTTTATTGATTTAAATTTTCTCTAGTGATTTATTTCTTTCTTCGCTTCTAGCTATGAAAAGGGAACCGAATTTCAGTGTAGCAAACTATCAGCGATCAGCTCTTAAAAATTGATTATCGCTTTAGCTCAGTGTAATCCCTTATTTCCCTAGTACCTACATAAAATAAGCAATAAGACAAGTTTATGTTAATCTTTATTAGCATGAAGTGAACAGAAGAGCACGCTTTTGTAGTAATTTATTGTGGATGCGGTAGAAAATGTATATGAATAAAATACGTCCCATTTGTGTGCTGTTTGCTATACTTAAAGGATAGATAACGGAAGGGGGTACTTCGTACACTGAAACATGGGCACATCTATTCTGGCTAACGCTCCCAGGAGCAAGGAATGAAGTGAGAAAACCAGACACACAGGCCACATAAGACGCGGAAGCTGCTAACTTTTCAAGCAGAGGGGGGAAGAGGGAGAGGGAGGGAGGGGAGAGGGGGATGGAAAGGCAGAGAGGTAGGGGGAGGGGGAAGTAGAGAGAGTGGGGGATGAAGAGAGGGGTATGGGAGGGGGAGAGGGGAAGGCAGGGAGGGAGGGGGAGGGAGGCTCGTCGACCTGGCAGCCCTCTAGTATCCATGGGGAATATTCATTCCTTGAGAATATGCGCACCATCTGCCCGCCATACACCATGAAACTTAATGCACACCTTAAATATGAAAAAAAAAAAAAAAAAAATGAAAGAAAGGAATTCGTGGTATATGAGAAACCAGTTCCCTGTTGATCCCAAAGAAACCACTCAAAACTAATGGGTTAGATTGGGTAGTCTCCGGGGATCCAACCCAGCATCTCCCGAATGCAAGAGGCACACGTCATCGCGGTGCCACATCGCTCGGTTTACCAGTACTGAGTAGAGAAATATTGTATTCCACCCAAAAAGTTAATACCAAATTGCATTGCACATACACGTTTTGAGAATCGTGATTCCAAGAAAGGATTTAAGAAGCTTTGTCTTAAAAGGCATAATTAAAAACGCAAAAAAATAAATTCACTAACTTTAAAGTAGTGACATAACATTTTTCAGAAACATATCACCCCAAACTGCGCTTTATATAGATCGTTTTTAAAGTGTTAGATTTTCTCAAAAATGGTTCTAACGATTTTGATTTAAATACAACTATTTAGGATGTTCATTTTCTGGGTTAGCATGTGGAGTTCTCTTGTTTCTAAATTACTTTTATGTAAAATAAGAACTGAAGCTTTCCTGGCGACGTGTTAATTCCAAATCTTCTCGGGCTTCTAGCCAGGTAAAAACTTGGCTTGACACCAACGTTTCGAAGAAGTGCATCTTCCTCGTCTTCAGGGTGAACTGTCACCCTGAAGACGAGGAAGATGCACTTCTTCGAAACGTTGGTGTCAAGCCAAGTTTTTACCTGGCTAGAAGCCCGAGAAGATTTGGAATTACTTTTATGTAGTTGTTAAACCGTACGGTATGAGATAGGCAATTTTACTAATCAAAAACTGTAGATCTTAAGTCACGCCCTTTATATATGTAATATATATACACACACACACGCATACATACACACACACACGCACACACGAGAAGGCCCATGCAAACCGTGCTTCGCTGCAGTTACTCCCGGAAAATGTGGACGCCAAAGGTTTGCCTAAGCATGTCAGTAAAGGGGACGCGATACCAACAAAGAGAAAACCTTGCTTAAAGTAAGACCAGAGCTTGAACAGTAACACCTATCTGCTATAACTGGTCCCATAGTTCATCGCTAGAGCACTTGCTCACAGTGGTGGGGTACTGCGTTCGATTCCTGGTATCGACAAAGGTTCCTGTGTAGAACAATGATTGTCCCCGAGCAAACCAATAGGCATTTGGGCCAAAACATATTAATGATCGGTTTCAATTCATATCATTATCAGACAGCTAATTTACCAACTACACAAGATGCAACAATTTGTACTTCACATTTAGCAATATTAAATATATGCTGTATCTTTGATTGCAATAAAGAATTAAGAATATAATTAATTTATGCACTTTTAAACCTGCATTATAGACTGACATTATTATAATTATTATAATTATTATTATTATTACGTTATTCATAATACAAATGTTCAAATGCATGTCTGCCTTATTGGATGCATGTAAGCGACTCTCCGTATTACCATGGACACCTTAATATTTCTGCAGGTGCAAAAGCGCAAGCATTCTTTCCGTTAACACATCTAAATTTTCTGGTTCCGTTTAGTAAACCTTGGCATTGATATGTCCCTTAGGAAAAAATCCAACGGAATTAAGTCAGGCAATCTCGCTGGCCAATTACTGCAAGCGCCACAACCTATCCACGTTCGGGGTGCACATTATTGAGATATTCTCTAACCCTTCTATAATAATAGGGTGAAGTACCATCGTACTGAAACCAGTACCTCAAAGCTAACTGAAGTGAGATGTTTTCTGTAGAAGATGCTCTAGATTCAGCTCATTCTGTAGAAGTTGCAAATACAGCTGACCATTTAGTTTGGGAGTCAAATAAACTGGTCCAATGATGTGGCCTCCTAGAATGCCGCATCATACGATAACACCCCAGTACGCTTGCATATTATGTGGTCGTATCCAGTGAGGATTTTCAGGAGCCCAGTAATGTAGATTGTCTATTTATAGTGCAGTCATTGGCGAAATAGCATTCATCTCCCCATAAAATCTGCCCAATGAAATCCGGATTTAGGTCTACTTTATTTAAGAGACCGCTGCAGAACAATACGCGATTTTTGAAATCGTTACCATATAGCAGTGGTATAACTGCAGCTTAAAGAGCTGCCATTTTCTTTCCTTCAGAATCTCTTGTATCGAAGACCACGATACCCCCAGGTCTGCTGCAGCTCTTCTTTATCCTAATTACGGTAAGAAATATGTATTTATAAGTAATGGTTTTAATAATAATAATAATAATAATAATAATAATAGCCTAGTATAGTTATAGGTACAAATAATAATGCAAACTAAAATTAAATAACAAGATAACATTGTTTGTACTACATGGCACGTACGTATATTTTAATTCAAGCTATGCTTATCTTGCGTGGGATTTGTTCCAAAATATCGCATAACGTTCCGAGAAACATTAGATTTGTCGCATATTGATTTTTCCACCACACATTGTACCTAGAAACATCCCGCGGTACTCAAACGTATATCTGTACGTCTAAACAAACGAGCAGAAAGTAGACGTTTCCTTAGAAAACAATAAATACAGCGAGCTTCGGCTTCACTGCGATGCGTCTCCCCATAGATCACTGTGTAATCTCCGCTGAAGTACATTGCAGTTGTTACCTGCTTGACTGAAAGACCTGACTCGAAGTATAAACTGATGGTCACGCGACCTTTTCAGAGCGAAACCGGAGGAAAACATATGCACTACTCAGTGAAGGCTCGATTGTACGTATACTTCCCCTTTGAATGGCAGTAGCGATGCAACCCTTCTTGCACTAACGTATGCTGGGAACATAAAATTACAGAGGACGGCTTGTGCGGGCTACCTGGTATATGTATATGCAAGTTTTATGCCGTTCAATATTCCAAGGTATTATTTTGTTTATTGGTTTAAAATTTAAATAATTATATAGGGTCATTAAATTATAATGCCTCTGCATTGCGCGAGAAAACCGTGATTTGCTGGGAAAGTGATGCCGGCAAAGGCACGCTAAAGCTCTTACCTTAATGTTGACTTTCTGCTCCCAAACAGGCAGATTATCTTACAAAAATGTTCTCTCGCTCGTCTAAGCTTAGCAGCTGGAATTCTTCTGAACTCTTGTATGATGTTATCACCAAGTTCCTCTAGATTAAACAAGGATTCCTACTGCAGAGATTAGGAGAGTGAGCGAGCACACTTTTACTTGATATGCTGCTTGTTTGCTGCTTGTAGTAAAACAGCACATGCAGCATCTGCTATAAGGTAAGAATTTGAGTGCGCCTTTGCTCGAACCTCTTTCCCGGGACCTGCGGTTCTCTCGTCCAGTAGAGAGTGGCCGCGAGAAGGGTTACTTTATAGTTTAATACCCTATACTTATTCTCAGCTGGTAAGTCGTTATATGTTTTCTCGTCCTCATATTAAGAGGTGCTGTTTCAAAGCCATTATTTATCCATTCGTATTTACTTTCTCAACGGCTACATGTATGTAGTGTATAGGGAGATATTGTATTCCATCCAAAAAATCGATGTTGAGATTTCACCGGAAATATATGTTTTTGGGTCCAGTGAATCGAAAAAAATATCATTTTTAGAGAAAGATATGTGTGTGAACAACATAGCTCAAAAAACGAAAAGTCCGTCATACACAAACTTGATGTTTAAATACAGAATTTTCCAAGGAAATCCCCCATCTCAACTGAAACTTTACATGGAAGATATTTTGAAAGTTTTGATTTTCTCAAAAAGGCTCTAACGAATTTGATCAAAATATAAAATATTTAACATATTTTATGACAAACTAAATGTATAGGTACATTGATTTTTGTTGTTGTTGTAAATATCCTCTGAACGACTTCTGGATGATTTTCTTTAACTGGTAAACCGTAAGAGACAAACCAAATTTACTAAACAAAACGAATAGATCTTGTTAAAATACAAATTCATGCTATACCTTTCTTTGTACAGATAAGTATTTCCAATATATTCTTTGTAATTGGTTTAAATTTTAAAATTCTTTTAATTTTTCTCAAAGGCGAAGTCCTCATTCGTTTCATATCTCTTGTTTTTTACTCCTGGCCATGTAAGGAGAACCAAAGTTCTGTCGCATAGCGATAGCCTTTAGAGTATTTGACTATCCCTTTAGCCAGTTTGTTCTTCTTTTCTCTTCTACTTATAAGGCACTAAATAGTAGGGCCATTTGCGCTAATGTTTATCTCATATAGTGTGGAGTAATGAGAATAATAAGCTTTTGTAAAAATATTTTGCTTCAGAATAAGTAGAGAAGGTCATATAAATCACTTATTTATTGTCGCTTTGCATAGAACGAAATGTATAAATATTTAAATATTATTATAATGTTAAGGTTTTGTTTTCGTTGGCTTCTCACAGCTTTGCAGTTTTGTTTGGAGGGAGTAATCAGTTTATTAAACAATTCATGTATGAGGAACATGACTCGTTATATAGGTATTGAGTTCGACTGTAGCAATCCATGAGTTATTTGTGCTAATTGGAGAAGCACACCTTTTGGCAGCCCTGTCGTTGAAGTCACAACCTCTTACTGCTTTGTTTGAAGCACCGCACACGCCTGCTTCAGGTTTACACTTGCATTAATGAAGCACTTTACTGTTATGTTGCACCTGTATACCCACAATACAATGCTGATCCGTGTCAGAAGCAGATTTATTTAACTGAACTACCCCTCAGGACGTGTCCTCTGTACCTCCTTTGATTACCTCAATAGAGGCACGACATGCGGACGTTCTTCCCGGTGTCCCATATATGTTGAATACACTGCTACATACTTCCAAACGCCAGCTGCCTAGTTGAGCTCGCTAAAGTGTCTCGCTTTGGCGCTTCGTGGAGCACAGGATCGTGGGTTCGAGTCCCGCCTTGGGCATGGGTGTTTCTGTGTTTGTAAATGTGTCTATGTTTGTGCATGTCTATGTAAAAGGAAAACGTTAAGAATAATAAGGTCTACTAAGGAAATATAGGAAACTGGAAAAAATTGAGAAAAAGGAATACAGCACCGGAGTCCTGACAAGCCTCCAGAACTGTATTTTATAAAAAAAAAAAAAAAAAAAAAAAAGTTGTCATTCAATTGTTTCAAAGCGAACGTTGCGAGAACAAGATGGCTGACAGCATTGAAGCTCAATCTCTTTTCAGAATTAAAATGAAAACAGTTTCAAAACAAAATTTGGTTAGGTATTTTTACTGTGCTTACTTTGAGAAAAGGGGTACACTTTGCGCATTGTGACCTACACAGAGGAGGAAGGGAAGTATAATTCACAAATATGCGCAGAAGTCCATCACATTTCCAAACCCTTTACTGTTCAGGAGAATATTCTTTCTATAGCGCTTGTATGTGCCTCATTTTCCCGTACTTCAATCATTAAAGGTCTAGAAGTACATAGAATAAATAGTCCGATGTGTTCCATTCACATGACTTTCTCTAGCTGTTATTCACAAACTTTCCTTACAAAAGATTATTCTTTTATCTGCTTCATGCTAATAGAAATGGTCTAATTATTTGCTTCCTTGTAAGTACAAGGGAAATAAGGGGATACACTGGGCTGTAGCGATAGTTAATCATTTATAATCTATCCCTATGTGAAACAATTGAAATTCGGTTCTGTTTTGCACTCCCGGTAGTAAAACAAAAGATAAGAAACGAAAGTTAACTTCCCGTTGGAGAAAAGTATGAATTAAGAACTGAAGCCAATAAAAAGGAATATCGAGGAAAAGGTTAACTCTATAAAAGCTGCAATATATATATATTGTTTCTTATGACAATATTTAAAAATATAGAATTTTCATTAAAATCGTTAGAGTAAATTTTGAAAAAATATAATTTTTCCAGGTAAACTATGGTTGGGTGTAGGGGGATTTTCTGGAGATTTCTTCAGTCGCACCCTTGGAAGACACTGAAGTTAAATAATACTTAAATAATTAATAATACTTAAAAAAATAAGTTGATATTAGCCGACTTTTCCTTTTGCAGCTTTTCTCCGCACACACACACACACATGGACATATTTCCAAAGATTTTTTTATTCAGAGGGTCTCAAAATATTTATTTTCCAGGGAAATTTTGGTACTAAATTAAAAATTTAATCAAATATGTATGCTATACCCTGACACTTAATTTCCTATACCAGGGTTAATGTGGTATATCTTAATATTTATTTCTATTTTATGCATATAATAACTATTAACCAAAATAATATCAAAATAACGTAAAAAATTACTAAATTTATAATTAAAAATGTTTAACTTATAAAACTCAAAAATTCGATTGCTACATTACTCATTTTATTTTCATATTTTTTTACTCTTAAAATGACTATAATTACTCCATATTAAATTATTTATAAAGTAATAAATCTTTTATAAGTTGTGGAGCTATTAATACATTTTATTTCCTAGTAATTTACCTTATAACATATTATATAGGTAATACATTTATTTTACTAGTATACACTTTTAAAATATTGTATTTTCATTATTATTTATAATACCTCTGTTATATTAAATAAATACGTCTATTATAAGTATATTATTTACACTTTAAATTTGACTATACTTATTCTTTAGTTATTTTATTAGTTCATATTAGATTTATATTATCTATTTATATTAATATGTATTGATATGCATTTGTATTTTATACATATACTTCTTTTTTCTTTGTTGCTTCTCTCTTCCTCTATTCGCATAACTATACCTACTTTATTTATCGGTAACCAATGGACCAGCACGTCTAAAAGATTTTAAGACAACGGAATGAAGGAGAAATAATAGAAAGGAAATTGTAGTAAATAAGAAACAACCCGAGCATTCGGTGCAAATCCCATGAAACACCCATGGTTTGTATTGCGCGATCGCCGAGGTTCAAACCCGGAATCTGAGGGGTACAAAGTTACCGCGGCACCGAGTCGCCTGGTAGTATGTAAATACAGTTGATATATTCGATGTCGAAATTTCTCTGGAAAAGCATTTTCTAACACTTGCGCGCGTATGTGTGCGTATGTTCATGAGACGTATGAACAGCATAACTCAAAAACGAAAAGTTGGTTATATACAAAACTTGCTATTTCAGTTCAGAGTCTCTCAAGATGCGAACCGAAGATTTGTAATGTGCCGTTACGACTACAAGTATTTACGTAAACTTCGAGGTTAGTTTATCCTTTGAATTGGGAGGAGCCAGCTTCATGTCGCGCGTGCCTAGTCACATCCGACGGACAGAATGCACCAGACGAGCGTGCTCTTACTTCAGTCTTCCAGGAGGAAAGAATGGGTGAAAGTCTTGGTTAGCAGCGTAGGGCTGACTGTGTCGCGAAAGTCTGGTGCGAGCATATTTCGGATTGTGTAAACAATTTTTCTCTTTTCTTATGCATTATGCATTTAACTTGGCAAAATTTTCAACCTCGCTCGCAACCGAGAAGTGTTTTCCTTGGTAATCGGTCAGAAAACAGCTAATGACATTATACATTATTTTTTTTGTAATTTTTTGCAAGCATTATTTATTCAAAAATTGTGCTGTCTTGGATTTTCTGGGAAATATATACCCTGTATTTTAATTGTGAATACGATTGTAAAGTGTTGAACTTGGATTCTAATTTTAACAAAGCTTACCTTCTTTGTGTCTTTATGCCTGTGTAGGTCTATCCTCTAGGCATTATTCATATTTGTACCTTCCACAATTTTAATTATTTCAGTGGTTTGTACACGGTTAGGGCTTAGCGTAACAAAGTGGTAGCAGAAATCTAGGAACAAAGCGGAGTTAAATTTAGCAGAAATACAGGTTTTGCTTTAAGGGAAAATCTCTTATATTTTTATAGTGAAATGGGGATAAAATGCAACATTGTTTTTTTATATATATTCATGGTGAACATCTCTTTTCTTTCGCGTGTGAAATCATTACTAAGGCAGCCATTTGTAATGATTAAGATATTTCAAATTTCTATACGCTTGCACAGTTATTCCTTTTGTCCACATTTTACGCGGCTATGGTACCTGTAAATTTAGATTTGTTATGGAAAGCAGAACTTCGCTTTCCTTTTAAAATTAAAAACACTCCATGGGACCATTCACGACCGGTCGCAACCTTATTGTAAATTCTGAAATAGAATGGGGGAGGCTAAAATTGATATTAATATTGATAATAATATAGTACGCTGTACCAAGGCGAGATTGCAATATCATTATGACAGTTTGCATTTGTTAAATTCTTCTCAATTTGCAGTTGAGATCAAAGATGTGAGTTCGTCTTATTTAAGAATAAAGTGTTCTTAAGACTGCAAATACATAAGATTGGATAATAGCTACTGCAGATTCTAAAGTTAAAATTCAAACTTTACTTGCTTCTAGCACAATACAGAAACAAGTTGACATATTGGACACACAGGTAACATATTCAGATTTAAAAGAAAAACAATTTAAAGTTATTACAAATTCAATTTGAACCGTTACAAATCTCGCATCCGATGTAGAAATAATTAAAAAGAGTTAACTTTGTTGTTAGTTCTTTGGATAAGGCGTATGTATTTTTACAGTTGTTTGTTCGCCTAAGAGATGCTGTGAATCGGACCCCATTTGACATGGATCATTACTACTTATTACTATTGAATGCTGTAAGAGGTCGATTAGAACTATTAATTCAAGACGCATTAACGGGAAGTTAGATTTAGGAATTTTTCAGACAAGAGTTCTTGATGTTTCTTCCACCGCGTACCTTAGTACAATATTTGGGCGAATAGTATTTATTAGGTGCCATAATAAAACAGTGAATCCTGTGTCTACTTTCTCACAATTGAACAGCACGCTCAGATTTTATTTATGCAGGAAGACTAACTGCTAATGTATGCATTTATTGCGTTTGGATTACATTTATCGTCTGCCAAATGTTAAGCTTTATGCCAGTGTCAAACTCATTTGCCGACTTAAATAATATTGCTTTCTGGATTCAACAGTTGCCTGAAGCTTCGATAGTGGGAACATCCTACGAGGCTTCCCAGACTATACATAGTCAAAAGTCAGGCTTTAACAACATACCTTCGTCGGGCATGCCTTCACCATTAGTTCAGCATAGGGGGTGTTCCTTCTGTGGATAATCAGGTTACTCTGTTAATAGCTGTTTTAAACGCAATAGGACTTCACAACTAAACACAAATCGTAGAAGACTAACACGAAAGCTACAAAAGCATTTACTCACGACGATGCCAAACATTGGTGGACAAACGTTTATTCCTTTACGGGTAATTCACGGCTATGTTTCCGGGTAAGGGTTAGTTTTTCTTTTGGATTCCAGTTCTACAATTATGCATTGCATATTGAAGTATGGAACTCATTATTGGGTAACTTACGTCAAAAATGAAAACAGCAAATAAATATTGAATGTTACAGTGTCAGGATTATCTTTCCTTTGGTAGGGGAACCAAGTTACATGTCAAAATAGAGTGATTTTCACGAAATTTTCTATTCTATATAGTTTCGAATTTGCAATTTAAGGCGACTTTGGGGATTCCTTTCTTTTCAAAGACAGTAACACTACTAAATTTTTTAAAATTTACGTTATTTTTGCATTTTCGCTTCAAACGTCCATAGCTTTAACCTTGGAATCTTTATCACAGGTTGTATTTGCGAATGATTCTTCCTGTTTGCCATTTTCGCCTGATGCCTTTTGCATCTTATATTAGAACAACAAAAGGAATTACAAAACATCTTAAACGATTTTCGAGGGTTTTTACTGAGAAATTACAAATTTTAAAGACTTTGTGCATAATATTCAATTGCAAGATACTATTCCCGTTCGATACGTACCATTTAAAGTAATGCCGCCTAAAATGAAACTATTACATAATAAGATTGATGAGACGCTTCAGGCTGGAAATATTGAGCCGTCGGATACCCCATACTCTAGTCCGTATTTTTAGTACTAAAGCAGAATAGAGATCAGCGTTTAGTGGTCGGTTATATGAAATTGAATAAAAAAATACAAGTTGCTAATACAATACCTGATCTACATGGTGCTGCTAATTATTTTTGAGATGCAATATTTTTTGCGACTTTAAATTTGAATCAAGCATATTATCAAATATTATTAGTCCATTGGCAGCATTCGCGACACCATGGAGGCTATTTACCTTTAATCAGGTTCCTTTTGGACTTTCAACAAGAGCTCAGACATTGTCACAGGTGATGTTTAAGGGGCATATCAATTTAAAGTCACTAATTATTTTTTTGATACCTTTTAACACCCACTTTTATTATATATGGTACCGCAGGCGATGGCATTGGTGTATGAGCAGCAGTGGAATGTGATGGTGGTAAGAACCAGAGATCCCGGAAGCAAACTCGTCCCTGTGCCGCTTTTGTCCTTCCCAAGTTCGAACCCTGTCACCTAGGTAAGAGGCAAGTGGTCAAACCACAAGGCCACGGTGAGTGCGTTATGTATATTTATGTCTTAGTTATTTATTGTTCTGATTTGCATTCTCATCTCAAACACCTTCGGTTAACCTTTGAGGCGTTGCGTAAAGCAGGGTTTACAATTAGTCCTCATAAACTTAGTTTTGCAGTTCGACAGAATTCATTTATGGGGCATTTAATTTCACCCCAAGGAATTTCCATTGATGCACATATGATGAACATGTAATTTCTAGTACCGCGTAATAGGAAACAATTAGTCTCATTTTTGGGCATAGTTTTTTCATTAAGTTTACACCCCATTTTTCGGATATAGCCAAAACTTTGTTTGCTTTGAGACGCAATAATGCACCATTTAAATGGGAGACAGCACATGAAAAGTGATTTTGAATCATTGAAAACTGTTATTATGAATCCACCAGTATTAGGCATGGCGGATTTCACTAAACAATTTATAGTACAAACAGATACCTCGAAACCAGCCATAGCTAGTTGCCCTTTGCAGAAACTGCCGAGTAGACCTCGTCTGATTGCTTATGCTTCATGAGTATTGTCTCAATCAGAAGGTAAACAATCGGTTTACGAGTTAGAAGCATTAGCCGTTCTTATAGCAGTCGAGACATTTAGGCAATTTCTGGAACATCAGCACATTTTACTTGTGTGCAACAACCAGGAAATTATATGAATACTTTCTCGTGCCCGAAAAACAGGAAAATTGGCATGGTTGGCACCTAAAACTCGGTTAACTTAAATTTACAGTTTGACACACTAAGGAATCGGAGAATTGTGTTAGTGATGCCCTCTCTAGAATGTTTGAGTAGAATTCACCAGAGGTAACAGTTAATTTTGAGATTCAGAAAATATTCCCGAAGGACTTTCCAATGACCTTCACTTCCCTTAGTGTACATTAATTTAAAGTTATGGAGTTAGTCCGTTATGGTAGCGGGCGAAATTGAGTTCTGTGGTGCCGAAACATTTTCTTCAAAATGAATTATTGTATTCAGAAGCGACGGCAAAGGCACCAAATACGTATTGTATTACCAAAATCTTTAGTCTCTTTTGAATTGCATTATTTTTATACGACACCTTTGGAGGTCCGTAAAAACAAAGGCCAAATTAACCCAATATTTTTGTTGGAAAGGTATTATAGCAGATATTGCGGTATGTAGTATAGTAAAGTTTCCACAAAACAAAAACATTAGATTTTTGAATTCTAAATTGGCATCATACCCCATGCTGAGAGTTTTATTGGATTTGGCAATCAAGCATGGAGAAGCCTTAGTCATTCCTATCTACAAGGAGGTAATAAGATAAATTTCTGTACATGTTTATCTCGGTTAACTGAAGTAGATGCAAAAATAAGTGATTACAGGAATAGTTTACGCAAGAATGAGTAGAAAAAGTAATGGAGAGCAAAAATAAGATTTCTTTTCAAAATTACCTTTCGAATGAGTTTGAAA
The DNA here is from genome assembly GCA_030762935.1 of Hymenopus coronatus. Taxonomy (NCBI): domain Eukaryota; kingdom Metazoa; phylum Arthropoda; class Insecta; order Mantodea; family Hymenopodidae; genus Hymenopus; species Hymenopus coronatus. Next base: position 30,438,184 of record CM060896.1, on the reverse strand, counting down.
CGTTGTCGTCAAACAAACTAGAATTAAATTTGTTGAAAGCACACGATAATAGAACGACCTGAACTGGAACAAACACAAAGTTTACATGTGCAGCCGAGTGCTTGTAATCGTGCCAATATGATGTGCAGCAGTTGATGTTGGTAAGGAGGTATTCAACCGCCTTAGTCACCCCGCTTACCCGGTTCTAGGATTCACCCCCTTTTCTTTCACTCCTGAGAATGAAATCTTCCTGTTTCAGTTAGTTTAGATGAACTGGATTAATAATTGAGTGCCAGGCATTTAGCATCAAAACAATATGAGAGTGGTTCATTCAAGGATGCATACAACGTCGTTCTAAGGCATAATTTCTAGTCACTCGGGTGAAATGTTTCCGTATCTCTCGTCTTTTGCCACTCACCAAGACCAGTTGTTTATGGGCTTGTGTGTGTATGTGTGTGTGAGTGTCGGACTAAATTCAAACCAACAACACATTGACCCTCCGAGAGCTAATTTGGAAAATTCTGCCAACATTAAATAAAGGAAAATATTATTGAAAATCGAGCACTCGCACGCTTCCCTGCACTCGACTATACTTTGGGGTTGAGGAATGCGCATTGAAACTGAACGTTATCTACAAGGTTATATTATATATATATATATATATATATATATATATATATATATATATATATATATATATATATATATATACGTTGCATACATGGATGCGTGTAAAGACTTTTAAAACAGGAACTGCTTTTCTATTTCACACTGCAAACAACAGACAAAATTCTTTTACCTTTCATTTTCATACTTAAAAAATATCGATGAGTTGCATCCCCATGGCTTTCTCTACTTGCTCTTTTGTTAAATTCAGCCACGCGCGCGCACATACATCACCTTTATTTCCTCATTCACACTCACAGACTCCAGGAACGAGGGAAATAATCCTGACTAAAGAAAAATTCCCATCCTGCAGCCGGAAATCGAACCCGCGATGTCTAGATTTGAAAGCTATGGTGTTAACCCACAGGTCACAGAGTCAGTCTGTCACAAAATCGGAAACTTTATACTCTTTGGATGATCAGGAAAGAAAGAAAAAATACAACAGCAATTTACAAGGTGAGAAAATTGGGCATTCGAAAATTTAAATCCATATAAAGGAATATCTTGGAAATATATAACTTTCAAACATGCTAATTGATACAATTATGTGATTTAATGATATCTGCATTTTTATAGTAATACTTACTTTATTTCTTACGGATTACCAGTTATACTAGTGACAACAAGAATAAATAATTCCCAAAACAATTTCAATCTTGTGATCACGTGATAATTGACGGGCCGAGCCGCTACCTAGCTTCTGTACTGCAAGTGTGGAATACTTGCTATAATTATCTTTACATAGACGCCAGGATTGCTGGAAATGTGAAACTATACGCATGCAAGAAGGAAAGCGCGCCTCTGCATTTACAGAGCTCCCTGGATGTTGCAGGGGTCTACTACGTTAGTATTACTTGAACACGTGCAATAATGGTCCAAAAAACCAATGTGTGTGGCGCCCGCAGCTCTGGCAATTTCCTTGATAGATAATTGAGACAAGCATCCTCTTCTGTGTGAAGCTGACCATAACTTAGAAAATATGTAATCATATCATACGACGCTTAGGTAAGTAATAATCAGAATATGTATATTAAGTGTTGCACCAAAGATATATCTAACTGGTTACCAATTAATAATTTCCAATGAGGGTCAACTATTTTTCATCATCAAAATACGACGTCGTGAAGATCTGTAACGGAAGGTACCGTTTGAGGAAATGCAGATATAGTTAGTTAAAATGTTAAAGTAATGTGAGATAAAGGGAAATACTTCAGCGGGTGAAGAAGTATAGTTAGCGTGTGAAGAAATGCAGACATGGGTAATTAAAGTGTTGAAGTAACGGGAGATAAAGGGCAGTACTTAAAAAACTTCGTATAGATAGTTAATGGTCCAGTTGAAATTGAAGTGTACAGTGGAAAGCAAAAAGCATGCTGATGCTTATGGTTTCTTATAGTGTTTCTTTATTCAATATTTGCAGAATCTTCTTATCAGTTGTACCACACCTATCCGATTGTGATAACATATTATTGGTTTATTATATATAAAGTGAGCGGAAAAAGGGAGCGGACACATTTTATCTGAATGGCTGGAAGACACTCGCCAAATATGTCCGCCTCCTACTGATTTGTTTCCAAAGCCAGGCACTTAAATCCTAACCAATGAACAGAGGTCGGACTCAAGCTCAAAAGCAAAGGAAATGGCGGGTGAGTAAGACTACTATTATGTGAAGAAGTTGAATGAAATTGCCTTTACATCTCTATTATATATGTCATTTGAAGGGAACAAGGAACACGGGCAACAATATGAAAATTAACTTGAGGGAGAACTTTGGTATTGCAAATAAATCTGACAAATTAGAGTAAGGAACCTAGTTATTCTGTTATAAATCAAGTAAAGTGAAAAAGAATAAAATCAGTCGCAATTTCGTATTACTTGAAAAACTTCTTTACATCCATTTTATCGAAAAACTCTGACCATAAAATGTATTTAAGGTGACGGTTCCCTGACGGTTAAAATCCCCACAGCATATAAAATCTGGTTATCATTTTTGCCAGTTATTATACATAATAATATAGTTTTTTGGCATGTATCAAACTTCTAGCTCGCGTGTTTATGTAAATAAGCTTTGTATTGTGTAAATCTACGTTTTATGAACGTTCTAGCATGTCTTCAGAAATCCTTATGCGATTGAGTTTTTGTAGAAAATTCAAGTCTTTCGGAATTAACCGAGCTGCAACGCGTGTCATGCCCAAACAATCGTTTAAAGTGTACGAATCGGTTCGTGAGACACAGAAAGTTCAGCGACAATCTCTCTCAGACCTAATGACGATTTTTACACACCTTTTGCTTCAGTTTAGCGATGTTCAGTTCAGTTGAAACCGTTAATGGACGACCAGAGCGAGGCAAATCTTCCACCACATCTCGACCACTTTTGAATGCACTGTACCATTCATATGCCGGTGTTTTTATAAAGTCGATTCACCGTAAGCCCTCTGTAACATTTTCAGCGATTCGATTTGAGACAGATTCTTTGTTCAATATTTGTATCCATCGTAAAATCGCAAATCACCTTTGAGATGAACTAACAAAATGGCGTACTGTAAACAAACTAGATGACAGATGACGATCAAACTCCGCGTGGGTATAGAGGAAAGTTGTACCAACATAGTGACAACATTAATTTTGAATTCCCTTTTAAACAGGATTTTTAAATGATAATTTCCCGGTACTTTCTTGACAGAATGTATGTCATATTATAGTTTTTATATAAAGGCTAATTACTGTAGAAAATTATTGCTTTTCCTATTCTCCAAAGCTATTGATTTTTGAAAACTTAATAATTTATTTCTCAAAATTGAAACATTACTTCAAAAAGGTATATTACTTTTCTTTAATGTGCTTTTGAGAGGCAACCTAAAGATTTTTAAACAAATTGGTTAAAACATTGCCTTTTGAGTATGAGAAAAGTTGGAAAAAAATTTGAGAAAGCAAGGTATTAGTTGGAGGTTCCATTAATTAGCATGCTTCAATTAATTGGCATTTATCGTCGCCAAGTGGGAAAAAGGATATATTTTCTTAATATTTATCATTCATAATTTTATTCTGAAAACAAATACTTTTTCAATTTCTGGTAAAATTTCACAGATGCATCACCTTAAGATAATATTAATTCAGGGGAAATTTTGGAAATTTAGAATCAGAATAAAAACTTTAGTTCCGTAGTTGAGATCTAGTCTACTAAACTTCCTATTTCCGTGCCACCGCTCTACTTACTACTACTTGAACCATGAAGTCAATGATATATATTATGAAAATATCGAATTTTCTGGGTAAAACAAGGTGTTCTTAACTTCTTTTGAGATAACACCCCAAAGTCCATTTACGTAATAGGATTGGTCATAATAAAACTGAATTGATTGCTTCCTAGGCGAAACCTAAACTGCTGTGAACCTCTGGTGCACATTCATCATTGCGAAAAAAAGAAGAAAAAAATATGCCAATCAACTTGATTGGTTAGAGCTATGAAATGCAAGTGAACTGTAAATATTGTTACTGTATTAACATCTTATAACTTGTGCTTTCGTGAGTCTCCAATAAACATACTTAATTCTTGATAACGACTAGCTTTCCGAAAACCTGCTACTTCGCGGAATATTTATTGAAAGTATACTATCTCAGTTTTACTTCTGTCAATTTGAGATTGACATAAGTTGTCGCTATCTCCTGAGTCACAGTGTGTGACTGACTTCTTTCAGTAATGAGCTGGAGTAAATCCAGCTTAAATATGAAACACGCTACTTCCTCATTCTTTCACACCCAACCCCAGATAAGGGTGGTTAGACATTGTTAATCATCAAATACGTGTTGATAGAAGAAAGCGAGGGCCTTTGAGTATAATCCATTGGATCCATGCTTAAGGTGAGAGTAAAATTTCCTCGTTGTCCAGCACCACGATCCGTCACACCACCCAATATATTTTGGATAATCAGATTTATTCAAAACTAGTTTAAATATTTTTTTTAATGAAAATCAAATGTTATATTTAACTACAGCCCTAGAAATCGATGACGTCATTGTTTAACCGAGGTAGAGTAAAGTGGAAATGGAGTTTTATTTATGGACGCTCTTTAACTGCTGTGGTTCTCAGTGTCCCATTCTATACTGGGCGTGAACGATCGCTTAATTTTGCTCAGAGACCTCTTTACCAGGCTTGAGATTCTTTTACGTGGCCTAAATATCGACACATTTGACTTTATTTCGAAAGAAGTCATGCTAAGGATTTTTACGCTCGAAAAAAATCAGCGTCCTCCGCCGGGTTTGAACCCGTGGCCTTGGGTATATAAAGTTAGCATGGTAGCCATTACACCACGGAGGGAAACTAAGAGAAAGTGTATAGATTCATTTTAAATATAGGTTATAAACAGAGGGGACACCTCGCGAACCGCAAATTAATTATCTAGATTTATTGTGGCTACCACCTCACATGAGAGAAGACTAAAGTGAATGAACCACAGGGGACTATATGTTGCAGGTAGATTGTCCATACAGTGTAGAAATCTCTAATTATTCTTACCTCGAAGATTGACTCACCACTGAGCTCTCCATGGGAAACAAAGCACGACTATCAATCAGAACTTTGACTCCACGGAGCATCTTTAAAGTAAGAATCCGCTTCATCCGCATGTGTTGTCTCACACCATGATACCTGGATATATGCCTGAAAGGTAACAAGGTAATGGAATGAAAAGGAAACGAAAGAAAATCGTGGTAGAAGTTGCCCCGGCATTCACCTTACCGACCAGGGATGAGAAGCCCAAGGCCAGAGTGAGCGATAAACGGACATTGAATCCTGGATTTTCAGTATGCGAGCCACATTTTCCGCGGGACCAACTTGCTTGGTCAACTTGCAAATACACTAATGAGAAGGCGACCTTGAGGGCGGTGAAGAGCAGGAGAGAGACGTGTGCATTGAAATGTTCTGGCAAGACTATTTCTTCAACTGTAGATTATTTTATGGATACTGGTTTATTACTAACTTTATCATCATATTTCACGAACCGTACAGCACTCAATTCCTCTGCCAATCTGCAACAATATTCGTCCTTTCTGTTCTAATTTGCCATATTCTGACTGCGTTAACATTTTTATATTTTTAGCAATCGGCCTTCTTCCGTACAGCTGTGTTGGTCACCTAAAAGGGAGTGATATATGTTTTGCAAGAAAAGGCAACAAAAACAATGTCGTATGAGAGCACAATGTTAAAATGATTACTTTTGAGTTGATTGTCATTTTTAGTCATGCTCATTTTCCATACTGCTAACCAATAGCAACTAGATAAAGTAATACATTCGAACAAAAAAATTGGATACCTAGATTGCCTATAAAGCACAGATTTTTAGATTCTCAAAATATAATATAATATGTATGTAGAAGAAAAAAATTCAATGAACTCTATTGACATAACTTTCTCTACCAATGCTGCAATAAAGTATTCTTGCAAAGCCTTAGCTATTTCATGCTTAACAGATTAAACAGAAATGGTTTTTATTACACGTTATTTCCTTGTACAAGAGAAGCAAGGAAATTGAATATGCTAAAACGATACGGATATCTGTTAAAACCCGGCCGCTATGCTCTGGTTTAGAAATTCCGTTCTCTTAGTTGGGTCAGGAGAAAGAAAAACGAATAACGACTACCCAGTTGAAAATAATTTAAGTATCGATTGAACCAAATAATAATGAAAATCTCGAAAATATCGCATATGACATAAATTGTATGTTTTGATGAAAATTACAATTTTTTTTGTGAAATAAGCTTTTGTCCTTTTTTTTACAGTTACTCGGTGAAGTAAAAGTCATCCGGAATGAAGAGGTATTGAGAGGACATATCAGAAAATTCAAAACAAATTTTATTTGTGTTGAAAATGCCTTAAACACAGGGTATTATAATAAAACTCTTTAGAGCATTTTTTAGATAATTAAAATTTTCGAAGGAGTTTTTAAAGGATGGTTTGGGATGAAAGAGCTTGAACTAATTTTCTATTTAAATGACTTTTCGTTTTTGACTTATGTAGTTCACAAACACACGGACACACAAAGACGAAACGATTTTTTTGTAAACATGGATATTGTTTTGATTCAGGTGAGCTCAAAAAAATGTATTTTGTAAAATTTACACAATTTTAGGTGATATACAGTACCTTTTCTATAGGTACATTATTTGCATAGTATAGTATTAAGAAATTAAAAATGCCTGCGTGTGTTTCTTTCTGTGCATAAGCCTGTGAATAAACCCTCGCAAAAAGAAAACACTGTTAAACACAACATTTATATGTAGATTGAAGATTGTTAAGAAGGATTTTATGAATATTTCACGAAAAGTTTCTCATATTATGCCTCCTAAATTTTTTGTGTAGCAAGTTTTTCGTAGTGTTTTACGAAATATCAAATTCATCTAGAGTGAAAAAGTCTTCACAGGCTGGTTCTAGAAAATTTAAGCTATACTTTTTATTTGTCACATAAATGTCTTTAATATGCTATTTTAATCAAAAGCGAGCCATTTTTCAGAAAATGGAAAAGTTGAATAAAATGTTCCATGTAAATTGTAGTTTGGAATGGGCTGGGGAGATTTTTCTGAAAATCTTCAACCTTGGAAGACTCCAAACTTAGACACCAAATTTGGTATTTAACAGAGTTATCTTTTTTAGCTACTGACATACAGGAAACAGGGACATACACAGGAAACTTTTGTAAAAATAGATCTTTTGAATTCAGGGGTCCTCAAAACATGTGCTTCCTCTGAATTTTTCGTTGAATTACAATATGTTCTCTATACGCTGTGTACATAATGCATGTAGAGAAAGTAAAAATAGGTACATTACACGTTTCATTATAGGTACAAAGAGATTGCCGATAGCCCGAATATTAACAACTGGACTTAAAAATCCATACTCCTTCCATGCAATAGCAAGAAAAAAGCAAATAAATACATACCAATATAAATATCTGCTTTGATCATTCCCTGGTATCTAATTACTTAAACCGGAACATGTATTCTTAAATTGCCATTTATTTTCTACATTAAATATAACCAATATTTCATTAATTTAAATACAATTTAAAAAAATTAAGCAACTGAAGTTAAATTATAGTTTCCAAAATTATATAACAGTAAACATTTAAATAAGGTTTTAAACAATGTTTTTTATACTGATTATCTGTTTTAAATATTTAAAACTCCCATATTTCTATATATTAATTTCTTAGTATAACTTAATTTTGCAATTACTTTAAATTTTACCTCACTACACGTACTATATACACAGAGTATAGAGAAGATATTGCACTCCACCCAAAAATTCGATACCGAGTTTTCACCGGAAATATATGTTTTAGGATCCTCTGTATCCAAGAAAAGCATTTTCAAAGAAAGGTGTGTGTGTGTTTTTGTTTTTTTGTTTATTAAATATTCATCTGCATGCCCCGTTACAACAATAACATTACATGCATTGTGACATTAGTAAATGCTATCAGCACACAAGTTTTTACATTTGTTTGTCATTATAATATAATGATGATTATTAGAATAAATAATAATAATAATAATAATATACAATATAAACTTAAATTTTGTTTTAGAAATAAATTCATTACAGTCAAATGTCATTAAAATAGTTTTATGTTACTCATTTTACTGTTTAATTTAGTTTTAAAATTACTCTATGCTCAAAATTAGTACATATTAATTATGCAGTTTATTTATACATCTATTTGGTTTAGATATCCATGGATTTAATATATTTATAAAAACTTCGTAGATGCCGGAATATTAGCCAGGTATCTTCATTCTGAATAACTTCTTTGATTAATATTGCTCTCTGATGTTCTATGTTTATGCAGTCATAGATTAGATGGTTAACTGCCTGTTGGGCTCTGTTGCATTGGGTCGTCTATTATATGAAATTGATGTAAATAGGATTTAGTTTTCCCGTGGCCTGACAAAATGCCTGTAATTTCTGGAATTGTTGGAAGGTTAATTTTCAATCTTTCTTTAATTAGCGGAAAAAAGGATTTAGTTACTGCTCCTTTTGTGGTAATATTCCATCTAGTCTGCCATTCCTTGATACCTGCCCTTTTAATTTCCGATTTTATGGTGGATTTGGAAATTTTATTATATATTATTTCTTCTCTTGTACAGGCTTCTTTAGCCAATTTGTCAGCTAATTCATTACCTTCGATGCCAACATGGGCCTTCACCTAACTGAAGTGAATCGTCCAGTAACGTCATTGTAGCACCTTACCAGCATTATGAATATTATTTATTAATGTATTGTGTTTCTTATTTTCTTTTAATAGAGATAGTGTGATTCTATTGTCGGTGTATGCGGCTGCAATTCTTTCTTCTTTCGATAGTTCTTCCATTGTTTGAAGTTCCTCTAGGGCTGTTCAACTTGGTTATTAGTACATTTCGAATATAATTTATGTTTTAATTGACGAATGAGAGTTCCGCGTTGAAATATTGCTGCTGCTGCTCCTACGTTTTCTTCTGATTTGCTTCCGTCTGTAAAGATTTCTATTGAGTATGTTAAATTTTCCAGAGTTTCTTGAATAGTTATATTTTCTGCAGGGTGATTCCAGTTTTTTGGATCTATGGGTAAATCATAATTTGTTTTTTCATGTATTAATCTATATAGTTTTGCTTTGCCAAATACAGTAATATCAATAGGTTGAATGCCTGCTATAATGCAAGAAGCATCAAATGATATTGTTCTATATGCCTTACTCATTTTAATATTTAATATCAGTTGTACTCGTTGAAATTTTTTAACATTTTTGGAATGTCTTAATGTTTCATGCCATATTGGTGCTCCATAAGTTAAGAGAGGTTCTACCGCTCCTTTATAAATGTTTGTGTATGTGTGTATGTCCGCGAACACGATAACTCAAAAACGAAAAGTCGGTAAAATACCAAACTTGGTATTTAAGTTTAGTATCTTCCAGGGATGTGACACGAAGGTTTTGAGAGAAATCCCCCAAACGCAAACTACCCTTTACATGGAATTTCTTTCGAAAATTTAGGTTTTCTAAAAAATGTCTCTAACGATATTGATTAAAATATCGTATATGAAAGATATTTACCTGACAAATAAAATGTATATTTTGAATTATTTAGGAATAACTTCTGAAGACTACTTCATTCTGGATAAATTTTACGGAATTTTGCATAACTACTAAACCATAAGAGATGGATATTTACTTACCACACAAAAAATGTAGAGCACTTATAACACATAATTTATGTTTTATGCATATTTTTGGTGGAGTTGGTCGTTTTTTGAGATATTCCTTGTTTTTGGTTTCAGCTTTAAGAAACTTATACTTTTCTCACAGAGGAATTTGTCAAGTTCTATCCATACAAACAAAGCAACTTCAGTCACATAGCTACCAACTTTTGACTATCACTTTAACCTACGGTACTCCTTTATTTCGCTTTTACTTACAAGGAAGCAAGTAATAATACTATTCCTGCTAATTTGTTCTCGATTAGCATGAAGTAAATGGAAGCATAATCTTTTTAACAATAATTTGTTGCAGAGATGTAGAGAAAGTCATGTGAATGTAGCACATCAGATTTTTCTTTAACTGTCACCTATTTTACTTGTATCGTATCTATTTCGTAAATTTGTTTTATATTTATTTCTTCCTCATAATTATTTATGCTTTTGGGCATATACTTTATTTTTAACCGTTCTATTTGTTATCTATGTTAGTTATATATTATTAATTAATTTCTTTTGATTATAACTCTTATTATTAATATTTTTGAGTTATTAATATTAATATAAATTCAAGCTCTTAGCATTAATACTTATTGTGTTTAGAAGTAATTTTGGTAACCTTTTCATTTTAATTACTCATTCTTTTACATTCATAAATAATTAACTTCACAGATTATAATTCCCATCACCAATTTCAATGTAACTTGTAATATTATCTTATTTTCTAATAAACACTACCGCAATTTTACTTTTTCTAGTACGTATGTGCAATATAAATAGTATGTGGCAAAGGTTCTTCTATTACACCTAAAAGTTCGATAGCGATATTTCCCTTAAATTTATGTTTTAAGGTATTCTGAATTCAAAAGAAGCATTTTAGGAAAAGGTCCGCGCGCGCGCGTGTGTGAACAACATACCACAAACCGAAAAATACCAACATTGGTGTTTAGATTCAACATCTTCGTACTAAGATTTTTAGGAATATGACCCACCCCAGACTACACTTTACATGGCACATTTTTAGAGATTTTTTACATTCTTCTATCAAATTTTATTAAAATGTCGTACATTATACTTCTTTACATGCATAATATTTTTTGGGAATAGCCCTTGAAGTCCCATTCATTCTGGATAACTTATACAGGCTGTCTCAAAAATACGGGGCATAATTTCAGGTATGTATTTCCCACATGTAGACAATCAAATTAGTTCATTATAACATGTGTACCTTCACAACATTGAAATTCACTGGAACGTTTTTCTTTCCGCAAGTTGTCATTACAGAAGGTGTTCAAAATGTCCACCTCCTGCTTGAATACAGACCTCACATCGATGTCTCATTGACCTGCGAACACGATCCCAAACTCCAGGAGTATTGTGTATGTCCTCACAACTTGCCACAATTCGATTCCGAAGGGATTCCAAATCCGGCACCGGAGACGAATAAACCAATGATTTTAAATGACCCCACAAGTAGAAATCGAGAGGGTTCAGATCAGGTGAGCGTGGAGGCCAAGCAATTGGGCCACCTCTACCTATCCATCGATCAGGAAACCTTCGATCCAAGTACCGGCGAGCCGTAAGACTGAAGTGTGCAGGAGCGCCATCATGCAAGAAGTGAATGTGTTGATGATTGACCAGTGGAGTGTCTTCGAAAACGTCAGGTATGGTGTTTTCTAGGAAGTTTGTGTACGCCTGCCCCGTAAGTCTGTTTACAAGTACATGGGGTCCAACTAATCGATCACCAATGATACCGGCCCACATGTTGAGGTAGAACCGCACCTGGTGATGAGATACAACAGTTGCATGTGGGTTTTCAAAGGACCATACATGCTGATTGTGGAAATTTGTTGTGCCATCTCTTGTGAACTGTGCTTCATCTGTAAATAATACGACGGCAGAAAAGTTCGGATTTACACCACACTGCTGCAAGAACCACTGACAGAACCTAACTCGTGCAGGGTAATCTGCTGGTGACAGGGTCTGTACACGTTGCAAATGATAAGGATACAATTGATACTCGTTCAACAGTCTCCAGACAGTCGTATGAGGAACATTGACTTGCAACGCTAACCGTCGTGTGCTAATAGAAGGAGTCCTGTCCACAGCCTCCAGAATCTCCTCCTGCACTTCTGGAGTTGTAGATCTTGGTCGTCCCCTTCCCAAACCAGGAGAGGTGAATGTTCCATACTCGCACAGACGGGAATGGAGACGTACAAATGTCTTCCGATCTGGACATTGTCGCTGTGGGTACCTCTCCTGGTACAAACGACGAGCCAGCGCAGCATTGCCGTCCGCCTTACCGTACATGAAGTGTATCTCTGCCAGCTCTTGATTTGAATACATGTCGCACAGTCTTAACGCCTAAAGAACACTGAATGTAACCTTCCTCAGAATGAACTATCAGAGCGCCCTCCTAATGTCTCCTTTGACGGCAAAGACCTGCGGAAAGAAAAACGTTCCAGTGAATTCCAATGTTGTGAAGGCCATAACTCGGAAATGAAGCATTTCCGGACATGAACTATTTTGATTGTCTACAGATGGGACTTTCAATGATGTAAAGGCCATAACTCGGAAATGAAGCATTTCCGGACACATGTTATAATGAACTATTTTGATTGTCTTCATGTGGGAAATACATACCTGAAATTATGCCCCGTATTTTTGAAACAACCTGTATATACTGGTAAAGGTAAGAGATAGATCGAAATTTACTTTAAAAAACTGTATATCCGTTTAAAACATACAATCTACAGTTATATGAAAAGTACGTTTTTTTTTTGTTTTTTTTTTGAGAGCTAATAGTGTTCCCTTTATAGGAAATATTTTTAAAATATTTGATTTTCTGAAACAGGAAGTCCTTATCCGTTTCGTATTCTTATTGTTTTCTCCTGGTCATAGAAAGGGAATCTTATTCAAGGTCAATCGGATAGCGACAGCTTTTAAAACATTGACTATCGCTTTATCCTAGTATATTCACTTATTCCCCTTATATTTAGAAGGAAATAAGTAATAAGATAATTTCTGCTAATTCTTCTAATCTCGATTAGAATAATGAAGACAAAATGATATATTCTGTAAGAATACTTTGTTAACAGAACAGATAGAGAAACTCATGTGAATGTAACATATCAGCTACTTTTATTCATTTAATAGCGAAAAACAATTAGATATCGGCGGAATTTAAAATAATGAACAAGAACTGAAGTCAAACCATTAGTAATAAATATCTCAAAAATGACTTATATAGCAAAATTACTCGAAACAAACGGTGTATTTTAAAGATACCTACATTTTATTTAGTAGTGTGTCTTATCACTTTACTTTACTACTTTAACAGACTTTACAAAATTGCTTCCGAAAGCCATTCTCAGGAACTTACAGATATCCATTTAATTAGGCAGGAAAACATCTAAACACACGATAGTGTAATCCAGATCGTTAAGAGTCAGTTTTGAGAAAATCAATATTCCCGAAGAAATTTCCAAATAAAGTGCAAAGGGCTCTATTAAAGCGTTTCGAGTCGTATCCTTATATAGAGCAGAGCTTAACTAACAAGTTTGCTATTTATCAAACTCTTGGTTTTTTATATGGTGCGATTAACAGGCATATGGACACCCACAAGATATACTTACGTTTTTTTCTAAACTTTTTTTTTGGGGGGGAGCGGGTGAGTGAGGTTCATAATATATATTTGTCTGTGAAATATCAACATGTTATTTTTGAGTGAATTCGCTTTCTACTTCCTCTACTATCGTAAGTAGTATAGAGAAAGTAAAACGGATGCCGTTAAGCTAAAAATTTCCCAATTGACACAGTTTTCCGGGTAAATCACCGTCACAATAATATAACCGGAGGTTTCAGGAACTTAATGAATCATATTTGAGGACACTAATTGGCTTTTAGTCCACAAAACATCCAAGCAAAACTAGATGTATACTTGCGTGCATAAAAACTGTTGCATTCCTATAAATTACACTACTAATTTTCTCTATGTAAGATTTCTACCTTTAGTTAACCGAACCTTGACTCTTCTCAGCGGCATGTGATTCGTGTGAGAAACAAAGAGGAACATAAGTTGTAACCAATGACGATATTATACTCGTTTTGTAATGAAGAGATAATCAGGTAACCGTATCTATAAGATTTTCGCTAAGCTAACTCGGCATTCTAGAGGAAGGTTATAAGAATTGTTTGCTTGTGTCGCTAAACTGAACATCAACATATAATGTGTGAGAGTTTAATCAGCGACTTGGTGACGGAAGTCAACATTATTGCCATTATCGAATAACCAAATCAACACTACCACAGCATGAACATATAAGGTGTGAGGTGGAGTGTTACCCTTCGATAATTTGGCCATTTTAGTGGCTAGAATTGTACTCGAAAAAAAAAACAACGAAAAAAACAAGCCGTCATGCCTGTAGAGGGTAAGATTTTATCAACATCAACTTAAACAGCTCCGTTCAATTATGAATCACATTTATACACAAGGGTGTATGTATTTTATGCCATGACGATGGTGAGTATCCTAATGTCACCTCATTTGTCTGATTGAACGCCAATTGGATTCACGCTTGGCTTATAGATGGAAATCGCTAGTCGATCCTCATGTCGACATCATCACCCGAATTAAATTACAGTGCGATGATGAAGATGGACTGCTGTTGGATTGAACAGCAAGAGACACTTCGATCCTATGAGGTGCTATTTTACCATTTTCACATTAGGAATGTTTTATGTTGTATTCCTTTAGTTTTAGCAACATGTAATTCTTCTATCAAATTTTAACATAAAATGTTAATAAAGATAGAATTTTAAAAATGCCCAATAGTTAATTAAAAGCTGGCCTGGAGACGCCAAGCTACAAATTTTCTACCGAAGGTGCGAAGACGCGTTAAGTTAACCTTTATCTTATCCTATGATTCTGCATTTGTGTTTATTCCATTATAACCACCGCAAGTAAGCGAAAACAAATAGAATCAACAAAAAATATACTATATTATATTTACACGGGTTTCTCATATAGCCATACAAACCGGAATTTTGGATCATATAACAAATATGCCAGAAGATAATTTTATTCACATTAAATTAGTTTAGAGTCTTGTTAATAAGACTTATTACTTTCTCTACTACGTATAGTAAGCGGAGGTGGTATGTATTGAGCCCAAAATCTTTATACGAATATTTCCTAGGGCAAACAAGTTTTTGGCTCTCTGAATCCAAAGAAAAGTTTTAGAAAAAAAAAAAAAAAGAACACGCCTGCGTGTATGTGTGTCTGGAAACAGTATAATTCAAAGGAAAAGTCAGATAAATACCGAACTCTATATTAATGTTCAGTACCTTCCAGACATTGTATAATATTTGAAACTGATAAATGTTAGGCCCATTATGTAAAACAAATGTAGAGATCTTTAAAACAGACGATTTATTTAGAATAACTACTTCCGAGATATTCAGTAACGAATTTCATCTTGATTAATAGGTGGATAAAAAAATAGCTTTTATAAGAAGTGTTTCATACCGAGATTTCACCGAAAATACACATTTTAGGGACCCTTGTATAAAAAGAAGCGTTTTCAAAAAAAGGTGTGTATGTCAGTGAGCCCATATGTCAATGAACAACATAACTCTAAAATGAAAAGTCCGTAAAATGCTAAGCTTGGTATTAAAGTTTAGTATCTTTCAAGGATGCGACACGGAAGACTTTTTTGAGAAAAATCCCCCCACCCAAAATACTCTTTGAACGGGAGAAAATAAAAAATCTTGATTTTCTCACATTGACTAAGGATTTTCATCAAATTTTTACAGATGCATGAAAAATAAAATGGATATCTTAGATTATCTGGGAATAACTTCTGAAGACCTCTTTGTTCTGAATGACTTTTTCTAAATTTTGCATAACTGGTAAACCGTAAGACATAGAAAAAACCTTAGCACGCAACAAATGTAAATTATGCAATTTACATTTTTTCGGGGAGTTGGCCATTTTTGAGATATTCCTTGTTATTGGTTTCAGTTTTAAATTACCAACTTTTCTCATTTGGGAATTAGTAAACTCCTGACCATGTAAAGAAACGGTCTTCAACCATATAGCAACCAACTTTTAAAAGATACGTCTGTTGTTTTAGCCTAATGTATTTCCTTAATTTCCCTTTCTCTTAAATTTATTTCGATTAGCATGAAGTAGATAGAAGAATCAACCTTTAGCAATAATTTGTTAGAGATCTAAAGAATATCATGTAAAAGGAACACATCCAATTTTTATATAGATTCTCCTGTCGCCTACGTGCGCACAACTCACACGCTTGAAGAGATGGCTACCATTCCTACTGGTTTACCATTAGCAATGACCAGTTTACGATATTTTCGCGGACACTCCCAGGAGGAACGGTTGATTTTAAGAAACCTCGGGAGACAATGCACAGAAATTGGCACAGACGATAGACACGTGAAGTTTCTAAGTAGTTCAAGGCTTGTCTAACGGCCAAGAGCGGGTCACTCTGAGGTCCCTCTAGCGCGGGTCAAGGAAAATGATAGGGGGAAATCTATGCGGAGCCGAAGCTCTCTTTAAAGTCATGGAAGTTGCCCGTCGTGGGAGTTTCCATTAGGGATCTGAATTTCTGAATTTCTGAAAAGACTCCGACGTGAGAAGACACCAAGACGGAATTAAATATGCCGTTTACGCGCATTAACTCCAAACAGAAGAGTACCGAAAGCTGTTGTCCGGTCGACAGCAAAATAGCATGCCGTCTACTAGCTATCCTGGTACCGAGTGACACTTGAGGCGTCTTACAACCCCATCTAGGAATCACTACCCGACATACCCTATCTCCTAGTGAATCGAGAATCACTTCCCCCACCGAGACTAACCCAATCCGAAGAATTCCCTTTTCGAATGGGATCAGAATTTCGGCCCCACGTACTTCTGGTCATATCAGAAGTATCACAGGTGCTATAGGTCAGCAGTGCCCGTACTACGGCAGCTGAAAAATTTGGAATCTTCACCTCCCCTACCTTTTGGAAGGTTAAACAGGCCGAGAAGTTCCTAAATCGTACACCTCCGCACCAATGACAAAACTAAAACCTCATTCAACTGAAAGATGAAAGAGAAATTAAATGGGATGAAATATAGGAAAGAATAATTTTATTTCATAAATAATGACGCAAAACCACAGGATCATCAGACACCCTCTGGCTACATATTTATTCACAGGCTGGTATATACATAAACAATGCAGTCAGAGCAATCACTAAAATACAACTAAACCTTCTGTTAATAATGAAAAAAATCCTCTGATCAGTAACAGTGCATCACCATAATAGGCAGAAATAAAAATGAAATACAACACACCAAATATGCACTTGTATAGGATTAAATCTTCTTGAGGAATCCACTTAAACAAACATGAACTTGTCAATAGCACTGGAGGCATCGCCCAGAACACTAGCTAGAAACGGAGATAGACCAAGTCGTTCACGTAGCACCGAAAAGTAGCGACACTGAATGAGAAAGTGCCCCACTGTTTAAGGCATACCACAGTGGATACAGCGCGGTAGTGGTTCATAATTCAGAATGTATCTGTGGCTGAAATAACAGAGGCCACTTCGTAGCTGAGTAAGCACTGTCTCTTCGTGGCGTGAAAGACGAGAAGAACAACGCCAGGGACTCGTAGCCTTCACCTTGCGGAGTTTGGCGGTAGACGTAAGCTACTCCTCTTCCCAATTAGTGTGTATCTTCCTTCGCAGAACACGCTGCAAATCTATAGATAGGTAACTGAAATGTGCTCATCAGTATAAAGAATTGCAAAATTAAATATTTTAAATTTGAAATAAACAATTCTACATTTCATTTTAATATACTCTAATACTTATATTACAATATTTAATGAGAAAATGATTGTTTAGGTTGCATTAAAATGTCTGTTCCACCCTTAACATTTTGCATGCTCTAAATTTAATCTTGCTTGATCTGTTCGTTTCCCGCAATGCCACAATGTCCAGGAATCCAGACAAAAATCACACGAAAACGGGCTAGATTTAGAGAGTGTAACAGATCGCGGATTTTTATTAACAAGGGGGTGGATACTATATATATCCCGTAAACTAAGCAAAGCACTAAGGGAGTCCAAACTGAGATTCCTGGATAGCAGGTAGAAAGAGCGGAAAAACATGGTAACCTTAGGTATAGCATAGAGTTCGCTAGTGTATACGGAAGAGTCCAGGGAGAAGCTAATCTTGTGTCGGGCATGTGTGTCAAAGACCACAGCACAGCCAGTCCCTTGATCTGTTTTAGAACCGTCAGTATATAAAACATGTTGTCCTAAAAATGCGTGTTGCAAAGCTAAAATTAATTACGGCACTGGTGTCCTTCGGCAGCTGAGCCAAAGCGAGGGAATACACAGGTCCCCTACGAAAGAGAAAGGAATACACTGTGTCCAACTTCAACGATAAGTCTACATCCTGCAGGGAGCAGAAAGCAATAAGAAACGCTGTCGGACTTGCGATAGCGAAGATCCAAATCGGTGCCGAAGAAAGAAGAATAAGTAGCGTGACATAGGGTGACAAGGCAGAGGCATAATTGCAGAGAAAAATGTTTCGGCACACCCAAAAGGATGGTGTGCCAGATTCCGCATATAAACCACAGGTGGATTTAATAAGAAAGACTCCTAAGATATACCAAGCCCTTGGTGCACAGGATCTAATTTACACAAAATAGAGAGACTAGCGGAAGTAAAGATAATGGAACCATTATCCAGTTTCAGTTTATTAACGACCAGCAGAGCTTGACATCATTACACGATTAGTACAGATTAAATGCCACCAAGGACACGAAGTAATCGCATCGAACGAGCATAGCAATCACAAAGGTAGAGAATATCAGGCCCCTATAAAGCTTAAGATTAAATGTTAAAATGAGAAATGTAGTTTCCTCAACAAACAGCGGTTCTACTACATCAAGAGAAAGACGTGGAGAAGGAAACTCCTTACGATGCAAAAAATTGAGAAATCGAGTTTTTTTTTTTTTTTTTGCTAAAAACTTAAAACCATTTTCCACACTTCAAGTGTGCAACAAATTGAGAAAGAACCGGTGGTGGCATTGGGCAAAACGGTTGCACCCAGTGATACAGCATTGCAAAAGTATCTACAAAGAGATACGCAGCGACTTACGGTGGAACATTTGACTTTATAGGATTAATGGCTAAACGAACAAAAAATCCCTTAGTTACGCTATTGGAACCAATTAGCTTCGATGTGGTTTCACTTTCCACTAGGGTCTCTCTAAACGAAACACTGAACCTGCTATCTGAAGGGTTTTCTCCAGACATATTAAAACTAAACTCCACATACCCGCATATAACGAAGAATTTTACGAACAGGCAGATGGAGTAACAACGAGTTCTCCGCTTCCTCCCTCCGTGACCAAATTTTATATGGAACAATTTGATCATAATGTTCTGCAATCTGCATCACCAAGGCATTTTACCGATACGAAGATGACACATTTTTACTTTCTCTATACACACTATGTATATAGTGTATAGAGAAGTTATTGCACTCCACCCAAAAATTCGATACCGAGATTTCACCGAAAATATATGTTTTAGGGTCCCCTTTATCTAAAAAAAAAAACATTTTCGGTAAAAGTTCCGTGTTTATGTGTCCGTGTGTCCGTGTGTCTGGAACACGATAACTCAAAAACGAAAAGTAGCTAAAATACCAAACTTGGTATTTAAGTTTAGTATCTTCCAGGGATGCGACTCGAAGATTTTGAGAAAAACCCACCCACCCTCAACTACCCTTTACATGGAACCTTTTTCGATTTCTCAAAAATGGCTGTGACGATTTTGATTAAAATGTCGTATATTAAAGATATTTACCTGACAAATAAAATGTATATGTTGAACTTTCTGGGAATAGCCTCTGAGGAGTAGTTTATTCTGGATGAATTTTACTGAATTTTGAATAACTGCTAAACCGTAAGAGATAGACAAAAACTTACCAGACAAAAAATGTAGAGACGTTAAAACATACAATTTATGTTATATACATATTTTTCGTGGAGTTCGTCGTTTTTGATACATTCCTTATTTTTGGTTTCTGCTATGAAAAACTTATACTTTTCTCATACAGGACTTTTTCTACTGCTGTCCATACAAACACAAGAACTTCAGTGACATAGCAACCAGCTTTTGATTATCACTTTAACCTGTGGTACCATTATTTCGCTTTTACTTACAAGGAAGCAAGTAATACGGCTATACTTGCTAATTTTTTACTGATTAGCATGAAGTAAATAGAAGTATAATCTTTTTAAGAATAATTTGTTGCAGAGATGTAGAGAAAGTCATGTGAATGGTACACATCAGATTTTTGATTTAGCAATACGGAAAATAAGTTCTGCAAGCCTTCCTATCGCACACCAATAGCATTCCTAGAAATATCAAGTTTGCTATGGAGATTGAAAACAAAAGTTCCCATCCATTCTCAGATATTTAAATTCATAAAAAGCAAGTTGGTGTATTAGGACACAATTTCTATAGAAATATCACAAACGCCTCTCTGAATCTGGAGGCACACAGCCATCACCATCCGAGCCTACGACATTGCAGATGAAGTACACTCAAGAAATAAGCTATCTGGTAAACACATCTAAAAAGAATGGGCTCACAAAAGATATTCATTAGGCACACCAGAAAGTTAAGAATCACAGGGACCACAACATGGACAAACGCCTCACAGAGGAGGGACAAAAATCCAAAAGAAAGTCTTTTATTCCATCTTACAGTACAGTTTCTTATAAGATTGCACCCATAATAAAAATCCACAACATTAAAACCATATTTTTACCACCAAGGAAGCTGAGACAGTACAAGAAAGCTGTGAAGGACAACCTGGGACTAAAAACCCCCCATATACAAAATCCCATGCTAATGTGGGAAATATATATGGCGCAGACATGATAGAGGAGAAATTGCGGAACATAGAAGAAAGCTCAAGCTACTTCAACCTGAGAAATCAGCAGTGGCTAAGCACAGCCTTGACAAAGACCACACAATCTTATTTGACGAGGGCACGGTTGTAGGTCAATAGTTCCCCATTCACTTTGTCATTTAACCCCGCCTATATATCGCCTGGTCTGGGGCATCTCCTTACTTCCTGGAGAAGGCTATAGTCAGCATGGCCAAAAGCTCGAGCGATTTTATCATCACATGGCTGGTGACCAAAAGCTAATGAATATTGCCATCCTTGGAAAGTCCAGGGATAAACAGAGCAGGTTTACCACATATACGTCGGATTTTATCCTACACACAAGAGAATGAGATGCAATGTGACAAAGTGGACATAAAATGTTCCCAAGAAGTTTTCTTACGAAGCTAAATTTATTTTTCGACCCTGAGCACGCGCCTTTTTGAAGACGATCAAATTTTCCAAGGTCGGATGATGCCCAATACTTTCAAGGCCTTTCGACGGGCCACACGACAAATCTCCGACCACCAAATCTGCCTCCCAGGAGGACTTTCTAATATCGTGTCCCAGAGGAAAAGAAGAGTTTTTATTCATAGTCGCAATGTCAGAATAAAGACGCCAATCTGCTATACGGAACACCAACATGGGCAAGTAGGATCGACACGTACAGCCATATAAAGTACTATAGGGTAATGGTCGGCACCGTACGCATTATAAATCACAGACCATCGCAAATACTTGGCGAGCTGTAGAGAACAAAACGAAAGTTTGAGAGAGGAAAAAGAACCTGTAGAATCACAGATACGTGGGAGGTGTGGAGGTCTACATTTGCAGCAATCCTTTTACCCCGGTGACACTCACGGGGCGATCCCCATAAACGATTATGTACATTGTAATCACCGAGGCGTTTGAGGAAGCTAGGGAAGTAGATATAGGAAATGTTTCTCAGCCCCAGAAAAATTAGATGGATTATACATATAAGGAGGAAGTGGTGAACGAGATGTATAGTAAGGTAATGCGTAAAGCTACAACCTGTAAATGTGCTGTACAGGTCCCTGCGCACTAAAATACAGGTCCCACCATGGGCATGACCATCATAGCCAAAAATCCATCTTTGCGAAGTCATATAGCACCAAAATACTTGTGATCTCCCTGACGCAAATTATACTCCTGCAGACACAAACTCAAAAGTAAGTGGAAAACAGGAGGTCTAATTTTTCCTTGTAGAGACGGTAACCACATTGATTTTACTGCAAAATGACCATAGAAAGGATATATAAAAATTACTAAAAAGTAAACTTAATGAAAAAGCGAGAGAAGTATTTAAAAATCAAAGTCTGCCTCTACATGTTCAAGTTGTTTCGAAGCTCGTCGGTAATGTCGCTCGCTCTTGAAACTTAGATGCCAAGTTCTTGTTCCTAGGGTTTGGCGGCAAAGATGGTTTAGAAGACTTTTTTTAAAGGTATCAGTAGCTCAGACAGAAATAGAGGACCTAGCAGCAGGTTACGGCGACTTCTGAAACATGATTTGAGACCAGGTACCGGAGGAAAAACAGTACCTGCGCGGATTTTAGTAGAAATCTGGGAGGGACTTACCAAAGCATTGGTGGGCGACACCTGGAAATGAGACTAGAAACAGAAGGAGACGTTGGAGCAATACCTGGATCCTTGCCATTGGTAAATTGAGATTTGAGTTGCTTAAAGCTGATAGATGTTGTAGAAGATGAAATGCTAGCAGAAGTTTCAGGCGCACTGAACGCACTCAGACAGTCGGATCTCCCAAGAGGAGAAGAAACTGCAGCTTTTGCAAATGAAGCACTTCAGGGGGGGCCCTTGTAGGTTCTATTCATAGTGCACAGAGTACACAATTAGGAGTTACCGGAGCACTAATCGCCTGGTCCGTATCCATAGTTTGATCAACAGAAGGTCCAAAGGTAAGGTAATAAATCTATTGCCACTGTGACAGAAGGCCGGAATGGGGAATGTTTCCAATGCTGATGACAGTCTTAGGAAATAGAACGATAACGAACAACTGTAGATGGCAAAGGAATGGAAAGAGATGGTGATTGAAAACACTCGTAGTTGGGAGAGGTGAGCACGTGCAGTGCAAAAACATTGGCAGGTATAATTCGGCTTCAGCGATATAGGAGCTGCAGATCCAAGAACCTGACGGAAAGTACCTTACCAACTTCTTGGAGACAGGAGGGCAAGTTGTTCCTTCTCCTCCCGATAGCCATACTATCTGCATTTTCTGAATGGCATACTTCTACATATACACATAGCATTTGCGAGAATATGCAGGATGGTCATCAGAACATTTCTTTGCGCACCTGGGATCGAACCCAGGCCGTCTTGGTGAGAGGCGAGTTATCTAATTACTCGACCACTGAGAGGCCCTCACCAGAAAAATTCACATATGTAACGATGGAGGTAAATGGGAAGATATCATGTCGATTTTGTCCACATCGGGGACATAAAGGGTCCCTCTTACACTTCAATGCTGTATGTCCAAACCTCTGGCAGTTAAAACAACACAAAGTGTTTGTAACGTACTGTCGAACCATTATTATCTCATAACCAGCCTTTAGTGCAGGAGGAGCTGGTTATGAGAAAGTTGAAGTTCAAAGTTAAAAATACCGTCCTGGCTGTTACCCTTTCTGAGCCTAATCACCTCATTAGCCGCTTAACTGCGCTGACACCTTGGCTAGATAAATAAGTGCCAATATCTTCTTCAGTGAGACCGTCTAAAGCAAAAGAATTCACAACTCCTCGGTTGACATTGAAGTTAGCATGAGGCTCGACATTGACCCTGCGTTTTCCGAAGTGCCGTACCTGGAGTAAACGAAGGCTCTGTCTAGCATCAGCAGACTGTATCAATAAAGACCCATTGGGTTGTCGGGTGAAGTTCTTTTCAGGACCAACAATTTTGTCCAAAATAGCTTGGGCTACAAAGGGATTCAACGAGCTAAGAAATGGAAATGGCGTGTTATTTATGGACGCTCTTTAACTGCTGTGGTTCTCAGCGTCCCATTCTATGCCGTAAATCTACGACACGGGACCAACGGCTTTACTTCCCTTCCAAAGGAAGCCATGCTAAGGATTTTTACGCCCGAAAAAATCCATCGTCCTCCGCCGGGTTTGAACCCGCGACCTTGGGTATATGAAGTCAGCATGGTAACCATTACACCACGGAGGTCGACAACGAGCTAAGAGACTGTACGCATGATTAAGAGGAACATCATATGTCTTGACATAGCAGTGCCATAAATGCAATATTAAGAATGCGTCGCTTCTTAGAAAAAAACAGTTTGAAAAGCATCAATAGGTTCCATTGCTGTAGTGGATTCAACGCAGAGAGAGATCACGTCTATCTTCATGCCAGGTCGACCTCATGACGGTTCCAAACGGGGTCGATCTGAAGACCCCGCATCGCACCGGCTATCCTCGTAAGGCTTAGGAACACTTTCAGTTTTTACAGGCAGGGCTGTTAACCCATCAACCTCCGAACCTGAATGACTGGTGGCTCGGAATCCCGGATACGCCAAACCCCTGCCTATCTTAATAGGCCCCTAAGTGGGGGCGAATCTGGAAGAATAGGCCACCCCTAGGATTCGATTTAGCGACCAGAACAAAAGCAAAAGTAAGAGTAAGAGTGGGTATCAAATCCGGGACCTCCCGATTGCAACTTTACCGTCTGAGCCAATGGCTCGGTCCTCCTACTCCGTATCTCCAATCACACCCAGAAGTTCTGTCTACAGAACTCGAAACTGAAACTGCAGAATTTTGAATACTGTCTTATTGTGTCGTAATACTGTATCCATATTCTACAGTTAAAAGGATCATTTTGTTCTTACTTAAGCGTTAATAACAAATTTGTTGTATTCTACTATTTACAAAGACCTGCAAAGCATGTTACGTTGTTGGATCAATAGACATATTTTAAACATTTGACGAATTACATTCATATGCTTTTTATTGTCTTTATTACCTTGTAAACACATCGCAAATGGTGTAATACAGTAGATTAAGAAAAGACAGTCAAACTTTGAAAGAGATGGTTGCTAATGTAATGACTTTGAAGTTCCGTTCTCTT
This sequence comes from Hymenopus coronatus, assembly GCA_030762935.1. Lineage (NCBI taxonomy): Eukaryota > Metazoa > Arthropoda > Insecta > Mantodea > Hymenopodidae > Hymenopus > Hymenopus coronatus. The sequence goes on along the minus strand of CM060896.1, from coordinate 30,413,256 downwards.
TGCTTGACTCCGAGAACAAATGTGAATAACGACTTTCTATTTGAGGAAAGTATAAGAATTTTAAAATTGAAACCAATAGTAATCAATGTCTTGGAAATTAACTCCAAAAATCAATTGTGTGTTTTATCGCTATCTGCATGCTTTGTGTAGTAATTTGTTTCTATCGCTTATGGTTAACCAGTTATGCAAAAGACATTCAGAATAAATAGGATTTCAGAAGGAAACATCTTAAATATATGCTATTTTATAAAAATCGCAACAACCATTCTTTAGAAAATAAAAATTTTCGAAAGATGTTACATCTTCTTATTGCTTTTTTATAAGTTAAATGAACTTCAATATAAACTTCGGTGTTTAACGGTGAGAGACATGCCTTTTTGTGATTTAAACATTTTAAATGAGTCATATTTTATTCAATATCGCAAGAAGCATTTTTGAGTAAATAAAAGAAAACAAATCCAACAAAGTGTTATTTACCTGTGTTATTGTTAGAAGAATATGAACTAAAATACTTAGATATTTATAATTTTTAACGTTTTTAAGTTATGGTATTGACAAACCAGACACTTTAACACCCACGTACACATACAGACACACAAACACACACACGAATACTCACGAGCACACATTAGACGCACGAATACACAGACGTACAAAAAACACACCAATAACTTTCACGAACACACTTGCACACACGAAACACAGACATGCAAACATACATTAGACACACAAAAACAGGAATACACAAAAACACATGTATGCACGAACATGCACAGATACTCGAACACAGACAGACACAAAATACAGAGAGACACATACACACAGACACAAACACAAAGACACATGAACACATGAAAATTCACAAACAAACGAACACAAACGAACATTCACACACACACACGAACACACGCGAACATACAGAATCACTAACACAGACCCCCAAACACACGAACACATGCGAACATTCACTGACAGGAACACACTTATGCAGATATCAGAGACACGAACATACACACACATAAAGATACACTCGATCACACACAGATACAATAAACACGCACACCCACACGAACACAACCACACACACACATCCACATGAACACACAGACGTGCGACCACACACAGCCACGAGACCGCACATAGATGCAACGAACATTTACACATACACATAAGCACATACAGCCACACGAACACAAACAACCACACGAACACACACAGACACAACGAGAATATACACACAAACGAACACGCACACGGATCCTATATAAGAATACTAAAAGATAATAAGCGAGCTTAAAAGTTTATACAAGATTCACAGAAGACTGAGTTACGAGGAAGAAAGAAAACAGAAGAAAAGAAATAGCAAAGGCTGTAAGGAGAGGGCAGAATGGTTGTTAAAAAGAAAGAAAAAAGAAAATATTTGCTATGAAGTAGCTCCAAGAAACAATTTGGTTGTTTTGGCTGAAAGATTTGTACATTTAAGGGACAGTAGACGTTATGAAAACAAGTAACACCGTTTCGAGTTGGGAAGTTTTTGAAAAACGGATATTTCATTCGCGAGACTGCACCTAGAGAGACAGCTCGAAATGTTGTCATCCGCCCCACATTATTTATGAAGGTTGTGAAGGCATCAGCATTCCAGAAACGATCGCTTTAGCCTGAGTTTTCCGGAGAGGGTTGTGCAAGTCCATTTAGATTTACTGCTGACTTCGTACCACCCATAAAAATTAGGCTTCCTGCCAATGCTGGAGAAAACCACACATTCTCCTTTAGGGCTTCAGGCACAGCGTTAAAAATACAGTTCAACAATACTAGCAGGCAGTAGTAGCAATAATAGTAATAATAATAATAATATTAATAATAATAATAATAATATTCACGAGCAAAAATCCCTAAAGCTCTCTCAAACTTTCTCAGGGCAAGCAATCCACCATCTATGACAATCGTGAACTCGCTTGATTTTGTGTCTAAGCAACTAAATGTGTGCACCGGGTAATCTGAGTGGAGTTTTTGAATATTGATTGTTATTCAATAACATAACACAAAACATATTTTCTTATTTCCCGCTCAAATGAATGAGCTAGATAACTCCGGAATAAGGCGTGAGACAATTTGGTTCCTGTCGATCATCCACACTGATCTTTGAAATTTAATTCTCCGTGATTGGAAGATTAGTAGGTGTAGTTCTTATCTACCACATTTTCTTTTCAACATTTCCCTTTAACTCAATTCCCTTCACAGGACCATTAAGGATTTCCGCGCGTCTATGTGGTCTGTTCGCTTACAGCCTGTAGCCTCCTGTGGTTCCTTCGCATCATCCCTTCCTGTTGTTTGATCGTAGGCATAATATATCTATGCAGTATAGAAGATGTCTGTCTCTGGCTCACAGATACATATAGAATGTATTCATACATTCACATAACTCACCATATTTTACCTTTAACATTCATCAATTTTTCATACGAAGGGGTTATTTTTCTATCTCTGTCATATTAATTTAGATAATCCTCTGTAGAAATAGTTACATATTTCGTTGTAGGTACAACGGGGATATAAAAATGGAATGTATAGTAATTTGTTTTAAAGCTAAAACTCCTCTCTCTTTTCTTGATCAGAATAACGCATACGTATTTGGACATTGAAATAGCAAACAATGAATGCTCAAATATGTTAAGTTTGCAAAACAAAATAAACCCTGATGTGCTCTATTCACATAAGTTTCTCTAACTGTTCCATAAACACATTTTTCTTACAAAACGTTATTCTTTTATTTTCACCACACTAATCTAGATAAACATTAGCAGAGTTTGTCTTATTACTTGCTTCCTTTTAAGTAGAAGGCAATTACGGGAATAGATCAGATTAAAGCCATAGTCAAAACTTTTAAAAGCTAATCCTATGTGAAACAATTGAAGTTCAGTTCGCTTTACATGGACGCGACCGAGAAAGGTTAATTAATTTAAAATTGAAACCATTAACAACGAGTATCTCAAAACGGCCAACTCTACAAGAAAAACGTATCTGTTTTAATGAGATGTACATTTTTTTTTGCGTTGTAAGTATTTGTCTATCTCTTGCGATTTAACCGTTAGGCAAAATTCTGCAAAACTCAACTGGAATAAAGAAGTCTTCAGTGGCTATTCCCATATACGTTTTATGCGGGATGTGAATATATTTAATATACGTATTTTAATCATAATCGTTTTAGCCATTTTTGAGAAAATGAAAATGCTCTACAACTGTTCCATGCAAAGGGTACTTGGGGGTGGGACAGTTTTCTTGAAAATCTTCGTGTCATCCTTGGAAGATACTTAAATACCAAGTTTGGTATCTAACCGACCTTCGTTTTTTGAGCTATGCAGACAGACAAACAAGTAAGTAATAAGACAATTTCTGTTAACGTTTATCTCGATTAGCATGATGTATACAAAAAATAATTATGTTTTGTACAAATAGTTTGTATATGAAACAACTAGAGAAAGTTATGCAATTGAAACACATCAGATTTTTTAAAACTGTTTAATTTTATAGGCCCCTTAACTTCTGTCATGTAGGGCTTTAATTTAGAAATAACTTCAGTTTTCTCGCTGAACTGTGCGTTTTATTAACAATATTTTTTAAGTACTATACTATTAAACCACAAACTCAACCCCAGAGTTTCAGACTCTCTAGATGATAGGGACTGTTTCTAGTTAAAGAAAAATCCCCCGCTACAGCCTGGAATCGAACCCGGGACAAATGCTTGTATTTAAGCGACTTTTTGTATTTTAGTATTTTGCTCGCAGAGCCACATACACAAACATTTTTCAAAAATATTTTATTATTATTTGGATTCAGGGAATCCCAAAAGGATTTTTTTGGTGAAAACTACCGAGGGTTGGCGCCGCGGTAACGAGATACTCGCATTTGTTAGATCGTGGGTTCAATTTCTTTGGCCTTCCTGAACAATGGGTTTCCCAGGGTCGCCAGGCTTATGCTGGGAAGGCTCATTACATCCCTGGACTTTTCTGTCCAACATTTCCTGTTGCCACCATCGCTTCCTTGTCATCTATTTCTGGGTTGATGAAACAGGTGACGGGTTCGGCGGGTTGCGGCCAGGGGTGGCTTGCTTACTGCGGAGGTTTCTTCCTAGCATCGTCGAGAAACTACGCTATCAGGGGCCCGATGCCCCTTTCAGATGACTCACGGAGGCTAGGAGCTTATAGATTTTTCAGGGAGTGTAATCTGGTATGTTAGGGACCCCATCTATGTTTGCTTCGTCGTCATCCAGATCTGGTCGCTTTTGGGACTTTCCCCTGGGATCAGGTGAGTCGCAAAGTATCCTAGGGCTAACGTGTGGGGATCTGCCCCTGTGACTGTCCATTAATTAATCTTAATCGAGAAATGTAATCTCGAAATTGAATTTAGGAGCAAAACCATTCTTCCTTCTTCTGTGTGCATTGAACTGTTTTTGACAGGCGATGTATATACTGAGGTCTAGGCAAGTATGTATTTGCAGTTAATTAGCTTCTATCATTAATTAGAACGATAATTATAACTTAATTGTATGCAACATGTGCATTGTTCAGTAAACCACTTGATACATGATATAGAAATAGAAGTAAGAAAGAAAAATACATAGAAATACTGAGAGAATCAAAACATTTTACCTTAGTCTGGATCTCGTCGCATCAAGATATTCTTAGAAACGAACAAGCAAGAATCGCAGCAAAAGAACTTCTCGTTTGCCCATTCAAAAAGATAATCTCAATTCTCTATATATCGATATAACATATCTTAAGTGGTATTCGACATGGTTAGAGGCCTCCAACAGTAAACTTTAAGAAATTAAATGATCATCCCGTGAACTAATCATTCTCGCCAAGCAGAAATTCTCTTCGCTCATCTTCGTATCGGATACACTAAACTTCCCACAGTAAAACTTCACCACCCTCAACTTCATCATAACTACCAAACACATCATAAAAGAATGCAAGAAGTACCAACAACAGGGAACGGAAGCTAATATCCTCTGTCAACCTTCAGAAGCATTTGGAAATCCTATATATTATAAAATGATCTTATATTTTGTAACATTACTGAACTCTATGGACAAATTTAAAGCAAACTGAAGCATAGAAATTTAAGTAAACTGTGAAGTCGTGATATGGCGACAATAACTGATAAAAAATATGATGGCTTTCTCTACCTGTTCCACATACAAACTAGTATTATAAAAGGTTATTATTTTATCTACATCCTGCTAATCGAGATGAACATTAGCAGAAATGGCCTTTTTACTTTCTTCTTTGTAAGTAGAAGGAAAATAAGGGAATTTTCTAGGCTAAAGCGATAGTCAAATCTTTTAAACGCTGGTCGCTTTGTGAAACAATAGAAGCTCGGTTTGCTTTGTATGGCCAATTGTATAACGAGAGATGAAACGAAAGGTGACTTCTTGTTTGAAATAAGTTACGAAGTTTAAAATTGATATAATTAAAAAAAGAATACTTCGCAATCCGTCAACTCTACAAAAACCGTAATGGTATAAATTATGTGTTTTAATGAGATCTACATTTTTTGTGTAGTTAGCTTTTGTCTATTTGTACGGTTTACCAGTTAGGCAAAATTCATCCTGAATAAAGAAGTATTTAAGGGCTATGAACAGAAAATTCAATTTCATTTCTGATTTAAGTATCTTTAATACACCGTATTTTAATCAAAATCGTTAGGGCTATTTTGTGAGCAAAACAAAAGTTTGAATTATTTTTCTGTTAGTTTAATTTGGGTTGCGGGATTTTCTTGAAAATCTTTGTATCGCATCTTTAATAAGAGATTCTAAACATAAATATCAACTTAGATATTTAAACGTCTTTATGTTTTGAGCAATGCTGAAAACGCGCGCGCATACACACACAAACGGACTTTTTCTAAAAATTCTGTTTTTTGACTCAGGGAATATTAAAACCTCAATTTACAGTGAAATCTCGACTTTGAATTTTTGGGTGAAATACAGCACCTGCTCTAGCTACCATGTGTATTTTATGTACATATGTGTTAGAAAAAGTAAAAGGGAGAATATTTTAAAATTTTCTTAGCACTCATATGAATGTTCATTAAATTCTTTGTTTCCCCAATGAGCCACAAATATGCATTTTGAGTTCTTGCAATGTTTGCATATATCACCATTGTTTACAGGTTTCATTAGTGACGTAATGACCAAATTGAGTTTGGATTACTGTGTGCATTCATGAGCTCATGCAACATAAGTGTGTTATGTCTAAGCTCCGCTGCACATCCTGAAGGTTAGTCTATCTTTATTCCAGAATACCTTGTTAAATGCTCAGCTCGTAACAAGGAGTATTTTTGATCTAGCCATAAAATGGAGTTTTGAAGAAAATATTGAATCTACAATTAACGAACTATTTTTCAAATCAGAGCTTCCGTTATGACATATTCAAGGGAAATGAAATAACTATATAACTCAATTGACGTGTACATTCACTGATTTTCTCTACCCAATTCTAAAATAAATATTCTTAAAGATGCATACCTTTTTATCTGATTGGTTAATCGAGATAAACATTTGCAGAAATACTGTTATTATACACTGAGATTATGTTCTCCTAGTTGGAAAAGGAAAAAGAAGATATAAAAGAAAAAGAATGACTTCCTATTTGAGAAATGTGTAATTACTTTAAAAGTGAGGCCAATAATAAGAAACATGTCGGTAACA